>CM057454.1:886912500-888162500 GCA_016271365.2 Neoceratodus forsteri | reverse complement strand
AAATTGCCACAAAAGTCAACATCTAGCAATTCACAGAGAGTAGGGCCATACAGAACACACAGAGCAAGAAAGGGTTCAATGGTTGCAGTTACAGTGACTGCAATCAATGTGGTCTGCCTTAAAACTGCAATTAAAGTGATAAAATTACCACTGTTTTGGAACTGAATGTGGAGACTGTTGCATAGGTGAGGGCCAGCATAGGCAAAGGTCTGCTGACCTAAGCCAGATTTGGTCCTAGGGATGACAAGCAATGTGGGGGCAGAGAAATCAAGGTGTCTTTGTTGAGGCTTTTACTCCACAATGCCCTGAAGGCTAGGAGGAGGAGGAGAAGCTCTAATTACCTTGTGGACCAGGCAAACTTTTGGATAACTCCATCTGCATTCAAGAGAAGGCCAGCATCGGGAGGAAAAGTCATTGTAGTGATGCTCTCTGGGGTAGGTGTCAGCCGCAAAACAACCAATCATGTTGCATAGCACTTTGAGACTGCTTAGCTGTGTTTTTCTTAGGGAAGGCAGGACAAGGGTACCATTGAGTAAAATGGGTAGCAGGTTACTATTAAAGAGGATGAGTCTTGCTTCTTTTGTGAGGTAGGTACAGCAGGCCAAATTTCTGGTGGAGAATTTAAGTTAGAAGGTTAACATGAGGCCTGAGGATAAGGTTTAATCCACAAGGATGCCTAGGTACCTTACGGAGCCCACAACCTCGAGTTGTAAACCAGCAACTGTTCGTAGATTAAGCAGATTATGCCTCTCTGTGCCCAAGTGTCTGTTACCAAATAGCATAGGCTTGGTTTTCTTTGTGTTGAGTATTGATTTGTTCATGAGAAATCATGATTCCAGTTGTCTAAAATTATCACCAAGGGAGGAGTTAACCTGCACAATGTCAGAATGACTTCTAAAGAGGACAGCATTGAATACATACAATTGCAAGTTAGACAGATTGCAATTATCAGGCATATCATTCACAAACAATGAGAATGGGAGCCTAAAATGGACCCTTGGGGGACTCTGTCCATTATGGATCTAGGTGAGGATTCACTTCTTTATCACTTAATCATTTGCTTTCAGTCCAATAGGTAGTGCCTGAACAAGAGACAGGCAAGGCAATCAAGGCCCACATGCAGCAGATTGTTGAATACGATGCCATGATTCACCAGCTTGAAGGCATTAGTTAGGTCAATGGAAATGATGCCTGTTGCTAGTTGAGAATTCATAGCACTCCAGAAATCACTGGTAAGCTACACCAGGGCAGTATCTGTTCTGTGATTCATGGTCATTTACACCTCTGGCCCCTTGGTTTCAGCAGTGGAAGTTCCCCTCAAAAATGACTTCCACAACGTGTCTCACTGGTTCCACACCAACCAGCTCAGGGTCAACACCAAGAAAACTGTGTCTATGACCTTTGGCACCAATCAAAAATTGGATAGGCTTTCATCTTCCCCTGTTTTCTCCACACAAGATGGCACTCCACTGGAGGGTTGTCCCTACCTTCAAGTACCTTAGTGTGAGGCAGGTTAAGCAAGGTGGACTTCTCTACCCACATTGATGCCATCCATGCCAAGCTCCACCTCAGACTTGATGCCTTGTACCACAACATGGACTGTCTCTCCCCTGAGGTTCGACAGGAGCTGGTTACCAAAATGGTTCTCCCGGTCTTTGACTATGATGTGGTTTTTGACACCCCCTCTTCTCTTGCCAGACTGGATACCTTCTGCAATGCCTTCTGTTGCTTTGCAACCAACTCTCCACTCTGTACTTACCACTGCTCCCTCTTCTCCTCCCTTTCAATCCTCCCTGTACCTTCATGACGCCAGTCTCATTCTGGCTTCCTCATTGCTAAATACTGGTTTTGTTTATTTATTGAATTTTGGTAACCGGGTAGGCCCACTGAGACAAGGCAGTCCCTTTTTCAGTGGCAACTCAGTAAGTGCAGTACATTGATAGCTTTTGGTTCCCTTCCCTCCTACTTTTCCTCACTCCTCTCCCTTCTGCTCTCCTCTTCTTACTCTCTGAACTCCAGGAATTCCTGTATTTTCTGTATTCTCTACCCTTACTCCAGTGCTGGGCAAGCAGCATTCTTCTACCATCTACCTTTCCATTGGAGCCTACTACACTCCTCCCTCTGACTCTCCCCCTCACTACCTGCCTTTAGACATCTGCAGAGGCTTACTCCTGCTCCCTCCCCCCAACACCTGTCACTCCCCCTCTTGATCCCTCCCAACATCTCTCTCCTGTTACTGCTGGCCTCCATAAATTAGAGCTAATGGTGCTCTCCCCTTGGCCTCCATATCCAAAAGCATTGTTGACCTGACCCATCTTGCACCGCCCACTTGTAGCACTCTGGCATATTTTGTACACAATACAATTGTGAATTTTATTGACTATTACATTTTATTCCCTTGGTGTTGATTTGTTTTGCTTTGCATTCTTGGTTGTATTGCAATTTCTGTCTCCTGTATTTACTCCATTTTCCCTTCCCACAGGTCGCACCTGGAAATGAGCCTCAGCTCAGTGTGCTTTTCCCAGTGACCAGTTTTGAAATAAATAAAAATAATAACACTTCTGTAATGGCAGCATGTGTCTCAAAATTTTCCTGGAGATGGCAATAAACCAACCTCTCTTGAAACTGGGTGGTACTTTTCATCTGACTCCTAAAGCCCCCCTTTGGGTGCTGGTACTACTAAAGTTACTTTCCACTTTCCTGGGGTGGATCAATAACAGGGGCAGCCAGTTTGAGAAGATTAGGGTCAAGGTTATCAAAGCCAGCTGAACATTCTGACAGTTAATTTCAGTTGGGCAAGTACCTCCTTCTTAGTGAAGAGCCTGAAGTGAAAGCTCAGAGGGCTGTTGAGGAGTTGGGGAGGGGAGTGCTGGGCTTACAAGGGAAGGGCTGTGACATCCCCTTTGAGGGGGTGTTAAATCTGTCTAGGTCAGTAAAAAATCAGTTAAAAGCATCCGCAGAGGATGAGGGTTGCAGAAATGCTTCCCATCCAATTTCCTGAGTGGGGACACCAGGCTGATCTGTTAGGAGTTTGTTAATATGTGACCAAAAACACTTTGGGTTTGAGAGGTTCTTCTCTTGGAGGATTTTCATGTAGAGTATGTTACTTTTGTCCTTTTAGATTCACTTTGATGGTGTTTCTTAAATCTTTATACTTATGCCAGTCAGGCAGCTTGACAATGGCCTTAAAGTGGCCCCAGGCTTTGTCTGTAAGTTTCATTGTCTTATGCAATTTATCATTTAGCCACTTTGAGCATAGGCCCTTTACTATTCTTTGTACTAAGAGGACAAACTTGTTAACCATGCTGAAGAAATTGTTTATGAAGAAATTGAGAGCAAGGTCTACATTCTGGTATGGTTCTATGTCCCCCCAGTGTACTGCAGCAATGTGATCAAGTGGAGGAGCATTTCTGCTTCTGTCCCCCCTCCATGCCTGTGATCTGGGTTTTGGAATGGACAGGGTCACTCGGTGGGCCACAAGGGTGGCTGGGAATTGAGCACTCAATGGCAGTTCTCCTTCCTAGAGGGGAAAGAGGACCTCAGGTCCTGCTGCAGAGACTGCCACCTGGCAGAGGCCAGGTGGCTACACAGTAGGACAACACACAGAGGGAAAGAGTTGGACCATGATGTGCTAATGCACACATCCCTGTGTTCCAAGCTTGGAGAGAAAAATGGAGGAAAATGGCTAGGCTGCTACATACTGGCCCCTCTTAGGCTCTCGTATGACTGACACCTCTGGCTACCAACCACACTGTGGTCCTGTGTAAGTAGTGAATAACTGGTAAGTCCTTAAGAAGGTTGGTGATGGGGCTGGGGAGTTCCATCAGGCAGACCAGTGGGTACAGGAGCATAAAACTAAAAAAAGAACTTAATGAATTAAAAGGCTGTCAAGGAAAGCAGACTCATCCAGCTTTGAGTAGTCTTTGACAATTATCACTCAAGAAACTGAATTTCATTCTTGTTTTTTCACATGCAGGACATAAGGGCGTGGTCATTTAGACTCAGCAAGAATTCCAGCAGTTTTTATTCTTTCTGATTTGTTGACTAGAATCCAATCTGAGAGGGAGTTATTCCATGATTTATTATTTAGTGATGTAGGATCTACAATGATTCTCTTAGGTACGCCTCCTCCAAGGCTGTTTTATACCCAGTAGACTCCTCTCTCAACCAGTTTAAGTTGATGTCTCCAAGCAGAATCATTTCACCTAGAATTGTTTTGGCTAGGCAGTTGGTGATTGCTATAAGAACATGGTTGGCTTCTTGGAGAGGATTGTAAATGCAGCCAACTATTAGCAGTTTTGTGTTACCTAGTAAGAGTTTGACAAAAATATTTTCATATGGGGAGATAACCAGAGACCGAAACCTGATTTCCTCAGCATTTAAGGAGGATTTAATATAGAATAAAGCACCACCTCCTCATTCACTCGCCCTGTCTTTTCTAAAGGAGCTGCAGTATACTTACGGACTTTTGGTTAACTAGGATCTGCAGCTTATCCATCAGGTAGGTAAATGGGCAGACTAGGTGGGCCAAGAGGCCCTTATCTGCTGTCAAATTCTATATTTCTGTTTCTATGACTTCAATTTCTTGAAAGGGGACAAAGGGCTTAAGCCAAGTCTCAGTGACAGCTAATATATCATAGAGGTTTTTCTAAGCTTCCAGCTCATGGAGCTTATGTCCTAGGCTGTTAACATTCATTTGCATTAGCCTTAGACCTTTTTATTAAGACCAGATTTGGTCAGTCAGTGGGAGAAGACACGTGGGTGTTGGTGGGTCCAAGGTCAGGGTTAGTTTCAACATCACTGCTTATAGTAAGAGCAACAATAATAGCAGTCTATATAGTGTCAGGGGTCATCCTCAGGGGCCACAAAGTAGCTCACCTTGTGTAAAAGGAAAGCTTGTATTAGTTTCCATTTTGGTATAACCCAAAGTGAATGTATTCATATATGATGATATCCTCAGGGCTGAACAGTAGGGTAGGAGACTAGGGCCTCTCACTGTTTATGTCTTAGCAAGGAGTAAGTAATCCAACAGCAAACCAGTCAGCATAGACAAAGGAGGCAATACAAAGGATTGATAGGGATATCCCTTTTAGAGACATACAGTACAGTATCTAGTAAGGCTTCAGGGGAATCACAGTAGCCCCTCAAGTTAGGGGTTATTTATGCTACCTAGGGATGCTTGGAGGGTTTGGGGTGCCACTGGAGGGGAAAATATTAATTTGTCAGTTGATTGTGGTTTTGAATTTAAACAATTGAACATTAATACAAGAGGTCACCCTCTACAATTACGTAGAAATAAATTCAGAACCCAAAAGCGGGACTCTTATTTCACACAAACAATAATTAGACCTTGGAACAATGTACCTTTAGAGGTTATTATTAGCTCAAACAAAAATACGTTTAAAATTAGACTGGATAAATATATATTGTCTAGTTCTAATACTTCAAGCAATATGTAAATTAGGGGCATGTGTGGGCTATAGGCCTTCTGCACCCTTATTCATTCTTAGTATGACTCTTAGTAAGAGTAAGGGCAATACAGAGGGGGGACCAGCAGTAGGACCCCTAAATAGCTAAGGATGACATGGGCTACATGGAATATCCTCAGTATTGACCACCGAGAAAGGGAGCCACTGCAATAAATAGAGTACAGTGAAGGGCCCACCCAGATTGGGGGCAACTTTGATACACAGAACACAATGAGGAAACCACCCAGATAAGGAGGCAACGGCAATATGCAGAACATTATGAAAGGCCCAACCTGATAGTGAGCAACTGCAATATACAGAACACAGTGTAGGGACCATCCATACAGGGAACAACAGGGAAAAGAAAGGACCAGCTAGACAGGAAGCAGCTGTTGTAATCAGGGCTATATAGGAGACAAGCTGTTAAAACCACTGAGAAAGGCACTGGAGCTTTAGCTTGCACTAGTGGGTATGCAGTAGATTGACTGATCGACATATAGTCATTACAATATTTAAAAACCAGAACATGTATATAAAAAGTTTATACACAGCTTAATACAGCACAAGTTTTAGTACAAAGACTTGGCAGTCTAGTATATCTTTAAATATTTTTAAGACTTCACAAGATGTAAAATTATAGACCATTCTGGAGAATTTTTATTTATTTATTTATTTATTTGTATATTTTGAACAACCTTTGAGTATATATACTCTTTTACAAAGGTTCCACATCAGGATGTAAAACAGCAGAGACATAACAAAAATTTGACAGTTAACACAAAACATAAGATTGCTATGTAATACAGAAAACAGATAGATAATACATTTGAGTAACCTAGACAACTGAAATTAAACAGCGGGAGGAGATTCCCATTTAGCAATGTACGGCATAGCTGCCCTGGGGGGGCCTGTCATGGTAGAGTACTGCAAAGGGTAGGAGAAAGAAAGGGGGGTGAGTGCGGAAGAGGGGTAGATTAGAGAAAGAGAGACAGAGAGAAAGAGAGGAGGAGAGTGAGTGAGAGAGAGAGAGAGAAAGGGATTGGGAGAAAGAGAATATTTGGGGGGGAAGAGTGGGTGGAAAGGGAAGGTGTTGGGGAAGTATGAAGGGGAGGGAGTTGGAGGGAGCAAGAGAGGGGGTGGCAAGGGATGGCAAGTGGGGGTCCATGGTAGGTAAAACAGGAGGAAAGCCCAGACAGGTGAGGGGTGTATCCAGGTTGAGGATATGGACTCAGGTAAGGGAGTCAGAGGTGTTTAAGAGGCAGTATCCAGGTTGAAGATATGGATTCAGGTAAGGCAGTCGCAGGGCATTTGAGTTCAGCAGGTATTGCTTCAGTTCTCTTTTAAAGGACCGAACATTTGACCAAACATGGCAGTATAGCCTAGAGGTTAGAGGAATGAGGTGTGAATGAGCTTGGTACATCCAGTAGACCAGACCTGAGTTTTCTTCTCACAACCTCCGCTTGCATACTGTGTGACTCTGAGCAAGTCACTTAACCACCCAGTGCTCCCAGGTCGCCCCTGAAAACAGGCACTTGTGCCTAGTGGGCCTTAACCGGTTACCAAAGACTAAAATAAAAATTTTTTGTATTAAGAGCTGCAGCAGGGATTTCATTTAGCCATAGTGGAGCTTGGTACATGAAGGATCTTTGTCCTAGGAAAGTTCTATGAAATGGGACATCAAGCTGTGTTGTCACTGTTCTTCGTGTGTTGTATTTGGAGCTTGCTTTCTTTACCAGATCTGTAATGCAGGTAGGGGTTAGGGAGAGCATGGCCTTTCTTCCTAGCAGACAAGTTTGGTATCTGATTCTGGATTGAAGCAGTAGTATGTGGGCCAGACCATACAGGGTACAAGTGTACGTTAAGCGGTCAGCATTTAGCAATAGTCTGCAAGCCTTGTTAAGGGCAGTGGCAACCCTTTTAAGGGCTGTATCAGTGGCAGTGCCATAAACTACCAGCCTGTAGTCGACCAGGGAGAGAACAGAGCTGGAGACTGAGAGCCAGAGGGCTTCAGCAGTTAGGATTCTCTTGTGCCTAAACAGGATCCCTAATTTAGTGTTCACAGCTTTCACCACCATGTCAATGTGCTGAACATAGAAGAGGGTATCATCCAGAATGACACCCAGGTACTTGAAGGAGTGAACCTGTTCCAGAGGCGAAGTCAGGTGATTTGTGATTGTTAGTTCTGGGCATCTCCTTTTTAGTTGCGGGCTAGAGAGGAGCATCGTCTTGGTTTTTTGTAGTTTAGTAGCAACCTTTGGGAGTAGAACCAGGTCTCCAGTTGCTGGAAGGATGATTGTAGCTTGGCCTGTAGGTGCTCTAAGCAAGAGTGACAGCTAAGTAGGACGGCATCATCGGCATATAGAATGACTTTGCTAGTTCAGGCATTGGGTAGGACATTCAGGAACATGCTGAAGAGCAGTGGACCCAGGATGGACCCTTGAGGCACCCCTAGTGAGACTTCCTTGGATGCAGATACGGAGTGACCTATCTTGACCCTTTGAGACCGGGAGGTTACGTAGTCCTGGAACCATAGAGCAGTATTTGGGGAAACACCAAGGGCATGCAGTTAAGACAAGAGGAGTGGGTGTCAGACTGTGTCAAATGCCTTTGTTAGGTCAATGAAGATGGACACAACCAGTTTTCCCTCATCCAATGCCTTATGGACATACTCAGTGAAATCCACCAATGCAGTGTCCGTGCTGTGGAGTTTCCTAAAGCCATGCTGCTGGGGACATTGCAGCTGGTATTTGTGAATATAGTCAGTAAATTGGTCTGCCACAATCCTTTCCAGTGCTTTAGAGAGGGGGAGAGGATAGAGATGGGCCTGTAGTTTGTGGTCAGTGACCTATCACCTCCCTTATGCACTGGGGGTCAACAGCACTTGTTTCCAAGGAGAAGGGAATTTGGCGAGATGGAGAGATTTATTGAAAATCGCAGTGATGGGAGCAATGACTTCGTTGATTGCAAGTGCCAGCAGTTTCATGTCAATGTTGTCAGACCCCATTCTGGTTTTCCCCAGGACCTTTTTAGCATAACCCAGTGCTTCTTTGACAGTGACTCTCTTGAAGTAAAATTGAGGGTGCGAGTTGATGTCCGGTGGGTGTCTATTATCAGCTTTGATAGGCTTGAGGTATTCAGCCAGTAGAACAGAGCTAAGATCCGTGAAGGTGGAGTTGAACTCTTTGACGATGGTGTGGGGGTCCAATGTATTTGTGCCATTAATGTTTAGCAGTGATGGCTGTGTTTTGTCGTCCTTCCCTGTGAGTGCCTTTATATTGTCCCAAAACCGCCTCCCATCACCCCAGGTTCTTTCCAATTGATCCTTGTAGAAACTAGCCTTAGCACTCCTGATGAGATGTGTGCATTTGTTTCTGGCTGCCCCGTTTCTTTGAAGATCTAGAAAAGTATAGTAATGTGTAAAATATATGTATATACAGTATATATTTATGCAATAGGCGTGGACCAAAAATCCATGAAATAAAAATGTTTAAAATCCATTAAATAAAAATGTTTATTTGACCTACTGCATACATAAATTTTGTTTATGTACACAGTAGCTACATCATGTAGCATTCATGTACATAATAGCTCATATACCGTTGTAACAGTGATGCTTTTACAGCGATGCTGTTACAGCAAAACCAACCCGTCGACACCCACAGTGTCAACCGTATTGTTGGAGCGCTTATCATGTTATCAACTCTGCAGTTTGTGCTCTCCCCCAACATCTGCCCCGAGCTGGAATGTATAACTCTGGGGGGTGGGGGCACAGCCCACTCTGCATGAACCCCAAACAGGTCTCAGTGTGATCCCAGGTCGGGGTTGGGACCTGGCGGTGTCAGAGATGTTGGTGACCATGTGTCACTGTGGGTGAGGTTGGCAATATTCTTGTCACCGTGGTATGGTGGAACCATAGTAGCTACATCACTGCTCCCCCCAATCCGGCCAACTGGCACTACTTCCCCCTACCAATGCAGCTGCAGCATTTACCAACTCAACACGAAAGCTCCCAGACTTAAACATTGCCATTCCACCATGCAGCATATTTCTAAACAGCCATTTAACAATGAATAGGAAAAAAATAAACCTTTGATTTTTTTCTTTTAAACCCAAACCCCTGGCACATGCTGAAGCCTTTGCTTGTACCTCCCACCCAGCACCCATCTCCATACCTCCCTACATGCCAGCAGCTTACCAACTCCAGTGTTCCATGAAACAATGGCAGTCCAGACATCCTCTTCATGCTTAAAAGAAATATATCTGTCATTTTTTGCAGGTAAAAATGGTCTCGCTGTATCAATTGATTTCTGCAGCCACTCACTCTTTGTCATGCAGCTCCAACTGTCCACTATCCCGCCACCACCGAATCACCACAATCCTGCTACACAATGACTCCATCAGTGTTTTTAAATAAAAAAAAGAATCTGTAAACCAAAGGTCTGTAACTAACTGAGCTAATGCCTGCACTCCTCCACTCAGTTCTGCATGCTAAAGCCGATTGCCATATGACCAATCACTGAAGACATCTACATAGTGGTGCCATGTCATGACACCAGAGTCTTTAGCAACCACCATTCCAACTTGCAAAACTCAAGGTGCAATAGCATTTTTCACAAAGTAAACCAACAAATTTCTATAATAACAAAATGGAAAAAAATATATATGAAATCAACACAACCCACAAGGTCTCTGCTATGTTACTGCATAAATGAAATACGCAACAGGGACCTGTGGGATAATTTTTATTATTTTCTCTAATTATGTTTGCCCTTGGGAAAACCACTCATGGCTTGCACCACTCATGAGGTTACCCAAAGGCAAACAGCACTTGTGAAAATAAATAATTTAACCCACAGGTCTCTGTTGCATATCCCTTAGTGCCCCTCTCATTAGGATTGTGTAGGCACTTTAATGTTAGACCTCAAATGTTGCACTTTAATAACTTTGCAACTGTTCAATGGATTTGCATGAAATTTGGCATATGCTGTTTCATGGAGTAGATCTCTTGATGTACAGAGTTTTGTTGTGGTCAGATGTGCGGACTCTTAGATCTGGATAGTGCAAAAACCTTAAAATTCACCCTTTTTTGCACTTTTTTCTCATCACTGTGTATGCAGATGGTATGGACTTTTAGTGTGAAATCTGTATAGTAGAAAGCGCGTGGATCACAGAACAGTCTTGTGCTTGTTTGGTGAAAAAAATATTAATCCGCTCCAAAGTTATTGCATTTTTAAGGTCCCATTATTTTCAATGGGAATTTCACATTCCAGAACAGAGGAATGGAATGGAATGAAAAAGGATACTTTTTTTTAGCTTGATACCACTGAGGAGGAAAAGGATCTATGAGTGGTAGTAATGGGGAATATGAACAATACAGTGCAGTGCAGAAGGGAGGCAGTGAAGGCCAACAGGTTGCTAGGATGTATCGCGAGGAGCATCTTCTCCAGGAACAGGGAGGTAATCCTGCCACTCTACAGGCCACACCTGCAGTACTGTGTGCAGTTCTGGCACCTGTACCTGAAAAAGGATGTGAGATTACTGGAAGGGGTGCAATGAAGGGTGACAAAGATGATCCAGGGATTGCAGGATAGGCCGTATGAGGAGAGGCCGAAAGAGCTGAACATGTACTCCTTGGAAATGAGAAGGGATTGGGGGCATATGATTGAGACCTTTAAGAACTTAAAGGGGATAAACAAGACTGGTACTGAGGGGATATTCAAGCTAAGGAAGAGGTGGGACATGAGAGGACATAGCCTTAGAGTGGAGGGGAGTAGATATAGGAGCGAAATGAGGAAGCACTTTTTCACAGAGAGGGTGGTAGCAGTATGGCCTGCTCTGCCAGAGGAGGTGGTATCCTGTAAGATAGTGATTAGTTTCAAGAGGGGATGGGACAGGGTGACCATGGCTGACTCTATCCTGACCATTGAGAGGGATGTTGGCATTAAATGTTTAAAATGCGAGATGTACACCATTGTATACACTCCATTTCCCAAATCACCTTATGCTTGTGCTAAATGTAAGAAAGTCACTGAGTTACACTCAGGAATTGTATTATTTAATTCCAGGATGTTACAGTTAGAGTAGAGTCAAAAAGCTATGATGGTCCGGTACGTACGAACCGAATGGCTGCTTGACCACATTGCTCCACATCATCAGGTCGGTTATTGGTACCAATCCTCTGCCATCCACAAGTGATTCTCAGCTCTCTCTGTTGCATTGCAGTGCTTTTCTAAGATGGAACATGGGGAAGTCCAAAAAAAAAGATCTGGACGCACGGAGCCACACGGCAACCCAACAGACTATTTCAAGGCCTGTAAGCCCCGCATATCCTGCTCCTCAGCACTTTCGATCTCAGCAGATGAAGATGACTTGGGCTCCAACATCGCCTCTAATTCTGCCTCCACCTTCACCAAAGCAGGTGGGAACCACATGTTTAAAATATTACATAGAATTGATGCCAAAATATCTGGGTTGCAGACTGATTTTAAAAAATTAGAAGCTTGCACCATGGAGGTGGAAGAGCATTTAGAATCCTTACAGAATGAGCATATGGCCTATAGGCGCTCTTTGGCATATCTTCACCTCAGGGAAAGAGAACTTACTATGCGGGCTGAAGACGCAGAGGCCAGGGCACAGCGCAACAATAACCATTTCTCAGGCATCCCTGAGAGTGTCGAACAAGCTGACATGGTAGCCTATATTGAGTCATGAATTCACCAAGAGTTAGAAATTCTGGAGGGTTTCCCACTAGAGATTGAAAGAGCTCAACGTTTGATTGCCCCTAAACCCAAACGTCGGGTCCCACTGAGAGCAATTCTGGTAAAATTCTTAAAATACACTACTAAAGAAAAAGTGCTGAGAATGGCATGGCAAAAAAGAAATCTCAACCTAGAAGGGCAGCATGTCGATGTGGACCAAGATTTTCCCCCACATATGATGACGAAGTGGAAGAAGGTCCCTGCAGTAGTTAGTGCTCTTAGAGAAAGGGGACTTAAGGCATATTTACGCTATCTGGCAAAACCGTGGCTGCAAGATTCTGAAGGGATCCAGTTGTTTGACTCCCTCTTACAGGCTATACCGAAGCTCAGTTTGATGGACATTCCTGTTCCGGATACTAGTGAGGAGCAAACAGATTAAGAGATTGAGGAAAGACTATGGCAAATGGCTCCTGAGAACTGAAAACTGGGCAAGAGAAGAGTGGACTCACTACTTCCCCTTCATGCTGATATAGCAAAATGGCTTATCCCTGGTGTCAGCGTGGCTCAGTTGGTAGCACATCCACCTCTGGACCAGAAGGTCGTGGGTTCTCGTCCCACATCGGGATGGACTTGCACCTAAAAATCGCTGGCATCTGAGTGTGGTATTGGGGGCTGCTGTACTGCTGGGGTGTGCCGTCCTTTGGATGAGAAGTTAAACAGAGGTCCCTTCTACCCATCCTGGTGTTGTACTGGTGGGTGACCAGGTGGAAGTAAAAGAACCCAGGGTACTCTTCATAAAGAGCAGGGAACATTCCTGGTGTCCTGGCCAACATTCCCCTTCCCATAAACCAGTTCATGCAATTATCCAGGCTGTGTGTGGGTGATGATGTGCGATATGGCCGCCACCACATATTCAGTCACTTCACTACCAGTCTAGCATTGCTTGTAAAGCACTTTGGGATACTGTGTATGAAAAGCGCTATATAAATGATGATTCTTCTTCTTCTTCTTCTTCTTCTTCTTCTCCTTCTTCTAAACAGCTCAACAAATGACTTACATACCTAAGGGATATCTCCTTTTTTCTGCATTTTGCTCGTAGCTGGTCACAGTGTTGGCGTTGATGCTGCGAGGCTTGGGTGATCTTCACAAGTTTTAGTGGGGTCATGCAGACTTGAACCACGATCAGGAACTCCCCAGGACAGCTGAGGATTTGCATGAACTAATTGTCAGTAGGACTGGTTTGGAGGTGCCCCTTCCGGTTTTATCCCCCACGCTTCAAATTGGTATCTGATGATGAAGTCACACCTGAATCTGCTTAATACAAATTATTTTCAACACCGAGGTTTTGAGGCAGAATTTTGTAACTGCAAGTACTGATTATTTGTTTTACAGCTCCAATGCTGTAAGCAATCTAATAACACTACTCTCTTATGCTAAATTGGAGGAAATCTTTATGTCTAGAGGGTTGTGTCCATTACAAGGCCCTGTACTGGTTTTACCCTTACAGATGATTCTAAGAACTGTTCTTTCTTATGTTCCTCATTATAGCTGGGGGCAATGTGGTACTGTGTATGATCATTTGGATTACTGAGTTTTTTATGGGCCTTTGGGGAAATTAGATTTGGGCCCAAAGCTTTTTACCCCATAGTTAAGCCAGAATGGCACAAATTTAATTTAATAGTTGAGTCAGGCTCCTTACAAACTCATTACAGAAGGGTCTGAACCCTATATACATATATATATATATATATATATATATATATATATATATATATATATATATATATATAATATATATAGATATATATATATATATATATATATATATATATATATGGGGGAGGGTTACTTTTGTTTTAAAGTTTCATGATGGCAGGATAGCATTGCTAATTTTGTAGGAATATGATATGGCAGTGGATGGTGTGAGTATAGCCGCCTAGTCCAGACAAAACCCATTAGAGGAGGGGGGGGTTTGAACTCTGTCGTTAGTCGGGGATTCTCCCTCAGCACTTTCCGTGCTTAGCCCCTCAGCCCTTCATTGCTTGAGGGGTATGCCCTCTAAACCCATTTTATTAAGTGGGTACCCAGTGAGCTGTCAGAAGAACTCTGAGGGCACGCAGTGAAGTTGCCTCGCTGTGTTTTGCTCCTGGGACAAACACTTTTTCCCTATTTGGGAATCTTCTGTTACTGTTTGCCCTGTGGTTTTAGACAGGGCTCACTTTTTTCCTTTTATCTCCTATAGGAACTATCTCTTTTTCTTTTCTTCTGGGCCAGGTGGGGGGGGAGGTGGGGCTGGGGGCTTTGGAAGCGTAGTATTTGAACTATCACAATGGGTACACTTAATGTTTGTACACCTAACGTTAAAAGTATTAATAATGTGGTAAAGTGAACCAAGATTCTGCAGGAGTTACGTAGGGTGGGATGCAATATTGCCTGTCTGTAGGAAACTAAATTGAACATGAGAAGCTGAGGGGGATGTGGGTGGGCACTGCTTACGCCGACTACCATCCAACCTCAGCCAAAGCGGGGACTGTGATCTTGCTCAAGTGGGGTCTCCCATTTAAAATGACTGGGGTTCGGACAGAGGGGACTGGTCGTTGGCTTCTCCTTTCAGGGGAACTTAGGGGAAAACCTATACATATTATTTCAGTATGCGTGCCCGACCCCTCCTCCAGGATGTTTTTCACATCCCTTTTTGACATGATTTCTTCCCTGCCCCCTGCAGAGTTGTGTTTACTAGGTGACTGGAATGCTGTGGAAAATTGTGTATTGGATAAGTCTCCCCCTCACAGGCGGGGCTTAACGGGTACCTCCAGATTACTCAAAATGCTTGTGGAGGAGTGTGGGTTGATAGATGTGTGGAGGTGGCATAACCCCTCCAACCGAGATTTTACATTCTTTGCCCCTGCTTCACAGTCATACTCCGAGATTGACAGAATATATTCTTGGAGGAAGGGGGTGTAGTTCATCTGAAAGGTGATCATTCATCCGGTCACCTTCTCTGACCACTCAACGGTGCAGGCTCGCATCAAATGGGATTGAGTAGCTCGGGGAGGGGGCTGGAGGTTTGACCTGGGCCATTTGGATGACAAGACCTTCCTGCAGACAATAAAGGAAACCATTACATACTACACTGAGGTAAATAGGGAGACTGACACAGCAATTAAATATATTTGGGATGATCTGAAGGCCTTTCTGCATGGGAAATTAATCAGCTAGTCAGCTTATCTTAATAAGTTACATCAATCCAAGCTGACTAAACTTTTTGAGGAAATAAGGGCTTGGGAGAATGACCATAAATCCTCTAGGGACCCGAGTGTTCTGACTAAACTTAAAGCAGCCAGTGATTCATATAATCAATTATTGACCTGCAGAGCTCTTAATTCTTTACAATTTACAAACTAAAAATATTATGAGGATGGGGAGAGGGCTGGTAGACTGCTGGCCTTGTGGCTTAAGAAGCAGGAGGCGGATGGGTACATCACTAAAATTAATTCCCAGAATAACCCTGGTACTGTTGCACGGACCCCGGGGACATTGTGAAAGAATTCTCAGCCTACTATTTGGCCCTATATAAAATGGAAAGGGGCCCCGATCATGAGCAGGAGGTGGTTAATTTTCTTGATCGGGTGCAGCTTCCCTCGATCATTGATGAACAG
Source organism: Neoceratodus forsteri (assembly GCA_016271365.2). Taxonomy (NCBI): domain Eukaryota; kingdom Metazoa; phylum Chordata; order Ceratodontiformes; family Ceratodontidae; genus Neoceratodus; species Neoceratodus forsteri. The sequence continues at coordinate 888,146,675 of CM057454.1, read as the reverse complement.
AAGACCTCCCTTGATCGCCCTTTCACTGAATCTGAGGTGATGTTCATGATTAAATAATTACAGGGGGGTAAGTCTCTGGGACCTGATGGTTTTTTGGCTGAATTTTTTAAACAGCTAGCCCCGGAGATTGCGCCCCTTTGGTCTAAAGTTTGTAATGCAGTACATTAACCAGGGGCTGCCCTGGATACATGGGGGGAAGCAGTGATTTCACTTATCCCTAAGCCGGGTTAAAATTTGATGGATTGTGGGAGTTACCATCCTATTTCTGTCTTAATCAGGATGTAAAAATCTGCACAAAATTGATAGCTGTCAGATTGCAGTCCCTGATCCCCTCCCTGGTACACCCAGACCAAACGGGTTTCATCCCTGGGTGTCACATTCATGATAACAGTTTCTTAAATGGATTTCAAACATCTATAGCAATCCCAAAGCTTGTGTAAGGGTTAATGGAGAGACTTCTGAGAGGTTTAAGATCAAGAGGGGGACTAGACAGGGCTGTCTGCTCTCTCCCCTATTATTTGCTCTCTGTATGGAGCCCCTGGCTACAATGATCCGACAATCTAAAGATTACAAAGGGATAAAAATAGAGGGGGTGGAGGTTCAGATCTAACTTTATGAGGATGATACCCTGTTATACATTTCAGATCCAGTGCACTTGATCCCTCTCCTTAACTCCTTGCTAACGGAGTTTGGCACAGTTTCTGGTTGTAAAATCGATGAAGCTAAAACTGAAATGTTTCCAATCTCGGCTGATGGTCGGTTTCCCCAGCCTCAGGTGGGTCAATTTAAGTGGGTAAGAGACAGTTTTCATTATTAAGGGGTGCAGATACCCTGAGATGCCTTGAAGGAGTACAATGTAAATTATTTTAAATTGTTACAAGTGGTACAGGAAGATTTTCATAGATGGAACCTATTACCTCTTTCTCTGTCTGGCCGAATTGAATGTATACGCATGAATGTGTTACCCCGGTTCTGTTTCCTTTCTCAGCCATCCCCATACTCCCCCAACCAATTTCTGGAAAGGGTCAACAACATCTATCTCTCATTTTATCTGATGTAATTGTCATCCCAGGATAAAGTGGCTCACTGTATTAAGGGATAAGGCATCTGGGGGGTTGGGTATGTCAGATTTTACAAAGTATTATTGGGCAGCCCAGCTCCAGGCAATTATTAAGTTTTACCTGTAGAGAACCCTCCTCTTTAGACAGCCCTAGAGAAACCCCTGAGCCCTTTGGTGCGGGTGTCTGACCTGCTTTACATGGATAAGCCGCAGCTTGCCAAGCTGTCTTTTAACAACCCCTGGACAGTAAAAGTAAAGCAGGTTTGGGTGGACATTTGTAAAAGATTAAACTTATCAATGGGAATTTATCCTACTACACCCCTTAGGGCTTGTCTTGATTATGCTCCACTATGGTTAAACTCTGGTTTTGTTAGGTGGTTCAGGGGAGGGCTGGTTAGAGTTGAGCAATTGTTTTGGTGGGGGTTTAAATCCTTCCAACTATTGCGCACAGATTTTAATCTACCACCTCAAGATTTTTTCCAATTTTTGCAAATTAGACATTTTATATTTGGGAAAGGACTTGATACCTTAGCCAACACAAAAGTTAACCCCTTACTTGATTTAACTGAACCACTATTTGGATTCCATGATTCAAAGGGTATGATTTCAAAATTAGTACAGGCCCTGAATTCTCAAAACTCACCTTGTATTCAGTCATTGGAAACTAAATGGGAAGATGAAGCTGGGATCAAACTACAAGATGGCAAGTGGGCGCAGGTCTGGGCAGAAATACACCGAACTTCGGCTTCCCCTTCATTGCAGGAATTCAGATGGAAGGTGGTGGTAATATTTTTTGATGCCCTCACTTACAAAGCACTTTTGGACCTCCAACACCAAGCTGTGCTGGAGGAACTGCAGGGAAGAGGGTACCCACTCCCATGTATTTTGGACCTACGACAGGCTGAAAGCATACTGGACCCAAATTCAGATAGCTTTTGATCAGATTTTTACATCCCAGTTCCTTACATCTCCAGAGGTCTGGTTGTTTAGTCTCCTTCCAAAAGCCTTTTTAATGAAATTGTAATTGTACCTCTTTTCTATGTTATTAGCTATGGCCCTAAAAGGAATCACCAAATGGTGGCTATCTTCAATGGTACCTACTGAGGAACTATGGTACTCAGTATGTTTAAAGGTTATGGGCATGGAACAGTTGATAGCTAAACTGAGAACACACTCAGATAAATTCAAATCTAGATGGCTGCCCTTTTTCCATTATAGAGCAACTAAAGAGAATAAAGATATTTTGAAAATCCGGGCTGAAATAGCATAATTTGGGGCCTAGCTGGTTATGAGGTGTCTAAGCCTGGATAATATTGGATAATTAACAGTTTGAAGTTGGGACCGTCTCCCTTCTATCCTTAAGTGGGTCGGGGAGGTTTCCAGTTCAACCCTTTTAGATAGTTTTACCCCAGTACCTTCCCCCTCCGGGGCTCCCCGTTTCCCTCCCGTTTTGTAACACCAGGCATGTTTTCTCTTTCCCTTCTTTGCTAGCTCTTATAATATCTCCTCCCCTTTTTATCTGTCTTTAACTTCTATCTATCCTGTATCTAGTCTATAGGTTCTTACTGACTTTTACTATTCTATATTAATGTTAATCTCCATGCTAATATTGGATTGTATATGTTGAGATGGCTACTCGCTTGATGGTATTTTTGATATGAATATGCTTCAAGTAATGTTTACTACAGTTTAGCATTCTAAAGAATATAAAGTGGGGGCATTGACCCCTCATAAACTGTTCTAGATATTTGTTTAAGAACATGGTATGATATTTGTAGCCCAGAATGATATTATATATGATATTGCATGGAGATATCACTTGATGGTTGTAATGTGGATCTTTGTGGAATATAACAGAAAAAAACTTCTTAATAAAATTATTATTTAAAAAAAAAGCTATGATGGAACACTTGCATTGCAATGAAGCAACTAGTACATCTAGTTCTCTTGTAACACCAGGGCCTCTTCCTAATCCCACCTGTTTATCTGCTGTTGCCCCCTCAAATCACCTAGTAAAGGGTGCATTACCTCATATGAACTAACTACTAACCTCCCCAACTTAATGATGCCCTATGTTACTGGTGGCCTTAATAAAGAAAAGGTGTAGAAATTACTCTGGGGATGAAAACCCTCAGGAACAATGGTAAACAGTGCATAATACCAGAGCCCCTAAAAAAGGTCGGAAGGCTGATGTCTTCTCCATTCCATTATGTAATAGCTTCAGCCTTCTGGGTGACTTCTTAGAAACTTGCTTACCTAACCCAGTGGTTGTGACCACTTCTTCTGTTACAAATCGATCATGCACAGTTGATGCTACTTTAATGCAGGACTCAGTTGTCACTCCTGATATTGCAGACATACGTCCTATTGCCTTATCAAAAGAACTTCCTGCATCCACTTTAGTGGCCCCTGTGTTGCCTGTGAAACTTGAGGAGTCTCTTCCAGAGGATCCTGACATGGATATTACCCCCCCCCCCATAATTAATCGTCAGTTGTTTGTCTTGAAGGACTCTATGATTAAACACCTAGATAGGGCCATATGCAATGAAGATAAGTTCAGCTGAACTTGCTCTTCTTATGGGGGCAAAAATATGTGATATCACCCATATGGTCAGTGATATTTTAAACAATTCTGGGGAGAACCCACTGGTGATATACATGCCGGTACTAATAACATCTTTGACAACTCAGTTCATTCCATCAAGGAGGACTATGTAGCTCTAACAAATATGCTGGTCTCCTTTGGATATGACATTCACTTGTCTGAAATTTTGCCATGCCCAGGAGCTTCAGATTTCATTAACAACAAAATCAAGCATATTAATGAATGGCTTTGTAAATGGTGTATACGCCAAGATATTAAATGCATTACACATTGGGAGGAGTTTGAAGGGAAAGTCAAGTTATTTTGTGGAGATGGGCTTCATCTGAGCAGAAGGGATAATTCCCTTCTAGGTAAAAAAATATCTGATGTAATAAATCATAATTTAAACTAGATCATGGGGGGGGGACGGTCAGCAATTGCTCCCACTCTTAACACTAACTTTGGTAAGTCTAGTGCCACTCATCTAAATGTGTTGTGTCTAAATGCCAGATGCCTAAACAATAAAATGGATGAACTAAAAGCTAGAATGGCATTGGCAGGTACTAATATAGCCTTATAACAGAAACATGGTGGGATACCATATCTGCCTGGGACCCCCATATACAAGGCTATAATATGTTTACGCACAAACGTGATGGTAAAAAAGGGGGTGGTATGGTATTTTTTAATAGTGATTGCTTAGGCAGTCTGGACATTTCAGACCAAATAAAAATGCATGATCTTATAACAGAGTCTGTTTGGGTTAAAATTACACCATACCACTAATACTGTGTACTTGCTATTGGCCTCCTAATTCTTCTGCAGCATACATGGAGGCCATTATTTATGAAATAGAATCTGCCTGTGAAATAGGGAACATCATGGTAATGGGTGATTTTAATCTTAATAATAAAGACTGGTGTAACAATATCACCAAAACCACAAATAGTGAAAACTCTTGACTACCTGTGCACAGCTCCACTTGAAACAAAGTGTTTCACTTCCCACTAGAGGTAGCAGTTCATTGAATCTGGTGCTACATAGTGACATCCTTGTTGTTTATGATATACAGATAGAAGCACCTCTTGGTAATAGCGACAACAATGCCATTACCTTTAAATTAAAGTGTTTGTGTGCAATTTATACTGATTCAGCCACAATTTACATGTATAATAGATCTAACATAATGGAGATGGAACAAGCTTTAGGACAAATTGACTGGTATAAAGAACATGCTGGTCTCTCACTACAAGAATACTGGGACTTACAACACTCTATTGCTTATTAAAGATTGGCTCATACCCTGCAGAATAAAACATACTAAAGGGAAACTAAATCCTAAATGACTTACTAAGTCCATTAGAAAACTCATAAAGTTAAAAAACAATAAACATGTAAAATATCTAAAATCAAAAACCACCCAGAATTGGACAGCTTATCTCATGGTTCAAAAACACTGTAAAACTACCATTAAAAAGGCAAAGAGAAAATGGTAACTTAACCTAGCAAAGCATGCAAACAAATTCAATAGTACATATGTTTTCTCCTACATCAATTTGTTAGAAAAACCAAAATGCAAGGTACAGTAGAACCAATTCAAGTAAATAATATAGTTATTCAAGATCCTAAGGATATGGCCAACATTTTTAATTAAGAATTCTGTAAGATTTACACAGGTACTACTCCCCCATGCCTTGCCCACCACATAATGGTGTATGGTGAAGGCTTGTTGTGTATGGAACTCAGAGGCTTTCAAAATGCTGTAGTACCACAGTTCAAAAGGTCATGGAACGTGATTGTACCACACTGTACTACAACAACATTTTGAAAGCCTCTAGAGGCTGCACGCGCTCAGCTCATTTTAAAACTGGACCAGACACAGAAAAACTTGGAGCCAGCGGCACGATCATCCCCTGAACTGATGGCGAACAGGGCACCACGAAAAAAGGCAGGATTGACCAGATACTTTAAACTATTAAAAAAAAAATGCAGGATCAACCAGATATTTAAAACTACTCACATTAACAGGTGAATCATTTCACTCACGGTCCTCTCACTTAGCAAGAGATACGTCCGCCATGTTTTTTTTCCTGGAATCCCCGCCCAAAGGCAACTGACAGCCAATGACAGACCACGCTACAGACATAGGGATGCTTGGTCCCTAACAACCACAGCACTAACCTTAGCAACCTGATGAATACCAGATTAAAACATAGTAGAAAGAATTCCTTTTACGGCATAAAAAAAAAAAAATTAAAATGCTCACTTAAATTATCGTAGGGGCACCATACACTATAAAAAATAATGGATGGGCAATGTTATGCCCAACCAGTGTGCAGCGCCACTTCGGGGTTCTGATTCCCATGGACCTCTCGAGCTTCGCTCTCGAGGTAATAGAGAATCAGAACTCCTCAGTGGCACAACACACCGGTTCTGCATACTTGCCCATCCACTATTCTCTATTTAGTGCATACCCTATTACCTTTCAGTTTATAGAAATTGCTGACAAATTACTACTACAAAAAGACAAAACATGTATGGGACCAGATAGTATTACTGGACATGTTCTATACATGGTGATTTGTATATGCAGCCCATGATGCTTTGCATGTGTGGGCATGTGTGATTTTTGTATTTTCTTGAAACTTGGCTTCCCAGCCAAATGCCCTTTGGGGTAACCCTTGCCTCAGTGTTTGTGCACAGAGGTTCTTTGTCTTTTAAATATTTTTTTATTTTAATGGGTTCACCACAACATATCCAAGACACACTGTCTTAGGGTAGCTGGTCCATTCCACTGGGGTGTCAAACAGACGAGGCATACTGATGAGTCCTGGTAGGATGAAACACGTGTCTATGTCTTCTGTTAGCACCTTTTGCAAACTGTGTGAGAGGCCTTTCGGCACCATGCAATTCTGCTTAAAGTTGGACCAGCATAACATTCTGTGGTAATTTTCATATGCAGCCCATGATGCTTTGCATTGTGTGGGCATGTGTGATTTTGTATTTTCTTGAAACTTGGCTTCCCAGCCAAATGCCCTTTGGGGTAACCCTTGCCTCAGTGTTTGAGCACAGAGGTTCTTTGTCTTTTAAATAGTTTTTTTATTTTAATGGGTTCACCACAACATATCCAAGACACACTGTCTTAGGGTAGCTGGTCCATTCCACTGGGGTGTCAAACAGACAAGGCATACTGATGAGTCCTAGTAGGATGAAACACATGTCTATGTCTTCTGTTAGCACCCTTTGCAAACTGTGTGAGAGGCCTTTCGGCACCATGTAATTCTGCTTAAAGTTGGACCAGCATAACATTCTGTGGTGATTTGCATATGCAGCCCATGATGCTTTGCATTGTGTGGGCATGTGTGATTTTGTATTTTCTTGAAACTTGGCTTCTCAGCCAAATGCCCTTTGGGGTAACCCTTGCCTCAGTGTTTGCGCACAGAGGTTCTTTGTCTTTATGTTCTATACATACTGACTGACTGCTTAGTGGTTCTCTTAAAACTATTGGTTGAATCATGTCTCTTAAAGGGTTTTGTTCCAAAAGAATGGAAAACTGCAAATGTTATTCCTGTTCATAAAAAGGGTGTTAAATCAGACTGGGCAAACTATCAACCTATTAGCCTTACTTCACCTTTTTGTAAAATATTTGAAAGTTTGGTTAGAGACTATCTAGCTCCCATTCTAAATATTTCAGACATAGAACAATGTGGTTTCATGAAAGGTAGAAGCTGCTTGACTAACCTAATGCATTTTTATAAAAATATCAGTCAGTTAGTGGACATCAAAATGCCATGTGATATTATCTTTATAGATTTCAGTAAGGCCTTTGATGTTATGCCACATTGGGCCTTAATAATTAAGTTACAGAATTTAAAACTAAAGAAATATAGTATAACATGGATCTGCAATTGGTTTACAAATTGTACACAGCATGTCATTATCAATGGTCAATTATCCAATATGGGCTATGTCACTAGTGGGGTACCGCAGGGCTCAGTGTTCAGTCCATGCCTGTTTCAGGCCTTGATATCTGATCTCACAACTAACTGTCTATCCACATCCATTAAGTATGCCGGTGATATTAAAATTGGAGGACCTCATACAAATGACAATGACTCTGACACTATTCAGCAAGATCTGGATAAAATGGCTGCCTCGGTTATTCAATGGGGCATGAAGCTAAACAATAACAAATGTAAGGTCATGCACCTTGGCCCTAAGAATTCAGTGAGAACATATGTGCTAGGAAATTGCCCCCTTGTGATCCCAACTGATGAAAAAGATTTGGGGGTAACAATTTTTAACAATATGGATTTTGCCCATCATATTAATGAATCAGTGAACAAAACTAATAAAGGTATTTGGTCCAATAAATGCAGCATCTCAACTAGAGATCCTAAAGTAATGATACCCCTGTTTAGGGCTTATGCCAGACCACATCTTGAGAACATGTCTCAGCTCTGGTGCCCTTATAAGAAATCTCATATCAATCAGTTAAAGAAAGTCCAGCGAAAATGTATTAAACATATCAAAGGAATGTACAATTTCCCCCATAAAAATAGATTACATAGCCTTAATCTGTTATCTTTAGAGACTTGCTGGCTACAAGGGCACTTATTATTTCTCTACGATATTATTCAGGACCCAGTCCTAATGTCAGATCTTGGATTACAGTTTAAGGACAATTTATATGACACTAGAGGTCACCCATTTCAATAGATTGGTAAGACCTTTAATTATTTGAGGAGAAATTTTTTCTTCACCTTAAGGATAATCAATCCCTGGAATAAAATGCCACTTCACGTTATTACCAGTAAAGACAGAACAGTACTTAAAGCAAGATTGGATGTGTATTTATTATCAGATACTTCTCTGACATATTATGACTTTTGATTATTATGAGGGCACCCATGGGCCTTTTGGCTGTCTTGCTTTCCCAGAACCTTAGTATGAACCTTAGTAGGGACAGTAATTGGGAAGGGGGTTGAGGGTGGGGCAGCTGCAAAGTAAGGGAGCTACTAACTGCACACTTGAGCAGACTTGGTAAACCAAGTGGCCTATTTCTACTGGCAATTTCTTATGTTCGTATACTTTTTCATGAGGGGCCAATCTTTTTTCATCTGAAAAAAATTCCTTTTCTGTAAGCCCCCATTTTCTTTTCTGTTTTTTCACACCCCAAAGTGTCATAACTCTGCCCAGGGATGTCTTTTACAGACATCCAAACATATATCTTGCTCATCGGGAGCTGATGAGCTTCAGTTTGTATTTTATTATAGCTCCCATGGCCTCTGAAAAATTATTTTTCATGTATTTATATCCTTTTTTGCCACTCGCTAAGTTCCTTTTTTCTCAAATCCTTTTTCATCATCGTGAAAAAGGAAATATGCTGTTGAAAAAGGATTTAACTGTGCCATCCCTATTATTCCATTGGTGTTCAGTGGCATACCCCCCCCCAATCTCTCTATTTTATATCCCTGGTGTCTAGTGTCCCCTCCCACCCTCCAATTCCCATATATTTTGTTAAAAAAATATTGGTGTCCAGTGGAACCCCCACCAGCCGATCACTGTTCCCCAATTCCCTGGTGTCTGGTGGCACCCCCCCACCCATTGATCGCTATCCCCATTATCTAATTGTATATTCACCAAGCTAGCCTTGTATGAGGTGAATTACTGGTGGTGGAAGAAAGGTACCTCGTGCAGGCAGGACTAATGAGTTCCGGACTTTGTGATGCTAAATCACAGCTTCAGTAGTGAAACAGAGATGCCCCAAGAATTAATAACATACTTATTGGTGAGACCCCAGGGGGAGAGGGGGCAGTATTTTATATAGCATTCAACAGAAAGTGCAGCATCTTGTCTCAGTTTACACAACAGAAATGGCAGAGCAGCAGTTGAGAGTGGCTTGTTCCCTAACCCGAAATGGCAGCACCATATCTTACTTTTCAACCCTCTCCATAAATAAATCTAGACACTCCACTAAGATCAACCATTGAAACAGAGCTCAGAATTTCCTGGTGTCTAGTGGTACCCTCCTTCTGCTAATTGCCATTGCAATTTCTCTGGTATCTAGTGGCACCCCCCACCCACCAATCTCTGTTTCCCATTTCCCTGGTATCAAGTGACACCCCCACCCTACTGATGCACAAACCTGAGAAAAAGAAAATGGCGCCTCTGTGTTTTTTTTAAACCTGTAAAAAAAAAACAGTCCCTTGCAGATCATCCCCCCACCTCCCACTCAGCACTCACAACACCACAATCTCCAGTACACCCTCACACATCTGAACAGATCCCAGGTTCAACAACCACTCTCTGATCAAAGACACATCTTGCTGCTGGAACTGGCGACTGCAATATGAGAAACTAAGGTAAATGTGGTTCAATGTATTTCAATGGGGGGTTCAACTTTTTTGCATAGATTAGCCTTTTTTTTTAATTTAACCCCAAATTTTAAACATGGCTTTTTGGGGACCCCACTTCATGAATAATATGACTGTCATTACGCAACTCCTGCCCAAAAGTTGATTTTGCAGTCGGTTGGCAAAGTTACCTTTTGGGTGGGATGTGACAATTTTACCTGACCATGTTCATGAGGTGAGACGGCTATGTTAAAAATTTGTGGTCAAAATGATTAAAAATGGCAAAGTTATGACCATTCATTGCAATTTCACTATGCACGGTCGTAACTTTGGAAAGTTTTAATATTTTGATCCAAGATTTGCAACATAGCCTTCTTATTACACCACCTCAGGTATGTCACAACTACCATTTTTCAAATCTGGCCAAAATGTGTTTTCGCACCTGTGGCACAGAATGGTGTTGCAGTTGCACAGAATTATGTTTTGGTGGAGATTTGAAAATGTTCTGTACCAGGTACTTGATGTGGGATAATAAGATAGCTATGCTGACAATTTAGTCACTGTTGTCCAATAAATGGAAGCCTTCCACAGCTGCATATGTATACGCATCTATGGAGGGATGGAAGCATGGCCCGAAGGGCCATGAACTCCCACAGGCAAATAAGGATACAATTATACTATCTCAAATAGTAAGGAAATAAATTGCAAAAACCTTCATTGATGCTCTAGTTAGGGTTAAAGAGACAAAATTAGGGAAATGTGGCATTAGGGTTTCTGGCCGTAACATCCCACCCCCACCCTGTATACAACAATGTATGCTTCAATTCTCCTTTAGTGTGCCCATCTAAGATTATTTACTTATGGACTGGGATGAGCATTAGGGCTGATGTTCCCAAGGCACACCCCTGATGCCTGTTGGTGTGTGCAGGATGGGGGTGGGGTGTTAGGGCTGGAAACCCTAACACCACATTTCCCTACTTTTGTCACTTCAACCCTAACTAGAGCATTAATGAAGTTTTTTGCAATGTATAATACATATATATTACTGTGCCCTTAATCATTCACACCTGTTTATTAGCTGAGAGTCATCATTTTATGATTATTATTATTATGATTATTAAGTGGACAATCTGACTTTTCATGCATCAAAAGTTGATACTGCATTACTGAGTTGATCAAATGGACTTTTATTACTAATTTACAGTATGGCCACCAGACATACTGTAGTAATTGTGATGAAGCACAGGCTGGAGTTTCAAAATAAAGGGAAAACCCTAAGCAGTCATATTCATTATCAGGTTTATTGAAGTGACGCACACCTGTTTTATATCACATTTCTGCAAGGTCACTGTTGACATTATCACCACATTATATATATGCTCATACCTTTAGCAGTATGATTAGTCATCCATGTTCCTGTGTTAATGACTCCTTACCTTTTAATATCACCATTCATCACATTGCCTTGTAACAACAGACCACTCTGCCCAGTAGTGACTGTTTCCTATTGTTTGCAATCCATTCAGCAGAAAAAAATTATAATAATAATAATGTCTTTGACTCCGACCTGCAATACATTAATTTCACTTTTACTCCTCTGATGCTTGAATGAGAATGACACATTGATTGAAAAGCAGCTAATAAATGCCGTTAGCAGTTCATTTTTCCTTCATTGCCAGCAGAAAATGTAAGAAGAGAGCTAAATGTAACTAAATATTCCCAGGAAACTGTTTAATCATGCTTTGGTTTTCTAATGCCTATTTTGTTGATTTTTTTTAATTCTTTGCTTGATGTGAAGACCATGTTTGTACAGCAATTCTGTATTATAATTAACTTTGTAACATCAGTATTCTTGTCATAAGTCATTGTTTCAAAAAATGTATATCTGTCCTTGTCTGGACATCAATTCAGTTAGATACTGGACTCTTTTTGCTCCTAATATCTCTTGTTTTAAATAGCTGAGCAGGTTAATCTTATGATGCTTGCTGCTTGGCATTCATAGCTGGATCTGGATGGTTTGTGGATGGTGTTATGTTAAGTAACCGAAGACATGGTTGACCCTAAGGATTCCAGACAATGCCATCTCAGTTCCAGGGTAGTCCCTCTTCTGACTGGATAGGCTAGCAAGAAAAGGTGGTGTCCGCACCATCTATCTCAAAGAGTCCCTAATGGGGCACACCCTTGACCTGCCCAGCTGTGGAACTGATATACAGATACTTCCTATCAAGATACTCCTTGGTGCCCACAACAAGGCTCTGACTGTCACCTCAGTGTACATCCCTCCCAAGTCCAAGTCACTGGACCCTAATGCCATTACTAACTGCATTAACAACCTGAAACACAACTCTGAGGTCATAATGTTGGGTGACTTTAATACAGACTGGCTATCATCCAGTGCTGTCAACTATAAAGATGCCCTGGCCACAGTAAACTTCTCACAGCTGGTTCAGTCACCCACAAGAACTAGACAGGGAATAGCACACTACTGGACTGGGTGCTCACAAACAGCCCTGACCATATCACACATACTCATGTCCTTCCTGACAACATAAGTGATCACTCCCCCATCCTGTGCATGTGGTCAAACAAATTTATCAAGCCTCCGGGAAAAATCATTAACAGTAGGGTATTCGCCTGTGGGCACTTACAGCCATTAAAATGATTGCTAAGACAACAAGATTGGCCACACATCGAGACTGCCTCAGATACAGATTCCACCCTAGAATTTTTCATCTCAAACTTCAGTGCTGCCTGTGATGTACATACCCCCTTCAAGAAGAGGAAAATCAGAGGAATCGACACCCCATGGATCGTGTATGACCTACTACAAAAAATTAAGTTACGGGACCATCTGCGGTGTCAGGCTAGAGCCTCTGGCAGGCTCATAGACACTCAGGCATGCAAAACTGCCAGGAATGCCTGTAAATGGGCCATACAGTCTGCTAAAGCAAACTACTACAGATGCACTCTTGACAACACCTGGAAAGATGGAAGGAAATTTTGGCACAGCCTTAAGGAACTCACTGGGAAAGAAGCAAGGACTGCACCCACCATGCTTAGCATAGATGGGGTTCTAACCCTAGACCCCACCACTATTGCAAATGCTTTCAACTCAGCCTTCACAGACCTCAGCCAAGTACTACCCCCAAACTTCTTCGACACATCAACTGGTGCAGAAACCAATGCCAAACCTCATACAGAGCGTACACATCCTCCTTTTCACTTCAAATCTGTGACAGAAAGAGAAGCCAAAAAATACCTACTAAAAGTACTCAGGAGATCCAGAACTAGCGGACACTCACTGGATCTGAAGCTCATTGGCCTTACACACAACAAAGTCCTGATCTCACTCACCATGATTATCAACAAATCTCTCTCGCTCTCCCAATTCCCCCTTTTATGGAAGCTAGCCCAGGTAACCCCCATTCACAAAAGTGGTGACAGGGCTCATCATGGGAGCTACAGGCCCATCTCCATTCTCCCCCCCACCCCTCCACCCCCATTATCTAAAGCACTTTAAAAAATCATTGCAGACTAGCTGGGAGAATACCTGGAGAAATACAACCTGCATTCACCACACCAACATGGTTTTTGAAAAGGGCACAACACTACTACCATGCTACTTCAATTCACAAGCTATATCCACCAGACCTTGGACCAAAGTCAACTCGGTGCTGCCTACATTGATCTATCCAAGGCATTGATATGGTTAATCACCCACTACTGCTTGATCAACTAGCTGTGCTTGCTTTATCAGCAGACACCCTAATCTGGTTTAACAGTTACCTTACTGGCCAGTCGCAGCAGGTAAAGACTGGAGACGCCCTCTCATGCAAACTGCCTGCTCGCTCCGGGGTACCCCTAGGGTCAATTCTGGGACCATTACTTTTCAGCATCTTCCTCAACAACCTCACCACGCACTACCCAGTGCAAATCCTCCAGTATGTTGATGACGCGGTTATATACAATAAGAATTTGGATCCCATCCAGCTGGAGAACCAGCTACAGGCAAGTTTCACTGCAGTGGAGGATGGATTCATCACACAGAAGCTAGTGCTTAACTACAAAAAAACGAAGACCATGTTCTTCCATGCCACGCACAGTGTTCACAAAAACACTCAGTTGAATGTCAATAACAAATCAGGTGTTACCCTGGAGCAGATGAATACCTTTAAATACCTTGGTGTAATGCTGGATAGTACACTTTCCTATTCCACCCATATTAACCACATAGCCAAATCTGTGAATATCCGTATCGGGCTCCTCCACAGACATAAGCACTGCCTTACTGCAGAAGCCCTGAAGCTTGCAATCTAAAGTTCAGTTGTCTCCATAATAGACTATGGGCTAGTGATATACGGCACTGCTTCTAAGACTGCCCTAAAAAGAATATCAATCATTCATTTTTCAAAAGGCCTGATGGTTGCTCCTCCTTCTCTACTGGCAACCACTGCGTTATATTTATCTACCGTCTCTCATTATCCTTATCCTACATTACTTCCCCAGCACCTGCTCACCTCAAACTGTACCCACCTCTTACTGCCCCTACACTCACTCTTGTGTCATTGATGGTAAGTTTTATCCATTTGGTTCTCCTATGTTTATGATGTATTGTAATATTTTGGAGTCTTACTTTGTGTATCTCCTATACATTGTGTTTTAATGTACCTTAATGTGGAACCTGTGTAAAAGAGCCTTCGGCTCAAAGGTGTTAATATGAGACTTTCAAATAAAATAAATAACCTTCTCTTTTAAAAATTTACTTATTTATTGAATTTTGTTAACTGGGTAAACCCACTGAGACAATGGAGTCCCTTTTTCAGGAGTGACCCAGGTTAGTGAGACTAGGAGGAGCGGTGGGTTTAAGCATCTTGTTGGTCAGACAACATAGCGGGAAGGGTAACCTTGTCTCGAATGAGGGCCACTAGTGAGGCAAGGACATCACAGTGATGTTTCCTCAGACAGGTACCACCAACAAAGCATGCCATTTTGTTGTAGAGGGTCCTTAATTTGGCCAGGGCAGAGTCTTGAGCTGTTTGTATTATTGGGGCAGCATAAAAAAGAGTTGGTAAGAGTGTACTTTTAACTATTGCAAGCCGTGTAGGAACCGAAAGATAGGGGTAGAGTCTGTATATCAGCCATAGTTTTTGGTTAATGGATTTGGAGAGAGCATCGACATGGGGTTCAAAGGACATATCCTGATTTAACATTACGTCTAAGTACTTGAATGACTGTACTACTTCCAGGTTGATGCCCGATTTGGTGGGAAGCATGAGAAGGTGGTCTCTGCAGTTCACCAACCTTTTGCTACTAAACACCATGACCTTTGCTTTTTTTGCATTGAGTACTAGTTTATTTTCAGAGAACCAGTTTTCCAGGATTTGAAAGTCTTTACCTAGGGTTGGAGGTTGATCCAGTTGATGTCAGCACTGGAACTATAAAGAATGGCATATAGCTATATGGAGGCATTACCACAGTGAAGAGGTACATCATTAAAGGAATAATGCATGACAGTGTGTGTTGTGCTGGGATAATGCCACGCCTGGGAGGTTGGGCACAAGGCCGCAGGCCGAGAGCATCCAATGCCCCAGGCGTGGCATTATCCCAGCACGACACACAACCTGGAGTACATTATTCCTATTATACAATGACTTGTTGTTATATATAAAATAAAAAAATAATTTTAAAGAATGTTTTTATTAGTGTGGAAAAATATTTTTGTTTCTTAAGAGGAGATGCAAAAAAAGAGAATAAGCTCCTCATCCAAATGCTCATCCATATTGGTTCACACTGCTGAGACTAGACCTGTGGCGTTATGCTGGGATAATGCCATGGGTCCAGCCCCAAACTTGACCAATCACAGTCAAAGAGTCTTTCTTGCCATTGTATAATTATGAATAACTAGAACAGTAGAGGACCGAGAATAGAGCCTTGTGGTACCCCTGGTTGTTATCTGTTTTAGTGCAGAGGTTGTTCCTTGCTATCTCACACATTGTTTCCTCTTTGATAAGTAGTTTGTGAACTATTAGTGGGAAAGATTATCTAAACCAAAGTTTCACAGTTTTGCTAAGAGAAGATCATGGCTGACCAAATCAAATGCTTTTGTCAGGTCTGCAAAAACTGCCCCTGTTGCCATGTCTTCATCCATAGCTTTGAGGATTTCAGTGGAGACTCGTATCAGGATGGTGTCGGTGCTGTGGTTTAAAAATCTGAATTTGGCCCTACCATTTTATTTTAAGAGTTTTCTCCAACTTAAGTTGTCTCTAGTAACTCTTGGAAAAAGTGTGCAACTCACCCTCTCTGAACTTTTCAAGTCTTAAAAACTTACAACACAACTCTTTAACAGTTTGCTTTCATTTTAGAGAGCAGCTAGCAGTGGCAGTGGCATGTCAGCATAGATGCAGCCAGGCATATCTGTTCACAAAGCTCCCGAAGGGATACCATTCCACTATTGAAAAACAAAAAGGAAATTCATTGCAAAAAACTGCATTAATGCACCAGTTAGGGTTCAACGTAAAGCAACAAAAGCAGTGTTAGGTTTTCCAACCCTAATTCCCCACACCCCCAAGAGTAAAAGGACAAGCCCACACAAGCAACCACAGACAGCAATCATCAGTAAGACAAACAACATACAACTGTTTCCAGATGACATAAATGCAGTCGCACTGATGTGCTTCCTTTGCGGATTAGTATCTGCAGATGCACACGACAGGCTCCACATGAACATGTGCTTATGCAGCCACACCTGCTTGTGTATGTTCTACAGTGTGTTCTGCCATCAGAATATGCCATGCAGCCTCACCTTTGCAGGCAGAGGTGCTCATGCATTCTGTATGAGGTACCTCGCTAGGCAGCATGATCCGCTACTGCATTATTTTCAACATACAGCTGTGTAACTGAAAACCTGCTACCCGTTGAACTATTTCTAGATCCACTGCCAAAGCCATGATACCCCCACTTCAGTAGTACTTCTGTCTGGAGCCAGAAGTTGGTGTTCATGTCTTACACATGTGGATGAAAAGGTGCAGGTCCCTCAGAGGCCTATGCTTCTGCAGACAGAAGATCTGTTGCAATTTTGGTATCACAGATTTTGTGGCTTCTGTGCATCTGTAGCCAGAGGTCAGTGTGTATGTCTTACACCTGCAGCTGCAGAAGTGCAGCCTCGTCAAGTGTATGTATGTCTTACAGTGTGCATAAGTACCTGAGGCTAAAGGGGCAGTGATGCTGCAGATAAAAGAACTCTTGTAATTTGGGTATCATGGATTTCTGTCTGTAGCTTCAGGGTCCAGTGCTTCTGCACACAGAAGCAGTGTTGTGATTTAAGTATCCTGGATTTCTATCTGTAGCGACAAGTGAGTGTGTATGTCTTTTGGTGTACATACTGCAGATACAAATCAATGAAGGTAGCAAATCTGTGCTACTGCATTTGTGTAATCTGGAAACAGTTGCATGTTGTTTGTCTTATCTGATGATGGCTGTCTGTGGCTGCTTGTGTGGGCTTTTCCTTTTTTTGCTGGGAGGGGGGAGTTAGGGTTGGAAACCATAAGGCCACATTTCCCTACTTTTGTTGGCTTTAAGTTGAACCCTAACTGGTGCATTAATACAGTTTTTTTTACAATGAATAGTTATGCTGTTTCTTCTCTGGGATCCATCAATGAGCCAGTACAAATTTGTATGGTCCCACTGGAGTGTGATGGCCTGGAGATAGAACTTATGCAAATAATAGAACATGGAATTAAGTTCAGGCTCTGTGCTGCGGTCACACTCCCCCATAAATACAAGAGTTGTTTCTCAAGCCAGGAGAGCAGAGACCACCAAAACTAACTTATGACTACTAAAATCCTTTTCCAAACATTTTTGTAAACATTTTCAAATCCAACTAAAATATTAGCAGACAAAATTTGTCATGAAATGACTACACATTTAAAAAACTGTAAAATATTCAACAAGTAATACTCCTGCAACCATAAAAGCAAGAACTGATTCTTTTGTAAACCTATTTTCAAGTTCTAGAAGGGGAGGCAGTGTCAGGGTTTGTATCAGTATCACTGATGGATCCCAGAGAAGAAACATTACTACAATGAATAATGGTTTCTCCTAACCACTGGGATCTATCAATGATGCCTAATACAAATGTGCAGATTCACTAGAAGTATCTTGGAAGGATGAATCTAGTACCTATTTAGGAAAACGTTTTGCAAGACAGCAGTTCCAAAACTGGCATCACTCCTGGACCGTATATCCAGTCAGTAGTGCTTAATGAAGGTGTGCACTATTTTCCAGGTTAATGCTTTACAAATTTCTTGAAGGGGAATGCCCCCTGTAGCTGCTACAGAGGCAGAGGTGCCCCTTGTAGAGTGTGCTGTTGGTGCTGAGATGAGACCAAATGGAGTTGTTTACCAGCTTTATCATAGCAGAACTGTATACAAGAGACTATCCAATGAGAGATAGTTTTCCTGGCTGCTGGTTTACATTTTCCAACCTCTCCATAGGTACTAAAGAATTGTGTGCTATCAGACCTGACATTCTTTATCCAGTCCATGTAGCAGGTCATTGCCTTTTTGTATCAAGACAGTGTGACGTTTGCTCAGCTGCACTAGAGCGTTCAGGAAAGAGCACAGAAAAGGCCACTGACTGATTTAGGTGAAATTCTGAATCCATTTTAGGTAGGAGTTTCATATTAATTCTAAGGACTACCTTAGCCATGTGGAATATTATATAGTTTGGATCTGTACAGAGGGCTTGTAGTTTGCTTACCCTCCTGGCTGATGTCATGGTTACTAGGAAAATTGTTTTCAATACGATATATTTTAAGTCTACTGTAGCCATAAGTTCAAAGGAAGACTCCATTAGCTGGGCAAGATAAATATTGAAGTCCCTTGGGGGAATTGGTTCCCTCATGGGGGGGTGGTGGGGAGAAAGTGGTTCAGGCCTTTAAAACACCTTTTAAAAACTGGTTGTGCGGCCAAAGACCTCTCCTTGCCTGCTGATGTGTAAGCAGACACAGCTGACAGATGCACATTCAAAGTCTAGAGCCTCAGGCCTAGGGGTTGTAAATGTGCCAAATAGCCCAGAACTGTGGACAGCCCCACCTGAATTTGGATTATCCTACTGGGAGCACACCAGTACAATAATCTCTTTCACTCTGAGGAATATGCCTTTCATGTGGCTGGTTTCCTAGAAATGAGCACGTCTTGTGACAGATTAAAGCTAGAAAACTCTAAGTCCTCAAGAACCATGCCCTGAAACAGAGTCAGCAAGTTGTACATCTGCGGCAGGTGAACTGCGTCCTGTAGGACAGGGTCAGCAGCACTGAGTACCATGCCTGTCTGTCCCTGTCTGAGACTATCTGAGTCATTGTTGCTGGCTCTGTCCTGAGCTTCATGAGTACCCTCTGTATTAACGAAAATGGGGAGAAGGCAAATAGAATTCTCCCTATTCAAGTCAGAGCTAGGGTGACCTCTGGCACTGTGCCTGGATTAGGGCCTGAGCAAAACTTTGAGAGTCGATTGTTCTCCGGAGAGACAAACAGGTCTGTTTCTGGAGTGCCCCACCTTCTGAAAATTGAAGCCAGCAATTGCTATTTCAAGGCCCATTCATGGTTTCTGTAGCTGATTCTGCCTAAGGAGTCTACCAGCACATTATCTTTGTCTGGCAGATGCACTGCAAAACTGTTGATGTCCAGGGAGTAAGCTAGGTCCCAGAGCCTCATAGCTTCTGTGCACAGTTTTGAGGATCTTGTTTTTCCCTGTTCATTTATGTAGTACATGGTTGTGGTATTGTCTGTCCATAGTCAGACTGACTAGCCCTGCAATTGCGAGGAAAAAGACTGCATTGCCAGCAGTACTGCCCTGATCTTGAGGAGGTTTATATGCTCTTAGTCTTCTGAAGGCTCCAGTTGCCACTTACCGTGATGTCCTCTAGGTAGCCAACCTACCCTAAGAGTGAAGCATCTGTTGTGAGAACCTTGATAGGTGATTGCTGGAGGAAGGGAATGCCCACTCTGAGGTTACTTTTTTCTTCCCACCATTCTAATACTTGAATGAAATTATTTGTGACTGGCACTACGCAGGACAAGGATCTGACCTTTAGAACCAGTAGCCTCTCAGATGGTACTGTTTGTCCCTCATCTGGAGACGAGCCCATGGCACCTTAGCTGTGGTTGAAGACATGTGACCTAGAAGCTATAGGAATTCTCTTGCAGGCCTTGTCTGGTCTGGGATGAATGATTCTAAATTGGCAAACAGGCTAGATACCCTGTCCTGTGAGAGGAATGCCTTTCCCAGCAAAGTATCCAGTCCTGCATCAAAAAAGTCTAGGACATGTGCTGGTTCTGTCTGGGACTTCTGCAGATTTATTAGGAGCCTTAATTTTTCCAAGGTGCTTCTTACCTGCTGGAGAGCAAATTACCACCTGTTTTGTTTTCCCTGAGACTAGACAGTCATCCAGGTAGGGGAAACAACTGCACTTTGTCTTCTTAGTAATGGTGTTACCAAAGCCAAGCACTTTGTGAACGCTGTTGGAACTGAGGTGAGACCAAAGAGGAAAAATGTGAACTGATACTAATGATTCCTAGCTTGAACCAGGGATATTGTCTGTGGCTGGGTCTGACTGGATTGTGGATGTAGGCATCCTTCAGATCCAGTGACCCCAACCAATCTCCTAACTGTAAGGTTGGGATAACTGCCCTCAGTGTTACCATCCTGAATTTCTCTAAATGTCTGCTCATGTACAGTAAATCTAAAATGTGTCACCATTCTCTGTTTATATTGTGGGTTAGGAAGTATCTTGAAAAGAGGCCCTTGCCCCATTGTGATATACGGACCTTTTCTACTGCCTTCGCGTGCAACTTCTTTGCTTCATATCTAACAGAATTGTTTCTGTTGGTAAATGGCTGGAAAGGTTTTTTGGTCTCTGCAGTTTGGGAAACCTCTGAAACTGTAGACACTATCTCTGACCCACTACTGATGCAGGGATTATGGAGGACAGGGTTTTTGAGGGATTGAGGGCATTAAGGGTGGACAGCATCCATCCTAGGGTACTCAGGGAGCTGGTGGAGATCCTGATGGGGCCACTGACACATCTGTTCAATACCTCCCTGGACACAGGATGCATGCCACAGGACTGGAGGATGGCCATGTTGTGTCCATTCACAAAAGTGGCCCCGGGGTGAGCCGGGCAACTACAGGCCTGTGAGCCTCACATCAATTGTGAGGAAGCTCATGGAGACAATCCTAAAGGAGCGGTTGGTGACCTTCTTGGAGGATAATGGTCTCCAGGACGATAATCAACATGGGTCTATCTCTGGCAGATCCTGCCAGACAAATCTAATTGAGTATTATGACTGGGTGACCAGGGAACTGGACAGGGGCAGCGCAGTGGATGTTTTGTATTTGGACTTCAGCAAGGCCTTTGAATCAGTGCTGCATGGGAGGCTGGGAGGGAGGCTGGAATATATATGGAAGACAGCAGAGAGTGGTGGTGGGGGAGCTCTCATCACCAAGGGAAGTGACGAGTGGGGTGCCACAGGGATCGGTGCTGGGACTAGTGTTGTTTGGGATAGTCATAGCTGATATCTCACATGGGGTCCAGAGTAGGTTCAGTCTGTTTGTGGATGATACGAAGATAGGAGCTGTGGTAGATGACATCAAATGATGGAGGGGGCTGCAGGAGGACCTGAAAAAACTGCAGGAGTGGTCGGTAACATGGCAGCTGGGGTTCAATGCCAAGAAGTACAAGGTACTGCACTTCGGAACTAGGAACCAAGGGAGGACCTATCAACTGAGAGGGGTACTTATGTAAAGTAATGAGGAAGAAAAGGTTCTGGGGGTGATTATAACAGGGAGCATGAACAACTTGGATTAGTGTAGGAAGGCGGCAGCAAAGATCAATAGGATGTTAGGGTGTATAGTGAGAGGAATCTCCTCCAGGAATAAGGGGGTGATCGTCCCCCCGTACAGGGCTCTGGTCAGACCTCATCTGGAGTACTGCATGCAGTACTGGCACCCGTTCCTGAAGAAGGACATCAAGTTGCTGGAGGGGGTGCAGCATAGGGTGACAAAGATGTCGGGATTTGAAGGAAGGTCCAATGAGGAGAGAATGGCAGAGCTGAATATGTATTCCCTGGAGGAGAGAAGTGATAGGGGATATGATTGAGACATTTAAATACCTCAAGGGGGTAAATAAGGTTAATACAGAAGGGATTTTCCAGCTTAAAAGAAGAAGGGAGACAATAGGGCACCAGTTGAGACTGGAGGGGGGAAGATTCAGAAGGGAAATCAGGAGGCATTTTTTCATGGAAAGGGTGGTGGACAGGTGGAATGCTCTGCCCAAGGGGATGGCATCCTGTAGAACAGTGGGTGGCTTTAAGAGGGGTTGGGATAGGGTGGGGGGTTATGATGAGGAGGGGTGGTGAGGGAGGGGTAGCTGCAAGTTGAGGAGCTAGCTGCACAATTGAGCAGACTCGATAGACCGTATGGTCTGCTTCTGCTGGCATTTTCGTATGTTCATATGTACTTCTAGGACTCACTTGTCTGTGGTGATTTTTCCTATTCCTGCATGTAGTGGATCAGTCTTTCCTCTACTGGCAATGGCTTACTGGCAAACAGGACAAAATTGCCAGGAGTTTTGTTTTTGGCTGTGTCTTAGGGGGTGGTGTTGCAGCATGCCTTCTGCCCCTTCTGCTCTTACCCCTATAGTACCCTCTCTGTGGTTGATACTCATAGCCAATATTGGGTCTGGGGCTCTGCTCCTGCCTTCCCTTCCATAAGGCCTATAGGCAGTGGCGGCCTTTTCCTTTTCCTTTTCTCTCGAGTTCTCGTAAGTGGTTCTAATCTGTACTCATCCCCTTTTTCATGTATGCCTCTGTTTTGTTACCAAAGAGAGAATTTCCCTCAAAGGAAAGTTGCTGGCTTTCAGCTGGGTATCCTGGGTTAAGCTTGTGGCCTTTAGCCAGAGTTCTAAGAGACACAGTGCATGTGCCAAGACTCTTGATGCTGAGTCATTGCCATCTACAGTCATGTGGAACTCGTATTTTGTAGCATCCAGGTACTGAGCTGTATAGGTCGAATAAGCTGCCTGTCTTACAAGCAGGCAAGCTGTTGTGTACACGGTTTTACCCATGGTATACAGTTTTCTGGAATCCTTTTCAAGAGGCTGTGCTGAGAGAGGGGCTCTACGATGCCGTTTCGACAACTAAGTTATAGACGCCATCACAGCGACAGATTTATGTAAACCCATGACTTGCAGTCAGAACATAAATCTGACTGCAGAACCCTGGCTGTTTTTCATCATGGGGTTACGACCCTCGAACCCACCATGTGAGGGTCTGTGCCCCCCCTGCACCCTCGATCTCTAGGATTCTAAATCCAAGTCGGAGTTATATTGGGGAGGGAGGGCAGGACCGGGAGACAGAGTACCGGGTTCTCAGGCAGACTATGACAGCGAAAACATCGATGTTGTCGATAGGTTTACCCTTTTCTCCTCTTCATAATAGATTTCCTCCTTCAGTAGAATCCAAGTGGACATGGGGTGGCCCAAAGGTGGCCCATCATCAAGGAGGGAACAATGGCGGCCACAAGGAAGTGCATTAGGCTCAAAGGGAAGAACTTGAGGGCCAAGGCACCCAGCTGGTTACCACTGAAGTTGCCCAGTCAGTGAGGGATAAGAGGTTAGTCTACAAGAAATTCAGGAGGACCCAAAGGGAGGAAGACAGGGAGGGTTACCCGAAGATGGCTAGCATAGCTGGTAAGGTAGTCAAGTGGGCTAAAGCTCAGAAAGAAGTGCAGCTAGCTGAGGGAATTAAAAGGGGGAAAAGCCCTTTTTTCACTATATTAGTGAGAAAAGGGTCAAGAAACCCAGTGAGTGTTCTCATCATACTTATAGCACTACAGCTTTCCTCCTGCCTGCATGCTTGCTGGCTCATTCACTCACTCATGGCTCACAACTCTCATGTACATTTCAACATGTGCAACCTGGTACGATAAAGAACCATTCTGACTAAGCTTACGCTTGCATCATAATTTTAACAATGTCCCTGTGTTTCTTATGATTGAGTGTGGGGTGATGGGGAACCTTAGCAACTAAAAATGCTCAGCTATGGTGGCCATAATCTGTTTTAAATAGCACACATTCTCTTTGTGCACCTTAACTTACCGCTGGTGCCATCAGTGGGCTTTATACATTTCATGTCAGTCCCTTTCCCAAAAAAGATAGGGATTTAAAACTAAAACTGGAAAACAAGCAGGCTACTGTGTGCCTTTTTGGATGTATTTATGTGTATTTCTGTGGGGGTGCTCAAGATTTCATTGCTAAATGAAAAGAACTACAATGAAAGTGGCCAAAATAGGACAAATACCCTAAAGCAAAAAAATAAAAATACAGCAAGTTCATACAGGTGGCAGGACTACTTTATTAAACATTAAGCTACACTCTTTAATATATGCAGATTTAAACATATTATTTTTAATTCCTACTGCGATATACAGTAAATAAAAACCCATTTTATATAAGCAATAAGACATGACAGGGTGTGCGTTAGACAGTTCTAATGCATAGCTAGGGGGCGTAGTGCTGTACGAGGCTGCAGGCCAAGTGTGTCCAGACCACTAGCCTTCTGTTAGAACTGTCTAACGCAGACCCCGAGTGACTTATTGCACTTATGAAATGGGCACTTTGGCTGCTCATGAGAGACCAAATTAAAATTGAATGACTAAGTAGAAAAAAAGTTAGATGTTTGTCATGATTTGAAAAAATAGATCCCCACCTTCATCAGTGTACTGTATTTTATTTTTGAGTTGAGGAGTTTTGTACTAATGTGCCGTCAGTAGTTGCAGGTTTCCTGAAGTGGCTGATATGGCACTACCTCATGTGCCCTCCTCCTCCCCCCCCACACACACACACTTGCTTTGTCACATTTTGAATGTCGTATGTGAGGAGAAGGAGTAAATATGCTTGTTTTTGGTTTTAATTTATCTGTTTTTTACTTGTGTTGTTGGCAGCGCTGGTGAGGAGAAGCCCCAGTGTGTGGTGTGCTCAGGGAGGAGATGTGGAAGTACGGAAGAAGTAGTCTCTGCACAGATATTTTGTGAATGATTAGAGAATCAGAATGTGCAAATAAATAAAACAATGCTAGTGACTGTTGTGCCACAGCAGTGAGTGGGTGGGAGCGAGGGAGCAGCTAGTGGGTTGTAGGATAAGACAGCAGGAGAACACGCAGAAGGACGAGTGGCAGGCAGGCTGGCCAGTGGGCGGCATCAGGTAAAAGAGAAAATTATGCAATAAATTAAGTAGTTTTTGAAGGATAAATGGCACTAAAAAAAGGAAAAACTGAAGAGTGAGAGGCTGAGGGAACTGTCGAGCAGCCAACAGGTTCGCCATTGATGAAGATGCGAGCGAGTGGGCAGGGTGAGAGATCGTGGCAAGCGTGTGGGTTTTTTTTTTATTTGCTGCTTCAGTCTTGTTTCTAAATTAAAAAAATTAAAACAGTGAGGGCAACTGGGCAGCAGCTTAAAGGTTCAGTAAGAGACTGAGTGAGTGGGCAGGTTGTAAGAAAGCAAGGTTGCGGGTGGGCGCGAGAGAGACCCTGGCAGGCTTACACAAGGATTTAAAAAGTAGGTACTGTGTCCTGTTTGCCAGGACTAGTTGTAGCTGTGCATTTATTAGACACTTCTAGTGCACAGCTATCAACCAATCACAGGGCTCAAAATCTTAAGCCCATTTCATAAAAAGCTCAATAAGAAAGCCAGCCCGCCGGCACAGCGGTTGGATTTCCACTTCCAATGCTAACAACCCAGGTTTGGGAATGGACCCAGGAGTCAGAGGGCCAGCCCAGGTGAGAAGGATTGAGTGTCCTGGGGACTGCTGTCCTTCTCTGGGAGAGGGAGGGAAGAGTGCCTGGCATTGTATAGACCCCTGGCCGAGGCTGGGGGTACTGCTGTGACCAGTGCCATCACATTGGGGGTTGCGGGGAGGATGCTGGACATCATTGCACATCCCCGTCCCCAGGGAACAAGCATCAGAAAAAAGCTGGCCCCCCAGCATGATAACCCGCTTTTCCACCACCATCTCCACTTCCTTCAACCTCCGCCGGGGGGGACCCCGTTACTATGGCCCCAACCCGGGGGTAAACCGGGGCATGCCAACAGCGTCCTTTGGGAGGGGGAGCCCTCCCAGTGGCCCCATCCAGGGGGGAAAGCCTGGGCATAGGGGGACAGCAGGAGGGGCAGGTCTGAAGATTGGGAGGATTGGAAGGGGAACTGGAACAAAAAAAAAAGAAAAAAAAAGCTCAATAAGACACTTCAGAGGTGTGCATTAGACATTTCTAATGCACGGCAAAGGACTACACCCCTAGCCATCATTAGAAATGTGTAATGCTGACCCCTTCATGTCTTATTGCTTGCTTAAACTTTGTTACTCAAACAATCTTTTTATAATTTTGTAATACTTCTTTTCATGTGCTGGACAACTTTGTAAACAGGGCTTATCAAATTCTAATAGTTTAATTTAATTCTGTTAGACATTATAGATTTTTACTACTGCTACTATCACATTGTCCCTCTCCTGACTGTCTTCCAGTGAGTTCATGTTCAGAACCTTCAGGTGTTCCTCTTATGATCTGCCCTGCTGGCCTTGAATCATTTTTGCAACCTTGAACTGCACTTATTGCAGCCTAGTAATGTCCTTCTTCAGGCAAGGATGCCAGAACTGGGCACAGTACTCCAGGGGAGGCCTCACCAGCAATCTATACAGGGGCAGTTACACCTCCCCCTTCGACTGTCAAAACACCTCCCTTTACACTTCAGCATCCTAGATGCTTTGCTATTGTCTTTGTTGCATTATGGTTTGCATGAGTGAGTCACTTATGAGGACCCCCAGATCTCTTTCTCTCTCTCTCTCTCTCTTTCTTCTGATTAAGTGGCCATCTTAATCCCTCCCCTCTAGTACTCCATGAGTGGATTCTTATTCTCTAAGTTCATCACCTTGTACTTTTTGGCTTGAATCTCAACTGCCAGACCTCTGACCACCTCTGAAGTCTTTCTAGATCCTTCTGAAACTTCCTCATCTTTTCCTCACTAACCACCATGCTGCTGAGCTTTGTGTCATCAGCAAAGAAACACAACTTACCCTGGATACCTTCCATTATGTCATTCATGAGCATATTAAATAGGACAGGACAGTTCCCATGACTAATCCCTGTGGCACTCCACTTGTGATGGCCATCCATAGATTTGATCCTATTAACCACCACCCCGTGTTGCCTTTCCCCTAACAAATCTCCCACCCACGTCACAAATCTCTTCTCAGCTCTTAAGTCCTCCAGCTTTCTGCAAAACCTTCTGTGAGGCAAGGAATCAAAGGCAAATCCACCACATGGCCAATGTCCACTGCCCTAGTGACCCAGTCGAAAAACACAGTCAGGTTTGTCTGACTTGATCTTCATGGTACAAACCCATGCTGCTTGCTATCCTGGAGCTTATTATTCTCTAAGTAGGCCACTAGTCTTTGCTTCATAATGGTCTCCATCAATTTTCCCACAATGGAGGTAAGGCTTATCAGTCTGTAGTTGCCTGAATCTGTTGTCTGGATCTTCCTTGCCTCCCTCCCCCCAGTGGAGTGGGATTACATTCACAGTTTTCCAGACACGTAGTACTATCTTCAGCTCCAGTAAGTTGCTAAATAGCTGTGACAAGGGCCCCTACCAGCTCAAAAGCAAGTTCTGTAAGTATCATTGGGTGCATGCCATTCGGGCCCGGGATCTTGTCTACCCCAAGAGCTGCTAACCCTTTCCCTACTCGTTCGACAATGATTATTACCCTTCCCATTTCCTGCACCGCTTGTGTGACTGCATTGATCCCACTTTGCGATAGAGGTCCTTAGTCCTCTACCATGACTACGTAGCAAAAGTAATGTTTAGGACACTGGCCTTCTGCTGGACATCTTTCACCACCTCCCCTCCCCCAGCTACACTGTCAATCCCTCCTTAGCATTCCTTTTAAAAAGATTTAAGTGTTTTGGGCTAAATGTCACAAGCCAATAAACAAACGGGCCCTACAGGTTTCCAACATTGTACAGAGTGTGGGGAACCGTTCGCCAAAGCAGATCTTCATCTTATTTGTGTCTGTTATTTGGGGTTTGACCACCTCAAAGAGGACTGTGATATCTGTAAATCTTCTCTCAGTTGACGCTTGAGAGTTGACTTAAATGACTGCAGGACAAGATGTCTGAAAAGGCCACTGACCCAACTGCAGACAAACCAGCTACCAGCCATAAACAACCAGAGGAACAGCCCTCTGACAAGGGTGATGGTTTCTCCATTAAAAAATGGCCTGCAGATACTGCCGCTGAACCAGCAACTGCAGGGAAAAGAAAGAAAAAAAGAAACACACAGCGCTTGAACTGCAACTCAAAAAGACACTGGTTCCAACCACTAAAGAGATAGCGAATGCTATCAGGATTATTCAGTCACTTCCAACAAGTACCCCAGTTCCCACTGAAAAGCGGTTACAGTCTAAAACCTCTGATTCTCCTTCAGTTCCCAGTTCATTTAAACAAGGAGCAGAACCTTTTGGAGAAAATGAAGATGAGGATGAAGATGAGGACAAGGATGAAGATTATGGGGAGCCAATTGAGCCTGATATCTCCCCTGATCCCCACCATCCTGATTCCCCTGATAAGGGATCTGAGGACCATACATCCCACTTTGCTTTTATAAAGCAAGTGGCTCAAACACTGGACCTTCCTACCCAGGAGTCCACTGATGAGGAGGAAGAACAGAACTATATGGAGATGATGGACGTCCCAGTCTCCAAAGGACTGCTACTGCCCATCCATAAGTCCTTGAAGAAACAAGTAAATAAAGTGTTGCAGACCCCCACTTATGTGCCACTTGTGGATAGGAAGGTGGATAAAAAGTAATGGGTGGCCAAAGGTCTGGTTGAATTCCTTTTTGGGCACCCAAGCCACGAGGAGGTGGTGCAGGCTGCAGCTTGTGATAAAGCTGGCATACCTCTGGTATCACACCCACCTGACAAGGATTACAGGAAGATGAATTCCATAGCCAAGAAGGTTTATCTGGGATCCTCTCTGACTATCAGGCCAGCCTCTTATATGGCCTATGTTGCTAGATATCAGAGGACACTGTAGAATACAGTGATGGAAATAACAAAATCTGTCCCGGCACCTATGGCAGCCGCTCTGGAAGAGACTGAAAAGAGGGGGATAGAAGCATCTAAGGCCCAATTTAGAATGGCTGTAGACAGCAATGACACTGCTGCCAGACAATTGACTACTTCTGTGTCTCTCAAAAGATGTGCTTGGCTCAGAACAACCAACTTGACCCAAGACACACAATCCAAGGCTTTGGATTTCTCATGTGAGCCTACATTTCTGTTCGTAGAGCAGACTGAGGTTTACATGAAGAAAATGGATGACTAAAACCGCACACAAAAGTGCAGCTGCCAAAGAAAAGGCATCTACACCCCAGAAGCACCAAGCCAGAGGGGGTAGAGGTAGGGGACATTATAGGCCATTCTTTCAGCCTCAACCTTTTCCCCAGTACCAGCCTCAGAGCGGTTATTTCAGGAGCAGGGGCAGGAGAGGCAGCAACCTTACCAGACCCAGCACCCAGACAGTATCCCAGACCAAGTAGACACCCTGAGGTGTCTGCTCGGGTCACTCCCCCCAACTCCGGTAGGGGGCAGGATGGCCCACTACCTCCAGGAATGGCAATCCGTCACTACAGATAAGTGGGTTCTGGAGGTAGTGGCTCAGCTTCAAGTTCATGCCAAAACTCAGGGCAATGGTCTTCAGACCCTCTTCCCCATCAGAAACATTACTGTTAGAGGGGGAAGTATCAAACTTTCTGTCTCAAAAGGCAACAGAGCCAGTTCCTCAGGCACAAAGACGAAAGGGTCTTTATTCAAGATACTTCCTTATAATAAAGAAAACAGGGCAGTGGTGACCCATATTGGATCTCAGACACCTAAACAGACATCTGGTAACACCAAAGTTCAAAGTGGTGACTTTGGTAGCAATCTTCCCAACTTTGAGACAAGGGGATTGGCTGGCATCTCTGGATCTAAATGATGCTTATTTTCACATCCCCATCAGGCAGTCCCACAGAAAATTTCTCAGATTCAGACTGCCATCAAGCCATTACTAGTTCAGGACAATGCCTTTCAGACTAACTTCGAATCCAAGGGTGTTCACAAAATGCTTAGCTGTACAGGTGGCACACCTAAGGAGACAAGGGGTGGCCGTATTCCCTTACCTGGATGACTGGCTAGTCGTAGGTCCATCACCTCAACAGGTAAGGGTCTCCTTGGCAATTGCACAGGATGTCCTGCAGTCACTAGGGTTCCTAGTCAACCTGAGAAAATCCATATTGGAGCCAGTATAGATCCTGGAATTCATAAGAGCTGAACTGGACACTGTGAGAGGAAAGGCTGTTCTTCCACAGGCAAGAGTGAAATGCCTGATGCAGTTGGCAAGTACCTTCAAACTGCACAGTCTAAGGTTGGCAAGGCACTTTTTGCAGTTGCTGGGTCACATGGCAGGTTCCACAGCAACAGTGCTAGGTGCAAGGTTCCAAATGAGGGACATTCAGTTCCATCTCAAGATGCACTGGCATCAAAAGAGAGACTCTCTGTTAAAATTGGTGCCAGTCTCAGGAACACTGCTTCAGGCACTTCAGTGGTGGCTGGAAAAGGACAATCTCAGACAAAGTGTACCATTCCTACAAGAAAACCCCTCCTTGGTGCTAACCACGGATGCTTCCCTCTTGGGATGAGGGGCACATCTGGAGAACATCTGGAGAAGCACACTGCTCATGGCACATGGCTCAAGAAGGAGTCACTGTTGCACATAAACCTGCTAGAGCTCAGAGTAGTCTTTCTGGGACTCCAGTCCCTCACAAGCATACTGCAGGGAAAAGTGGTACAGGTCAGGACAGACAACACAACCATTATATACTACATAAACATGCAGGGAGACACAAGGTCAACACCTCTGTGAACAGAGACCACAAAAATGTGGAGTCTGGCATACTCCCTGGTAATCTTCCTCTCAGCAGTCCACCTACCAGAGAAGGACAATGTCCTGGCAGATGCTTTCAGTAGAATCAACCAGAACCACCATGAGTGGTCTCTAAACAAGCAGATGCTGCAGGTTGTGTTCAAGAGGTGGTGCACTCCAGAGATAGATCTCTTTTCAGCCCCAGACAACAATCAGCTACCCCGGTTTTGCTGCAGGCCTCCAGTGAGAGGCACAGTCCCAATGAATGCACTACTGCTGGATTGGACAGGGAAGTTCTTGTATGCCTTCCCACCATTCCCACTGTTGCTCAGAGTCCTGAACAAACTTAGATCCCAGCCAGTGACAATGATCCTCATTGCTCCGGACTGGGCCAGGCAACCCTGGTTCTTTCTGATTCTGGCCCTGTCTGTGGCCAAACTGGTCAGCTTACCCAGGAAGTACAACCTGCTGACTTCTTCCCAGGGCAGGATCCTATATGCCAACCTTCAGCCCCTCAGGCTCAAGGCCTGGCTCTTGAAGACTTAGAGTATGCTAACTTGCATCTCTCTAAAGGGGTCATGGAGGTCCTCAGAGTTTCTAGAAAGCCCTCCACCAGAAAGACATACACGTCTTCCTCTGTGTTGATTACATTGTTTTTTTCCAAAAAGAATCACATTTTCTTGAAGGAAGCACATTTTGTATTGATGAGCAAGATTTTCTTTCACTTAAATTGTAACAGGTGCATCTTGTTTTTGTGTATAAATTGTGACGTTGTCCTCCTGAAGCCACGCCTCCTGAGGAAGGGTTTCTAACCTGAAGCGCCAAGGCAGAGCTTATGTTACCACTGTCTTGTCTTGTTACACCAAGATTAAAACATTTCCTTATTTAAGGAATCCAAGGATTGAGGCTTCTTATACCAGGTCATAATGTCGCACTCTTAATAGCATACGCCATTACGGCGAAACCCGGACCTGTGCGCTCCCCATGTTGGACCCCCCTGGAGTTGAGAATCTTTAGTGGGAGGGGTCTGAGGGGTGTGGCTCCCTTATATCGTGTGGGGCAGAGCCCCCACAGAACAAAGACATGATGCCTCATGGCATTAATCACGCGAGCGATAGTGCTATGCGGCATTATGTCTTGCGACATAATGACCCCATGCCATAGCTTCTGGGTATTTTGTTAGCTGTGTGGATGTTATATAAAGTACAATTTTGCACAGCTCTTTTTAGAATTGCAGTTTCGTTTGGGGTGCCTCCCCACAGCAGCGCACCCTTGATTTGTCTGTCGCTGGCTCGCTAAGCTACTCTCTGAAAAGGTTCTCCATTTGGTACCAGAGTAAGAATATGGATCACACTCAGGCGTGCTTGCCAGTGGTCCTGGATTACTTGGCCCACCTTCATTTCTTGGTCTGAGACATCCACTCTGAGAGTGCACTTGGCAGCTGTTTCTGCTTATCTGTCAGCAGGCAAGGCTTCATCCCCGGCTTCAAACCCAGTGTTCAGAAAGTTCTTTAAGGGGCTGCTGCATTTACATTCCCCACACAGGAATCCCACCCCAGTGTGGGATTTAAACGTATGTATTGAACAGCTCATGCAGCCACCCTTTGAGCCTATGTCCTCAGTAGATCTGAAAGTACGTAATCTGGAAAGCTGTGTTCCTAGTTGTAATCACTTCTGCCTGGAGAATTAGTGAGCTCCAGGCCCTATCCAGAAAGACTGACTACATTTCATTCCATAGAGACAAAGTTGTCCTTAGGACTAACAAGAAATTTCTCCCAACAGTGGTATCTTATTTCCATATTAATCAGTCCATTACACTGCCAGTCTTTTTCACTGACCATTCCACTTCAGGGGAACGTAGACTGCATAGCCTAGATGTTAAGAGAACTATCAGCTACTACCTGGACCATACAAAGAGCCATAGAGGAGACAGTACCCAACTTTTCTTGACCCATGGGGAGGTAGGACAAGATAAACCAGCCACAAAAGTATCCATCGCAAGGTGGATTGTGGCCTGTATTCAGTTCTGTTATGGCAAAATGGGCAAGCAGCCTTCACAGGGTCTCAGGGCCCACTCTACTAGGGGAACAGCTGCTTCCACAGCAGCTTCGAGGGACATCTCTCTGCTAGAAATCTGTAAAGCAGCTACCTGGAAAACTGTTCACACATTTACAAAGCACTATTGCCTGTGATGCCAGTTTTGGCACAGCAGTGCTGCAGAGCCTATTTCCTACATAGGGTCTCTGCCCACCTCCAACGGTACTGCTTGAGTAGTCTGCATTTGTCCAAATACAGTAAGATTTCCTGGGGCTTGAAGAAAAAATTACTTACTGTACAATAGTAATTGTGTTTCTTCCAAGGGAATCTTACTGTATTCTGAACTCCCACCCTTCCTCCCCTACTGGAACCTAGGGGGCACTGTATATCAGCTGTCCATATCCTATGGCAAACCTGTTGGCATAACTGTTCTTTCTTTAGCATCTGTGACGATTCTTCGTGATGCCCATGATGATAAGAGGGTGGTTGTTCTAAAAGGGGGGAGTTCATTTGTTGTTATTAGAATAGTTTTGTTAGTTTTTTCTTGCTTATGCATGCTTTGTAAGAATCTGATGGTTGCAGGAAGTGCAACCAGGGACAGTGGTTTGAAAACCGAGCTTGAGCCTAACATTCCACTATTAGCATAGGTTCTATTAACCATTTCAGCTCCAGGGCAGTCCTATGGTGAGACCATACTACATTTGTCAGAATATAGTAAGATTCCCTTGGAAGAAACAAGATTACTATGGTAAGTCATTTTTTTCCTTTTAGCCAGAATCAGGTGGTTGCTAAGAAACAGCTTCCTTGGCATAGTGTTCTAGTTTTGATAGAACACTGCAAGTAGCAGCCTACTAAGTTCTAAATTATTGAGATTGTTGTTGCATTTTGATAGTAAAGTGAGATAGAAATGTATATATTTTTGAATGTTATAGTTATTTTATAGTTATGTATAACTGGAGGCTAGGCAAAGTTGGGCTGGGTGGATATGGGGGAATAGGTGCATGTATGGGAAGCAGGAAAGCGGTAAACTGCAATACCTGTGTGGCAACAGTCTTTCTGGGGTGTTGTGGAGTAAAGGGGGATGTCCTCTGTGTAAGAGCCTGGAGCAACTAAGGGCTAAAATAAGGCTGCTCAGATGGGAGCTGGGGAGGATGGTATGGGAAGTCAGAGGAGCAGGGAAGGGGAAGGAAAGGCAGAGGAGTGATGCCCAGGGGAGTGAGGACATAAGGCGGGGGATGGGAGTGGGAAGGAGCACCCAGTATACAGGAGTATCTCTTCCTCTGAGGACTAGGGAGCCCAGGCTGGTGGAATGGCAAGTGGTAAAGGGAAGGGGTAGGAATGAGAGAGTAGCATCAGGGGTGGGAAATTCTAAAGGGGTGCCTTTATTCAATAGATTTGCACCACTGTCTAGAAGAGGGGATGGGGCAGCAGGAGGTGAGGTAGGAGGTCATGTTGTGCCAGGGCTGAGAGTAGAAGTACAGAGGAAAGGAGAGGGATCTAATCAGGGTCGGCAGGGAAGAGAACGCAGGCAAAATGGAGTGGAGGATGGGGGGAGGGAGAGAAAAGAAAAGGAAGAGGGGAGGGAAAACTGAAAGCAGATACAGATAATAAAAAGGGGAGAGGCAGAGTGGGAGATGGAAAAAAACTTAAGGGGATAAATTGTAGATGTGGAGATAAGTTCACAAGGGTGTAGAGGGGGCAGTTAGGTGGGGAAGTAGCTGGTACTGAAGGTAAGAACCAGAAGGGGAGCACCAGTGCAGGGGATGGAAGGGTGGCAATCATAGGGGACTTCATAATTAGGGATATTCACTGGGGAAGGAAAGGAGATCCAAATGCAAGAAGGAGGGTGTTTTGTATGTCAGGGATGACAGCGGGGAAGGTGGGCCCAAGAATAAGAGAAATAGTAAGAGAGGTTGGAGGAAAACCTAATTTAGTTATACATTTGGGAACCAACGACCTAGCTGGGGAGGAGTTTGAGGTAGTGAAAAGTAGGTTCAGGGAGTTAGGGAAGATCTGCAGGGAGGAAGGAAGTTCACTGGCCTTCTCAGAGGTGATACTAGTACCAAGGGTCAGCACAGCAAGGAAAAGAAGACTAGAGGATTTTAATGACTGGTTGAGGAAATGGTGCAGGGAGGAGATGTTTTGCTGTATTGGGTACTGGGAGGACACTTGGACAAACAAAGCACTCTTTTCACCAGATAGGCTACACCTCAGTAGGGAGGGAGGGTTTGAGGGTACTCAGGGACAAACTGGTTGAATACATAGCCACTACATTTAATTTAAACTACTGGGGGGGGGCAGTCTGCGAGCAGGCCCACAGACTCTGAGAGGAGGAGGTCAGTGAACCTCCCCCACACAGTGATGGAAAAGGTCTGGAGGGAGAAGGTGGAAGGGGTGAGAACACAGTTAGCAAAGGATGGAGGGGGTGAGGAACACATAACAAGGGCATGTGTGGGGGTGCTCACAGAGGGAATAAATGTGAATAAAAGAATAGAGGGAAGAGAAGGAATGTCAGATTCTAGGTGGAGGGTGGTGTCTGTGAATGCACGGAGTCTTGGAAACAAGACGGATGACCTGCAGGCACTATTAGCAGACAGGAGGGTGGACATAGCTGCAGTAACTGAGACTAGGGCAGCATCACACCATGACTGGGACCTTTTGATCCCTGGATATAAACTATACCGGAGGGACAGGGTAGTCAGGAAGGGGGATGGGGTGGCAGTTTATATCAGGGAGGGAATAACTTGTGCAAGGGAGGAGTCAGATGAAGGGGAGGTAGAGGCATTATGGGTACAGTTAAGGTCCAATAGAGGGAGAAAGGTGAGGTTGGGGTGGTTTACAGACCACCCAATCAGGATGAGGAGAAGGACAGGGAACTGAGCTCACAAATATTGGAAGTTGCAGGGAAAGGAGAGGTGTTAATTGTGGGGGACTTCAACCTGCCCAAGGTGGACTGGAGCATACCCATTGCAACATGTGCTAGGAGTCAGGTGATTCTGTAAGGACTGCAGAGTGGGTTCCTGACTCAGGACGTCACTGAACCAAAAGAGCTGAGGCAATTTTTCATCTGGTGCTCACAAATGGGGAGCATGTACAGGAAATAATGGTCAGGGAGCCACTGGGTAAAAGTGACCATTGCACAGTGTAATTCCAGTTGGATATGGGCAGGGAAAGCATCCTGACTAAGACCAAAATCTTGGATTTCAAGAGGGCGGACTTCAAGAAAATGGGCAAAGTGCTAAGAAGCCATCTGGCAGGCATCAGTGCAGATATGGGGGTGGACCAAAGGTGGTCCATCATTAAGGAAGGAATACTGGTTGCCACAGATGAGTACATTAGGCTTGGGGGAAGAACACAAGGGCCAAAGCGCCCAGCTGGTTCAGTTCTGGGGTTGCCCAGGCAGTAAGGGAAAAGAGATTGGCCTATAGAAAATACAGGAAGACCAAGAGAGAGGTGGATAGAGAAAATTACCTAAGGTTGGCTAGTGCGGTAAGTAAGGAAGTCCAGTGAGCAAAGGCACAGAAGGAGTTGCAGACAGCTGAAGGAATTAAGAAGGGGCAGAAGGCTTTCTTTTGCTATATAAGTGAGAAAAGGGACAAGAAGCAAGGGATTGTTAGGCTTAAGAAAGGGGTGGAGTGAGTGGAGGATAATGGGGGGAAAGCAAAGATACTAAATGAATACTAGCTTATTATTATTATTATTATTATTATTAAAGCTTATTATTACTTCTGTTTCATCTTCACCAGGGAGAAGGGCCGACCAGTGCCTTCAGGGGGGAAAAGACTAGCAGCAGCGAGGGGATCACAGATGTAGTGATAGAGGAAGATAGAGTGAGGGAGAGGCTACAAGCATTGAAGGTGGACAAATCACCAAGCCCAGACAGAGTACATCCAAGGATACTAAAGGAAATGGCTGAGGAGCTGGCAGGGCCACTGGCAGACCTATTTAATAGTTCACTAGAGTCAGGCATGGTACCACAGGACTGGAGAACAGCACATGTAGTGCCCCTCCACAAAAGTGGTCCCAAGGATGACCTAGGGAATTACAGACCAGTCAGTCTGACCTCCATTGTGGGCAAGCTCATGGAGACCATATTAAAGGAAAGGTTGTAGAATATCTAGAGGAGCATGGTCTCCAGGATGCGAGGCAGCTTTGGTTCTTGGGGGTGATCATGTCATACGAATCTGATTGACTTTTTTGGCTGTGTCACTAAGACTGTAGACAGGTTACAAGTGGTAGACATCCTCTATCTTGATTTCAGCAAGGCCTTTGCCTCTGTGCCCCACACAAGGTTGATCAGGAAGTTGGTGGCTCTCCAGGTTGGGGAAAAGATGGCCAGATGGGTGGAAAACTGGCTGAGGGACAGAACCCAGAGGGTTGTTGTGGGGGGAGAGGTATCAGGCACCACAGAGGTAACCAGTGAGGTCCCGCAGGACTCAGTGCTGGGACCAGTGTTGTTCAGTGTCTTCATCAATGACATTGGGGATGGCATTAAGGGCATAATGTGCCTATTCGTGGATGACACCAAGCTCTGTGGGAGAGTGGACACAGCTGAAGGGATACAGGACCTACAGGAAGATCTAGAAAAGCTGGGAAGGTGGTCCAGGATCTGGCAGCTTGGCTTCAATGCCAAGAAATGCAAAGTTATGCATATTGCAGCCAAGAATACCAGGACAGAGTACTACCTGGGTGGAGTCTGAGTATCTGCATCAGAAGAGTAGAAGGACCTGGGAGTGATGATCACTAGTGACCTGAAGCACTCCACGCAGTGCACAAAAGCAGCAGCAAAGGAAAACAAGATGCTGGGATGCATATTTAGGGAGATCAGTAGTAGGACAGAGGAGGTTATACTGCCCCTTGTACAGGTCACTGGTAAGGCCTCATCTAGAGTATGGAGTTCAATAATGGTGCCCACATCTCAAAAAGGAAATTAACCAGTGGGAGAAAGTCCAGAGGAGGACTACAAAGATGATAGTGGCTCAGCAGGGTAAGGCATATGAGGTGAGGTTGAGGGCACTGAACATGTACTCCCTGGAAGACAGGAGAGAGAGAGGGGGGACATGATTGGGATCTTCAAGTACTTGAAAGGGATAAATAAGGTTGATAAGGAGAGTCTTTTTAAGGTGAGTGGCAACCATAACACGAGGGGGCACAGTCTTAAGCTGGAGGGTGGAATGTTTAGGATGGAGGTCAGGAAGCACTTCTTCACAGAGAGGGTGGTGGACACTTGGAATGTGCTGCCAGAAGAGGTCATCTCATTAAAGACACTGGGAAGCTTTAAGAGAGGCTAGGACAGGCATAGGGGGAAGGTAAGGATCATAGGTAGGGAGGATGGGAGGAGTATGGAGGGAGGGCAGGGACATTTGCTCAATCTGTGAACCCTGCAATACGAGCATACTTGATAGACCAAATAGCCTTCTTCTGCTAGCAACTTTGTATATTCTTATGTTTTCTATGCTTCTTCCTTTTTGCAGCCTTCTTGGTGCAAGGCTCTGCTGCTCCCAGAATTGCCCCCTTGATCATGAAACTATTTTCCTCTACCCCTTAATCTGGTCTCCCCTCACCAAGTTTTCCATGATTCTTTCTCTCATCAGGGTAAAATCTGCCCATTTGTGGTCCACATCTACTTCCCTGGAAGGGGGGGGCCAGAGTTTCCCACAGCCATCTCAAACCACATGGAACTGTGATCGCTGGACCCTTATGGTTCCCTGACTGCCACTCCACCCACCACCTCCAAGTTCATAATTATCAAAGCGAGAATGGTGTCCTGACATGTGGCTGCATCATGTCCAGCAGCACCTGACTCCTACAGCTCCTTGCTGCCTGGGTATCCCAGTCAGTGTCTGGTAGATTCAGATCCTCTGCCATCACTAGGTCCCCTTATGTTGCCCCCTCCTAATTTCCTCATCTAATTCCCTATATCCATCCTCATTTTGCCCTGGTGGTTTATAGACTACTCCTATTCTAATCTTTTACTGGAAGCCATGGTAGCTTTAAGCAACTCCACTCCCCTTCTTTCCTTCTTGATGGTCCTATCTTCTGTAGCTTCAGTATCCTACCTAATGTGGAGGACTACTCCTCCCCCTTTACCCCTGCATCTATTCCTTCTGTATAGTATATGCCCTGGAACTGCCACATCCCATTAGTTTTTCCCTATGGCCTGTGTCTCCATGATGGCTACCAAATCTAACTTGGACTTAGTCACCATTGCCTTTAGGTCATTGATCTTATTATTCAGGCTCCAGGCATTCAGGAAGACCTGCTTCCAACCTCCACCTTTATTCGCCTTCCCATTCCCCTCTGCAACATTCTTATTCCTGCTTTTTCCTCCACCAGCTAGCGGAATTATTGCAGCCCCTAACTCCCCCCTTCCTAAACTGTTTAGGTCCCTGCTCTTGCCATTACTGACACCCCTAGTCTCCTTCCCATTTTCAGCAGAGTCCTTGCTAGGTACTCCCTGACATTCTCCTTCTAAGGAATTACCTGTTTCTGTCTGCCTCATCTTTAGTTTAAATGACCATGGAGGATCAGTGCTTGATGCCATTTTGGCTTTGAAAATTACCAGACCAGATTCTGCCCTGTGTATCTGACCATGATTGAAGGATTGTTTTTGGTAGCATGCAAAAGGCTGATACAGTCATGACAAGACTAACAACAGCTGAGCAGGAAGAGGAAGAGAGCCAATCAAAATTTCTGATGAGGCTGGAACAATTGGTACAAAGGGTATACCACAAAGGATATTTATCTGTGGCAAACATGGACAGAGTCCACGCGTAACAAGTGTTGCATTGAGCCACATACTCTGATCTGATACAGGCTAACCTGCATTTCAGAGACCAGATGCACTAGTTACCATCCTATGGAGAGCTCATATGGGAGGTGTGAGAGCAGGAGGATAGAATGGCAGATGTATGAAATCCATGAGTACCCCTTAGGGTATCTCACAACTGGATATTCATGCAAATAGCCAAAAATATCTTTAGTGGGCTTGTAAGCAATGACAGGGTGGTAGAACCATGGCACAGACTGCCGATAAAAGTGGTGGGAGCAGCTACCCTTAATCAGTTTAAACACTGTTTGGACATGGCATGGGGACTCATAGTCCCCAAGGGGGGGCGGAATATGGGTTTGAGGGGTGAGGGAGTGGTGAAAGGGGTAACAGACCACCAGTACAGTAGGTTGGTGGGTGAGGTAAATAGTAAGGTCAGACTCAATGGACCTTTGGTTTCCTTACACCATGAAGTTCTGTTTCTGTGTTTCTGTCTACAGGCACACATCAATAACTTAAAATGATGACTGTGTTTTGCAAGTGAAACTATGCTCTTCAATCACAGACCACAGCCTATGGTGGTGCACATGGAAGGACATAATGAGTGAAGGCCTGCTGTAGTAAGTTCCTAAGTTAAGGAACCAGGAGGGGACCACCTCATAGAAGGGGGAAAGGACTGGAAACCTCAAGATGGGATGCCACATAACAAAATCTGGGTAGAAGTGATCATTTGTTACCATTGCAAGGGATGAGCCTATAAACAGAGATTGCTAATCTCTGCAGGACCTGAGAAAG
Organism: Neoceratodus forsteri; assembly: GCA_016271365.2. Taxonomy (NCBI): domain Eukaryota; kingdom Metazoa; phylum Chordata; order Ceratodontiformes; family Ceratodontidae; genus Neoceratodus; species Neoceratodus forsteri. The sequence goes on along the minus strand of CM057454.1, from coordinate 888,106,063 downwards.
ATCAAAAACCAGTTTTAGAAAAGGAAAAGCTGGAAAACTTCTGATGGGTCCTCTAAAGGAGCACATTGGGCCCCTGATGTCAACAGCTCCATATGACTGACTGTTCCACCATCAGCACTTCAGCTCCCAGTGTTCAAGGAACCTATTTTGCCTTGGCAGCAAAGGAAGGTCCTTGTATGCACAGATCTGTGGAAAGCTTTGTTCAATGAGAGTCAGCAGGGGAGAAAACAAAAGGCAAGTTTTAACAAAGTCCAAGAGCATTGATGGAGGACGATAATCATGTGATACTGTTTTGAGCAGTTTGTGTTTCACTTTGAGAAGGAGTTAGAGGAAGCTGGAATAACTGAAGAAGGTTTGCCATCAGTCTTGGAGGCTGAGAACTGCAAATGCCATGCATATCAGAAATAAGATAAAGAACCTCTGTGTACAAGCACTGAGACAATGGTTACCCCAAAGGACATTTGGCTGGGAAGCCAAGTTTCAAAGAAATACAAAATCACACATGCCCGCACAATGCAAAGCATCATGGGCTACATATGCAAATCACCACAGAATATTATGCTGGTTCAACTTTAAGCAGGAATGCACAGCCGAAGGCTCTCACAGTTTGCAAAGGTGCCAACAGAAGACATAGACACGTGTTTCGTCCTACCAGGATGCATCAGTCTGCCTCATCTGTTTGACACCCCAGTGGAATGAACCAGCTACCCTAAGATAGTCTATCTGGGGTATGTTGTGGTGAACTCAATTAAAACAAAAAGCAGTTTAAAAGACAAAGAACCTCTGTGTGCAAGCACTGAGGCACTGGTTACCCCAAAGGGCATTTGGCTGGGAAGCCAAGTTTCAAAGAAATACAAAATCACACATGCCCCCACAATGCAAAACATCATGAGCTGCATATGAAAATCACCACAGAATGTTATGCTGGTTCAACTTTAAGCAGAAATGCATAGTGCCGACAGGCCTCTCACACAGTTTGCAAAGGGTGCCAACAGAAGACATAGACACGTGTTTCGTCCTACCAGGACTCATCAGTATGCCTCATCTGTTTGATACCCCAGTGGAATGAACCACCTACCCTAAGATGGTCTATCTGGGGTATGTTGCGGTGAACCCAATTAAAATAAAAAGCAGTTTAAAAGACAAATAACCTCTGTGTGCAAGCAAAGAGGCAATGGTTACCCCAAAGGACATTTGGCTGGGAAGCCAAGTTTCAAAGAAATACAAAATCACACATGCCCCCACAATGCAAAACATCATGAGCTGCATATGCAAATCACCACAGAATGTTATGCTGGTTCAACTTTAAGAAGAAATGCATAGTGCCAAAAGGCCTCTGACACAGTTTGCAAAGGGTGCCAACAGAAGACATAGACACATGTTTCGTCCTACCAGGACTCATCAGTATGCCTCATCTGCTTGACACCCCAGTGGAATGAACCAGCTACCCTAAGATGGTCTATCTGGGATATGTTGCTGTGAACCCAATTAAAATAAAAAGCAGTTTAAAAGACAAAGAACCTCTGTGTGCAAGCAAAGAGGCAATGGTTACCCCAAAGGGCATTTGGCTGGGAAGCCAAGTTTCAAAGACATACAAAATCACACATGCCCCCACAATGCAAAGCATCATGGGCTGCACATGCTTTTCAGAAATAAGATGATGCTCAGGCACCTGTTAGACCCACTAGCATTACCTCTGTCCCTGACATGGCCTTCTCCTTTACCCCTGTGTCATTGAAACAAGTGGAAAGCCTACTGCTAGCCCCGGGTACCAGGAAAGGTGCGGGTGCTGACCTTATTGGCCCCTATTTTCGGAAGCTCGCCTCCCATGTATTATCAGCACCTATTAACCACCTCTTTAATCTATATCTTGCCCAAGGAGACCTCCCTTCCTCTCATTTGGAAAACTGCCCATGTTATTCCCCTACTCATATCTGGTGATCCAAGGGATCTAAACAATTACAGACCAATATCTCTATTTCCTATTCTCTTGAAACTGCTCGAGAAAGTGGTTAACGTGCAGCTTAGAAAGTACTTGGACTACACCAATCTGCTTAACCCAGCCCAGTCAGGATTCAGAGCTTATCACAGTACAATATCCACACTCGCAAAGGTAACCAACAACTGGCAAAATTCTTTGGATGTCAAGAAATATGTATGTGCCTTGTTTCTCGATCTTAGCAAGGCATTTAATACAGTGGATCATGGCCTGCTGTTGGACACTCTTCAAAGCATTGGCCTAGACTCTTCTGTCTAGAAATGGGTTAATGGTTACCTCTGGGAGATTTCCAACAGGTTAAAGCCCAAGGGAATCTCTCTCTCTCTCTCTCTCCCTAAAATTGCTCCAAAGAGGTGTGCCACAAGGGTCCATTTTAGGGCCACTGCTCTTTACTCTTTATAATAACAACACTGACTCTAGAATCAAAGCAGCCAACATTCATCTCTTCGCCAATGACACGGTCATATACATTGCTAGGCCTACCCCGGAGCAGGCCTGTATGGACCTACAGGTGAACTTTAATCAGCTGCAGTTAAACTTATTTAGCCAAAAACTACTTCTAAATGCAAAAAAAAAATGAAGGCCATACTTTTCTCACCTTATGCCATAGGTCAAAAATCTTCCTTACTTTAGCTTAACTCCGCAGATTCTATCGCTTCTGGGTGAACCTATTGAATATGTGGCAAAATGTAAATATCTGGGGCTTTGGATAGGTCACAAGCTTACATTCTCTGACCATATTGAGAAACTATCTAAGAAGCTAAGGCAGATACTGGACCTGTTCTTCCGGAGCAAGCATCTTCTATCCCACGACTCAAAAAAAGACTGGTCCAAACCACCTTTCTATCCTTATTGGACTATACCAACTTCCTCTATGGCCGAGGCTCTGCCTCCGCACTCTTTAAACTTGACTCACTCTATCACCGAGCTTTGAGATTTATCTCTGGTCTACCATACCTCACCCACCACTGCTCTCTGTATGCTGCAGTAGACTGGACATCCTTCAAGTTCAGAAAGCAAATAAATGCCACCTTTTAGACTTTTAGTGCTATCACATGTAAGCTTCCCCAGTATACCTCTGATTGCTTGCCCCTATATGCTGTAGGCAATTACTGCTTGCGCAGCCTCTCATTTATCTCCTTATACATTCCTAAAGTTAATTCACATTTTGGTAAAGCACCTATAAGCTATGTATTCCCTCACCTATGGAACAAATTACAAAAAACTCTGAAGCTGGCTGCCCCAACAACCTTCTCCTTCAAAAAGCTATTCTCTCATACCTTTATAGAATCCTGTAACTGCCCCGTCCCCAAGGCCAGTGAAATAAGTGTCGGACATCTGTCCCCAGGCCTTGTGATTCCTTGTTTATCACTCCTCCCTATCACCCCTCCTACCCCTTTTCCTGAACTGTTGATGTACATACTGTATAATAACATATATTGACAATATTTTTTCTTAACCTCTTTCATATTTGCATGTATAGACCTTGCCTAATACTGTACTATGTTTTATGTCCTCTTCTACACTGTATTCCTTGATTGTACACCCATCTTTTTCCTTTGTATATCATTTACTTTTAAGTGCATTTGTCCAGGTCCACCTTGCAAATGAGCTCGCCCAATGGTGCTTTGCCTAGTAAAATAAAGATTGATTGACTGATTGATTGTTGCAGTGAGAAACTTGTCAAGAGGTACTGAAGATCCACGTCTAAGGCAGAGCCCCAGAACAGCTGTGACATATACTGCCACCTGCAGACAAAAACAGAAGAAAGTAATAGTTACTAGCCCACCAGTTAATCCAGCAGAAGCCTAGGACCACTCAGATGAGTAACCTGAGCTAGTGAGATACTATTGCACTGTGACTGTCCCCAGTCTGCTTGAAGACTTACCAGCAACCCTAGAAGTTTTACTGCCAGAGAAGTCCAAATTAGCTGATGCCTAGTTGAATCCCTACAGAACACAGCTTATGTCTTCAAATACACAGCTGTTACCCAAAGATACACCATTGAGGAGGGAGATGGAGTCATCAGAGAAACAGAGGAAGAAGTGAAATAAATTTTGATGGCAGATACTCCATTGCTAGTTGAGAAGACTTGAGATCATGATCTAGATTTGTTCAAGGAAGAAGTGTCAGTTACAATCCTTCACCCTGTAAAGGAAATCAGGCCATTCATCCACCTGACATATGACTCCCCAGGTGCCTCCACAGACCTTCCCATGCAAATAGTACATAGAGGTATTTAAATCACTCCCAGATAATTACTCTGAATCAACTTTATTAGTTGCCTTGGGCAATAGCGATAACCATGAACTAAGAAATGCTAATTTTGAACTGTGTGGTCTGGAATGCATTTGTCTAGATAGAAATGATTTTATTGATATGCTTATGTAGGAAACAAATGACTAGACTGCCTATGAGTGTACATATGTTGGTTTTGAATAAGTTGAACTACCTTTAATATGCCCCCCAATGGTAGGGCTTACCTTTGCTGCCTAAGGTGTAAGCCTGAACCTCGCTGCCACTGCTGCGTTTCCCTCTGGGTCCCCCACAGGATTTAGACTGACAATGTGGCTGGAGTAGGAGTGAAGAAGAGGCTTCATTTCTTCTGTACAGCTAGCACCATTGAGAAAAACAGCATTGCTGTCACGAATAGGAAGCATTACCTCACACAAGAATGGGGATTCCCCACACAACCAGCAACTGCTATAAACTCAGCCCCGACCACAACTGAACTGTAGTGTGACACATGTGCACCTCTTTGGGGGCATTAAATATGATCTGAACTGGAGCCCTTTCTGAAATAAAAGACTACATTAGCCAATGTTACTGTGGACTACAGTAGCAGCCATCTATGATCATCTCTTATGACTTGACTGACACTATAAGAGAGTACAACTTTATCGATTCCATTAGAAATCAGCTGCTGACTGTTCTAACGACCTCTTGAATTTGTAAGTGCTTTTAATGAACATTCTTTGTAACCTTGATCATGTATCTTATACAGTACATACTGCTCTTTCTGGATTATTATTTTTTTTTATTTATTACAATCTCAGAAGTACCTTTGAGCCATAGACTCATTTACAAAGGTTCCACATCAAGTAAATAGAAGACAGTAAAAACATCATATTTATCCATAGTTTCGCATTAAGTAAGATAGTAAGCAGATGGAGGGTATACACAATATACATAGGTGGCAGTGCAAGGTCAACAATTAGATTTCCAACACATTATATCACAATAGGGTTGATGGAAGCCATGATTTGTTTCAAGGAAAGCTGTCCTGCTGTCAGGGTATTAAAGGAATAGTGCAATAAGTGCTGTTGACGTTAGGTAGGGTCCAGCAGGGTAGATGCTAAGAGGGAAGACAGCAGGGTAATCATGAGAAAGAGGGGTGGGGATAGGAGTGGAGAGAGGAAGGGAGACAGAGGTGCTCAAGCCAGGGGACAATAGGGAAGGGGAGGCACTCAAGAAAGGGGCAGTAGAAATAGACTTTGTGTGGGGAGAGAAGGAGCAAGAGATATGAAGTAAGTTGGTAGAGGCAGAGAGAGTAGGAGAGCATGTGATGGAGGGTTGGGTTTGGTGGCTTGGGTTGGCAGGACTGGAGTGGGCAGGAGGAGAGGAGCAGGAGTCAAGTGAGGGGGTGGCAGGTGGGTGGAGTTAGAGAGAGTGGGTGGGTGGGTGTGTTTGAGAATGGTAAGGAGGAAACTGAGAGTGGTTGGTTAACAGTCCAGTTGGGTATGTGTGCAGGTGAGAAAGGCATGGGGATCAGGTGGGGAGGTAGGGGGCAGCAGGGGGTAGAACAGTGAGGGGTCAGTTTGCAATCCAGCAGCACAGTTGTGGGGGTGTGAAAGCATGGAGGACCAATCATGTGGGGACAGGAGGGGGTTGCAGGGTAGGGTGATTGAGAAGGCAGGAGAACAATGGGGACAGTAGTAAATAATTGAGGGGGGTGTGATGATTAGGGAAGGTGAAAGGAAAGGTAGACCGGCAGGGGGAGTTAGGTGTAGCAATCACAAATACTATCCCATTTAAGTGACGCTCTAAGCTTGGTTTCAAAAGGGCCAATCCTGGCTGCATAGAAACATAAAAACGTAGACTTTGACGGCAGATAAGGACCACTTGGCCCACCTAGTCTGCCCATTTCCCCACCTAGAGGATAAGCTGCAGATCCTGTTTAACCAACAACCTATTTCTTCCTACCCCCCCCACAAAAATTGCTTTATGTCTGCCCATGCATTCTTGAATTCTCCCACAGTTTTAGACCCCACAACCTCCTCAGGAAGGCTGTTCCATGTATCCACCACCCTCTCTGTAAAAAAATACATCCTCACATTGCCCCTGAGCCATCCCCCCTCAATCTTCAAATTGTGTCCCTTGTTCTTACACATCTCTTTCTGAAGATGCTGCCTTCTTGGACTTTGTTGATTCCACTGAGGTACTTAAACATTTCTATCATGTCCCCCCTCTCCCTCCTTTCCTCAAGGGTATACATATTAAGCTCATTTAGTCTCTCCTCATATGGCTTCTTTGCAGACCCTGCACCATTTTAGTTGCCCTCCTCTGAACTGCCTCCATCCTATGTCCTTGCGAAGATGGGGTCTCCAGAACTGGATGCAGCACTCCAGATGTGGTCTCACCAACTGTCTGTACAGGGGGATAACAACTTCCTGTTTTCTACTGGTGATGTCTCTTCCTATACATCCCAGTATCCCTCCAGCCCTCCCTACTGCCTTCTCTCATTGCTTGCCAACCTTAAGGTCATCTGATATGATTAATCCCAGGTCCCTTTCCATTTTTGTTGTTGCTACTACCTCCCCATTGTGCAATCTTCCCCTGGGTTTTTGTTTCCCAGGTGCATTATTTTGCACTTCTTTGCATTGAATCCAAGCTGCCATACTTCTGACCATTCCTCCAACCTTGCCAAGTCCCTTCTCATCCTTTCCATACCTCCTTGTGTATCAACCCTGTTGCAGATCTTTGTGTCATCTGCAAAGAGGCATACTTTTCCTTCCAGTTCCTCTACAATGTCACTTATAAAGACATTAAAAAGGACTGGACCCAGTACTGAACCCTGTGGTACCCCACTAGTAACCCCTCTTTCTTCAGAGTGGACTCCATTTACAATTATTTTCTGTGTCCTGTTGTCCAGCCAATGTTTTTCCCAGGCTACCACCCTGGGATCCACTCCCAGGCTGGTTAATTTGACTATTAATCTTTTGCATGGGACTGTGTCAAATGTCTTGCTAAAGTCTAGGTAGGCCATGTCCACAGCCCCTCCCTGGTCTACTTCTTTGGTCACCCAGTCAAAGAAAACAATTCTATTCATCTGACATGACCTGCTCACTGTGAACCCATGCTGCCTTGGGTCCTGTGCCCCACTGGCCTCTAGATACTCAATAATTCTTTCCTTCAGAAGGGATTCCATTACTTTCCCTACCACAGAGGTCAAACTTGCATTTTGTAGCTCAGCACTGAAAGAGTTTAGCCAGGTTGGTGCATTATATTCAAAGAACCGTTGCACTAGGAAGGTCCTATGGAAGGGAATTTTTAAGGTGAGATTGTTTAAGCCTCTGGTTCACCTTGCTAAGTCAGAGCATTTGAGGAGGTTCTGAACTCCCAGGAGGGCTAGACCCAGTAAGGATTTTTTAGCAAGCAGGCAGGTTTGATAGCGAATGCAACCATCTAGGTTAAGCTAACCGCTCTGGGTGAAAAGCTTGCAGGTGTGGATTAGGCAGTGCTCCCCTAGAACAAATCTACATGCTTTGTTTAGGCTTGTTTTAATTATTTTGAGTGCAGTGAGAGTTGTGGCACCATAAACCACAAGACAATAGTCAATTATTGTCAGGACTACACTTGAGACAGCTAGTTTCAGGTTGTCAGGAGTAAAACAAAGCTTGTTTCTATAGAGTAGTCCTAGTTTCACATTTGCGCTCCTGGCAACCAGGTCTATAGGTGGTGTATAGGATAGCTTTGAGTCTAGTGTTACTTCTAGGTATTTGAATTGGGTTACAGGTTCAATGGGGGAGTTTTGACTATTTATAATGTGGGGTTGAAAGTTCCTATGACTGCTATGTGTCGAACAGAAGACCATAGTCATGTTTTCTTTCTAGTTTTGGAGTAGCCTAGAGTCCTTGTACCTGTAATGTGTAATCCTAAACTGTACTTTGTTTCTCAGTCTGTATCGTATGTAACTAATGTCATTTACCTGACTCTGAATCCTTGGGAAATATGCCCCTACTTAAAGGTTTTTATGTGAAATAAAAAACTACACTGAACTTAATGAAACGTCTTAACCCTGGGACTAGGCAGTGGGGCTGGGGCAGTTTCTATAGCCAATCAGGTTCTTGAAATCTGCAACTGGGCCAGAAGGGCTCATGGGACTCTGAAGTACTCCATTAAACACCCACTGGTGACAGCCAAACATATCAAGTGACTTTGGGAAGAGTCTCCTCTTGTTACAGACAAGAGTATGGAAAAACCAGAAAGCTGGAAACTTGAGTGAAACATCCAGGTTCTGCCCAGACTGAGTCAGTGTATGTCCATATGCAGTGTGGACAGACTCTAAAGAGAGTCAGTACTCAGAGTGAAGTGAGAAGTGGACACAGCATCTGCAGTAATCATTATTGCTAAAACAGCAAGCAACATTTGGGAGGGAGAAGCATGCTTTTATAATAGTAGAAAAGGAAAAGACAGTTATGAGAGTGACTAAATGCAGCAACTGGAGGGTTTGTCTACATTGGTAAGCCACCCTGCAGCTGAGCTCTGCAGCGTGCCCTGAGATAACTCTCAGGTACATCCTGAGTGTCAGTGACTATGACTGAGCCTGAGGGCCTAGGAGACCATCACCACCAGCCACCATAGTCAGGTAACTGGCCTGCGCATGGTATTGTTTCCCAGTAGGCAATACAAAATTTGTAATGTAGTCCACTTACATTTCCTGGGGTGGATGCAATTTGCAAATTATCATTCATCTTGAATCATAAACCCTAACAGGAGTTTAACGACCCCAGTCCGTTAACCTTGGGGATCTGCTAAAGTAAAGTTGTGACAAAAGGAGGCAATGCTGCGACAGGCATCTTGTGAGGGTCACACTATCCAGCTTAATGTTTTCTAGTTTCTGTCCTTAACTTGCCTCTCATCCCTTTTTCTCTGAGATCCACTCACCCATTTTCCTTCCCAACATACAATATTTATTTACCTATCGATATTATTTTACCAGCTAAGTAATACAAAGAATCATGTAAGTCTCATTTACAGATGCAACTTGAAGGGAGGGATAGAGTAGAGGATAAAAAAGAACAAGCAGGGAGAACAAGGTAGCAACAATTTTAACAATAGCAAAAAAGTATAACATTATACTAGAAGAATAAATATCATCACAACAGTATGCAGTATGGCAATAAACAAGGAGACCAGTATTTGAAGTACTGTAGTAACTTTTCATTCCAGACAATTTCAGGAAGGGGAAAGGGCTTCTTCAATTCTGATTCACTATACTTAAACTGGGGGCGCTGGTTACTTCAGTTGGCAAACTATTCCAGATCTGAGGTAGTCTAAAACTGACTACAGCTTGCCCAGACTGTTTTTTTTTCCTGCCCAGAGGCTGAACAACCTTTTGTCCAGCTGGGATCTTAGCAGGTAGAAGGGGTTCCAGGCAAGTGCCACTAATAATGAGATAGAAGAGTTAAAATAACTTTTTTTCAAATTGGAGAAGCTGAGAAAAATGGAGTTAAATCATTATTACAACAAAATTGTCCTTGAACACTACATAAGTCAAAAACTGATACCAAGAGTGCTGAGCTTAGATAGTACTCGCACAATGGGATTTGAGGACATGAGTCTGAAAACAGGCTGGGAAACTACATTATCAGAATGTTCAGTAAAATTGATGGGTGCATTAGCAAGAAGGGACAGTCAATGTCAAGGAAAAATTAATCAAGAGACTAAAGTAGTTCAAGATCAATTAATAAAGTACAAAGAAAACCCTGATTTTGCGAGTTTCAGTAAACATTATTCCAAACAAATTGATCATCATGTAAAGGATTTAATTGCTAGAAAAAAGAAATTCATCAGAGATATTGGAAAATGATAGAAAATAAATATTTCAATGGGACAGACCAGGACGTGTGATTAACAGAGCACATTCAAGGTCCAGATTGAGAGAGAGGTCATTTACCAGAAAGCAGTTCACTAAATAGGTTTCATTTCAGTCTGATCAATCAGATACAGGTGAAACACCGAACACAAGTGGTACTGCCACAAACACTCTGACACGCTCAGTACCAGAGGTTTTTTTTAGATACAGTAGAACTCACCAGAAGAAAAAGAACAAGCAACCAAAAGGAAGAGGAAAAAACAAGGCAAGGAAGATGAGAGCAACGCCTGGAGCAATTGGTATCTGGGAGCACTGAGACAGAGAACTCAATTATAAATCCTACAGATGTATTCTTAATATCAACACAGGAGAATTTATTAAAGAAGGGTCTCTCATTTGTGCCAGTGACTAAATCTGACCTGCTTGTGGTTAGAGTGGACATTTCTAAACATCACAAAATTTAAATTGAAGCTTTTTTAGAATAAAAAATAGCAGGGCACAATGAGTTTCACTAGTAGTGAACTCACGGTTCTAGCCCAACAGCAAGAAACAAGTAATGAAGACCTTTCTGGCAATGATTTGAGGAGGACAGTAGAACAATATAGAAAATGTGATCAGCTGAACGTGGATGCACAATTAACTCAAATTGATGATTTAAATTATTTAGTTAATAAACAGCACTACCCAGGAGTTTATTCATTTAGGAACTCTAATAGATGTTGTTGATCTGTCTGAGCTCCTGAAGACTGAAAATAACACAGATTCTCAAGAATGGACAGATTTCTCAGAATGTGTTAAATTTAGGCTCAAATCAACTTTTTGCCCCAATGTGTTTAGTCCTGCTATAACTACATTTGAAAAGTTAGTGTTGAATGAAGTTGTAAAATTGTATGATAATAAAATCAAACATACTAGAATGAATTTAAATCACGAGGAACTAAAATCATTAAATGATTTAGAGAAGCTTAATTGAATAGTAATAAAACATTTGGATAAAGGGAGCAATGTTGTCTTGATGAGAGAAAGTGATTATGTAAACAAAGTTATGAATATATTGGGGGAGGGAAACAACTATGTGAAAGCAGTAGTGATCCTACAATCAAGTTTCAGCAACAACCATTTGAATTTATTGCTCTTTCTTTGAGATGCTCATGGATAAATGAACATGAAGCTGCTTTTTGGAAAGTTAAGACTGTGGTGATACCAACTTTATACATTTTACCGAAATTGCATAAAAATATATTGGACCCACCTGTACGACCTATTGTGTCGGGTATTTTTTTTTTTGAGAACTTAATTTTCCATTTTACTAGAACAAGGTGCACAAGTCAGCACAGCCATCATCCAAACTACAGTACAGTCTCTACAGATTGGAATACCATTACATGATCAATCGTCATAATAGCATAATGCTCAGTTAAGAATAATGACATAAAATGTCTTCCACATATGCCATATTGTACTCATAATATTTCCATGTCATTTTAGCTATCTGGAAACCATGGGGAAGTCACCGCCTACTCCTGGGGTTCCCACAAATTATATTATCTATATTCCTATTCCAGGATTCTGTACTGGAGATGTTCCAGCTTCATCGCCTGGAGCCAAGCTCCCACCCATTATGCTATCCTTGGTGGGTGATCTGAGCCCCACTCCTGGGCCAAACATCATTTTGCTATTATCACTCCTATGTCCCATAGTTGGGGCACTACTCTATCACTAGGAAGTCCCCCCAAGAACCTTGGCAAGCCCAGCAAGACATGGGCTGTGTCCATCTTCACACTGGTGTGCAGTACCTGGTTCAGCAATTTAATCACCTCTGACCAGAAATCAGACACATGGGACCAGGCCCATAGGAGGTGGAAAAAGGTATCATCCCAGACCCTACACTTAGGAAAATTTGGTGGGGCCTCCTTATTTATTTTATGAGCTAAGACTGGGGTAAAATATGCTATCTGTAATATGTTGTAATGGATTGCTCTGAGTCTATTGTTTTTGGAGCACTCCATCCCCTTTTTAAATATATAATCCCAATCCCCCCCCCCCCATTAAATGCTCTGGCCTCTGGTCTTGCTCCCATTGTCTTTTTATTCTCTTGAAGGGGTCTGACAACCCCCCCAATAAGACATCATATAGTTTGCCATAGGTTTGGGTGCCCACTGTTCCCTAAGGAGACTCTCCTGTACTGGTGAGCGAAGTATAACTATAGTGGAGTTCTCCCCATTCCTCTTTCCAACAGCCTATTATGTACATGCAAATAAGTAAAGTAATGGCTGTGATGCAGGCCAAACTCCCAGGACAAATGAGGGAAGGGCTTCAGTACACCATCTTCCACCAGCTGTGAGATCCTGGACAGGCCCCTCATCATCCCATTGTAACCCCAGGCTGGTATGTCATTTGTATTTGACAGTTCTACCAGGTGGGCTGGGTTTGGGGAGGTATATGTCACTCGGCACAAAGGCTAGGTTTGGCTACTCTGCACAAGGGCACCCAAGTAACTCTGAACACAGGAAGCAATAACTGTAATGTCCAATACCAGAAGTGGGATTCTAAAGTATGGCTTTTATTCACATCCAAACAGGATAAACAAAGCATAGATGGACCCCACAGAGCTACACTCCTGGTAATGCAGATTAAAGGAGACCAGAACACATCCTCATCACTTTAGCCCTCAGGCTCTACAACACACTGGGCACACAGCCCGGACTTGTATGCTGCTTTGGGTTACACAGCCTGAACTTGTACACTGCTCTGAGTTTTCCCTGGCTCAGCTCCCTTGCCAGCCACTTGGACACCTTCCATACTTCATGGAAACATTTTCTGGTGGCTCACTAAACCACCCAAGATCACCTCGGCTCCATCAGGGAATCTTCCTATCAATCCCATGTCTGGGTACTTTCCTCAGTCACTGGCCAAGTACCTGAGGGAAAGCAAATGTGTCTCAGAGCAAATCCGTAGAGGTGAATTTGGCTACTACTGATGGGGGGGGTCTCCCACCTCTCGCTCCCACAATTCATACCCGGCCATTTCTCTGGACTGTAAACACCTCATACTTTAGCACTTTGATCTGTAGAGTCTTGCTAAATGTATTTCACATTCCTTCTACTTGTCTTGCTTCCCATTTGTGCTGGACTTGAACATACTTAAAATAAGTGGCATTGTCCATTTCTCTAGACCCCCCACAGGTTAAGCAGTCCAATCACCACATTCTTTCTTTCCATTTGTGCTGGACTTGAACATACTTATAAGTGGCTTTGTCCATTATTGAACATACTTATAAGTGGCTTTGTCCAGTACTCTAGACCCCCCACTGAGTTAAGCAGTCCAATCCCCACATCTTCCAACTGTACTTGACTGTCCTTCTGTTTCAGGTGAAAGCACTTGGCCCTTTTACAGAGCGAACTCACAGTTTGGTTGCAGGTTCCCCACAGGCATTTTCTTCACAAGGAATCTTCCTTTCAGAGCTTCTGGTGCCTCAGCACATCTCAAACAGGCAGCTTCTTTCCCTTAGCTGGACCCAGGGGGTTTGCCCCTGGAAAACAGGCAGACACCTTCCCCCCATCCCCTTAGGGATGGAACTCTGAACCATTGAGAGCAGTCTCCACCACTTCAATTATCTGTTCCTGTGTTCCTCTTCAGGTGGAAACACACACCAAAAACAAAAGTAGCTCTGTAACAGAGCTTAAAGCTCTGAGAACCTGCACACACTCTGCTGCACTACAGTCTCTTTCTCTCTCTCAGACTGCACACAGACTGACTTCAAATTCCCCAACATTCTACTCTCACCTCCAACTGCAACATTCCAGTGTGGCTTATGCAGCTGAGACAGTTCTAAAATGATGTCATCCCTCAGTCTCAGCTGAGACTGAGAACAGAGTAAGACAGTGTGAAATCCATTTAACTGGAGTTTCACAAGCTGCCTTCCCTGCCTACCACTAGGCCTTACTGGTATTCTAGTAACCCCAGGTTACAGAGGGTTATTACACAACAATGCAGGTTTGACTGGATGGCCAGGTGGGCCCTCCCCTCTCTCCATAGAGCTGCCAGAATGGAAGCCTCCAGTGAAAGAGATACTGGGTGTGAAATGATAGTATGGGCTCCCAACCAGGTTTACACCATTGCCTGGGAACATGGATCTAGCTGAAACTTCACCACCCCATGGGCCAAAGAGGTAGCAAACAAAGAATCATATAATGGGGCCTCCTCCAACACTATCATTTCCTTTTTAGTGTCTGGTTCAGACAATGTATCCAGCACTGAGGCCAGCTGGGCAGCCTGATAGTAGAGATACAAATTTGGTAAATCAAGACCACCTTGGTATACCAGTTACCATAGGGTCTCCTGGTTTATGTGCCCCCCATAACACAGTGGTTATAAAGCTCTATAGCAACCTAAAGTAATTTTTAGGACCACAGCATGGGAGTGTTTGAAATAGATAAAGACATTAAGGGAGTATGCACATTTTAACTAGGTTCACCCTCCCTATCAAGGAAAGAGGGAGTCATTTCCTCCTCTCATAATCTCCTTTTATCCTGGTGAGCAGGGGTTTGTAATTTTTTTCACATAGTGTGGATAATTTTTTAGGGATCTGGATTCCTAAATATTTTATTGTCGAAGACGGTTGTATTACAGTTCCTCCCACCCGTACTGGGCCCTCCTCCTTGAATTGGGAGCCATTCACACTTCTCCCAATTAATTTTATGACCAGATAAGGGGCCATACTGTTGAAAGAGGGCCATCAGGGCAGGAAATGTTTTATTTGGATTATTAATGAAGAGAAGTATGTCATTGGCAAAAAGTGATATAACATGGTTTATATCTCCCTCAACTAATCCATGAATGTCTGAATGATTCCTAATGGCCTGTGCCAGAACCTCTATCATCATCATCACATATAGTAGAGGGGACAAAGGGTACCCCTGCCTTGTTTCCTGGTACAACCTAAAGGGTCTCAATAAAGGTATCATTCATCAGAATCTGTGCTAACGGCACTCCATAAAGTACTTCTATCCAAGTGTGAAGCCTGGGCCCCACACCATATTTTTGAAGAACTTTAAACATGAAGGGCCATTCCACCCAACTGAAAGCCTTCTCTCAGCATCAAGTGTGAGAAGACTTCAATCTCTGCCTCTCCTCTTCCTCCTCTAGAACTGCATGATATTAAGAACTCTACGGATGTTATGTTTTGCCTGCTTGCCACTGATAAAGCCCCCCTGGTTAGAGTGAATAAGACAAGGCAACACTGGTTGTATTCTAAGGGCCAACAATTTAGCAGTGATTTTGTAATCTGCATTTAGGAGGGATACTGGTCGATATGAACTACAAATTGTGGGGTCTTTACCTGGCTTTGGCAGGACTGTAATAGTAGCCAGTTGTTGGGGCAGTGCCAGCTGCCCACCCTTCAAAACATTATTAACCATCAAGCCCATGGCAGTGGAAAGCTCTACTCAGAATGTTTCATAGAAATCTAAGGGAATTCCATCAGGCCTGGGGGCTTAACCCATGTTGGAGGATAAAATGGACTCATGAATCTCCTCTAACATTGCCATTCTATCTAACTCATCCTTATTCCCAGGATCCTAATTCGGGGAGAGGAATCTGTGCCAGAAAGGCCTCTAGGTCTTCATCTGTTAGGACCTCTGAAGTATAGAGGCATTGTAATAAGCTCTAAACAAGTCATTAATTTCCAGAGGGTCCATGGTCAACCTGGCCCCTCCATCCATCAACTGCAAAATTTGCCATTCTGCCCTTTTCTGTTTGGTCAGCCAAGCCAGCCGCTGAACCCCCTATCTCCCTTAAAATATGTTCTGGCCCTGTTTATCAAAGCCATGCATTCCACTTTCCTTTCTGATAACTGTGTCAATTTTACCTTAAAGCCTCAAAGTTTCCCCGTCTCGACCTTATTAGCCCTTGATATGAGTTTTGTTCTTTAGTGCATCTATTTGCTGTTCTAGCTCCCTTTTCTCTTGTGCCTCCTTCCTTCTCCTATGTGCAGCAAAGGAGATCATTGCTCCCTGTAAAAAGAGCTTTTAAAGAATCCCACATATTTAAGATCCCCACGTCCTCAACCTTGTTGTATGTCAGGAACTCGGTGATGCTTTGCCATATATGGATTTTATAATCCTGGTCATTCAAGAGGATAGGGTTGAATCTCCACTGTCTGACTGGAGTGGGGTTCCCTGTGATCTGCAGCTCCACCTCCAGAAGACTCACAAGAGTCGTGGAGCTAGGGGTTCATTTCATGCAGAAGTTCCTGTCAACACACCTGCTAAATTATTTACCTATACTTCAAAGAAAAGGCCCGAATTGCATTAAATTGCAGTAAACAACACTTGGAAAAGCACCTTGTCAACTGTGCCTTTTTTGTATATCATTCAACAATCTGGTGTGGGATTTCATTGTGCATTTTTGCCTTGATCTAGTCTGTCTATGTGGAGATTAGCCATCTCTTCTAAAGTGCTGCACGGCTGTTGTTTTTTCCATTGATTACACAGTGTTTCATTTTAATTCTGACTCCCTGTAAAAAGACTTTTAAAGTATCCCATGTATTTAAGATCCCCGTGTCCTCAACCTTGTTGTACATCAGGAACTCGGTGACACAGTTTGCCGTATATGGGTTTTATAATTGGGGTCATTCAAGAGGGTGTGGTCTAGTCTCCACTGTCAGACTGGTTGGTGGTCCCCTGTGATCTGCATCTCCACCTCCAGAGGAGCATGGTCTGATATAGTGATGGGCCCATATTCTGCAGATACCACAGACTGAATCCAGAGTGGAAAGACCAATGCCAGGTCTATCCTGGTGTAAATTTTATGGGCATGAGAATAGTATGAATATTCCCTATTCCCTCTGTGGAGATGATGCCACAACTCTATCAATGTCCTGTCTTTTGCAAGGTCATATAGCGCCACCACACTCTTGGGGGAGGGCAGGTACGATTACCAGAGTGGTCTGCCACTGGGTCTCAAAAGGTGTTAAAATTGCCTCCGATAAACAAGTTGTCCCCATAAGGGGCTAATTTTAATGCTAGTCCATGAAAAAACTCTGGACAATCATAACTGGGGCCATAAATTAACATTAATGTCATTCTTTTCCACTCCACCAACACATCAGCCAACACAAATCAGCCCTGCGAATCCTTGTGCTTTGAAATTATTTGGACCTGGAGACCTAGTCAAAACCAAATTGCTCACCCCCGTGCCCTGGAAGTGTACTCTGCAGTCAACATAGTCCCTCCCCATCCCCTAAGCATCCTATCGGTTTTGGCCCTTGTCTGATGCATCCCTGAAGGAGGAGAAGAATATCCCCCTTTAGTTTTTTAACTAAGGTTATCACCCATTTCCTCTTAATCATGGTCTTCAGACTGTTGACATTCCAGGATATTATTTTAAGGCACCCCATGGTTTCCTCTATTAAATATTATTTTCACCCTCGGATGATTGGTAATCAATCTAGTAAGAAGAAAGCAGAATGCTGTGCTTTTTAACAAAGTAACTGCAAAACCAGTAACATTTCGGAAGAACCCACAATAAACTCTTGCAGTCCTTCTCTCATCTCCCTTCCCTCATGCCAGCCCCAAATCCCCACAAACCCATAAGAATAACAACCCATTCCCTCAACTTGAAACAGATCCCTCCCACACATTCTCACAGTACCAGCCAAAAGCAACCAAACAGCTATCAACCCTTTCCCAGTTGTTCCTTCCACCCTAAACATGCCTATAACAAGATATCCCAAAACTGTTGCTCCTGACCCCCCTGAGTCCCCCCATCCCTCCCAAACATGCGGAGGGAAAAAGGATTGCATTACAGTGCATGGAAGGGCAGATTAGCAGCCCCCTCCAACTGTTGGTATATGCTTGTTATAGCCTTTATAATAAAGCCATAAAACCAGTCAAGGGGAGGTCAACACCCCACAGGCTGCATCTGCTTGCTTAATAATATTAAGCACTATTAGAGTCAAAGTCCCAAAAAGTGGAGAGTTACAATGACCCTCCTCAGCTGTAACTGTCTTAGGGACTGACACCACTGACTCCTGGAGGCCACAAAATTGAGGCAACAAAGAACCCCAGCACACGTAGATTTGTGCTCCTTCTGAGGCCCCTGCCCACATATAGACTGCAGCTTGACCTCCAGTTCTCAATCATCATATTGTAATCACAGACTCCCCGCAGGTAGCCAGCTACACCTTGCCCCTACCTCCCACCAGTCATCAACCTTACAGGCCATTTCCCTCCTCCTTAAATGCAAATCAGACCAGTATAAATTGTGGCACACTCCCCCACCCATCCCCAGTGTGTCTTGGATATTTGGTCCCCCAACTTTGACATATAACAAAGGTAAGACAGCCAAACATGTAGTTGTTTAAATGTCAAAATAATAGGAATCAATTCTCAGCTAACAAAACATTCAGTACTTCTTTGCTTACATCATAAAGCTCATAATGACAAAACTGGAGCACATATTACAAGTCCTATAGCAAGTTATTCAGGTTTCACAGCCACAGGCCAGGAGTCATAGCCCGAAACCATATAACCCAAAGGAGTCTGCCGTAACTCAGCTTCCTTGATCCGGCAAATGGTTGGGCCTCAGCCACTGTCATCCACGAGGGAGACAACAAGTTCCTCTAGTACACCTTCATCAAGCCAGGCTTCCAGACACCACTGGAGTTCCAGAAAGTCCTTGCCCCAGTCAAACAGATACGATTAAACACTTCCCCCCCCCAAATGGATGGAATACACCCTTCATTGAAGAAAAGGTCAGCACGGAGAAAGACAGAGGAGGAAGAGGGCCCCCCAACCTCATCATCATAGGCTGGGTATCCCCATTATGGGTTGGGACTTATGCACCCCCCCTTGAGATCCACTGATGTATAAGACATAGCCCTTACCAAATGTGACACAATGGCAACACCATGGAACCACAATGGCAACACAGTGGTGAGCTACAAAATGTGCAATGGTACTACCCAGTGGTACCATGGTTATACTATGGTAGTTTATTTTTTGATTATTTTTGTTGATATGGTAGGACAATGGTACAGTGGTATCACAATGGAATTGAAACAAACCACTGTGATACCATGAAAACCTTAATGGTAGTGCAGTGGTAATCACAGTGGTATTGCAATGGCAAATGAGTGGTATTACAGTGGTATTCTGAAGAACTTTTTGTAAGGGAGTACCTGAGGGTGTTTTAAGTTCAGGTACCTGAAGGGTGTAGTAATCTACCCTCAAGAGGGCTGCATGGTTCTAGTTTTGTTTTGATATACTACATAGCTGTCTCTGGGTCTGTGTAGGCCTTGATACTTTTGTCTGGCATGCAGACCAGAGTTCACACTGGATATAACAATGAAAAGGAGTAATTGAGGGAATGGAGCCTCTGTTTAACTTCCTGGAAGGCTCTCCATTCTTGTTGCAGGCACCAGAAAAAGTCTGGGAAACTACTAACATGGCTTCCATTAACTATTATGGTTTCAATTTTCCTCACAGCAGCCAGCACTGTTTGGTGGTCCTGGTACTATAAAAATTTAATGATGATGTGCCAAGGACGATTGTTGGAGCCTGGGCATTTACCAGGGGAGCGATGTGCTCACTGGATTTCTAGATCTGTGTCAGCTGGAAGGAGTAAGTTTTTTTCAAGCCACAGTTTCATGTACTCTGCATAATTCCTTCCTTCTACCCCATCCAAGATGCCTACAATGTGAACATTACACTGGCGCTCACAGTTTTTATGGTCATCATGGGTTGACTTCAGGAGCTCTATTTCTTTTAAAGCCTACTACAGCAGAAGATCCGCTCTATTAGCCACATCCTCTCAGTTGGTCACATGGGACTCCAGCTCCGCTAAACATTTCTCGTGGGCATCCAATTTTTTATTCAGGCCATTCACAGTAAGTTGAAGGTGTGACAGTTGGGCATTTATATTTGTGAAGCCCGACTGCATCAGATTTACAAGATCATACTTCAAGTTATTGAACAATGTCTCAAGATTAGTAGCATTCTGTAGATTGGCTGAGGTACCCATGCTGGCCTCCTCCGATACTGTCTCAGAAGCCATTCTTTGGGCCGCACAAGTAACAGGAGGCTCCAGGCCTAACTGGTACAGCTGTTCTCCCATGGATTTAAATGGTAGCTATGTCTGTTTTTTTGCACATCTTGATCCAGATGCCATTGAGAACATACCAAGGTTGGAATTGAGCAAAATTATAACTGGGGTAGAAGGATGGCTGTGATTTAAGTTGAAAGGGTGCTCAGCTAAAGAATCAAGTGTCCATCACACTTGCCAGCTTGGCCACCCCCATCATGTTGGGTATTAATTCTTTAACTTACAACCTGGCCACTTTTATAGATGGTTTTCTGCAACCCAAGATATTTGGTTTAAACTCATACATTAGAGATAGTACGGACTTGATGAACAAAACAAAAGATATGATTCAGGATGTTAATTACAGCTGGTGCACAATAGATGTGGCCAATTTATATACATCTATAGAGCATGGAAAGGGAATTGCAACAATAGAATCTTATTTCAATGACAGTTTTGAGATTTCTAAAACTTTTCTAGTCAGTGCATTAGAGTTCTGTCTGACTCATAATTATTTTCCATTCAGTAGAGAATATTATGTTCAAAATTGAGGCACAGTGATGGGGGCAACTTTTGCCCCAATATTATGCCAATTTATTTTTGGGATTCTGGGAAGACAAGTTAGTCTATGATAAAGGAAATAAGCAATATCTAATCCATATTAAATTATGGTCTAGATGTATTGATGATATAATAGCCATTTGGAATGGAAACCAGGAAACAGTTCTCGGATTTATCGAATACTTTAATACCAACAACTTAAATTTACATTTTACTCATGTTTGAAAGAAGCAGTCTATTAATTTCTTGGACCTAGAGCTTATTGGACAACAAGGCAAACAGGTACAGTTTGCAGGCTATCACAAGGAAATGATTGCTAACTTGGTCCTACATGTACAAAGTGCCCATCCCAAATTATTGATTTCCTCAATCCTCTATGGGGAAATGATCAAAACCAAGAGAAGTTCAACTAGTAAGATCACTTTTCAGAGACAAATTCCAGAGGTAGAATAGATTTTTGGAGTGGGATTATGACACACAAACTGCAGAAAGCATCAGTAACATACTGATATTAAATCATGAGGATTTTTTGATCCCCAATGAACTGGGCAGGAGTGGAACAGGAGATCTAATGTGTATATAAACATATCCAGAAACACTTTTTATGTCCTTTATGTACCTATTTATTATGCATTTGAATTATCTTGGTTAGACCAATGAAATGCGGTATTTAATTTTTGTAGGTGTCTCAGGATAGCAGTAGATTGTAACAAAAACAGATTTACACAATTAACCGTTAGCAAACAATCTTAGTTATCTTTTAAAATGATAAGTAAAAAGGAAAACCTGATGTATTGCATGCACAGGCAGATGGTAGTGGCACACTCTGAGTCAGATCATTAACCATGTACACAGTTCCTTGCAGTATAGGTGGCAAGGTTTCAGATGATGTAGGTGGTAAATACTTTTAGGTGGTTGTGAAGCTTACTTTAGGCATGCATATCCCTAAATACAAATGCAAACCAGCCAATGCCCTTGCTAAATATGGGAGTGGAAGTTGTCTCCATTACTGTAAAGAGAGCTTTCAAATGGCTGCCCCATAGCCCAGTGTAGGTACATTGGGCTTCCATGCATAAACAATACTTGGCCAGGGCAGGAAAAGTGCTCCCAGCCCAGGAAGGGAGGACATCTGGCCGGCCACTGTGGGGATGCTTTATGGTGGTCTGGGGACCCTGCTGACTCTTGAGAGGATATGCATGTGTGAGCACCACAGTGTGTGAGGCACCCTCCTCCCTTATGGCTCACAAATTCTAGTGGAAGGAGAAAGACATCTACTGTACAGAGGAGGCAAATCCAGCTTCCGTCAGAATAAAGGATGCTGGTGAAATCAGGCCTTACACTGTGAAGCCTGTTGCCTGCCACTGGATCCTGTTAGCATGAGGGCGAGGCTTGCTCAACACCAATGCCCCTGCCACAGACGGCAGAACCATGGGGGAAAAAGCAACTGTGGCAACATTAGTACCTGGTGGAGCTCTGGCTAGTTGCCAGAGAATCACAAGACTGGGGAAAAGAGGCTGGTCATGGATATAAAAATCTAGATATAAAAACAAGAGGGTCTTGAAGCCTTGAAATAATCTAAAGGTGCCTCAGTGCAGGAAGGTTAGCCAATTTAACTTCCTTAAGGAAAATAATATACAGGAAATAGACATTTTGAAGGTACACAATGCATTACTGGAAAGGGTTTTAAAGAACATGCAACAGTTGGACAGTTTATGGTTTGAAAGTTCAGATGCACAAGGACCACAATAATTAATTATCCCAAATTTCAAAAGGAGAGACTTAGGCTAATAAAAGTACCTGTACCACCAACATTTATTTACTATACTAAAACTTAACTGGAAATGTAGTTTTCTAAAACTTCTAATTCCAACACAGTCTAAATGAGAGATTTTCCATTTCAACCACTTGAGATTGTCATTCCACACATAGCTCACAAAAGTCAATGACACCATATATTTGTTTACGAGATATGTTATTCCTTTAAGACAAAACATCCTGATGGAACAGCTTTCTGTTTAAGTCTGCTTTTCCTGGCAACACTTGCCTATGTCAATATCTCACAGGAAAGTATCAAAGGGAAACCGTAATGTCACTTCAGTTTTTTTTTTTGTCCTAAGGAATCAAGAGTTTAAGCTCAGCTCCACACCGAAGAAGAATTTGTGTTTTTTTATAGCACTTTTCATAAACATTGTATCCCAAATCACTTTACAAGCAATAAGTGAATGAAAGTGAAATGACTGCAAACATGTGGTAGCAGCCATTTTGCACATCAGCACCTACAGTATACATAGCCTTGATCAATTGTCTAGACAAGTTTTACAAGAAGGAGAATGTTGCTGAGAACACATGGGAAAATACCCTACTCTTGCAAAGAGTGCTTTGGGTTCTGTTACTTCTACCTTGACACCCACCAGGACAGCACCAAAGATGTACAGAAGTCCTTGGATTTAAGATCTCATCTAAAGGAGAGCACACCCCAACAGTGCAGCATCCCCCTAGTACAGTACTGCACTTGGAGGCTGGCATTTTGTGATATGAGCCAAAGTCCAAGTGTAAGACTAGACATTCTGGCACAGAGGCAGCTGTGCTACCAAATCAGCCATGCTGACACATAGTTTGTCAACTTCAGTGTCTGACACATAATATTCCCTATCTGATTCTTCAGCTTAAATAAAAAACATACTTAGTTCTTAACATTACCTGCTCAAACAGGGCTTCATGGGCTTTTCCAAAAGGTTAACAGTATAATGTGCCGTCTTAGATAATTAAAAAAAAAAAAAAGAGTAGGCCTAGCCAGTTAAAACATTCTCAACAGGCCCTGGAAAAAAATCTCCTAAACTTCCTTAAGGGAGTCCCAATCAAAGATAAGTATTTGTCCGAGTTGAATGTTTGTTTGCATGCAGTTGCACTGGGTCCAGCTTGTACCCATTTTTACTATATATTTACCCGAGACAGACCAGATGAGATGTAATATGTCATTTACAATTGGATCGCCATTTTACACATTTTTTGTACTACATTAACTGGCACTGGGTCCGAAGAGTGCTGACAAGAATAGCATAGGCATGGTGCACGCATTAATAACACCTGCACCCCCAGACTTAAGGATTCCCACTCTGAGGGGGAAGGGATCACGGGGCAAGTTAAATTTCTGGGGTCGTGGAATACTATTTCCATGGCCCCTTGTAAAAAAAAACCAAAGTCCTGATGTGTGTAAAATGGCTGGAGTCCAGGATTAGAACCCTGGTCTCCAATGCCGATGGCCAGCCTCCTGGGTTCTGGTGCCCTGGTGGTGTACCAGCACCATGGACAGCAACCAGGGGAGCACTTACACCAAGCGCTGCAAATCCCCACTCACTGTCCATGTGAACGCTTACCAGACTAGCGCCATATAGTGTGGTGCTATTCTGGTAGCACTCACTTGACGGAGTGCCCATTTACCTAGTACAGTAGAGGTGAGACACAGTCATCTATACCTCCTGTCCCACTACCACAGCTGTGGAACGCCTGCTCAAGCACAACTTCCATAATGTCCTACACTAGTTCCAATCAAACCGGCTCTGGTTCAACACAAATACAACCGTGTCTATGACCTTTGGTACTAACAAGAAAGTGGCCAGATTTCCAACTCTACCTACCTTCTCTACCTTGGATGGCACCCTTTGAGAAGTGATTCAATCCGTTAAGTACCTTAGTATGTGGCTACGCAACAAACTTGCACAAACAAAATAAAGATAGATGAGCTCAATTCACTTTGTGTGACAAGTCTGGTGCATGCAGATCAATTTACCAAAGCAAAAATCAAAGAGACTTCATCTCCCTATTACAGTGCAGCACACACCAAAGCACAATTGCTGAAAAGAACAGAGACCAAAGGTGGCTTACCTTGTTGTAGTCTTCATTTATTAAAGTGCCATAAACATGTGCTTAAACTTATAGCTCAGAAAAATGCAAGTGCAAATGAAATTTCGGAGGCAGTACTAAAACAGAAACACATTAAACAAAACTCCCTTCAGCACCATTATGGTGCTCTTGAAGCAGAAAGTAGCCCACAGCCCGGCAACAGCTAGCATCCATGTAGGTGGATTGCAAAGATTAGCTGAGATTTCAGTGGTTATGCCTTCCTCATAGTGAGTTTAAGCACATGTTTATTGCACTTTAATAAATGCAAGGTAAGCCACCTTTGGTCTGTGTTCCTTTGAGCAATTGTGCTTAAGACAGCAACCTTTTCTCTTCCCACATTGATGCCATCCATGCCAAACTCCACCCTAAACTGCATGCCCTTGCATTGCAATAAAGATTGTCTGACTCCCCCGGTCTGCCACAAGCTTGCCACCAAAATGATGCTCCAGCCTTTGACTATGCTGACATGGTCTATGGTACTGTTCCTTCAACCTCCCTGGCCAGATTGGACACCCTCTGTAAATCCTTCTGCTGCTTTGTGAACAACTCCCCCTTTCGTACTCATCACTGCTCACTTTATTCCTCTTCAGCCATTCTCCCTCTACGCTCATGTCACCAGATCCACTGTGCCTCATTCATATCCAAATTCTAGTTTGGGTCCCTTTTCTCTTACCTCTCATCACTCCTCTCCCTTATCCCCTCTATCTCCTGCTCCCTCCACTCTAGGGATCCTCACACCTTCACCATTCCTCATCCCTACTCCTATGTGGGGAACTCAGCCTTTTTCTGTTGTCTCCCAGCACTTTGGAACCAACTACTCTCTTCCCTCAGCTTCACTGCCTCCCTTGACTCTGGCAGGTATCAACTAAAACTCCTCCTCCCAGTTCCTGTTTTCCCTCTACTTGACTATTCCCCTTGCATTTGGCTCCTACCCTGGTATAGGTTGGGTGAAATGCCTTATTTTGTTGTTTCTACTTTGATTGCTCAATTTACACTTACTCCTATAATTAATCTGTGTTCTTTGATTGCAGTTTATTGTAACTTCAAATTGTCAAGTGTTTAGATAAATAAAACAGTAAAAAAGGACAAAAAAGTAAAAGGACATGAAAAGTAATGTTTTGCACAAAGAAATATTGCACAACTTGCACATGTTGCACATAAAAAGCACAGAATCTTGAAAAAATAAAATAATAGGAGTACCCTTGCTGAGTAAAAGGTATAATTATTCACTAAAAACCTTTTTCAGCATGTGTGAGTGCAGATGGAATGCTCATAGTAACCCTATGAGCACCTAGAAATTCAGTTTTCTCCCTGCCATTTTGTGCACCCAAATTGCTCTTTCAGCTCCATATAGGAGGGTTGAGGTACACCAAAATATCCTGTTCTTTAAATTGTGTTTGTGCTATGCATTTGTATCCCCTACTCCCTTCCCACAGGTCACACCTGGAAACAAGCCACAGCTCAGTATGCCTTTCCCAGTCACCAATTTTCAAATAAATAAATTAATAATAATAAAAAAATCAGGGTACTAAGTAAGGTAAACACCAAGATAGAGATGTCAATAGGGACAAGCACTGGGGTAAATGGAGAAACTGACGAGTGATTTTATTGTAATCATATTGTTATTTTTGTTGTATGTTATATGTATGTATTTTAATTGTTTTATTTGTACAGCGCTTTGGCTTTGAAAAATGCTTAAAAATAAATTTTACTTACTTTACTTTACTTTTTTACTTTTTACTTTACAAACATAATAAGGACAGAGATGAGGCAAAAAGGGGTAAGGCCATCAAGAAATGGAGGGTAATGAGTACCAACGCCTGTAATCTGGGCAACAAGCTCCTTGAACTGGTGGCCTTGATGGAAGAGGGATGCCTGGATATTGTAGCAGTCACAGAAACATGGTACACAGAGAACCATGACTGGGATGTTAAGATACTAGGGTACACAACCTACAGGAGAGACAGGGAAGGGCGAAGAGGGGGCGGAGTAGCTCTCTATGTAAGTGGAGGAATAAAAGCAACTGAACAAAAGAGTAAACAGGGAGGAGAGGAGGCACTGTGGGTCACCTTAGATGCTGGAAATGGCACCACAATCAGCACAGGTGTTGCATACAGACCCCCATGTCAGGGTGAGGGAATGGACAAGGATATGATAGAAGGCATCCTTAGGATGGCAGAGAAAGGGGAGATACTGTTGATGGGGGACCTTAATATGCCAGTTGTTAACTGGAGCACCTTTACTGCAGCCACATCCAAAAGCAGGGCCATCTCGATGCCCTTCAGGTGGCATGCCTCAGACAGCTAGTTTTGGAACCCACTCATGATGGAGGGATCTTAGACCTTGTACTCTCAAATATGGGACAGTGAGAGGATCTCAGATCTAGAAGTGGGTAGCCATTTGGGAATCAAGTGACCACCAAACAGTGTGGTTCATGATAAATTCAGCTACAGAGTCACACAATACAAAAGTGAGGGTTCTGAACTTCAGGAGGGCTGTCTTTGGCAAGATGGGAGAGTGCCTTAGAAAAGCACTAGCAAACAGGCTAGAAGGAAGGGTGGAGAAACAATGGGGAAACATCAAAAGTGACATCACAGAGGCAACAAGCCTTTGTGTGAAGCAAATAAACAAATCAAAATGAAAAAAAGCTACTATGGTTCTCAAAAGAGGTGGTGGTGAAGGTTAGGGAGAAAAAGATAGCATTTAGGAAGTATAAGAAAACACAGAAGGAGCAGGACAGAGAACTGTACCAGTTAAGGCAGAAGGAAACAGGGAGGGTAGTCAGAATAGCAAAGGCCTAAACTGAGGAAAAGATAGCCAAGTCAGTTAAGAAGGGGGATAAAACCTTTTACAGGTATATCAGGGAGCGTAGAAAGACAAAGGGAGAGGTAGTGAGGCTGAATAGAATGGATGGTAAGTGAGCAGAGAGGGACAGTGAAAAAGCAGGGATACTGAACAAATATTTCTGCTCAGTATTCACAAAAGAGGAGGAGGGTAGGTGCCTAATCCAATTAACAGAAGCACTCTGGATAGGGGGGTTGATCCCAGTCCTTTCACAGAAGAAAGGTTTCTGAAAGCACTCCTAAAACTGAAAGTGGACAAAGCCATGGGGCCTGATGGAATTCACCCCAGAATTCTAAAAGAATTAAGGAGAGAACTAGTGACACCACTGACTACCCTTTTTAACAAATCATGGGAAGATGGTGTGGTACCTGAGGACTGGAGGAAGGCAGATGTGATTCCCCTTCACAAAAGTGGGACCAAGGCAGAGGCAGGAAACTACAGACCTGTCAGATTGACCTCTGTGGTAGGGAAATTGATGGAATCATGGAATCCCTTCTGAAGGAAAGAATTGTTGAGTATCTAGAGGCCAGTGGGGCACAGGACCCAAGACAGCATGGGTTCACGACAGGAATGTCATGTCAGACGAATCTAATTGATTTCTTTGACTGGGTGACCAAAGTAGTAGACCAGAGAGGGACTGTGGACATGGCCTACCTAGACTTTAGCAAGGCATTTAACACAGTCCCACACAAAAGATTAATAGTCAAATTAACCAGCCTGGGAGTGCATCCCAGGGTGGTAGCCTGGGTAAAATATTGGCTGGACAACAGGACACAGAAAGTAATTGTAAATGGTGTCCACTCTGAAAAAAGAGGGGTTACTAGCAGGGTATCACAGGGTTCAGTACTGGGTCCAGTCCTTTTTAATGTCTTTATAAGTGACATTACAGAGGGACTGGAAGGAAAAGTATGTCCCTTTGCAGATGACACAAAAATCTGCAACAGGGTTAATACACAAGGAGGTATGGAAAGGATGAGAAGGGACTTGGCAAGGTTGGAGGAATGGTCAGAAGTATGGCAGCTTGGATTCAATGCAAAGAAGTGCAAAATAATGCACCTGGGAAACAAAAACCCAGGGGAAGATTACACAATGGGGAGAGGTAGTAACAACAACAAAATGGAAAGGGACCTGGGGTAATCATCAGATGACTTACATTAGCAAGCAATGTGAGAAGGCAGTAGGGAGGGCTGGGGGGGATACTGGGATATATAGGGAGAGGCATCACCAGCAGAAAATAGGGCTGTTATCCCTTTGTACAGACAGTTGGTGAGACCCCATCTGGAGTACTGCATCCAGTTCTGGAGACTACATCTCCACAAGGACATAGACAGGATGGAGGCAGTCTAGAGGAGGGCAACTAAAATGGTGCAGGGTCTGAAAGAGAAGCCATACGATGAGAGACTAAAGGAGTTTAATATGTATTCCCTTGAGGAAAGGAGGGAAAGGGAGGACATAATAGAAACTTTTAAGTACCTCAGTGGAATCAACAAAGTCCAAGAGGGTAGCATCTTTCAGAAAAAAAAATTTGCAAGAACAAGGGGGCACAATTTGAAGACAGAGGGGGGACGGCTCAGGGGCAATGTGAGGAAGTATTTTTTCACAGAAAGGGTGGTGGACGCATGGAACAGTCTTCCATCCTGAGGAGCTTGTGGGGTCTAAAACTGTGGGAGAATTCAAGAATGCATGGGACAGACATAAGGCAATTCTTGTGGGGGGGGTAGGAAGAAATAGGCTGTTGGTTAACTAGGATCAGAGCTTATCCTGTAGGTAGGGAAATGGGCAGACAAGGTGGACCAAGTGGTCCTTATCTGCTGTCAAAGTCTATGTTTCTGTGTTTCTATGTCTCGCATCTCACAATATTTCATTTTTACTGGAGTCCTGCTTTTATAATGTATATTTCCAGGACAGATCATTTTAGATGCAACATCTCCTTTTCAGTGGAGTTCTGCTGTACTCTAGGTTCCTGTTTTTACACAGTTTTGCAATGTATTTACCCAGGGTAACCAGTTAAAATGCAGTACTGTACTTCATTTTCAGTTGGGTCCTGCTTTGACATATTTTAGTACTTTATTTATCCAGGACAGCACAGTTCTAATGCTATCTTGTTTCCAGTGGACCCTGCTTTTCCCAGTTTTTACACTGTGCTAACCTAGGATAGCACAGCTGAGGTATAGTATCTCATTTTTTATGGGACTCTGCTTTTACAAATCATTTTCTTTTAGTGTAATTATTAACTAATAAAAGTTTATATGCAGCTTGTAGAAAATTATTTTGTTAGAAATGTAATCTCTGTAGCTCCTTCATCTTAGTTCTACATTTGTCAGATCTGCTTACCAGCTCTGCACCCCCCTCCAAAAAAGCACTATAAATGTCCATAAAAGCTTAATAATGTCCATTATAAGCAATGCTTCTGTCCATTATAACCAGAGAAAAATGCATTGGATTCGATATATTTGGTTTTGGAAATCAATTGTTATCTGCTATGACCAACTGTCTATTATAAAAGTGTCTCTTATATGTAGAGTGTACTGTATTTAACCAGGATAGCCCAGCTGAAATATATTTTTCCCAGGATAAAGCACCACAGATGCACAGTTCAGTGAGGGCTCTGCTGTACTGGGGTTCAGTTTCTATACATTTTTATTATATATTTACCCAGGATAGATCAGACGAGATGCAATATCTCATTTTCAGTGGTATTCTGCTTTTACACATATTTAGATTGTAATTACGCGTGACAGGCCACCTGAAAGGCAAGAGCTTATTTTCAGCGGATTTCTACATTTCAACCCAAAATTTCCAGCATAGTCTTTTTGTGACCTATGTTATGATCAAGACAAGTAGAATCTTTTAAATCCCATCTGAACAGTGATTTTGCAGTGTGACTGAGAAAACGTGTTTCAGGGGGGATTTGGAAAAATTACACCTGTCATTTTCATGAGCCGGGGTAACAAAAGGGACACGTGGAACATTAGGGGACAAGATCTGTAAAAATAAAGTTATGAGTACTGTAAACACTGGAACAAGTCAACATTTCTTCATAACTTAGTTGTTCATTCACATTTTGACCCCACATTTTCAAGGTTCAACATCAAAACTGTGCCATCCAAAAAAGTGTGGTCAAAAACCATGCAATTATAAATACATAACCTAGCTCACTTACTTTACCTTGTTATGAAAACATATAGTTGGCACCCCATAAGTCCAGTGTATATATTTCGATAATAAACTAAAGAAAGTGTGCTAGGTTGTATAGCAGCACTTTTGCTGTATCTTCTTGCGTGGTTATCATTTGTAGTGTTTCACCATGGTTTTTTGGATCCACAGTCTTGATGAGATGCCCATTTTCAACACAGTCTTTTTATGACCCCATGTTATGATCAAGACAGGTGATTTTTTTTTTTATTCTGTCTGAAAGTTGATTTCACAGATCAAAGCGGATTCAAAAAATGCCACTTGTCATGTTTATCAGGTGGGATAAGAAAAGGTTGTTGTACACATCTGGGGCCAGAATCAATGTTTTCTCATAACTTTGCTGTTTTTTTGGCATTTTGATCCCAAATTTTCAACACTCTCTCTTTATGACCCCACCTTATGATCACAGGAGGTGTAATTTTTTAAATCCTGTTTGAAAGGTGACATTACGGAGCAAATGCAGAAACATATCTCATAAGAGATTTGAAAAATGACACCTGTGGAGGACTTCCAGTTCCGCTATGGCCCACCAGACAGCCTAAACACAGCCCCCCCCCCATGGGTTATAAAAATCCCTTTCTAGACATCTTACACATTGCAAAAAATAAAATATGCCTCCAAAAGGGAAAGGAGAACCAAAAGCCGACAAGAACCAGAAAGCTAGAGGACAAATGACACTAGATGGCTCCAGATACAGACTATTACCGGAGGAGCAAAGCTGTAGCCCCCTCACCAATGCACCAACCCATACAGGCCGCAACACCAGCAGGTGAAGATGGTCGACAAAATCAATCTCAGCTAGATGTGATCCTGCTGGAAACATAATAAATACACAGAGAAAATAAATCATAGTTCCAAAAGTTACACAGCAAACTGGCAGATGTGGATACAGCTCTGAAAGAGGTAGACTCACAAGTCTCAGGTCTGGAGGTGGAGAAAAACTTACATGCGGATGCTTTGACCACCTTACTGGATTATACAGATGTTTTGCAAGCAAAATGCATTGAATTAAAGCGAGATCCAGGAGGGACAATTTAAGACTCTCGGGACTCCCTGAAGGTACTGAAGTGGGTAATATGGCTCATTTTATGCAAGACCTGCTACAAGATGTGCTAGCCACTCCACCCACCCTGAGTATTCAAATTGAGCTAGCCCACAGGATGCTAGGCCAGAAGCCAAATGATCCCTCTTCCCAACCTAGACAAATATTATTGAAATTCACCAGTTATGCTACAAAAAAAGAAGTTCTAAGACTGGCTTGGCAAATGGGAGAAATTAAGTATAATGATACTCGACTTTACCTCAACCAGGATTATCCACCAGAGATCCAAAAGCTGAGATTGCTGTATCGACCAGCAGTGAAGGCTTTGGGATCCAGAAAGATTAGATTTCAAACTCCTCACCCTGCCAAGATGAGGATTGTCTGGGAAGAAGGCATACAGATATACACAACACCTGAAGGACTGAAGGAGGTGCTGAAAAAATGAGGAACTCCCATAGAGAAACACCCCATGCTTACAGAAACAGCTGCAGAGGGGAACCTTCAGAGAATGGGAGGTCAGTTGCAGGGGGGACTGGAAAGACTGTCGGGCATAGTCTCCTCACAGAGGTCCCTAGACGACATCAGCAAAAAGCTCCAGAACGGCCGAGAGGGCTATCAAGTAAGGGACCAACAAGCTCCAGACACTTGAAGATTAGCAATTTACCTTATGTAGGTCTTACTTAGCTAGGAGGTTCCCCACCATTTTGATGATGAGGTGACTATTGGAAGACAGGTGGTAAGCTGCACAGACAGAACTAATCCGAATGTTCCCAGTTCTCCAGAAAGTTTTTCTGGTAAGCGGCAGGACCATGAGGGGGAGAGTTCTATAAAACTGTATCGTTTTTAGGGGGTAGCTGATTTACCAACTGAGACTCTTGCCATAAACTCCCTGAAACATCTCCGTTGTCAATTTAGATCTAAGCAAAAAGTTTTTGTGTAGCCACAGAATTAATAGTTTAATTTAAAAATGATACCTAAAGTGGTGTCAATGAGAAACAAGTAAAGACAGACTGGGGCAGAATCTGATAGCTATCACAGTCAGAAGGATGAGCTCCTCAGTATATAAAATGATATTTGCCTCGGCCCCAGAAGGGTCTAGGCAAAGAGGCAAATAAATACTAAACAAAGAGGAAAGTATAGAACTTCCCCTTTTGGTTCAATAGCTGTACAAAAACGGCCCATGGTGGGGAGATTTTATGATGGCCTGGATGTTGAGGCAGTGGCAGTCTATGGTTTTTATTTTACTTTTGGGACAGATAGCAGTGAGAGGATTCCCAGCCAAAAACTGTCCCTGTAGTGAACCTCTTAGAAGAGGATGGAAAATGCACTACAACTCTGCAAGGTCATTTAAACTTTGCAGAGACAGGGAACAGAAAGTAATGTTCCCCTACCTTGGAGGTACCACAAGTTACTGTTTATTGTTATCATTATTTCTCAATGCTACAACTCAAGTTCTAATTGTAGCACAAGTTAATGATTTTCAGTTAATCTTTAAGGGTGTGGTTTCTATCTTCTTGACTTGGATGATGCGTTGGGAGAGAGGGGAGAGCGGGGGCACATTTTCTGGCCACTTTATACAGAACAAATCTTTCTTCTCATATGGCTTCTAAGGTATTGACATTTAATGTAAATGGTCTGACAAGCTCCATTAAATGAAAGAAGGTTATAAGTTATATTAAACAAACTAAGGCAGATTTCATCTTATTACAAGAAACACATTTGCCAGATGAGGAGCACCAAAAGCTAAAGAATTTTGGTTTTGCGGAGGTGTGCTCCTCGTCTTATAAGGGGAGGTAGATGAAGAGGGGTTGCTGTTTTAATCCCAAAGAGGATCCCCTTTGAGGCTACAAAGAGGATAAGGGATATGGAGGGTAGATATGCTTTAGTAAAAGGCAGCCTTAATGGTCGGATACTTACAGTGGCATCGATATATGTGCCCCCGAACTCCACCTATGAGGTGTATAGAAAATTTTTGTTATTGATTTCAGAAAAGGCTGAGGGAACTTTAATTATGTGGGGAGATTGGAATATGATCTTAGAACAAAATAGAGCCACTACTTCGAAGATCACCAAAAAGACCTACTGTATAAATCCCAAAGGCAAATTAAGGCCTTACTGCAAAAGCTGGGCCACCAAGATGTCTGGACCTTTCTAGAGGGACCTGTTAGGGGATACACACACTACTCAGCTACGTATCACCTCTATTCAAGATTAGATTACTTCTTTTTGAACCAAGACTCTCTTGCTATGGCCCAAAGATGTGAAATTGGGCCTATCACCCTGTCTAACCATTCCCCTCTATTACTAACACTAGATCTTTCACTCCCCAATGGCAGTACTTTTTGGAGATTAAACCTTTCCCTGCCTAGGGACACAGAAGTATTAGAGCAGGTTCCCCAGGTCATAACACAAGCATTCCAAGAGAACATTAATAGTGGGGTCAGTAGAGGTGTGATTTGGGATACCATAAAGGCTGTAGTCTGTGGGAAATTAGTGGCAATAGCCACAGCAAGGAAAAAAAACAAAGAAATGAAGAGCAAAAGAGCTTAGAACAACAGATACAGTTACTAGAAACACAACAACAGGAGAAGTGTGATAGGCAGAGAGAGAAGAGGTTGACAGCTCTGAGAAGGGAACTGAATACAATTCTGGATGTAAGGGTAGAACGAGGTCTCCAATTCCTTAAACAAAGCTACTATGAGGATGGACCAAGGGCCTTGAAACTACTAGCACTATGATTGAGGGCCAAGAGAGCCAAGGCCCAAATAACTCGCATAGTCCACCCACAGACTAAAGTCAGAGAAGTCACTCTGGAACACATCTCTGAAGCATTTACTATGTATTACAAGCACTTGTACTCACAGCAAGAACAACTAAACCAAGGAAAGGTCCAGGCCTTCTTGCAAAATTTGCAACTGCCTCAACTAAAAGAGGAATTTAAGGCCCAACTGATAGCCCCTATTATGGAAAAAGAAATTAATACAGTGATAAGGGAAATCCCCAGGTAATGACGGACTCCCCATAGAGTTTTATAAAAAGTTTCAGGAGACAATAGTTCTTATTTTAAAACCAGCATACCAAGAGATACTGGAGAATGACACTAAATTGCCCCCCTCCTGGAGTCAAGCAGTTAATTCGGTGATCCCCAAGCCCGGCAAGGACCCTACATTATGTTCATCTTACAGACCTACAGTATCTCAGTCTTAAACATGGACTGTAAGTTCCTAACATCTATGATAGCTAAACGGCTCCAACAATTTATCCCATTCTTGGGTCATAAAGACCAGACGGGCTTTGTTGCAGACAGACAAGCTGCAGTTAGTGTCCGTCAGACTCTACATATTATAGACCATCTCAATAAGCATGCTACTCCTACTATAATTATGAGTCTAGATGCTGAAAAAGCTTTTGACCAAGTGGACTGGGAATTCCTGTATCGGGTTCTGGCCAGGTTTGACTTCCCTGACAGATTTATAGACACAGTAAGGCGATTGTACGCAGAACCCCAGGCATATATTCGTACAAATGGAACCATCTCAAAGAGGGTTAACTTGCAGAGAGGCACCCAACAGGGATGCCTCCATCCACCCTGTTGTTTGCCCTTTATATTGAACCTTTGGCCCAGTGGATAAGAATGGATCAAATGGTGAGGGGGGTGGAATAGGGAGGGGGGTACAAAAGGTGGCCTTATACACCGATGACATATTATTATATTTAACTACACCTGACATCTCGATACATAGGGTCATGGATATGATTAGGGCATTTTCTTCCCTCTTGGGCTACTCCCTTAACTCAACCAAGACAGATATTTTGAAATTAAATTATGACCCTCCCCCCATTTAAGAACAAAATACAAAATGAGATATGTCCACTTTAAGATATTTGGGGGTCACACTGAGAGCCACTAATACCCATTTGTTTCTGGACAATTATAAACCTTTGTTGAAGCAGGTAAAGGTGGATATGGAAAGATGGTCCGTGATTTCATTACACATGCACGCAAGTATCTAGACAATCAAAATGAACCTCCTCCCTAGATTATTGTACTTATTTCAATGCATTCCTATACAGTAATCATAAAAATGGTTTAAAGAAACCCAGGCTAAAATGTTTAGATTCATATGGGCCAAACAAAGGCCACAGATTTATAGACCTCACCCTATGGCAAATAAGACAATAGTGGGTCCCGCAGTACCAGATCTTAGAGAATACTGGATGGCAGCCCAGGTGAGGTGGGCCCTCTTTTGGACACATAGTCCAACATGGGCACATTGGCAGGATATAGTGATCCCTCTTCCTGGACACGTACATTTCCTCTTGCCTGTTTGCCCATACAAGACCACCCAAAGTGATGGAATAACAGGCTATTCAGGTGCCCCTTAGAGCCTGGAATGTATTTAGAACATATGACAAGGTTAAAAGTGAAATCTAGAGAGTGTGCTTGTTCACTACAGCCATAGACTTTTTATCAGGTCAAATAGACCCATGGTGTAGGAGACAGGCAAATCGGGGATTCTTTAGTCCAACACAGATGATGAGGAGAGACCTTGTTCTTCCATTCCAGAAGTGTTCAAAGAATTGGGAATGGAACCCTCAGGACAAACTGTATTATTTACAAATGCATGCATATATACAGAAGAAATTGCAAAAGACCCCTAACGACTTGATTTCAACTGTCTTAGGTCCAACCTTAGTAGAACTTTTTTCCCTTACAAAACCTAAGCAAACCATATCTAAAATATGTAGGTTTTTAAATCTACATGAAGGAGAAGTGGCTAAATCTATCATGACAAAATGGGGAAGGGAAGCTGATTTCCACTTATCACAAAAGGAAAGGAACAGGATATGGGGCAACTCCTCTAAAGTGACTGCCTCCCCACTGTGGCAGGAATAATTTTGTAAAATCAAAGTAAGATTTTTTTTAACCCAGATAAAGTTGCCAAGTGAAGGTCAAATACATCAGCATGCTGCTGGCAACAATGTGGAGAGGAGAAAGCAACCCCCACACATATTTTTTACATGCCCAAGCATAGAGTTATATAGAACAGAGGTAGAAGAGAAAATATCTAACTTATTTCAGTTAGCAATACCTTTAACTCCTCAGAATATGATGTTAGGGCTCTCTCCAAGTGAGATAAGAGGGAGGACTCACACTACATGTGGTACATCTGTGTAGTAGCATTTAATAAAATCATAACAAGGCAGTGGCTGCATCCACTACCACCAAAGAGTGATGACTGGGTACAAATTATTACAGATATCCAACATATTGAAGAGCTGACCTATCAGATGCGAGATAATCAAGAGAAGTTTGTGAGGAAATGGACAAGATGGACTTTAGCATATGACCCAGAGTAGTTTCAGAGAAAGATGAAACAAGTACAGGGAAATCTTTTTCTTAGAACTGTGATTGAATTATAATAGAAATATGTACTTGCCAGATTGTTTGAAATGTACTGATTGTAAAATTGAAGAATCTGCTAGTATGAAAATATATACCAAAATGAATGTAACCTACCAGAGATGCACCATCAGACAGAACCAAGCTCTAGAACATTGATGTGAAGAGAAAGCTCCAAGCCAGACCAAAGTCCCTGGGCTTGGCGATCCCCCAGATGCGCACCTCACCGCATGTTCGAGGCATCTGTGGTGAGAGTGGCTACAGGTGCTGGTCTTCAAAACAGAATACCCAAGGAAAGATTGTGTGGATTCATCCACCATAGAAGATCCTTCCGGACCACTGAGGAGATGAGAACCGGATGGTCTAGATCATCCAAAAGCTGGTCCCATTGCACCCTCAGGGACCACTGTGAGATCCTCATGTGGAGCCTGGCTAGGGGAACGGTGCAGATGGAAGCTGCCATGAGGCCTAACAGGTGAAGGACCTCCTTGGCTGGAATGGTCCGGCAAGACGCCACCTTGGTGGCCTGGTGGACCAGAGTCTCCACTCTGTCCGGAGGAAGGAAAGCTCTGCACTGGACCATGTTGAGGACTGCCCCAATAATGTGAAATCTCTGGGTGGGAATGAGGTATGACTTGGGCATGTTGACAGTGATCCCAAGTCAACTGAACAGGTCTGGGGTAAATGACAGAGCCCCCAATAACGTATCCCTGGAAGGGGCTACTAGTAGCCAATCATCCAGGTAGGGAAACACTGCAATACTCCTGTGGTGTAAAAACGCCGCCACCACCGTAAGGCACTTGGTAAAAACACGAGGCGCCGAAGACAGGCCAAAGGGGAGTGCTGGGAACTAGAAGTGCTCCCCCCAGAAAATGAACCACAGGAACTGACGGTGGTTGGGGAAAATAGGGATATATAGGTAGGCATCCTGCATATTCAGGATGCAGAGCCAGTGATTCTCCAACAGTAGTGTCAGAAGGCTCTGCAGTGTCAGCATGCGAAACTTCTTGTACTCAACAAAATGATTCAGCTGACTGAGATCTAGAATGGGTTGGAAATCCCCGTTCTTTTTCAGGACCAGGGAAAAAATGGGAGTAGAATCCTTTCCTTGTTTGCCCTGGAGGGACTCGCTCGATCTCTTGTTTTAGCAAGAGCGAATTTATTTTCTCTTGGACAAGGAAAGCCTGGTCCCGAGAGTATGAGGACTTCACCGGAGGGTTTCCCAGAGGAATTTTCACGAACTCTATAGTGTGACCTGAGGCCACTATTTGCAGGACCCACTCGTCGGAGGTAATCGCCCTCCACTCCTTCACTTGGAGAGCGAACCCCCCCCCACCTGCTCCTCGCTGAGAGGCTGAGGAGGCAGTGGGGCCATGGAATTAATAAGTGGTGGGTCTGTCAAGGGGAGAACCCCCTGATCAATGCAGATTCTTGGAGGCAGGGAGGGTAACAGTACCCATGGCCTTCCGCTTGCCTTGGCGACGTGCCTGAGGGGATCTCCCCTGCCTCCAGGTCCTCTTCCGAAAGGGTTGCTGCTGTCTACGTTGAGGAGTACCCAATTGGTACATCAACCTAACAGATCTAAGGGCAACACCCTTGTCCTGTAGTTCTGAAATTATGTCTTTGGTGTTGCCTCTGAAAAGTACCGAGCCCTGGAAAGGAGCATCCTGAAACATGACTGAACCTCATTAGCGAGGTCAGAAAGGTGCAGCCAGGAGTGCCATCTCAGGGCCATGGCAGTCACCAAGGTACGGGCCATGGAATCGACTGAATCATAAGTGGCCCGTAAAGCATGCCTACAAGGAATCTTGGAGAGGCAAAGGTCCTTGGCGAGTTCCTCCTTGAGAGGCGAAGGATCCATAGACTGGACCTTCACCTCCAACCTGGCCATGGTCGTTTTTTGGTGGGACACCATATGGGCCATGTAACTGAGGGAGCAGAGTGCACACTTGGCCGAAGAACAGACTTTTTTGCCAAACTGGTACATCTGCCTTGACTCCTTATCTGGAGGAGTAGTGCTCAAGTGCTTGGGCGTAGAGGAGTGATCATTAGCCACTGAAATGACCACGGAGTCTGCCTTTGGATGGGTCTTCAAAAAAGGAGCATCGTCAGGTGCCCGGTAAAGCCTGTCTGCCAGTTTGGGGACAGCCGGGATAGAGTGAGGCATCTGCCAGATGGAGGTAGTGAGGTCTTGGTGGGGGTGCCATCCATGGAGGAAGTGGGACTGGAGACAGAGACTCTAAATCGAGGTGCTCCATGAGATGCTGTCTCATTGGGTCCTGTTCCTCTGACTCCCAATTGAAATAATCTCTGAGGGCCCTCAAGAGATCCAAGAAGGAAGGATCCTCAGGTGGCGATTTTGGTGAGGTCTTGCCTCTCGGCTTGGGTTCCTCCACGATTTCCTCCTCCGAAGAGTCCTCTCTCCCATCAGAACTATCGCTAGCCTCCTCCACTGGACGACATTCAAAGCGAGAGAGGGGAACATCCAGTCGAGTCTTCCCTGAGAGATGGACAATTGGACCCAAACTGCTCAGGGAAGGAGACCTATGAAGCGGCGGAGGTGGGAGTCTTGCTTCTAGCTCCAAAACCAACTCCAAACCTTGCTCCTTGCCACCAAGACTGTAAGAAAGACTGGAGATCCGGTGTAGCGGAGGGGGTGGAGGAGGAGTTGGTTGAGGCTGGGGGGGGGAGGTGGAGGGAGAACAGTAACTGACAGAGGGTAATACCCATGCGGACCCATGTAATGGGTATATGGATGAAAACCCTGATAAAACTGTCCCACTGGACTCCATCTAGGAGCGGGAACCTCCGGGTAAGGATCTCCAGGATACCCGTGTGGGTAATGGGGGATGGTTATAGTACCCCATCATCAGCCCTGATGTCAGAGGAGCCCACATTGGACCCGCTGTAGTATATATTATATTAGGGTCCGGCGTCGGAACAGTTCATGCTATAGGGACTGACGTCGGCACCGGCACCACCCGATCCAGCACCGGAAAAGGATCTGGCATTGGAGGGGCTGGCGTCAGCACCAGATGAAGGGTTTCAGTAGTAGGAGTCGGGTCCGGCGTCAGGGCCGACGGAATAGGCGTGACCACTGGGCCCGGCATTGGGACTGTTGTAAGGACCGGCGGCGTTGGAGATGCTGGCGGTCCCGGGGTCAGGACTGCTGTGGTAACGGGCGGCGTTGAAGTTGCCAGCAGTCCCGGCATCAGAACTGTAGTGACTGGCAGCACTGGAAGTGCCCGCAGTTTGTTCTTGGGCTGAGGAGGGGCCTCCAAGGAAAGGCCGTCTGGCCGAGGAGGAGCATCCTGACCCTGGTCCCCAGCGGGGGAGTTCGGGGAAGAATCCCCGAAATCCGCTGGTTCACCAGCGACCCCATTCACCTCGCCGGATGTGTCCAAAGTAGAATGAGAAGACACGGGCATGGGAATAACAGGAGGGAGTCAGATGTCGGTAGTAGTGCCAGAAGGCCCCAACAGGGCAACAGAGCCCATGCGGTCTTCGGGGATGGCCGACTTACTTGGCGTTGCTGCACAGTCAGAGAGAACCCCCAGCCGACTTAATGACTGAGGCGGATGACTGCCCCAGCCAGGGCGTCGACTTACCGGTCACGGGCGGTCTCGGAGCCAGGCCAACTTACCAGCTAGTGCAGCACGGTCGGCGGAAGAGGCGGCAGTTGACTAATCTGTATGAAGTTTCTCCTTACCTGGGTGCTTCAATGGTGGCTGAGCCTTGCTGGTAGAGGGCCTGACGTCATCCGTGGAGTGAGCCCACTCCCTCATCTTCTGTTTGTGTTTTTTAGGGGAAGTTTTGTCGGACAAGAACTTCAGCTTGTCCATCTTCTTCTCAAGCGAAAGTAGATGGGCCTTGAGAAGCTGGGCCTCCAACGCCTGCTGTCTTCTCTTTTTGGTAGCCTGATTGAAAGGACTGACAGTTGGGGCAGGAGAAGACTGGATGGGCTGGGTCTAGGCAGATGACGCACTTGGAATGCCCATCTTTGTGCAGTATCTGAGTGCCACACTTGGATCACTTTTTCTTCGAAGAAGACATTAACTATTTAATACTAAAAGATGAAATAGCGAGTTTTTAGAAAAAAGCGCATGAAAAAATACTTTCTGACGGACGCTGAATGGAGTCTGGCTAGCACAAGGCGACAGCGGGAAAGAACTGGAGGGCGGGCATGGGTCCTCCCATCAGGGATTGCTAGAAAAGTCTGCCATGCAGCCCAGCGTCAGGCGATGTCATTCCTACTTGTGATGACCTACTGAAGGAACCCTCTCGAAGTAAGATCATAGAATTTGATGGCAGATAAGGACCACTTGGCCCACCCAGTCTGCCCATTTCCCTACCTAAAGGATAAGCTACAGATCCTAGCTAACCAACAGCCTATTTCCTCCTACCCCCACCCCCTAGAATTGCCTTATGACTGTCCCAAGCATTCTTGAATTCCATCACTGTTTTTGACTCCACAACCTCCTCAGTAAGGCTGTTCCATGCATCCACAACCCTCTCCATGAAAAAATACTTCCTCACATTACCTCTGAGCCGTCCCCTTTCTAGCTTCAAATTGTGCCCCCTTGTTCTTGCACACCTCTTTTTCT
Source organism: Neoceratodus forsteri (assembly GCA_016271365.2). Classification (NCBI taxonomy): domain Eukaryota; kingdom Metazoa; phylum Chordata; order Ceratodontiformes; family Ceratodontidae; genus Neoceratodus; species Neoceratodus forsteri. The sequence goes on along the minus strand of CM057454.1, from coordinate 888,064,330 downwards.
GAAAGATGCTACCCTCTTGGACTTTGTTGATTCCTTTGAGGTACTTGAAAGTTTCAATCATGTCTCCCCTCTCCCTCCTCTCCTCGAGGCTATATATAAAGCTCCTTAAGTCTCTCTTGATATGTCTTCTGGTGCAGACACTGCACCATTTTAGATGCCCTCCTCTGGACTGCCTCCATCTTGTCTATGTCTTTGCGGAGATTAGGTCTCCAGAACTGGACACAGTACTCCAGATGGGGTCTTACCAGCTGTCTGTACAAAGGGATAACAACTTCCTGTTATCTACTGGTGATGCCTCTCCCTATATATCCCAGTATCCCCCAGCCCTCCTTACTGCCCTCTCACATTGCTTGCTCACCTTTAGGTAATCTGATATGGTTACCCCCAGGTCCCTTTCCATTTTTATTGTTGTTAGTATCTCAACCCCTATTGTGTACTCTTCCCTGGGTTTTTGTTTCCCAGGTGCATTACTTCTTAGCATTGTATCTAAGCTGCCATACATTTGACCATTCCTCCAACCTTACCAAGTCTCTTCTCATCCTTTCCACTCCACCTTGTGTATCAACTCTGTTGCAGATATTTGTGTCGTCTGCAAAGAGACATACTTTTCCTTCCAGTCCCTCTGCAATGTTACTTATAAAGACATTAAAGAGGACCGGTCTTAGTACTGAACCCTGCGGTACCCCACTAGTAACCCCCTTTTCTTCAGAGTGGACTCTGTTTACTAGTACCCTCTGTATCCTGTTCTCCAGCCAATTCTTTACCCAGACTACCATCTTGGGACCCACTCCCAGGCTGGCCAACTTGTATATTAATCTTTTGTGTGGGACTGTGTCAAATGCCTTGCTAAAATCTAGGTAGGCCATGTCCACAGCCCCTCCCTAATCTACTACTTTGGTCACCCAGTCAAAGAAATCTATTAGATTCGTCTGACATGGCCTTCCCATTGTGAATCCATGCTGCCTTGGGTCCTGTACCCCTCTGGCCCCTAGGTACTCAATAATTCTTTCCTTCAGAAGTGATTCCATCATTTTCCCAATCACTGAGGTAAAACAAACAGGTCTGTAGTTTCCTGCTTCTGCCTTGCTCCCACTTTTGTGAAATGGAATAACACCTGCCCTCCTCCAGTCCTCAGGTACCGCACCATCCTCCCATGATTTATTAAAGAGGGTAGTCAGTGGTGTCACTAGTTCTACCCGTAGTTCTTTCAGAATTCTGGGATGAATCCCATCAGGCCCCATTGCTTTGTCCACCATCAGTTTTATGAGTTCTTTCAGAACCCTTTCTTCTGTGAATGGGCGGGTATCAACCCCCATATCCAGCAAGTTTCTATTGTTTGGTTTAGGTACCTCCCCCTCTTCATTTGTAAATACTGAGCAAAAATATTTGTTTAGTATCTCTGCCTTTTCACAGTCCCCCTCTGCCCACCCCTCCTCTTTTATTAAGCCTCACTATCCCTCCTTGGTCTTCATTCGCTCCCTGATGTACCTGTAAAAGGTTTTATCCCCCTTCTTAACTGAGTTGGCTATCTTTTCCTTGGTTTGGGCCTTTGCTGTTCTGACTGCCTTTCCTGCTTCCTTTTGCTTTAACTGATACAATTCTCTGTCCTGCTCCTTCTGTGATTCCTTGTAGTTCCAGAATGCTCTCTTTTTCTCCCTAACCTTCCCTGCCACCTCCTTTGAGAACCATAGTGTTCTTTTACATCATTTTGTTTTGTTTATTTGCTTCACACAAAGGCTTGTTGCCTCTGTGATGACAGTTTTGATTATTCCCCGTTGTTCTTCCACACCTCCTTCCTGCCCATTTGCTAGTGCATTCCTTAGGCACTCACCCATTTTGGCAAAGTCAGGCCTCATGAAGTCCAGTACCTTTGCCTTTGTAGGGCTTGACTCTACAGCTGTGTTTATCGTGAACCATACTGTTCGATGGCCACTAGTTCCCAGATGGCAACCCACTTCTAAATCTGTGATCCTTTCGCCATCTCCATTTGAGAGTACCAGGTCTAAGACTGCTCCCTCTCGAGTGGGTTCCGATACTAGTTGTCTAAGACATGCCCCCCTGTAGGGCATCTAGAATGACCCCACTCTTAGAAGTGACTGCTGCAAATGCACTCCAGTTAACATCTGGCATATTCAGATCCTCCATCAGCAATATCTCTGCTTTTTCTGCCATTCTAAGGATACTTTCTATCATTTCCTTGTCCATTTCCTCCCCCTGAAATGGGGATCTGTGTGCAACCCCTCTGCAGATTGTGGTGTCATTGCCTGTCTCAGAATTGACCCACAGTGCTTCCTCTCCTCTCTGTTTACCCTTTTGTTCTGTTGCTTTGATTCCTTCCCTTATGTAGAGAGCTACTCCTCCTCCTCTCTTACCCTCCCTGTCCCTCCTATAGTGTAGTCTATAGTGTATCCTGGTATGTTTACGTCCCAGTCATGGTTCTGTGTGTACCATGTTTCTGTGACTGCCACAATATCCAGATGTTCCACGTCCATCAAGGCCATTAATTCAGGAAGCTTGTTACCCAGACTATGGGCATTGGTACTCATTGCTCTCCATTTTTTGATGGCTTTACCTCTTGTAGCACCATCCTTGTCCTCATTGACTTTGCTTTCTCCATTTACCCCTGTCCTGCTCCCTACTGACCTTTCTACCTTGGTCTTTACCTCATTTAGTACCCTGTTTTGTAGGGGGAGGCTGGGAATTCCCTGTTGCTTATCAGTGCCTCCCCCCTTGACTAGTTTAAAAGCTTTCCAATGAAGCATTTAAACTAATCGGCAGAAGACTTGTTCCCTCCTTGGACAGATGCAGACCATCCTGCCAGTGTAGGCTGGTATCCCTCCAGGTGGAACCCCAGTCCCCAGTGAAGCCAAACCCCTGTGCTCTGCACCATTTTTTCAACCATTCATTGAATCTCATGCTGCGAAGTACCCTCACTTCAACCTTGCCATAGACAGGCAGCACCTCTGAGAAGGATACCGTGTGTGCTATTTGCCTTAGGCCCCTCCACAACTCCACAAACTCCTCCTGCATTGCTCTAATCTCATGTTGAGCCCATATTCTTGAAGTTGTAACAGGGTGTGCTTTGAAACAACTGAGAGTTGCATGGAAGATACTATATTGGGCTAGAAATCTGCAACAAATCTCACTCTTGCTTAAATCTGAGGGAGGTGTTCCTTACTTTACATTCTTACATTGGTATCGCTTTGTGTTTAATTATTTTAGTTTTTAAAATCAGGAAGGAGGGTTGCAAAACTGTTTAGCTTGTGAGTAACTTCAGAAGGGTTGAACTAACTGCATATTTGATTTTCCCTTGTGGGTAACTGAACTGTCTACTAGTATTCTGTGACAGTTTGCATCAAACTATTTTTAAATAATTGTTTATTGTGTCTTTCCTTGTGCACAGCTGACTTGTTTTGGGGCTGATTGCTTTCAGAGCACAAATCACCGGGCTGGGGAGGTTTACCTGTGTTTGACTCAACTGTGTTTTTTTTTTCTCTGTTTGTTTAGCAGGGTATTTACTCTGTTAAATTGTTGTGTAGGTCGTCTTGCTGACAGGAAGGTCAACACTCATCGTAGTGGTGGGTCAGAGCTTTTAGCTGATTGTTTCGAGAGGGCACAGTTTGGACCCAAACCCCCCCTTCCCCTCACCCCACCCACTCCTAGTACCATTTCCTTTATACCAGGGGTTCTGACATCATTTCCTCAAGAGAGCCAGGTGCATACCACTGTCATATCCTTTCCAGCATACTGCACTGACAATATAATATGTACACATTATATAATATGTGTATATATATATATATATATATATATATATATATAACCCCACCCCCTGCCTTTTTGCAAATGACAGGTGGTATGCTGTTTGAATCTGACAGCAGTACCAGGTGGGGGACTGGGTTCGGGGAGGAATAGGTTACTCGGCACAAGGGCTAGGTTTGGCTACTCTGCACAGGAGCACCCAAGTAAATCCGAACACAGGAAGCAATAACTGTAATGTCCAATACCAGGAATGGGATTCTAAAGTGTGGTTTTTATTCACATCCAAACTGAACAAACAAAGCATAGATGGACCCCCATGAGGCTACATTCCTGGTAATGCAGGTTAAGAGAAACAGAACACTTCCTCAACACTTCAGCCCTCAGGATCTGGACCCACCAGGTACACAGCCCAGACTTGCACACTGCTATGGGTACACAGCCGAGTTGTACACTATTTGGGGAGTTCCCTTTCTTGGCACCCCTGCCGGCCACTCGAACACCTTCCATTTGACATGGACACATTTTCTGGTGGCTCCCTAAACCACCTTAGAGCCTTCAACTCCATATGGGGAACTTCCTTTTAATCCCACATCTGGGTACTTTCCTCAGCACTGGCCAAGTGCCTGAGGCAAAGTAAAAGGGCCACAGAGCAAATCCGTAGAGGTGAATTTGGTTACTACTGATGAGGGGTCTCCCACCTCTAGCTTCCACAATTCATACCAGGCCATTTCTCTGGACATTAAACATCTCTTTCTGAAAAGCTTGGCAACGTAGATTAAAGGGTAAATGCTTGCCACATTTCCTCTACATGTCTTGGCTTTCCCCTTGTACTAGACTTGAACATACTTAAACATCTCTTTCTGAAAAGCTTGGCAGTGTAGATTAAAGGGTAAATGCATAGCACATTTCCTCTACATGTCTTGGCTTTCCCCTGGTGCTGGACTTGAACATACTTTTACTTGACTTAGCCTATTCCTTTAGGCCTCTCACTGATTAAGCAGTCCAATCCCCACTTTACAACAGTTCAGGTGAAACATAGGTCCTATGTACGAGCAGACTCACCCTTTGGTTGCAGGTGCCCCACAGGCAATTCTTGACAGCTTCTGGTGCCGCAGCACAACTTGAAAAATAAGGCAGCTTCTTCCCTAGCCAGAACCAGGAGGGTTGCCTCTGGAGTAACAGGCAAACCTTTTCACCCCATCCCCTCAGGGATGGGGCACAGAGACCAGTAACAGCAGTCTCCACCACTTCACGAACAGCTTACTGTGTTCCTCTTTTGGTGGAAACACACACCTTTCCCTTAAAGTAGCTCTATATCAGAGCTTTAGGCTCCAAGAGCCTGTGCACAGACTGCTATGCTCCTCTCTTCAAGACTGCTCACACACAACTCTCTTCAAAAAACTCCCAACATTCTAACCTTACTCCCAACTGCAGATTCCAATGTGGCTCATGCAGCTGCGAGAGTTCTATGGTAATGTCATCCCTCAGTCTCAGCTGAGACTGAGAACAGAGTGAGACAGTGTGAAATCCATTTAACTGGAGTTTCACAGGCTGCCTTCCCTGCCTACCACTAGGTCTTACTGGGATTCTAGTAACCCCGGGTAACAGGGGGGGTTACATATATGTAACAAAACAATAACTGGAAAAAAAACCTACACAGCATAAACAGAAAGGTAGAAAGACATGTTGCGAGTAGTGCAATGTACTGGCTGTGGGCAGCAGTCTTCCGGGAGTCTTTCGGGAGGCTGAGATGTCTGGTTTCCCTACCCCAGGGCTCCACCCTGGATGGTGGGTAGATGGTTGTTGGTCCAGCAGTTCTCACTCATCTGACCTGAGCTGTGCTTTGCAATGCCAGGTCGATGATGAACAAGACTGCTATGAGATTGGATTTGGTTTCCTCAGTAGACCTGGCTTACGTCACAGAGACAAGTCTGCATGATAATGCTGCCCCTATTTTGGAGGCAGCAGTGCCGACTGGGTACTCTGTGATACACACCCCAAGGAAGGATCTCAGAGGTGGGAGAGTGGCCATTTGTTTTAAAGCCAGCTTGGGCCTCACGGTGTTACCAGTGGGTTCTACCAGGTCATCTGAGAGTGTTGCCATGTGGGGTGGTCCCGGTGCAAGTTACAGGATCCTTCTAATATACCGTTCACCAGGCAGGGAGAAGGAATTCCTGCAGGAGGTCATGGACTTCATTGCCAGCGTGGTGTTGGAATCCCTCAGATGGTTAATATTGGGGTATTTCAATGCCTGGGTCAACTGCAGACTCTTGTCATTTGGTCATGATCTCCTGCAGAGTATGGAAGCTCTGGGCCTGTCACAGGTTGCCATCTCAGTGACCCACTCACACGGTCATACATTGGACCTTGCGTTCACACTGGGTCTTGGGGTCGATGACCTCAGTATTGAACCGGTCATTTGGTCGGATCATAGCACCATAAGGTTCATGTTTGGGGCCCCCCGAGGGTCCATCCTCTGTGGAGATGTTCTGGTGCAGGGATGGTCTTCAACAGGACTACAGATGGTGCTGGACCTATTGAATGTGGAAACTGTGTGCGCAGTCAGGGCAGAGGAGGCAGTGGCAGCCTATTTTAGAGCTGTTGCTGCAGCCTTCAACTCTGTTTTGCCTGTTCATGTCTGGCCCTTATAGAAACATAGAAACATAGACTTTGACAGCAGATAAGGACCGCTTTGCTCACCTAGTCTGCCCATTTCCCTACCTACAGGATATGCTGCAGATCCTAGTTAACCAGCAGTCTATTTCTTATCACCCCCCACAAGAATTGATTATGTCTGTCACATGTATTCTTGAATTCTCCCACAGTTTTAGACCCCACAACCTCCTCAGGAAGGCTGTTCCATGCATCCACCACCCTCTCTGTAAAAAAATACTGTACTTCCTCACATTGCCCCTGAACCACCCCCCCCCATCTTCAAATTGTGTCTCCTTGTTCTTGCACATCTCTTTTTCTGAAAGATGCTACCCTCTTGGACTTTGTTGATTCCACTAAGGTACTTAAAAGTTTCTATCAGGTCCCCTCTCCCTCCTTTCCTCAGGGTATACAGATTAAGCTCCTTTAGTCTCTCCTCGTATGGCCTCTTGCAAACCCTGCACCATCTTAGTTGCCCTTCTCTGGACTGTCTCTATCCTGTCTATGTCCTTGCAGATGGGGTCTCCAGAACTGGATGCAGTACTCCAGATGGGGTCTCACCAACTGTCTGTACAGAGGGATAACAACTTCCTGTTTTCTGCTGGTGATGCCTTCCATACATCCCAGTATACCTCCCACTGCCTTCTCACATTGCTTGCTAATCTTAAGGTCATCTGATATGATTACCCCAGGTCCCTTCCATTTTTGTTGTTACTACTCCCCCATTGTGTAATCTTCCCTGGTTTTTTCCCATGTGCATTATGTTGCTTCTTTGCATTGAATACAAGCTACCATACTTCTGACCATTCCTCCAACCTTGCCAAGTACCTTCTCATCCTTTCCATGCCTCCTTGTGTATCAACCCTGTTGCAGATATTTGTGTCATCTGCAAAGAGGCATACTTTTCCTTCCAGTCCTTCTGCAATGTCACTTATAAAGACATTAAAAAGGACTGGACCCAGTACTGAACCCTGTGGTACCCTACTAGTAACCCCTCTTTCTTCAGAGTGGACTCCATTTACAATTACCTTTTGTGTCCTGTTATCCAGCCAATGTTTTACCCACTCTACCACCCTGGGACCCACTCCCAGGCTGGTTAATTTGTTTATTAATCTTTTGTGTGGGACTGTGTCAAATGCCTTGCTAAAGACTAGGTAGACCATGTCCACAGCCCCTCCCTGGTCTACTACTTAGGTCACCCAGTCAAAGAAATCAATTAGATTCATCTGACATGACCTTCCTGCTGTGAACCCATGCTGTCTTGGGTCCTGTGCCCCACTGGTCTCTAGGTACTCAACAAGTCTTTCCTTCAGAAGTGATTCCATCACTTTCTCTACCACAGAGGTCAAACTGACAGGTCTGTAGTTTCCTGCCTCTGTTTTGGTCCCACTTTTGTGAAGGGGAATCACATCCACCTTCCTCCAGTCCACAGGTATCACACCATCCTCCCATGATTTGTTAAAAAGAGTAGTCAGTGGTTTCACTAGTTCTACCCTTAATTCTTTTAGAATTCTGGGGTGAATTCCATCAGGCCCCATTGCTTTGTCCACCTTCAGTTTTAGGGGTGCTTTCAGAACCCTTTCTTCTGTGAAAGGACTGGGATCGACCCCCCTATCAAGAGTGCTTCTGTTAGTTGGATTAGGCACCTACCCTCCCCCTCTTTTGTGAATACTGAGCAGAAATATTCGTTCAGTATCCCTGCTTTTTCACTGTCCCTCTCTGCCCAACCACCGTCTATTCCATTCAGCCTCACTATCCCTCCCTTTGTCTTTCCACACTCCCTGATATACCTATAAAAGGTTTTATCAATCTTCTTAACCGAGTTGGTTATCTTTTCCTCAGTTTGGGCCTTTGCTATTCTAACTTCCCTCCCTACTTCCTTCTGTCTTAACTGGTAAAGCTCTCTGTCCTGCTCCTTCTGTGTTTCCTTATAGTTCCTGAATGCTATCTTTTTCTCCCCAACTTTCCCCACCACCTCTTTTGAGAACCATAGCGGCTTTTTCTTTCATTTTGTTTTGTTTATTTGCTTCACACAAAGGCTTGTTGCCTCTGTGATGGCAGTTTTGATGTTTCTCCATTGTTTCTCCACCCCTCCTTCGAGCCTGTTTGCTAGTGCTTTTCTAAGGCACTCTCCCATCTTGCCAAAGTCAGCTCTCCTGAAGTCCAGTACCCTCACTTTTGTATGGCTTATCTCTGTAGCTGAATTTATCATGAACCACACTGTTTGATGGTCACTTGTTCCTAGATGGCAATCCACTTCTAGATCTGAGACCCTCTCACTGTCCCCATTTGAGAGCACGAGGTCTAAGATTGCTCCCTCATGAGTGGGTTCTGAAACTAGCTTTCTGAGACATGTCACCTGTAGGGCATCGAGAATGGCCCTGCTCTTAAGTGTGGCTGCAGCAAATGTGCTCCAGTTAACATCTGGTGTATTCAGGTCTCCCATCAACAGTATCTCCCTTTTCTCTGCCATCCTAAGAATGCCTTCTATCATATCCTTGTCCATTCCCTTCCCCTGACATGGGGGTCTGTATACAACCCCTTATCTCCTCACTGGAGCCCCCTTGGTTTGATGGGGAACTCAGGGAGTTAAAGGATAAAGGATTGGAGGTTGGAGCAATGCTGAAGGAGGTCTGGACTGATGGAGGACAAATTGGCCTTGAGGTCACACTATGGTGACTATCATGGGGTAATCTCCAAAAAAAGGTGAATTTTCTGTCAAGGGAGATTGCTGCAGCAAAGAACAGACCAGCTCAGCTCTTTGTATGGTGGCAGGTCATGTTACATCCAGCTCTGTCTCCATGAGAGAAGCAGGTTCAAGCACAAGGTGCAAAGAGTTTGTTCAGTTCTTTGCTACAAAGTGTCCTTTATCAGGAATGAGATCTCATCCAGTGTCATTCAAAGAGCTTGTGAGGTTGGACTTGAAACGTGCCGGGGCACCCCTCTTGTGTAGGCTGAGTTTGATCCAGTTGGAGTGGATGAGGTGGTTGAGATAGTCTCAAGGCTGCAATCAACCTAGCGAGCTAGACCGTGTGTTGGCTTGATTGGATCTGTGGTTGCTGAGATTGTGCAGTGTTTCTTGGGGAGTGGGATCTTTCCTATGGCCTTGAAAAAGGCCTTGGTCAGACCCCTTTTGAAGAAACCCAGAGTGTCTCACCAACTACAGACCGGTCTCAAACCTCCAATTTTTAAGGAAGGTTTTAGAAAAAGTGGTGACCATCCAGCTCGAGACTCATCTTGCCTCCTCTGCCACTTATGAGTGTTTCCAGTCTGGATTTAGATCTGGGTATAGCATGGAGACTGCCCTGGTGAAGGTGCTGAATGATCTCCTGATGGTGAGAGATAGTAGAGAATGTGCCATCCTTGTTCTCCTGGATCTCTCGGCAGTATTTCACATTGTGGACCATGAAATGTTACTGGACTGACTGCGGAACTGGTGTGGATTAACTGGTAATGTCATCAACTGGTTAAGGTCCTACCTCATGGGTAGAGTTCAGAGGTTGACAGTGGGGTTATCCTCATATATCCTGACACCCCATACTGTGGAGTTCCGCAAGGGTTGGACTTGTCACCTTTGTTGTTCACTGTGTATATGCTGCTGTTAGGAGACATTATTGGGCAGTATAGGCTGGGTTTTCATTGCTGTGCTGATGACACCCAGCCATACCTGTCCTGTTCACCTCGAAACCAGATGGTGGCCCCTGTGTTCAACACCTACCTGGAAGAGATCCAGAACTGGATGACTCAAAACTGGCTGCAACTCAACCTAGACAAAATGGAGGTACTTGTGGTGGATCAAGGCCATCGACGGGTTGGAGGGAGATCTGGGAATGACCCTGGTTTGATACTGGGAGGCGTCTCCTTGACCCCCTCTGTTCAGGTAAAGGATCTGGGTGTGGTCCTCGATGATGGTCTAACACTTGAGGCTCAGGTGTTGGCAATCATTAAATGCAGTTTCTACCATCAGAGGATCATTGCTCAGATCTGGACCCTAATACTAACCAAAGACCTTGCCACTCTAGTACATGCCTTTGTCACATCCAGGTTAGACTACTGCAATGCTCTGTGCCTGGGGTTATCTGGAGGCAACCTGCACTGACAGCAGCTGGTGCAGAACGTGGCAGCAAGACTGCTGACTGGCACTTCAAGATCTGTTCACATTATGCCTGTCCTTCGCGAACTGCACTGGCTACCAGTAAGGTGGAGGATTACCTTCAAGGTCAGATTACTGACCTATAGGACCCTGCATGGCCAGGAACCAGACTATCTGCAAGACCTTCTGGTTCCTCACTGCACAGCTTACACTCTCTGTTCCTCCAAGGGTTGCCTCCTGGTGGCTCCCAGGGCTACATTGCGGCATTCTGGAGATTGTGATTCCTCCGTTGCTGCCAAAGCCCCATGGAATTCACTGCCAAGACATTTGAGGGAGGCATCCTTGGTGGAAACCTTTAAAAAAGGGCTGAAAATATTTCTATTTAATCAAGCCTATGACCTACAGTATATAATGTATAATTATGGAAGGTCTTGAAGTGTACTGACTGTTGTTTTAAGTTATAGATAGATAGATTTATTGTTTTATATTCTGCATTGTGTTGCTGGAATTTCTTTGTTGATTGTTAATTTTAAATGTTGTTCAGCACTCCAAGTCTCCAGGAAAGAGTGCTATATAAATAAAGTATCTATCTATCTGTCTATCTATCCATCCATCTACCCAGAACTTCCTTGTAAACAAGCATCACACAATGAAGCCTTTACCTGGTAACAAAAATAGATACAAATATCAGGCAGTGGTAGTGTACCACTATGCTAATTAGTCTGCATCATACGGCTAGCTAGTAGAGGTTATTTCTGGTCTGTAGTGGTGGAGTGTTTTTTGGGGCTGCATGGGCGGAGCCTGCAGTCCTTTAACGATCACAGAGTGAGGACTCTGCATATTTTTCTTCATTAAAAAAAACGGTTTCTCTCTGCCCATCACAACCCCACCCCCTCTCTGGTGCCCGTGCTCTACTGCTATCCAAATAGCTCCTCCCCGCCCCTTTCTCTGTCCATCACCAGTCTATCCCCTTCCCAGTGTCCCTTATCAGCTATAACCCTGCCCTCTCAGTCACCGAAGTTCAGCAAAACCTCAAAGCTATAAGGTTTAGCCCTGGTTTAATCTTAAAAAAGTTCACTTAATGACTTTCCCTTTTACATCATCATGTTGGACAGTATGTCTGTCCTATAATGTATTTGTAGTAGGGGAAAGCTCTATTCTAGCAAGGAGTGCGAGGAGCGGTGGCTGAAATTTACCAGCCTAATGTCCAGATGCATGCTCCCTTCTCTGTTGCTTCAGGTGAAGCCCTAGTAATTTTTTAAGGAGCTAACATGATCCTTTTAATTTCAAAGAAGCAGTCTCCCTGCTTTGCAAGGCAAAAGCACTCTTTCTTTGAATGCTTGGTTCCCTTGCAGTGTGAACTGAGCAGAAAACAACAACACTTTCACTTTTTCTTTTCTTCTCAGGCAGGCAGCTGAAATTTACAAGCACCGCCTTGCCCCGAGAGGTACTGCTGCAGTTGGAAACCATTCCTCCTTTTGAAGACAAAGTGCCTTTCTCCTTTTAAAATGCTCGGATCACAAGTAGCGTGAACAGAGCAAACTGTCAAAGAAAAATACTTTTACTTTTGTCTCAGGCGGGCAGCTGAAATGTACAAGCACCACCTTGCCCCGAGGCACTCTTATAACTGCTTGCATTTGTAGGGCTTTCTTACACTACAGACCACAACTTTCCTTTGCAGACAAGGAGGTTAATAGGGCAAATAAGTCTCTCTTTTCTTTTCTTTATTCATACATTCTCAACCATTTTGAACAGCTACAGAACAGGGGTACAGCTAAAAGCTGTATTACCAGCTAATCCCTTCAAGTGCAATTTATTTAAACACAAGCAATAATCACACTAAATGGTTCCACTCAGCTATAACCCTGCCCCCTCAGTCACCAAAGTTCAGCAAAACCTCAAAGCTATAAGGTTTAGCCCTGGTTTAATCTTAAAAAGTTCACTTAATGACTCTCCTTTTTACATCATCATGTTGGACAGTATTTCTGTCCTTTATTTACAGTAGGGGAGAAGCGCTATTCTAGCAAGCAGCGCTAGGAGCGGCAGGTGAAATTTACCAGCCTAATGTCCAGATGCAGTCTCCCTTCTCTGTTGCTTCAGGTGAAGCCCCGGTAATTTTTCAAGGAGCTAACATGCTCCTTTCAATTTCAAAGAAGCAGTCTCCCTGCTTTGCAAGGCAAAAGCACTTTTTCTTTGCAATGCTTGTTCACTTGCAGTGTGAGCTGAGCAGAAAACAACAACACTTTCACATTTTATTTTCTTCTCAGGCAGGCAGCTGAAATTTACAAGCACCGCCTTGCCCCGAGAGGTACTGCTGCAGTTGGAAACAGTTCCTCCTTTTGAAGACAAAGTGCCTTTCTCCTCTTAAAATGCTCAGTTCACAAGTAGCGTGAACAGAGCAAACTGTCAAAGAAAAATACTTTTACTTTTGTCTCAGGCGGGCAGCTGAAATGTACAAGTGCCTCCTTGCCCCCAACCGCCTGCATTTGTAGGGCTTTCTTATGCTGCAGACCACAGCTTTCTTTTGCAGACAAGGAGGTTAACAGGGCAAATAAGTCTCTCTTTTCTTTTCTTTATTCATATATTCTTAGCCATTTTGAACAGCTACAGAACAGGGGTATAGCTAAAAGCTGTATTACCAGCTAATCCCTTCAAGTGTAATTTATTTAAACACAAGCAATAATCACACCAAACAGTTCCACAATTCAGGGCACATTATCTCTAATTATATTGCCCTATGTAGCAACAAACGAACATAACTTTAAGGATCCTCACAGAAATGCATTCTTTATTACATACATATAAATACTCATTTCCAACCCCATTTTTAGGGCTGCATGGGCGGAGCCTCCAGTCCTTTAACAATCACAGAGTGAGGGCTCTGCATTTTTTCCTTAATTAAAAAAAATGGATTCTCTCCTCCCATCACAGCTCCACCCCCTCTCTGATGCCTGTGCTCTTCTGCTATCCAAGCAGCTCCTCCCCCCCTTTCTCTGCCCATCACCAGTCTATCCCTCCCCACTGTCCCTTATCAGCTATAACCCCCCCCCCAGTCACCGAAGTTCAGGATTATATGTGAAACTATCTTATTTGGGCACCATGTTTTTATAGGATACGAATCCTAGGCTATTAATGAGTACTGCAGTTATTCACGGAACACCTGTCCTTCTGAACGTCTACGAATTGCTTCAGCTACTTAGAGGGTGAACATACCTGTAGACTATATTTGGAGGTACCGTATCTTCTGCAGATGTTGCATACTTTTAAATTGTCTACATTTGCTGGGTACCACATGTTCTGCAGTCCTTACATACTTTTAAATAGTCAGTCCACATGCACATTTCACGCAGTTTAACAGTGGTAACATCCAACATACTTATAAAATACCAGAGCCAGGTTTCAGGTTTGTGCTTACTGGAGAGGATTATAATGAAACCTGTTTGAAGTTGTAACTTTAGGAGCCTCACCCTTAACTTCATTAACTCTTGCAATGGGTTTCAGCACTCCCACCCGGCAATTTCCTTAAACCGGGGAATGGGATATAGTAATTACCAACAGCACTGGTAGATCATTCAAATAAATGTTATAATCTACAAAACTGCACTGTATAAAACTGTACTGTGTTTATTAAAGAGTAGCCAAGAAGCAGCTGGGGAGTGGGCATAAGATGTATTGGTGCGGTTCTGCAAGCTATAATTTGCATATTCAGTAATAAGCTTTCAAACACCGTTTGGTACTTTAATAAACTGTATCTGATAGAAGAAAAAAGTAAATCACAGTACTGAATGACAAAAACAACAGCATCTATAAACATATGTGTCAAGTTTGAATTTCAGAAACAGTGCAACCTTATTTTCTAGCATCCCTGAATGTAACAATCAGGGAGCTATGATGAATTCATGTAATGGCTCCCATTTCATTCATTTTAGTGAGACAGCACTGTATTTTGAGACTTATTCATACTTCCCAAACTACCATCTGTCTGTGAACAGCTACCACAATATATTATGATCCTTTTTTTTTTTTTTTGCATTACTGAACGTCCATTTTCATTCATTTGAACATGGTAATATTCCACACAGCCTATTTTTTTTTCAGAGAAGAAGATCTCTGCATCAGAAACATGGTTAAACGAAGCCTCACATAACAGCTGTAGTATCAATTTAGTGTTGGTATGCTGAAATGTCAGGCTAGTCCAAAGATGAAATGTGCAGCTTCCTCATGTGAGCTGCAGTTTAAAATAAGGATACTAAAAGAAGAACTATTGATGTGCTTTCTGCATGGTTCAGTAAGTTACGCACATGCTTTTTGGTTCCAATGGTACAGGATTCTATTCCCATGCATGGCCATTTTTTTTTTCTGGTCTCTTTCCTAGTCCATATCTGTCTGCCAGAACCTCATATCATGTTGGACTCACTGGCACCCCCTGCCACCACCTCTCTTAACACATAAATAGTGCAGTTAGAATTATATTATTCATTTTGGATAAATGAGATGTAAACACTAGATGGTCTACAAACAAGTCAAGGTGGCCTAATCAGATAGATGTCCATGGGGAAATTTTATGATGTGTAATTCCTTTATACGGCAGCGGGGGGCATAGCCCTGCAGTCCTTTAATGATTACAGACTGAGGACTCTGCATTTTTCCCTGCTTAAAACAAACCCGGATTTTGTCTGCCCATCACAACCTTGCCCCCTCTTTGGTACCCATGTTCTACTGCTATCCAAAGAGCTCCTCCCTGCCCTTTCTCTGGCCATCACCAGTCTATCTCCTCCCTGGTGTCCCTTATCAACTATGTTTTTAGCGCTGCAATACCTCCTCCCCACCAAGCTCTGCCACGCTCCTCTCTGCCCTGTTCTAAAAAGAAACCCTCCCACTACTGCCCACTGTGCACTGTACCACCCCCTTCTGTTCCTAACCCCTTACTACAAATGAAATCCTCCTGCCGCCACCCACTGTGAACTGTACCACCTCACCCTCCGTTCCCATCCCCAATTTCCCCGTACTACACAAAAAGCCCTGGTTTTGTGCGACATGCTCTCTCTGCAGAAGACAACGTCTCTACCGACTCGCAGAGAATTCTGCCTGTTTTTAATTACTAATGGTATGCCATCTTTGTCTAAATGAAGATACTCCTTACCGCATATTTTAATAGACTGCTCCAGACTGTGGCCTCCAAAAGCATTTTGTTAATGCATCTGTGGTAAAGCTGTGCTCTAACCAAGAAATGTGTAGCAGTTTAGGACATCTTGTTGCTATCTTCTCCCATTTCTTCTCTACAGTTTGTTGCAACAGCGCTCTTCTGGTCTATTCTTTGTATTTTCCTTTTTTTCTGCATGGGTTGGTTGGCCACCTAGCTAAGTACCCTAATCTCTCCTTTTGCTTTATCCTGTCATTAATATATCTTTTATTTTCTGTCCCTCAGTTGTGCTTAGGGAAGTGTTAATGATTATATAAAGTACATGTATGCTTTACAAAAGAAACTGATGTCTGAAACATTGTGAATAAGGTTTTTAGTGCTTTACAAATTGTTAGAAGGAACTGCCAGAATTAGCGTGCTATTGGAATATTTAAAAAATACATAAAGAGCATGGCACTGGAACAGATATAGTAAAATGCAGTTAGAAATAAAATATAGCACAGAGTGCTGTTATAGTCTTAAAAAGCCTATTCACAAACTGCTTACAGCAGTTTCCTTGTACTGAATATGCTACAGTATGAATGGAAGGAAATTGATAGTTACAGCTCCCTTGTCGGCCAAGGTTTTAGAGTTCAAAACATAGAAACAGATGGCAGATAAGGACTGCTTGACCCACCTAGTCTGCCTATTTTCCCTACCTACTGTAATACCGCAGAATCTACTTAATCTCCAGCTTTATTACCCCCAACACAGACACAGACTTTAATTCTCTGTTTTTCACCCCATTAGCATTTTTTTAACCTCCCTCCATCTCACTGAACCTCTCAGTGTTTATTCTTCCTCAAGTCTCACTTAAAGAGCCCCTGACACCATTGAGATAACTTTGAACATGTGAGATTTATATTTTCTGCAATTATCATCCCTCCCCCTTTTTTCATTATTACTGAAGACAGTTTCATGAAAACAGGATCACTGTCCTATAGACTTCATCTACTCTTGGCAATTTGTGTGCACCAGACATCATAATCCCAGTTTATGACATCATACTTTTTGCTACAGTGACAGACTGTGATGTCATAAACAGAACTGTGATGTTAGGTATAGACAAGGAGCCACAGCAGATAGGGCACAAATCCTCTTACCATGCAGGTGTCCTTAGTAATGAAGAAATAAAGGTGAGAATTACAGAAAGAGACATGAAATATAAAATGGATCATGTTTAAATATTACATTTTTCTAAAGTTGTCCCATGGGGTCAGGGCCTCTTTAACTTCACTTTGTTCCTAATGGCTGCTGCATCAGTTTGTGGCTGGTAAAGTGCTTTGGGATACAATGTGTATGAAATTGCCTATATAAAACCCAACTCGTTTTCTTTCAGCATGTAAGTATGACTCAGTTGTTAGCACAAGCGGTTCTGGATCAAAAGGTCATGTGTTCTAGTCCCATACTGGAACTTTGGCTCATGCCTTAAATGCTGGCATGCTGATGCAGTATTAGGGAGATGCTGACATATTGGGGTGCATCATCCTTTGGATGGAATGTTAACTGAGGTCTTTTCTGCTCATCCCAAGTGCTGTCCCAGTGCGTGTCCAGGTGATGTTGTAGACTACCAGTAAATGGTAAATCCCTGAGGATGCCCTAGTCCTGGACTGGACAAGGAGGTTCTTGCATGACATCCCAACATTCCCAGTTATAGATCGCCTCCCCTCCCAACCCTCCCTCTGTAACCCCCAACCCCAACACATGTCGCCATTTCAGCTCTGGCCAGACTTTGTTTTTTTTATACTGTATAAAGAAGGCTTTGTTGCTTAATTACATGAGTAGGGTGTGGTGGTTTCCAGTATCTCATTCATTCTGCTTTGTAGTTTGCTTGTGTGAATACAGTAAGTGACTGTAGTTTTGAATCTTATATTGTTAGATGACTTTGTTCCTTCAGTCTGGTTAGTACTGCATGGTGAAGTCGTGGTTTATGCTGAATAATTAGTTTGGACGTGTTGGGTGGCGTTTATAGCTTATGATGCGGCAGATACTGTAACTCCATGAAGCTGTTAAGCTTTGCAATGGATACTTGATAATGAAACTTTAGCTCTTGAAACTGTGTGTATGTAAACAATCCAGTAGCCCAATACTTGTGTCTCTATTAACAAAAAAAGTTGTGTTTTTTCATCATCATTTTGCATTGGTTTTAGAGTAATTTCAATAAAACGTTCTGAATTGGCACAATTCTGGGATTGTAAAGAAGAACAAGTCGGATAAGGCACAAGGTTTTTCTTATCTGTGTTTCAGACAGTTCCTTATGTTATGTGGACTACATATTCTACTGTATTTCCATATCTGTCTGGGGAAGTGACCCTCTTGGATGAAAAGAGGCATTGTTGATTGTCTTTGTTGTGTCTGAGCAGAGCTAGGGATGGTGAATCATTTAAGTGTGAATCACCAATTTATTTGTACTTGTTTAGGTGAAAGCTGATATTTTAGAGGTATCTGTAGCAATCTGTGTTTTAAACAGATGGCACATTACATGGAAACATAGACAGTGATTGTAGGAAAAGACTCAAAGTCCATCGAACAGCCCTAAGTTGCTACCTATTGCTCCATAGGCCCACTACCTGACAGGGTCTATCTACCTATCTAGCCACCCTGCATTGCTGGAGTCACTAATCCTTGAACCTGTCCTACCCAACCTTAAATTCTGCCATAGTGCCTGGCTCCCCTGCCCCCTTTGACAGCTCATTCAACTGATCTAGCACTCTCTCCGTGTATAAAACTTTGTAACATTCCTTTTAAACCTCCTGCCCACCAGTCTCCAGTCATGCCCCTAGTGACTACATTTTCACTCCTCATAAGCTGGACCTCATTATTTACTCTGTTGATAACCCATAGAAATGTTTCTATCTCTGTCATGTACTCCATATATCTTCAATCTCCCAGTGAGTATGTACCTTTCCTCATATGTCTGTCCTTGTTGCTCCTCAGTCATCCTGGTGGCCCTCTGTGGCACTCTCTCCAGTCTGTCCTTGTCCTTCTTCAGTTGTGAGTTCCAGAACTAGGCACAGTACTCCAGGTCAGGCCTCACCAGGGTTGTATACAGGGACATGATCACCTCTTTCTTCCTTCCTGCTGTCAAAACCCCTATCTCAGATTCCTATTAGCCATGCTGCATTCCCTGTTGCATTTCCCTGAAACACTTAAACTGTGATTAATAATAACACCAAGATCGCTTTCATCCACCATCTCAGCTATTCTCAACCCTCCCATCAGATATTCAATGTATGGATTCCTCCTTCCAATGTGCATTACCGTGCACGTCTAGTTGCTGAATCTCAACTGCCATATAATGAACCACTTTCACAGTCTTTCCAAGCTGCTACTAAATCCACCCTGGCCAGACTGCACCACTTTTTTACTCCTTCTGCCATTTTACTCTAGACTGTCCTCCTCGTAACTACCACTGTTCTTTCTATTCCTCCTCTTTTCTCCCCTTCCTCAATGCCAGGTGACTTTCACACTGCGCTTCCTTTATTTACAAATTCTGACTTGGCTCCCTCCCCCTTACCTGAGTTCCCTCCTCTCATGTTCCTCTGCTCCTGTGTACTTTCTCCACAACTCTAAGCTTCACTCTCTCTCTCTCCCCCTCTCTCCCTTCCTCCTTTCATCCCTCCCATAAAGTCCTCTACAGGTCAAACTGCTTTCTCATTCAAATTCCCTAAGCTCTGGTCTTCTCTCCCACCTACTGTTCACTGTAACCTTCACTCTGTTCTCTCAAAACCCCTTTAATGACTTCTCAACTCACTCCTGCAACTACCCATGAAACACCCAGCCCCCTGATATACTAAAGGCAGCTTTGTGGAATGACACCCTGTGACCCCCCACCCCCACCCCCAAGACTGCAGCTTAGCTACTGTGCATTATACCATGAACTAGTGCTGATTCTTTCGACCTGTTCTTTGTCATGGTGTAATTTCACTTTTATCTACAGCTACTGTTACATGCTTTATTTGTTTTGAGTTCACTAATTTATTGTATTTATTGTTTTGAACTGTACTCACTCCTCCCCCACTCACCTCAGGATGCATCTGGAAACAAGCTTATACCTCTTCAGTATGTCTCTCTTGGTAAAACATTTGAAATAAATATCCCTAATATGTTTTACATTGTCCACCATGCCACACAGCTTTGTGTTATCTGCAGAGGGATACAGCTTGATCTGAATACCCTTCCTTGTATCACTAACAAACATGTTAAACAGGGCAGACCCCAGAAGCAATCCCTGTGAAGTCCCACTAGTGACATCCCTAACGTCTAATTCTACCCCATTTATCACCACTCTGTGCTGTCTCCCCCCAACCAGTTCCCTAGCCACCTAGATAGTCTTTCCTGCAGTCCTAGATCCCCTACTTACTTTTATAGCCTCTTGTGTGGTTCAGAATCAAAGGCCTTGCTAAACTCGAGGTACAACACACTGACTGCCTGCCTCCTATCCACCTTCCTGATGACCCAGTCAAAGAAAGCAATCAGTTTAGTCTGGAATAATCTGCCTGCTACAAACCTGTGCTGTTTACTGTCCTAACTTAAAGAAAGTGGGCTGCCAGCTGCAACCCCCCATTTCTAAAGAAAAGATTTTCATGGTTCTATGTCATATGGGTGATCGCCGAAAGGATATCTTCCTTATGGTGAGTGTACATCACCGAAACTCAATTTTGGCAATGTACAACCCCAGCGAAAGAGAAAATGGCGCAAGGAATTGTGCCGTTAGATTCTCAACACCAGGGGGTGCATGTCAGAGGGAGAGTGCAACAGTGCAAAACCAAAAATGTCAGCTACTCGGGCCGGACACTGCAAAACATACCTGTGCCCGGACCCGATTCTTGCATCCCAGATACCCCAGGCCAGCACCCATCTCACCATGCCACAGAGCCAGCTTCTCAGTGAACTGCAGCACCACCCCTCACAAACCGTCCCTCCCCTCAATTGGCATGCTCGCTCCCCCCACTCGAGTACATATAACTACATCCCATCGCCATTCTCAAACCCTCCCCATCCGTCACCCTCCCTACTCCCTCACTTTCTGGGTATGCGCTGCAAGTGGGTCGCTGTTTCAGTAGGTGCCCACTTACGACGTGCCCAACTGACAGGATACCATTTTCACAGTACTGATCAGTTAACTATCCTTGCAAGTCATGATGTGATATCTAAGGTTGCATATCTTGATGAAGCTTGTTCCCTGATAGAGATAGCCTTGAAGTGCTGAGGTTGTTTGCTTGTGTTTGACTCCGTGTTCACTAGTAATGCTGTACAAGTCAAGATAAAACAGCAACCATGGAGTGCTCATTCATTTTTGTTTTTGTTGAAGATGAAATAGTAAATCTGTGGTGAAGGTTTTTTAATGATTTTAAAAATACTGATTTGATACATATATTACATAGATTTACTATGTTACATTACTGTAAGCAACATCAACATGAATAAAAGCAACAGCTAGGTTAGTATAGATGAAATCTGTGAATTCCAAGAGGGCAGATGTGGTACTTTAATTAGGATGAGTCAGGTCGAATAGCCTACTGTGTAACAGACTACATTGATTTTATAATGAAATGACTTGATGGTGTGCTGCTCATTCTGAAATGTTAATGAAATTACTTGATGGTGTTCTACTCATTCCGAAATGTTTGATAAGGAGGACAAAATAGCAATTGGCCAGTAGTTATGCATTTTAGGAGAGGATTCAGACTAAATACTGAGACAAATTATATGGTTTTCCAAGGTAATGGTACAACCCAAGACTTGAAGGACAGAGTAATAATTATGTTAAACAAAAGCAATCTGAGGCTGCCTATTTCAGAGGCTAAGCCTGTGGTTTGTTGGAGGGCTGCCACCCCCCCACACCCTACACGAACCCCAAACAGCCATACAACCTTTGCCTAGTGTGCTCACGTGTGGTCTTACTTGCATGCTGCTTGGCTCTGTGTTTTGTTTGCTTTGCTTGCTGCTTTGTGCTCCATTTTTATTTTGTGATTTTACTCCATTTTTCTTCTTGCTTCCCCCTTGTTGTTTGTTTGCTCTCTTATGTTTTGGCCCCCCCTTGTGGCTCCGCCATTCCCCCTGCTTCTTTCCTTTGAGATTTCTGCCACTTTCTTTTCTCTTTGTTGCCTCTTCTTGTGGCTCCACTGCTGCCGCTTCTGTTTTCATGGCCTTACCACTCTTTTTGTGCTTGCCCTCTCCCCGTTTCTGCCTCCCACCTTCTCTTGTGTGCATGTGCCACTGTCTAGTGTGCTTCCTGCTGCTCCTTGTGCTGCAGCTCCTTTACCTCCACAATCCTCAGGTGGCAGTATAGTGTTGTGGTTTAGAGCACTGATCTACAAACCTGGAGACCTGGGTTTGAATCCCACAACTCCCACTTGCATACTGTGTGACCCTGCCTGAGCAAGTAACTTAATTTCCTTGTACTCCCTGATCATACCTGGAAACAAGCTTTGAATTTCCTGATTAAAAATGTTTCCCTCTCCCCCCAATTTCCTTTCCTCTCCTCAGCCCCATCATCCTGCCTTCTATCTGTTGGCCATCCTCTCCTCACTTTCTGCCTATGGCTTCAGTTGCCTGTCTGTCTCATACTTGTTCTTTGGGGTCCAGTTGAAGGTATTCATTCTTGCTCTACAATGCCAGCATCTTCTGCCTCCAGTGGCCGACTTTTCTCCATCCCTGGGAGTAACCTGCCTTCTTGGGATTCTGCCTCTCTGTTCTCCATAGAAACATAGAATTTGAAGACAGATAAGGACCACCTAGCCCACCTAGTCTGCCCATTTCCCTAACTACTTAAACTCCGGATCCCAAACTATCAGCAGCTTAACCTCTCTTTTCTACCACTAGGGTTGCCTTCTGTCTATTCCATGCATTCTTGAACTCACCAATCATTTTAGCCTCTATGACCTCCATTGGAAGGCTGTTCCATTAATCCACCACCCTTTTTTCTGTGAAAAAATACTTCCTCACATTACCCCTGAGTCTCCCCCCAACCTCATATTGTGACTCCTTGTTCATGCACATCTCTTTTTCTGAATGATACTGCCCTTCTGAACCTTGTTGATTCCCTTGAAGTACTTAAATGTCTCTATCATATCCCCTCTTTCCCTCCTTTCCTCCAGGGTATACATATTGCATCTGTTTTTCTTAGCCTACCACCCACCATTCCTTGGCAGGCGTTCCCACCCATGGATTCTCAGTCTTCACAGTAAGCATTTGTTACCCACTCCCTCTTAGCCCTATCACCTCCTCCTTTATCCCCTTCCCCATCAGTCATCTACCTCACCTACACTTCTCTATCACACCTCTCACACCCACCTCACTTGCACTTCCTATCCCCTCCTGCCTTTTGCTTTCCCCTGCTTTCCTCCCAACCCACCTACACCCCCTAAGCTAGAGTTTCCCCTGTAAAATCACTGTTGAACCATAATTACCCTCAGCACTTACTTTAATAGACCAGCTGGTCATAGATGGTAGCTGATTTCTTCTTTTGTAATTAGACTGCTTTTTGTTCTTTACGTCCAAGTATCTTCATCTCTACAATGAATGTCAATACTCCCTTTTACACTGTTCATTATGTTTGTTGTATATACTGCATTACTAAGTCTTGTTCCTGTGCACCACTGATTGTCTACTCTATTTGTATTGCCTTTATGTAATCCTGTGTACCCATGTACTCCCAGGACCACCTTGTAAATGAGTCCGCTCAATGGTGTTTTTCTCCTGTTAAAATAAATAATTGAATTAAATTAAATATTGAGGTCTTTCAGTCTTTCTTTATATGTTTTCTGGTGCATTCCTTTCACCATTTTTATTGCCGTTCTCTGGACCCCCTCTATTCTGTCAATGTCCTTCCAGAGATGTGGTCTCCAGAACTGAACACAGTATTCCAGATGCAACCTGACCAATTGCCTGTAGAGTGGCATCACCACCTCCTGTTTCCTACTGGTGATGCCCTCCCTATGCACTCCAGGACCCCTCCAGCCCTCCCCACTGCCTTTTCACATTGCCACCTTCAGGTCATCTGTAATGTTTACCCCCAGGTCCTTTTCCAGTTTTGTTGTTGTTAGTATCTCACCCACCCCCCATTTTTTATTCCTCACCCACATTCCTGTGGCCCAAGTGCATGACTTTGCACTTTTTTGTGTTGGATTTAAGCTGCCACTCTCTTGACCATTCTTCCAATTTTCCTAGGTCTCTTCTCATTTTTTTTTCCAACCCATCTGGAGTGTCTACCCTATTGTAGATCTTGGTACCATCCACAAAGAGGCTTCCCTTCCCTTCCAGCCTCTCCACAATGTCAGTAATGAAGACATTGAAGAAGACTGGCCCCAGAACTGAGCCCTGTGGCACCCTGCTGGTCAACCCCCTGAACTCCGTTTATCACCACCCTCTGTGTCCTGTTGCTCAGCCAATATCTGACCCAGTGTACCACCTTGGGACCTACTGCCAGACTGTGCAACTTGTTTACTAGCCTCCTGTGTAGGACAGTGTCAATTGCCTTGCTAAAATCTAGGTAGACCATGTCCACTGCCACTCCCTGATCCACCACCCTGGTTACCCAGTCAAAAAAATCTATCAGATTTGTTTGACAAGATCTCACTGCTGTGAATCCATGTTGCCTTGGATCTTGTGCCCCAGTGGCTTCTGGGTATGCCACAATCCTTTCTTTTAACATGGATTCCATGATTTTCCCCACCACTGAGGTCAAGTTGACCAGCCTGTAATGTCCAGCCTCCACCTTGCTCTCACTTTTGTGTAGTGGCATCACATTTGCCCTCCTCCAGTCCTTTGGTACCACACCCTCCTCTAGTGATTTGTTAAAAAGGGCTGTCAGTGGTGCCCCTAGTACCTCCCTGAGTTCTTTCAGTATTCTGAGATGCATTCCATCTGGCTCCATTGCCTTGTCCGCTTTTAGTTTTGAGAGTTCCTTTAGGACTCTCTCCTCCGTAAATGGACTAGTGTCCACCCCCCCATGTGTGTTTCTACCCCCTAATTTTGGTCCCTCCCCTTCTGCTTCCTTTGTAAATACTGAGCAGAAATATTTGTTTAGAATTTCTGCTTTTTCTAGGTACACCTCTGCACACACACACATACACCCTCTATCCCCTTTATTTAACCTCACAATCCCTCCATTGGTCTTTTTCCTTTCCCTGATATACATGAAGATGGTTTTGTCACCTTCTTTTATTGATTTTGCTATCCTTTCTTCGGTTTGTGCCTTGATGCACCTGACTGCTTTCCCCACCTCCTTCTGTTTTGTCTGGTACATTTCCCTGTCTCCTTCCCTTTGTGTTATTCTTGTATTTTTTGAATACCTGTTTTCTCCCTAACCTTCCCTATCACTTCTTTTGAAAACCATAGTGTTTTTTTTCCTTCTTTTTGTCTTGTTTACTAGCTTTACACAGTGGTCTGTTGTCTCTGCTATGGGTCTAAGTTTCTCCCACTGTTCCTCCACATACCCCCACTACCCCTTTGCCAGGATTTTCCAGAGGTGTTCCCCCAATTTTGCAAAGTCTGCTCTCTTGAAATCCAGGACATTTACTTTTGAGTGGCATGACTCCTACTTCTGTCTTCACTTTAAACCACACTGTATGGTGATCACTGGACCCTAGACGGTTTCCTACTACTAGATCTGTCAATCTGTCACTATTTGTGAGAACCATTATTTCTACAGTGCTGGTGTCTGCCCTGCAGCCTACATCAGTTCACCTGTTGCCATGTAGATATTGTACTTTTATCCACTGTGCTTTCAGGCTGTCCTTTGTCTGACCTGCCCTTCTTCCTTGTAGTGCTTGGGTCCTACCTAGTTCATTCATCAGCTCAGGTGCTCAATGGTGTTGCTCTCCTTCCAGACCTCCTATGACAAGCCCTGGTCAGTATCGAATTTGGAGCCCCTTGTTTATTTCTCTCATGCCTTTAATAAGCAACATAGTAATAGTGCAATGGTCAATAGAAGCACTATTGGGCAGCCATGTGCCTAGCCTAGCCTGTACTTGGAATTAGGTCCCTCTCCCAGGGCATCACTTGGGATGCCTTGGGTCATTTGGCCGTAGCAGTTGCCTCCTTGGAACAGGCTCAGCACCCTGAGCTCCACTCAGATCCCTACTACTCCTTTCATTCCTTCTAGTACAACATGTTGAACATTGATGACACCTTCTCTATTCAGTCAAACTTAGTGGATTCAGATCCATCACAGTCAAATTCCAGGCACATTCTCCATAGAAAGGCCATCTTGAAATCACAATTTCCAATCAAGTAATGGACAGTATCTAAGCTCATGGTTGCTCCATTCCACTTTCTGCACTTTCCAGAAAACAGGAATTATTTAACTGGTATGTTGCAGCATTATCAGCCAGTCCAGCGTCTCCACTTCTGGGTCCCACACCTGCTGTCATTCCTCCAGTTTCCCAGTTCAAGTAGCTTTGTAATCTGGTCCTTCAAATCAGCTCAGCTGAGGTACAACTTTATACCAGAATCACGTCTCTGGAATCCAGACCATCCAGCAAATCAGCAGTTCCAGGTCCTTCTAGTCAGCTATCAGTACTTCCCTGTACTCCTCTAGTCCTATGTCAGACTTTATCAATAGGTTCACATGTACCAGCTCAGCTGCTAGCCCTGTCTTCTCCAATTTCACCTTCAGAGCCAAGTCATACACTACTAGAAGAGTGTCACCAGGTGGCATGTCTATGCCATCTCAACTTCCTACCACACCCACGGCCTGTCCTACCCATCTGGTATCAAATCATATCAGAAGAACATTAGAAGGGAAGGATGTGAACCTGGTGGTTCTTCTTATTTTGTCCCATGACACCATCAAAAATAGACTAGTGTCTTGTGGAGACATCTTTATCATAATGAAAGCTCAGGATCCTCGACTTCATAATAAATTGAATATAGCCAAATCTGTGACAGTCTTTTGTAGTTACCAAAAAGTACTGTACTGTGTGAAGTCCATTCTTTTTGGTAAGAGGTGCTGAATTCTTACCTCTGTCTCTTAGTCAATCTCACTATCAGATATAGCAGAACATAGCTCTATGATTATCACAGGTCTTTTTCTGCCAAAGCTGCTGCCTACTTATCATTTTAACTTCAAGGTTTCCTGGACAAGTCTCGATAATGAGTTATTTTTTAGACACTTCACTGGGCAATGTGACCTAACATGTTCCATGAGTGGATTCTTCTACCATTTTGCAGCATTAGGCCCTCTCATGGTGCAAGACTCCTGCCCATCTACAAGTATCAGTCTAGCTGAAAGTTCAAGATCCCAGCAAGTCTCTTATGCATGAAAGACTATCCTATAAAAATAGGGGTATCAGATTTCCTTTTCATGTGGAAGAGCAATATGCAATAATTTTAATGAAGAAGCTTGCTTTAGGCCATCAGGTACTCTGCTCCACATTTCCAGCCACAGTGGTGAAGCCCACGTGAAGCTCGTATGCCACCATAAACAGGCTTCTATTTCCAATCAAAGAGAACAAAGATGCTGATGCTAACAGTGGTCAGGGGAGCAGAAGCCAAAAAACATAGCACATGGAAGGCAGGAGCCATGCTGCTAAAATAACACCGCCTGATCATCAACTATAGCAAAACTAAGGCTATGATCTTTGCGCACCGCCAAAGCCCTCACAGTCAGGCTGCACTCCTAATCAAAAACACACAAGGTGCCCCTCTTGAACAAGTTAATAGTTTTAAATATCTGGGTATCACATTAGACACCTCCCTCTCCTACCATAGTCACGTTCAACTCCTCGCTTCCATTATCAATGCCAGAGTGGGTATCCTCTACAGACTGAAACACTGCTTACCCACACAGGCCATGCAGCTTGCAATCTCCTCCTCAATCCTCTCCCTAATTGACTACAGGATTGTGATCTATGGCTCAGCAGAACCCACCACACTACATTACATTAACACTGCCATGAATAAAGCCGCCTGACCAGTCACCCAACAGCCACAGGACTCTACCCATACCTGTGAGCTCTATGCTGTAGCTGGTTGGCTTAACTTCCAACAAAGGCTAAAGTACCACACCTGCATCCTCGCAAAAAAGATACATCTCCAGCAAGCCCCCGCCGGCCTTCTCCCCATTGTCAGCACTGCCCCCATCAGGCGCAATACAAGGCTCACTGCCAACCCCTCATTTCTTATCCCCCACTGTAGAACATCCCTTGGCCAAAGATCCTTCTACTACCGTGCCCCACTTTGGCTAAATACGTTACCTCCGCCGCTCTCTCTGACCTATAGCATCTACCATTTCAAAGCAGGCCTCAAAGCTCAACTTCTTGAATCTGCCTTATGTGACTGTGGCTAACCCTGCCCAACGCTTGTTTTCCCTTACCCTCCTTCCTCTGACACAGGGTCTCTCTAGATCCCATGAATAAGCATTGCCTTCATGTCTTTTCTATTCAAGTGATCTTCAGACTGCTGCCTACGTCTGTCATCAGTTTTATCTAATTTAATGCCTGGACTGTGTCTCCAGTAATGTGTTGTCAATAATGCTTGTCTGTATGTTTATTCCAGTACTTGTTTACCCTCCCCCCCCCCGTATCTGATGTGGAGCCTTTGCAAAAGAGTCTGTAACTCAAAGGATTGTAATTCCGATTCTATTCAATAAATAAATAAACAAATAAAATAAGAAGCTAGGCACTAAATTAGTGCTTGCAGAGTGAATTTATTAATGAACAGCACACTCAAAATTCCTCAGCACTTTGAACACTTGTGGATTCTTCCTCAGGAGGAATGGTCACATCAGTTACGGATGCTGCTTAAGCAGCAGTGTCTTAAAGCAATATACATATATTAAATATATTGACTGCAAATGAACTGATTAAGATCTAGCTCTTACAATAGTATCCCTTCTGAGAAAACATCACGATGTGATAAAAATGTATAAATATTTAAATCACTGCTAAATACATATATTCTTAGAAAATGAACATTCAAAAAGAGAGAACTTTTTTCTCTCAGTGGGCTGGTCCTGAGGTCAAGGGGTATCAAGATGGCAATATACTACAGTTCTTAAGCACAACTGTTGCATTACTCTTTCTTTCTGAGGTATATCATGCCCCTCCAAAAATTTGGGCCCCTAACCCTTCCAGGATTTTCAGCACACTCTCATTCCAAAATTTATATCCTGGTACCTTCTTTAAATTTGTGTGATGCACCACTCCCAAAATTTGTAACCTGCTCCCATTCAAAAATGTGCACCCTGTAACTCTTTGGAAATCTGCCCTGAAACCCCTCCCAATATTTGTTCCCCATATCCCCCTGAAATGTGTACTCTACTTCCCTCCTGAAATGTGTGATTCATTCCTCTTCCAAAATGTGTTCCTTATATCCCTCTAGAAATTTGCTACCACTCTAGTCCTGTATTGTGCCCTGCTCCCCTCCCAACATTTCTACCCCGCACCTCCCATATTTTACATTCTGCAGCCCCACAAAATTTTCATCCAGCTCCTCTTCAGAAATAGCATGCCATATGCCTCCTTAAATTTGTACCTACACCACATTCGAAATTCATGCCTTCTCTACGTGCTTGATGCCAGGTCAACAAAATTTTTGCTTTGACCAACTTTACAGTGAAACCTTTATGTTGACTGCATTTGTAGTCACTGCCTACCATGTTTCTTTGGGGGGGCTTCACTCCAGGACCCCCCTAGTGGGAGGCTGTGCCTCCAGCACCCCCAATTAAAATAATCAACCAAGTCAGAGCTGATTAGGGGAGGGGGTGCAATACCCCCAGAAAAAAGTGCTGGGGTCCAGTGCCAACACTACAGTGACCTGATGCTGTTGTTGCTGGATTGTTGGTTGCTGTCAACATGTTGCTGTCAGAGATGTATATGCTTCCCCCACACCCCTCCCAAAATGTTGGAAGAGCTATGCATACCTCTCAACTGCTATGAATTTTACATAGCACTATGATTTTTACACTAAAATTTACCCTTGCTCTGTGAAGGTTTACTGATGTTCATCATAATGTTACAGCTATTTCTGGGCTCACCAACTATTAAAACATTGAATTAAATTGATAGAAACATTTCTTAACACTGATATATGGGGCCCACTGTCCTTTGACATATTATTCTCTAAAATAAGGAAGTGCTACACATTCTGGCAATTTGTTCAGAACTTTGAAGGCATTCAGTGGACAAAATTCAGGAGGGACATGGGAGTAAATTTTAGGGGGGTACAAGGTGCAATTTTGGGGAACAGTTGTTGGGTGCAAAGTTTAGATTGGGTAGAGGATATAAAATTCCGGAGGGGCATGAGGCACAAATTTTGAGAAATTGACATTGTGCAACTATTGGGAGACTATGTAGGAAGGATATGAGGCACCAAATTTGGAAGGGGCTTGGGGTGTACAATGTGTCAAAACTGCAAGGCACACATTTCAGGAGGAGTGGGTGTACAACTTTGGGAGGGGTACTGGTTGAATATTTTTGGGAGGCACAGGACAAAAAGCTCAGGTTGGCTGAAAGGTGCACATTTTGTGATTAGGTGAAGAAAGTCTGTATGAGTCAGTATCATACAGTGTTGCTGGCAGTGAGGACTCATCTGTGAGTGTGCTACATGGCATTGTATGACATCAGCAGCAGCCCTTCATTTAATCTAGTCTTTTTTTTTAACAGGCAGAAAAATCAGGGTTACAACTAGGCTTGCAACGTTTAAATGAAGTAACTTAGAAATCTAAATGTTGATGTAATGTTCAATGGAACTCTTGTGTTCCTAATTTTAAATTTTGTTTTTAAAGGCTGCGGGGGTGCTACCAGTCCTGCTCACAGACAGCACACAAAGTGGTAAGTCTGTTGTTCTGGAGATTCATAATGTCTCAGGTGAAATAATACAGGCTCACTGATTCTAGGTGTTGTAGATAATAATAAGTACTATTGGGAGTGATCCTTGCTCGGGCTAGGTTGCACCACCTTCAGGGCGCCTGGGTGTGCCCTGTCATGTTAGAACTTCACCACCTCTCATTCCTACACTTGTTAGAACAAAATCAGTGAAGCACTGACATTACAGCGAGTGCTGGGAGTTTCTGGAAATTGCACAGTCTGGCTGAGTATGGAGTACTCTTATTAAAAAAATAACACAGCTGGCTCCCCACATTTGATATTAAAGGAGTTTGAGCAAGGTGGAATTACTTATTCAATTTTAGATTTCAATGTACATGTAGCTTTTCTTAAATATTCTCTATCTAGGAGCTACTGTAGTATCAGCTTGTTATGTTTTTCGCCATGATCATTCTTGTCTAAAAGTTAAAATACACACTGTATGTTCTGGTGACAGAAAGAAATCCCCATATACATGCTATGCACAGAAGGCAAGCCATCAGTAGACAATGCAGATAAAGTATAATATTCTAGTATTTGTTTCACTCTAAAATATCAAGAAGTACTTTTCTCATTAAACCACAGTTTGCCATGTTAAACTCAGTGAAAGAGCAGGTTTGATTGCAGAATTAAGATATTACAAGCAATTAGGCCAGTTGCTGAATATAATGTGGTTCTTCATGAGCAGGAACCACAAGGTTTCCATTATTTAAATGACAGTTCCCAACATAGAGAAAATTATCATGAGATTATTATAGAGACATGAAGTTATATATTTAGGAGAAGCAAGGGCAGTTCTTTTTTTATTATTCCTTTTATTCCCCATCACTGATGCTGCCCCTTTGGTCCTGACTCCCAGCCATGTATCAGCCCTTCTCTGGTGCTAACCTCTAGACCCCGGAGTCAGTTGAAAAAACAATTATGACTGACTTAACACACATTATGACTGATTTTTTCAACTAGTTTGAAATTTCTGACTTCAACTAACTGAAGAAAATCCAACCAATTTTTTCAACTTTCACCATCGTTGAATTTTATTATGTAGTAGTTTGTCATTCTTTTTTAACTTTGAATCTTGTTTTATTAAAATTGTGACTATAAAAGTTAATAAAATTTATGGAAAAGTCCCCCTTCCCCAAATCAATGGGGCACGCACACACACATATCCTTCACCTTCTGACATCACAAAATGGGTCTACATGTGCCTATGTGGGGGCATGTTGGTGGGCTAAGGTCAGAAAGCAGCTCCATTTTTAGCATTTGGGATTTAGCAGCATTATAACATCATAAATGGTCAGAAACAAAAGGAATTCTTTGTGCCCCTCAACTCTGGGGCAGGTGAGGTATTGTTTATGTTAGAGGGAGCAGCAACTAGGCAGCAGCAGCTAAGAAGCTGGCTGTTCTTTAAAATGCAAATACAAAGTGCAGTGAAACAAATCTACACACACAGCAGGGACCCACTAAAGCACAATTACCAGACAAAACAACAACAAAACTATACTAAGCCCCTGAAAGTAACAAGTTGAAGCAGGGCAGTAAAACAGTATACAGTATAGAGAAATAAGCAGCAGTAATACTAGTTACTTGGAAAAAGAACTGTGAGTCTAAAATACAGTATAGGTAGGGCCTCTTAAACACACCCCAGAAGCTAGAAGGTACCCTTTTGCAAACAGAGCTAACCATCAATATATGTTAGTTTACTAGTAGTCTTAGAATCCGTGAGACTAAAATCAGTTTATGGGAGGTCCCCTAGAAATACCTCCTGTAGCATATACTGGTATGCCATCCACGGTGACTCCAACCCACCGAAATACATACCTGTCGGCAAAATCAACATTTTACCGACAGGTCGCTGTGTTGGTGTGCCTGAGACAGGGGCATGCTGTCTCCCGGTCCTGCACCCCCAACTCGAATCAACTCCGACTGGAGTTGAGAATCCAAATGATGGGAGGGGGTTGGGGGAGAGCCACCGTATGGGGTGTTGGGGAGCTAAGAGCCCTGATAAAAAAAAAAGGACCGGGAGACACACAGGAATCATGTAGACTGCAACTTGTGGTCAACTTGATTCCTGTCGGTGTAATGCCGGTTGACAAAAAAAATGTCGATCCGGCATGGTAGAGCCAGGTATACCAGAACTGAGATGAATTTATAGCTAAAATTTAACGATAAAGAAATTCGTGCATATTAAAAAAACATTTTCTGACACAGTTTCTGAACTTGTCTTGGCTTTCAGCATGTACACTAATGTGTTTTTTAAAAATTTCTTTATCTTGCCGTGATGACTTTAATATTTAGTCTATCTGATTCCTACAGTGGCAATCAAGAAACATTTTGTCCATTGGACCCGACCAACCATGCTCCGTGCTCTGGCCTTCTATGGGTCTGGGAACTCACCAACCGACCACCTACGCCTGACCTGCTCCACGACCTCGTGGGGAGTCTGACTTATTCACAATGCCACCACAGTCACAGAGAGTCCAGCCGAGCTGCCAGCAGTAGATCAATGATGATCGATCAGCTTGGCTTTTCAGGTTCGGCCCCCGTGCCCCCAAGCCCTCAACCAGCCAGACAAGCCAGCCTAGCATGCAGCAGACACACAGACAGACTGAGTAGTCTGTGAAAGACCACCCTCCTCCTTCCTACTGTGCACTGCCCAGCCCTAATGGGCCTTGCATACACATCTCATACAGTACCTTTCTCACTGTAGTAGCCTGTTGCCAGTTTGGTCAGGTGTTGGCTGATGATTCGGCAGTTGGTGGCTCCATGGCTCAGGCTGCCACTGCTGCTCTACTCGGTGGTGGTGCTGGTGTTTTTTTGAGCTGTGTGCTCCCTCCTCCCAACCTGCATAGTCAGTTCCCAACCTAGACCCACATCCCCACTCTGGCACTCCGCACAGTGGAACTAATGCACCTACCACTCCTCCTCCTTGCCAACTCTGAAAACCTGACCAAGGCTGAGTGAGAGTTGCCCAATGGGCCCAGCCGATTGGGTCACAGGCTGATCCCAACCATGGCCAGACCACTGAATTGCAGCCTTTACTTGATTGCTGCTTGACTTTGCTAGAGGACTGACTGGGACCTGCACAGCCACACACTAGTCTCTCTCCAGGCACCGGACACGTCAGGACAGTGGACAAAGTTAACTTATTTTTAAATTACTGGCCGAACAACCAAACTTCATCCATGCAGAAAAACGCTGCTCGCTCTGTTGCCCACACACCAACACAGATGCCTCTTCTCCTGACATTCTCCTCTCCTATCTAGGCATGCCCTCCCCATCATCTCATGCAGCCAGTCACAGACGCTCTTAAGCTACTCTCTCTTCCTTCTATCCCTCCTAATTGGTTGAAGTTTCATGTTCAAGAGCCAGGGGTGCATTTTATTGGCTGTAAGGCTCAGTGCTGGCAATTGAGGACTGTTAGATATCCGCGGTCCCCCGGCCCCCTTCTCTCCTGGAAAGAAAAAAAGAGAAAACACACTGCAGTGCACCACAAAAACAAACCTGGATGGGTCACAGAATCGTCAACTGCAGTGGATTTCAACTCCACTATTTTATGACTGCAATCCAATGCAATTGCAACTGATTGCAACTGCATTGAATTGCAACTGACTATTTCAACTGCCAATGACTGCTCTGGGGTCTACTAACCTCTAACTACACAGTGCCACAGTGCAGCTTCTATCCTGTGTTGTTTTAATAATAATAATAATTTTATTTATATAGCGCAATTCAAAATATCAAAGTGCTTTACATAAAAACATATAAACCAGTCATAAATAAATCAGATTTCCAATTAAAATACACATAAATATATCACTTCACATAAATACATCCAGCTTAATTCAAAATTCTCAAAAACATCCGATATTAAAAGCTAGTCTGAATAAATAGGTATTTAAATCAGTCTTAAAGCTCTTCATGGTCCTGCACTCTCTAATCTGATGAGGTAGAGTTCCATAGGGTTGGTGCCATAAACATAAAAGCCCTGGCACCGGATGTCTTCAACTGCATCCTGGGAACCTCTAACAACCCCTCGTCAGTTGAGTGTAGAGGCCGGCCGGGGCTGTAGGGAATCAGGAGCTCTTGCAGGTAGCTCAGTCCCTGTCCATGCAGGGCTTTGTATGTTAGAAGCCTGACCTTGAAGGTGGTCTGCCACTGTATAGGCAACCAGTGCAGAGTCTGCAGCACAGGAGTAATATGAATGGAATGAGAAGTCCCAGTCAATAATCATGCTGCAGCATTCTGCACCAGCTGCAAGTGGCAGACATCAACCCCCGGAAGCCCCAAGTAAAGGGAATTGCAGTAGTCAAGGTGCAAGATCACAAAGGCATAGATCAACGTGGGCAAATCATCAGATGGAACAAGGTGCTTAATTCTGGTGATGTTCCTAAGATGGTAAAAGGAAGACTTGATGACTGCCGACACTTGCGCATGCAGTGTCAGTCCATCGTCAAGGACTACCCCCAGATTTCGCACCCATTCAGAGGTAGGCGGTTGTACTCCATTGAGCCAAAGCCCAAAGGGTAATCTCACCACTGGCCTCTCTATCCAGTGCCCCAGATCCACCAACAACACCTCAGTCTTCCCAGAATTCAATTTCAACCAGCTGAACTTCATCCAGTCATGGATCTCCACTAGACAGCTTTTAAACATCGAGATCACACTATCCTGGTCGGGTGCAAAAGACAGATAGAGCTGTGTGTCATCAGCATAGCAATACAAACTCAGCCCATATCATCTTACAATGTCTCTGAGGGGCAGCAAATACATTGTGAACAACATGGGGGACAGCACTGAGCCCTGAGGGACCCCGCATGGCAGAGATAATAGCTCTGAGGAAAAAATCCTCGATACCACCCTCTGAGACCTACCGGCTAGGAAGGAATAGAACCATCTGAGAACTGGACCAGCCAGTCCACAGATGACCCACAGATGTTCGAGAAGAACCCCATGGTCCACAGTGTCAAAACTGAGGAACGATCCAGAAGCACCAAGATGGAGCAGCGCTTCTGGTCTCTCACCATCAGGAGATCATTGAGCACCCAAACCAGAGCAGTCTTGGTACTATGTCTCTTTCTGAAGCCTGACTGGAGAGGACTGAAGACATCATGGATGGTCAAGTGGTTCTTCAATTGCAGTGCAACCACCTTCTCAATCACCTTCCCAACAAAGGGAAGGTTAAAGATGGGTCTGTAGTTTGCACAGCTAGTTGGATCTAGAGAAGCTGTCTTAAGAAATGGAATCACCACTGTTTCCTCTAGGGAGCTAGGGAACTCTCCCAATTCTAAAGAACACCAAACAATCTCTGCAAGGCTCTGGCCAATGGTCTCAATACACCCTAATAACAGGCATGTATGGCTCAAATCCAAACTACAGCATGTAGGCCGCAAATTCTGGATAATCTGCACAATGTCTTCTATCTCCAGCTGGCCAAAAGATAGCCAGGAATACTGAGGGGTAGTGACCATACACTGACCACCACTAACCCCCATAGAGGGTGCCGAACAGATCTCGTCCCTGATGTCAGTCACCTTATCCTCAAAAAATCGAGCAAATTCGTCACACTTTTCTTGTGAAAAAGCTTCTCGAACCTGTAGACAGGTTGGGTTGCACAACCTGTCCACAGTTCGAAAAAGCTGAGCCAGTTGATTTTGAGCAGCAACTATCTCACCAGACAGGAATTCTGCCTTCTTACATGAGATTGCTGATTGATAGCTTTGATAATGATCTATCAATCTAAGGTGGTCGGCATCAAGGGTCGTTCTCCACCAGCAACACTCCAACCTTCGTCCTACACTTCTCAGCTCCCTCAAGGTCCCATCAAACCAGGGGGACTGAGGGCAGAGAAATAGTGGATGAACACGGACTGAAGCAATAGCATACAGAGCCTCAGTAATAGCCTTACTATAGGCCAGAACTCAATTCTATGGATCCCTACCTGCCTCGGAACTCCCGATAGGTCTAATACCGCCAGAAGACCTTCCAGGGTCACACCCCTCAAAAGGCGGTATCTGGCCAGCTCCACAGGGGCAGGCCTATAAGGGGAGGCTGGAAATTGAATTTTACTGTGCAGAGATCGGACCATACGACTGGCTCCACCACCAAGTGAGCAGACTTGATCCCCAGGAGGAAGACCAGATCAAGTGAGTGACCCTGATTATGAGTAGCAGAGGCAACTACCTGTGTGAATCCCAATGAAGACATAAGTTGGAGGAAGTCTTGACCAAACTGCAAGAGTTCATCGTTGACCCAGGCATTGAAGTCACCCAGGATCATCGGCTAGGGCAACTTCAATGCTGTGTCAACAATGAAGTCTGCTACTTCCTGTAGGAACAATTTCTCACCCCCAGGTGGACGGTAGATGAGAATGATCCTGCAGCCCACATCTGCTACTACAGTAGACTCAAATGATCTGGTCACCTCTACTGGTACCCCAGTAAGACCCAATTCTGATCTAAAACAGATTGCCACCCCCACCCCCCGTGGTCCGATCTCGAGTGGCGCACTACCAAAAACCCAGTTGGGACTGCTGCTTCCAAAAAGGGGCCCACGTTGTCATCTAGCCAGGTTTCGGTGATACAAGCCAGGTCTACTGTCCCCACAAGATCAGCAATAATTGCTGTCTTGTTTCTAATAGACCTGGCATTGCATAACATCACTCGAGTCGGACAGGAGTCTGGGGCTGACTAAGTTATCTGCACAGAAATACAGGAGCCCTTGGGTATGGTAACCAGACATGACGGACCACAATCTAGAGACCATTTCATCCCAGGGCATCTCCTGGACTGCACAGCTCTGATACGGGGATCTTGGTGTAGCAGCCACCCTCCAGTGTAAGAGGTAGAGTGGGTAGTCAGGAGGGCAGAGCCAGAGAGCATCGGGAATCATCCTGCATGCATTGGGAATTTTCCACTTTTTTTTCACCATCCTTAGTTGATCTTTCCTGTGGCCAGGCCAAGTTGTGCTCCCCTCAGCTCCACCCCACTGATCTCACCAAGCTGCATCTCTCCTAGGACTTACCTGAACCATTGTACCCTCATGAAATCCCCATGGCAGGGTCAGGATGAGGGGCATCCTTCCCCCACAGAAGCACAATCCAGTCCATGGCTCCAGAGTTCCAGTGATGCAGCGGGCAAGAGTCGGCATTCAAGCTTCATTCATGCAGTCTTGCCACCATTTTCCACCCTTATGTTCCCTCTCCATACTGGGGCATGCTCATCAATGTGCACATGTGGAGGTATGTGCATGTTGTGGAGTCCCGAAGCACCCGTCTTCTATCTGCCATCCATGACCTGCACTGCCACCAGGCCTCCAAGGAGTGGCAGTCATTCTGTAGAGTGTGCAGTCCACCCCTGCCAGGAGAGGACAGCAGCCCATCAGGCATAGAATCTTCCCCTCCCTGGCCAACCCCTGGCAACCCATGCTCGTTGCTGAACATGGGTCACTGGGATGGTAAGAGGCAAGGTGCTCAAAATGCCTCGGCCCTCTAAATCACTGGGCCAGTGAATGTTCCACTTTTTGTTGCTCCCCCCCCCTCAGAGGCTGGCAGTGAGGGCACTATCTACACATTCACATGCATATGCATGGTCCCGTATAGCACCAGATGGTGTCCTCCCTCGCCACACACACTGCTCTGACTGCACTGTCACCTGTAGCCACCCTGGTTGTAGTATTGCAGTATCCTCCGAGATGCACAATCATCCTTCACTAACTAGATCCAAATGTCAAAGTGCAACTACAGAGCCACACTAAAAGGAACATGTGTGCTCAGAGACAAAAATAAAATGTAAATGAACTCCAGTCAATGCACTAGCCCCTTAGGCAGGTTAAGGATCAATTCAAAATGGACACACAATGAACTGTGTATCAAAATACCATTTATTTTCACTTGCAATGCAGATGGACAAACAAATGGACCTGTACAGCCCACAGTGGAACAGAAAAGACTCTCTTACATTTCACCTTCAACAAGGCTTTCTCCATTTGTCTGTCCATCTGCATTGCAAGTGAAAATAAATGGTATTTTGATACACAGTTCATTGTGTGTCCATTTTGAATTGATCCTTAACCTGCCTAACGGGTTAGTGCCGTGACTGGAGTTAATTTGCATTTAGATCCAAATGTCCCTGGATCATTCCCGAATCCGGATTGGCAGGGTCACCAGTGGAAACCATACCACTGCTCTGAATGGTCAGCACTATCAATGACATTTCAATATTCATTTCATGTTAACTTGGCCTCCTAGTTATGTAGAAGGCTGTGCCAGTGAACTGAGTAGGTGTTAAAATTATTTCACTGACCAATCTTGAAATGAAGGAATTATTCAATGGGAGATAGCTACAGAGGGTTTATAACCTTAAGGCAGAGGGAGAGCAGGGGAGAAAGAAGGTGGGAACTGGGACTCAGAAAAGTTTCAAGAAAATCTTTATACCTGAAGTTTTTTTTTCCACACTGCTTTTTTCCCTCTGGGGAGGTGGGCAGCTCTCTGCCCTCTCCTCAGACCCCCCCATGACCAGTGTCTGCCCCCCTCAATTCCACCAGGGACCAAGCCTCCTACAGATTCCCCCCATGGCAGGGCCAGAATGGGGAGGACCATCATCCCCCCATCAGGTATCCAGATTGCCTTCCATGGTCAAGTGGCAGCATGGGCTGTGGGGGGGGTAGGAAAGGCTTCATGAAGCCCACCCTTCCCACTTTTCCTGGTTGTCTCCTCGACCTTTGCTGTGGCAGCACATCAATATGCATGTGTGGAGCGTGCATTTCCTGCAGAACTGCGGCCCCCGCCTTTTGAGATTCTCACTAGTGTGCACTACCAAGTGGCATCCACCCAGCATCCCCAGGAGAAAAGAGCAGTCCTGGGATGCTCGATCCTCTCCCACCCCACCGACCCCGGCAACCCATGCTTGCTCCTAAACACAGGTCACCAGCATGGTAGGAAGTAAGTCATTCAATGCCTTAGCCCTCTATACAACTGGACCAGCTGTATTTGAAATTTCTGTGAAAAGCAGAACATACTATATAATACTTAAACTAAAGAATTGCTTGGAAAGACTTGTAATACTGAATTTGGTTTTCACACTGGAGTTAGACCATCTGCTATTTTACAGAACTATCTGATGCTCAATTTTAGGACTTTGAACATTGTTGTACACCTACTGTAATAAAAAAGGGCTATTTATTCATGACCATGTAAACAAGAGTTATTTTGATAGTACTAAACTTTTTCCCTCCTGGAGCAAACACTCTCACTGAAAAGTGTAGATCTGAGATAAAGGTGAAATTTAAAATTCTTGTGTCATGACCCAGATTATCCCTTATCTCTCCTCACTCTTGCACTCACTGAGCTCAATTTTAGAAGAGTCACTAAAGCAGGGCACTTTGAGCCAATCCCCACCTGTGGCAAACTATGCCTGCACCAGGGCCCTGTGCCATATCTTAGTAGACCAGGGGTCCCTTCACTAAAGTCCCCTGAGTTACCACAGGTGGAAGGCTGCAGCGAACATTTTGTGCACCGGAGGGGTTGGCAGAAGGTACCAATCCAGCACAAAGCTAGCCCCTATCCACAACGTTTGGGGGTAAGGAACCCTGCAACCCACAGGGTACAGTGCCAGCGATCCTTTTACAGGGCACTATTGGGTAGTGTGTGCTATGGAATGGTGTGCCAGGGTAGCAGGGTGGCACCAGGCAGTTGTGCCAAGTGCAGTGGAGCTGTGCTGCCAGTGGGTATGTGTACCATGCAGCCAGGGACAGTCCTCACTTGTTGGGGTTTATGATAGCTGTGGGATGGCCAGCAGGACTGAGAACACCAGGTGGTCTGGGTCGTGGTCAGTGCCTTAACATTCAGAATTATCCCATCTGCAGGTCCAAAGAACTGTACTTGGCACAACTGTCCGGTTTCACACTGCTACCCTGACACACCATGCCATGGCACACACCACACAATAGGGCCCCCTACAAGAACCACTGGCACTGTACCCTACAACCTGTAGGGTTACTTCCCCTCAGCACAGTCCCAATCTGTGGCACAAGGGCCATCAGACCAGCTCATGGCTGGTCTAACTACTTCCGCAACTTGTGGCCATGGCAGGGCTTTCAAAATCCCA
The DNA here is from genome assembly GCA_016271365.2 of Neoceratodus forsteri. Classification (NCBI taxonomy): domain Eukaryota; kingdom Metazoa; phylum Chordata; order Ceratodontiformes; family Ceratodontidae; genus Neoceratodus; species Neoceratodus forsteri. The sequence goes on along the minus strand of CM057454.1, from coordinate 888,023,725 downwards.
AATTAGGGGATGCTACAGCCCCACTGTGGTGCAAGCCCCCTTATGACCTGGGGCATCATCATCACTTCTGACGCAGGGGTGGTACAGTGTAGGTTCGATGCATGGCATCCAAATTTTGACACAGCCTGCATTCAAAAATCAGATTGCTGCAACATTTGGCACAAGATGCCACTTGCATCAATTCCTTTTGGTGCAGGCACCTTGCATAGAATTCCGTCCTTTGAAAATCAGGCCCACTGTCTCTAGTGCTATTGGGTCCATTGGACTAAGCAATCCAATGTACCAATTCGGCTTGCTTTTTTGGTTAATCTATTTATCCTCCCCACTGCAGTGCAGTCTAGCCCTCCACCAACCTCCCTAAGCCTGTCACCCAGCATCCAGGGGCTTACCTCAGCCCAAGGTTCCTCCATGGCTTACTCCCCTGTGCCAGGGTTTGAGGGGGGCACCATGCCACCAATGGGATGGATTCAGTGTGGGCCCTTGGCCCAAGCTTCCCCCATGGCTTACCCCCGATAGCAGGGTCTGAGATCAAGTGCCTTCTACCAATGAAACAGATCCAGTGTGGGAGAGGGCCCTATAGTCCAACACAGAGCCTGAGAGAAATCAGTGTCATCCATGCTGCACCCGGTCATTTTCTTTGTTCTGTATGGGGGGACGGATATGCAGTGCTGTATTAGATGCACCACACAAGCTACCATGCCTGAGACATTGATGATTGCCATCCCTCCAAACCCAAAGTTGTACTGATTGCCCCAAGCCTCTGCCAGGGACCAGGTCAGTGCTGAGAGCCCACAGCCCTCCCTCTCAGAGGCACCTCTCCCCAGAGAGCCCCAGGTGAACTGAGTCCATCACTGAACCAGGGTCACTGGCATGAAGGCAGGTGAGACATGGATGCTTCTGCCCTCCGTCCCACCAGGCCGGCTCCCATTTCCTCTTGTTACTGCAAGACAGAAGCCTCAGGAAATGAACAGATGCTGCAAGCACAGTAACCCTTTTCACTAATGTGAAAAGCCTTACTGTACTTGACATCATGTCTTCAGAAGGCAGTTACAACTAACTCAACATTTTCACCTGCTCCCACAAGCAATACTGAGCCACAGATAAGTAAAAGTTTAATAAAATTTTACAAAATGCACATACTTGTTCATAAAGCATGCACAGCATAAACATCAAAATGCAAGATACCACGGGTACACAAAGAAGAAGAAAAAAAAATAAAAATCATTTAACAGATAATAACAGCTTAAGAAAGAACAGCTTAACTAAAAAGAAAAATTGTCTAAACCAACAAAGGTAAACTTAGCTTTAAAGATTTACCCCCATACTCACTCACTTTCCCTCTTAACCTTAGCCTAATGAGACTTGCTTCCTAAGTGCTACAGGTCTTGTAGTTTTCTGCAACACTGTTAGACTACTCTATCATGCAAAAGAACAGAGTTTAAATATTCTGTCTTCATTTTGAAGTAGCTTTCTATATACCTATTGTTCTTAAAGTCCTGTTTGACTTTTGTTATTGCATCCCCATTTGAATACTTTTCTCAGTATCCATTTTAAAAGGACCCTGTGATTCTCATAGTTCCCAACAAACTTGTCAGTTTCACCATTAGTCAGACTAGCAGATGTTTCATGTCTCCTTCCCATCTTGAGTGTCTAATATAGATACTGAAAGACATGATGATGATAAGAGGACACAACCTCAAACTAATGAGGTAACATTTCAAGAAAGACATATGAAAATATTTTTTTACAGAAAGGATTGCTAATAAATAGAACCAACTAACCATGTAAGTGATTAATGATATCTCTATCTTGGGGTTCAAAACTGACTGGGAAGGCTAGGTCTGCAAGGCTATTACTGGGGTTTGGTGGGGCAGCAGATAACACACACACACACACACACACACTACACACTACCTACGCACACATGCCCTAAGTGTCCATCAGATGCTTGATTCTTTGATCCTTTCTTGCAGATGCCAGTTCCTGCACATAGAGCTCTTCCTTACCTCTTAACAATTGCCATGCTGTGATCTCGCTACCCGCCACCCTTACCACAATCCTACTGGTTCCCTACCCTTGCTATGGGGCTTTCTTAACCTTAGGTGCAGACCAGTCATCTCTGATAGCCTCACCTATCTTCTGGCTGTCTGCCACCCCTTTGGACACCTGCTACTTTTGGGTCCTTAGTGGCAGCTACCCATGGCTGCACTTACCCACTTCTGAAGCCCTTCACTCATTCTGTGCATACATTCCCCCTCACCATAAAACACACTGCAGCTGCTCACTTTCAGTGGTCACCCCAATCTCCTATCCAGCTGTCTGACATGTTGGACTCTCCTTTTGACCTGAGGTGCCAGCTCTACAGTGGCCTGGAGGTTCAGATGATACTTCTTCATTCTCATTACTTAGCCAGTGCTGTGGCACCCAGTTTCCTTAAATTTAAACCATTTCTCAATAACTGCAACCTTTGTACAACCTGCCCTGTACTGCTCAGTGACAGGACCATCTACTTCTGTTCAACCTTGCTCCTAATGGTCCCTGCCTTGCAGGTTTCAGAACTCTTACTCTTACCTTTCGCTAATGCACTGTACTTTGGTAAAGCTTGCCTGTGCACCTGCAGCACTTGCCTACCATCATGTGGGTATCTTTGCTCAGCTTTCATTTGTCCAGCCCTCCCTGGCTCTCTTTCCTCCTGGGACTCCACTCTCTTATGGCATCCTTGCTCCATGGCCTTTGCAGCTGGATTCCTAATGTATTCTGTCACTCACCTCCCTTGATTCGAATTCCTGCTCCTGTGTTGCTGCTGTGCATGTGGACAGTCTTGTTCAGCTCACCTCAGAGGTGTGCTGGGGGTCTGTCCTCTATTTTACTGCTGGATCTCTGCCTGGTCCCTGCATGCCTGAACTGCCCCCCCAACCTGTCTCGTTCTTTTGTGTTCTTCTCCTTCAGCCTGCTTCTGAGTTGTTCTATGAGCTGCTATGTACCACAGATGCCCCAAGTCACTCCAACCTTGTTTATTTGGGGCTGGTCACTTGCCTGCTGGGCCTTGCCATTTGCTGGGCTCCTGCCTTCCTTTCCTACTTTTTGAGCTGTGGCTATGCTTTGTTCCTCATGTTTTTTGGGCCTTCAGCCCACTGCCCCTCTAACTACCCACCAGACTGCCCAGGCAGTTGTCCAGTCCTCTTCCCTAGGGGCTCAATATTAATCTTTACTAACCTACTGTATCATACCTTTCATTCCTACTTTGCCTACTACTATCTGTCATATGCCTCAACTATTAGTCACAAGTCCCCTAGACAATCAGGCATACACCAAATGAAAATTGGCCACATGCCATAATGACTGTCAGGCACACATCCCTCCAGCAATCTGACTCAAGCTCAAACAAGTGCCACTCATGGATCCCATGCACTTTCATTCCTACAGCTTTGTACTGTGATGAGTTGGTGCTTGTTTTATTCTTATACCTGTGAGCCTTGTACTTCAGGGAAGAGTATTAGGGCTGCCAGACCTGACGAGATAGTTTCATGTGTTCAGTTTTTTCTTGGGGTTTTCCTGTAACCCCAATGTTTCTTTAGCACACAGGTTATACCCTTGTGTACCTTAAAAGGGTAAAGCCTCTTTGTTTAGGGACTACCTTTGTTGCAGGATCATCCCTTGTAGCACCATTGTGGGGGTGGAAATCTCTGCAAGACAGAAGGAGAATCTTACTTATTCCTTAGCTTCACAATGGAGAGTCACAAGTTCAAATTCATACTTGGAGTTTTAATGGTACTGCCTTAAGCCAGGGGGGATCGCAGCCTAAGGCCTTGGATCCCAGGAGATTTCTTCAACGGGGGTTTTCTGTCCTCTGTGCCAAAGGTCATAAAAGTAGTTAGTCAATCTTTTTGGTTAATTCCACCTGAAAATTTGGGACCAAAACTCCAAAAAGTGGCTGAGATATCAACCTAAGTTGAAATCCCCTATTGATTGCCATTACAGGGCTTACCATGATTTTCTTCAGTTCGAGGTCCGCTTTTGAAGAGTGCAGATGTGTTCCCAGTCCACAGAAGATCGCTGCTCCTGACCTCTGGAGGTAAGTATGGGTGAGGGGTGTGCAGAGAGGTGGGGTGCACAGAGGGAGGGTACGAGTTGGGGGAGAGGGCAGCAGGAACGACGAGGGACTGTTTTCTTTTTTTTTCAGGTTTAAAAAAAAAAAAGACCTCCTGGGATGGTTTTCTTTTTTACAGGTAAAATATTAATAACATGGATTTTGGCACACTGGGGTGGGCTCCCAGTGTGCCAAAGTACTGGGGGGGATCAATGCTAACCCAGGGATTGGGCACCCTGAGGTCAGTTGAGAATATAGGGGCATGGGGGGAGACACATCCAACACCAGGAGTGAGCATCCTGTATCAGAAACATCAGAGGTAGTTTTTTGGCACACTGGGGCTGGCTCCTAGTGTGCCACATTACGGTGGGGAGGAGGGGATGCATGCTGACATGAGGATTGAGCACCCAGATGTCAGCAGCTGGGGGGATCCACTAGCACGATTGTACTTAAAGTGAAAGCACCTTCGGGCACTGTATACTCCCAGCCCGTATGGTGCTTAGGCTGTGGCCTACTCTGCATGGATGGGAGAAGATGAGCAAAAGGAGTCAGCGGGAAGGGAAGAAGGCAGGGGGGAAAGTAACTCCTCCCACCTTTAAGGAAGGGACTGGTGGAGTGTCGAGGGGGGGCAGAGACATCAGCCAGGCTGATCGAGGTGCAAACAGCTGTTTGCCGCGCAGTGACCTGCAGATAAAAGGAGAAAGCCACCACATAATTGGTGCAGCTTTTTCTTTTCAAGTGCAGATCACTTCAGGCAAAACAGCATCACAATCAGCCTGGTTGATTGGTGAGATAATGTCAAGCCCCTAGCAGAACACTCTGCATTGGACACAGTGTCACACTCCTCAAAAGTCACTCATCCCAAGAAGTTCGACATGCATGTGCAAACTTAAAAAAAATAAGGAAATGCTATATTGTGGATAGCAACAAAAAAATTATTAAGATAATAAATAAACACCACGATCCCAAGTTGTTAAAGATGTTAAAATGGTAACACTTATTCCTTTGATCCCATATTTGCTATTTTAGGAGATATTCCACTACAACTGAAAAGTAAATAAAGATGTGAATGTGTTTTTCTTCTTTGTATTGCAACCAACAAGACCATAAAAAACTGATTTTCTGCAGCACCCCCATCTATGATTGATTGGTATATAATTGTTGTTGCAAAGAATGAAAAATGGACTTTTGCTTCACAGAACCAGATTCTGTGCTTTCTGGCACTACACATACAATATGGCAGCCTTAGATGTTTTATACAGAACTTTTTGATATGGATTTTATTGTGACACTTTGCATTATACCTCGTTTTGCTTTGTACTCCATTTAAATTTCCTTTAGTTATGCATCAGAAAGTACTCAGCACATAGCTATATGTTCTTGTGTTACACTTTTGATACAAGCGGCTTTGTTCAGTCAGTGGACTCACTGTATTCCCCTCTATTATTCTGTAAGGGTGCAGTTACGTCACACTTCTACCTGTTGCTGTGAAATAAAAAAATTACGGACATATCTAGAAATGTTGAAATGTCCTATATATTAACATACTATTTCTATTTAAAGGAAAACTACACCCAAAACTTGAAAAAAATATATGTTGTGCAGAGTGTTTTAGTTTGTATGTGAAGTTCTAGTGTTTCCTTCCCTCTGACTGGTATTAGGAGTTTTTCCCAAATTAGCCTGCTAGCTTTATGCTAGTTTTACGACCCCTGGGGATCTTCATACCTGATAGTGTAATTGTATTTCTTGTTCCCACAGTGCATCTTGTCTCATGTGACTGTGATGTAAGAGAGACCTAACATTCAGCACACACATGCCAAACAAACTAAATATCTTGGAAGCTTTACAAGCTGTACAAAAATTACCAGTTGCAAAGTTTTTCAGGACAGTAAAACCTTTAGGATGAGGGTGGTCACCAAGCTGAATTCTACAGATTTTAAAATATAGCCATCTCTATTGTTGTAAACTGATTGTAATGCAATGCTTTCTGTTGGATTTATGGGCTCTGCTACATCACCATCACATGAAACAAGGTGCATTGTAGGACAAAGAAATGCAACAAAGCTATTTGATATGGAGATCTCCAGGGGTCGTAAAACTACCATAAAGCTAGCAGGCTAATTTAGGAGAAACTCCTAATACCAGTCAGAGGGAAGGAAACACTAGAACTTCACATACAAATTAAAACACTCTGCACAGCATATATGTTTTCAAGTTTTGGGTGTAGTTTTCCTATAATGTGTGTGCTAATATTGTCTATAAAATTATACTTGCCAGCAGGCTTTCCTTGAGAAGTTGCACTGTTCTTTTAAATAGACAGAAGTCTCATATATTTTATGTTCCTTCATTTAAAAATGTTATATCCTTACTTAAAAGACTCAGATCTCTGCTAGCTGATGTCAAGTATTGATGAGAACCTTTCAGCAAATGTTGAAAACTTGAATGCAATATGGATAAAAGAAATTCAGTTACATCCTGATTTATGGGAGACCGTGAACGTAAAGACAGTACAAGTCTTTAAAGGGACACTGCCCACCCCCTTAGGCCTCACAGTGTCTCTTGTTTAAAATGCACGTTATGATTAGTCACATTCTATAGAGATTGCTAATGTAGCTGATATTTTTTTTCAGATTTCTTTTTTCCTTTTAAAACTTAGTAACTAACAGATCTCACACCATACTGGTGTCATCACACCAAAACATGTTTGTTTACATTTCTTGATCAACTCCTGCATCATCTTTCTGGGTCTTAGTAACACCCCCAACACAGTATAGCTGCTCATAATGCAGTGAGAGGAAATATGGCATCATGAGTGACCGCACTGTTGGGGGATGCTTCTAATATTCATGAAGTATGCAATGAGAGTAGATCAAGGATTTGAAACAAGACAATGTTGGGTATAATTACACCAATAGCATGCATTTCAGTTCTTCTAAGAAAGGAAACAGATAAAGCAACCAGCAACATCAGTGAATTTTAGAGATAAGCAATCAGGCGATGAAGCTGAAGGGGGGAGACTCAGAGGAGATGTGGTGAAATACTTCTTCATGGAAGGGTGGAGGATGCCTGGAACAGCCTCCCAGCAGAGATGATGGTTGCTAAAATGGTAACAAGATTCAAGCATGCATGAGATAGACACAAGGGGACCTTAGAAATAAGGAAAGGGGGAAAGATCAAAGATCAGGTAGGATCTGTGGTGGCATAGTGGGTAGGAAAAGTAAGGCAGACTAGATGGGCAAAGAGGTCCTTCTCTGCTGGCAACATCTATGTTTCTATGTGGGTTTTCAGCAAGAAATAAAATGTTACGAAAAGGGTTGACAATGTCCCTTTAAGGTAAGCTTGAAACAAATTCTTGCTTGCCAAGAATCACTGAATTCCCTGGTTAGAAGAGTAGTTAGGGAGTCCCAATAAAGTGTCACATGTTTGCACAGAAGACCTGTTTTTCCTGCTTTTTACCCCACCGCTCTCCAATCACCGGCATTGGTATTAAAACATAACTCCCTGGTGCCTAGTGGTCCCGCCACCCACCCTCCAATCACCCCCCCCACTGAAACATTATTCCCTGGTGTCTAGTGGCACTTCCCACCTACTGATCCCCATATCCATACACTATCACATATTTCCTAGTGTCTAGTGCACCCCACACCCCATTGAGCACCTCACACTCACCTTACGTGGCCCATACAATGACTGGAACAGTCCTCCTCTCTCCACCTTGGCCAGTCGTTGTATGCAATGGCAGGGAGCACGTGTCTCCTTTACTGTAAAGGGAGTGCATGTACTGTCTACTGTAGATAGTACATGCACTCCCTTTACAGTACAGGGGACGTGTGCTCCCTGTCATTGCATATACAGTGAACCAAACAAGGCAGCTCACACACAGCCAGAATCCAGGTAGGGCGCAGTTCAGGGGATTGCCAGCCCCAGTCATTACCACAAACATGAAACAGAACTGCACTACAAAGCCAAAAACTGCGAAGAAATCAATTTATTTTGCACACTGAATAGGAAGAAAAAAATGTTTTTGGAGGGAGGTCAAAAGAGATCAGAGGAGATTTTCTGACCTCTGCTGACCTCCTATGACCTCCCTCAAAAAAATAACCAAAAAAATGTTTTTCCCTGTTTTGTTTCTTTGGTCCTCTTTGACTAATTCAGAAGATCCTCTGAGTTTCAAGTTCTTGTTATTGCAACAAAACGTTATAACTTTCTGAAGGGTGAAAAAAGGGAAAGTAGTAGTAGTAATTCAGTACTGTAAAATATGTATTAGATTGTCCTGGTTTATTCACAAATTGATGTGAGTAAATAGCTACATGATATAACTGTTCTGTGTTGCATTTAATAATGTACTGTCCAAGTAAGAAATGCATAAGATTGTGTGATCTTTAACATCCCTTCTTTATGTTTATTTTTCATTTGCAAATACAAAACATAATTTGTTTAAAAATATGATGTGCCTATGAATATGCAGTACTCTAAAGATAAAAGACAGACATTTAATTATCTGCATAAAAATGAATTGTTTAATGTTAGTTTAATAATTGTGTACTAGAAAGTATTTGTTATGATGATGTATCAAAGCCAATGCAAATTATCAGCTGACTCATGAGGTCATCAAAGCTGTGATATTTAAACAGTTCAGCCATTACCAGAACCTAGCCCCCTGACAAAGATCGACATGATCGAGGTGCAGAGGGGTCCAGCTGATGTTGCCTTTCACTTGTGCCCATAATTTGCAGTGTGCAAAATAAATTTGCTTTTTGCATTTTTTGGCATTGGGGTACAGTTCTATTTTGAGTTTGTCATCATATGCGGGTGGAGAGAGGAGGGCAGTGCCGGTCACAGTATTGGTTCCCACAGACATTCAGGTAAAGGGGGGTAGCGGGGGGGTTGTTGATGCTCATGGTGCAGGGTGGCTACGAGACACCAGGAAATAAGTGATAGTGTATGGGGTTAGGGATTAGTGGTGGGAGGGTGCCACTAGATGCCATGGAGTTATTTTTTATATGGGTGCCAGTGTTTAGAGGGTGGGAGGCAGCACTGAACACCAGGAATTTTTGTTTTAATACTGGGGCTGGTGATTGGAGGACAAGGAGGATCATTAGGCACCAGGGACCTATGTTTTAATACCAGAGCTAGTGATCAGAGGGTGGAGGAACCACTAGGCACCAGGCAAAGTTTTACAATTATAACGGACAGTGATCGGAGGATGGAGGGATCCACTGGACAGCAGGAATTTACTTTATTTAAACAGGGCCAGGGTTTGGAGGAAGGGGAGTGCAACTAACCACCAGGAAGCAGGTGTGGTCCCCACTATCAATATGCTTGATAGCTGCAGTGGCTCTGCCAGCCACAAGTGTTGCATGGAGTCAGTTGGGCTTCTTCTAGACTGTAACTGTACAGTGCAACATGGCCTGTGCTATTCTCTTTGCACGGCACTACCATGCTGAATATTGCTTTGTGCCAGGATTCCTGTCCCCTTCCCTTCCTTTGCGCACCACATACTTATACTCAACACCCCTAGAATTCTGCAGCCACAGAATTCTGTGCAGAACTTGCAATCTACCGCAGAATATCTGCAGTGCTGCAGAATTCACTGTTCTTGGTGATTTTTTATTAATAATTCCTGTTTATCCATAACACCTGGTTACCTTCCCCTCCTTTTATATCCAAACCCCCTCTATGCTCAGCATGTGATGTTATCAGTGCTATCACATCATACATCAGCTAATGACAGGGCTGCATTCTGCCACAGAAATGAAGTCACTTATCTACCACAGCTCCCACTCCCAGAGGAAGTGGCATAGCACATCGGGTACTGATAGTTGCTCAACCTGTACTACAACCTTATAAACTTTTCAGTATTTAGTCATTATACTAGGGCCAATTTAAACAAATACTCAACAATAAACCTGAAAAATACAAAATCAATTATTTTCTCCCACCACAAAAACAAAGCAAAAAGTGCTCCTTTCCTCATCCTTCCCAACACCCAGCACCCCCCTGAACATGTATCAATCTACAAATATCTTGGACTTACCCTAGACTCTGCCCTTACCTTTCATGACCACACAAACACCCTAACAACTGCCATCAACACTAGGCTTGGACTCCTTTACTGGCACAGGGACTGCCTCCCTCCTGATTACCTCAGGCTTGCCATTACCTCCTCAATACTGTCCCTAGTAGACTATGGGCTCCCTGTGTATGGGGCAGCAGATAATTCCACACTCCAGAAAATTCAGGTTACCCTCAACAAGGCGTGCAGGCTCCTAACTGGTGCCCCTAGGCTCACCCACACCTGCTCCCTCTATTCCTCTGCCAATCTTCTCAACCTCAATGAAGGGCCCCACTACCAGACCTGCCTACCGATCAAGAAAATTCTGCTCGGTCACTCCCCTCCTGGGGTTACTGCCTCTCTCCAACTTGCCACCCACTCTGTCACCACCCACAACTCAGACAAAGCTATACTGGCAGTACCAATGGTTAAAACCACCCTTGCCCAGAGATCCTTCCACTTCAGGGCCCCCTGTTTGGTTTAATGCTCTCCCAGCCACCATTCCTGGCATGCCCAAGATTTCCCATTTCAAAGTCACCCTCCGCAACCACCTCCTCAATGTCCGATCCTGTAACTGCAACTAGCCTGTGCTCTCATGCCCACTATGACCCAAACCTCTGATAAAGTCCATTATGGACTGCAACCTCTTGCAACTATATTTTTTCCTTTTTTCTTTTGTCCTTTCTCTCTGCTATGCCTATGTAAATATCGATATTCTAACCTGTATATAATATATGTTAACAATGTATGTAAACCATACATGATGGTTATTTCCTCTGTCAGTTGTAACCTGTCTGTTTTTCATTCTGTCCTCCTTGTGATGAGGTACCTTTGTAAATGAACCTCACGGCTCAAAGGCTGTAAATCCGATATTTCAAATAAATAAATAACAGACCTGTTAACTCCATACCTTACTTTGTACAGATTTATTTGTGCATTTAAGGTATAGGCATGCCATCTGCAATGAATAATTGGTAAAATGAATGAACCTGTAGTTTTTAAGAAAAATAAAGTAATTATGCCCACAAAGGAGCAATATAATATTGTGTAGACCTGTTTAAAGAACAGATCTACTAAATGAATAGTTGCACTGTAGATATTTTTGCCAGGGTTATTGATTACACGTTATCATGGGTTGACAGAATTACCTAAATGTTATGGCAAAATGTGTGCAGGGCCAGTCATTGGGCCAGCAAGTAGTATATTGTGTTCCAGTACAAGCGACTCAGGTTCAGGGACACACTCTGGGAGCTGCCTGGGCAGCATAAAGATGGGATGGGAGGGAGTCAGCCCTGTTGCACACAACTGCTCTGAGCCTGGCAAGGTATGATGCACTGTTCTGTCACATGGGTGAAACCTTGTGATGGGCTGGGGAGCCTTCTCTCACGAGGGGTTCATATGCATGTCATGGCCTGATGGGGTTACCTAGTGTGTCAGAAATGGGTTGGCATGAAAAATGAGTCTTGCAATATCTCCTCTATTCTAGTAATTCCACTTCCAAAGGGACTCTTATGAATGAGGATACAATTCCACAGATGCAAAAAGGGAAATGTAATTAAAAAAAAAATATGTTACAGATTGCATATAAATATATAAGTGATATACAGTGGGGACCTCACAAGTGGTGTAACCAGGATGAGCATATAGATAACTTATTTATCACATAAGGTCCCCTGTGCATAATGCATTTATGCAGTAGGATAAGACCTTAAGTTATAGATTTTTTTAGCTTTTTCAAACATCAAATTATTTCTAAAAGGCTGTGTTTTTTTTAACTAGTGTTACTGTGCTTTCTCCCATCCCGATTGCCATAGTCATTGCCATGGACATGAACTCAGGATGACAAGCTGATGCTGTGATGTGGCAGTTCATTGGTGCCACAGAACTTCCACAGAAATTACAAACCACCACCACAGAAGTTCTGTGGCAATTGGTAATCGTGCCGCAGAACTTGGTCCCAAAGTGTCGCAGAAAATTAGGGACCTTGCATATACTGGGTGCTTATACTGGGTTTGGAACAGAAACATTTTTTTTTTTTGCATGCACTAACCCTTTTAGCATGCACCACAGCCCCCTTTGAATATTGTGCAAGGGGGCAAACCCTGGACAAATAGGGTGCAATCACTTTGCCTAACAGGCAAAGTTTTGAATATCTGGTCCTGATGTGGTATGATGGGGCCCATGCTTTGATGTGTTTCCGTTCATGGCATTTTTAGAAGCAGACTTCCTTGTCTTACAACTGACATTATGAAATAGATCAGAGCATGAGAAACTGATTCAGGAAGTTTCAAAATCAACATTTGCACACATGTGGTACGAGGGCAGGTTGACTGCTACAGGAGGTGCCATGTGGGTACTGTCTGGGGCTCATAACTTGAAGACAGATGACATATGATAAGCCTTTAGTCAGTGCTGTTTTAGCATATCAGTGCTTTGAATTGCTCTGCACATGGGCAGCTCTTATAACCAGGTCACTATAAAAGTGCAGAGCACTATGGTAAAAAATGCATAAATTTTCCCCAAAATGAAGGCAAAATGTGGAAATTCCACAGAACACGCATGAGTTAGGCAACATGTAAAGGTCTACGGGATATTTAATAAATGAGTCACTACTCATCACTTGTAGATGTAGTCAGCACAAATAAAAGTCCATACTGTTGAAATACACAGTAAAATAAATTCTGCAACATCATATCTTCTAAAACTTGAAAACACTAGATTATGCACTACCACATTCATGATATATATATACACACACACACATATATATATATATATATATATATACACACACACACACACATATAATTTCACCCACTGTGATAGGCCTCTAGGATGCAACCTCTCAGGTTTAAGATAACAGCAGATTAATGTTACATGGTTTCAGAGAAAAAAAAGCCACATATAATCCAGTTATGTATTATGCAAATATGGTGGTATCGGAGGTGGAGGAATAGAAAGGGAGAATAGCTCAGATCTACAATGTGGGGCATCTACAGCCAGCCTACGCCTCACAGGTAAAAAGTTTAGAGAGGCCTGGTAACCATGGGTTTCATATAGCAGCCAGTGTGAAGGCTAGCTACTCCATCTCATTGAAGAGAGGAGGGCAGATGGTGGATGCAGACTGAACTCAACCAAGGAGGCAGTATAGCACAGTGGTTTAAGACTCTAAGCTGCAAACCTGGAGATCTGGGTTTAAATCCCACAGCCCTCACTTGTATACTGTGTGACCCTGAGCAAGTCACTTAATGTCCTTGTGCTCCCAGGTCGTACCTGTAAATAAGTTTTCAGCTTAGTGTATCTCCTGGTAAAAAAAGAACAAGCCTAGAACTGTCATGAATGAGACACACACAAGGTTTTGTTCTTTTAAAAGTTGTTGTGTAATGTTTTTTTCCCCATTTTTTTTTTTTATCTTCAGTTTAACCTGATCATTTTACATCACCAAAGCTTTCTGAATACAGTGGCAATACACACCGAACTGGGCTGGTACTCTCAGTACAGGTGTGCCGGTGCCACTGCCGAGGCTGGCTAACCCCAAAAAAAACTAGAAATGAAGGAATTGGTGCACTCGATAAGGGCAAATAAATTCAGGCTGTAAACTAGATGAACTGAAAATTGTATTGAGCAAATAGCTCAGGCAGGTAATAAACTGTACATACCACACACTAATATGTACCCCAGAGCTTTGCTCAATAGAGCTTTGTCAAGGGGCAGGATAACAGGCTGAGGACATCTCATGTATAGTCACCACACTATGACATCAAAGATAACCTCTGTGTTTAACATTTTCGGTTACAGAAACTTTAGCCATGGTGACCAAGATAACTGCCCCTGGGCACTTTAGAGAAAACAGGAAGAAGCCAATTGCTAGCCTGTGTAAAACACACACACACAATATATATATGTAAAGTAACTGGCACCCCCTTTTTCCCCATAGGGAAACCATGGCATAATTTGCTGTTATAAAGGAGTGTTTATAATGGCAACCATGCACATGGTTCCCTCACTCTGCGCATATGCCCACCAAAGTTCACCCTTTTCAACTGCGCCACTTGCCTTCTTGATGAAAAGTCAACTGCCGTCCACCAAAGTAACTCAGTGGTAAGTTATATTCTTTTCCAAAAAATTCTGGTCACAGTCAACATTTACCAGGACAAACAGAAATTTTTAAACACCACCAATCACTTTTTAAATGTGGGCACCATCCCCAGAAGACAAAATGAAAATGGAGCGTGGCCCCTGGCCAGAACCTTTGCTATTTTATATAATTGCTGTGGCGAAAAAGGGAAATCCATGAATTATATAAACTGAAAATATAGGGTGGTATGTAAACTCGAAGTTTACACACACCACCCCTTACTTTATTCTAGAATATGAATTACTGCACAAAACATACAGAAAATACAAAAAAAGGTATAAGATGCATAAATATATTCATGACAAATGAAAGTTCACACATTTTACCACGTGGCTAATGCAGAGTCTTTGCATTAGAAGCATAATAGTCAATCAATTTGAGCACATGCAGATTATTCACTATCACAGGCTATTTAAAACAAATTCAAAGCACAAAATGCCAGAGATATATGAAAGCCAACAGATAGGATCTAGGAAACACAAGGGACTCTTGCTGGTTCAGTAGCGAAGTGTTCTGATCGCCATTGTTTGGCATGAACTGCACTTCCAGAGGATCTGCTTGCACCTCAGAGTTCTAACTATCAATCATTCTAAAAGAGAGAGCTAGAGAGAGAAAGAGAGAGACACACACAAACATCAGTACACATACTGGTATACAACAAAATTATATAGATACATAAAAATCCAAAACATTTCATGCTGAAACAGCCTTTTCTGTCTTTCTTCCCCCCTTTATTTTTATGGGCCCACTCTAACCCCGTAAAATGCATCACTTTAGGACTACAACCATAAAATTCATGAAAGTGATACCCCATTGGATTCTTAAAATTTTTTTTTTCTTATGCTTCTGACATGCTTGATAATATGTTCCTTAAGTGGCCGTATAGTCCTCCCTACATAGGTTTTGGAGCATTCAGTTTCATGAATTTTGTGGCTGCAACCCTAAAGCGATGCATTTTATGGGGCTAGACTTGTTTAAGCACCTTTCCCCATTTTATATAGTCTGTATTTTTTGTAATATATATACACATATGTGTTACACAGGTTGGCAATTTGCTTCTGTTTTTTCTTTAAGGTGCTAGAGGTCAGTCATCCTGGTCAAAATGGCTAAAGTTTCTATTACTGAAAATGTTAAACACAGAGGTTATCTTTGATGTCATAGCCTGACTCTATACATGGGATGTCCTCAGCCTGTAATCCCACCCCCTGAAGAAGCTTTATCAAGCGGAGTGCTGGTGCACATATTGGTGTGTGGTATTTACAGCTTATTACCTGCCTAAGCTATTTGCTCGATACAATTGCCAGCATTTACATCTAGTTTGCAACCTGCATTTATTTTCCTCTGCTGAGTGCACTGCTTCCTCCTTTTTTGAATTTATTTATTTCGTTTTATTAATCAGGTAAGTTCACTAGACAAAACGTTTGCTCATTTTCAGACACGACCTGGGAGAATCACCAAACAGGAGGTAAACAGAAACATTACACAGGATACAGGGTGACGTACCCAACTGCTTATCCGTAGGCATAAAAATATCAAAAGGAACTAAATACACTGTAAGCAAAGAAGTACCCAAAGGAAATAAATACACTGTAAGCATAGAAATACCCAAAGGAAATAAATACACTGTAAACATAGAAATACCCAAAGTAAATAAATACACTGTGAGCACAGAAATACCCAAAGGAATAAAATACAAAATATAATAACTGGGAGACAAAGTGCATGGTATAGGACTTTAAAAACATCAGTTCAACACAAAAAGTCTCAAACAAAGGTTGTCAATGTAATAATCAGGTTTACATGTACAAAGTAACTGGGGTCAAAAAATCAATGCTTTTGAAACACTGCAGTTGAACTTGGTTCCGACTGAAACGGGGACACAACTCAGAATGAGTTTACATGAGCTTCCAGTTAAGGAATGCAGCATTGATTCCACTGAAACTGGAGTCTAAACCCCATTCTAGTGTGCATATAAACAAGGTAAGTGACAAGCTCAGAAGGTTATAAACTTGGAGGTGATGATCAGCAGGACAAGTAAGTGCAATAGCTCAGAGATATACTCATTGCAGTGAGAGCGTATGGGGGCTAGAAAACAAAAAACATTTGGAACACATTCTTCTGTTTAGGCCCCTTTCGCTGTGAGAGGGCCTGGAGGGAGCTGAAGATTTCCACTACTGGTGAACTATTCTTTGGACTTCAGTTACCATTATAACTTCCATTAATTTATTAAGTATTTTTTCTAGCTGGTCCTTCATTTTGGATTTTAAGACTGTTTTATTTTAATTTTGATTGTGTAATTTAGAGATTTGCTTTGTTTTATTTTTGGGGTGGGTGTTGAGACTGGAGAGATTTGGCTTTGGATTGGGATACAGAGCCAAATTAAGATTCTATATTTTGTTTAGTGTATTTATTTTAATTTTTGAGGGTGGGAGTTTGTTTTGATTATTTTTAAGTTAGTTTTTGGTTTTGGGTTTACTAAATTGATCTCCAGAATGTGTTGGAGGCCTACCCCATGGTTGTGCATTCTTTTTCCTCTGCCCTCTGCTCTCTTCACCCCTTTGTCTCCCCCAATTGCATTTTTTAGTCTACCAGTGCTGTAGAGTACTGGGTATTGCATGTTGGGGGAAGAGGGGAGTTGGGGGTGCGAATGGTGGGGGTTTGAATGAGCAGGGCAATCGCATTGGGGTGGTAGGGTCCAGAAGGCACCCTGGGGTGAAATGGAATCCTGACTATGGTCCATCTTGTCTGGTTTCCATACCCAAGGGCACCACCAGTTTTTGTGGGCACGTGGTCTGGGCAGCTCCAGAAGTTCATCCAACTCGAGCGGTGTTAAGCAATGCCAGATCCATTAAAAACAAGACTGCAGTTATTTATTTTATTTAGTTATTTATTTATTTGAACAAGTCGGATTTATAATCTTTGAGTTGGGAACTCATTTATAAAGGCACCTCATTGCAGGGAGGGCAAGACAATAGAACATTGTGCAGATACAACATTGGACAACATTACAGGTGCAGACATTGAACACAGAATACACTTAGCTACATGTTGGTATAAAATACAGATTTGCAATTAAAGATGTACAATTTCTCTGGAGTTGCAGTGGAATATATCCTTGCATAAACCTAAGTGGGTAGGTAAAAAAGGGGTAGGGGGAAAGATGGATCGGCAGTCTAGGGGACCTTGTCGAGATTAAGGGGCCAGGCAGGGAAAGGCCCTGCAGTAGGATTAGGGGGGCAGGGTTAGTTGCACCTACAGCAGCGGACATTAAAGAGATGGTTCCAGAGAGCAGTTTTTAAGGGACCAACTTATTGCAGATCTTGTGAGTTCAGTGGATCTGGCTTGCATCACCGAGACCTGGCTGGATGAGAACTCTGGCCCTATATTAGAGGCCACAATTTCAGCTGGTTACATAGTGTTTCACCACTCAAGATTGGATCATGGAGGGGGGGGTTGCGGTCTGCTTTAAGACCGAATTGGGCCTCATGAGTGTACCAGTTGAGGAGACACAGTCATTTGAGTGTACCGTGGTAGCAGGAGTAGGTTGTAGGATTGTTCTCATCTACCATCCACCCAGGGATGAAAATAATTCCTTCAGGAAGTTGTGAACTTCATCATTGACATGGCATTTATGTCTTCCAGGATGATGGTCCTGGGCGACTTTAATGCCTGGGTTGATGATGAACTCTCACAATTTGGACAACACTTCCTCCAGCTTATGACATCTCTGGGCCTTACACAGATAGTTAACACTGCTACCAACAAACATGGTCACTCACTTGACTTAGTCTTCCTCCTGGGGATCAAAGCCTCAGATTTGGTGGTGGAACCAGTCAGATGGCCTGATCATTATACAATGGGGTTCAATTTTTAGCACCCCCCTCTCAAAAGCCTACCCCTGTGGAGATGGTCAAGTATTGCCCTTTATGAGGTGTTAGCTTTGAAGACCTAATGGCTGTACTCAACCTATCGAATATTCCGGTGGCAAACAAGGACCCAGAGGCTCTCGTGGTGACCAATAATATGGCCATTTTGTTGGCCCAGGATGTCATTGTTCCTGTCCGAGTTTGTCCTCTCTCCCTTCACCCTCAGTCCCCATGGTTTGTTTTCCAATTGTTTAACCAGGTGAGACATACTAAGCTGAAAACTTGTTTACAGGTGCAACCTGGGAGTACAGGGAAGTTAAATGACTTGCTCAGGGTCACACAGTATGCAAGTGGGGGCTGTGGGATTCAAACCCAGGTCTCCAGATTTGCAACTCAGAGCTTTAAAACCACTGCACTATACCACCTCCCAAATTGATGGGACCCTGAGGGAGATGCGGTGATTAGGTCGAAGGTTGGAGCATTGCTAGTGTAGATCTGCGCTTGATGCCGACCACCTTAGGTTGATAGAACATTATCAAGTCTATCAATCTGCAATCACCCATAAGAAGTTAGAATTCCTGTCCATCTAGACTGCAGCCCTTCAGAATTGACCAGGTCAGCTTTTCCGAACTGTGGACACAGTCTGTCCACAGTTCGGAAAGCGTTTTCGCAAATAGAGTGCGATGAACTTGTTCAGTTCTTCATGACTAAGATTGCTGACATCAGGGCAGCTCTTCAACCAGCACACTCTATGGGTGTTGCTTTTGATTAGCACTTGGTCACTGGCCTTCAGCCTCCCTGGAGTGCCTTCGACCACCCAAAGTGCATGGATGTCATGAGGATTGTCCAGGGTATGCATCCTATGTGCTGTAATTTGGATCCAGGACCATTCTCCCTTATTTTGGGTTGTATTGATACCATTGGACTGGTCCTTGCACAGACAGTTTGGTGCTACCTGGAAATAGGTGAGTTTCCTAGCTCCCTGAAGGAGGCGGTAGTAATACCTCTCCTGAAGAAAGCTTCCCTGGATCCGAATTGCCATGCGAACTACAGACCAATCTCTACCCTTCTCTTTTAAGCGAAGGTGTTTGAGAAGGTAGTGGCCGTACAGCTGGAGTACCATTTAACCATCCATGACATCTATGAACCTCTCCAGTCCAGTTTTCAAAAGAGGCAAAGTAGTGAGACAGCGCTGGTTTGGGTGCTCAATGATCTCTTGATGGTGAGAGATCGGAAGAACCATTTTATCTTGGTTCTTCTAGATCTCTCTTCAGCATTTGACACTGGGGACCATGGGGTTCTTCTCAGTCATTTGAGGTTCATCTGTGGCCTACATTTAATATGTAGTACACCATATCTGGTTATGTATTCCCAGAATGCTTAGTTTACTAATTTGTTGACAACGTACCCAGGGTCACGCTGTTCTCTGCAGTTCTGTTAATGACTACTTGGAGAATGTTTAAAAAAAATCACTGTAGAAACATTACTGTGTTCAGTAATGAATGTTATGGTTTAATGATATGAGCTTCATTAACTATAATGATGCTGGAGTTAAGTCTGTCTTTTACTCTGGTTGCGTCACTTGTCACTGTTACCCATTATCAGGGTTTTTAAATGTGTTTTCTGAAGCTACTCTGGTTTATTTTTTATGGGTCATGTCATTTGTGCTGAGGAAAATCAGCTCAGAAAATGGCCGACACCTTTGGCTTGTTGCCAATTACATGTTCCGGTTTGCAGTGTTGGCACATTGTCTGCAAACTTTCCATCTTTCAGATAAGTGGTTGGTTTAATGTTGAAATAAGTGGACTGGTGTCATCAGTATTGATTCAAATTAATCATAGTTTATTACTGAAAAAAAAAAGAAAATGGAATCACGACGCAAATGTTTGCAAAGGTTTTCTATGCTTTTTCCCTTCCAATATGGCCTCATCATCTGCTGTCATAGAAATTGTAATGGTTCATCAGTTTTGTTCTTGATGCCTCAGACGGTGGCTAGACAGTATTCGTTTATCTGTTAGACCTGTCATTCAGTGTGGTGTCCAAGGCCACTGCAGTTACAGCTGGGTTTGATCCCATAAAACATCATTTGCATGGTGTGTGACCTTTTGCAAATCACTTGACCTCCATGTGTTTTTGAGCTGTACCTGTTTTTCCAGCTCACAATTGATGTACAGTACCTCCCTAATTAAATCAGTATTTCATAACCAAATATAACTTAATGGGGTGTGCACATCAAGAGAACTTTTGTTACAAATTACTTTTCTCCAGTCCTCTTCATCTGTCCTTGACGTTAGGACTGAATTTTTTTTCCCTCTCTGAGCTTGCAGCCATGAAGCTGCCTGCTGTCTACACACACACACACACACACACACACACATTCCTACATATGCCTTCCTTTATGGAAGATCTCACAGCTTTTTTGTCCTTGTCCAGTCTCACTTATCCCCATGCATCGTATGGCAATAAAGGGGGGCTGTTCACCCCAGCATTTGTAATAAGCTGTTTACTTTATCTTTCACAGGATAGCCACACAATGTACACTGCCATAGAACATATTATGTCTGTTTTGGAAGATTTTAACCTTTTATGACTTAATTTAACACCTTTTAACAGTTTTGTATATACAAAATACCTGTATTATAACTTGAGTTAATTATCAGAATGATGTGTGTGTTAATGACATAGCTCTAATGTCACAATTCAGAGGATTAGGGATGCCTAATACTCTGACATTATTAATTTATTTCATTTTCAGGAATTCATCGGAGTGTACTAGTAGCTACAAAAAAAGAGCCTACCACCAAAGGTTGCCAAAAGCATACATCCTTATTTGGATTAATATCAGTATCAACAATTTGAGAACCAATACTAACCTTCCACAAGGAGAACGCTCTTAGTAAATGAGATGTTCCCTTTCGTGGCTTGTGCTTTATTTTTTCTCTCTTACAAGGATAAGACTAACCTTCACAAGTAATGACTGGTAATGTATAAGTAATAATTTTAACCAGTGGCCCAATTTCATTATAGTGTTATTATAGTTTGAATCATAGTAGGATACTGTATTGAGCATACAACCTTCCAGATGATGACTGAATGGCAAAGACAGTTTCCCACTACTATTGTGGATAAATATCCACACCTCTGTTGAGAATAAAGTGTTCTCTAACATTTATTCAAACACCTGTTACTAGTCAGTTTGATAGTTTTACTGTTGTATGGTCGGGCATCTGCTCCAGCATTGGTCCTACAGTATCCTATTATCTCTGTGCTGCCTCTTTCACAGAAGTAGGAGCTCAGTGGAGGGGGCATGAATTGTATATATGCACACCCCCAGTAACTGACTGCTTACATTAACATTTGTTTCAACAACTGGTGTGCCTGTCAGGGACAAATAATTGTTGAAACTGTTAAGGACATAGTTAACTACTAACACAACATTGCATGCCTATATGTTTAACAAATAACAGCCTAGGTATGGTGTCAGCTGTATATGACCTATTTCATACAGGCTGTACTCACTGACAGAAGGCTTTTATTATTCATCAGTGCTAAGTATGTATAATACTGCAGGTGCTACCATTCTTAGTGTGATTCACCATGTCTATGTCATTTCCATAGATATGATATACCGTAAGCCTAACCGTGGTATTTTTGTTGTGTTGCCACTTTTGCAATTACGGCAACAAGGAGGGAACTGTTATGCCTGGGCTATATACCACCAACTGACCCACATGTAACCGTAACCTTTTATACCTACAAGTATTAATGCCTTACACAGTGTTATAATATTTTATCTTATTTTATTACTTATGATAGTGTTCTTTATTTATATTTGCTATGCTTACACCTTCTGTAATGCATTTACCTATATGCTATGTTTCTGTCATATATTCTGATATACTTATAATCACTCATATTCTGTAGTTTTCCACCATTGTGGCACATTGTATGCTTTTCAGATGGCACTGCATGTGTTCTCAGACTCACTGTCTTCAGTGAGACTGATAACAGATTGCAGACTATGAATTTCCATTGTTTAGAGATTCAGAGATTCTTCCTTACTTTGCTGCTTCATTTCCTATGTAATTGCCCAAGGGAGCCACCTTATTTACATGCCTTATCCAATGCTGTATGTTTATCATATCTGTAACTGTACTGTTATAATTGTATGCACACCAGTTCCTCGGAGAGAGAGAGAGAGAGAGAGAGAGAGAGAGAGATCATCCTCGAGGAATGGTGGGAAATCGGCCCCCTTGTGATTGCTTTGCTTCACTTGTTATGATGTGAGTATGTAATGAACCTTTTTATTACTTCTACTTGTTGTTATTTCTTTGCCCAGCATACCATGCAAAGAACTTAAGGTGTGATCTTTTCACAGTGTAACACTACCCAAACCACTGTTTTCCTAGCTCCTGGACATCACCATACCTCATACAATCATCTGCATTCTTCGTATATTACCAACACTCGAGTTAGCCGTCCATCCAGCGGACCTTCCTTCCTGTCCTTCATCAATTATCTCCATAACTCTCTGGTAAAGACTATCACCAAGAACAGGATCTTCCGATTTCCATCCTAAAATCTGCAACCAATAAGAAAAATTCATTAGCCAGTCTTGTATCCCAACTGGTCTTAATCAGCCATAGCACTAAGATCCTCGGGCATTCCACACTACTAGACTTCACTTCCAATTCTGCCTACAGACTCTTCCATATATCTGCCTCCAAGCATCTCTCAAGTATTTTGGCATCAGATTATCTGTAAACTTAACCAACTATAAGCCACAACTTTGCAGCTCAAGGACATTCACACCTCAGAAATACCTGTATTTACTTCAGCCAGTGCACCAGCAGAGCATAATCAAATATGGTTATGACATCATGCCCAAATAAGCCATCCAATTCCTTATACCAAACTTCCAATCATTATCTCTATATATATTCGGTTACCATCTGGACTGCATCTGCAAATCTTCCTCTGTTTGTCCACTAATCACTTATGGCAGTACTCCTATCAGGCACTCAAGGATTCTCCTCTACTCATTTCTACTTTATGGATGCATACTTAGCTACTCATGACTCACTACTAAATTCTGTGCCTCCAGGCTTTACCTCAACAGTCAAACCTTACACAAGGCAGATCATTTACCTATGACTTCACAAATAATTATATTTTCCACTGTTCACTGTCTGGTACCACATCGATCAAATCATGTTCTCCCTGCTCTTACACTTACACAATCCCTTTGGACAAGCATCCTTCATCACTTTGGAAATCTGGGCTTCATTCGCCCTTCTTCAATTGTATCTCTTCACACTTAGAATTCTACCACTCCTTCAGAAAAGACCTACTCATTAACTTCAAGATCATCATTCAATTTACA
This sequence comes from Neoceratodus forsteri, assembly GCA_016271365.2. Lineage (NCBI taxonomy): Eukaryota > Metazoa > Chordata > Ceratodontiformes > Ceratodontidae > Neoceratodus > Neoceratodus forsteri. The sequence goes on along the minus strand of CM057454.1, from coordinate 888,000,193 downwards.
TTGCCTATGGATCGAGGATGGACCATCATCTCTCCAAGAAGCTCATCTTCCTCAAATTAGCTATGGTTACTAGAACCTAGGTCCTTCTCCTTTTGGTATGCCCAGAGGATGGGCAGACCTATGGCCATGGGTCCTCAGAAGTTTCCTCCACCTGGGGCTTTTTCCTCTCCTGAGTGCCAGGGGTTGTACTCTCCATGAGTTGGAGGAGCTTTCTTGTTGAGCCTTCTATTCCCTATAAAATCCTACCTACATACCTACTACTCAAGAGTGGGAATAGAGTTAAGCTACAAAAAGTACTACAAGTTATACAAGCACTATATACCTCATTGCTATTCCACAAACATTGAATGGGAGGGCTTAAGCCTGAGGTTCAATGTAGGGAATAGCTCCTCCCACAACCTCTACTTAAACCCTCCACTAATGTACCTCCCTTGCTTAGGGAGTGTTTTTTGTCCACCCCTCCTCCTCCTTTGATTTGTGCTGGAGGGGATGCAGCCAGGTGCAGTCTCATTATCATACATTTTGTGATTGCCTGAAATTGGAGCCATTTTGGTCCAGGGTCAGTATTGAACTCTGTATTATGGGAAACTCCAATTCCAGTAGACTTTAAACACCCTGGTCTTGGGCCTTGAGATCCCAGGTGTGGGCAGCTCTCATCAGCAAGGGCTACTAAGAATTATGTATCTGGTAGTCCAAGAGGAAATCATAGCTAACTGGTTGGGAACTGCCCCACCCTTCTACAAATCCTGGGTTCTTACAGTAGACAACATTGAGTGTATGGAACATTTCACTGCTAAACTCAGACAGAGAGATGACAAACACAATGCCCTATGGGCTATGTGGACAATCAAATAAACCGGGGGGGGGGGCAGAGAGCAGGGAATTAATTTATGAAGAAGTGAGGTTATTAAACTAAATCCATAGATAGGTTAGCAGCAACATAACTTGATCTCTGGCTGAATATAACTAAAGCAAAATAAATGGTTATGGTGAAATTTGTAATAACCAGTGTTAAGTTAGGTTAAGATACTTTTCTTCTATAAGTTAATTGTTCAAACTCAAAGCCCCAGTTGGCTGAGATGTTATTGATATTCAAGAAAAAGCAGAGATAATGAAATCACATCTATACTTTCTAGACAATGAGCTGGTACACCTAAGATAGTCTAGACGAAGAATTTTTAATAACATTATAGCAAAAATTTACTGTATTATCATAAACTGTCATTTCCTTGCCTAAGATTGCAATTAAAGTATTATATTAATGAAGAAGCAGCAATTATTGTGATTTTGTGATCTCTAATAAAATTGAGTTAAAAAAAAGTAACTAGTAAAAGTAGCCCCTCCCTATACCCCAAGTGTCTGTCTTACCACATATTCAATATATGGCATGTTTGTTTGCTGTGAAATAAAATAATTCAAAATTCTGCAGAATGTCTACTATACTTCTACCCATTAGCCTTCACCACCATTATTTCTGATGTGTCCCAAGACTCCACCTTAAGGCCCATCCTTTGTTCTCCATTCTTTAATGATATCCTCACTGCCTTTGTCTCATCTACTGTACACATATACAATTATGACATGGTCCTCTTTACCTCATGTGCCTCAGTCCCTGAGCAGGAAATGGTACAACATGACTTAAATTACATCCTATGCTGGTTCCACTCAAATCATTGACAGATGCAGCAAAATACATGGTCAGATATTTCTTAACATTTCTGTAATATCTCTGTCTGTCTGCAGTACCACTGTGGGCCACCAAAGAGAATCTCTTTAGAAATATTTTGAAATATCTGGAAATATCTGACCATATGTATTGCTGCAACTATAGCTGTGTCATCTGTGTACGTTTGTATATTGGGTGAGACACAGACAGTGGGGAGGTTCCATCATAGAACCCATCTTTTGCTTCCTGTTCCTCAATGACCTCCGCACTAACTGTGTCTCATCTAACACACACGTCTATCGATGATGTAGTCTTCTTTGCCTCTGGTGCCTTAGTCCATTAGTCCCTGGGGGGATTCAAGAATGAATGGGACAGACATAAGGCAATTCTAGTCGGAATAGGAGGAAGTAGGCTGTAGGTTAACTAGGATCTGCAGCTTATCCATTAGGTAGGGAAATGGGCAGATTAGGTGGGTCAAGCGGTCCTCATCTGCCATCAAATTCTATGTTTCTAAGCTGGGAACATTGCTCCAACATGATGTAGACAACATTCAGTGCTGGTTCCACTCAAACCACCTCACCCTAAACTCCAAAAAGATGGCCTCCATGTCCTTTGATAACAGCAGTGTCTTTCCAGGCTCAGTCACAGCCAGTTAATCAAACCAAGATGGTGCTCTAGGTCACCCTCTTTAGGTACTTCAGTGTGTGCCTGGATAGAAATCTAGATTTCTCCAGTCACATCAATACCATACACCATGGCTCCAGAACTCCCATCCATAGTTGGTTCTTCATCAAGCAGCCCATAGCCTGACCCTCATGATCTTCCAAACTTTAACTTTGGACAAATTACAAAAGCAGAGGTCCTCAAGGCACTAAAGAACCTCAGACTCAAACAGGAGTGCTGGTGTTAACCCACTTGACCAAAAGTTTCTCTGCCTTGCAGCACATCATATATGCACCACACTTGGTGTGCTGTTAAACTTCCCCCTCACCTCTGATGAGCTGCCTTCTGTCTGGAAATATGCCAGAGTTGTGACCCTCCACAAAGGAGGGCATAAACAAGCTCTAAACCAATACAGTCACATTTCTGTCCATCCTGCCCTCTCCAAGAGTTTCAAAATGTGTGTTCACTCATGGTTCACTGAGCATCTCAGACTGCACACACTGTTCTCTTCTCTGCAGTCTGGCTTCAGGAAGGGGCATTCAACCATATCTGCATTGCTGAGAGTCACCCATGATCTCCAAATAGCCATGAATAATAGTCTATTTACTGGTGCCATCTTCATGCCCCTCTTCAAGGCCTTCAGCTTGGTGGGTCATGCAGTAGTCTTGCTCATGATCAAGACACTAAGTCTAATCTGATCCTAGCTAGTGTCCATGCAAGGCATTACTGGAGACTTTGCTATCTTAAATCTTGGGGTTCCTCAAGGCTCAGTCCTTGGCCTTTTGCTGTTCTCCATTGTTGTTAATTGCCTCCTGAAACACAGTGAGAGGAGTCATTGACATACTGTATGTATGCATATGATATCATACTCTACAACAGTGCAATTACAACTGAAACATAGACATTGTGAGCAGAAAAAGACCATTGGTCAATCCAATCTGTCCTATTTAGTTACCAAACCATACCTCATGACCTATTATCTAGATGGTGTTTCACCTTGGTCTAGCCCCCTTTTTCCCCACCATACTGCTATCCCAATGAGTAACTGTCTGACTCCTTATTCTATTACAGCCATGCTTGAAACCATTTATAGTTGTTGCTCCTACCAGCTCAGCTCAAAGGCCATTCTATAGCTCAACCATTCTCTCCATGAAGTAAGATTTCCTTACAATCCTCCTGAATCTTCCCACACCCTACCAGCTTCCATTCATGCACCCTTGTTACTCTTCCTTAATTCTTGTTGAATAGCTCTTCACTGTTTATCTTGTTTATTCCTTTCAGGAATTTGAAAGTGTCTATCATGTCACCCCTTCCTTCTTGCCCCTGCAAGTTCAGTGCCCCTAGTCATTCCTCATAGGATGTGCCCTGTTGGCCCTTAATCTTGGTTACCCTTAGCTGCACCATCTCCAATCTGATTCTGTCTTTCCTCAGGTGGGGACTCCAGAATCAGGTGCAGTATTCCAGATGGGGCCTTACTAGTGGTCTATATAGAGGCAGTTACCTCTTTCCTCCTACTATTGAAATGCTTCCTAATACACCCTAACATTCTGGTTACCTTGCTGTAGACCCTATTCTGTTGGACAGTTTGCTTGTAAGAGTCACTTAAGATGACTCCCAGCACCCTTTCCTCTGAAGTAGTAGCCAGCCTAACTCTCCCATGATGTAGTTTGTCCTAGGATGCCTGCTTCTTATGTGTATCACTTTGCACTTTTTAGTATTGAATATTTGGCATTGACTATCAACTGCCAAACCCTAGATCATCTTTTTAAAGTTTGCAAGTCCCTCTGCAACATCTTCATGCCCTCGTCACTGTCTACCCTACAGCAAAGTTTAGTGTCATACACAGAAATATACATCTTGCCCTGTATACCTTCCCCTATGTTGCTGATGAACATATTGGAAAGGACAGGTCCTAGGACTAAAGCCTGTGGCACCCAGCTCATAGAAACATAGATTTTGTCAGCAGAAAAGGGCCCTTATGTCCATCAAATCTGGCCCTTGTCCCTGCCTATTCCATCACCACTGACCCTAGTTGGTCACAGGTGTCACTCTGTGCCCATCTCATGTATGCTTGAAGCTCCCCAAGTCTTTGCCCCACTACCTCATCTTGTAAGCTGTTCCAGTCATCCACCACCCTTTCCATGAAGAAGTATTTTCCAACATCTCTCCTAAGCTTCCCCCTTTAGCTTCATTACATGTCCCTTCTTCTAGTGCCTTCCTTTCTCTAAAATAGACCCTCTACTTGCACCTTGTTCACTCCTGTGAGGTACTTGTGTAAGACGTCAGTATGATGTTGACACATTAAGAGTGTGACTATACACCGGTGGCTGAGTCCACGGGGATGGCAAGGTGAATTGAGTGTAATGTTTGGATTTCATGTGGAGCCACATAGCTGAGCTAAGGTGCTGTTAATATATGATGGCTATTTGGAGTGAATATGCTATATCACCTGCAGAATTCTACAATTTTTGGACTAGTCAGCCAATTACTTCACACTATAAGGGAACAGTATGTTGTAAAATCCTTCAGAATAAATGCAAAACAAAGCGAGTAGCTGTTTTGACTGTTACATGAATTTATTTAAACTCTGCATTTATTTATTTTTATTTTATTTAGTTTTTGTTTATGGGTAAGTGCACTAGCCATAGCAATGACTATTTTAAGGCACAACCCGGGAGGGTACAGTACAAAACATAGCATGAACACATCACAAATACAAGATTAGACATGACTGAAACAATTGAAATACATATAGCGTAAAATCACAGTAGATAATTACATAACATGTCAAGATTGGCTAAAGTTAACAGTATTAAAAATATACAAGAAGCAGAGAAACACAGGACCATCTTGTAGATAGTGGCTAGATAACATGAATTACTGATCTATGGTAAAAACATATTAGGCTTGTAGTACTAAGCTGTTCATAAAGAATTTATGTAGGGAGGTAAAAGGGGGAAAGGAGGTGGAAGTGGAACAGCCAGGGGAGGTACTTAGAAGGAGGCATGTGAGAGGAAAAGGAAAAGAGAAAAGACAGGAAAAATGGGGAAAGTGCTTAATATTGAAAGGCACAACAGAGGTGACAGAAAAGAAAGAAGCAGCTTGGAAGGAGGAAACTGGTTAAGAGGGTTTAAAGCAAGCGCAACTGTGGGAAGTGGCAAGGTGGCTATATAAACCTGTCTTAAAAGAAGTATGGGAGGAAGATTGATGCAGGGCAAGCAGGAGGGAGTTTCAGAACCGGGGGGCATGGCAGGCAAAAGCCATAGCACCTTTAGAAGAATGTCTGGGAGTGAGGACTGGTACGTTGTCGGCAGACCGTAGGCCATAGTGTGAGGTAGGTTTAAGGAAGAGATCCGCTAAGGTTTTTGGTATTTGTAAATGGACAGTGTTGTCAATGATGGAGCCATAGGCATAAAGCCGGAGTTCAGTAGAAGGAAGCAATCCCAGATCTGAGTAAAGGAGACAGTGGTGTTTCAGCCGATGAGAGGAGGAAGCATAGCGGCATATATTGTTGTATGTGATGTCCCATTTTCAGAGGCTGGATTTGGACACAGAGGTACAGGTGGCAACCCCATAGGTGAGAGAGGGAAGGAGTATGCCACGGGCAAGGGCAAGCCTAGCAAAGGGGGTTAGCATGTATCTGGTATGGTATGCTATCCCAAGTTTAGTGTTGACCAGCTTGAAGGTCTGTTGAATATGTAGATCAAAGTTTAGTGATGGGTCTAGTGTGACTCCAAGATATTTAAATGAGTCTGCCATCCCTACAGTTAAACCATTAGAGAAGGAGACACTAAATTTAGGCTGGGAGAGTTTAAGCTTGGCCTTAGATCCAAATAGCATAGCTTGGGTGTTGGGCTCATTTAGGACAAGCCTATGACTAGTTAGCCATTGACAGATTTGCTGAAAGTAGAAGAGAGTTTTTGATTGATGACATCAATGCATTTGTCACTAGTGTAAAGAACAATATCATCAGCATATAGCAGTGAACCAGTCCCTTGGAGGTTTGTGGTGATATTATTGATGAAAATGGAGAAAAGCAGAGGTCCAAGGATAGACCCTTGTGGTACCCCAATGTTTATGAAGGTTTTGTCAGAGCAGGTGGGGTTATATTTCACAGTTTGAGACCTGCCGGATAGGCAGCTGCCAAACCACCTTACAACATTTTGAGAGAAACCAAGTGACTCAAGGGAGGTTAGGAGGATGGAGTGGTCAACAAGGTCAAATGACTTGGTCAAATCAATGAAAATAGCCCCCGTGAGAAGGTCAGCGTCCATTGCCATAAGGGCGTCCGATGTAAATTTGAGGAGGGCAGTAGTAGTGCTATGGCCCTTGCAAAAGCCATGCTGGGCTGGGGTAATAAGTTCATATTTCAGCAGGAAATCAATCATTTTAGTAGGTACCAGCTTCTCCAGAATTTTATTGAGAACAGATAGGATGGCTATGGGACGGCAATTTGTGGGGTCTTTGCAGTCACCTTTTTTGAGTATAGGAGAAATCCTAGCAATCTTCCATAAATCCGGGATATAGCACTGGGCCAGGGATAATGTGAACATTTTGGCTAGGGGAGCAGCAATGAAGGGGGCAGCTAGCTTTAGGAGCTTAGGTTTGAGGTTGTCCAAACCAGCAGCAGTGTAGTCAGAGATTTTATATAGTAACTCGAGTACCTCTCGCCTGGAGACCACCTTGAAAAAGAAATGCAGACCATTGGCAGGGGATGAAGAGGGAATATTTGACTGGATAGGGAAGGCAGAGGTGTAAGGGGATAAATCTGAGAACTTTTCATTGAAGAAATTTGCACTAGTATGAGGATTGTTGCAGTGGACACCATTTAGTAACATGTCAGTGGGGTCGGCAGCAGGATTTAGGCCAAGGAAGAATTTTATGTGGGACCAGAATTTTTTTGAGTCACCAGAGGAGTTTGCTAGTAATTCTTTACAGTAAGAGCGTTTAGCCTTTTTGATGTCCTTTTTACAGGAATTGCGCAGAGCCCTATAGGTATTTAGGTCAGAGGCTAGCCCTGAACTCTTGTATTGGAGCCAGCTTTTGTCTCTATGTTTTAACTTAGCAAGAAGATCAGTTTTTAGCCACCGAGTTCACCTATTTTTTACCCTACGAGTTACTAGTTTGCAGTGCTTATCTTGAAGAGTAAGAAAGTGAGTTATGAATAGATTAAGAGAGGTCTAAGCATCTTTAGATATTAGAAAGGAGGACCAATCAGTAGAAGCAATGCCATGTAGGAAAAGTCTCGAGTTGAAGGTCGCATAGTTGCAGAAAGTGATGAGACGGGGTTTCGATGGAATAGGCTTGCTTTTACCCCAGATACAGTAGGAAGGGGAGTGGTCTGTGATGGCATCAGGTAATACTCTAGAGGCAAAGATGTTTCCAGGGTGGATGGTCATGATCCTGTCCAGCAGCGTGCTCGTATTGGAGTGGGTTTTTTTCCCTAGTGGGATCACATATCAGCTGGTGTAGGTTAAAGCTTTGCAGTCTTGCTGGTAATGTAGATTGAGCTGCCCCCAACCAATTTATGTTTAGATCCCCAAGTATGAGGACCTCATGTTTACCAACAAGGTTGGAGGTCTCTTCTAGCAACCAATTTGAAAGTGAAAGTGCTGTCCTGGTTCTGTCAGTCCATGAGCTGTAGTTTGTTTTTTGTACATGTAACTCCCAGGGTATGTGCACTTCTTATTTCAAGTTGAGCCTTCATTGCTTCTTTTCTGTTTTAAAAATAATCTGACCTCTTATTGATTTATTTCATCAAGAGGCATTAAGTCTCATCTTGTAACTCAGAAACAAGCATGGAAACCTATTGTTTATTGAGTGGCTTTTAAACGTTTGGATGATCATGATGTACCGGGCAAAAAAATGAGAAATTGGTATGGGGTGCAGAAACTACAGAGAACAACCTTAGATTCGAGTTGTAATGCTCTGACTGAGTGAAATCCCACAAGTGATGCTAAACAAGTAACCCATAAGTGGTGAAGTCAAATTAACATGTGTAATGTTTTGCTCACAAGTGAGATATATACATACGTTTCTTAGAATGGAATGCCATTCCATTTGTATAATAGGTTTCATCAATGTGACTACATTTTGCAGAGTGTAATAGCAACTTTCTGAGCTACTTAGGCAATTACACACATTGCATAATGTCAATCCATATCTATCTATAATGGCAGTAATGGAAACGGGGGAGAAGAACCCCAGAGAACTCAGATGAATGAAATTAAAACTCTGACTCAGTTCTAGGAACAAAATAGGGACAGACTGCTCCTGTTTAAAATGCATCCCCCTAAAGGAATAAAACTGATTAAATAAAACATAAAAAGGCAACTTTTAATGAGAAAACATGTCCTCAGACATCTGTCAGGTATGTTTGATGCTACATCAAAGGTGGTGGGTTTCCCCAGTGAATTCTTTACATTCCCATCATCACAGTTGTGCAGTTGCAACATAACAGATACATACAGCAGTTAAACAAGTGATAAGATACGACGAGGTGTGGGTTATGGCCTGATAGGAGCACACCCTAGATGCATTATGAGGCACCAGGGTTGCGCCGAGTTGCGCCGAGTACCGTTATCACCTTGGAAGTGCTCTTATCAGGCCATAACCCACACCTCGAAGTGTCTGATTGCGCTTATAAAATGGGTCCCCCAATGAAAAAGCTTAATAAAAATGCACATAAAAGTGTAAATAAGAAATATGAAGTTATCAATGGATAACACAAAAAGTAATCCTTCTCACTGCATTGTAGGGGACATAAGTTAACTAGTGGAGTGTGGTGACTGTCCATTCCCCACTCTTGACTCCCACTACCACACAGAATCTTCCACAATATACTTTGTGTTTGTGTGTGTGTGTGTGTGTTGATCTTGGAGCAAACACCCAAAGAATTTTACGCAGAGGACGAAGCCACAGTATTTAGGAGTTGTGTGTCTGCGCCCCCCCACACACACACACAAAATTCCAAAATTCTTCACAATATGCTTTTTTTGATTATTTCTGCATGTGTTTTTTGTGAATTAGTGAGGAAATGCAGAGTGAGTTCTATTAAGAGTAGCACCAAGCATGTCCCTTGCCAGCCGACGTATTTACCGCTCGTAAGATTGTGGTTTCAGCTGCTCACTGTACTGTAAGATACTGAAAGTGGGAATGCCTTGCTCTGCATTCCCTCACTAATTCACATACATAAAAAATTAGCTGATCCATCCAGTGCAGGAGTGGCACAAGACCAGGTCTGCTGAGTTGTGGAGGAGACGGTATGGGCTTTCATTTGAAAGCAGTGTCCTGTCTCCAAGTGTGTGATGCTCATCAGTTCTGGGGAACTTTTCAACAGCAGCAGAGGTGAGATTGTTAGTTTTAAATGAGGGGAAAGAAATAAAAATATTTTTCTGTAGTAGTGGTGTGCTGTGTAAAAGGGTTACTGCAGTAACGGATGTTGTGTTGCAGGGTGGGGTAGTGTGAGATGTAGAGATAGGAAGCTGGGAAGCTCAGTCATGGAGATCCTCATTGCTGAACAGCATGATTTTTGTTGTGTGATGAGTCCTGAATGGTTGAAGAGGTACCGGTTGGCAGGTTATGCCCTGATAAGGACGCAGGCAAAGGTACCTCTCAGCCAATCAGGACCTAGGATTTTGACCTATTTGAGTATAGTTAACAAGACACGAGGTGCGGGTTATGGCCTGATAAGAGCATGCCCCAGGTGCATTATGAGGCATGAGGCGCTTGCACCGATTGCCTTTAGCACCTGAGAAGTGCTCTTATTAGGGCATAACCCACACCTCGGAGTGTCTTATTGTGCTTATAAAATGGGCCCCCCAAGTAGGTTCTGTAAACAAAAAAGTCTAAAATATATATTTATAAAAATGCTTTAATAGGCAAATTAGTAAAAATTAGTTAAAAATAGTTCCCTTCCATAAGTGTTTCAGCCTCTCCCCCCTCAGCCAACACCAATAGCAGAGATATATGCTATTTTATTTAGTATTAGTTTCTTTTTTTTTTAATTGAGATTGTATTTGGTGGTTTTACAAAGCATGACAGCACCCTTTGTCATTGTGTGCATGCCAGTGTTTATTTAGAGAGCGACCATGTCCCTGAGGAGCCACCATATTGAGCGACAGGTATTTTCTTGTGTTGTATGAAACTGCATTTCGCTTTCATTGGTTGTTTTATTTTTTATTTATTTGAATTTCGGATGACACCTTTGAGCCAAGGACTCTTTTACAAAGGTTCCACATCAAGGTAATAAGGACAAAAAGGTACAAAACATAACATGATCATTACAATGAAACTTACGAAAAAAAAGACAAGTAAGGTTACAATAATAGCAGCCAAAGGCATTGTCAAGGAATTGTGTTGCGAGTTAATTATATAGCACAAGTCATAGGCAGCTCAGTGAAGCTTTGTTAGGAGTGGGTTAGTGGGAAAAGAGAAAGAAGAGTGGTGGTGAGGGGGTGGTATGGGAGAGAGAGAGAGGGAGGAGGGGAGAAATGGGGAGGGCATTGCGTTGGGTATGTGGTAGATGGGAAACAGCAAGGAAGGAGGAAAGGAGGGGATGAAAAAGAAAAGGAGACAGCTTCATCCTATACCCAGTAATGGGGGGGGTAGGAGAGGAGGAGGAGCTGAGGCAGTGAGGAGGGATGCTTGAGGGTAGTATGCCTGGAGGGGATTATAAGAAGCAGTCACAGAAGGCACTAGCCACCAGGTGTTGACGCAGTTTACACTTAAAAGCACCAATCGTGGCAATGTTGGAGATTTCTGTAGGTAGCAAGTTGAACCAGGTGGAGGCTCTGACAGGGTAAGAACACTGAGCTTGAGAGGTCCGACAGCGAGGTATTGTAAAGGTTAGACTGTCTGATCTTCTAGTTAGGCAGCAGACATGCTGTGGGGTCAATATTGATTGGACTCCAGGGGGCATAAGGCCCAGTGATGTCTTCTTAGCTAGGATGCAGGTCTGGTACTTTAGCCTGCCAGATAGCTGGAGCCAGTTAGCCTGCTCGTAAATATCACACGTGTGAGAAAGGTGGGCAGCTGTAATAAGGAGTCTACATGCCTTATTAAGGGCTACAGCTATGTGCCAGAGTGCAGTATCAGCAGCAGATCCACCCGGACGCATCTGGAATTGAGCGGTACTCTGCTCAGTATGTTTTCCTGGTAAAATTCTTAAATAAATTAAAAAATAAATAAATGAGCCCATAGTCAATAGTTGAGATAACAGAGCTCTGGATAGCAAGGTTCAAGGCTTCAGCCGTTAGGCAATGTTTATGCTTGTATAGTAGCCCTATACGGGAGTTACTTTTTGTTGCAGGACAGTATCGGGATCTCCTTCTTTGATAAATCATGTTGCCAGGAATTGAGGATATGGTCCACATGTCTTCTATGGAGGGCAAGGATGTGGTTTTGGCAGCAAGACTATGAGATGGGGGGATGGGGGGAGGACAGATAGACGCCCAATATGCAGAAACAGTGGGCAGTGGGAATGACAGCTTACTACTACAGAAAATATGAAATGTTTAGGGCTTCTCAAGCTGCTGTCTTGTTGGATGGATCAGAAATGAAGGACACTACTGGATCTGTAGCCAGATTTTAAAACCCAGAGCTTGCACTTTCCTCCCTTTATTGCCATTGGCTTTAAATACAGCACAGGTCAGACTTTTGTTTAAAAAAAAAACATCTATGACATTGAGTGTCTACGTGTGTGTGTGTGTGTGTGTGTGTGTGTCAGGTGGGTTCCAGCTCATCTAGGCTGCTGATACTACACTAGCACGGCTTTGGCTGAGGGCAGCTCACTGATAAATTTGTAATATGGGGCTCACGTTGGCACAAGTAGTGCCCATTGTAAGGTTATGTCCAGAAAAGAACATGGCTGAAAACCTGTTTCAGCCAATCAGAATTCAGGATTTTGTTTGCCCATTTTATAAGAACAGGTGAAGATTGTTGCCCATCTGCCCCCCCCCCGTTTCTTCTGCATTCTTATTATTTATATAATTCCATGAGCTCTTTATTATCCTATTGTGTTCATCCTATTTGATCTATAATTAAGCAATAAGGTATTTCTTAGGGTTATGTTAATGGCCTGTTAATTACACCCTGGGGATTAAAAAACTTTTAATGAAATTGTATGATCATCTCTCTGTGCAGCATTGCTGAGGTTCCATTGTGTGAGTTAACTACATTTTTTTATAAGATACAATTATGGCAATTTAACATTAAAACACCAAGACAAGGGTAGATTACAATACTTTAGATCCAGGGCAGCGAAAAAAAATACAGCCTACTGGCATTATAGAACATAATACATTCAGAGGATTGCAGTACTGCAGTCCATTCCTTTTTTATGTTTTTTTTTTATTCTTTCTCATAACCTAGCTACCCCCCCACACCCATACAACCTGTATAGAGACCCAAAAAATCATAGACATGAAGGTACCTGTTTCCCAGGCAACGATTACACACATGTTCAGTTACTGCAACAATAAATTAATGGGGGGAAGGGAGGAATGCTGTGAATGGTATGATCTGATGATTACTTTGGTTTTTACTCGGAGCCAAAGCGTGTGTGGTATGGTTGCCTTGGTAACGGCAAGCTGGTTTCTATGAGTGGAAAGTTGCCTGCCATACATATTTCACCGCTGCTCATCGATGGTGCAGTTTCACTTAGAGCCTAAGTTTTGATTTGCTACATGGCTAGTACCTTGGAAATTAATAATAAAGACAACGTGAATCTTTTTTTTGTAATGATTAGCTGCTTTTTTTTTTTTGGATCCGACGTACGATGCGATGCTGTTACTTAGCTGCTGCCAGCTTACATGCAGTGGCAGTCTTTCAGAAGCAGGGATCTAAAGTTTATAGGTTCTGCCACCACCCCACAACTCCCCCAGTATAATTTATTGTGATATTTCTTTTTTTTTACCCATGCTGGTATTCTCTGCTAAAGACACAGAATGATTGTTCCCTAGCACCATTTGCTCCTACAAAATGTTTATTCATGAGGTGCCTTATTGGCTGGAGTGCGCTTCAGTGCATGTAGTACTTATGCCATTGGGTATCAATACTGTTTCCATAGCGACCAGGGAAGTGGTGGGCAGGAAGAACGATATTAACATTCAGCAAAGGGGTACAGTTGTATGTTGTGTACTTAATGCCCGATTCATTAATAACTGCTGTGGCTACAGCTGGTATCCAGCTGTTAAAACCAGATGAGTCGAGGCTGTCATTACTGTTAAGGCTGTCCATGAAGGTGTCCATCTCGAAGCTACAATTGAGAAAGAGAGCTCCATTTCTCTATCGGATACACATGTTACCATTAATATCTAGTATACCATTCCCGGTTAACTGAATGATAAATGTTCGAATTGCTTTGTTTTGTTATTGTTCTATGGTCTGTAACACAGCACAACAAATGCACATACAAGCCAGTGGTAGTAAGGAGTGGTTGTGGTAATTAATGGCAGACAACGGGTAGTTACAGAACGTAAAAATGGAATAATATTTGAAAATATGTCTCTTTTTATTAATATCAATGCATTTGTGACAGAGCTTTACAGGTATGTTAGTAAACGATTAATGTAGGTCCACTTTGGGAGTTGCAGTCAATCAGAATAATGGATTTAAAGCACCATTACTATAATTACTGTTATATCTGGCTATCCTAAAAAAAGTTTGAAAACCAAATGATCATTTCTCTGTCAATATTAAAGCTTCAGGTCTGAACTTTTGCAGGTTAGTTCTTTTCTAGAGAGGCTGGACAGCACACCCTCTACATTATAAAAATCAGTTCAGTAGTTAACAATTTAGATTACATAGTGAAAACAGAAAGACACTCGTATCCTTCAACACCTTCTACAGCAGAATTTCTTAGAAATAGTAACATTTTGTTTTGTAACTTTACAAACATACGAAATTTGCCAGCAGATAAAGGCCTAGCTGTCTATCAAGTGTGTTCGATTGTGCAGCTAGCACCCCTTATTCTGCAGCTGCCCCTCCCTTCCACCCTTCCCCTTCATTGACCCTCCCCCTTGTCCTGTCCCATCCCCTTTTGAAGCAGTCCACTGTTCTACTGGATACCACTTCTGCAGGTAACTCATTCCACCCAGCCACCACCCTCTCTGTAAAAAAGTGTCTCCTCATCTCCCTTCTGAACATTCCTCCCTCCAGTCTCATATCATGGCCCCTGGTGTCACTTCCCTCCCTTACTTTGAACAGCCCCTCTGTACCTGTCTTGTTTATTCCTTTCATGTACTTAAAGGTTTCAATCATGTCCCTCCATCCCTCCTCTCCTCCAGCGAGTATATGCTCAACTCCCTCAGCCTCCTCTCATATGATAAGTCCCCCATCCTCTTGATCATCTTTGTTGCCCTGCGCTGCACCACTCCAGTTGTGTTACTTTTTGTTACAATTTTGTTACTATCACAGCAGGTGATGTTGCTGCAAAGCAAAAATCTCCCCAGGATGGACACAGTTAGTACTGAGAGCAGCTGGTCACTGCTAATCAATCAGTTGTCTAACTACGATGCTGCAAGATTTTATCTAAGGCCCTGGAGATTGTCTAAGATGGCCATCATGCGGCACAGGCTATCAACATGAGCACTTTTGCTCCTCTGAGTTTTATGTTATTCAGCTAATAGTGGAGTTTTTAGCTTAGCTTTTAGCAAAGGACAAGACAGTCGTTGTTAGATTCAGGTAGAGTCTTTCTGAATGAGCAATATCAGGGAAGACAGATGTTATTGTATTTGAATCAGGATATACGTTTCAAGGCATTATCAGTGGCAGTTTTTTTTTTTTTCATTTTAATATTGACTGTTTAGCTCTATTGGGTTCAACTCTGCTCATTATATTAGGTTGACCATTTGTACAAAATCTGTGTAATCTTATCTGTTTTGCTGCAGGATTGAACCAGTCCATTAGTGATGGTTCCCGATGGAGTGTTTGCGGCTGAGGTCGGCATTCCAAGGCAGAGTGGCTGAGAAACCTTGTAGTGCAGGTCTCTCTCTGCACCATTTTTCTTTGCTTGAATTCGGCATGATGCATGGGTCAATGAGGGTTACTGTGGGAGGCTGATCAGACCAGTACTAAAGTTAATGCGTATTCTTTCAGTGGGGTCGTAGAGGAAAGTAGTGTGAGATTTGTTGTATCCTAGACTGGGTTGTATTTTACAATAGGAGTGCAACCCTAAATATGGAGATAAAGACCCACTCACTGGTAAAGTTTTTATTCTACTGGATACTACACTGGATATTAGGAATGACAAAAGTATTGTCTGAGAGGGAAACCATCCCTCACTTCTCAGTGGTTGCATCCCTCGATACCTCTGTCCACCATGTGTTTATTTAGGTTGTTCTTCAATGTTTCTGCCAAGTCTGGAAGACTGTTCCATGTATTTTGTCACCATCTGGGTGAAGATATCTTGTGTTATAGATCTGGTTTGCTAATTGAATGTTATGACCCTTAAGACTTTGAAAGATTTATTTAATGCGCATGTTCATTGCTGTCACCAGTTTCTCATTATGCACTATTTTATATAACTGTAGCATGTTTCCTCTGATTCTTCTTCATTTCTGTGTCTCTAGCCCCAGTTTATCTGTCTGCATACCCCTAATCAATGGGAGGGTATATATACAGTATATATATATATATATATATATATATGCCCTCCAACTCCACTCCCCCTCCTCCACCCCCTACCCCCTGTATCAATTCTAAGTCCAAGTCCAGTCCCAGATTCTATTTTAGGGTCCTAAACCCCTTAGATACCACAAAGCTCATCCAAAGTAACAACTCTAAACCCAGCATAGAGGAGGACAGAAATGACTTTAAAATCCTTAAACCGGCCATTGATTCATTAGCGGTCCCCATCACCAACATACTAAACCATTCACTCTGCTCAGGCTTTTTCCCTAGCACCTGGAAAACTGCCACCATCAAACCATTGTTCAAGGTAGAGTCAAGGAATGAAGTAGGGAATTACCGACCTATTTCCTCTTTGCTCCCCTCTCCAAAATCATTGAAAACATTGTTCATATCCAGCTCACCACCTTCCTTGACTGACATAACTTGCTGTCTGTTGCTCAGCATGGTTTCAGATCTGGACATAGCACTGAAACCTCCCTGGCCAAGTTCACCAGCGATATCCTCAAGGCAAGTAATAAGGTCCAGTACACAGGCTCTGTCTTTGTGGACCTGACCAAGGCATTTGACCTGGTCAACCATTGCCTTCTCTTGGACAAGCTCAAGGGCTTGCACATATATGAAAACATTGTCAAATGGTTCAGAAGCTACCACTCTGGCAGATCACAGAAAACTGATGTAAGTGGTCATTTTTCTTCTGAATGTCCGATTAAATATGGGGTACCTCAGGGCTCCATCCTAGGCCCACTCTTGTTCTTGCTCTTCATCAATAACCTCCCTTCCATCTGCCAAACCACCCAACTAGTTCTTTACACCGACGATGCAGCCCTCTACTGCAGCAAAACTAACCTTGATACAATGTTCAGTAACTTGCAGGCTGACTTCAGCAAGTTGCACACTTGGTTCTCTGCCAAAGGCATGGTTCTCAACTACAAGAAGACCAAGTTTATGATCTTCTCTGGCCCAAGAAAAGCCCCAGTCATGGGCCGATCCCTCTCAGGCAATCTTGGTAATATCATAGAACAAGTCTACGAATTCAAATACCTTGGACTGTACTCAGACCCTCACCTGACCTACAATATCCATATTACCAACCTCATCAAGAAAATCCATATGAGGCTAGGTCTCTTATACCAAATCAGAAAGTTCCTTATCCCCATCTCCAGACTTTGCCTCACCAACTCCCTTCTCCTGCCCCTCCTTGATTATGGCTCTATTGTCTACTCCCCCCCTAGCAAATCCCTCCCTTTTCTTCAAACTCAGGACTACATACAATAATATTGCACACTTCGTGACCAGCCTCCCTGTATGACCCATCACTGTACCCTCTATGCCTCCCTCAACTGGCTCACCCTTGAAGGCAGTTTCCAACTTAAAATGCTCTCTTTCCTACATAAAGTTCACCATAACCCACTACTGCTCCCTTTCCGCCTTCTTGGTTCCTAAGTGTAGTACTAGAGGGCCACCTGTCATATCTTTGACACCCCTTTTTACCGCACCAAGCATGCACAGAACTCCATCACATACAAAGACCCTAAGTTTTACAATACACTGCCCCCTGAACTTCAGGCCTGTAGTTCAATTGGCTCATTCACCTCCTCCCTCAAGGACCACCTCCTCCAATCCACCACCAGTTTCTGCCTGGGTAGGTAACCCCCCTGAATGTCCACCAACCCTTGAGTTACCTTAGAGTTTATAATTATCTGTATATTGGCTTTGTTGCTGTGTGCTCTGTATTTTTGTTTCTATTCTAGATGATCCTGTCATATACACTGTTCCTATTGTAAATACTGTTAACCTTTGCAAATATTGATTCTACCTTTTTCTCTGTATTATAAAATTTTTGCACCACTGGATGTTTGTTAAAATGGGTATTTTTGCTCACATACCTTCCAGTACAAAAAAAATTGAATATATATGTATGATATAGATATATATATATATATATATATATATATATATATATATATACATATATTATATATATATATATACATATATATATATACACACACATATACATATATATATATATATACACACACATATATATATATACACATATACACACACACACACACACACACACACACACACACACATATATATATATATACATATATATGTGTGTGTGTGTATTGATGATACTCATTTTATTGTGTGTGTCGCTGACACATGCCTTGGTGTAAGCACACAAGGCCGAGGCCAAGTGCCGCCAACCACCCAAGGCATGCATATATCGGGGAGTGTGACAGCACACCGTTGAGTGGGCTTTCTGTCTTATAAAATGACAAAATTGTTTTAGAGGGGTTAAAATATAGGTGTGCAGTCGCTCTGATATACGCACGGTCATGTGATGTGTTTTATACAATCAGAACAATTGATTTGGAGCTTCTTCTTTTACCCATTTTATAAATATGTATATATATATATACATACACAGTCACACACAGTATATTATAAGAGCAGTAGCTCCTGTATAATTAGGGTTGAGTGCAAACTTTTATATTATACTTGATTTTGTGAACCTTAATAACTTTGGAACAGTTCAATGGATTTGCACAAAATTTGTATGCATGATGTCTGGGAGTGGGTGTCTTGATGTGCCAAATTTTGTGTGAATCCGTTTTGTGGTTTTTGAGACACAGAGTGTCACAAAATCCTAAATTTACCACTTTTTTGTAATTTATTTGTCCACCTGTATCTCAGAAACGGTTTTTAGGTTGTGTTCTGAAATTTTCAGGGTAGAAAGCCTTTGGCTCACAGGTATGCCTTTTGAAGGTTTGGTGAAAAAATATTAATCCGCTCAAAAGTTGTTACATTTTTAAATTTCCCATTATTTCCTATGGTAAATTTTATATGTCAGTCACACAAGTTTGTTTGTGTTCACAAGAGCTAGTATTTGTGCACATTTTGTAATATTTATGCAAATGTTTGTATTATTTGCATACATTTTGCATTTTTGAACCTTAATAACATTAGAACTGTTCAACAGATTTTCACAAAAGATGGCATGCATAATATCTAGGGTAGGTCTTTTAATGTGGCAAATTTTGTGGTTTTTGAGATATAGAGTGTCAAAAAATTCTAAATTTACCACTTTGTTGTCATTTCTTTGTCTACCTGTATCTCAGAGATGGCTTTAGTTTGTGGTCTGAAATTTTCTGGGTAGAAAGCCTTTGGCTAACAGATGTTTCTTAGAAACACAGAAACATAGACTGTGATGGCAGATAAGGACCGCTTGGCCCCCCTAGTCTGCCCATTTCCCTACCTATTGGATAAGCTGCAGATCCTAGTTAACCAACAGACTACTTTCTCCTACACCCCCACTATAATTGCCTTATGTCTGTCCCATGCATTCTTGAATTTCCCCAGTTTTTGACCCCATGGCCTCCTCAGGAAGGCTGTTCTATGCGTCCACCACCTTCTCCATGGAAAAATGCTTCCTCACATTGCCCCTGAGCCGTCCCCCCTCTATCCTCAAACTGTTCCCTCGTGTTCTTTCACATCTCTTTTTCTGAAAGATGCCACCCTCTTGGACTTTTTTGATTCCCTTTAGGTACTTGAAAGTTTTGGTCATGCCCCCCCCCTTTCCTCAAGGGTATACATATTAACCTCCTTTAGTCTGTCTTCTTTAGAAGGTTTGGTGAAAAAATATAAATTCATTCAAAAGTTATTATATTTTTTAATTTCCCATTATTTCCTATGGGAAAATTTATACAAAAGGGTGACCAGAAACACTTTTTGTGGGCACCCAAAATCTCGGGTGCTGAGGTTAGCGAGAGGACAGGCTCTTGTCTCCCATCCCCATCAGTGTGGGACACTGGGGAGCCCACTCCCAGTGTCCCGATACATGTATGACCCCCTCTCAACAGTGTGGGACACTGGGGAGCCACTCCCAGTGTCCTGAAATATGTTTTTAATTTAAACCTGTTGGAAAGGAAAACAGTCCCCAGATGTCTTTTATATTTGTATACCTGAAAAAAGGAAACTGTCCCTTGTCATCCCCACCACCCCCCCCATCCCGGCCCTCACACTGAGCACCCACCACCCCACTACCCCAATCCCTTGCCTTATTCTTATCACTGCAGGTGATCTGCTGTCATCTTCTGTGGACCAGGACATGTCTGCACTCTTCAAAGCTGAAACACAAACTAAGGAATCATAGTAATTACTGTATAATGTATTTCAATGGCATTTTGAACTTATGTTGATAGCTTAGCTATTTTTAGGTATTTTTGCACCAAATGTGCTGTGTGTAATCACCTTTTGGAACCAGCTAACAAAATGACAGTGCCAGTGTTCATGAGGTGGGGTCCCAAAAAGCCCATGGTGAAAAAAATTCCTAAAAGTGGCTGAGTTACACGTGGTTGTTGACCTTTTTTTATGCACGTGTGTAACTTTGATAATTAGAAACATAGAAACATAGAATTTGACGACAGATAAGGACCGCTTGGCCCACCCAGTCTGCCCATTTCCCTACCTACTGGATAAGCTGCAGATCCTAGTTAACCAGCAGCCTACTTCTTCCTACCCCCACCCCTAGAATGGCCTTATGGCTGTTCCATGCATGCTTGAATTCCACCACTGATTTTGACTCCACAACCTCCTCCAGAAGGCTGTTCCATGCATCCACAACCCTCTGTGTGAAAAAATACTTCCTTAAATTACCTCTGAGCCGCCCCCCATCTTCAAATTGTGCCCTCTTGTTCTTGCACACCTCTTTTTTTGAAAGATGCTACCCTCTTGGACTTTGTTGATTCCCTTGAGGTACCTGAACATTTCTATCATGTCCCCCCTCTCCCTCCTTTCCTCGAGGCTATACATATTAAGCTACTTTTGTCTCTCTTCATTTGTCTTCCGGTGCAGACCCTGCACCATTTTAGTTGCCCTCCTCTGGACAGCTTCCATCCTGTCTATGTCTTTGCGGAGACTGGGTCTCCAGAACCACACACAGTACTCCAGATGGGGTCTCACTAGCTGTCTGTACAGAGGGATAATAACTTCCTGTTTTCTACTGGTGATGCCTCTCCCTATGTATCCCAGTATCCCGCCAGCCCTCCTTGCTGCCCTCTCACATTGCTTGCCCCCCTTTAGGTAATCTGATATGACTACCCCCAGGTCCCTTTCCATTTTTGTTGTTGTTAGTATCTCAACCCCCATTGTGTACTCTTCCCCTGGATTTTTGTTTCCCAGGTGCATTACCTTGCACTTCTTAGCATTGAATCTAAGCTGCGATACATTTGACCATTCCTCTAACCTTGCCAAGTCCCTTCTCATCCTTTCCACCCCACCTTGTGCATCAACTCTGTTGCAGATCTTTGTGTCATCTGCAAAGAGACATACTTTTCCTTCCAGTCCTTCTGCAATGTCACTTATAAAGACATTGAAGAGGACCGTCCTAATACTGAACCTCACGGTCCCACTAGTAACCCTCCTTTCTTCTGAGGTGGACTCCATTTACTATTACCTCTGTGTCCTATTCTCCAGCCAATTCTTTACCCAGGCTGTCATCTTGGGACCCACTCCCAGGCTGGCTAACTTGTATATTAATCTTTGTGTGGGACTGTGTCAAATGCCTTGCTAAAGTCTAGGTAGGCCATGTCCACAGCCCCTCCCTGATCTACTACTTTGGTCACCCAGTCAAAGAAATATATCAGATTCGTCTGGCATGACCTTCCCGCTGTGAATCCATGCTGCCTTGGGTCCTGTGCCCCTCTGGCCTCTAGATACTCAACAATTCTTTCCTTCAGAACTGATTCCATCATTTTCCCTATCACTGAGGTTAAACTAACAGGTCTGTAGTTTCCTGCTTCTCCCACTTTTGTGAAGGGGAATCACATCTGCCCTCCTCCAGTCCTCAGGTACCACCCCATCCTCCCATGATTAGTTAAAAAGGGTAGTCAGTGGTGTCACTAGTTCTACCCTTAGTTCTTTTAGAATTCTGGGATGAATTCCATTAGGCCCCATTGCTTTGTCCACCTTCAGTTTTAAGAGTTCTTTCAGAACCCTTTCTTCTGTAAATGGGCTGATATCAACTTCTGTATCCAGAGTGTTTCTACTGTTTGTTTTAGGTACCTCCCCCTCTTCATTTGTAAATACTGAGCAAAAATATTTGTTTAGTAGCTCTGCCTTTTCACAGTATCCTCTGCCTCCCTCCTCCCTCCCTTTATTAAGCCTCACTATCCTCCTTTGGTCTTCCTTCGCTCCTGATGTACCTATAAAAGGTTTTATCCCCTTCTTAACTGATTTGGCTATCTTTTCCTCAGTTTGGGCCTTTGCTGTTCTGACTGCCTTCCCAGCCTCCTTTTGCTTTAACTGATAAAGTTCCCTGTCCTGCTCCTTCTGCTATTCCTTGTACTTCCTGAATGCTTTCTTTTTCTCTTGAACCTTCACTGCCACTTCCTTTGAGAACCATAGTGGTTTCTTACATTGTTTTGTTTTGTTTAGTTGCTTCACACAAAGGCTCATTACCTCTGTGATGGCAGTTTTTATTATTCCCCATTGTTCTTCCACCCCTCCTTCCTGCCCATTTGCTAGTGCATTCCTTAGGCACTCACCCATTTTGGCAAAGTCAGCCCTCCTAAAGTCTAGTACTTTTGCCTTGGTATGGCTTGACTCTATTGCTGTGTTTATTGTGAACCATACTGTTCAATGGTCGCTAGTTCCCAGATGGCTACCCACTTCTACATCTGTGATCCTCTCTCCATCTCCATTTGAGAGAACCAGGTCTAAGATTGCTCCCTTTCGAGTGGGCTCCAATACTAGTTTTCTAAGGCATGCCCCCTGTGGAGCATCTAGAATAACCCCACTCCTCAAGTGGCTGCTGCAACTGCACTCCAGTTAACATCTGGCATATTCAGATCACCCATCAGCAATATCTCCTTTTCTGCCATTCTAAGTATGCTTTCTATCATTTCCTTGTCCATTTCCTCCCCTGAGAAGGGGGTCTGTATCTAACCCTTGCGGATTGTGGTGCCATTGCCTGTCTCCAAATTTACCCACAGTGCTTCTTCTCCTCCCTGTTTACCCTTTTGTTCTGTTGCTTTTATTCCTTCCCTTATGTAAGAGCTACTCCTCCTCCTCTTTTACCCTCCTGTCCCTCCTGTAGATAGTGTATCCTGGTATGTTTATGTCCCAGTCATGGTTTTGTGTGTACCATGTTTCTGTGACTGCCATGATATCCAGAGGTTCCTCTTCCATCAAGGCCACTAATTCAGGAAGCTTGTTACCCAGACTATGGGCATTGGTACTCATTGCTCTCCATTTTTTGATGGCATTACCTTCTGTTGCAGCATCCCCCACTGACCTTTCTACCTCGGTCTTTTTCTCATTTAGTACCCTGTTTTGTAGGGAGAGGCTGGGATTTTCCTGCTGCTTATCAGTGCTTCCCCCTTTGACTAGTTTAAAAGCTTGCCAATGAAGCATTTAAACTGATTGCTCAAAAGACTTGTTCCCTTCCTGGACAGATGCAGACCATCCTGCCAGTATAGGCTGGTGTCCCTTCAGGTGGAACCCCAGTCCCCAATAAAGCCAAACCCCTGTGCTCCACACCATTTTTTTAACCATTCATTAAACTGCATGGGGCTAATTACCCTTGCCTACCCCATGCCATTGACAGGCAGCACCTCTGAGAAGGATACTGTGTGTGCTACTTGTCTTAGGCCCCTCCCCAACTCTACAATCTCCTCCTGCACTACTCTAATCTCATGGTGAGCCAAGTCATTTGTCCCTAGGTGGACAATTACATCCAGCTCAGACTCTCTTGCAGCTGCTCTCGTGATCCTGAGGATGCGCTTCCTGTCCCTCCAAGCCATGGCACCAGGCAGGCACCTTATTTCAGTTTTCCCAGCTCCCCCCAGTTCTATCCCCCTAATAACTGAGTCCCCCACCAGGAGCTGCTTCCTTTCCCTGTGGTATCCTCTGTCTCCTTCCTGTGGGCCTCCATTGTGACAGTTGTCATCAGTCTTCTCTGCGGGTGCATCCATAGGGGAGCTATGCTCCCCCAGAATGGTGTATGGATTGTGGAGTGGAACAATTGACTGGGTGTGCCTCTGTTCCACCATCCTCACCCTCCCTGAGCCCACTGTGGTCCAACTTCTGTGCTTTCTTCTCAACCTCTGAGGTAGTGGTGGTGGCACTGGTGCTCCCTGGATGGGGGAGGTTCCCTTCCTACTGTCCAGTGTGGCCTGGGGGAAGTTTTCCTTACTACTCTCCAGTGCGGCCTGAAGACGGGCAACTTCCTCCCTCAGGGCAGAGAGTTGTCTGCAAATAGGGCAGCATCTCAGCCTCCAGAAAGACTCCCAGAAGACTGCTGCCCCACAGCCATTACATTGCACTACTCCCCACATGTTTATCTACTTTTTTGTTTGTTTTTGTGTGTGTGTGTGTGCGCGTGTGTGATTGGTTTGTTATATAGAAATATATATTATACAATGTGTATGCTTATATTGTCAGTGCAGTGTGCTAGAGAGGATATGACATGATATCACCTTGCACTCTTGAGGAAATGATGTCAGAACCTCAGGTATAAAGGAACTATTTCCAGGGGTGGGTGGGGTGAGGGTGGGAAGGGTTGGGCCTAAACTGTGCCCTCACAAAATAATCAGTAAAGCTCTCATCCACCGCTGCGATGAGTGCCTTCCTGTCAGCAAGATGCCCTACACAACAATTTGACAGAGAAAATACCCTGCTAATCAAACAGAGAAAAATCCAGACATCCAAGTCAGACACAGGTAAACCTCTCCAGCCCCAAAACAGCCTGGTGGTTTGTTAGCCACAAAGGAAAATCAAATATGCAGTTATTTCAGCCCTTCTGAAGATGCTGACAAGATAAGCAGTTTTGAAAACCCCCTTCCTGAATTAAAAAACTAAAATAATTAAACACAAAGCAATACCAATGTAAAAGGAAACCTTCTCTCAGATGTAAGCAAGAGAGAGAGATTAGTTACAGATATCTAGTCCAATATAGTATATCCCATGCAGCTTCTCAGTTGTTTCAAAGCACACCCAGTACACAGCTTGGAAGAAGATGGACCTCTGTCTGAAACAGGATCACACCAGTAGTTTATAGTAATTGATCAATGCTGAAATGGTCAAGCTAGAACAACTGGCTGTGATGCAGGTTTCCCTGACTTGTGAAGACAATTTCCCCCACCTCAGGCTATGTCTGGCATCCAATTACAAACTGCAGCCTTTGCTATTTTAAAATCACACTACCACCACCAGCAAATATTGCAAAATATATTGATGCAGATTGTCACAGAATTCTAGTAATCAGTATAGTTAGCCACAAAGGAAAATCAAATATGCAGTTATTTCAGCCCTTCTGAAGATGCTGACAAGATAAGCAGTTTTGAAAACCCCCTTCCTGAATTAAAAACTAAAATAATTAAACACAAAGCAATACCAATGTAAAAGGAAAACTTCTCTCAGATGTAAGATGTAAGCAAGAGAGAGAGAGGCGATTAGTCACAGATATCTAGTCCAATATAGTATATCCCATGCAGCTTCTCAGTTGTTTCAAAGCACACCCAGTACACAACTTGGAAGAAGATGGACCTCTTTTTATATTTTGACTTCAAGTTTTCTACATAGCCATTTTTTCACGCCACTTCATGAACAATACAGCTGTCATTTTTCAAATCCTGCCCGAAACATGTTTTTGCACCTGTTGTGTGGCATGGGCATTTTGACACCGATTGGAAAATTTTCACCTATGGGGTTTGTGAGGTGGGGTCATAAGAGGACTGTGTTCAATATTTGGGGTCAAAATCTAAATAAAATGCCTGAGTTATGACCATTCATTGCAATTTTGGTATGCCCACTCGTAACTTTAGAAATTTAAAACATTTTGACTCCAGATTTTCAACATACCCTTCTTATTACTCGACCTTATGTATGTTACAGCTGTCATTTTTCAAATCCTGGCCAAAATGTGTTTTCACACCTGTGGTGTGAATGACATTGCAGTTGTGCAGAATTATTTTTTGTTGGGGATTTAAACATTTTCTCTACTGGGTGCATGTGCTGATGGCTATGCTTATAATTTGGTCACACATTTATGGAGATATGGGTGCACAGGGTCCAAAAGACCCTGGCCCTGTGCACTCACTGTGACATAAGGACAGTTATGGAGGGTGGGAGTGCAGGGCCCTAAGGGCCCTGTGCTCCCACAGGCAAATAAGGATTCAAGTAAACTATCTGAAAAAGTAAGGACATTCATTGAAAAAAACTGTGTTAATGCACCATTAGGGTTGAAGCATCAAAAGTAGGGAAATGCAATCTTAGGGTTCCCAAGCCTAAGACCCCACCCCCACTGTGCATGCAGGAACAGGCATGAGGGGGGTGTTTTGGGGTTGTGGACCCACCAAGACCCAAGCCATGTCCATTGGCTCAGCCCCCTAGGTTAAAAATGTTCAATACCCACTCGCTGTTGAATGTATTGATGGATCTAGGCTCACTGCTGTCCCTACATTTAATTATCTGGGAGTGACACTCAACACCTTCTTTGACTTTTCAGCACATATCTCCACTGCATGTAAGGCTGTCAACACCAGGCCTGGACTCTCATATAAAATCAGAGACAGCCTTCTACCCATAGCCCATATTGCTGTTGCCCACGGCATCCTTCTATCCAAATTGACATATGGGATGACATCCAAAACCACTCTGCAAAAATAGGAAGTGGCCTACAACAACATCTGGAGGTTTGCCTTGGCCACAAATAGGTACACACACAGCACTGTGAGCCTATACTCCAGACTAGGATGGCTCCCTCCATCAGCCCTGTGAAAATTTACCTTGAGAGGCTTGACTCACACAGTTGTGAACAAGTGATCTCCCATGACCCTCTTAGTGCTTCTCAATCCTGATAGCCAGTTTTATCCATTCAGGTCAAATGCTCCTGGATCATTAAGCATACCTAAAACCAAGACCAAACTTGGTGAAATGTCTTTCTCTTTCTTTGCCCCTTCAATGTGGAACTCAATCCCTAGCTTGGTCTGTCAGTGTACATACAATCATGCCTTCAGAAAAGCATATTGCACCTTCCTAAGCCAGATAGCTGTATGTTCCTGCCCCTAGGCTGCTACACAGTGGGATTCCAGTTACATGTGATAACGGCGAAAGCCTAAAGGCAATCGCCCTTATTGAAAAGTCAAGAGTACCAAACATTTATTTTGGCAACTCTGACATCCTGGCTCGCAGCAAAATGGCACCGGGGACTTAGTTTTTTTAATGTTTTATGAGGGCTTTACCCTGCAACCTCCTAAGGATTCTCAACTCCAGGGGTGCATGTGGAGGGTGAAAACATAAAAAAGGTTTGGGCAGGTGCAACAAAAATGCATCAGCGCCCGGACCCGAACCCAGAACCCTGCCACCCAACACCGCAAACTCACCCAACATGCCACAGGGTCAGCTCAGCAACCCACCACGGCACCACCCCTCACATTCCCTTCCACCCCTCACTGTGTATGGTCACTCCCCTCCATGTGCATATGAAAAGCAACATCCCGTCGTTATATTCGCTGACCCCCCATCTGGCCTCCCTACCCTACGGTAGCCCTGGAGACTTGCACTGGGGATTGGGTTGCAGTTATTGTAGGTGCCCAATCCCCAGCACTGATATCTTGTGCTACTGGGTTTCCATAACTATCTTTGTATCCCTTACCAATTGTTGTTACTTAACCCTGAATTCTGTTCTGCATGCTAATTTGCTGAACATAGCACTTTACTGTATAGAATGACCCCATGACTGCGAAACTTTTATGTTACTTCTGATATTATTTGTTGCCAGTGCTTTGTTTTTGTCTGTTATGTACTAAACCTTGTTTTCATTAAACATTTATTATACCTCATCCCTTACTGTTCTTCTGTTGTATTCTCCCAGGTTGTGCCTGAAAATAGACAACTGCTATTGTCTTGTGCACCCACCACTGGAAACGAAAAGGGTCACTGTGGGCTCTAAGATGTCACTTGAACATCTGGGGGCTGCAGTGGTCTGCAGTGGTTTTTTAGTCCGGATTAAGATCTACCTAGTGCACATAGACCAGCTGACCACAGCTGCCTAGTACCAGTCTTTGTGACTTCAAGGCTTGAGTACTGTAATGCACTGTACCCAGGACTATTTGGGAAGTTGGTGCATTGCCTGCAGCTGGTACAGTACACAGTAAGTAGGCTGGTTGCTGGAGTTAAAACCTCAGAGCACCTCACATCACTGGTTGCCAGTTCAGTGGTGTACCACTTTGAAGATTGGATTTTTAATATGATAAGCAGTACATGGACTGAGTAACAACTACCTGAATTAGTTTTTGGTCTTACATGCTCCGGCCTGCCCCTCTGCACTCCTCAGAGAAAAATCTGCCAGCAGTTCCAGGATCAAAAAGGAAACAGTCAGGGGTTAGGGCATTTATTAGAAATTACTTTAATCAGGATGACCCCATGATATGTAGCATCTGATTTTCATGAGGGTCCCAAGGAGGATAGCAGTAATATAGATTGTGAGGTAATAATTACTAAGACTAGCGATCACATTCTTTTTATTTAGAATACTGACTAACGGTGGCATTCTGTTTTGTAAACCCATGCCATGACGTAGATGAGATGCGTTTATAAGGCTTCTGACATCATGACAGTGGGATTACAGGGTTGTAAACAGCTTGATTTCAGTGGGTAATAGGTGCTCCCCATACATTATAAAAGTATCTTCCTAGATAAAATTGACTTATGGAAATAATATGTGGATGATATTATCACGATTTGAAAGGGTACCTTGGCAGAATTTCAGGAATGTGTTGCTTTTTTACATTCTACTAATGACAATCTGCACTTCACGTACACTGCAGATAAATACAAAGCTGACTTCCTGGATTTAGAGATCACAAAAACAGGAGATGGGGGGTCATTACAAATATTTTTAGAAAGTCCACAGATAAGAACACTTTGTTATATGCTTCCAGCCATCATCCACATTATGTAGTAAACAAAATACCTAAAGGGCAGTTTTTAAGACTTAGACGGAATTGTGGAGACGTGGAAATTTATGATCAGGAAGCAGAGATTCTTAAACACGGATTAGCTGATGGGGGTTAGGATGTAAGGGGTAACGCAGGAGGCTAAAAATTATGCTAAATGTCAAGATAGGAAAGAATTTAATTTATGATATGAAAAACAAAGAAGATGAAAGCAGCAGATTTAACTTTGTTAACACTTACTCTGGACATGCGGTATATGTGGAAAATATTATTAAAAACAACTGCTGTTTAAAAAGTGACAAGGGGCTAGCAGAAGTCAATGCCTGTTTGCCTAGAATGGCTTATTGGAGAGCAACCACATTAAAAGATAGTTTAGCGCACAGTTTACTTATAGATAGAAATGAGACATGGTTTCAGAAAGGTGTTATGAGTTGTTTTAAATGTAAAAATGTGTTTACTGTCAGTTTGAGGATGAAGGGGACAGCTTCAGATGCCCAACTACAGGACAGATTTATGAGATGTGACAGTTTGCCAGATGCCGCTGCCGTGGCCCTAACAAGACTACATATACCGTGAGCAGGCTATATTTGCAGTGGTCTTGGTAGGGTAGCAGGACCAGTAGGCAGCAAAACTGAGCTATTAAAAGGTCTTATAATCACAGCTGCTACTTGAATCTCCTATAACTGATTCCAAGCCATCGCATTGGTAGCAAGGGTTCTAGTATGTGCCCCTAGTGGTGTGGGACCTGAAATGTCAGGTAGAAGGGATTGCAGGATCAGATAAATATAACATTAATGACCAAACGTAAACATTTACCTTTACACTTAAAGTGCTACTTGGTGTAGCCCCACACTTGGGTGTGGGGCTTTCACCAATGACCATTCCCTACTAGAACTATTTTTGAGGTCAATTCTGTTGCCTGAGCAGGGCCATACTGTGTCCAGACCTGAGTGCAGGGGGTGTACTGAATTGTGCTACAGCATCCAGACTGATGCTGTAGTTCAGGTCTACGGTTCACTTCACACTCTGTTGCATTTTGAGAATTACCATAATGGCTCACGAACCTCAAAGAATTGTCAAAAATTGTTTAAAAAAAAGCCCTATACAGACTATTGCAAAACTGATTTTGTTAAATAGATTTAGTGTTGAACCATTCTGTAGCCTACCTTCCTAGGTAGGCTAGAGAATAGTTTTCAAGAGCAGTTCTACAAGTATCACATTCTAACTAGGTTAACTTTACTTACCAGGTTCAAAAGCTATTTTCTGGACAGAGCTATAGTTTTAGCACCAATATGAGGCCACCAGGAAGGACACTATAACTGGGGACCCCAAAGAGTATGAGCATAAATAAGAACCCCTGGTTAGTGCCTACAAATCAAAGCCACTTTACAAGGGTGTGGGAGATGGAAATAATAAGCCCCTTCACTCCAAATGTAATATAATATAACATCCACCTGGTATCCAGTGATAAGGGTGCTCTCTATTGAGCACACACCAAAAAGGGTGACTCAATAACGGAACCTTATTGGATGGCTACTGGATGGGGGGGACTGCAGGTATAGTGACATTCTGTCGCTATATATACACACATGCATGTGCTGGTGGGAGCGAGCACAGCGGAAGGGAAGGAAGGGTTTGTGTGGTATGTTGCAGTGACAGACTGCCGAGCTGAACCATGGTGTGGTGGGTGGGTCTCAGGCTACGGCTGCGAGGGTGCTGGGTTTGGGTCCAGGAGCTCATACATTTTGGTGCACCTGGCCTGAAATTTTTTTTTTATTTGCACCCCCCTGACATGCACCACCCTGGAGTTCAGAATCCTTTAGTAGAGGGTGCAGGGGAAGAAGCCCTCCACGGGGGATGCAGGGGCACAGCCCCCTGTATAAACATGTCAAATGTAAGTCCTCAGCTCCCTTTTGTCATGCACCAGGGCGTACATTGGTGAAACTGATTTTCACCAATGTGCATTCACCATAACGGCGATCACCTTTGCACGATTGCCGTTATCACATAGAACCCATTTACCTGTTCCATTTCCTCCAATAACATGCTCACTAAAATTAGGCTCTGGATTCATTTCTGCTGCAAAACAAAAACATCATGGTTTATTTACGGGGGGAGGGTTTACAATGGGGTGAGAGGAACAGAATTAAAGCATGTTTATGTTGGCTTGCATGCCAGCCAACATATTGCATTAGTAGCAAATTTGGCGGCACGGTCATCGTTGGGCGAATGCAAGGCACGCATCAGTAGGTGCATCCCTCATTCCCCAATAAGTCAGCATGCAGGTGCCACACCAGGAATACATAATATGGTGAGCACATCTAAGGAAAGGTCCGATGCAATGAGAGCAAAGCTCATCATATGCAGCGGCACCTCCCGACGTGCATTCCCTGGTGAAACATTAGAGTAAACATGGCTGCACACTGCCTGCCACAATGATAACTTTGGGAGTGCCCAATCCCCCATCTCAGCATACCCTCACCCAGTTTATGTGCTGATGGGGGAGCCTACTCCCCATCTGCATAATAAACCCCCCCATTTGTTATGTGATGAGGCAGTGCCCAATCCCCCTCAACTCTTGCCCCCCCATTATGTGCTGACTGGGGTGCCCAATCCCCTTCGGCTAGCCCCCCAAACACTCAGGTGGCATGCAGGGAGCCCATCCCAGTGTGACAAATGCCCCAGTAAAAAAAAAAGCCCTGCGCAATGTTTTTTTTTTTTACGCTGTAAAAGAAGAAAACAGTCCCTCGTGGTCTGCCCAGCTCCCTGCCCCAACCCGCATCCACACTCTGTGCACCCTGCCTCCCCACACCCTCTCACCCCATACTTACCTCTGGAGTCCAGTGCGATGATCTTTGGTGGATTGGGAACATGTCTGCACTCTTCAAAGCCAACCGCGAACTGAAGAAATGCTGGTAAGTTGTATAATGGCATAAATAGGGTTTTTTCAACTTTAGTACTTATCCTGGGCATTTTTTGTAATTTTTACACCAAATCTTCAACATGGGATTATTGGGGGCTCTCGTCATGAATTCAGTCACTGTCATGGCATTATTCAGTCCCGAAAGGTGACTTCAAAGTCAATGCGCTGAATCACCATTCGGGACTAAGCAATGAAATGATAGTGCCACATTTCATGAGGGGGGCTATCAAAAAGCCTATGTTGCAAATTTGGTGAAAAAAGTAAAAAAAATAGCTATTTTACAAGCGTGCATTGCGTGCTTTCCACGCACACTTGTAACTTCGTGAATTTTTAATATTTTCACTCCAGATTTTCAAAATTGGCATTTTTCCACACCTCCTTATGAACAGTACAGTTGTCATTTTACATATCCTGGCAGAAATGTGTTTTTGCACGTCCGGCACAAAATAGCATGGTCGCTGTGCAAAATCAGTTTTCGGGACAGTTTGAGAAAATGACGGTGATACTGTTCATGAGCAGAGGTCCTAAAATGCCTGCGTTGAAAATTTGGTGAGGAACGTCCATAAAATGACTGTGTTTCAAGTGTGCATTGCGCAGTTTCCAAGCGCCCTTGTAACTTCGCAAATTTGCAATATTTTCATGCCAGATTTTCAACAATGCCATTTTTCCACACCTCCTTATGAACAGTGCAGCTGTCATTTTTCACAGCCTGCCCAAAATGTGTTTCCACAACTGTGGTGCACAATCACATGGTCGCTGTGGGAACTCAACTTTTGGGACAGATTAACAAAATCACAGCACCACTGTTCATGAGGGGAGGTCCCAAAATGCCTATGTTGAAAATGTGGGTAAAAAAATCCCAAAAATAATTGGGTTACGGACGTGTGTTGCGCAGTTTCTATTCATGCTCATCACTTCACCAGTTTCTCATATTTTCACTCCAGATTTTCAATGCTGCCATTTTTTTACACCTCCTCATGAACAATACAGTTGTCATTTTTCTCATCCTGCCCAAAATGTGTTTTTGTCCCTGTGTCACCAAATGGCATAGTCACTGTGCAAAACCATCTTTCAGCTAACAAACGGATTGTGCCGCTCTTCATGAGGTGGGGTCACAAAAAGCCAATCTTGAAAATTTGGAGTGAAAATACCAACAAATGCCTACAACATTAGGGTTTCAAACTGTAACACCTCACCCTGTAGAAACTTCCAGGCATCAGGGGGTTTGATTTGGGATCATTGGCTGTAATGCTCATGCCATTCCACCCCCACCCCCACCTTGCAACCAGTGACAGGCATCAAGGTGTGCCTTGAAGTGTTCGGCCCTAAAGTTCACCCCATTCTCCTATACTGCATCATTCTCAGCATATTTCCTTATGGAATAGGGTAAATATAAGGCCCAAAGACCCCAAAGCACACCACAACATTTGTCATTATCTACAGGGTAGGGTGAGTTAAAACAGCATGAGCGTTGTAGCTGACACACCAAAGGCACACCCCAGTGCCTGTCAGTCTCTGCAGGGTGGGGGTGGGGTTGGCGTCAGTTCCATACTTCACTGCCATTCCTATTATGCATCTCTAACTCCTGCACTACCAATGCCAATGCCAGCAAGACAACATTCGGCATTGACAAGTGCTTCTTAATATTTGCATTTCACAAAAATCACATTTCCCTTTTTGATTCAGTCCCATATTGCAATCAATGCAACCACCAGGTCTATCTAATCTAGCTAACTGCTGCAGAAGTACCCAAACCCAGACCCACAGGTCCCAGTCCACATAACCCCAAAGTCATGTCACTGGGTACCCAGCATTTAAGTTGCAGGCCTGAGGTACAGCTGGTAGCTGACGTTGGCGTGCTCTATTGAATTAAATTAACTTTGTACATTTCCCCTTTTCTTTTCCTCCAGCCCTAGTGGGCATACTTAAATGATATACAGTCCCTAGGCACTGGGCAATTCCTGTGATTTAATCAATGTTCTGCAGAATCAGACCTTGGACAACACGGTTTGCTGAAGTCCTTGGGATGGTAACACAGGCAGAACTGGGCACAATGCTTGAACAAGGGGCACAGAGACTGCAGCTTGCTCTCTTTCTCTTGCTTGCAGATCTTGCAGCTTGTCCCCTTCAGCCCATTACAGGCCTGTTGCAAGGCACACACACAAGGCCTGCCAACTGCAGAGGACTCAGACATGGGAGTGGCCCCACGACCCAGTTCCCTTCAATCAGAACATCCTAGCACTCTTGTACAAGACCAGTGATCCCAGAACCCCTCTTGATGGGAGTTAGTGAGTTCCCCACCTGGCCTGGATGTCAGCAGAAACATTCAGTACATTCTGGTCTGCTTCTGTGTCTTTCTCTTTCCTGCCACAATGTGATGCCACAGCAATCGGTTTCTCTCATTTCCTTGCTGTATCTCAGGAGCAGCCAACCGGCACCTGACCCAGAAAGACACCTGTCCATCCTTCTGCTTTCACAGTCTCTTGACTTCAGCACAGCCACATTCTCACTCTGACTCACACATATTACCTGCACTCAAAGTCCCTTTTCTCTCTGTGCAGGTACATAGCACTTCTCTAGATCAAAGAGGCTTACTCTTCCTTTCCTTCTCTCAGTATATTTATATTATTTTCTTCCTTATCATTCTACAACAGTTCTACCTGAATCCTCCTTGGAGTGCACAGTCCGGGCTCTTTTCTCAACTGAGACAGCTTCTCTCCTCACTCACTCTGCTCAGACCCAACCAGCGGCTGCACTCTCAGCATGAGGAGCTGTTGGAACATTTACCCAGAATTCCTGGCTGTGGTACAGTGTGTAAATCAGTTGTGCCCACTACTGAAATAGTGCTCAGCTAATAGAAAGCTCTCAGCCAGAAGTAACAGCTCATACATAAAGGGCACCCCTAGGAGGCATACATTAAGAGTGGTCCTGCCCCAAGCCTTACTGTCTACTGATCTTCACCAATTGTTGTACCCACTACAGAAATAGTGGTCAGCTAATAGAAAGTTCTCAGCCAGAAACAACCAGCAGCAACAGTTCCGACACAAAAGGCACCCCTAGGAGACATACACCAAGTGCGATTTAACCCCTAGCCTTACTGTCTGCTGAGCTTCACTGATCTTCACTACCTCACAGAGCTGATCAGGTGACCATACCACAGTATCACAAATTCTGTCCACATTTCTGAAACAATCTTACCTAACATTCTGCCTTCCATCCACTTTACTGACAAGTAACCAGTCTTATTTTCGTCCATTCTCCCTCTCATGCCTGGGAGTGAATATTAATTTACTGCCAACAAATCTGAGGTCACAATGGACATCATTAACTGCAACAGCTATGGAACACTCTTTGCAAGGGCATTTATTCACAGGGTGGGGCACTGTCCTACCAGCTTTGCAATAAGGAACCTAACATCTCAGCTAAAGGCAGCATGGTCTGAGATACACCACCTCCGGCACAAGCTCGTTCAGTTCTCTAGAAACAATAACACCACAACAGCAACCTGCCACCCTCTCAAGCAGACACCCCTGCCACAAAGGGCATGCCATCCAGGGGGCTGGCAAAGGGTTGGAAAATGTGGTATAAAACCAAATCGCAGAACTAACATTGGAATATCTCCTACATACACATCAAATAAATATGCAACACTGTCTTCAATGCAACTGGAAAACAAGGAGGAAATAGAGTAGGTCAGGAAACCTGCACCACACTAAGTTGTGCCCACTACCAAGGAAAAGACAAAAAAAAAAAAAACATCGAAAAATCAGTACTCATAATTGGAGACTATGATTGGGAAGGTAGAGTCTTAGCTTTAACATTATGACCAGATGAGGCTCAAAGTTAAGTGCCTTTCTGGGACATCGGCATGGTGGGACACACACCACATAAAAAATATTGTGCGCAATAGGGAACCCGACACTAAGGTCATTCTCCACATAGGAACAAATGACCTAACCAGTAGGTCAGTGGAGGAAACAAAAGCAAACCTAATGACTTCCCTTTCATCCAGTGTATCTTTCTCTGAGATTCTGCCATCTGGGAGAGGGGGGACAGCAGGCAGAAGATCAGAGAGAAAGACATAACCGAACTTAACTGGCTAAAAATCTGGTGTAAAGAAAAAGAACATCACAATATAGGGAACACTTTCTGGGAGAGGGAGTTTTTTGCCTTTGATGGCCTACACCTCACAAGGTGGGAACTCGAGTGCTCGGTCAGAAGTTTGACGTCCATATCTCTCAGTTAAACTAGCAGAGGGGGAGGAAGCAAAGGCACCCATTGCATCAGAGAAAGCGCTATCTACCCCTCCCTGTATTCTCAGCTAGTATGGCATCTCAGCACCATAAGGTTAGCGTAACCTTAGATCAGAAGGATGATCTACCAACTAAAAGTGGTAGGAGTATGAAACACAAACAGTGTAAATTGAAACTGCATAACCAGACCTTAGAAAGGCAGACCCAGGGATGGCAGGCAATATGCATTAACGCTCATAGCTTACCAAACAAGATATCAGAGCTCACAGCCATGTTGGCAGAGGCACAACTAGACTGAATTGCAGTCACAGAAATGAGGTTCACCACGAACTACACCTGGGATGTAGTCATACCAGGTTACACGCTGTTCAGAGGGACTGCGAGGGAAGGAAGGGAGAGGGGGTGGCTTTGTATGTAAGGGAGTGGATCAATGCAACAGAGATCCAGGGAAAACACAGGAACACAGAGGTCCTGTGGGTTACCCTAGAGTTTGATTTGATTTTTATTTGTATACGGGTAAGCACACTGTGATACAATCCCTTTTACAGGTACGACCCATGGTCAATCAGATACTTACAAAGACTACATCAGACAAGGTTATACTTAACACAAAACATATTGAATAGGAATACAAATTCCACATCTAAATAAAATCACAATTAAATGTAAGTTTAAAAAACCCTAATACAGTTTAAACCATTATACAGATCTGTGTCACAAGGGCAGTGGCTCCATAGCTAATATATACATTCAATAAGTATCAATCTAGCAAACAGCTGCACTTAGATAAATCCATAAAGTGAATTTTCAAGGCTGCTGTAAACAACCCATGACTACCCACAGCTCTAATATGTACTGGGATATTGTTCCATATTGTTGTGAATAGTATGCAAACAATCGCTGTACTCTTGAAGTGTGCATAAATGGGATTCTTAACATAGCTGGGTCCCCTGATAACCTAGTATGTAATTTAGAAATAGAAATCTCAAGTTTTTTTTTTTTTAGACATTACATACTTATGGTAATATTCAACTGATAGCCATCCAAGATTTTCCAGTGTAGTACAGTGATGTCAATGAAAGCAGTCAGGGTGCTTCGAGGAAAGGAGGGGGGCAGCTAGAGGGCATGGGTGGAAGCTGGAGAGGGGAGATTCAGGGGAGAAAGGAGGAGGTGCTACTTCACTGAGGGGGTGGTGGAGCCATGGAATGCACTGCCCAGGGGGCTGGTGGAGGCAGAGACAGTGGAGGGGTTCAAGGGGGGTGGGACAGGTACAGGAAGAGTTCTGGAAGCAAACTCCAGTGCAGCGAGAATATCCAGAACTGGGAAGGGAGGAGCCAGAGAGGGTGAGGGGGGAAGCAAGGTCAGCTCGCAGGGTGGGGGCTGACCAAACGAGCAGACATGAAAGACCGTTAGGCCTATTCTGCTGGCATTTTAGTATGTTAGTATTGTAAGATGTTGATAAAGCAAATCTTCCAATTTTGTGCAACAGTACCGATTTCCACCTTATAGTACTGTAAGGAGCATTGTCCACCACTATGGAAGCATAGTTCAAAATGGGCAGCAAACATTGATTAGCAATTGCTAAATGCACCTCATCTGTCAAGAAGCTGCGCAGCCTGTATAGTAAAGCAATTTTGCAATGAATTTTAGATGTAATAGCAAGTATATGTGACTCATATGTTTAATGTGGGGTTTAAAACTACCCCCAAATACTTAAAGCTATTTACATCATCATACAAAATCCCCTCTAATGACTCAACTTGTAAACTAGAACCAATAGCTTTTAACTTGACAGGAGTACCAAATATCATAATATTTGTTTTTTGCTTATTTAATATTAATTTGTTATTAATCAACCAATTTTGCATAGTTTTAAGTTCCTTAGTCAGAGTTATATTAAGCTCTGATAGTACTCCCCATGACAAAAAGACAACAGTGTCATTTGCATATATAACCACATGTGCATCCTTAGCAGATGAGATAACAGTATCAAAGAAAATAGAAAATAAAATTGGTCCCAGTATGGAGCCCTGTGGGACTCCACACTAAGCCTTATCACATAAACTACTTCCAGTCTTTACCATCTGAAACCTATTTGAAAGGTAATTTATACCCAAATGCAATGCTGGTGTCCCCACCCCAATATACTTAAGTCTCTCGACTAGGAGGGAATGGTCCACCAAATCAAATGCCTTGGTCAAGTTCACGAAAGTGGCCCCAGTCAGGCACCCCCTCTCCATACCCTCGTGGACTGTGCTCGAGAACTCGACCAAGGCATTCTTAATACCCCTCTCTTCCTGAAACCATGCTGACATTGTGATAACAGACCATATGTTTCTGCATAGTTAGTTAATTGCCCAAAAACAATCTTTACCTGCAATTTAGATAGAGCCGACAGAATAGAGATTGGTCTGTAATTTGTAAATTGTGGGGGTTATCTACAGGCCCCCAACCCAGAAACCAGAAATTGACAAGGAACTCCTAGAACCCATCTAAATGATGGCCGACAAAGGTGAGCTGTTAATAGTTGGGGACTTCAATCTGACTGATGTAGATTGGCTCTCACACACAGCATCCTCTGAAAGGAGTAGGGAGTTCCTGCTCACACTGAAAGGGGCAGGGCTCAACCAACTAGTGAACTCACCCACTAGAGACCATGCTACCCTTGACCTAGTGCTCACAAACAGTTCAAGGGTTTCAAATGGTCAGGTGGGTGTAAACCTAGGGACCAGCAACCACAGGTCAGTCTGGCTATCAATCAACAAGGCAGAAGAAATATGTCACACAAATATCAAGATCCTGGATTTCTGTAGGTCAAACTTTCCAGAGATGAGATCAAAAATCAAATCATTACTAGTTAGGGGAAGCATGGGGGATGTGGAATATGACTGGGAGCATTTCAAGAAGGCCATAGCAACAGTTACTGAACAATGTACACTTCAAATTAGTAACTTAAAAAGAAGGAGAAAACCACTCTGATTCACAAGAGACTTAATCAGCAATAATAAGGGATATGAAGAGGACATTTAAGCAATTCAAGGTATCACAGAAGGAAGCCAACATGGACAACTACAGGAACAAGCTCAAGGAGGCAGGAAAAGCCATTCGAAGGGCCAAAGCACAAACAGAGGAAAAAACAGCACAGGGAGTTAAGATGGGAGATAAAACCTTCTATAGGTACATGAGAGAAAAAAGGAAGAGTAATGGGTGGGGGGATTAATAGCATAAGCTGGCCAGATGGCAGAGGATGACAATCACAAAGCAGAGGTGTTGTACAAGTTTTGCTGCTCCGTTGTCACAATACAAGACAGTGGAAAAGGTCCTCCACTGAAGCAGATGGAACAAAATAAAAAGGAGGCAGACACAAGCCCCTTCACAAGGGAAAGAGTCCTAGAAGAGCTAAACAAACTTAGAGTTGATAAAGCAATGGGGCCAGATGGAATTCACCTGAGGTGTTGAAGGAGCTACGGGAAGAAATTGAAGTACCACTAGTAAAATTATTCAGTAGATCATTGGAAAGTGGTACAGTACATTAGGACTGGAGAACAGCAACAGTGGTGCCCCTGCACAAGGGAGGAAGTAAGGATGATACTGGGAACTATCATCCAGTCAGCCTATATTCAATAGTGGGAAAAATGAAGGAAGCTCTACTTAAGGAGAGTGTGACAGTGTAAACACTACACTGGGAAACAAGAGGTTAGCATCTTGTTTGAGGCTGAGGAAATGCAGGGAGTGAAACATGAACTGTCAAGGGGGGGTACCTCCCCAGGTGTTGCTAATTAGAGGGATTGCTAAAAGGCAGAGCATCCAGCAAGGGGTCAGTTAGAAGCTGGAAACTGCTGCAGGAAGGAGCTACTCCTAGACAGATAACCCTGCAAGATGGAGGGTGGAATGTAAAACAGGAACCAGAGCAGAACACCAAGGAGAAAGGTTAATTTCTGGAGAGTGCCTTTGGAGTTAGAAGTTGAAACCTGCTGCTGAAAAAGAGACCCTATCCAGCTGGGCCAAAAACAGTAAGTGGAATGTACTACTAATTACAGCCTGCAGATAAGGCTAAAAGGGAAAACTGTTTGTGTTTTGTTTGAGACCGTGCATTCAAAACTGCTGGCTCACAAACCATTTATGTTTTGTTTCAGACTGTATATTGAAAAACTGCTGGCCCACATAGGTGGTTCAAAGATTCCTTTTGTTAAGTCAGCCTGAAAGAACTGTTTTGTGCTAACCTTTATGTTACCTGACTAGGCTGGAGAAGTTGAATTGCCTGATTATGCTTTTCTGAAGCAATGGCTTACATTTGGAGCAATAAAAGTACATTTTCTTCTGAGAACTTTAAACCCAGCATGTTGCCTCTCCATCTACCATAGGCCAGCTTGTCACATGTGGTAGTAGAAGTGGGATTTGAACACCTGCTGAAGTGAGCAGGACTAGTTACATTCTGAAAAAACGGATATGGAGAAATTGCTGAAGTTCCTCACTGAACAACAACAGGCTTTCAGGCAGCTGGCACAGCAGCAGCAGGAGGCACAACAGTGGGCGCAACAAGCACAACAGGCTCAGCAACAACAGGTTCTCACCCAGCTGGCTCAGCAGCAGCAGGAGGCACAACAACGGGCCAACAAGCACAACAAGCACAACAGGAGGCACTACAGCAGCTCCTGCAGTCCTTGGTGCAACAGCCGCAACAAGATCCTACTGGTGAGACTGGTTCAGCTATCGTGGGGCCAGAGGTTCCTAGGATGAACACCATGCTGACTAAAATGACATCTGAGGATGATCCTGAGGCCTTCCTGGTAACGTTTGAGCAAGTGGTGGAAGCTGCTGGATGGCTCAGACCTCAGTGGGCTGTCCGCCTTGCCCCCTGTCTGACTGGGGAAGCCCAAGCAGCCTATCAAGCTATGGACAGTACCACAGCAGGGAAGTACACAGAGGTGAATTAGCAATCCTGGACCGCCTAGGCATCAATGCAGAAAGTTACCAATGGAGGTTCCAGAGCTTCAAATTTGCAGTAGGTGTACAACCTAGAGCAGTGGGACAACAATTGCGGGACCTGTGTCGGCATTGGCTAAAACCCTAAGGATGCAGACCCCAAGATGGTTGAGTTAATCATCTTGGAACAATTTCTGAACATCCTGCCCCTGGGAATTCAGAGCTGGGTCCACAAACAGAAGATCACCATGCTAGCAGAAGCCATGCAGATCTCAGAACAAGTGTTGTATGCTGAACTCTCCTCCCACCCCGTGATCCAGCTTACAAGGCCACATGGGAAGATGGGGAATTGTCCCAGAAGCCAGACTGAAGGAATATTGGCTGGAACTGTGAAGGGACCTTGGGAATGTAGGGAGGGGGGTTATGGGCCAAATAAGGATTAGAATCTGGGAAAGATGACAACCCAGCAGCCCAGGGAGACATTTCCTGAAACATAGAAACATAGAATTTGACAGCAGATAAGGACCGCTTAGCCCACCCAGTCTGCCCATTTCCCGACCTAATGGATAAGCTGCAGATCCTAGTTAACCAGCAGCATACTTCTTCCTACCCCCAACCCTTAGAATTGCCTTATGACTGTCCCATGCATGCTTGAATTCCACCACTGTTTTTGACTCCACAACCTCCTCCGGAAGGCCATTCCATGCATCCACAACCCTCTGTGTGAAAAAATACTTCCTTAAACTACTTCTGAGCCACCCCCATCTTCAAATTGTGCCCCCTTGTTCTTGCACACCTCTTTTTTTGAAAGATGCTACCCTCTTGGACTTTGTTGATTCCCTTGAGGTACTTGAAAGTTTCTATCATGTCCCCCTCTCCCTCCTTTCCTTGAGGCTATACATATTAAGCTCCTTAAGTCTCTCTTCATATGTCTTCCAGTGCAGACCCTGCACCATTTTAGTTGCCCTCCTCTGGACAGCTTCCATCCTTTCTATGT
This sequence comes from Neoceratodus forsteri, assembly GCA_016271365.2. Classification (NCBI taxonomy): domain Eukaryota; kingdom Metazoa; phylum Chordata; order Ceratodontiformes; family Ceratodontidae; genus Neoceratodus; species Neoceratodus forsteri. Next base: position 887,958,162 of record CM057454.1, on the reverse strand, counting down.
CTTTGCAGATATTGGGTCTCCAGAACTGCACACAGTACTCCAGATGGGGTCTCACCAGCTGTCTGTACAGAGGGATAATAACTTCCTGTTTTCTACTGGTGATGCCTCTCCCTATGCATCCCAGTATCCCCCCAGCCCTCCTTGCTGCCCTCTCACATTGCTTGCCCACCTTTAGGTCATCTGATATGACTACCTCCAGGTCCATTTCCATTTTGTTGTTGTTAGTATCTCACCCCCATTGTGTACTCTTCCCCTGGGTTTTGTTTCCCAGGTGCATTACCTGCACTTCTTAGCATTGAATCTAAGCTGCCATACATTTGACCATTCCTCTAACCTTGCCAAGTCCTTCTCATCCTTTCCACCCACCTTGTACATCAACTCTGTTGCAGATCTTTGTGTCATCTGCAAAGAGACATACTTTTCCTTCCAGTGCCTCTGCAATGTCACTTATAAAGACATTGAAGAGGACCGTCCAATACTGAACCCTGCAGTACCCCACTAGTAACCCTTTCTTCAGAGAGTGGACCCATTTACTATTACTCTGTGTCCTATTCTCCAGCCAATTCTTTCCCAGGCTGTCATCTTGGGACCCACCCCAGGCTGGCTAACTTGTATATTAATATTTTGTGTGGGACTGTGTCAAATGCCTTGATAAAGTCTAGGTAGGCCATGTCCACAGCCCCTCCCTGATCTACTACTTTGGTCACCCAGTCAAAGAAATCTATCAGATTCATCTGGCATGACCGTCCCACTGTGAATCCATGCTGTCTTGGGTCCTGTGCCACTCTGGCCTCTAGATACTCGACAGTTCTTTCCTTCAGAAGTGATTCCATCATTTTCCCTACCACTGAGGTTAAACTAACATGTCTGTAGTTTCCTGCTTCTGCCTTGCTCCCACTTTTGTGAAGGGGAATCACATCTGCCCTCCTCCAGTCCTCGGGTACCACCCCATCCTCCCATGATTTGTTAAAGAGGGTAGTCAGTGGTGTCACTAGTTCTACCCTTAGTTCTTTTAGAATTCTGGGATGAATCCCATCAGGCCCCATTGCTTTGTCCACCTTCAGTTTTAAGAGTTCTTTCAGAACCCTTTCTTCTGTAAATGGGCTGGTATCAACTTCTGTATCCAGAGTGTTTCTACTGTTTGTTTTAGGTACCTCCCCCTCTTCATTTGTAAATACTGAGCAAAAATATTTGTTTAGTATCTCTGCCTTTTCACAGTCACCCTCTGCCACCCTCCCTCCCCTTTATTAAGCCTCACTATCCCTCCCTTGGTCTTCCTTCACTCCCTGATGTACCTATAAAAGGTTTTATCCCCCTTCTTAACTGAGTTGGCTATCTTTTCCTCGGTTTGGGCCTTTGCTGTTCTGACTGCCTTCCCAGCTTCCTTTTGCTTTAATTGATACAGTTCTCTGTCCTGCTCCCTCTGTGATTCCTTGTACTTCCTGAATGCTTTCTTTTTCTCTTAAACCTTCACTGCCACTTCCTCTGAGAACCATAGTGGTTTCTTACATCATTTTGTTTTGTTTATTTGCTTCACACAAAGGCTTGTTACCTCTGTGATGGCAGTTTTTATTATTCCCCATTGTTCTTCCACCCCTCCTTCCTGCCCATTTGCTAGTGCATTCCTTAGGCACTCACCCATTTTTATGCTCCTGAATGGCTTGACTCTATTACCTTTTATAGGTACATCAGGGAGTGAAGGAAGACCAAGGGAGGATAGTGAGGCTTAATAAAGGGAGGGAGGGTGGGCAGAGGGTGACTGTGAAAAGGCAGAGATACTAAACAAATATTTTTACTAAGTAGTTTAGGCCCGCTGCCTAAATCCAGAGGCTCACCCCATAGCTGAGACACAGGGGCATGTTTCTCATGTGGATAGAAGGGTCACTTTGCAAAGAACTGCCCCCATATGGAGTGTACCTTCATAAACTGCACATTTACAGATGTGTATTCACTGTACAGTGTTGGTGGGAGCTCTGATTCCCAGAATTTTGTGATCCCTGTTGAGGTAGAAGGGATAGAGACGGAGGCTCTGGTGGACTCAGGAAGCTGCCAGACCCTAGTCAGGGTGGCCTTTGTGAACCTTCAATGCTGGCAGGATCAGAATCCCATCCCTATCTGATGTGTGCTTGGGGATGAAAAGGCTTACCCTAGTGCTATGGTTACACTTACTCTGGGAGGCCAAACAGAGACTATAAGGGGGAAGGTTGCCCCAGGGTTACCCTATCTGGTGTTACTGGGGAGAGACTGGAAATGGTTTGATGACTTATGGAAAGCAGACTTATCTTTGGTAATTACCCGGTCTCAGGGTCGTGAAGGGAAGGGGCCAGCCACCTGCAGCTGGGGGAAGTTTTTACTTTCCCTGAGCCAGGGATTTTTAGTGCCCAGACAAGAACCACAAATCTAAGCAAGAATGTAGGGCAGCAAAGGAAAGGGGCCCTGAAGGGGCAGGTGCACAGGAAGGAGGTAAAGCAAAGGCAAAAGTGGGTCCAGTCCCACAGCCTGACCCTAACGCTGACACACCTAACCAAAGTCCCAGAGGGCCATCCCTATCAGAGCAAGATGTGTTAAAGCACTGCCTGGACATTGCCAAAGAACAATGGGCCAATGGTATACTCAGTCGGGTATACACCCAGTTGGCCGTCAAGGAAGGGGAAGTGGTAGATGAGAATCGAGCAGCACGCTATCCTCATTTTGAGTTACAAGGGGGTATCCTGTATCAAGTGAGTAAGGAGGCCTAGATGGGGGATACCCAGCATCAGTTGCTAATCCTGCAAGTCTTTCAGGGGGAATTACTCCACCTCGCCCACTCTATTCCTGTGGCAGGACACTGTGGGGTACAGAATACGTTAGCCTAACTGCTGCCCAGATTCTTTTTGGCGGGCATCTATCAACATGTGAAAGATTATTGTGCATCTTGTCCCGAGTGCCAGTTAGTAGCTCCAAAGAAAAATCCAGGGGCCCCTATAGTGCCCTTACCTGTTATGGAGGCACCTTTTGACCGGATTGGGGTTGATATAGTGGGACCCCTTGAAAAGAATGCAGGGGGGGGTACCAATACATTTTGGTGATTGTAGACTATGCTAGCCGGTACCCCGAGGCCATCCCATTATGAAGCATTTCAGACAAAATTGTAGCCGGGGAGCTATTAAAGGTCTTTAGTCATATGGGAATACCAAAGGAAATGTTGACTGACCAGGGAACTAACTTCATGTCCCACCTGACTCAGGAGGTTTGTATTTTATTGGGAATCCGCTCCATAAGGACCTCGATCTACCATCCTCAGACAGATGGCCTCCTGGAGCAATTCAACAAAACTCTTAAAACAATGCTTCAAAAGTACATAACCACTGAGGTCCGGGACTGGGACAAGTTACTTCACTTACTGATGCTCACAATGTGGGAGGTCCCTCAAGCTTCTACAAGGTTTGCTGCTTTTGAACTCCTCTATGGGCACCACCCATGAGGTGTTCTTGATGTAGTAAAGGAGATGTGGGAGAAACCCGACCCCAAGACTGAAAATGTGGTGCAATATGTCCTGCAACTGAAGGAAAGATTAGATCGGGTGGTGAAATTTACCCGAGAAAATCTGGTGAAGGCTCAGCAAAGACAAGAGTAGTACTATAATCAGGGAGCCCTGTTGAGGGAATGTAAACCAGGGGGTCATGTACTAGCTTTGTTTCTGAGCAGCCAGAATAAGCTTCTAGCAAAATGGAAGGGGCCTTACGAAGTTACCCGGAGGGTGGGCCCAGTTGACTAAAGTTTGCCAGCGAGAAAGGTGATAAGAGAATGCTCTACCATGTCAATTTGCTGAAATTCTGGAACCAGAAGGATAGCCTATTGATTTCCTCTGAACCAGACATACTGGATCTGGGATCCCAAGTGCTGGATGAGAATCTGGGGATACAAGTCCCAATGGGAGAACAGCTGTCTCACAAACAGAAACAGCAACTGGGAGAGTTGGTAAGCCAGTTTTTGGATGTTTTCTCCTTCCTCCCGGAGACAACCCATATGATAGCTCATCATATAGAAACAGAGCCAGGGGAGAAGGTGAGGCAGTGACCGTATCACTTGCCAGAAGCCATATGAGACACTGTTAAGAAGGAGTTACAGGACATGCTAGAGTTGGGGGTGATTGAGGAATCCAGCAGTGACTGGTGTAGCCCCATAGTGTTAGTACCAAAGGAAGTTGGGGCTACCCACTTCTGTATTGATTTTTGCAGGGTCAATGCCATCTCAAAGTTTGATGCCTACCCCATGCAAACTGTTGGATAGACTAGGGGAAGCCAAGTACATAATAACTTTGGACCTAACAAAAGGGTACTGGCAAATCCCTTTGACCCCAGAGTCTTGGGAAAAGACAGCATTTGCTATCCCCTTTGGGCTATATCAGTTCCATACCATGCCTTTCAGCTTACATGGGGCACCTGCAACCTTTCAAAGGCTCATGAATCACTTGCTGTGACCCCATGCCCACTATGCAGCTGCTTACCTAGATGACATGGTGATCCACAGCACTGATTGGGAGTCCCATGTATCCAAGGTGGCAGCTGTACTACAGTCCTTATGAGAAGCAGGGCTGACAGCTAATCCAGTGAAGTGTGCTTTGGCCAAAGCTGAAACTAAGTACTTAGGCTACTGTATAGGTAATGGACAGGTGAGACCCTTGGTCAGTAAGGTCCAAGTCATAGCCGAGTGCCCAGTACCCACCACAAAAACCCAGGTGAGGACCTTCTTAGGACTGGCAGGGTATTACCACCAGTTCATACCATACTTCTCCACCCTTGCCAGCCCCCTTACAGACCTCACCCAGAAATCTGCCCCCAATAAGGTCCAATGGTCAGAGGAGTGTGACCAGGCCTTCACACAACTCAAAGCAACACTGTGCAGAGAGCCAGTATTACAGAGTCCTGACTTCAACAGGACCTTTATCCTACAGATGGACTCCTCTGAAGTCGGGCTAGGAGCCGTGCACTCCCAGGAGTTTGAGGGGGAGGAACATCCTATCCTCTACCTCAGTTGGAAACTCTTTCCCCAGGAGAAAAACTATGCAGTGATAGAGAAAGAGTGTCTCGCAGTCAAGTGGGCTGTGGAGGCCCTCTGCTACTACCTGCATGGCTGGCAGTTTATCCTGGTCATAGGGCATGCCTCTCTGAGGTGGCTACAGGTGATGAAGGATGACAACCCCCCATCACCAGGTGATACTTGGACCTCCAGCCATTTTCTTTTACGGTGCACAACCAGGCCGGGACCAAGAATGGAAATGCGGACTTCCTGTACCGGGAGGGGAATGATCAGGGACCAACCAACTGTGCCTTCACACAAAGGGGGGAGGTATGTGACAGTGTAAACACTACACTGGGAAACAAGAGGTTAACATCTTGTTTCAGGCTGAGGAAATGCAGGGAATGCAAAGCGAACAGGCAAAGGGGTGGTTCCACCACAGGTGTTGATAATTAGAGGGATTGCTAAAAGGCAGTGAGAATCCAGCAAGGGGTCAGTTAGAAGCTGGAAATTGCTGCAGGAAGGAGAGGTTCCTAGGCAGAGAACCCTGCAAGATGGAGGGTGGAATGTAAAACAGGAACCAGAGCACAAAATCAAGGAGAAAGGTTAATTTCTGGAGAGTGCCTTTGGAGTTAGAAGTTGAAACCTGCTGCTGAAAAAGAGACCCTATCCAGCTGGGCCAAAACCAGTAAGTGGAATGTACTATTAATTACAGCCTGCAGATAAGGCTAAAATGGAAAACTGTTTGTGTTTGATTTGAGACTGCATTCAAAACTGCTGGCCCACAAACCATTTATGTTTTGTTTCAGACTGTATATTGAAAAACTACTGGCCCACATGGGTGGTTCAAAGACTCCTTTTGTCAAGTCAGCCTGAAAGAACTGTTTTGTGTTAACCTTTATGTTACCTGACCAGGCTGGAGAAGTTGGACTGCCTGATTATGCTTTTCTGGAGCAATGGCTTACATTTGGAGCAATAAAAGTACATTTTCTTCTGTGAACTTTAAACCCGGTGTGTTGCTTCTCCATCTACCATAGGCCATCTTGTCACAGAGAGAATAGTGGAATACCAGAGGGAAAATAGAAAACTAGACCTCAGGCAACATGGTTTCACAGCAGGAAGATCATGTCAGACAAACATGACACATTTCTTTGACTGGCTTACCAAAACAATGGACCAGGGCAGCTTAGTGGACATAGTGTACCTAGACTTCAGTAAAGTCTTTGACACCGCCCCCACAGGAGGCTGGGAAATAAGCTGGAGCACACAGGGTTAGGGCACAAGATAGTCAACCAGTGTTAGGAATTGGCTATGTAATAAAAAACTGAGAGTCTTGGTAAATGGAGCTATGTCACAGGAAGGGGATTGGAGGTGACCAGAGGTGTGCCACAGGGGTTAGTGCTGGGTCCAATACTCTTCAACATATTCATCAGTGATACTGCAGAGGAATTGGAGGGAAAGGTATGCCTGTTTGCAGATGATACAAAGCTCTGCAACAGGGTGGATACATGGGAGGGGACCACAAGCATGGTGGACAACCTCGGGAAACTAGAGGAGTGGTCAAAACTATGGCAGTTAAAGTTTAACACCAAGAAATGCAAGGTCATGAACCTAGGAAAGTGAAACTCAGAAGTAAAGTACACACTGGATGAGCACCAATTGGAGGTAACAAAGATGGAAAAGGATCTCGGTGTACTCATCACCAATGACTTAAAAGTCACAAAACAGTGTGAAAAAGTGGCGCATAGAGCAAGTGGCATCCTAGGATATATAGGTAGGGGCAACAGCTTAATCTGGTTCAAAGTCAGCTGGCATTCATCTGTATCCCCCTCCCCGGGTCGTGCCTGAAAATAAACAGGACTTGTCTAGTGCACTTACCTGGTCAATAAAAACTAAATAAATAAATTACAAGCAGAAAGCAAGAGGTAATCATGCCACTGTAAAGATCCTTGGTGAGGTCACACCTGGAGTACTGTGTCCAGTTCTGGAGGCCACACCTGAAAAAGGGCAAAGATAGATTAGAGATGGTGCAGAGAAGGGCAACTAAAATGGTGCAGGGGCTGCACCATGAGACATGAAACTAAGCTCAAAGAACTGAAGTTGTACTCACTAGAACAGAGAAGAAACAAAGGTGACATGATAGAAAAGTTCATATACGTCAAAGAAATAAACAAGATGGAGAACCTCTTCCAAGAAAATAAGGGAACTCAGACAAAGGGGCACAACTTGCATCTGGTGGGAGACAAGTTCAGGAGCAACTGTAGTGAGTACTTCTTCACAGACAGGGTGATAGAGCCATGGAACAGCCTGCCAGCACATGTGGTGGCAGCCAGAATGGTAAGAGAATGTAAGCTAGCGTGGGATAGACAGTGTGGACAGCTTGGCTGGAACAATTAATGGGGAAGGGAGTAGCCACCGTGGGCAGACTAGATGGATCAAGTGGTCCCCATCTGCCGACACCATTCTTATGTTCTTATGTTCATTCCTCTGTATCCGGTCTTTTCCCAGGCTTAGATGTAACCTTTGTCCTTTTACCAGGTTCAGGACACAACTTCTTCTCTATTCTTCTTTATCTCACCGCTGTGGTGCAATTTCAGAACACTGAATGTTCAGCATCCTGCAGCTTTCTGTTTCTCTCTGCCAAGTTGCTTCTTTAACATCTTTTATCTCTCTCTCCAGCTTCTCCTTTCCTGATGGGGCAGTCACTCCCTGCCCTGGGGGACAAATTGCTGGCAGCCCCAGGCAGGCTCATCCTGCAGCCCCATTCTCTCCAGGGGTTAGAACCCCCTTCCTTCTGGAGGAGCTCCACTGAACTGCCTCAATCTCCAACTGTCCTTGGCTTTTGGGAGCCCTTTCCTTGCTTCTCATTGGCTGGAGCCACAGTTAATATGTACGAGGCTCCCTCTATGCTTCATTGGAGCATAAAAAGGTGCCTAAATTTTCTCTCGTATTTTCCCCCAACAGTCTGTTCAAACAGTTCCAGAGTCCCTGGCAAGAATCCTGGCTCAGTGGTTGGCTGGATGATGTCACATGGCCGCCCAACATGGTTTCTGAAATAAACAGTGTTCCAACATTTTAACAGTGTCCCAAGTTTCAAACTTTTCTGCAGCAAAACACTTTCTCTTTAATTATTTCCCCACAGAGTTGTAGCCACCCCGTGCACTGTGAAGGGACTGCACCATTTGACTCAGTCCCACACAAAAGATTAATATACAGGTTAGCCAGCCTGGGAGTGAGTCCCAAGATGACAGCCTGGGTAAAGAATTGGCTGGAGAATAGGACACAGAGGGTAATAGTAAATGGAGTCCACTCTGAAGAAATGGGGTTACTAGTGGGGTACCGCAGGGTTCAGTATTAGGACCGGTCCTCTTCAACGTCTTTATAAGCAACATTGCAGAGGGACTGGAAGGAAAAGTATGTCTCTTTGCAGATGACACAAAGATCTGCAACAGAGTTGATGCACAAGGTGGGGTGGAAAGGATGAGAAGGGACTTGGCAAGGTTAGAGGAATGGTCAATTGTATGGCAGCTTAGATTCAATGCTAAGAAGTGCAAGGTAATGCACCTGGGAAGCAAAAACCCAGGGGAAGAGTACACAATGGGGGGTGAGATACTAACAACAATAAAATGGAAAGGGACCTGGGGGTAGTCATATCAGATGACTTAAAGGTGGGCAAGCAATGTGAGAGGGCAGTAAGAAGGGCTGGGGGATACTGGGGTGCATAGGGTGGCATCACCAGTAGAAAACAGGAAGTTGTTATCCTCTGTACAGACAGCTGGTGAGACCCCATCTGGAGTACTGTGTGCAGTTCTGGAGACCCAATCTCTGAAGGACATAGACAAGATGGAAGCTGTCCAGAGGAGGGAACTAAATGGTGCAGGGTCTGCACCAGAAGACATATGAAGAGAGACTAAATGAGCTTAATATGTATAGTCTCAAGGAAAGGAGGGAGAGAGGGGACATGATAGAAACTTTCAAGTACCTCAAGGGAAGCAACAAAGTCCAAGAGGGTAGCATCTTTCAAATAAAGAGGTGTGCAAGAACAAGGGGGCACAATTTGAAGATAGAGGGTGGCTCAAAGGTAATGTAAGGAAATATTTTTTCACAGAGAGGGTTGTGGATGCATGGAACGGCCTTCCGGAAGAGGTTGTGGAGTCAAAAACAGTGGTTGAATTCAAGCATGCATGGGACAGTCATAAGGCAATTCTAAGGGGTGGGGGTAGAAAGAAGTAGGCTGCTGGTTAACTAGGATCTGCAGCTTATCCATTAGGTAGGGAAATGGGCAGACTGGGTGGGCCAAGCAGTCCTTATCTGCCGTCAAATTCTATGTTTCTATGTAACATATTACCTCAACTCTCTCGCAGTTACTGCTGCCATTTCCTAATGTTCCCAGGCAGCACACACACACAAAGCCCCATTTCATTCCCTGGCTGCAGTCCGTGAACACATTTTATTTATTTATTTTCCCCATAGATCTGCAGTCACACCTTTACTTTATTTAATCTGTTTTCTTCCCTGTCCTAGCACTAGCTCTACATTTTGCCCCTGCACTAGACAGGAGTTATGAGCTTCAAAGGGATGCTGTCTTATGAATATTAATGAGGTGGCTCCCAAATGCCTGAGCGCAATTGGTGCTCACAAAAAAGGCTCTTGCTGCTTCCCCGCCACCTCTCCAGTCTTGCTCATGTCTCCGGACCCTCTCTTACATTACACTGGGACTGGAACCACCAAATAGGCACACTGAAAGGCCACCAAATGGCCGATTTGAAATTGCACTTTTTGCGCATGTGCAGAGCATCTCCTAGCACCGGAATGCCACAGAAATGGCAGGCTGCTCCGCAAACCAGCTCTTCCAGCCCTGGTCTCCCAAAACAACATGTGGGGGCTTGCTGGAGAGGTCCAGGACGCAGGGAGCAGCCAGGAAAACTGGAACAGAGGGAAAAAAAGAATAGGGGGTCTACCAAAACCCCAGAGAATATGCAGCCTTTTCGGGGGCTCACATGTAAGCCCCCAAAGCAGGGTTACACTTCTCCTCCCCTTAAATGCTTGGCATCTGAGCCAAGCAAGAGATTTACCATCAAATCATCCCTGTAACTCATTCATATCTACAGTAATGTCAAAACCTATGACATCCTACTCTATATACAGTGTTACCTATTCTAGTCAACAACATCAAACTATTTCTCATTTCCACAATCATCTATTCACATCAGTTTACACCTTACCCCATTAACTCAGAACTTTTGATGGTATTAACCCTCCACAGGGATCCTTGGCACCATTATTCTCCAAGTGCCACAACTTTTGGTGCACTTTACACCTTTGATCACCAGTGGGCATCCCCCCTACATTTTCCATTGACCAGCAATGAAAGTCAGCCCAAGACAGCGTCTGATGCCAAAATCACTTCTGCAATGCCTTTCATATCTGCTTCACCATTTCCCACCACTTGCTAGGGTCCCCAATTTTAGCAAGCTGGAGCGGGGTCCGTGCTGGGTGTGACTGGCACAGGAGATCCCAGCAGTGCCTCCATGTGTAGCCCCTCTCTGGCACTATCCTGGAGAGGGCCACTGCCCCTATCTTGCGGGCCCGAGCAAGGGTAAGGGGCCTGGGTTCCCACCACTGACCTACAGGAGTCCTTTCCCAAAAGCTGAAAATAAAATGGCGGTGCCTCCACCTAGAATACATATTAGTGGGTCTGATTACCTGCAGTACAACCCCCTGGGATGTCGTACCAACCTGCCTCCCCAACAGTTACCCCAACATGGACTTACCAGGATTCGAACCTCCCCACACTCAGTTATAACAATTACCTTTTCCATTTCATCCAATAACACTCACTAAAATTAGGCTCTGGATTCATTTCTGCTGCAAAATAATAACATCACCGTTTATTTACAGGGGGAGGGTTTAGGATGGGGTAAGAGGAATAGAAATCAAGCATTTGTTTTTTCAATCCCATATTGCAATCAATGCAGCCACCAGGTCTATCTAATCTAGCTAACTGCTGCAAGAAGTACCCAAACCCAGACCCACAGGTTCCAGTCCACATAACCGCAAAGTCCTGTCACTGGGTACACAGAATTTAAGTTACAAACCTGAGATGCAACTGGTAGCCAGCGTTGGCATGCTTTCTTGAATTAAATTAACTTTGTACAGTTCCACTTTGCTTTTGCTCCAGCCCTAGAGGACATACAGTCCCCAGGCACAGGGCAATTCCTGTGATTTACTCATGGTTCTGCAGAATCAGACCTTGGATGGCATAGTTTGCTGAAGTCCTTGGGATGGATGGCAACACAGGCAGAACCGGGCACAATGCTTGAACAAGGGACATGAAGACTGCAGCTTGCTATCTCTTTCTCTTGCTTGCAGATCTTGTAGCTTGTCCCCTTCAGCCCATTACAGGCCTATGGCAAGGCATGTGTGCAAGGCCTGCCAACTACTGAGGACCCAGACCTGGGAGTTGCCCCATGGCCCAGCTCCCTCTGATAAGAGTGTCCTAGCACTCTTGTACAAGACTCGTGATCCCCTGCAATGGCAGACCGCACTTGATGGGGGTTAGTGAGATCCCCACCTGGCCCTGGGTGTTGGCAGAAACATTCAGCACATTCTTTTCTGCTTCTCTTTCTCTTTCCTGCCACAGTGTGTAGCCACACCAATCTGCTTCTCTCTTTTCCTTGCTGTATCTCAGAAGCAGACAACAGGCACCTGACCCAGAAAGGCACCTATCCATCCTTCTGCTTTCACAGTCTCTTGACTTCAACACAGCAATATGCTCGCTCTGGCTCACACATATCACTTGCACTCAAAGTCCCTTTTTTCACCATGCAGGTACATAACAATTCTCCAGACTGAAGAAGCTTAATCTTCCTTTCCTTCTCTCAGCACATTTGTATTTTCTTGTTCCTCATCATTCCTCTGTATCTGATCTTTTCCCAGGCTTAGAGGCAACCTTCGTCCTTTTACCAGGTCCAGGACACAACCTTCATCCTTTTACCAGGCTCTGGATGCATCTTTTGTCTTTTTGCAGGATCAAGACAAAACCTTTGCCTTTTTGCCAGGTTCAGGACATAACCTCTTCTCTATCCTTCTTTATCTAACCGCTGTGGTGCAATTTCAGAACACACAATGTTCAGCATCCTGCAGCTTTTCTTTTCTCTCTGCCAAACTGCTTCTTTAATAACTGTTCTCTCTCCAGCTTCTCCTCTCTTGAAGGAGCAGGCACTCCCTGCCCTGGGGGACAAATTGCTGGCAGCCCCCAGGCAGGCTCATCCTGCAGCCCCATTCTCTCCAGGGGCAAGAGCACTGCCTCGATCTCCAACTGTCCTTGGCTTTTGGGAGCCCTTTCTTCACTCCCCATTGGCTGGAGCCACTGTTCTTCAGCAAAAAATAATATGTATGAGGCTCACTCAATGCCTCACTGGCGCATAAAAAGGTGCCTAAACTTTCTTCTGTATTTTCCCCCCCAACAGTCTGTTCAAACAGTCCCAGAGTCCCTGGCAAGAATTCTGGCTCAGTGGTCGGCTGGGACTCTAACCATGCCAACACTGCCAAATCCTGTATCGTGAATCTAGTTCTCCACCAGCTCATCTCCTTACCTACTAGATCCAACTATAAAACTGTGACTCCCACACTTATAGACTGGATCATCGACTCGCATCCCTCCCGCATCACCAACTCTGGTGTTTTGCCTGACTGTATCAGCGATCATTGTGCCATTTTCTGCCTATGGTCAGCCCGTCTACCCAAACAAAAACCTAAATTCATTTTCTCCAGGAAACTAACCAATCAGAAAATTGAGCAGATAACCCATGAACTCAGTCTAGTGGACTGGTCGTTCACGGAGGGGCCAGGCGACTGCAACTCTATCCTAGATAAATTCTCCAGGATTCTGGGCAGTGTCTCTCTGCGACAGGCACGCTCCCTTAAAAAAATCAGGAACAGGGGTTAAATCAATAAATGGATCTCACCTAATATCATCAAGTTCATGAGATCCAGAGACAAAGCCTGGGCCCGCTACCAATATCACAGGGACCCAGCCCAACTCTCTCTCTATAGGTAGCTGCAAAAAAAGTGCAAATCAGATGTAAGAAAAGCAAAAATCAACTTTCTGCATGACAAACAGGGAGGCAGTATAGTACAGTGGTTTAAGATTCTGAGCTGCAAATCTGGAGACCTGGGTTTGAATCCTAGAGCCCCCACTTGCATACTGTATGACACTGAGCAAGTCACTTAACTTCCCTGTGATCCCAGGTCGCACCTGTAAACAAGCTTTCAGCTTTGTGTGCCACTCCTGGTTAAACAACTGGAAAAAAATAAAACAACTCAGTGAATCCTCCAACCCCCTGTTAGCTTTGGGGAACCTTAACTCTGTACTAGGCAAGACCAAAAATTTAGATCCATTCACATTGCACCATGGTGCCAAACAGACTAATGACCCGACCAAAGTGGCTAACATTTTCAACAACGTTTTCAACAACCTCAAAAAATACAAACCTACCCCCTCCCCTCCTATGCCCACCTCCTCCCTCATTACCCCCAACCCCAACCCCAAAGGCAGGACTTTCCACAACATCTACTTCAAAGCCCTAAAACCTGCTGACACCAAAAAGTTCAGCCATGGGAATAACCCCAAACCCGGTAAAGGTGGTAACTGTATAGATTATACAATTCTTAAACTCTCCATTAATGCCTTGGCAGTCCCCATCACCAACCTACTGAACAGCTTCCTCTGTTCTGGCTTCTTCCCCACCATCTGGAAAATTGCCACCATCAGACCCTTATTTAGGTCTGGGTCTAAAAATGAGGAGGGCAACTACCATCCTATTTCCCTCCTTGCCCTTCTCTCAAAAATTATAGAGAAGGTTGTGCACACTCAACTCGACGACTACCTGGAATCCAATAACCTGCTCTGTAGTGTCCAGCATGGGTTCAGACCTAGGCACAGCACCAAAACAGCCCTGGTCCGGTTCACCAGCAAAATCCTAAAAGCTAATGACAAAGGCCAGTACACTGGCTCCGTTTTTGTCGACCTTACCAAGGCCTTCAACCTTGTGACCCACGCCCTCCTTAACACCCTAAAAGGCCTACATCTTTCTGATGATGCCATAAAATGGGTCAGTAGCTACCTCTCCAGGAGATCCCACAAGGCCACAGTCAAAGGCTACTTCTCCTCGGAATGTCCAATTAAATTTGGTGTCCTCCAGGGATTGATCCTGCGCCCCCTTCTTTTCTCACTCTTCATAAATAACTTTCCCTCAATATGCCATTCCACTTTGATTGTCCTTTACGCCAGTGATGCAGCCCTTTTCTGCAGTGACAAAAATCTGCCACGATGTTCCACAATTTGCAGTCTGATTTCATGAAGCTTCACTCCTGGTTCTCCAGTAATGGCCTTGTCCTCAACTCCAAAAAGACCAAGCTCATGATCTTCTTGGGACCTATGAAAGCCCCAGCCCCAGCCCCTGGTTTTAAACTCCTCAACAATTCCAGAAACCTCACTGAACAGGTGTCAGAATTCAAATACCTAGGTCGCCACCTTGATCCCCACCTCTCATACACTCTCCACATCGGTAACCTCATAAAGAAGGTGCATACTAACATACTAACATACTATTTGCCAGCAGATTAGGCCTTACGGTCTATCGAGTCTGCTCGAACCTAGATCCTTAGTTGGGTGCCGAGACCCTCCCATCCCTTGTTCTCTAGAAACCCCTATCATCCATCCCCACCCCCCGGACAGGCCATCATCTGATACATCCACTTTCTGTGTCTGTCCCACCCTCTCTTGTAGCCCTCCACTGTGGATCTCTGAACCAGCTCACCAGGCAGTGCATTCCAAGGGTCCACCACCCTCTCAGTGAAAAACCTCCTCCTCTTTTCCCCCCTCACCCTTCCACCTTCCAACTTCAAACCATGCCCTCTGGTGATACCTCCCTGCTTTAGTCTAAAGATCCCCTCCATGTTTACCCTATTTATTCCCTTGAGGTACTTGAAGACCTCAATCATGTCCCCTGTCTCTCCTCTCCTCCAATGAAAACAGGCAGAGCTCCTCAAGTCTGTCCTCATAAGTCAAACCCTAGCCCTCGTATCATCTTTGTTGCCCTCCTCTGTACCCTCCAGGAGCTGTATGTCCCTCTTCAAATGTGGTCTCCAGTACTGTACACAGTACTCAAGGTGTGGTCTAACCAGTCCATTGTACAGCGGCAGAATCACTTCCCTGCTCCTAGAGGTGATCCCCTCACGATGCATCCCAACATTCTGTTTGCCTTGCTAGCTGCTCTCCTGCACTGCTCAGAGTTATTCATACATGTATCCACCATGACCCCTAGGTCTTTTCCCTACTAAGCCTCCAGCGCCTCCCTCCCAGGGTGTACCTGTGTTTAGAGTTTCCCCACCAAGATGCAACACCTGCACTTGGTGATATTGAAATTTAATTTCCAAGGGTGAGCTCCAGCTTTCCAGGGTGTCCAGGTCTTGCAGGGCCACCTCCCCTCTTCTCCCTCAACTACTGCTCCCATCTTGGAGTCATCCGTGAAGAGACTCATTTCACACCCTATACCCTCCCTGATGTCCGATATGTATGCATTAAACAGGATCGGACCCAGGACCGAGCCCTGTGGTACCCCACTACCAACCTCTCTAGGGTTCGAGAGCTCCCCACAGACCACTACTCTCTGAGTGTGTCCAGCTAGCCAGTTTTCAATCCATCTGACCATCAAAGGGCATGTCAGACTTGGTCTGCTCTACAGCATTAGAAAGTTCCTCATCCCTACATCCAGACTTCTCTTCAATAGCTCTCTACTCCTGACCCTTATCAACTATGGATCTACTGTCTTCTTTCCTTCTACCTCGTCCCTCCTTTTCTCCAAACTTAGAGTCACATACAACAGCCTAGCATGTTTCATCGCCAGTCTCCCCTAGAAAACACACCACTGCTCACTTCATTCCTCACTCGAGTGACCCACTCTAGAAGGGAGGTTCCATCTTAAGATGCTCCTTCCTACATAAGATATACCTCAATATGCCCCCCAGCATTGTCTCCTCAACAATCTGCCCCCCGAAATCCAGGCTTGCAGATCCATATACTCTTTCAACTCCTCCCTAAAGGAGCACATCCTCCTATCATCCAACTACAGCTGCCCAGATAGGCCTCCTCTGTGGACCTCTCAGTAAATCCCAGGTCTCTCTCTCTCTCTCTCTCCCCACCCCGTATCACCCACACTTTTCTTCTCCCTGCCAAATGCACTAAAACTTTTTGCCCTATTCAATACCTGCAAACATTGCTGCTTATTGGTCTGCCTTCTGGTCGACTCTTGTACAATTTTACCCATGTAATATGCTAGTTTTATTTTGCACTTGTTAGTTCCCTGTATTTCTATACATCTGTTACATATAATGTACTTCTATACACTTGTAAATAATGTATTTACTTTGTGTGTCGTAGGTAGTTCATTGTATGTCCTATGTATTCCATTGGCCTATGTATTTGTTCATCTGTTGTATTCCTACACTGGACGTTTGTGAAAATGGGCATTTTTGCTCACATACCTTCCAGTATACAAATAAAATTGATTGATTGATAGATTAATTGATTGACATGGCTGCCCAATATTGTGGCTGAAGTAAAAAGTGTTCCAACATTTGAACAGTGTCCCAAGTTTCAAACTTTCATGCAGTCAAAACACTTCCTCTTTATTTAATTATTTCCCCCACACAGTTGTAGCCACCCTTGTGCCCTGTGAAGTGACTGCACCATTTAACATGTTGTCTCGACCCTCTCGCAGTCACTGCTGCAATTTCCTAATGTCCCCAGGCAGCACACACACAAACCCACACATATAGCCTCATTTCATTCCCTGGCTGCAGTCTATGAACACATTTTATTTATTTATTTTCCCCACAGATCTGCAGCCACACCATTGCTTTATTTATTTAATCTTTTTCCTTCCCTGTCCTAGTGCTACCTCTACATTTTTCCCCAGTGCTAGACAGGACTCCCGAGCTTTAAAGGAACGCCGCCTCATGAATATTAATGAGGTGGCTCCCAAATGCCCGAGCATGATTGGCGTTCACAAAAAAGGCTCCTGATTCCCCACCACCTCTCCAGTCTTGCTCACATCTCCAGTCCCTCTATTACATTACTCTGGGTTGCCAAATGGCCAATTTGACATTGCACTTCTCGTGCATGTGCGGAGTGTCTCCGGGCACCGGCGTGCCACAGAAATGGAAGGTGACTCTGCAAACCAGCTCCTGCAGCCCCAGTCTCCCAAAAAAATATGCAGGGGCTGGGAGGAGAGGTCCAGGACACAGGGGGAAGCCTGGAAAACTGCAGACCCAGGAAGAACAAGCATTTGTCAATGCTGAATGTTGGCTTGCTGGCATTGGCATTGGTAGTGTATGAGTTAGAGAGATGCATAATAGGAATGACAGTGAAGTATTGAATTAATGCCAACTCCCCGCAGAGGCTGAAAGGCATTGGGAGTGTGGTTTTGGGTCATTGGCAATAATGCTTATACCATTCCACCTCACCCCACCCTGAAGACACCAACAGGTGTTGCAGTGTGTTTTGGGGTTTTTGGCCCTTATGCTCACCCCATTCCATAAGGAAATAAGCTGAGATGGGTGCAGTATAGTAGAATTGGATGAATGTTAGGTAGACAAACCCCAAGGCACACCTCAATGCCTGTTAGTGGCTGTAGGGTGGGGGTAGGGGTAGAATCCACTAACATTACAGCTGACGAACCCAATTTACACCTCCGACGCCTGTCAGTCTCTACAGGGTGGGTCTATGGTTGGAAACCTTAATGCCTTCGGGGTTTGTTGGTATTTTCACTCCTAATTTTCAACATGGGCTTTTTGGAACCCCACCTCATGAACAGTGGCACCATCATTTCATTACTCAATCCTGAAAGGTGATTTTGCACAGCAACTGCGCCATTCGGAGCCACAGGCACGGAAACACATTTCAGGCAGGATGCAAAAATGGCAGCTGAACTGTTCATGAGGAGGTGTGAAAAAATGGCAATGTTGAAAATCTGGAGAGAAAATATGAAAAATGTGCAAACTTAGAAGCATGCATAGAAACTGCGCAATGCACTCCCATAATGCGGTCATTTTTTGGATTTTTTTCACCAGATTTTCAACATGGGCATCTTGGAACCTCTCCTCATGAACAGTGGCACTGTGATTGTTTTTTGTTTATATCAATTTTTATTATAAATTTTCCAACTTACAGTCGATTATGGTACAGAAATAAAAAGGAAAAATTAAAGACTACTTACAGGATTCCTTCAGTTCTTAGTACATTAAGATCTCATTAGTATGCCAGACCATATGATTAGCTGAAGGCTAGATTTCATTATCCTCAGTTGGTAATACTTGGTCTTAAATATTAAGCTGCGGTTTGCCCTCCTTCTTCTGGGTGGCGTTCCAGTTGCATCTGAGTGTCACATCAGAGCATTAAGGTCACCAAATCATCTCATACTGCCACAGGGCCAGACTTTAGACACCACAGGCATACAAAGCTCAGTGCAATATGCCCGGAGTTGTAATGGGAGGCCCCCCGGATCCAGCACCCAACAAACTGCCCAGGTGGCCAGAGGGGGGGAGAAGAAACATCCTAAGGTACAAAAGTTTTATCTTTCAACATATAATACAGAAGCCATCTGTTCCATCTAGAGGCAAACCTTTTCTCGTTATCATTCAGTCTATGTGTGATCTTCTTCATTTGATTGGTTTGCTTTGTAATGGACCACCAGTTCTTCAGCATTGGGATCTTAGGGGTAAGCCACAGTTTTGTAATGGCTTTCTTATTAGCTGTAAGTAGGATGGCTAGGAGGTAGCAGGAGTCATGATCTCTAAAGCACTTAGGAAATAGTAGCAGAGTGGATATCTGTGCAGTTAAATGCAATGGCCTACCGAACAGTTCCTGAAGTTCAATCTGTAAGGAGTGAATAAACGGCTCCAATTAAGGGCAGGAGTGCATTATATGTGTGTGGTGGGCCTTACTTTCACCACAGTTGCGCCAGCAAGCGGCTGAGCAATCCATTGTGTAGTAGCTAGTCATCTCAGGTGTCTTGAAGAACCAAACTAGGTTCTTCCAAGTGAATTCCCACCACTGATGAGAACCACTAGTACTAGCCACCTGCCGACACGCTAGCTCCCACTGCTCCCCATCTATGGGGGTGCCAAGTTCATCTTGCCATCTCCAGCAGATGTCTGTAGAGGATGTGGTCAAGGATACCATTGGGGCTGATATAATTTAGACACCAGGTGGCCCTGATTTGGGGTGGCAGTTAGAGATATTAACTTGGTGATCAATGGTGGAAGCGATTCTGGGTTCCATGCTTCAGCCGGAAGGGACTCATAATAGTGCCTTAGCTGTAAATACCTGTAATGGTGTGTGCTAGGTAGCTTAAATCTGCACTGGATCTCACTGAATGTCCATAATATACCTTTGGTGGTAATCTAAACTAGGTAGTTCAGACCGTACCTACCCCACTGACAAAAAATGTGGTCCGTGGTACAGGGCTGAAAGTCTGGGAGAATGGGTATTGGGCACAATAAAGGCGTAAAGGGGGTCGCTGAGAATTGCCTTTAGATTTGTTGCCAAATTTTCATTCGGTGCTGCAACTCCGGGGTTGAGGGGTGTAATTCAGGGGCAATGTTTCTATAGTAAAGGAGTGAGAAATAGTCCGAATCGGAGACAATCTCTTGTTCAGTCTCCATCCAGTGCGAATCTTGTGTGGATAGCTGTCTTGCAGCTATATGTGTTAAATGTGCTGCCTGATAATATCAATAGAGGACTTGGAGGGCATGCCCACCCCGAGCCTTTGGCAATGTAAGGAGCTTTAGCCTGACTCTCGGTCTGCGGCCCGACCATACAAATTTCAAGATTGCTTTATTCCTCTCTGAGAATGTAGAGCATGTTAAACTAATAGCAATATTGTTAAATAAGTATAGGGCTCTCGGAAGGATTACCATTCAGATGAGATTTATTTTCCTAGAAAGACTCAGGTGGAGAGTACTCCAACTAGCACCATTCTCCTTAAGTTGGTAGGTGAAAGGGCTATAATTCTGCTTATAAGCATCCTCTAGATTCTTGGTCAGGTTTATCCCCAGGTACTTTATTTTCCCTAGACCCCACCTGCAGCGAAATTGTTCCCGGATATTTTGAGAGGGGGAATATTGGAAGGCGAGCACTTCAGTTTTGGAAATATTGACCTTGTAACCTGAGACCAGTCCAAAAGAGTCCAGGAGCGCCCTAACTCTCGGGATCGAGTCCGCCGGATTCATGAGGTACAAAAGGACATAATCCGCATACAGCGCGATCCGGTGCGCCTCTCTGTCTATCTCTACTCCCCTGAGGCCCTCTGCCTGCCTGATGAGCTGTGCTAAGGGCTCCATAAATAGGGCAAAGAGAAGGGGGGATAAAGAGCCTAGTGCCTCTATATAGTGGGAAGCATTGTGAATGATGTCCCGAGACCTTCACCCAGGCCTTCGGTGCAGAATAGATGTTCTGGATCACCCAGACCAGCGACTGAGGTATCCCAGCCCTGTCCAGAACCAGATACAGGTATGGCCAAAGTACCCTGTCAAAAGCCTTCTCCGCATCTAGGCTGACCAGAACCGCAGGGCAGTTGTTGGCAAGTAACATATGAATTATGTGGTATGTCCGCTTAATGTTGTCTATGGTGGTTTGCCCTCCAACAAAGCCTGTTTGGTCTTTAGCTATTATTTGTGGGAGGACCCTTTCAAGTCTACAAGCAATTATCCCCATGAATAATTTATAGTCAGAATTTAGAACTGAAATGGGTCGGTATGATTCACAAAGTTGTTTTTTTTTTCCTTTCTTGGGGATGACAGGGATAGTGGCATATGACCAAGTGGGAGGGGGAGGTTCGCCCTCAAGGACCGAATTAAAGGTTTTAAGGAGGATTGGAGTGATCTCTTCCTTCATATTTTTATAAAATTCGGCCCCACAGTCATCAGGTCCAGGAGCCTTCATGGTCTTGGCGTGAGCCAGGGCATTAACCAGTTCTGACATTGTAATTGGTTGAGTGAGCTGGCTTCCTTGGTCATCAGTGGTTTGAGGGAGATTAAGGAGTTGTAAAAGCTTTTTAATGCTCTCAGTTTTCACGGAGCATTCTGGAGTATAAAGGGTGGAGTAATATGTGGCCAGCGCATCTGTTATATGTGCCAATTTGGACAGGGGTCTGCCATCCACAGGGTGGTGAATAGAGGCAATAGTAGCTACTCGTTCTTGCTTCCTAATTTGGTAGGCTAATAGCCTGGCAGCTCTCAGGCGCACCTCGTAGTTGGCAGAGAAACATCAGGGCAATCTCAGCTTGCTGTTGGGCAAGTCGATCTCAATCAGATTTAACTTGCTCAAGTTGCGGGAGCACAGACCTAGTACCTTGTTTATGCGCACTTTGCAGAAACTGGAACGTTGCCTCTAATTTGGCTTTGTGCTCCTGGTGAGCTTTTGCTTGTGCAGATGTGTACTTTAGGAGGTGTCCCCTTAGCACCGCTTTGACTGTGTCCCAAAGTATACTAGGTGAAGTCTCTGGGTGAGAATTATCTGCTACTATCTCCGTCATCTTCTCCGCCAGGTGTTCCCAGAATTGTTTTGATTTCAGATAATAGGGATTTAGCCGCCAGTGTGTAGTCTTGCGCTGTATCCCTATTTTCCACTCTGTAATTGTAGGGGCATGATCTGATATGGAGATATCCCCTATCCAGGAGTTCTCTATGGAGCTTAGGTACTCTATTTGGGTGTAACAATGATCAATTCTAGAATATATGTGGTAGACAGCCGAGTAGTGTGTGTAGTCCCTAATGCCTGGGTGGAAGTAGTGCCAGGTATCAACCCAGCCCATCTCGGTCAGGAACCTATTGAAAATTTTCTGTTGTGGGGTTTTCCTAGGGGTCCTGACACTAGATGAGTCCCTCTCTGGGTTAGGCAGGATATTAAAATCTCCCGCTAGCAAGGGGATCCCTTTGGTGAATTGTGTAATTTTGTTGAGTAAGCTGCGTACGTCACTTACAGTGGAGTCTGGGGGAAGTATACATTTGCTAGGGTGATCTCTGCCTCACCAATTAAACCCTGAAGGAGTACCAGTCTACCTCCTAGGTCAATCCATTTAACCTGCACCTGCAACTGGGTATGCCGTGGGACTATTATCGCCACGCCTCGCCATCTCCCATTCCTGTAGGTAGAACTATAGATCTCCCCCTTTGAGAGCTGTCCCAGTTTAGTGGGTTCTGCTTTATTCAAGTGAGTTTCTTGATAGTATATCAGGTCCACCATACTTTTTTTAGCATGTGCTAGCACCCTGGATCGCTTGATGGGGGGGAACCGTTAACATTAAGTGACAACAGCCTCAACGTGGTCTCATCCATTCTAAGGTGTGGGTACTAGGTGTGTTTAGAAGGTGGTGCATGAAATGATCCAGGGAGCCTCCCATTTTGGAATCACCAATCATCTGCAAGCAATAACAGTATAAATGCAATCGACTTTCAACATGTTTAAAACAGCTGATATTGATAACTTTACAAAATCTATACCTGAGAAAACTAAACAAATAATAAAACCCTATAATGGTTACTAGTTTCTCAGTGCCTTGAAACTGGCAATCTGAGTGCAGTGTCAAATGTCTGGCTATACCAACCGTATGTACTAATGGTAACTAAAACAATGGCCAAAGCCAACAGGGCTCTAACTGCTTTCGGCCAGCTAAATAAAACACGTACTTCCAAGTCCAGGAATTTCCCAGATTCCCTACAGTGAGGAGTCCTCATTTAGTGGATACCTCTAAAAAGGAGGATCCCAAGGCACAATGTGTGCCAAGAGTGGGTAAAAGGTAAAGGAATTGGCTAGTCATGTTCCCACCGCCCTACCTGCCCATAGGTTGTGTGTTTGTCTGGGGAGAGGGCAGAAATTTGCCTCAATAATGGTGACCCGCAGGCCGATGCTACCTGCAGAGTGCCTCCCATCCACACTGGGCTTAGGGCAAATGATCGCTGTTATTGTGGCAGAGAAGGGTGCAGGGTCCCAACTAGGTACCTGCTGTGGCCAGTTCAAGAGGTCGACAGTAGTCACAGGCCTCCCAGCCTCCCGAAGGGGATGCCTGCCTCACGCTGGCACCCTGACTCTGGTGGTTGGGGGGGAGGAACGGGCAGTCTACTGCACTGCCTAAGTCCCTGCTGACGGGAAAGCTCTCGGCATCCCGGCACCACTGGTGGCAACAGACCTACAGTTAGCACCCCCAGCATCCTGAGCCACTGGAACCGCCCCCCACCCCCCAGCCCTCCCACTCACTCAGCTCCGCGCCTCCCCACACCCTCACCCCAGTTTAAACAGCTTCGACTGTCCCTCGATTCCTGCCAGTCAGCCCAACCAATCCCAATCATACTAATAGCTGATCCCAATTGAGCTATACAGATACTGCCTATTGGGCTAATCTATCAAGTTTTCTGATATAAATTTAATGACAAACTATGTAAGCCATGGAGAGGCTGGATCGATCAAAAAGATATTTACTCCATCCAGCTCTCTCCTTAGGTTTGATTAGTGTGTTACCTACATGGTGGAGACAAAATAGACAGGGACAACATGTTAGTTCAATTAGACATCAATAACACGTGGGGGGGGAGAGAAGGCAGCAAGACTAATCTGAACAACCATATGGCAGCAGTAAGGATATAGCAGAAGCAATAAGTATGCAGGAACTTACCTGAGGATTAGTAGAAGGGAAGTGGCACACAGAAAGGATTGTAGTTGGCAAACAGTGTTCAAGTTGTCCCTTGAGAGTTTATAATTCATCCGGGCAGAATAGTGCGTCCCTATTCCCAGTATGCGAGTAGCTTAGAATGCTAGTCCAATGGATCTTGCGCGGCTTCAGCCCTGGTTACATTAGTCATCACGTAGTTGGAGTAGCCTGCACCCGTCCCCGCTCTCAAGGAGATTCTGCTATCTTTTGGATCGCTTCTGCTCCTTGACACCTCCTTGATTCTCGCTGCCCTGATTACCATACCCACTGCGAAAGCTTTGCTGCAAGTGTGCCTCGTGGTGGGTTTGCAGGGTAATTCAGAATCTCAATGCCTTGTTTCCGTAGGCCCTCCATCACCTCTTTTGCCGTGCTATAAGTGTGCTGCCACTCAGCACAGAAAACAGTTAGTTTAGCTGGATAAGGGTCCGAAACCGCAGGCCCACTTTCTTCGGGGCTCTCATTTTGGGAATGTACGCTTTGTGCCTTGCTATCACTTCTGGGGCAAAGTCGTTTTCAAAGTACAGTCTGTGCTCTTCATAGGTGATTTGGCCCTGCTTCCATGCAGTATGTAGCACCTGATCCTTTTCTTGGAACTGTAGGAAGTGCACTAATATTGTTCATGGTCTGGCATTGGGGCCTGGTCTGGGGCCCAGCATTCGGTGCACCCGTTCGAACTCAAGGGTCACGTCTTTCAGCAGATTAATCGACTCTCATAGCAGGCGATGCACAAAACTGTGGATGTCAGTTCCCTCCTCTCCTTCTAGAACCCCCGAGATCCGAACATTATTCTGCCTATTCTGACTTTCGGCTTCCTCAGCCCTCTCCTGTAACTGTAATACGGTATGATGCAGCTGCACAATCAACCTCTTGGAGCGGTCAACCCCGCTTATCTACCTTAGTAGCCTGTTGCTCCAATGACTCCCGCTGTTTCTCAAGTTTGCCAATATCAGTCCTAAGGGCAGTTGTGGAAGAGTGGAACTCTTTATGAAAATCCTGAAGTTCCACCAGCATCATAGTTATCTGGCACTGCAGCGTTGTTAAGGGTGGCTGGTCCGTCCCAGCATAACCGTGCCTCGAGGACAAAGAGGTCTGCGAGCCTTCACTGCCTGTATCAGACTATCCACCATCATTAGGTGCATCGGGAGGATTTTTAGTGTTTTTTCCCCTCGCTCAGGCATGTCTGTACCTCCAGCAATGCATTCCTTGTGGTTTAGAAGTGTAAAAGGGTGTAGTTAGGAGGTTATTGCAGGTGTCGGCGGGAGCCTCCCGATTCAAGCGGCCATCGGGAGTGTGACATCACTGCAAGTCCCGTGATTTTGTTAATCTGTCCCAAAAGATGATTTCACACAGTGACCGCACCCATTGTGCACCACAGGTGTGAAAACACATTTTGGGCAGGATGTAAAACATGACAGCTGTACCGATCATATGGAGGTGTGAAAAGATGGCAATATTGAAAATCTGGAGTGAAAATATTAAATTGTCGAAGTTACGAGCGTGTGTAGAAACTACGCAATGCACACTCATAACGCAGTCATTTTTTTGAATTTTTCCACCAAGTTTGCAACATGGGCTTTTTAGGACACTGCCTCATGAACAGTGGCAGTGCTATTTTGTTAGTCAGTTCAGAAAGGTGACTCAACGCAGTGACCACGAAATAACCTTTCGGGACTGAGAAATGAAATGACAGTGATATGTTCATTAGATGGGGTCCCAAGAACTCCATGTTGAAAATATGGGGCCAAAATTCCAAACAAATGACTGAGATATCAAACTAAGTTGAAACTCCCCATTGCTTCCCATTATAAAGCTTACCATCAATTCTTCACATCACAGTTCAGCTTTGAAGAGTGCAGATGCGTCCCAGTTCAGAGAAGATCAAGGCTCCCAACCTCTGTAGGGTATGTATGTGTTGGGGGGTGGGGAAGATGAGTGTGCAGAGGGAGAGAGGAGATGGGGAGACATTGGTGGATCATTTTCTTGTTTGCAGGGAAACAATTTTAAAAAACTGCAAGGTTTTCTTCATTTACAGGTTAACAAACAAAAAAAAAAGAGGTTCACTGGGGTGGGATCCCAGTGTGCTACAATTCTAAGGGGGAGTGGAGGGAGTGGGGAGGCCAACAGCAGTGGGAGTTTTCTGGAGGGTTTTATTGTCTGTTGGGGGAAGGAAATGGAGGGAGCAAGGAGGGCAGCATCAGTGAGAGATTGCAGGAGGGTTTTTCTCTGTCAGGGGAGCAATCAATGACTCAAGGTACCCAGGAGTTACACTGTGAGAAGATGGAGAGACTGTGCAGCTGTATGCTACTCGTTCTGAGGAGAGAATAGCAGAAACACAGATGCATTTTGAAACTTTTTATTACAGGTGTCCCATTGTTGCCTGAATAAAAAAAGAAAGGAAAGAATGGGAGAGTGATTCACCCTGGTTTATTCCTGGACAATTGGTGTTCTTTCCAGTCCAACTTGACTTGCAGTTACTGGGAGTAAAGCCTCCAGTTCCTCATCTCATTTGCTAGGTTTAGCTGAGTCCGAACAGTGGCAGAGTTGCCAAGTGACAGCGATTCAGTGGGGCAGCAAAAAATAACTAATTTTGGTATCTCTCCTTCAATCTAAAGCTTTTCGGTGCTGTTGATGTTGTTGAATGTGTTGAATGTGTTGAATGTGTTGCTTTTTCAGGTGTATTAATCCTATAACCCGTGTTTTAAATAGGAAGTGCTGATACATCTTTATTATATGTATCTATTGTACTTGTACTCTATTTTTTCAATATCCTGCTGATGTTTTATTGCTGTAGATATTTATGAATAGAATACAAAATATAGAAATTTGCATTTTTGAGATTAGAATAGGGCATAAAATTGTATGTGCTATATATTGTATATTGTTAGTATATTGCCTTACTCAGTTGTGAGTCAGTTACAAATTAGTATGGATTAGGCAGCAACTTAATTTTAGTATTAGTGTCCTGTGAAAACACGTGCAGTAACTAAGGTAACTAGATAGTGATTAAGGCAGAAAGGGCAACATATAGCATACACTCATATGCGAAAGGTGCTAGAAGAGTGTACTGATGAAAGATTCAAAACATTTGGCCCCATTTGATAATTATACAGGCTCTAATTGGCATAGCCTTTGAAGCTCTGATTTTTTACTAATAGGATAAGGCGTGAAAAGCTAGCGCAGAGTTAAACAATTTACTTGAAGCCCTGGCTATTTAAAATATTGGGAGTGGTGATTGACCCCAGGTGTTAGTGATCATTTGTTTAAAATACTATGAAGATCTAACCCCTCATAGCATTTCACCTTTTGCTTTCATTCAAGCCAGATGCAGTGCTGTGTGTGCTGCATCGAGAATCTTGAAAATTTTGAATAGGCATTGTCTTTACATCGAGGAGACATTTAGAGAGATATTGGTCATTACCTCTCCATAATTTTAACTTTCATACTTTATCATAAATCCTCACAGGCACACTGTTTGTACTGACTCTCTGCCTAAACAAATTTTGGAGGAAACTTCATCAACAATTATAAAGACTAAGCAGATTAAAAATGAATGTTTTTTAGAACTTTTTCCCTGGATTCTAAGAGGAAATAGGTTGTTTTGTAAAAATGTTTTTATAAATGTCTATAAAGTTTTAGTTTAGGTTTTGTTCTTTTTTCTTTTCTTATTCTAGATGTAAATTTTTTGTTAAAAAAATTATAACTGCTGCTTTTCTAAAATAGTGATTTTTCTGGATACCATTTGGATATTATTAGTTGTTATCTAGTTTTTTTTTTGTGCCCCCTCCCTTCTCCTTATTTTATCTAGTGTGCTCCTGGATTTTTGATGAATCATCTTTTAGTGTTGGAAGAAATCTGAAAAGCAATAGAAGCCTGAAAGGACAGTCGGGTCCCATAAAGACCTATACTAAACCTGTCAGAAAAAGAATCTGTATGCTGGAAAGAATTACTGAACTGCTGTATTCCCAAGGCAAGTTGGGACAGATAGGAGATCCAGGAATGGTGACCTTGATTCACAAACAAGCAGAGCAGTGGATCCTGAGTGCCAGTGAGAAGTGACTGTTCACACAGCCCAGTTATTGTCTGTTGACTTTGACTCCACTGAAATATGTGGTTAAAGACAGTTCCATTTACAGTTCTAATTATATTCTATATAGATTCATGTATCTGTTTTCCACCCTTTTCCTTTTTTCTAATTTTTTGGCCCTCAGTGTTTAAAGTATTTAATATTTACTAAAATATATTGCAATACATATTGAAGTGTTATAGAATTAAGTTTGTAAGGACTTGTTCCCCAAGGTTAGCTGGTGTGTATGGAGAATAAAAAGCAAAAGACATGCATCAACAAAGAGAAAATAATTAAGTCAAATTAAAAAAGAGGTTAATAGAGTAATGCAGAAGGAGAGATTTGACAGTAGTACAATGGTTCAGTTTCTGAAACCAGTAGATAATTTGTTTGAATTAAGGGGTAATAAAAAGATCATAAAAATAATTTCAACCCTACTTTACCCTCATCTCCCATAAGTCAACAAAGGGGGAACAAAACGATTTAACCCATTCTTTATTGATTGAAATTAGAAATCTAGAAGATGGGCCAGGAGGGAAACTGGAGATCAGTCAAATTCTCAGTTAGATAGAGCTGGCCCAAGGCTAAATATATCATATCTAACAGGTCCCCCTAATAGAATAACAGCAGAGAAGGGTAAAAAATGGAATGTCACAAAGAGAAGTTAATGAATGTAGCAATACTGAAAAGGAGGTTCAAAACACCCAAGAGAAGGATATGGTTGAAATAAATGTTTAAAGTCTATCTGGAACAGATAATGTTATTGTTGATTCAAAAGAGGAAGCGGAAGGGACAGAGAACGGGCAGAGCCAAAGTAAAATAGTAAAAATTTTACAAAACGTTCATTAGCAAATAGAGATGAATACCTGAAGAATTTTGACTCTTTTTTGACTCCATATCTTAATAAACAATTTGGACAAGATGATGGAAATAAACAGGCCTATGAAAATAGGTCAGTTAGCAAAAAAATGCCAGTTAAAAGTAAATCCTGTAATAAGGTGAAACAAGACCCTAATAGTATGTTAAATAAAATAGAGGAATTGAAAAAAGAAATTCAAGTGGGAAATGCCCAGTTGTCTGAACGTGTGGTCCTCTTTAAAGTATTTATCTCATTTTGTATGAATAACTTGAGTGATAAAATAAAGTCTCTGTATGGATTCTGATATTGATGGTCAACACATAAACATAGTGCAAGGACAAATATTGGATACAAGAGATGTACTTAATAAGAAAGGTACCTTGCTAGAAGATAGAAATGTTATGGAACAGAATAATACTGTGACTAGTGTTGGTTCAAAAGCACAAGAAAAAAAGAATACTGATCTGAAAACGAAAACTATAGGTGCAATCATGGAAGATGTAGGGAACAAAGAGATAGAAGAGATAAATGTATTAATAATGGAATTGAAGCAAAGGAAAAGGATGTGTTAAATAGAACAGAAAGAATAAATACTAGAAACACAGGGGTGCAATGTAAAAAAGATTCTACCAAAAGGCAAAAAGGAACAACAAATTCAGGAAAGAGTATGGGTACTCAACAGAGAGAGAAAATGTTGTACATTAATAAAAAAGAGAAGTAATATTTATAGGAAATACTATAGAAGCAGATGGTAAAGATACTAACAAGGGGAAAAAGAAGAGTTAATTAAAACCAGTGAAATGCTCCCTTGTTCCTTAAAGGTCTACCAAAGGCAAAAAAGAGAACCAATACTTACTCAAACTAACAGTATATAATCTAATAAAAGTTATGTCAGGTGGTAAGTTAGGATGGGCAGATATTAAATCAACATACAGATATAAAACTAAACCATATAAAGGTTGGGTATGTGTGGTTTTGAGTAATGCAAATAAAAGGAGTAAACTATTATGCATTAAAGGGGAATTTTATGATACAGGTTTAACACTGGATGATACAATGATGAGTAGAAGTATAGATGACCAGTCAGGTCCTAAGGGTTTGCAATCAAATGATAATTATAAGCTAATAGTAAATAAAAATAACACCAAAACAACCATGTATTACAGCATATTTAAAACCAAAGGAAGTTGAAAATGAGCACTCATCAGTAGGAGAGGATCAAGCTGTAGTCTATATCAGTGATGAAAGTGAACAGGAACGCACAGGAACTCAGTTCCTGTACCTTTTTTGCAGCAGGAATGGAGTTCCTGTACTTCTTCCCACTGACACTAGTACAAGGTAACCCTCTTGTCTGTTTTGTGGGTTTGAGTCACCTTAGTCTCAAGTTCTGGATGGATTCAAACTGATAACCTTTTGTTAGAGTACCCAATTATCAGGCTCAGATAATTCTGTCTTCAGGGGGCCAGATATCTTCACCTATGGGCTCTTAACCAGGTCTACAAAATGAACCTTGGAAATCTATGCAAGACCTTAGAGAACTCTATCCGTTTCCCAGTTTAGTATAACCATATGCTTATACACAGTGTTAACTATAACATTTTAAAGCTCCACTTAAATAAAAAGAAATGTCAAGGCACAACAGCAGTTTCCATTTTAAAATATATATATTTACTTTAAAATAGGAAAACAGAAAAATATTACAGAACAAAATATCCCAACACATACAGCCTTAAACCAAACAGGTAAAAATGCAGATTCCTACAAATAGTAACTCTCAGACTAATCTTGTCTAAGGTCCTTATTTCAGTGCTTTGATGTTCTTCTTTTCTCAGTCAAAAATATGAAAGGTGTCTGTCAAGGTCTTCTCAGTATGTTAAAAACAGTCCTGAGCCAGCCTTCTCACTGAGGTCACAAAACTCTGCCTTGGTGTAACAAAATCTATATTTTATAACACTAAGATGGCCTACTAAGGTATTTAAAAAAATAAGAGATGACATAATGAATTTCCTCTTCTTATGTTTGATCAGAACCAGTCTGTGCTTTGCTTCACACACACATCAAAAGTCTTTTTGATATAAGTCACTGTATTCAAAGCAAAAGTGTATTTGACTCCTTAATTCCGTCTGGGCCTTGGTATCTACACATCAAAGGTCTCTTTGATGAAATGAGTGGCTTCCTGTGAGGTTATTCATAACACTGGCCAGTGGCCCTTTTCTCAGGCCATCTAGGGCAGATCAAAGGATTTCCCTGAGGACGTCATGAACGGCTAATTTTATTTCCTGGGATCAAAGCAAATTGACAAGATAATTGCACCCCAGATATCTGCAGTTTAGCTATGTCCTGTCCTTTGAACTTATCCCTGGGGGGTTTGAAGTGTCATTTGCAGCAAGCTAGCATTTCCCCCTACCACAGTTAGTGGTAGGCGAAGTGGCCGAAATTCGCTCCATGAAGTGATTCGCAGAGTAACGTGGAGTCCGTGAAGTGCTCCACAATGTGAAGCAGAGTACTTTGCGTTATAATGGGGAAGGCAAAGTCCATTGGAAACAATGACTTCACGTTATTCCGCCTTCCCTAAGCCACTTCTCCACCAATTTTAATGCAAAGTACATTGAAATCAATGTACTTCGTCTCACTTCACCTTGTTCTTGAGCTCCAAAGGAGAATTGTGCAGTGCTTTATGAGATTGCAGGTCACATGTGCACTAGATTGTTCTGCACAGCCTCAGTTCTGTGTTGTGTGTGTAGTGGAAGATGGAGACAATTTCCTCTCAGAGCTCTGCGATTCAAATCCTTTAAAAGCTGTTAAAAAGTCTTTTTGAGCTATTTTTTTTGTGTTCACAGTTTACTACATCGAGTATAAGGAAACCCTCCTGTGGTCATATTATCAAGTATTTATTGTTTGTGTGTGGATTTTGAATGTTAATTTAGAACAGTCAGTCTGTGTACTGTGAAGTGTGCTTTGGGGGAGGGGCGTATCTGTGGTGTAGGTAGATTAACTGGGAGAAAAAGGCAGTCTTTCTGTTTTGGTTATATTTTTCTTGTACAACTGTGTTAATGTACGCACAATAATATTTTCAGTAATTCTTGACTTTTTTTTCTGATTGTTGTGATGCAGCAGTGTATAATTTCAGTTTGTTTAAAACATTTGGTTATGTTACTAAAGGTTTTCAATTTGCTATGCATTACTTGGTGTGTGTGTGTGTGTGTGTGTGTGTGTGTGTGTGTGGTGTGTGCGATGTGTGCCATTAAATAAGACACCTTTTATTGTGCCACAGAGTAACTACAGCAGTGTGAACCTGCTATCCACTGCACCTGCATGAATTTTTTATATTGCTTTGTGGTATCTTTACTGGTAGTGGACTGTCTGTTACTGCTGTGCACTACCCCCCCAAAACCGAAAAAAGGTATTCTTTTCCAGATTTGGATTTGTGACTTACGAGCACTGGTTAGGTGCTGTTGTGCCTTTGCGTCTGAGTCTTGTTTGTGCAGTGCAATCTTAATCTGTCTGTCTAATCTGTCTGTGCATTTGTAGTACACCATTAATTCTGAGAGACTTTGCATTTCTTGTTATGCTCTCGTTTCACTTCGTCAGCACTGGGGAATTTTCTCGACATAAGACAGCAGCATTTTTGGGATGCTCATTAATTCTGGTGACTATGTGTGACCACTGCACACATGACTGAGTGCACCATTAATTCTGGGAGACTTTGCATTTTTTGTTACCCTCTCATTTCACTTCATCAGCACTGGGTAATTTTCTGGACACAAGACAGTAGCATTTTGGGGAATGAAATTAATTCTGGTGACTGTGTGTGACCACTGCACACATGACAGAGTGCACCATTAATTCTGGGAGACTTCGCATTTCTTGTTACGCTCTCAGTAGCATTTTGGGGATGCACATTAATTCGGCTGACTGTGTGAGACTACTGCATGCATGACATCTGAGTGCACTATTAATTTTGGGAGACTTTGCATTTCTTGTGCTCTCATTACACTTCATCAGCACTGGAGAGTTTTCTGGATACAAGACATGAGCATTTTGGGGATGCACATTAATTCTGGTGACTGTGTGTGACCACTGTGCACATGATTGAGTGTGCCATTAATTCTGGGAGACTTTGCATTTCATGTTATGCTTTCATTTCACTTTGTCAGCACTGAGGAATTTTCTGGATACAAGACAGTAGCATTTTGGGGATGCACATTAAGTTTGGTGACTGTGTGTGACTACTGAATGCATGACGTCTGATTGCGCTATTAATTTTGGGAGACTGCATTTCTTGTGCTCTCATTACACTTCATCGGTACTGGGGAGTTTTCTGGACACAAGACATGAGCATTTTGGGGATGCACATTAATTTTGGTGATTGTGTGTGTGAAGGGCTGCCAAATATTGTTGTCACTTCACCTTACTTCAAGTTAAGGTGGAATGACAACATGAAGTAATAATTACTAGGCGTAGTGAGCCTTTTGCATTGGCCACAGAGTGACAATGTGAAGTGCCCACTTTGCGGGCACTTCACTGGCAGAATTTAAATTTGCTGCATCTCTATTTGTGATACGGGTCATTGCCATCGGGGAACTACAGCTGTAGGCATTCGTGTTCTTGTACAGAATGTGAGTTACAGTACTGTAATCCATGTGATGTGTGGGGGCTGGGGGGCTGCCAATATGGTTGTCACTCTGCCTTACTTCGGGTTAAGGTAGAATGACAATGAGAAGTCACAATCACAATAACGGGGGAAGTGGGCATTTCATGCTTGCCACTCTGTGTAGCAAAGTGACAACGCAAAGTGCCCACTTCGCAGGCACTTCACTGGCTGAATTTAAATTTGCTGCATCTCTAAGATGGGAGACTTTGCATGTCTTGTTATACTCTCATTTCACTTGATCAGCACTGGGGAATTTTCTGGACACAAGACAGTAGCATTTTGGGGATGAACATTAAATCTGGTGACTGTGTGTGTGGGGGGCTGCCAATATTGTTGTCACTTACTTTGCATTAAGGCAGAATGACAACACAAAGTAATATTAACAAGGCGAAGTGGGCATTTCATGCTGGCCACTCCGTGAAGTGGAGTGACAACGCAAAGTGCCCACTTCGCATTCACTTCACCGGCGAAATTTAAATTCGCTGTATCTCTATCCACAGTCCATCACACATTTTTTTATATTTACACAAAAATATGATACAGGGATCAGAACCAGTTGTCCAAGTGTGACAGATGTGTCTTGACACAGTTATCCTTCCGACTGAGGAACTTCATTCTGCATTTCATATTTGCCAATGCCCGAGTTCCTGTACTTCTTGTCTACCACTTGCACCACTGGTCTATATACGAGGTAGGAAAAGACAGGTGCCCCATTTAAATTCTAGCACTATATTGAGAAGTGAGCAATCCCATTTATCAGTCAGTTCTAATAATGCATCAAGGGATAAATTATCTGACTCTAACAGCATTACAGGTGTCTCAGATATTTCAAATTGACATCCTATAGAAAGAGAACCACATTCAACCATGAAGATCTTCAATTGGAATAGTGTAGGTATAGCAGATAAATTTGTGGAGGATGGTTTTAGGACTTGGATATCTTCCTACCCAATAATATTGTTACAAGAAACATGGTTTAGGAAAAATGACTGATATGCTGGATGGTTTTAGAGTTTGGATGGCTTCAGCTTCGAAGTCAAGTAAATCTGGTAGAGCAAAGCCTTAGTAGAGCCTTGCAATATGGATAAAAAACACTTTAGATATATATTGCACAGAGTCTCATTTATGTAATAGTTTCTACATGTATTTAATACTAGTTAATAATAATACTGTATTTGCACTTTTTAATATTTATATGCCTCCATCCATGATACTGAAAGGCTTTGAAGGTGGGCTAAACAGCTTAAGTCAAGATATTGAGTCTATAAAAAATAGATTCCTGAATGTAGTAATTTTCAGAGCTGAAGATTTTAGTGCAAGGATGGCAGAGGAAATAGACCATAAATCAAAGGAATGGTGTATAGATGACACATTAAATATTCCATTAAGACACTCCATGGATAAAAAGTTAAATAGTAAAGGGAAAAGTTTGTTAGAATTTCTTGATAAAAATATACTAAGAATTTTAAACAGGGGAGCAATGAATGATTGGCAGGGTGGAATAACTTTCCCACAATGTATGGTGGGAGTCTAATAGACTTATGCATTGTTAGTGCAATAGACTATAGAAAAGTAAATAGTATGGAAGTGCTAAAAGTATGGGAGAGCAATCACTTCCTAATTTGTGTGGAAATCAACCTACAGTTGGAAACCCAAGAATGTTTTTTTTTTCCCAGCTATGGAGGATGCAAATAAGAATATGTGCATTTACCAAGGAAAGAAAATAAAATGGAACCTTTACACCAGAAAAGCCCTAGATAAAATAATAATTTGTCAAGACGCACATAACCTTAAAAATAAATTGGAGAACTTTAGTGAATAAGAGGCAGTAAATTTGATAGAAGTATTTTCAGAATTTATGAGAATAGTAAACAAAGATCTAACCAGTAGCTCAAGGAAACAACATAAAACAAAAATAGAACAAAAAAATCCCTGGTATGATCTAGACTGTAAAAAGATGAAAAGAGCAATAAATACAGTCAGCCGATTGTTAAGCAAAAAGAGTTGCCATAGGCCCAGATATTCAGAAATGCATCAAGGTCCAGTGCAAGTCCAGCACAGTGCAAATCTGATGCACCATGGTGCAAGAGGAGCCATATTCAGAGGTTGAGCAGGCCGAACTATGCCAGCACAACCTGGCTGAATATGGCAGAGTTGCGCCATGGTGCAAACAGAGATGTGCCATGGTACAAACAGAGATGCCCCAGTGCAACTGTGGAAGCAGAGCAGCAGAGCAACAGAGAGGAGCACAACACAGAGAACAGACTCAGGGACAGAGCCATGGCAGTACAGTGACAGGCCACAAGAGGCCTCCACCAGCAGGGCACACACAGGCACCCAGACACCTGACCCTAGAACACAACAGTGACACAAATAGCAGGTGACAGGAGGTACCAATGGCGGGCAACCAAGGGCCCCCCCAGACCACTGGCCGTGCACCCCCTCCCAGACCATAGCAGGCCACACCCAGGACCATGCAACCAAGCGCACACACATGCCACACAGGCACACAGGAAGCCCACACAGTAGGCACTGAACGTGCCGGGTGTCAGGTAGGGTGGCAGACCACATGGGACAGGCAGCACAACACCAAGCAGGGGCCCCAACACAGTGTGCAGACAGTACCTGAGCAATGACCATGGCTGTGTGCCACCACCACACGCACAACCACCACACACCCCTGACAGCTGCCCCACCATGGGCACCCCAAGGCACAGCCACCGACCCAGGGGATGGACATCACCACAGTGTGACACACCACAGCACACAGCAGGGAACCACAAAAGCACAACATGCACCACTACACTTGCACACCACACGGACATGCACTGGACCACTGCAGCATGGCTTCCCATGCCATCTGCAAAGCAGACACAGACACAAGCAGGTAAGTCAGAAAAATATATTGTGAAGTAAACTATTTACATAAAACCAGGGCCTGGGAAAGGGTAGGTACAGTGAGGGAAGGGGACAGGAAACAGGGGCTGTACAGTGGGAGGGGGGACTGTGGGGAAGGTACATCAGGGGAAACAGGGGAGAACAGGGGCAAAACTAACAGAGGCCCCATACGGCCAACCTGGTGAGCCAATGCTCCCTCCTCTTGGCCTGCAGCATCCTTCTGATTGCACCACCACCTCCAGGGTTGAAGAAGCTACAAGTAGCATCGGGTGCAGCAGTCAGCTTAGCATCGTCCTTGGTGGTCATCACCGCCAGATACCTTTAACAAGGGACAGGACAGGTGATCACTGCAATGGCCCAAGGAACCATGCCCACTCACAGTGCACAATTAGCTGTGGGAACACACACCTGGAGGGCCTGTAACGGCCACCCGCAGGGGTGTGGGCCAATGCCAGCCAGCAACTTGGTGCACCACGACATTGCACAGAGGTGGTCCCTGCTGCACAATGGCCACATGACTGCGCAATGACAATCACATGGCACAGGCATCGGCAGCACCACAGTAACAGTGGCAGCCGGGCACAAGCCCACCTCACTAACAGCCGCACATGTGTTCAGTGGACGTGCCACAGTGGCATGCACCATGCACAGTGCGACACACACGGCTGCCATGGCACAAGGCACAGGTGACCATGCCCGCATCCACTCCCCCATCACCCCCCATGTACAGTGCAAAGGACCATGACAGTGCCTACCTACCACCTGTGACCCTGCTGGTGCCAGCCCAGTGCCATCATGGCACACTGCTCCCTGCTGAAGTGCTGCAGCCCAGGCCCTTCATTGGTCCTCTGGTCCTGGGAATGGAAAGAAGACAGGTGCATATCAGTAACTGAACACAGCAGCTGCCCCCCCAACCCCTATGCACAGGGCATGCCCTACCAGACACATCCCGCACACCTGCAAGGCTGCACCACAACGCAAGCAGAAGTGTGCAATGCCACTCCATGATTTGCACAACAGTGTACCCCTCTGCAGAGTATGCCAGACAGCCAATCCAACACCACAGTACAGCACCAGGGCAGACATGCAACATGGGATAACTTACCTGGCTGTGGCGCAGCCTCTCACCTGGCACATGCCTGTAGCCTGCTCAACCTCTCTGGGTCCCACCGCATGAGGTCTCCATAGCAGTGGCAGCACTGCTCACCAGTCCTGGGCACCCCCTGTCCTGTGTTCCAGGCTGGCAGCTATATCTTGCCACACAGTGCCCCTGGCCCATTGCAGGGGCACCTGCCCAAAGAGCTGGGGGCATGGGGCTCCATGCAGGCCACAAAGTTGGCCAACTCCACCTGCGGCCAATTCTGGGCCCACCTGCTTCTTCCCTGTGCCATGGTCACTATAACACATTCAGTGGTGAAGATGGTGGGAGGAGGCACACATGTCCACAACATGTGCCTGATGTGCAATGTTTGGGAGCATGCGCAGTGCCTGTCCATCATGCAGTGTTGGAGATGCATGGAATGGGCGTGGCTATGTGGGGTCACAGGGTCAGAGGTCTAACCCAAGGGTCAGGGGTCACCCTCCATTGCACATGTGCGCAATAGGGCACGGCAACCCATGCACAACCATGTGCATAGCTGGCCAAGCACAACATACGCAATGCCTCTGCATCACGCTGTCCATGCACAGTGCATGATTGACACCATGATACCATGATGTGCATGCTCACT
Organism: Neoceratodus forsteri; assembly: GCA_016271365.2. Lineage (NCBI taxonomy): Eukaryota > Metazoa > Chordata > Ceratodontiformes > Ceratodontidae > Neoceratodus > Neoceratodus forsteri. The sequence goes on along the minus strand of CM057454.1, from coordinate 887,920,184 downwards.
GCAGGCCTACACACTGCACATTCATGCGCAGTGCACCACTGCAATTTGCTCCAGTGCAATCTCATTGCACACAGCGCAATATCTCGATATTCAGACACCACATACAAATGAGCTCATCAGCCAATGCGTGGTGCAGTGGGTGCATTAGCATGTCATTACTGTTGCATCCAAACTCATTTGCATGCTTTGCACCTTATAAGCACCACAGAACAGCACAGGCCATGGACCAGTATTGCAGCCTTGATAGGTAAGTTGTGTATGACTCTGCAGTTCACTGGGAGCAGACAGCGCTGGAGGGTGGGATGGACCAGGGAGATGCTGCCACTGACACACTGTGCTGTCCATGTCCACAGGCAGCAACATGTTGGCACATAAGGACGGCAAGGAGCGGGGGCCTACACTTCACAAAGGTCAAAACTGATGCCCTGTTTGAGGCCTACCTGGACAGGAAGCCCCAGTTGAGTGATGCCATGGGCATACCACAGGCCAGGGTTGGTGCATGAGAGGAGGTGGCAACCTACGTGAACCAGCACGGCAGCCACCGGTGGTTGGCACAGGAGTGCCAAAAGAAGATGGGAACAGACAAGTGGCAGATTAAGGAGAAGGTGGCAGCCATCCAGGCATCCTGTACTGCCAATGGAGGAGGGCCTGCAGATGCTCCCACACTAATGTCACAGGAGGAGTTGGTGGCAGCCACCATGCACTGTGCCATGGAGAGTGTGCCTGGAGGAGGATTCTAAAAGGGGGGCAGCCCATCACTGCATGGTATGTATGTCAGACATGCACAGCTGGTGGCACGGAGGGTGCATACATGGGCATGCTGGCATGCATACCATGTGCATGTGTACACACCCACGCACATGTCATGCTGCAGGACACATGCAGCGGCAGTGAATGGGGGGCATATGTGGGCATTGCATCACTGACATGCCATTTGTCTCTTGCAGCACCAGCATGCCTCCATGCAGAAGATGGGGCATTGGCAGCAGCAGCAACAGTGGATGCCGGTACAGCCCCGGAAGACCAGCCGTCCACATCCACCTGCATCTGGGGGCCCGACAGGCTGCAACTCAGCACCACAGTGCAGCTGAATGTCCTGGACCTGGGGACGGAAGAGGCCCTAGATGTGATCCTGCAGGATGCCTGCCTTTGTGTCCTCTGTGAGGAGACACAGATCGGGGTGGGGTCTGACTCTGATGAGAACTACTCTCAGCTGCTGGACAGCATGGGTGACATTGTAGGTGTGTCACCCCTGCTGGCATCTGACACAGGCACCACGCCCAGCACTCTGCCAGTGGCAGAACAGCTACCTGCCACCACTGCAGGTGCAGCGGTGTGCACTGCCATGGCTGTGCCCTGCTGTGGAGGTGGTGTGGCTGCGTAGGCACAGGGTGGCATACAGTGGCCAGATGGGCAATGGCTGCAGGCTGCAGGTGCCACAGGGCAGCTGGACACAGGGTCTGCCACTGGTGCACCTGCCATGCCCATTCCCACTGTGCAGTGTCCACCAGAGAGGGGGGCTGTGCAGCATGGCCAGTCACCACAAGAGGATCAGCATCCCACCTGGGAGCCCCAGGATGCCAACCATCTGGCTGAGCACACCCGGCTGCTGCAGGCATCCATTCGGCAACAGGTGCTGCTTGCCATTGGGGTGCATGCACTGCATGCGGATGTGCACCACTTGGCTGAGCAGCAGGAAAGAGGCACTGCACAGATACTGGTGGGGATGCAATGCATGCAGGAGGCCATGACTGCATCCTTGCATCACATTGCCAGTGCGATCATGGATGGCTTTGCATTGATGGCTGCCACAGGGCATGGCTGTGCACAGGTGACCCCCCCCCCCACAGTGCGCAGTTCACCCCAAGGACCCAGCATTGGGTGACCCCAACACAGTCGATGCTGGGCTCTGATGTAGGCATTCCAGGCATACCCGGGGCTGGCCTGTTTAGGTGCCTGCACACCCCCATGAGGACACAGTCACAGTCCCACGGTTCCACCCCTGTGGGGCTGTTGGAACCCCTCCAGCTGATGCGTATCCTGTGGCTGCCGATCGGCCCTGGCAAGGCTGCCCCCATGGCCATGGTATCATGCAGCCACCCTGATCCACAGGCCGCCCTGACTGCAGTCTGCAGCTGCTGCCATGTGCGCACATGGGTGGTGTGTGTGTGACCACCACTGGTGTCACACCTGCGTGTCACGCTGCACGCTGCCTGTGTGTGTGCTTGCCCGGTCACTGGACCATGTGGCGTGGGTGTGAAGAGGGCAGTCTAGCACCAGTTGCACCTGTGCACTGGTGCAATGCATCTGATCCATGCCACATACCAATGCCTGTGTGTGTGTGTGTGTGTGTGTGTGTGTGTGTGTGTGTGTTGCTGTGTGTGGTTGTGTGCCACTGACTTCTATACCCCTGTATCATGCTTCTGTGTGTGCATGCCCATTGCCATGCACACCCCTGCAGATGTGCTATACCTGTTTGTGTGGCCCATGCTTGTGTACTGCACCACCTACCTGTGTGCATCATACTGCTCCTGTCCGATGATGTCCCGGTGGTGTCGTGCTTGCTGGAGCAGCCGGGGGTCCCTCCACCCAGGGGGTGGCTGTCCACCACCCTCTGGACCATTGCCTCCATTGTCCCGACTACTGTCACCCTCATCAGCCTTGACAGTTATTCCATGGTCAATGGTCATGTTGTGCAGTATGCAGCAGGCCAGGAATAGGCCACAGGCTTTCGAGGGGCTGTGTTTTAGGGCATCGCCTGACCTGTCTAGGCAATGGAACCATGTCTTCAGCATGCCAAAGACCCACTCAATGTTGCATGTGCTGGCGTGTGCCTCATTGTACTGTTCCTTTGCTGGGGACGATGGGTGCCGGTAGGGGGTGAGCAGCCAGGGCCTCAGCAGGGATGCACTGTCACCTGTGTGGAGATTGATGTGGTTAGCCCTCTGCTATTCTGTGCTGTGCCTCTTGCATGTCCCTGGCACCCACACCACCACGCACACCCTGCCCACCTCCATCCCCAGGTCTGCTCTGCCCATCGCCCCTTGCCCATGCCATACTCCCCCACTAAGTGGCCCGTGAGGATGTCCCCATGTTCAAACCAGTGGCACTGCGCTGAGCTGTGCCAAATGATTATGTCATGTGCACTCCCAGGGTGTGCGGCGCAGACATTGGTGATGCACCCCGTGGCATCGCACATTGCCTGGCAGTTGACACTCTGGCTCCCCTTCCTGTTGATGTATGCAACAAGTCCCCTGTTGGTCTTTGGAAGGTGCCCGTGGTGAGCAAGCACATGACAGCGGTCACCTTCATCTCCACGGACATGGCGTGGCTCCATCTGGTGGGTGCCTGCATCTCCTTACTGCACAGCTCACAGAGCTGCTTCAGAATGGCCCTGTTCAGGTGGCACCAGCCCACGATCTCAGTGTCACTGTAGTTCTCAAAGGTGATGTGGGCACAGTACCACCTGTGTCGGGCATACTGCCAACGGACCCATCCTCGGCCACATCGCTGTTCCTCATGCCCCCTCACACCCCCCATTACAGCCTCCATCATGAAGGGCACACTGTCCATGGCCCTTGCTGTTCACTGTCCCCTTGGGAGGTTGGCTGCTGGTTGTGTGGCACCCTGGCACACGGTATATATGTGTGTGTGTGTGTCTCTCTCTCTCTCTCTCTCTCTGCCCCTCTCTCCCTCTACCAGGCTACCTCTCTGTCCCTGTTCCTTTGTGTGTGGCCTTTGTCTGTCTGTCTGTCTGTGTCTCTGTCTGTCTCTCACTCTCACCCCTGGCGCAAGTGCTGTCTGTGTGTTTGCGCCCTGTATGTATAGGAACAAGTCTGCTCGGAGCAACTTCGATTTGCTCCACATATGCACCATGGTTTTATGGTTGAATATGCCACTGCACTGGATATTCATGGGAATGCCTCCTGCACTTGCGTCTGCATTCATTATAGTTGCGCATTGGCGCAATCGATGTTGCACTGTGCACTGGCCCCTACTGAATATGGCTCCTTGGCACAATTCCACACTTGTGCTGGTGGAACTCAGTTGTGAATATCTGTGGCATAGTCTTTTATTGACCCTAAGGAATTTGAAATCTGAATATAAAAAACAAAATATATTTAAAAAAAGAAATATTAAGAGCAACTGTGGGGTACTATGCAAGAAGCCTTAAGGGATAAAGATATGCAGACATTCTGGACAATGGTAGCCATTAGATGTAAGGAAACTAACATTACATTTAGGGCCAGATATTAAGACTTGTGCCCAAGGAATGCGCAATAATGGCCCAGCACAATGCAGATGCGCCATGTGGGAAAGTATGCCATATTCAGAAATTGTGCCACTGAAATGTGCTGGTGCAACCAGGCTGAATATAGTAAAGATGCACCACAGCGCAGCCACAGATGCACCAGTGCAACTATGAATGCATGGAACCAGGCCAGAACACACAACCCAGTGGGCTGATCAAGGGCAACAGGCTACAGGGACATACAGGCAAGGAATCACAAGGGCATGGGGCACAGTACCCCACCAGCATGACACAGCAAAGTATAGGGACGCACCGTCCTGGAGGCAACACAGGGCACCAGGGGACAGTGCACACAGTACCCTGGCCCACCAACTGTGGCACAAGCACCAGGTTAACATATCAGCACCACTGGCATGCCAACAGCAGAGCCACGCAAGAGATACCCACCAGGCTGTGCCATGGTGCCAGGAGAACACACAAACACAGAGGTCTGTGGTCCGGGGCAAGGGAGGCACAGGCCATTCAGGGGCACACAGTGCACCACCCAGAGTGTGGAAAGGCACAGCACTGTGGGCCACACCAGAGATGGGTAGCATTACAGGTGGACAGAAGGGCAGACAGACAAGGGCACAAGGTCCAGGGGCAGTTACAGCCACTGCGAGACACACCACAAAGGGCCATGCACAGGACAGGGACATATGGCACATGCCCAGTGTACACATGTGCAGTGACCCAAGGGGACAGCAGCGGGACACCAGGGACATGGCCAAGCACAGCACAACAGACACCTGCAGCATGGCTCCACACATCATCTGCAAAGGAAACAGACACAGTGATGTAGCAATGAAAAGGCTTTAATAACAATGTAAAGAAACACAAGTTGGCCAACAGGTCAACTATTTACAGTAAACAAAAGGGACTGGGAAGGCTCATGGGAGGTGGGGATAGGGTCCAGGGGCTATACAATGGCATGTGGCGATGGGCAGGGCAACAAGGGAAGGTCAGGACAAACAGGGGCTATGATCTAATGAAGAGGGGCTATGGTCGGCCATGGCCTGCCACCACCAGCTGATGCATCTCCCTCTGAAGCACCACCGTCTCACAAATTAGCCACACCAACAGATTCACTGTCCTCCTCTGCTGCACCAGCAAGCTGCCCAAGGCCCACACCACTCTACCCATCCCTCTCTGTGGCCATACCCTGGGAACACCTAGGAGAAGGGACAGAACAGGCAATAAGCGACATGCCCAAATGATTCCTAGCCCACCCACAGTGTGCATTGGACAGCGGAGGCACACACCAGTGGACAGACCACCAAGGGACGCACCAGACATCCACACAGCACATCACACTAGTGCAGACAGGCACACAGGGCCACGCAGTGGGCACATCAGTGCAGGTGCAAGGCACATGACGTGGACAACAGGCACCCGTGGCTGCACACACGGTGGATGCCATGTGCACTTCCCCCCGGGCAACACAGTAGAGATGGGCATGGTCCAAGTACATGCAGCACAATGCCGGCATGCCCACCAGACATTGCACCCACTACGGCAGTGGCCACACATGGCTGTGGCCACCATGTCCAGACCCTGCAACCAACAGATACCCACAGATACACAGTAAAGTATTGTGAACATGCCTACCTGGCTGCTGCCATCCTGCCGGCCCAGCTGCTGACCCATCATCATGCCCTTGTGCCCGCAGCTGCAGCCATTCTGGCCCACCTGTGATCTTCTGGTCCTGAGGATGGAAATGAGAGATGTGGACATAAGCGAGCAGGCATGCACAGACAGCCCCTCCACCCGACCAAACAGTGTGCATGGCGCAGGGTGGGACACCGCCCACCCCGTAATTCTGGTGCCTGCACAACTGCAACACGCACAGCAGTGTTGTGCATGCAGGACATGCAGCAACCACCAGGACTGTGTTGGCCCCCGGCAGTGGCACATGCTGCACATCCGGAAACACACTACAGTTATGCCCTGTGCATGTATGACACATGCGCATACTAACCTAGCTGTGGCACTGCCCCATGTTGCGCGCATTCCTGCAGCCATTGCAGCCTCTCTGGGTCCCTGCGGCACAGGTCACTATACCGGCACCTGCACTGCTCTGCACTGTGCCTAATCCTCATGTGGCACTCCATGGCTGTGGCCATACAGTCCCACACCTCACTCCATGTCTGCTGCAGAGGGACCTGCCCAAACAGCTGAGGTGCAAATGGCTCAACCAGTGCAACAAGGTTGTAAATCTCAGCCTCAGACCAATTTATTGCCCTACAGTAGGTAGCAGTGCATGGCATGGCTCCTGTAGTATGCGAGTGTTGGAGGCATTATGGCCTACACAGCATGCATGTGTTGCAGCATATGGACATTGTGCAATAGCATACTGTTGTACATGTCCGAGCAGCACATGGATGCATGATAGGCATACCCTGTGGAGGTGTATTACGCAGCACTATGTATGCACAGAGTGTCATGGTCTGGCAGGTGCCCGGGGTCATGTCCATGACACCGATGGCACAGGGCGTGTCCCGGTGCAGTGACGCGCATAATCTCAGCCTGCGCGGTATGCAGCATAGCGCATCATGGGCACCTGCACCATAGGCCAGAGCACCGTGATGCGCGCACATGTGCGATAGGTTACCAGCACTGCATGCACACTGGGGAACATCATGCAATGCAGATGGTCATGCAATAGCCTATTGCACTGGTGTGCGCACATGCGCACTGCAGGCCCACACACCACGCATGCACAGAACATGCAACACATGATTGCTCCAGTGGAACATGATTGAGCACGGTGCAATAATGCAATTTTCAGTCACCATATGCTAATCTTCTCATAAGTCTATGCGAGGTGCAATAGGATGCATTAGCATATCATTACCATTGCGGACAAACTCATTTTCATGCATTGCGCCTTATAAGCGCCATGACACAGCACAGGTCACAGACTGGTATTGCAACCTGTTTGGTAAGGGGATGCTAATGCTGGGATTGAGAGGCCCATACCAACACTGCAACAGAGTACTATACTGTGCCATGCTGCCACTGACCTCCTGTGCTGTCACTGTCCACAGGTAGCAGAATGTCCAAGGCAGAGGGAAAGGAGGAACATGGGCCTGTCCACAAGCACAGGTGGAGGAGTGTGGTCCTGCCCACAAGCGCATGCTCAGTTTCACTAAAGAAGAGCAGCAGGCCCTGTTCAAGGCCTACCTCAACAGGGAGGACCTGCTGAGCAGTGCAACAGGTACAGCAAAGGAGCAGTCGGCCGGGTGGGATGCAGTGGCCACCTATATGAATGCCCATGGCAGACACCAGAGGAGCACCCAGGAGTGCCGCAAGAAGGTGGGGACAGACAGGCGCCACATCAAGGAGAAGGTGGCAGCCATCAGGGTGTCATGCAGTAGGACTGGTGGAGGACCATCCACTGCACCGGCACTGATGGCGACGGAGGAGATGGTGGAGGCCACCATCAGCAGTGCTGCCATACAGGGCATTCCTGATGGTGGATTTCAGATGGGTGGCAGCCCCTCACAGCATGGTGAGTCAACACATAACATGCTTGGGTGGTGGGTATGGGCTGTACCATGCAGGTGGGCCTGCCACCATGCTGCATGGGCCATGCGTGCATTGCCTGTGGCTGTGCATGGAGCACCAGTGGATGGCAGCTATGGCAGCATGCATCCCTGAGTGCAGGTACCACCTGCATGGGTGCTACAGCAACGTTGACTCTGTGTTCCTTCTTTCCAGTGCCATCATGTCTCTGCAGAGCAGTCCAGGAGGAGGAGGAGGAGGATGCCTACATGGGCCAGGAAGAGGTGGTGCCGTCGACATCCATGGACATCCGTGGCAGGGACCAGCCACGACACAACAGTGTGGCGCTGTTAGACGTGATGGGTCTGGAGTCGGACGACACTCTGTCGGAGCTTCTGTTGGGTGAGAGCCTGCCTGTGCCGTGTGCAGGCACCCAGTTGGGAGGTACGTCTGACTCCGATGATGACATCACTCTGATCTTGGACAGCACAGGGCATGTGGTGCTGGCCACAGTCCAGGGACAGATGCAGACACCATCGGGGCCCAGTGCTGCACCTGCAGCTGCACAGTCACCCCCTGTCCATGCTGGCAGTGTTGTGTGGTGTCACTGCTGTGCCTGACAAGGGGAGATGCTGTTGCAGGCATGGCCACACTGGGCAAAGACCAGCAGACAGTTGGGCAGCAGCAGCAGGATGCAGTCACCACCAGTCAGCATGCCACAGGGGCCACCACTGCTGCACCTGTTGCCACAATGCCCCCTGTGCGGTCCCCTGTACAGCGTCCACCTGATCAGGGCACTGACCAGAGTGTTGCGTCACCCACAGCAGGCCGGCGTGAGGATCAGGATGCTCAAGATGCCGATTGACTGGCAGAGCACACCCAGCTGCTGTGGGCATCCGTAGACAACCAGGCACTGCTTGCCATGGAGATCCATGCACTGCGGGCTGAGATGCATCAACTGGCCGGGCGTCAGGATAGAGGACATACACAGCTCATCGATGAGCTCCACCAGCTGAGGGAGGCCATATACCATTGTGGCTGGGTTTGCATCACTGGCAGCCACTGGACATGGCTGTGCACATAGGACCCACAGTGCAATGTCAACTCCATGGTCCCAGCATCTGATGACCCCTGCATGGCAGACGCCGGGCTCCGATGAGGCCATCCCCAATACCACCGGCGTGGGCCTGTTTGGCCAGCTCTACACCCCAGCAAGAACCTTGTCATGTTCTCAGGCCTCTACCCCTGTAAGTGTGTTGGACTCTCCCCTGTTGGTTGTTGCACAGCCCACGGCTGCTGACTGGCCTGGGCGCGGCCATCCATATGGCTGTGGTATGGCACAGTTGCCCTGATGTGTGTGCTGCCCTACCCTGCTGTCCGCTGCTTTTGCCCAGTGCACACTTGGGTGTTGATGGTGCCCCATGCATGTGGTGGTGTGCATGTGTGGTGTGGTGCACGCACCCTGTGTGTGCTGGCCGGGCTGCTGGGCCTTGTGGTGTTGATGTGATGAGGGCAGCTCTGTGCCGGCTGTGCCTGTGCACCGGTATCATGTGTCTGATCCATGCCACGTCCTGCAGCCCATGTGTGTGTGCCAGTGCCTATACTGTGTGCTGTGTGTGTCCACCGTGCATGCTATGTGTGCCTGTGTCCCTGCATGCATCCCTCTGTGTCCATCCAGCCCTGTGGGTGTGGTGGTGGTCCGCGCAGCCCTTGCACATGTATCATTACACTTACCTGCATTCTCCATAATGCTCTTGCATGATGGTGGCCCTGTGCCTCCTGGCCTCTGCTGCCAGCCTGGGGTCCTGCCTCCTCATGGGTGGCTGCACACACCCCCAGCCCATCTTCACTGTCCTCCCCACTGCTGTTGCCCTCATCCATTTGGACAGCTATCCCATGGTCAATGGCCATGTTGTGCAGCATGCAGCAGGCCAGGAATAGGCCACAGGCTTTCAACGGGCTATATTGTAGGGCACCACCTGATCTCTCTAGGCAATGGAACCACATCTTTTTTTTTTTAAATTTAATCTTTTTGGCCCTCTTGTCTTGCCGCCGATTATCTACCTGCTCATTGTGCCTTCATCTGGCTTCCACCTTCCCGCCATTCTCATCCCCCTGAAACCCCTGACTTACCCCTCGGAGGGTGGGGTCGTGGCACTGGCCAGGTGCCACGATCCTTGTGACTATCTGGGGAGAGCCAGTCAGGAGGCTAATTGAAGCTGAAGGCAGGCTTCATGGAGGCAGCAGACAGAGGGAGTTTTCTTCCCATATACTGAGGGCAGACATTTGCAATGATGTCCTGCGTTTGCCCCGCCCCCTTGGTGCTGTTGCTCATCAGCAGCTGCGGTGCCCCCAGCCTCCGCCAGGGATCCATCAAGTGCCGGATAAGATCCCCACCCTTCCCCCAGAGAAGGAGAGATGTCCACAGGATGCTCCATCCTTCTCCTCCGGCCGGGCCCTCCAGTGACCCGGGTCCATTCCCGAACCCGGGTTGTCGGCGTCGCAACCAGAAATCCAACCACTGCACTGATGGGCTGGCTGCAATGGAACCGCATGTTGAGCATGCCGAAGACATGTTCAATGACATTGCACATTGCCGTGTGTGCCTCATTGTATCTCTCCTCCACAGGAGAGGATGGTCGCCAGTAGGGGGTGAGCAGACAGGGCCTAAGCGTCTATGCACTGTCACCTGTGTGGGGAGAGGGCATGGTTATCTCTGCTTTGCTGATGCCACCCCTCACCCCTGCTGCCCTCTGCCCCCTGCGCCCCACCCCATTCTCATCTTCCTCCCTCAGCATTGCTGCACCTCCTCCATCCCCATGCATTGCTCACCTAACAGATGCCCCATGGGGATATCCCCATGTTCAAATCTCTGGCATAGTATGAAACTGTGCCAGATGTAAGCATCATGTGCACTCCCGGGGTGTGTGACGCAGACATTCATGATGTGCCCCGTGGCATTGCACACCACCTGGCAGTTGATGGATGGGTATCCCTTGTGGTTGATGTATGCCACCCTGTTGGGGCCCGGTGGTGTGTGTATGGACATGTGGGTGTAGTCTATGGCCCCTATCATGCCTGGCATACGTGTCACCCAGTGGAAGTCCTGCATGTTTGCTGTGCACTCTGCCTGTATGCTTGGGAATCATATGAACTCCGAAGCTTGTGATAGCAGAGTGTTGAGGAACTGTGTGAGGAAGTGGGACATGACTGACTGTGTAATCCCTGTGGTGGCACCCATTGGTCTCTGGAAGGTGCCCGTGGTGAGCAAGCACATCACTGCTGTCACCTTGGTCTCCACAGACATGGCATGATCCCGTCTGGTGGGTCCCTGCAGCTCATCACTGCACAGCTCACAGAGCTGCCTCAAAATTGCCCTGTTCAGGTAGTACTGGAGCACGATCTCCAAATCACTGTAGTCCTCAAAACTAAGGCGGGCACAGTACCATCTGTGTTGGGCATACCTCCGACGGTCCCTTCATCAGCCACATTGCTGTTCCTCCCTCCTACTGGCCCTTAATATACAAAGTTGTATTAGTGCAAGGGATTGGGTAGTTCATTTTGAAGAAATTTATGGAATTAGCAGTAATTAGAGCTGTGTAAATGTAAATCAGGTATCTACAGCTTATGACCTAGGTGTGTTCACTATGGCCCAAATATTCAAAGGGGTTGCACCTGGAGCAACTGAGCTGCATCAGCACAACCCCCAGCAATACACCTCAGAGCAATATTCAGCAGAGGGACGTGTGCAGTGCAAGTCCCAATGCACCGGGGCACAAAGATAATGGGCCCGATTCTCAAACGCAGCACCAAGATGCAAGGTGCTTGCACCAAGCAGTAGGACGTAAGCAGCAAGCTGCACCAAGACACAAGCAAGACAGGATTCACAAACGCACCATGCATGAAGGCAAAGACCCACTGAGTCATGCACCCCATGTGCCAGCACAGTGCCAGAAGGCAGCTAGTGCCATGACACATGGTGCATTGCGACAGGGGTAAAAGACATGTAGGACGCAGAAGTGCTATTCACAAAGGGGCACAGAACAGCAGATATCAAACACCTGCTACGCCACACAGAGCTGATCTAAGGGGACTTAGAAAAAGGAAGTGAAGGAGCAGGCTAGTGATACAGGACTGAGACACAGGACTGCAGCAGGACAGAGACAAATGACTGCCCAGAGGATGTTAGCACCACAGGCCCTACTGGGCATACAACTGGCCAGGCAATGCCATAGGCGACGTACCCACCAGGCTGCACAACAGGGTGGTGCTGCACAGCAGATGCACAGACAGTAGCAACCCAGACACCGAAGGCATGCCATGCATGTGTACCGGCCACGCACTGCCCACATGGACCTGAGTGAAGAGCAGTGCATCACACAATATTGACTTGGCAAGGCAGCCATAGTAGAGCTATGCCAGGAACTTCACGCTGACCTCAGAAGCAGGACCCGGAGAGGCCATGCCATACCAATAGAGATGAAGGTATGTGCAGCCCTAAGGGTAATGACCACTGGTGGATTCCAGACACCAAGTGGTGACACCGTGGGCATCTCACAGCCCTCTGAATCACAGTGCCTGAGGGCAGTCATGGATGCCCTCATACACAGATCACGCCAATACATCCACCTACCCACAGATGCCCAGGTGCAACTGGAAATCAAGCAGGGATTCTACATCATGGCAGGATTCCCACAGGTGCTTGGTGCAGTAGACTGCACACACATTGCCATAAGGGCACCACTGGATGAACCAGAGACCTATGTCAACCGGAAGGGCTTCCATTCCATGAATGTACAGGTCATCAGTGACAGCAGGTGCAAGATCCTCGACATAGTGGCACAGTATCCAGGGTCCACACATGATGAGTACCTCTACAGGAACTGTGGAGAGTGCAAGGCCTTCCAGAGTGGGACACTCACAGATGGCTGGCTGCTAGGTAAGGCACACACAGACACATGCTGCATGGGTGGGCATGGGACGAATGTGGGCATAACACTAACCTACACCCCCTCCCCACAGGTGAGAGCGGATACCCACAACAGCCCTGGCTGATGACACCAGTGAGGCATCCACAGAGTGCAGCAGAGCAACGGTACAACGATGCCCACACAGCAACACACAGTGTGATAGAGTGCACATTTGGCATCCTCAGGATGAGATTCCGGTGCCTTGACAGATCAGGGGTGCACACAGTATACACCAGTAATAGCATGCAAACTGTTCATAGCATGCTGTGTGCAGCACAACATAGCACTGGAACATGGCACACCACTGGTAAAGGATGTGGAGGCACCCAGCGAGGATGGTGACACTGTGAGGAGGAGGAGGAGGAGGAGGAGGCAGCGGGGCAAGCCCATGACTGGCGACATCAAGGCCAGGCACAACACACGCTAGCAGGACAATGAATGCGAGCGCAGTTCATTGCGTCACACATCAGATGAGCATACAACAATATGCACAGTGTGCATGGCCACAGGTACGCCAACACCGCCATGCTGTGTGCAGGCCCTGAACCATAGCCTCAAGATCATGGGAAAACCACACGCATGCAGCAATGGCACACACAACAGGCACACTGGGCAGCAGTGCCAAGCCATTACAGGGAACAACAATGCAGTACCAGGAACCCAGGGACCACTGCGGACAGCACACACAGCAGGTAGACTGGAACAGCTGCGGCGAGATGGAGGTGTCGCTGCCTGGGCCACCACACAGGCAGTAGCAGCACAGGTGACACAGATGTGCCCATTGCCTGTGTGCCACCCCAGACGGTGCAGCACACAGTGACATGGACAGCGGCATGGGCGTCCGGGTGTCCAATGCCAACAGGAGCGACATGTGCACGAGCAGTGTGATGTAGGGATGGGGACTGTGTGGGGTCAGTCGCACAGCTGCCACAGTGCTAGGCAGCAGATACTGCACATGATGGGGCTGGATCTACGGACATGTGGCATGCAGCACACTGTTGCCAGTGTCAACATGTAGTGGCAGTTCACAGTGGGCACCAGAGGTAGGCAGAACGGGGACATGGGGGACTGTGTGGGTGGAAGGCTGCACACCTCATGCAGCACTGCCACAGGTGATGCACATGGTTGGGTGCAGTGCACCACAGGCAGCAGTACAAGGATGTGTCATGCCACACCCATAGGACGTGTCATGTGGACTGGTGCAGTGCCACCAGAGGCAGGCCTCCCCCATACATGGCTGAGGTACCCTGCACAAGTGCAGTGTGTGGTGACAGGGGGGATGGCAAGCACAGCACCACATGTTGCACTGTGCAGAGGCAGTGGGTGGATGCCTGTCACACTGTGTGTCAGCCACAACAACGCTACTTGTATACACAGTTATCCCGTATGCAACGCACGGTGCATCATGTGCTGCGTGCTGATGCAAGCTGCGGAGCATGTGCTTCGCAGCATGTGACCTGTAGGGGAAAGCAGGGAACACATGGAATTGAACTACCAGCACATGTAGGGCCTTGGTAGCACATGCTAGGCTGCACAGGACAGTGTAGCACAGGCACAGCTCCATCTACACTGCAGAGGGAGGCAAGGGTGTACAGCAGTTACAAGGGCAAGCAGCAGGTGGCAGTCCAAGTTGCAATGGCACCCTGGAGCAGGGCACATAGCTTCACAGATGATGAGACAGTGCTTCTCATCAGCCTGCCTGAGCAGTGGAGCAGGGTGCTGTTCCCACAGGGGGCACAGCAGTCCAGCCCAGCAGACAGGGAGAGGGTGTGGTCCACCATAGGCAGCAGGCTCCAGGTTGTGTCTGGAATAAGGAGGACCATGGGGCAGGACAGGCACCATTGGAATGACCTGGCCTGGATGGAGAGGTGGCTCCTTGCCCAACTGAGGAGTATGGCATGAGAGGCAGATGTCCAGATGCATGGAAGATGCCCACACCTGTCAGGTATGTGGCACCAGTAACATGTCCAACACACACAGCACACTATGATGACCTCAACTGCACAGAAGGGAACTGATGTCACACACCATTATGTCCCCGCAGGTGAGGGCAGAGACGCCGAAGGGCAGGGCAGGCCCAGGGAAGCTGGACAGGACGGACATGGCAGAGGACCCCTCAGAGAGCAACATCGCCAAGGTAGGTGTGCAGCGGTCATGACATGTATGCAGCTGTGTAGGCTACTGTGTGGGGGACCAGCAGGATTATACACACATAGAAACATAGAAACATAGAATTTGACGGCAGATAAGGACCGCTTGGCCCACCTAGTCTGCCCATTTTCCTACCTAACAGATAAGCTGCAGATCCTAGTTAACCAACAGCTTAATTCATCCTACACCCCACTAGGACTGCCCTATGCCTGTCCCATACATTTTTGAAGTCCCCCACTGTTCTTGACCCCACAACCTCTTCAGGGAGGCTGTTCCATGCATCCACAACCCTCTCAGTGAAAAAATACTTCCTCACATTACCTCTGAGCCATCCCCCTTCTATCTTCAAATTGTGCCCCCTTGTTCTTGCACATCTCTTTTTCTGGAAGATGCTACCCTCTTGGACTTTGTTAATTCTCTTGAGGTACTTGAAAGTTTCTATCATGTCCCCTCTCTCCCTTCTTTCCTCAAGGGTATAGATATTAAGCTCCTTTAGTCTTTCTTCATATGACTTCTGTTGCAGACCCTGCATCATTTTGGTTGCCCTCCTCTGGACAGCCTCCACTCTGTCTATGTCTTTGCAGAGATGGGGTCTCCAGAACTGCACACAGTACTCCAGATGGGGTCTCACCAACTGTCTGTACAGAGGGATAACAACGTCCTGTTTTCTACTATTGATGCCTCTTCCTATACATCCCAGTATCCCCCAGCCTTCCCCTTGCCTTCTCCATTGCTTGCCCACCTTTAGGTCATCTGATATAATTACCCCAGGTCCCTTTCTATTTTACTGTTGTCAGTATCTCACCCCCATTGTGTATGCTTCCCAGGGTTTTTGTTCCCCATGTGCATTACCTTGCACTTCTTTGCATTGAATCTGAGCTGCCATACATTTGACCATTCCTCCAACCTTGCCAAGTCCCTTCTCATCCTTTCCACTCCATCTTGTGTATCAACCCTGTTGCAGATCTTTGTGTCATCTGCAAAGAGACATACTTTTCCTTCCAGTTCCTCTGCAATGTCACTTATAAAGACATTAAAAAGGACCAGTCCCAGTACTGAACCCTGTGGTACCCCGCTAGTAACCCTCCTTTCATCACTGTGTACTCCATTTACTACTACCCTTTGAGTCCTGTTATCTAGCCAATTTTTTATCCAGGCTACCACCTTGGGACCCACTCCGAGGCTGGCTATCTTGTGTATTAATCTTTTGTGTGGGACTGTATCAAATGCCTTGCTAAAATCTAGGTAGGCCATGTCCACAGCCCCTCCCTGGTCTACTACTGTGGTAACCCAGTCAAAGAAATCTATTAGATTCATCTGACACAACCTTCCCATCGTGAGTCCATGCTGCCTTGGGTCCTGTACCCCACTGGCCTCTAGGTACTCAACAATTCTTTCCTTCAGAAGTGATTCCATCATTTTCCCTACCACTGAGGTCAAACTAACTGGTCTGTAGTTTCCTGCCTCTGTCTTGCTCCCACTTTTATGAAGAGGAATCACATCTGCCCTCCTCCAGTCCTCGGGTACCACCCCATCCTCCCATGATTTGTTAAACAGAGTAGTCAACGGTGTCACTAGTTCTACCCTTAGTTCTTTTAGAATTCTTGAGTGAACCCCATCAGGCCCCATTGCTTTGTCCACCTTCAATTTTATTAGTTCTTTCAGAACCCTTTCTTCTGTAAATGGACTGTTATCGAGCCCGTCTTCAGAGTGTTTCTCTTGTTTGGTTTAGGTAACTCCCCCTCCTCTTCCTTTGTGAATACTGAGCAGAAATATTTGTTCAGTATCCCTGCTTTTTCACTGTCACCCTCTACCCACATTCCCTCCCCTTTATTAAGCTTCAGTACACACACACACACACACACACACACCAGCAGGTCGGCACAGGTTGCCGTGGCTGGAGGGTGCTGGTAGGGCACAGACACCATGGACACATGTGTGGGTGTGTGCCCCACACATGGTTGGTTCATGTCACAACCCATGCAACATGTGACATAGCATGGCGGTGGCCTGACAGGCCTGCATCAGTGGTGTGGGCAACATGCAGGGAGGTGCACCAGCCTGGTGGCACTGAGGTTTGAGGCACTGGACGCCACACCTCACGCCACGCAGGTGACCCGAGTTTGGGAATGAGCCCGGACCGCCGGGGGTCAGCAGGAGAGAGAGGATCAAGCATCTGGAGTACTGCTGTCCTCTCTCGGGGAGGGATCCAGGGGTAGCCTGGTGCAGCAGTGGTCCCCAGTGGAGACCGGCAGTACTGCAGCGCACAGAGGCTCGCAAACGGGGAAGATGCTGGGTGGCTACTTTCAGGACGTGAGTGGGAGCACCCACATCGTGGGCTGGACAGCATTGCATGTCCCACATCTGTGGCATAAACAACGTAAAGCCCCTCCAGCCTGGATAAGCGATGGCCATCCCAGTGCCAAACTGCCACACGCCCAAAACTGGAACCCTGCCACTGCCCTTTCAGACTCCTCGGGTCTTTCATCCCCCACTGGGCTCAGGGAGAAAGTAATGCCCTTGAAGATGACAGGGCTCACAGTGGGCAGTAGAATGGCATAGGTGAGTGGATAGACCCGAGAGAGTTCCGGTGCCTGGGGGAGATAAAACAGAATTAAAAAAAAAAGCATGCAGGGAGGAAGTGCATGGGCATGTGGTGCACTCACTGGCTATCACTTTGTGTTCCAGGTGCCCATGGTGGTGTGGGGTGTGAGCAGCAGGGCCGGGATGCATGGTGGCATTCCCTGGAGCGGGCGATGAGATGCCCGAAGCAGAGGGATGCATGGGTGTACACTGCCAGGACCTGGATGATGGCCCAGGATGGGCAGCAGGTGGCCCCACAGCAGGGTACAAAGGAAGCAATGGATGAGGAGGATGTGGAGGAGGCAGAGGAGGACATCCCGGATGCCCAACAGGAGCATCATCAGAATGCAGGGCCAGGTGACAGTGCTGTGGGACTGCATGCAGCAGGCAAAACGTCCGACACGGCGACAGGTGGAGACACCCATGGCACGGCTGGCTGGGTGGGCACCGAACCGACCGGGGATGAGGATGCCCCCATGCATGGCGGTCATGATGCAACCCCCAACCATGGTCCAGGGCAGCCTGGGAGTGAGAGGGACAAGTTGCCGGACAGGGACGTTGACAAGCAGCCACAGCCACACGCCCTCCGTTACTTTGCTCAGGGACTCTGCCTGCACATCAGGCCCATAGCAAGGCTGCTGATCAACCTACAAGTAGCTGTGTAAGCCCTGCTGGACTACCTGGACTGGATTGGTGGACAATGAATGGCAGACATGTGCATGCATCAAAGTCCTGGCCCCTTCCATGCAATAGCGGACATGCCCAGGACAGAGCTCACTGGGTAGTATGGACACAGATCACCAGGACATCAGGGATAATGTAGCTGTGCATGCACTGCAGTTAAGTGCATCACTGATGTAAGCCTATTGCAGAATGTGTGGCTGTGCCCATTGCACTGTGTACCTCTTGGTTCATCATGGCTGTTACTGTTGTGTGTTGCTTATGTGTCCCCAATACAATGTTGTTCAATGTGCAAGCTGTGTCTGTGTGTCTCTCTCTGTACTGTGCATGCTATATACCTATCTATGCGGTACACCAGTCGGGGACAGACATTGTGTGGGTAGCAGCCCACCGGGCCTCTGCAGGGCACCATGTGGTCGACAGGGACCGCTGTCCAGCAACATGTGGACAGCACCACAGTGTGCCACAGGTTGTGATGCTGCCACACACTGGGCACAGTGTCAGGACACTGTACCCTTGTGAGCCTGTGTCACCCAGTGTAGGGGGTCCTCTTAGTTCCACAGTGGCATGTTACAGTGGGTAAGCCAACCCACCAGTCAACAAGGTGGGACCCCGCATTTTGGGACTGCATGTGTTGGTACTAGCCGTGTGGGGCCGGGTGGTGTGGCATGACATATGGCATATCACAGGGCCCACCCAGTGCACTGCTGTGCACAGCTCTATATGGCTGCTGTGGTGGAATGCTCCACAGTGGGAACTGTGTATGCTGGTTGGTGCTGGGTGGTCTGTGGTGCCCCTTGTGTGGTGGGGAGTCAACAGTCCTGCGGTGGCCATTCACGTGGGTGTGGGGGCACACATGGCATCATGGATAGATATGGTGCCGCGTGTACCAGGGGCCGCACCTGTGCTGGTGCTCCATGCCATGGTGTGTGCACCCACCGCCCACACTGGCCACATGGGGGGGCTTGTTTGGTTGACGGTGAATGGGGATGCACAGGTGTGGGAGTGCAGTGTGAGGGGTCGCTGGCATGCCATGGTGTACACACCTGGGTGCATGCAACAGGTCCCAGGGCTGGTATTGTGGGTCATGCAGGTGTCTGGTATGTGCATGCAGGGATGGTGGTGTGCTGCTCACTAGCGTGTGTGTGTGTGGGGGTGCCACTTTTAGGGGATGCAGGCTTGTGTGCTTGTCCCATGTTGCAGTGCCATGCGGGGAGCGCCATGGCCATGGGCAATGTACAGGCGATATGGGTTACAGGTGCATGCGGCACAGGTATGCATGACACAGACACCTGCACAACCATGTGTGGTGTGTGTTGTGATGTGGTCCCTGCTCATGGTCAGGTGGGTGCACTGGACCATTGCAATGTGGTGGGCAGCACCGTAGGGCGACCCCCCTCCAATGCGCATGCCTGGCATGCAGCGTGTATATTACCGGTGTTTGTGTGCTGGCCTCCCCTTCCGGCCTATGGTGTCCGGTGGCTCACTCTGTGCAGTGCATGGTGGCTGTACCACCATGCTGCTACCCTGTGTAGCTTCCAGCAGTGTGGCACGGCCTGGCTGCACCTCCGCCACAGGTGGCACTGTGTGCACCCTGTGCCTCTGTGACTGCCGTCCTGTCACCAGGGGTATCTGTTGTGCTGTATCGGTCCCTGGCAGCCTGCTGCTGTCATCCCCTCTACCTCCAGTCCTGCTGCCAGCTGTTGCCAACTGTGCAATGGGTGCTGCTGCTGGTGCTCCTTGCCTGGCCATCCACCCTTCGCAGACCATACCACCTGCCTCAGGGTGGGCCCTCTTGAGGCCTCAGGAATAGGCTGGCATGTGTTGTCCCAGCCTCCGTGCTGCATTGGGTGGTGGCATGGCCATACTGTTGGCTTTCACTGTACCATCCTATGTCTGTCCAGGCTGCTCCATGTATCTGACATGTGGGTGGGTGGGTGTCCATCCCCCTGTGTCTGTCATGGCCCAGTAATCCTGTGTGTGGGTGCACACCCTCATCTGTGTTACTGGGTGTTTCGCTACAGTTGTCATCCATGCCCTGTGCGACTATGGCCCCCTGCAGTGTATGCCCCACTGTGCCATGGCCAACCTCCACACCAGCATTGCTGCATGGCTCCGGCCCATCCCTGCTGTCTGTTGGGGCCACATGGCTGTCGTCAGTGGCTTCTGCATCCAGCTGCTGTTCCCCATTGGCTGTGTGTGTGCCTGCCATGTTGCCCACAACCCTGCCCTCGGGCACAGCAGTGCTTGACATGGGCAGTGTCAGCACTGTGTCTGGCTGTTGTCCCATGGGCATCAATGGTTGCCCTATGCCCTGTGCACCCTCATGGCCCTACCCCACTTCCTGTCTGCTGGCTGTGTTCTCCATGCCATGGTGGTCATCCACTGCCCCTCTGTCTTGCCGCCACACATTGCAGTCTGGACATACCTGTGGGACTGGTGCAACACTGACTGCCTGCTGCTGCATGCATCTTGCAATCTCCTGCAGTGCAGTTGCCATTGCCAATGTCGTCTCTGTCTGGGTGATCTGCTGCCCTATGCTGTGTTTCATGATCATGGTCTGCCATTCTATGGCGTCCATTTGGCATGTGACACACATCCATATGTCCTGGGGTAGCCATGTTGTCTGTGTTGTTTGGCATGCCCTTTCCTGGATCCCATGTATGATGGCTGTGTGGATATCTGCCACTGTCAACTGCAGCTGTCCCATGTGTGCAACCGTGGCAGTGACGTATTCCCGGATGCTGTCCTGTATCCCTGCCAGCTCCCACTGTGCTGCCTCTTGGGTGAGCAGATGTCCTGGCAGTACCGTGACAGGTCTTCCCCAAGGTCCTCCTCCAGTGGCAGTGGAGTTGCACCATCTTCACCTGTCCCACCTGCACCTCCATGGTCTGGTGTGGCGGTGCGGTGTGCCTGGACACCACGGCCTACAGTGGTGGGTGCATTGCCCACCTGTCCCACCACAGGGTCATCCCCTCTATCCCTTGCCACTGTGTGTCCACTGAGGTCTGACATTGATCAGCAGTTCTGGCCACGGGTGGGCTCTGCCCAACGGTGCTGCTGCTGCTGGACAACGTGGCAGTGCTGTCAGTGTCACTTCCCTGCTGGGCCTCTGACTCACTATCTGTTACCTTCCTGTGGGCCTGGTTCACTGTGCTGTCACCAGTGGATGCCTGCTGCTGTTCCTCATTGCTGCTGCTGTGTCCGCTGTGCTCCGATGCTTCACTGTCACTGTGGGTCACTGCACGGCATTGTGGTGGTGTTGCCTGACTGGCTGTGGCCTGTTGTCTGGTCGCTGTGGTCCTGGCACCTGCTGGGTATACAGACAGATGTGCACAGTGCATTACCTCAGTTACCCATGTGCCGGTATGTGTACAGTGCCACGGTGCATGTCCAGCCTGTGGCGACCAGTGGAGGGGTCAGCTCCTGCATCTCCTGCATCTGCATTGTGGCCCAGGCCGCACTGTGTCCCACTACACCTGCTCCCGGGTCCCTGTCCATTGTGGGACCCTGGTGCCCCTGTGGTGCATTGGCCTCCACTGGTGGTGCCACATTAGCTGTCAGCACAGTGGTGCCACCCGCCACATGCATGCCCGGTGCTTACATTGTGCATGTTGTTGCCAATACAGGTCTAGTTCTGTGTCACCCTGTATGCTGCATGCGCTGATCTGTGCCACTATATGTTCCTCGTGTCTGCTGAGGGGCTGTGGTTGTGTGGGTCCTCCTCCCATTGCTGCTGTGCAGTGCCTGTTGTGGGCTGCCTTCTCCTTGGCATGGAACTTGATGTCACAGTGCCACTTCTGCAGCTCCCTCACACTGCACTTGCTGGGTGCCACTGCATTCACTAGTCTGGCTACCTCATCCCATGCCTCCTACCACTTTACTCGTATCTTCTGGTCCCCTCCCTGGGACAGAAGCAGGTCCACCTGTTGGGTGTCACACACTGGTCAGGGCCTTGCACCATTGCCTCACATGCTCTTGTTCTTCTGCCACACATCACACCTACCTGGGCCTCTATTGCATTCAGGAGGATGTCTGTCTCCTGGTCTGTGATGTTCTTTTTCCTGGTGTGCCCAGTCTTCTTCTTCCATGCCCTGGGGTTGGCTGCCCCCTGTATTCTTGCTGTGTCCTCCCTGGTTCGGCCATTCCTCTGCCCCTTGTGTTTAGACGCTGCCTGCACCTTGCGGGTTGCCTATGTTATTTATTTGGTGCACTGTGCATTCTTACACCATGTGCACTGCATCTGGCACATGGTGCGTTCCTTATAGAATAGGGTGCATCTGATGCACCTTGCACCACTCTAAGGTCATCTTTGAGAATCGGGTCCCATGTATGCAGTGCATCCCCAGGGGGCATGCCTATGCATATGCGGCACATCCCAATATTCAGCCTGGGACATCTGCCACATATGCCTGCACAACCCTGGATGTGCTGCATACCAATGCCCAAAGTTGAGCCTGGAAAAAATGGCTCCAAAGCGGCCACCCACAGGTGAGCTGCTGTACTGCAAGGCACAACAAAGCAGCCACCAGCCCTTGGTGGCCACTCGCCCCTCCAGCACACCATGCATAAGTACCCATGACATACCTGGTGGTCCAGTGGTCCCCCCTTCCTCCCGGTAGCCATGATTGCAAGAAAGAAATGTGGTAAGTATCCCTGGTATTCTAGTGTTGCCCCCTCCCTCCCCATAGCTGCAATCACATAAATGGAGTGAATCAATTATCCCTGGTATTCTAGCAGTCCCCCAACCCTCCATCCCATAACCCTGTTCTCTGATTATCCAGTAAATACCCCTTCCTGGTGGTCCAGTGGCACCCCCAACCACACAGGACCCCTGGCCCATCCAGCCCCCCCCATCAGTGGCAGGCAGCAGCATACCCACCCGCATACCTCCACAGCTGCCCACTGACTGACAGCTACTGTATGGGTTGCAGTCCCATTGGTCCACAGTGTGGTCTAACAAGCTTGCAGTGCATACTGTACTAGTCATTCACAAAACTTTGAGTGAGGCCATTCATTCACATTTTTGTGAATGATTAGTACAATATGCACTAACTCTATCTAAAGCTGTCAGTAGCGGGCAGCCACAGAGGTATGCAGGTGGGATGCTGCTACCTCCACTGATGGAGGGAGCTGGGTGGGCGGGGTCTTGTGTGGGTGGGGGGTGGGGTGCCATTGGACCACCGGGAGGGTATTTACTGGACAATTGGAGAGTAGGGTTACGGGAGGGTGGGGGACCACTAGACTACCAGGGATAACTGATTCATTTAATTTATGCAGTCATGGCTATGGGGATGGGTGGTGGGTGGTATCACTAGACTACCAGGAAATAAGAAACTGTTTATGTACAGGGATCAGTGCATCTGGAGGGAGGGAAGGGTGCCACTAGCCCCCTCTGGCAGCACCACATGCTGTGCAGGGTGCCATGCACATTTCACTGGCCAGCCCTGCACAACTCATACAAATGGGGCCATAATGACATGCAAATGGCCCCATTTGTGTCTTGCATACATTATGGCCCCATTTACATACTGCTGATCAATATCAGGAATTTGCGCACAGCGTAACTCTGTTGCACTGGCGCAGTTCCCATTCCTGGTATTCAGCCCTGTCTGGGGGGGATGTCCAAGTGCATGGTATTTGCACTGTGTGCATTACCTGATATATTCAAAGGCGGTGCACCATGGCTCATCTCCTTTGAATATATCCCTGTGTTGCACCTGTGCAACTCAGATGCACTGTGTCACCACATGAGTCATTGCCAGGTGCATTTCTGAAGATGCGGGCCTATTACTGAATACAAGGTCATAAATTCTATTAGGCAGCAAAAAAAAACAATAAGGCAGCAGGTATCGATGGTATCCCTGCCAAAATGTTCCAATAACTGCCAGAGTTTTGGGCTAAGATATTGACTCCAATATTCACAATCATTAGCAGATTTCTTATCCTACCCAATAACTGGAACAAAAGTATAATAGTCCCATTATTTAAGAAGGGAAATAGACAAGATCCAAGGTGTTATAGACCCATTTCCCTTCTCCCAATAATGCAGTAAATTTATACAAGAATAATTTTGGAGAAATTACAAGATTGGGTTGTTAATAATATATTATCTAAATTTCAATGTGGTTTCAGAAAAATAACAGTACGTTAGATTTGATTTTCACCTTACAGTATATCCTGAACAAATATGTGCAAGGAAGAAAAGGAAAGATTTATGCTTGCTTTATAGCTGTAAAAACAAAATTCAACTCAGTAAATCAAGGTTTATTGTGGAATATGCTCATTGAATTGGGTTTTGATAACAAAATTCTTTCCATTCTTAAGATCTCACATAGCGATACCACAGTGCAGGTTAGGTATGGTTTGAATGGTGCCTTAACAGAGGAGATCCCAGTGTCTAAGGGTGTTAAACAAGCCTGCCTGCTGGCACCATTGTTGTTCAACATCTATATAGAGTCACTATTAAAAGATTTCTATCAACGTCCCCCCCCAACAAATTAACAAAGAGAAAGTAAGGTTTATGTTGTATGCAGATGATGCTATACTTTTATCGCAGACACTTATAGGTCAAAAGAGAGGTATAACGTAGGTCATGAATACACTGAAGAAAACAGATTTGGAATTAAATATAGGGAAAATCAAAGATTATGGTTTTTGGTAGTAAAGGAAGAGCAATTAAACCATGGTGTATAAAAGATGATAAAATCGATGAAGTAGCAGGGTTTAAGTATCTTGGTGTAACCTGTGAGAGAAATGGAGGTTGGACTATGTATGTGAAAGAAGTTAAGGAAAATGCATATAAAACAACAAATGTGATAAGATTATTTGCACATAAATTTGCTGGAAATTCTTTTAGTGCACAGAAAATGGCTTTTGAGGCAAAAAACATAAATCAGACTCTGTATGGTTCTGAAATCTGGGGACTAAATCCCCCAAGAAAGAACATAATTGAAACAATCCAAAATGGTTTTGTTAGAAAAACTATGGGTCTTCCAAAAGATTGTCCAACAGCATTTCTAAGATTAGAAACCAACATGATTTATTTGGGGGCAAGAATCGTGATAAGGCTTATGAATTTTTGGAAAAGAATAGTGAAAATGGAAGATGAACAGTTACAGAAAATGTGCTGGTTAGAACTTTTGAGCAATAGAAAAGCAAAGCAATATGAACAAAGCCGGTTTATGGTTTTAAATAAAAAAATACATACTTGGGCCTAGAATGTTTATGGTCAATAAAGGCAACAGTAACTATAGATCTGTATACTAATGAAATAATTCAGAGGATCTAGGATGTAGACAGGCAGAGATATTTTGAGAACATTCATCTTCTGGACCCCCAAAGCCTGTATATAAGCTTGAAACTATTTCCAGATAAAGAAAGATATTTACTGCTGTGCGATAATAGAATTCATAGGAATTCATTGTATAATCTCAGACTCTATATACTGTGTGGTTTCCACTTGTGGCAAAGTAAACAATATAACGGTCTCCTATGTACATTGTATGTATTCAATGAAGGAATTGAATATGTACTCCCTGGAGGAGGAGGAAGAAGAGAGGGAATATGATAGAGACATACAAGTATCTTACAGGGAGGAACAGGATGCAGGAATACACTATTTGTAAGCGAAAAAGATGTTCCTGAACTAGAGGGCATGGGATGAAGTTGGAGGGAGGATGATTCAGAGGAAATGTGAGGAAGAATTTCTTCAAAGAACAGGTGGTGGACAAGTGGAACACCCTGCCAGAGGAAGTGGTGGGGGCTGAAACAATCATGGGATTTAAGAATGCATGGAATAGACATAAAGGCATTCTGGAGGTCAGGGTTAAGGGGCAACAGGCTTCTAGGAAAACATAAAGTAAACTTACAAGCTCAAATGGGCAGATCGGGTTGGCCATAGGCCCTTATCTGCCAACACTGTCTATGTGTCTATGTATCTATGTATCTATGTACCTGCCCATTACAACCAGGGGAATTGTTTATTGTATACTTACTCTTTGTATGTGATGAGCTGTATTTGGAAAGGAAAAAATGGATTGACCTTTTACTGGAAAAGAACAAGTATATGTCAAATTTGGATAAATGGCTGGAGGGCTGGCCGGGGGAGAAGGATAGAGCATCCTCTGAAGTTGCTCACCTTCTCCGGGAGGTGAGGGAAGTGCCGGCACATGGGGGCCCCTGGTGGAGGCCGGGAGTTGCACTGCTACCAGCGCTGAAGTACGCACAGGAGGCGGGGCAGACGCTGGACGTCATTGCATGACCCCACCTCCTGAGAAAAAAGTGGAAAAAGACAGCTGCTAGCCACCCTCCATGAAGCCCGCTACAGCTTTGATTAGCCCTTCAGGTCAGGGCCCTCCTACCTATCTCAGATCTGCAGCATTCTGGGAGAGCGCCACAGCCCTGCCTTGGGGGGAAGCCATGGGGCTTCTGAGAGGCTGTGTGGCCAATGTGAGGGGTGGAAGTCCATAGCTCCATGACCAGGCTGAAAGTTCCGGGCGGCTAGCAGCTCGGGGAGAAAAAAAATAGAATAAAAACAATAAAAACTTGGATAAATACCTTTTTTTGTTAAACCTAAATAATTATAGGAAAATGTATTGTGTATTAAAATTTTTATTGGAGGTAAAATATACAAGATAGCATGGCAGTCTGGATGGAGACTTATCTCTTGTTAATACTACAAAGTAAATTAAATGGTTTGGTATAGTTTTTGTATAGGATGGAGAAGAAAAGAGTACGGGTTAAGCTTGTTGTATGGTTTTTCTGTTTTTATCCTGATTGTATTAAATAATTGAATATAACAAATGTTGTAGAAATTTTAATACATTTGTTTGAATAAACTGAACTGAACTGTCAGGGGACGGAAAATGGAGGGAGGGGGAAGGCAGCAGCAGTGGGAGGTTGTGGGAGGGTTTTATTGTCTGTCAGGGGATGGGAATGGAGGAGGTGGGAGGGTAGCAGTAGGGAGGTTATGTGTGGTGGGTGGCAGGGATGAATTATGCCGGCGGGGACTGGGTAGCCCAATGTCAGCTTTCTATGGATTGTGTGGCGGATGGCAGGAGCCACCATTTTTACTGAAATGTTTCACCTGGAAAGGCACCTAACAGAGGCATGCCATCTGCCTCTGCAATGCCAAGCTTGTCTCTGATTGCAGCAGCAGATTTGTTTCATCTCCATGGCTCTCTTTGAAACTGCTGTCTTCGGCAGCATGCTCACTGATTGGGACTGAGGGACACACCCACTAAAGCATCCCCTGCATTGGCCAGCACTGACACACCTCTGCATTTGTGCTACCACCACAAGATGTTGTTTGCGCATGCGTACAAGCCAACACAAAAAAGAATAGGGGGTGGACCAAAACCCCGGAGAAACACACAGACTTTTTGGGTGCTCACAGGTAAGCCCCCGAAGGGGGGTTACAAACAGATCACACCAGGAGAACTGGGGGGAGCCCTCAGTACAGTGTGACACATGAAGAACTGAAAATAAGGCACTCACCCTCCACTGACTTCATCACATGTATCATACAAGGAAGATGTCCAGGCCAGTTCCAAGTGGACAAAGTACAAACTTTTACTCAAGTGCTCCTATGCTCATACCAGTGATGAACTCAAACAGTTAGACCCACTGCTTGCCTAATGTTTCACACATGTGTAACTGACAAAGTGCATTACACATATGCAAAAATGTTAAATAGGCAGTGGACCTGTTTGGGTTCACTAATGGTATGAACACATGAGCACTTGAATAAAAGCCTTGTTTTTGTCCACTAGCAGCTGACCTGGACTTCATTATTGTATGTATGTTTCATGCCAGATGTGATGAAGCTGGTGGAAAGTATGTGCCTGGTTTTCTGTTTTTCTTATGCTCTGTAAACCATGAAGCAAGAGAGACTTGCAGTGGTCAGCTAGTTCAGGATATCCTTAACTGTGGCATGACATCCACCTATATCAGTTCCTCCAGATAAGGAAGCTTGACTGGGACAGGATATGGCTGATGTAAACACTATGTAAACATTGATGGAGAGATAAAGACATGCAGTTCATTCTGTTTTTGCGTGAAACAGCACTACAGTCTGTACAATATCCATTTAAATTTGATAAATTTTAATTCCTCTCCCACTCCAAATGTGACTGTGCTTAGTCCTTCTCCCCCTTGCCTGTGACTGTAACCTTTTGATTTCTGTATATTGTTATTGTACATGCTGGACTTATAATGATTTGACATGTGTTGGTCCATTCCACCCTTGAACTGTAACTTGTCTTATCTATATGCCTCTTATTGTATATACTGTTTCTAAACTTGCAATGTATGTATTCTGGTGTGTTCTCTGCATATTTATTATGGTATATCTTGTCATTTCTTGTAATGTATGTATATCTGACATGGAGCCTTTGCAAAGGAGTCCTTGACTCAAAGGTTGTAATTCCGATTCCTTCAATAAATAAATAAATAAAATAAAGAGACCCCCCTTATGCTTCTGAGCTAGCACACATAAACTAGAACAGACAAAATGTAGTCTTGATAGTCTTACTTTTTTTTTATTCTTACTCTTCTAGGTTTCTGCTTCTATGTTTAAATGTTGACCCATCCAGAGAACAACCAAAGCTCCAATTTGCTGCGATAGTTCAAAAAGGGTATAACGTTGTTTTGTTTTTAGGTATCTATTCCTTTGCTTCTTTTTTTTTTTTCTTTGGCCACAGATAATGAAAGTTGAACCATGCTTTTAACACACTGATAAGAAACATCAGACTTGAATGTGTAGTCATAAATGTATTGCTTTTGAATGTATGTATGTAATAAGTTTATTTGTGTAAAATAAAATGAAAACAAGTTTAAAAAAATCGTTAAAGGCACTTAAAGATATTTAGAAAGAATTGTAGAAAAGTGGAAGACTAAAGTCAGCAACTCAGATATTCTCTATCTCTCATTCTCTTTTTCTCGCTCTCTCTTTCATTCTCTCTCTCACTCTCATTGAAGAGGATGCCTCTTGCTAAAACAAGTGGAGCAAGTACTGTACTTCCATAACTTCATTTCAAACAGTGCAAAAAAAACAAGAGAAAGAGCAATGTTGTCAATATTAAGCTCAAGCTAAAGCACTGAGCGTAACGTTAACAGTATTCTATCAAGTCATAACAAGAGCCACAAGATCTGCTAATGCAATAGTACTGTTATAATGTGACTGACAATAAATGTGTGTAGAAGTAATAAAACAACAAGAAAACTATATTATGTGGCCAAGAATTTAATTTATGTGTACACTGATAGCTCATGTCACTGTTTTTTAGGTGTTTTCTGCAGCACTCCAAACAGAGCAGACTCAGTCTGGTCAGTAACTAGTGTCCAGTGAAGACACCCATCCTTGCCCTGTACTAAACAGTCCCTGGCATTCAGCAACACACTTTTCCATGATGCTGCCTATATGCCAACCAGTCCCTGAATTTCAGTGACATCTCTTCCTCATCCAACCCCAATCCAGTCAGTCTGTGGCATCCAGAGCCACCATCGTCCTTGTCCTGACTCTGTGCCAAGTTGTCCGTGGCTTCCAGAGGCAATCCCTCCTACATCATGCCACAATACAGTCAACCTCTGGCATTGAGTGGCACACCCCTCCTCCACCCTGTCCCTATTAGCCAGCACCCCTGGCATCAAGTGGCAATGCTCCTATACCCTGAACCAATGCAAGCATCCCTGGCATCCAGTACCACCCCCTCTCACCCTACCCCACTTCCAGACAGTATCCATGACATCCAGTGGCTCCCCATTTCTACTGCTGTGTACCTTTCATGCAGTATCCCTGGTATCCATGGGCACCTCTTTCACTTTGATCCAGTTTCAAGCAATATTCCTGGTTTCCAGTGGCAACCCTCCACCCCAATTGCTCAAATTTCCTGTCTCCTCTTTGGGCGGTTGCTGTATAAACTCTAGTTTACAGATTGTGATATAGGAACTACTCATTGACTGTATTTCCTCAATTGTGTTGCAAGAGCCTCTTACAGGAGGATTTAGGAAACACAAGCAATGATGGAGTATTTCCTATGTCGTAACTGTGGATATAAAGACAGCAGCCAGCTGAGGTGAGAGGAGAGCTTGAATCAGCTGCTGCGTGTGTGCTTGTGTGTATAAGGGGGTCTTTAGCAGCATTGTTCCAGCCTTTTCAAGGGGTAGGGTCTCTGACTGCACTGTGGTATGGCTTCCAGTATGCCTCTATAATAAATTCAGAACATAGGCTGTTCCTTGAGGGAGGCAGTTCTCACAACTCAATCAGTGACACTGAAGTGGGACAGGAGATGAAGTGTTGTAAAAAGTGTGGCATCACAGCACATCTGGAAAACACACCACCCAAGTGGAGGAGGAGGCATAAGTCTCAGCCAGTCCTGCACGCATGATCACAACCTGGTGGGGGTAGACCTGCAAATATACACACAGCACAACATGGGGAGAGATGTCAATCACATATGTTCCTGCAAACACACTCTAGCACAACATGGGGGGTCTCCAAGTCACAGCTATTCCTGCAAACACATGCAAGCACAACATAGGGGGCACCTGGGCCTGCAACACACATACCCTCATACTATAGGGGGGCCCTAAATCTTGAAAATGCATACAAACACAATATAGTAGTGGAGATATATAAATTACATCCAGTATGTAAATGCAACTGGCACAACACAGGGAAGGTGTAGTTACAGTCATGAAAGCACGCATTCAACACAGTATGCGGAGAGGCACTAAGTCCTGCAAACTCCAAATGGCACTACATGAGGGGCACCAAGCCCTGCAAACACACACTGGGACAACATAGGATGATGGCAAGCCTTGCAAACACACACACACACGGGAGGGGCACCAAGTCTTGCAAACATACATACAGGGGTGCACCAAGTCCTGCAAACACACACTGGGACAACATGGGAGGATGACAATCCTTGCAAACACACACACGGGGGGGGGCACCAAGTCCTGCAAACACACACTGGGACAACATGAAAGGAGGGCACTCCCTGCAAGACACATCCAACACAACATGGGGGGGCCTAAGTCCTGTAAACACACACTGAAAGCAAAAGAAAGCGCAAGACAATACAATTTATTTTTAATTATTATCACCGTGACTGGAGGTAAAGAACTGTCATCTTCAAATTGATTTTGTTCTGTATGAATTGTAACCACCTCCCAAAGGGGGAAATACATTCAGCTTCCACTCAGGAGACTATCTACCTCCTCCTGTTTGTTGGAAACTGCCACTCCATGCTACCCTCTGCCCCTGGTCCTGACCTGGATTGCACTAGCAGGATTGGGGCATGCAGCAGAATGCCACTGCCTCTTTGATCGGAAAGCACCCGATAACACCAAGGCTGTTTCAGCCTACCTCATCTCCCAGCTTCATGGGTTATCTCAGACTGCAGCCAGGGTCAGGGAAGTGGACAAATGCCACAGCCATTTCTGCACACAACCGCATGCCACCATCATTGTGCCATAAATGCAGTACTTGTTTGCAAGGAACATGATCTGCTGTCATATTTAGGAGATGGAAGTCTGTTCAGTGGAGAAAGGTGGCAGAGAGCAGAAATTCTTATAACATTTTGTTTCAGGAGGAATTAAGTTTCTGCACAATTTAACCCATGGGTCTGTTGTATCTAAGTGGCAACCTTAAAGAGCTCCTGACACAAGTGAGACAACTTTGAAACAAATGTAATATTCAGGCATAAATGTAGCTTATATTTCATGTTATTCTGTAATTCTCACCCCTATTTCCTTATTACTAAGGGTATTTGAATGAATACTGTATCTCTGCCCTTTTAGCTCTGGCTATCTGCCTACACCTGACATCATAATTCTATTTCGATGTGCTTCTGCAACTGAATGAGATAATATGAGATGATGCTAGTGTAACTTGATTTGCTTTGTGGATTTCCACCTCTAAATCTGTGGGATACACCACCCTGTAGGGGTACGACGTAAGGAACCCTAGAGGAGGGTCCCCCCTACAGGTGCCGGGAATGAATGCATCGGCTAAAGGTAGGTTAGGAAGAAGCCCATGGGTAAGAGAGAGGAGCCCTGGAGGAGACGGGGCGGATGATGGGCAACGAAAAAGAATCGTGGTGAGGCCCAGGATGTTGTGACCTTTTGAGCTCGATGGGGGAGTGACGTTGTTGTCCCACACATCTAACGTCAGGCTCAAAGACCTCCCATTCAATGTGCTTAGGCAACTGGATGAGATAATATGAGATTATGCTAGTGTAACTTGATTTGCTTTGTGGCTTTCCGCCTCTCTATCAGTGGGATACCCCACCCTGTTGGGGTATGATGCAAGGAACCCTAGAGAAAGGTCCCCCCCACAGGTGCCAGGAATTAATGCATTGGCTAAAGGTAGGTTAGGAAGAAGCCCAAAAAGAATACTCAAAGATGTTGAGCTTCGAAGAGGCGAGGATGATGAATGAATTCTGAGAAGAGAAGAGAAGAGAAGAGAAGAGAAGAGAAGAGAAGAGAAGAGAAGAGAAGAGCTGACTTCTCAAGGAGAGAGGGGAAAGCCAGGGCCACCATCCACCTCCATCCAACAGCGGAACCTAACTAACTAACCGAAGAAAGTACCAACTAACCTAACTAATTAACGGAAGATAGCACTAACTCTAACTAATATTGTGACCACTGTCACGGAGGAGAGGAAAAACCCCCTTTGAGGAGGAAACCTCTGGGGATCCAAGGCCTAGGTCACCTTCCCTCCAGGTTGACAAAATTTGATTTGAGGATGGATGTCATTAAAAAGGGTTCAGTAACAAGAGGAACACAAGTAGGAAGGATGATGATGGAATAGGGAAAATCACCAAAAGAGAGCACAGATCGAAGAGGGAACATGAGGCTGCAAGCGGATCAAAGAAGGAACATGAGGCAACAATGAATGCTTTCTGTGTTGATGGGAGGGAGTAAATCCATGTGGAAATCAGAGGAGCAAGGGGTATCCAGATGTGCGTACAAAGAGATTCCAGATGTGCTGATGAGAAGACCGAGGACAATGCAGACTGGCTTGATTGAGCGATGCGAGGGAACCGATACTGAGGCTGAAGAGGCATGCTTGATTATGCGATGCAAACAATTAGACTTTTAATGATTAGACCTTGAGGTTCTAGTTGATGAGGTAGCATAGGAGTCATGATAGGAATGTTTGAGTAAGTGATGTGAATAGATGAACTTTGAGGTAAGGCTGAGTGAATGATGCCTGGAGTTATGAACCCGATACGTGCAGCAGGAGGACAGCATGTTGATAAGGTTGCATAGAAGTCATGATAGGTGCACCCAAAAAGAAATATTGAGAGCAGACAACGAGTGGATTGAATCCTGGATGTCCAGAATGGAAGTGGAAGAGGAGGAGACAGGAATGAACTTGAAAATGAACTTGTACAAAGGAAGTAAAAGGAAGAAGGCTCCTCAAAAGGAGGTAGACTCCGAGGCCAAGAAGGTAGATCAGGAACCAGAGGCAACTCAGGTTGAGTGATCGAGGAACCAGAGGGTATGTGAACCAGAGGGTACGCTCAGGAGGAGCAACAGAGGAGCAACCCAGGTTGAGCTATCAAGGAGAAAATTGGATGAGGTATGAGGAAGAATAGCAAAACTGGATGATGGATGATGAGGAGTGCAGCTATGAGTGGAGTGAAGTCATGATGGCTGGTACGAGAAAAGGCATGATGAGAGATGAAGCCATGATTTGAGTGAATCCATGACAGCTGATGATGGCTTGAAGCTATGAGTGGAGGTTCAATGAGATAAGAAAAGGATAATGCAGATCGGAGTCAGGAACCTGATACATGCAGCAGGTAGAGTTATGGCAGGATAGGGACAAAACTCCAAAAGAAATCACATACATTTTTTTTTGTATTGTAATGTGGTATAGAAACAGTGCTTATCACGAACTATGAGGCCCACTAGTTGTAGACATATTAGTCATTAGATAAGAAAGTGCTCCACATTCTGACCATCTGCTATGATTTGTGAAAGCCAGTGCTAAGATGTTGAATGCTGAGGGTTGAGAGGTACAGCTAGGAGCAGGCATGGGAGGTCAAGACAGTGCGAGAGGAACAAGGTCATTGATTTACCCCAAGCTGTGATGAGCAGGAACCCAAAGGAGTGTTTTGGTGTTGTTTATGTGGCTTATGAACACAGCTATTGAATTATTGAAATGAATGTGGTTCTTCATTGCAGAAAATCCAGAAAGTTTTGGCCAGTACTTAATCCATTGTGAGTGCCTTGGGCTGGAATGAAGCTGTTGCCTGCTAGTGATTTGCAGGTCATGTTGACCTTGGACAGAGAGGATCCCAACAAATAAAAAGAATAGTCTTAAGGACTTCAATCAGGAGAATGAAGAAGAGGAGGAAGAGGACAGTGATGGGAATGAAGAAACAGAAGCTGCTATTCCCAGGACATAATGTCATACGCATAATAGCGTACGGCATTATGGTGAATCCTGGACCTGTGCGCTGTCCAAGTTGACTCCCCCCAGAGTTAAAATCTTTAGTGGGGAGGTCCAAGTGGCACAGCCCCCATAACAGGGGGTGTGGGGGGAGCTCCCTCGAGAAAAAAAGATAGCTGGGAATCGCGCAACGCATTCTGCTGTGCGACATATTGACACTGTGCCGACAGAGAGTACCATTGTAAACACAGGCAGTCTGATGGCACTCAGAGATAATATTTCCACATCAGCAGAGGAGGTAGAGCGTGCTCAGCAGTTTGAGGAGTAAGAACTCATAATACGGGAGATCTAGAGAAATGGACAACCAAATATTCTTGGATCGGGCACTGGCACAACCAGCAGGGTTCTCAACAAGGGAACCTAGATAAAAAGGCGAGGTCAGAAGGCAGCCCAAAATACAGACAGCGGCAGCCACCAGAAGGTGAGTGCAGCAAATTGTCTGCCTGAGGTGCACACTACAAGGAAAGAGGCGCCGCTCACCTGGTTACATCCGATGCTGTGTAACGTGCAGAACAGGCATCACAGTCCAAGGTATGTGAGTCCCTGCTAACATCAAAATCACAGGGAAAATGAACGTGATGGAGAAGTAGAAATGAGGAGGAGGAGCTCTCAGCAACAGTAGGCAGTGAGGCAAAGGGGAGGCTCGCGGGGCAGTCTGGAAGAGGGAGGAAAGGAGGTAGGGAAGAAAGGAAGGATGGGCTGGAGGGAGTTGGAGTGATGAGGTGCCAACAATGGGCAGGAAACCCAGAAGACACCACCTTAAGGATTTCGACCATGACTGAGGCAGACTGGCAGGCAGACTGTGGCAGAGGGTGATAGCAAACCCGGAAGTGCGGGCAGAGAGACAGGCAGGGACGGAGTGATTCGAAATAGAGGAGCAGCAGGCTGAGGGGGCAAAATGAGCTGAAACAGGTGGAGAGGAACTAACGGGCAGCCAGAGGCAGTGGCAGAGACGAGAGAAATGCAGCAGAATCCAGACATGGGGAAAAAGAGCAGTGCCTCCAGCTGCAACTAAAAAGAATCCTGGCAAGGCCCAGGATGTTGTAACCTTTTAAGCTCGATAGGAATGTGACGATGTTGCTCCACCCCTCGAACCTTGGGCTTAAAGCCCTCCCATTATGACATCAACATATATTGCTGTGGAGATAATTATGATGTCAAAAATGGGTCTTGTGATGTCATGTGTGGAGAAACAGCCAAAGCAGATATTGACTAGGGGACGGGGATCTCATTTTCATGCAACTGTTTTCTGTAATAAAGAAACTGGGGAATTCATTACTGAAAATATATGCGGTAATAAAGAAAATGGGACGGAGCTGAATATAAATCCTACTTTTCTCAATGTTTTCCTAATGCTGCCAGGGGCTCTTTAACTTTTTTGTAATCCTGGGGTTAGATCAGAAATATTATAAAAAGGGTCTCAGAAATATTGTGATCTGATTGACTGTAAGGATTCTGACAGCCTTACATTAATCCCTGTTACACTATCATGTACAGCCTGATCATCATGGCACATGAATTGTTCCTGCTAGCATTCCATCATCTAGCACTGCTGAATGACTGGAATGATGTATTCTGATTCTGAACCTGCATTCTTAATTAAACTGTTGGCAGAAGAACTATTTTATTAAAAATTGCCCTCTTAATGAGGAAAACATTCAAAAAGTACACTTTCAGCACTTTCCTTTTGGAATAATCTTATAGTAGCAATTAGGCATGACCAGGGGTTAGATTAATAGTCTGCTAATCTCCCCCTAGGGGCACTATGGCACTCAGCTGCACCTCGTGCCACTTTACACTCCTAGTGGGTGATTGCCAGACTATTAATCTAACCCCTGGTCATACCTTATTGTTTACAAATACAGGAATTAGCACTGAAAACAATGCTTGTTCCCTGGAATTCTACCAGATATTGTTTACAAAATGTAATGTAGAATGAAATACTGCACTGCATTACTTTGCTTGTACCGGTAATTGCCAGTGATCGTTTTCGATCTTCTTCAATTCCCAGTTCATCTGCAGTCTGGCCCATTCATTTGTCATCTGATTCAGTAGTTTCCTAGCACTGGGCAGCTCAGTGCTATGTAACAGCTTGATGCCATGGAGCTCCCAGTAGGTCTCTTCCTCTCCTTTTCTTCCATTCAAAGATGTAGCACTGCTTTGTCAGCCTCCAACACCCAGACCTACATGATAGTGTCCGTCAGTGGTTCAGCAGGCAGCACTCTCATTTTCAGAAGTTTTACTGTCATGCCCCCAGGCCAAAACATAGGCTATATATCCATGACCCAAGACCCCTCACCTCCACCACCACCATCACTGTCCACACCAACATCTCTCCACCACTCCTTACAACAAGAGAACCAAACAAGGCAACTCTTCCCTCTCGGGTCAGACAACGTATGCCTCACTAGCCACATGCTTCAAACACCCCTCTAACCATGCCCAAAGACTGTATCCTTCAAAGGACTGGTTGAGCCAGCTTATCTGGCCACATGCCTCAACAAATCCACTGGTATGATTTCCACAATCACCCACAGCAGTCAAGTACACAGTCTACACTGGCACCGCTTGCCACCCTACTGTCCAACAAGTAGACCAAGCACATTAACTGCCTCCCACTATGCCAAACCAAATGACTCAAGAGATTTTGGTCCCATGAGATTGATGTATAATCTGTAGGTTAAACCCAAAAACCACAACAAGAGCATCTCCCAGAGCAGGGTCCCTATCTGAGGTAACATGGTCATGCCCAATAATCTCCTCCCATTCTGACTTCACTGATAAAATGCCTCGGCATGTTATGGGTCTTTACCAGAGGCCATACAGCCATGTTCCCAAGCCTACCCTGCACTGAGAAAAGTAACCCTACTGTACATCTTAAATTAGAAGCAGCCTTTGAATGTAAGCCTCATGCCATAGTAAAACATTTTAATAAAAGTCTCCCTTCAAATATAAGCCATAGACTCTAATCATGTTAGATAAAATACCTAAGATGGGACTTAGGCAGTGCACTGATGAAGTTTCTTACCATTTGCTGTTTAGTTTTATCATCTCTATATAAAGAACAAAAACAATGGTGCACACACCAAGTACTAACAGGCTGATAAGTTATTGGTGCAAAACTAGTGGTTCACCGAACAACTACCCTATGTATCGTCACATTCTGTGGCTTCTTCGGGGGTGGGACTAATTTGTAAGCATGTAACTTTTATAGTGCATATAATTACAAAAGTGCAAATGGATAATTAAAACAAATGTACAAGATTACAAAACAGGGTTAGTGCAACATTAATGCAAGTACGATTATGTGACTGAGTGATTAAAATTAGTTATTCAATCTATTCTCAAAAAGTAGTAACATCAGCCAGCCCACCAGTGCAGCAGTAGGGCTACCACTTGCGGCACCAGTGATCTGAGTTTGGGAATGGACTTGGGTGTCTGGAGGGTCGGCAGGGGGAGGAAGATTGAGTACCCAGAGGCTGCTTTCCCCCTCTGGGGAGGGTGGGTTACTTGTCCCGCCACTCTGCTGCCACCTGGGTGACCACAGGTGGAAGTGCAGTGGACAGCAAGAAGCAGCGAAGGGTTGCAGGGGCCAGGATCCTGTGCATGCCTTACGTGCCCGCCCCTTGGCTCCCGAGCATGCCATCTTCCTGTGGGATGGGCCAGAAAAAGCAAAAAGCCCTGCACTGGGCTCCTGTAGATGGGACTCGGCTGTCCCGAGAAAACCTTTAACCAGGCTCCATAAATGGGGCTGGTGATGCCTCCTGACACACACTTAAGGGGACTGAGAGGGGGATATAGGGGAGTCCCCCTCCTCCCACCCGGGGGTAAAACGAGGCAGGATGGGAGAAGGCTCGCCGGTATCCAGAGAGAGGTACCTGGGGCAGGACTATGAGAGCGCACACAGCCTAGGGATCTTTGAAGAGAGGAGTCTGGTGCAGCGAGGAGGGGGCATAAAGAGAAAGTGTAAAAAAAAAAAAAGTAGTAAACACCACATTGTGTTAAGGCTGCTCAATTTCCACCATCACAATCCTCCAAAAGTTGGGGGGAGAGGGGAAATTCATGTTGATCATTTTATAAACCATGCTTCCCTTTAAGCCAATTTTATTCTCACAATTTTTTTTAACTCTCAATAATTTAAATGTGACCAGGAGCTTTGGAATAAAAACTAAGCAGCCAAAACAATTAGAGAGGAAAACCAGACCTATACAAACCAAATAAAAAACATATTAGATCAAGGGTAGACCTTAACTTTTTTTTGCACTAGCCAGCAGGACAAGTCAGTCCAAAATTGCACTAGCCCGCAGTGGTTTGCACTAGTCCGCACTCATGACAACACGTACTTTTGACACACAATGAAAAATGACACAAATCACTGCAGTTTAAACATTTATTTACATTTCTATAATGAAAGACAGAATGTGCTGCAGCAAAATAGATTAACAACAGGGCAGATCACAATGGCACACTTTTGATCCCCCCATGCCCCTACACAACCTCAGAAGAATTGTAACTATTGGCACTTGACTTACCCGAGTTCATTGGTGTGTTCAAGTAGCAATCTAATCCAAAAAGAAAAAATCTACAGACATGCCTGCCAAGTCCCACAACAAGCCACAGACATCTCTCCCCAAGAGGCAACAGAACACAATAGGAGCAGAGCAATGGCAGACATGCCCAGCCAAACCCAGCCCAGCAGCCCAGCCCCACAACAAATCATCATTGGCAGTCAAACCAAGCAAAATAAGAATCTCTGATTGTCTTTCCCCAGAAGGATTGTCAGAGTGCACAGCAAGCTCTCTAGTCTCTCAGCATTAACAATCCCATGCCATGTTACTGTGACTTACCACGGGTGTGTGACTGTGAGTAAATCTCAGCCTCGGTTCCTGACAGTGAAGGATCTTCTGATTAAGCTCACTTCAAAATCAAAATGCAGATTCACAAGGGCAGACTGTTTCAATACTGTTCCTAGTGGTGGCCCCATTAAAATCCCAGTAGAACCAGCATTCACACACTCACATACTGCAGTGCACACAACAAGCATTTGTCAATGCCGAATGTTTGCTTGCTGGCATTGACATTGGAAGTGTAGAAGTTACAGAGCTGCATAATAGAAATGGCAGTGAAGTATTAAGCTGAAGCCAACCCCACCACCACCCTGCAGAGAATGACAGGCATTGGGGTGTGCCTTTGGGTCGTCAGGCATAACGGCCACACCATTTTACCACACCATACCCTGCAGACACTGACAAGTGTCACGGTGTGCCTTGGGGTATTTGGCCCTTATGCGCACCCCATTCCATCAGGAAATATGGTGAGATGGGTGCGGTATAGGAGAATGGGGTGAACTTTGGGGCCCGAAGAGTCCAAGGCATACCTCAATGCCTCTCACTGGCTGCAGGATGTGGAATGGTATGAGCATTACAGGCAAGAATCCCAAGTCACACCCCTGATGCCTGTCATTCTCTACAGGGTGAGGCATTATGGTTGGAAACCCTAACACCTCAGGCATTCATTGGTATTTTCACTCCAAATTTTCAACATGGTTTTTTTGTGACCCCCACCTCATTAACAATGGCAATATCAGTTTGTTAGCCGAAAGCTGCTTATGCACAGTGACTACGGCATTTAGCACCACAGGTGCAAAAACACATTCTGAACAGGATGTGAAAAATGACAGCTGTACTGTTCATGGGGAGGTGTAAAAAATGGCAATGTTGCAAATCTGCAGTAAAAATATTAAAAAAAAACTGGTGAAGTCACGAGCGTGCATAGAAACTGTGCAATGCACACCCGTAATGTAATTAGGTTGGGGATTTTTTACAGCAGATTGTCAACACAGGCATTTTGGGACCTCCGATCATGAACAGTGTCACTGTGATGTTCTTTATCTGTCCCGAACAATGATTTCCCACAGCAACCACGCATCTCTGCGCTGAAAGTGTGAAAACACATTTCAGCCATGTTGTGAAAAATGACAGCTGTACTGTTCATAAGGAAGTGTGGAAAAATGCCACTGGTAAAAATCTGGACTGAAAATATTACAAAGTCATGAACTTATGAGGGTGCGTGGAAACTGCACAATGCTCACTCGTAACACAGTCATTTTATGGACTTTTGTCACCAAATTTTCAACATAGCCATTTCAAGACCTCTGCTCATGAACAGTGTAACTGTGATTTTCTTAATCTGTCCCAAACGTTGCTTTCGCTCACCAACTGCACCTTTGTGTGCTACATGTGCGGAAATACATTTGGGGCGACATGTGAAAAATGACAGCTGTACTGTTCATAAGGAAGTGTAATGAAATGGCAATGTGGAAAATCTGGAGTGAAAATATAGAAAATTTGCAAACTTACGAGCGTGCGTAGGAACTGCACAACGCACGCTCGTAAAACAGTCATTTTTAGGAATTTTTTACCAAATTTCAACATAGCCATTTAAGACCTCTGCTCATTAACAGTGTCACTGTGATTTTCTTAATGTGTCCTATACATTGATTTCAAGATAACGACCGCGCCGACAGCGCCATATGGCGGAAACACATTTTGGCAAGATGTGAAAATGACAGCTGTACTGCTCGTAAGGAGGTGTGGTAAAATGGCAATGTTGAAAATCTGGAGTGAAAATATTGAAAATCATCAAACTTCAAAGCGTAGGGAACTGCTCAACACACACTCGTAAAACAGTCATTTTAGGAATTTTCCACCAAATTTTCAAAATAGGCTTTTGAGAGCCCACTTTATGAACAGTGGCAGTGTTGTTTCATTACTCAGTCCCAAAAGGTGATTTCACGCAGTGACTGCGAAATCACCCTTCAGGCCCGATTAACGCCATGACAGTTAGAGCATTCATGAGAAGGGGTCCCAAAAACCCCATGTTGAAAATTTGGTGCAAAAATTCCAAAAAATGCCTGAGATATGCAGCAAAGTTGAAAAAACCGTATCTATCCCATTATAGAAACATAGAAACATAGAAGTTGACGGCAGATAAGGACCGCAAGGCCCATCCAGTCTGCCCAATTATACAGCTTACCGGCATTTCCTCAGTTCGCTGTCGACTTTGAAGAGTGCAGACGTGTTCCCGGTCCACCGAAGATTGTCGCACCAGAGTCCGGAGGTAAGTATGGGGTGAGGGGGGTGTGGGGAGGCGGGGTGCGCAGTGGGTGGGCACAGGTGGGGGCAGAGACAGCGAGGGACCATTTTTAAGTTTCAGGTTTGTTTGTTTTTTTAAATGACAATGCTGGACGTTTGCCACACTGGGGTGGGCTCCCAGCGTGGCACAAGGATGGCTGGTGGGGGGGCGTGGAGCCGACAGGGGACTGGGCACCCCCATCCGGCCAATAGCATCTGTTGCCACGCTGGGGTGGGCTCCCAGCGGTGGCACCCCCTGTACTGGGGACTAGTTGAGCCGACGGGGATTGGGCACCCCTACCGGCTATTGATGTGCAGCCACATTGGGGTGGGCACCCAGCGCGGCATATGTAACCTGCTTTGGGGCGCAGCACAGCCGAGGGGGATTGGGCATCCCTGTCGCTACACAGTGTGTGGGGGGTGAGCACGCAGTATATGCGTGTGTGTGTGTGTGTGTGTGTGTGTGTGTGTAGGGGGAGTGCACATGAGCAGGCAATATCTTATCACTGCTCACTGAAGTGTAGCTCCCCCTTTCAACTGTACTCCACTGCATTTTGGACTGCTGTCATAGACAGCTCCAGCAGGCATTGGAGAACTGCCGTTGCGCCTGCAAACACACTGACTCAACTGGAAGAGGGCTTCTACACCTCCGAAAACTTGGATGATGGCACTATGTTTCTTGCACATGCGTGCAAGCAAACATAATAAAAAGAAAACCAAACTGCATTGTGGAGCTCCATCACGCTCAGACACTGATTTGTAGATTTTTGGCACTATTCAAAGAGAGCTACTAATGGAGCAAACAGCCCTAAATCACTAATTCACTTATCCAGCTAATTTACTATAGAATACTGCAGGTCAGAGCAGCAAAGCAAAGACAAGCCATAAACAGACAAGGCAAAATTAACTCACTCTGCCAGCAAGACACTCAGAAGATCCCCCGGCCCACATAACTGGTGACCATAACCAGCATTATGAATAATGCCACGTGGCACTGCTTCACCTGAGCTGGTGTTTTTGGTGTCTGGAGTTCAGGTGATCCAGCTCTGATTGCTTTGCTGTAGTTGTTGCAGTCTGCTCAACAAATGCAAAGAAGATGTCTGACAGTCCTCTGGTTTTGATCCCCACCAAGACCGCCGCAGTGCCGCCATACCCAAACTGTCCAAACCACTAAACTCCCAAGCTCCCGGTTATCACACGCCCAACAGTTCCTCCAGCCTTTCGACAATACACAGCTTCTACCAAATTTTAAATCATCCACACTTTTTTGAATGAAAAACAGCTCCTTAAATGAAAAGTTAGGCATCCAAAGCCACACCCCCACAGCGCTAACCACCAATGGCTTCAGCCGGACTGTCTCCTTCTTACACGCCCAGGCTATTCTTTACCCAGTCAGTGCTAGGGTGATGTTGGTGCTGTTCCCACCTCTTGCTGCCCCCCCCACCACCGACTTGTGTATTGAGCTGGCCAATAAGAAAAACAAGCAGTGAGTGATAGCCCGCATACCCACCCTCTAGGAGGAATGCCAAACAAAAAGGAAGTCAGAAACTCTAGTTCGGTTTTCATAGAGTACCCACCGGCTATATCTGCTCTTTGCAGCCGCTTCAGAGTTCCAGGGGATCAGTAGGATTTTGCTCTGTCGACCGTTACCACCACCAGAAGTACTGCCGACTCTGGTGACTGCACTCGCCCATGCGGACAGGCAAGGAGGTATCTGCACTAGCCCAAGGCAATCTGCACTATGCCCCGGGCTAGTAAATGAATGTTAAGGTCAAACCCTGATTAGATTATCAAGGGTGGTCTTGTCTTCTCTAATAAAACATGGAGACAGGCAGGATGCAAATACAAGACAACC
Organism: Neoceratodus forsteri; assembly: GCA_016271365.2. Classification (NCBI taxonomy): domain Eukaryota; kingdom Metazoa; phylum Chordata; order Ceratodontiformes; family Ceratodontidae; genus Neoceratodus; species Neoceratodus forsteri. The sequence goes on along the minus strand of CM057454.1, from coordinate 887,876,545 downwards.
CAATAATACTTAATAGAAAACCAACAACATCAGGAGAACTGTAATAGAGAAGTATCCATTATTAAATACTCTGTTTATTTATGTATTCATTTATTTATTTGAAAAGGTTTCACCAAGAAAGGCACATGAGCTACAATAGCTTGTTTCCAGTTGTGTCCTGGGGGAAGAGGAAAAATGGGACAGTAACAGTTTTTGAATATACAAGCATGATACAAAATGAAATAGAAATTATATAATGATATAACGCTGAGTAAATTAGCTACGACAGTGTAGGATGAGCAGCAACAATTTAGACACAAGAAAATGACATTTAAAATCCGAGTAGGTGACCTGAGCCTAGTAAAGACAGGGTAGGTGAGGGAAGATATCTGTGCTATCTGAGGGAAAGTAGGTTATGGGAAACAAGGATCAGCATAAAGATAAGGATACAAGAGATAAACAAGGAGGATTAATTAGGGAGATGGTCAAATGCAGTTGTAGGATGGGGAAATGTAATTGCGAAGAAGAAGGGATAATGAGTGGGTTGGCAGGGCTGAGTGTATATCTAAAGGAAGGGAGTTCCAAATTTTAGGAAAATGGTAGGAAAAAGCAGCCTGGCCTATCGGGCAGATAGGGCAAAGGTCTGGTAGCCAGAGCTTCTGAAGGAGTAGATGGGAGGAGGAGGGGTGATGAGGAGGGCAGTGAGGTGGGGGGGAGGAATACTTCCTGACAAGGGAGGAACAGTGGGTGATGCATCTGGCCCAAAGAGGGGGGAAGGTGAGAGCAGCATACAAGTCACAGTGGTGCTAGCGGGGTGGACAGTTAAGAGCAAATTGACAAAAGGAGTTAAAAAGGGTGCCCAGTTTGGTTAGGGTGATCTTAGAGGCTGAGGCATAGACTATGTCACCATAGTCAAAAATAGGGAGCATTGTTTTCTGGACAATTTCACGGTGGGCCGGTAGGGGATGCAACCATGGTGTCTGTACAGAGCACCAAGTCTGGGATGCAATTTTTTGTAGATGGCATCTACATGTCCAGAAAAATCAAGGTGCCAGTTGAGCCAGAGCCTGAGGTATTTGAAAGAGGAGACATCCTCTAAGATGGACCCCTCAAGGGTTTGGAATGATAGAGTGGCAGTGAGCCTGGCAAGCCTTCACCTGGTGCCAAAGGTCACGGAGGCCGGTTTGTTTGCATTGAGGTACAGTTGATTTGTGCAAAACCAACATTGGACTTTATTGAAGTCCTGCTGAAGGCTAGTCGTAACAGCAGTGGTGGAGGTACCGCAGTCAGAAAGAACAGTATCATCTGCATACATGTGAATATCTATGAAGGAGCAGACAGCAGAAAGATCATTTAAAAATATCAAGACTAGAATTGGGCCAAGTACAGACCCTTGAGGGACTCCTGTGTTGATGGGGAGAGGGGGAAGAGAGGGAGTTGCTTATTCTGACTGATTGAGCCCTACCCACAAGATAGAAGCAGAACCAATCAGTGGCATCTTCTAAGACACCAGCTGCTGAAAGCTTGTCTAGGAGAATTGTGTGAGAAACACTGTCGAAGGCTTTGGCCAAGTCAACGAAGATTGCAGATGTGAAGCAGCCCAGATCCACGCCAGAGAGAATGAAGTTAGTAAGCTGGAGAAGTGAGGTAATGGTGGAGTGGACCTTGCAAAAATCAGACTGGAAAGGGGTGAAAAATGAGGAGGAGTCTAGGAAGGGAGTGAGTTTAGCCAATACAAGGTGCTCTTGATGTTTGGCAAGGATTAGGAAAAGGGATATAAGGCGGTAGTTACGAAGTTAGGAGGAGTCACCATCTTTGGGGATGGGAATGACAGTGTCACGCTTCCATGCATCTGGGACAGATGCCAGGGTGAAAGAGAGGTTAAGAAGGGAGGTTAGCAGAAGGGCAATAGTTGGGGCAGAAAGACAAAGGAGCTTGGGGTCAAGCTCATCTGGGCTTTTACCCTTAAGAAGGATGAGAGCTGTGAGAGCCTTCAGTGTGTCATCAGGAGAGATGAGGGAGAACATACGAACATACAAATTTGCCAGCAGAAACAGGTCATGTGGTCTATTAAGTGTGCTCGAATACGCAGCTAGCTTCCTTACCTTGCAGCTGCCCCTCCTGCCTTCATAATAACCCTCCTTTTCACCCTGTCCCATTCCCTTATGAACCCCCCCACTATCTTATAGGATACCACCTCCTCTGACAGAGTGTTCCATTCTGCCACAACCTTCTCCATGAAGAAGTGTCTCCTCATGTCCCTCCTATATCTTCCTCCTCCGATCTAAGCCCATGACCGCTCATGCCCCTCTCCCTCCTTAATCTAAATATCCCTTCTGTACCTGTCTTGTTGATCCCCTTTAAGTACTTAAAGGTCTCAATCATATCCCCCATTCCTCCTCTGCTCCAGGGAGTACATATTCAGCTGTCTCAGCCTCTCCTTGTATGGCCTGTCCCCAGCCCCTGAATCATCTTAGTTGCTCTGTGCTGCACCCCCTCTAGTAATCTGATATCCTTCTTTAGATAAGGGCACCAGTACTGCACACAGTACTCCAAGTGCAGCCTCACCAGTGATCTGCAGAGAGGCAGGATCACATCCCTGAGAAGGAGAAATGAGTGAGAGAAGAAAAGGGTGAGAAAGGGGTAGGTGGTGTAGAGGAGGGTGGTGGGGAGGATTGGAGGGTGAAAGCACAGCTGGTGAAGAAATTGTTGAATTCTGAGACCACAGAGGATGTGTCTGTAATAGTGGTATCTCCTATCTTAAGGACTGGGGCTGGGGACTGAACAGAGGGAGAGAATAGGGCATGGACAACTTTCCAGAACTTAGAGGGGTGGTTAAGGTTTTCCTGAAAGGTGGATGAAAAATATTCTGCTTTTGCAAGTCTGATGGCCCTAGCCCAGGCATTACAGAGTGCACGGTATTTATACAACATCACATTGACTCCTGAGGTCCTGTAAGCCTTCCATGCAAGGTCACGAGCATACTGGTAGGCCAGAAGCTTGGTTGACACCGAAGGGAGGTGGGCGCCTCGGACTCTGGTTTTCGTGATAGGTACATACTGGTCCCAGATTTTTAAGAACTTGCTCTTAATGTAACTGAGGGGAGAATCAACTGAAGACTCAGTGAAAATAGGAGACTAGTCAGTAGTAGCTAGTTCCTCAGGGAGTGAGAACAAGTTAAAGGATTTGAAGGAGTGAAGAAGAAGGATGTGTGGCAGGGCTTTGGAGCGATGGATTTTACGCACACAGTAGACCATGTGGTGATCTCTGAGTGCATCTGTTAGGATTCCTGATGCAATTACCTGATGAGGGTGCGACACAAGAACCCAGTCCAACAGGGTATGCTTACTAGATCTGAAGTTAAGCCAGATTGGTTCATAGATCAATTGTGTAAGGTTATAAGGGAGGAGATGTCAGTGCAGAATTTAGACTGAGTACTGGGAAGCCAATTTATATTAAAATCCCCAAGGATGAGAAGTTCTTCAGAAGAGGAGTGGGTGGAGATAGTAGAGATGAGGTCAGTAACAGTGGAGGGAGACAGGCCAGGGTAACAGTCTACAAAGATAGGGAGGCAGTACAGTGCAGTGATTTAAGGCTCTGAGCTGCAAACCTGGAGACCTGGGTTTAAATTCCACAGCCCCCACTTGCATACTGTGTGACCCTGAGCAAGTCACTTAACTTCCTTGTGCTCCCAGGTCACACATATAAACAAGCTTCAGCTTAGTGTGTCTCTCCTGGTTAAAAAAAAAAAGAACAAGGAAGGGAAACTTTAATAAGTAGCAGTTCATAGGCAGAGGGAGAAGAGGAGGAGAGGATGATAGTATACTGGTTGGATGAGGAGATGTAAATGGTAACCCCTCACCCCTGAAAGAGCAATCCTGGTACTGGGCCTGGTGCTGTTTGGTGGATGAGGGAGTAAACTGGCATGGAGATGACTGTGTCAGGAATTTTGGAGGAGAGCCATGATTCAGTAATAATTAGTTTGCTTGTATTCAGGTCAATCATGAGTTGCTGGAGCAGATCAGTCTTGGGAGAGAAGACTCCTAACATTGAGGTGGATCATTTTTAGTTCTTTAGGAAGACTGGTGGGGGAGGAGGGGTGAGCAGGGCCAGGGTTAGGTTCAATATCACCTGCTGCTAGCAGAAGCAGAATGGTGAGGAGCTTAGAGGAGTGAGATATGTGCCCATGAGGCTGGAGAGTAGGAAAGGGGTGATTGATGATGGGGGGGACTGCATACATGAAGTAATGAATGAATGGATGTAAGATGGATGCAGGGAGATGGAAGGATGGATCATCCCAGAGCAAGGAGTAATGAGCAAGAGGTTGGAGACATGAAGATGGAAGAGAAGGGGAGGAGGATGAAAGACCAAGACAGGCATGCTGAGCCAAGGCTCATTTCCAGATGTGATCCAGATGGGCAGAGTCATTGGCAGATGTGTTCAATACCTCTCTGGAAATGGGGTGCTTACCCCAGGACTGATGGGTGGCTCACATGGTGCCCCTCTACAAAAGCAGATCCAGGGATGAACTGGGCAGCTATGGACCAGTAAGCCTCACATTCATAATGGGAAAGTTAATGGAGGTGATCCTTAAAGATAGGTTGGTAATTTTTCTAGAGGTTAATGGACTCCTGGATGGAAAGCAACATGGGTTTGTCTCTGGAAGATCCTGCCAGACCAGCCTGGTTGAGTATTATGAGTGGGTGAGTAGAGAACTTGACAAGGGGCAATGCAGTGGATGTCCTGTATCTGGATTTCAACAAGGAATTTGATTCAGTGCCACATGAGAAGCTGATTAGCAAATTGGAATGTCTGGGAGCAGGAGTAAGGATGGTGATCTGGATCAAGAACTGGCTGCAAGGGAAACAACAGAGGGTAGTAGTGGGAGGGGAACTCTCATTTCCAGGGGCTGTAATGAGTGGGGTACCGCAAGGATCGATACTGGCCACCAGTGCTGTTTGGCATTTTCATCACCAACATCTCGCATGGCATTAGGAACAAAATTAGTCTCTTTGCAGATGACACTAAGATCAGTGCGGTGGTGGATGACACAGTAGGATGGCAGGGGCTGTAGGATAATCTGGTTAAACTTGAGTACTGGTCAGACACATGGCTGCTGGAGTTCAATGTTAAGAAGTGCAAAGTCATGCACGTAGGAGCAAGGAACCCAAACAGGTGTTATCAGTTGGGAGGGGTAGAGATAGCCACTATAGAGGAGGAAAAAAATCTTGGAGTGACTATAAAAGAGCGAATGAACCACTCAGCACAGTGCAGGAAAGCAACAGCTAAAGCCAACAAGATGCTGGGATGTATGACTAGAGGAATCACCTCCAGGAAGGGGGAGGTGATCCTGCCTCTGTACATGTTGTTGGTGAGGTCACACCTGGAGTACTGCGTACAGTACTGGCACCCATACTTAAAGAAGGATATAAAAATTACTGGAGGGGGTCCAATGCAGAGCAACAAGAATGTTCCTGGGATTGAAAGACAAGCCCTAAGACAATAGGCTGAGGAAGCTTAACATGTGCTCCCTGGAGGACAGGAAGGATAGTGGAGATATGACTGAGACCTTTAAAAGGTATAAACAAGTCTGGTATGTCACAAACTCACTCAGCCAGTCAGCCCTCTACTCCCAAAGTGCCAACCTCGGAGCATATGATTTGTGTACAGTGAACAGGCAAGGTAAACCTCTTGTCTGTTTTGTGGCTTGAAGTCACCTTAGTCTCGAGCTCTGGAAGGATTCAAACTGATAACCTCTTGTTAGTGTACCCAGTTATCAAGCTTAGATAATTCTGTCTTCGGGGGGCCAGATATCTTTGCCTATGGGCATCCAACCAGGTCTTTCGAATGAACCCTTAGAACTCTATGCAAGACTTTAGAGAACTCTATCCATTTCCCAGTTTGGTATACAATAAGCCCATACACAGTGTACTTATAACCTTTAAAAGCTCCACTTAAAAGAAAAAGAAATGTCAAGGCACTCCATGCAGTTTAATTTGTAAAAAAAATATCTTTACTTTAAAAATATCAAAACAGAACAATAATTACAGAACAATTATATATCCCAACACATACAGCCTTAAAACAAACAGGTAAAAAAGTACAGTTCCTACAGTTTATAACTTCAGACTAATCTTGTCTAATGCTTACTTTCTTTCAGTGCTTTGAGGGTCTCTCTTCTCTCAGTCATAAAATAGTGTCTCGTGTGTCTCTGTCAAGGTTCTTTCAGCAATTAAAACAGTTCTGAGCCGGCCTTCTCATGAGGTCACTAACTTCGCCTTGGTAGAACAACATCTATATTTTATCTCACAGGATGTCCAAATAAAATATTTAAAAAAATGATAAATGACATACTCAATTTCCTCTCCTCAGGGTAACTGGTCAGAACTGGTTTGTGCTCTGCTACACAGACATCTCAAAAGTTTCTTTGATCTAAGTCACTGTATTCAAAGCAAAAGTGTATTTGCCTCTTTAATCTCATCTGGACCTTGGAATCTACACCTCAAAGGTCTCTCTGATGTAATTCAAGGGTTCCCCAGGAAATGTATATTGGACCTTCCAAATTTGTCTGGGTCCTCCCTGGTTCAGACATCAACCTCTCTTCAATGTCCATTCTGGCTTCTCTCCGACACCCATCCCCACAAGTTCTTCCTGAGAACTATTGCAAGTCAAAGGATTTTCCCTGAGGGAATTATGAATGGCTTATCTTATTTCCTGGGATGAAAGAAAATTGACAAGGTAATTGCACCCCAGACCTCTGCAGTTTAAAATACCTCCTGTCCTTTGAACTTATCCCTGGGGGTTTTGATGTGTCAGGTCAGCAAGACTGTGTTTCCTCAAATTGACCTTCCCATCACATATATTATATGTAATAAAAAAAAAATTAACACAGCACTCGAGCACCTCAGAGCTGGCTGTCTACGTCACATGGTACAGAAGGAATTTTTAAATTGAGGGGGGGCACGAGGGGGCATGGTCTGAGATTGGAGGGTGGAAGATTCAGGAGAGAAATGAGGAGGCACTTTTTTATGGAAAGATGGTGTCTATGTGGAACACGTTGCCCGAGGAGGTGGTGTCCTGCATGTTGGTGGACAGTTTTAAAAGGGAATGGGACAAGTTGAGGGGGATGGTCACCATGAGGGGGAGGGGGGCAGCTGCAGTGTAATGGAGTGCTAGCTGCTGCACACTGGAGCAGACTTGATAGGCCATATGGCCTGTATCTGCTGGCAGTTTTATGTTTGTATATATGTTCGTATGATCTATGGGGAAGCACCACTGGAGGTCGACAATTAAAATGCAGACCACTTACACAGCAATGGCACAATACCTATTAATCGATATTGTTCTGTCCGTAAAACTACCCCACACCCCCCAGAGTTTTATATAATCAACTCCAGGTTGGAGTTGTTCTGGGGAAGGGGCAGAACACTGGGAGAAAGCATCATTTCCAAATAGACCATTACAGCGACTGTCACTGTAATGGTCTATTTTCGAGTGTAGCTATCGGAGTGTAGAGCTGGAAGGGGGCACTGGATCCATGGGAGGGGGAATGGGAGTACAGACAAAACAACAGCATTACAAACATCCAAAGTGCAAAACAAAAATACATAGGCAGTCCAACCAAGGTGATAAAGTGAGAAATACCCCATAAGTTAGCAACAGCAGGGACTCTTGTATTGAATAAAATGAACAGTGCATGGGATTTTGTGTAAGCAATAATACCCGACAGGGTGGGTGGTATTGAGGAATACCGGACCACCCAGGGAAGTAATGAGGCCTGACACTGCAGGCAGAGGGCCTTATAGCCCTTGAAAGGTACAGTATAATCCAATACCGCACACCTTGGAGGGTATTATGGCACTGTAAAAAAAAGGTCAATAAAAAAATTCTTAATACAAAATTAATTTAATATAAGTTTTGAAATAAAACAGTTCCTCTACCTGGATCAGAATGATTAGAAAGAAAGCTGGAAAGCTGATTGTATGCAGTTACACTCTTCATAGCAGCCTAGTTATGTTTGTTGATTCAGACCACCTCCCAACTTGTTATTATGCAGCACCTTTGCTTCTACATAACACTTTTTTGTTTCCTTTTTGTTTTTGTTTATCCTCCCCCCAACCCCCATCGCCACTGGCAATAGAAGTCTGTTTGTTTGTTTGTTTTTTAATCGGCAGCTGTTGCCATACAGATTGGGACTGGAAGAAAGAGAGGGAGTATGAGTGCGGTCAGCAGACCGTACTTTGGGAGATCAGTTTTTTTTATTGCTGTGTGTTTTAACAATACAAGGAGGAGCTAATCTGGTTGCTGCGGGGAGAAGAAAGTGCAGTCTTGAATGATGTCCACGGGTGGGAGAGTGAACATTGTCGTTTGCAGGTGAGACCGGGAAAGTTATTCTGGTATTAAAAAATATAGGAAGCAGTTTTGTCCTTTGTAGAGGTGTTCGGGGAAATGTTTTTTTTTTTCTTTTTATGTTGCTGGGCTAATAATGTGAGTGGACTGATGAGGTAGATGAAAGGGGTCCAAATCTTAGTGGTGTGAGAGGAGCATGGACTGAGGACCGTAGGCAGCGTTGTTAGATCTGGCTGCCAGGACATGCAGAGTCGTTCCCGGCTAGGTCTCACTACTACAATGGCCAATTATTGATGGACCAGAAGCCGCGAGTAACTTGGTCCATTTGTCAGTTTGTGAAGCTGTACTGTGGTTGGAAAACATTTATTTTATTTAAAGAATATTTTTTTTATATTGATGGTGTGGTTATACAGTGTGGGACCTGACTTCTGTCACCCGTTGGGTGGGGGGGCCTTCCTCGGTCACTTGTTCACTTAGCAAGCAGAATAAAAATGTTGGCTGGTGATAGTGAAAATTCAGGGTGCCCATAGATACTCTTAGAAATGAGGCACCCTGAATTGGCACTTGTTTTTTTAGCAGGCTCTATCGAAAAATACCTGCCCGCTAATTTTAGTCTCCTAGCCAATCAGAATGCTAGGATTTTTTAAGCCATTTTCTAAATAGATATAATGAGCAGTGCATGCAAAAGTGCATAATTAAAGCACTGCACTGATTGAAGTACAGCAGAAATATGCCTTTGCAGTAATCTAAAGGCATGGAGTGAGCGGGAGAGGCAAAGGGAAGAGGGGAGTAGGTTCCAGAGGGAGGGGAGACAGTTAGACAAGGCAGCTTGCACAGCACGAGTGAGGGTGGGGAATGGAGAAGGTACATTAATCCCTGAAGTGTAGAGAGTAGAAAGAGAAGAGGATATGGGAGAGGAGTGAGGAAAGGTAGGTAGGATCAACTAAATACTCATAAGCATTTAAAAATGAGGAAGGAGAGTTGAAAGGGCAAAAGTGGGGTGGAGGGTTAGGGTTTGGTGTGGGGTTAGGGGAAGAAATTGCAAAACAGTACACAGGGCATAATGCAATCTTAACTGCTCTAGTCAAAAAAGTCACAGGAAAAGCTTACAGACCAATTGATCATTTAAAACTTTAGGTACAAGTCAGTCCACTGTAGCTGTCCATCTGGTTTCATACTGCAGTAACATGTTTACATGGTCACCACCCCAGATTGGAGGAGTCGCATTCCCTAAACTCCTAAATTTTACATCATGAGTCTGAGAATTGTGTGCTACTCCAAAATGAATTCACAATTGCCCTAACATGCTCCTGTATTCTGCATTTAAGGGGGCAAACAGTACAGCTCACATAAATAAGACCACAGGAGCAGCAGCACCCATAAATATAGCCGCTTCTTCGACAGTCACTGTATGTATTCAGTGAATACTCTCTCCCTGTCAGGGGATGTTTGAATTTGTGACCTGTGACAAAAAAAATATGACGTTACCGAATCTACATTTCTGGAATCATATTCCAGAAGTCACAAAACGTGGCAATACAAAGCCCCTCCCAAGGTACTCACCCTTGGAAACTTCTCAAACCTAGACCCCACTACCCTCAATGCTGAACTGTCTCTTATTTGACTGGCCCCCTCCTAGCCACTTCTGATGTTAACTTGGCTCTAGATCTTTTTCAGTCATTCATCTCCTATTCCTAGTCCTCTATTCCTTGCCCTCTCCTTCCCTACTCACCCTATTTGTCTTGTGTCTTTTGCACTCCAAGTTTATCAAAATTCTGTTATTAAACCTCAACTGTACTTTATCGTATGTACTTATTGCACTTATTCCTTGACTTTTTTCAGTTTTATACCCCTGTAACTGTCAATGTATGTAACTAATGTTTGTATTTATCAATGTCTGTACTTATACATTTTGTGCTCACTTGTATCTCTTGTCTGCACCTAACTATGATGTGGAACCTTTGTAAATGAGCTTCTAGCTCAAGGTGTAACTCCATAATGACAAAATTAATAAATAAATAAAATAAAATCTCCTGTCACGAAGTAAGCATAAGCCTCAGAAAGGAGGTTACTAGGAATTAATGCATGGTTGCGGGGCAGAGTACAGAGGTCAAGGCCGTACAACCACCCACCCATGCATTAATTCCCTAATAGAAGCCTCCTTTCGAGGAACTTAATGTGCTTGTAACATGGATAGCATTTCAGTTCTGTAATTAGTACATGAATAAATACAGAAGAACATGGATAGTGTTTTACTACTGTAATTAATAGGACAATAAAAACAGAACAATATGTTTCACTGAAACACTTTTTATTGGTAAAAAATAGGGAAAATCTGAATCAGTAAGTTTTCCCTACAGCAATGTCTTTTAACATTGTGGTTAGCAGTGGTAACAAACTGTTGTAAATCACAAATGTTGTGTCGTACATTGTCACAAACTAATTTATATGTAGTACAGTTCAGAGATTTTTAGGATCACTATCTTACAGGACTTAAAACATTGTCCCATGCTACTGCTAAATGTTAACTGAATTATATGACAACATGTCATTTGCATATTGAGAACTCCATTTTCAGGAAACTTATGTTTACTTATATAGTTGTTTGCTTCATTATTAAGCAGTGTACTATACGGCATAGGATATGTAAACATCAAGACAGATGTTAACTACAGTAATTCTCAGTTTAACACAACGTTAATGTTATGGAACATTTAAAATGTTTGGCATATAACAGTGAATGTGGTGCATGTGACTTCTGAAAACTCTTCATTTGCATATCTCCATGAATCTAATAAACATGAACAAAACTTGATGTGCCTGCCTCATTTCTTTAATATTTCTTTAATAAATTTCAGAAAGCACTGTCAGAAAGCACTGATACTTACTTTGCTGTCACACGTTTCTAACATTGACAAAGAAAGCTCATCGATGCTGGAGATTGACACCAGAACTATTAGTGCTGCATGCTTTTAATGTGCACTTCACTTTTGAGTGTACTCCCCGTGCTGCGTGGCACTGGCATAGTAATTAAAGTTGACATTGCCGTTTACCATGAACTTAGAAAGGTTAAAAGGACTAAACGGCATGTGACCCAATGGTATGTTTATCGTGTTATACGGCATGTCAGCAGCTGAAGTGTTCTTTGCTGATGTTACTTCTGGTGTGCATTGTGATGTTCTCCTGCCTTGTTCTGTTTGTGGATTACTATCGCTGACACGTCCACATTTTTCAAACTGATGTGTGGCAACAGGTATGGATGTTGTGTCGGGGACTATTGTGTCAGTAGTGCACTTCTTTGTCTCACTGCCTCTGTCAACACTTTTATCAGCAGTTGATAAAAGAATGGAAGACCACTTCTTCCGATCTTTGCTTTTTGGACTCCAGTAATTTCTAAGGCTGGTCTCGCATCTGTGACCAGTCACTGACATTATTTCACGAGATGCGAGACCAGCCTCAGAAAGAATGTGCACAGCAGTACTCCTGATAGAATGGTTAGTATATCTTGCAGATAATTCAGCATCTACGCAAATCTGGGACATTAGGTTTCCTAGATAATTGCGTCCCATAGGTTGTCGACTGTACCAACACTGCTTCTGCTGTAGTACTTCTACTGGTAACTTTAACGGGTGAAGGTACAGTACTGCTGTGTTACTGGGACATTTGCTAAGATAATTATGAAGCATAGCTACAGGACAGTCAGGGTTTCCAGGCTGAGAATACAGCACACCTCTAAGCTGCTCTTTGTTAGGCTCAAATATACGGTTGTGGTTTTTGGTGCTCTCATTAAATGACAGAGCTATGTACTCTTCTCCACTCTCATCAACTTTTATTACAAATGAATCCTGTTTCAATTCTCAGACTCCCTCTCTACCTCTTCTAGCTAATCCTGGCTGAAGCTCAAACCACAGTCTGCATACAAGACCATACGCAGACTGTGGTGACAGTTTCGTACAGCATCTTATTTTTTGTAAATCAGCATCTAATATTCTGGGGTGGTGCGTGGCAGTATCTTGATCCTTTCTGTGATACTGCTTTAACACTACAACAAAAACATTATTTGCAGACTGGAAATCAGGATCTGTTGCTATGTTTACTTTCCTGTTCACATCAACACTATTCATATACCTATTCAAACCTACTCTAAGACCTATAAATGAGCTAATGCTATACTGCTTTCCCTGTTCTGTTCTCACTGTAGCATAAAAGTGTTACAGAATATTTGCAAGTTCTGGAATAGGAATAACACTTAAGTCTACTGATAAGTTATTTGCTACCATCCAGTCAGAAAAAACATTTAATGCCCATGACGTGTTCTTCTGTGTGTTAGGCTCTGACTTCCTACACTCTACATCATTGACCTCATCGGTGGACAAGTCTGCATGTCTACATAGGGTTCTGTTACTTGGAATCACATCGATATCTACTCCTTTACTAAGATGCTTTTTCTTCTCCTTACACTTTTGTGGCACTACTGCACTCATCTCATTGTCTTTCTTAATTGGGCTAACTATATCACTGAACTGCGCTGTGCTATGATCTGAATCTCTCTCATTTCTTTCTGGACCTCCACTACTGCCAAGAACCATGCCACCTTTCTCCTGCCCCTTGCCACTACTCAATTGCTGGACACTGTCTTCTGAACTTCTGATTATTACAGCACGTTTCGCCGACTCCTGCCAATTTTGGCTATCTACCCACCAACTTATTCCCATTACACCACATAACGTGAATGTTGCATCCATGATGATCAGGGATAATCCGTGACTTCTTGGCTATCTGTACAACTTCTAGTCCTTTAGTACTGTACTAGAAATACACGTGTCGTAATCGTTAACTCACTGGCAGCCTGGGTGGGTGGGTAGGTGGCAAACTACGTACTGCTGGCTCTGTGCTTTACTACCCTTCCACACTTTATCAACAAGTAGTCAGTGGCAACCTGGGTAGGTGGGTGGGAAATGACGTACTGATGCCTCTCTCCTTCAGTACCCTTGCACACTTTATCAACAAGTACTCAGTGGCAACCTAGGTGGGTGGGTGGGAAATCAACTGTAAGTCGCAGTAAATAATGACTCGCTATAGGCTCACGCTTTGGCTGCGAAAGGAGATGCTGCTATTTCTGGACTTTAGTACGGTTCCAACATTTCTGTTCCATTAGTCACTACCAACCCATCACTACTTTTCAATCGGACGACATAACGACTCAGTAGCGGATCGCGCAAGTGACTTCTCACAGTCTCTCTTGCAACTGTCAGTCTGCTATCTCTCGCAACTGTCAGTTTGCTGTCTGTTTTGAATTTGGGCTACTTTTAAATTTCACAGATGACTACTAATCACTTATGCAAATAACACTACTTCTGCCTCATCCTTCAATTTCCACCCTCTACTGCCAACCTCCTCTGTGGCACCACAAGAAACTGCAACAGTGGGAATTATTTGAAAATTAATACTGCTGCTCTGATACCACATGATGCATTTCGTCCAATTAAGTCACTGAATTTCTCATTACGTTGATGTCCATGTTACAAGATAGGTTAATTCTCCTCACAAAGAGAAGTGTTTTAGGCAGTGCCACACCATGGTTGCAGAATGACTTTCTCTCTCTCTCTCTACAAAAGCGGAGACAAATGCTGAGCCGCTTTTAAAGCCTCATCCAAATTACAAGGTTGGCTTGCTTGCCAGCAACTGTGAAATCAATGCAAAAAGACTACCTGCATAGTCAAAAGCATTTTCTATTAGAAGAAACTCCTGGTCTCCACTGGAAACCCACTTAATTTCTGGAGGCATATAGAGGGTTCCTGGGAGCTCCTTCTAAAGTCTCGCTAAACGACATGATCATTGATGGTGTACATTGTAACAACCAGCTTACCAGAGGAGTTGATCAGAAAGGGTAAGGAGCCAAAGTGGGAGCAACAGGCCTGACAAGAGGGGTTACAGAGCCCATTCATGGAAAGACACCTCATCCTCACCTTGCCGACTTGATGGGGTGGTGGAACCCTATCAGATGGAATAAGAAAATGGGGTAAGGGAGCACATAGAAGGGTCAAATGAGGGAAGGTATGGATCCAAGTGGAGAGGAAAACTGGATAAGAGAAGTTACAGTTCCCATGCATGGTGTGAGCAGGCACAAGCACATGGGGTTTGGGTGGGGAAGCTGGTGAGAGGGGATACAAAGCCCAGCAGGGGAAATGAACCTGATGAGAGGTGTTAGCAAAGTCCATGCATAGTGGGATACTTAATACTCACCTTGCCAGCTCAGAGGGGTAGGGGAGCTATCCAATGGAGTAAGGAGATGGTGAAAGGAGCAGATGGGTGGGTGGGGGTCTTATGAAAGAGGTTACAGAGGGGATGGAGCCTATGTGAACAAGGCAACAGAAGGGGTACAGAATCTGGTGGGGGGACCAAAAGGTGTAAGAAGTCCATATGGAAGTGTGTGTAAGCAATCAGCTGCACTGGGAGCCACACTTCTCCACTATATATCATGGGCTAGCAAGGGGGGGTGTTTAGGAAAAGCTACCAAATAGAGCTGGGAGAATGGAGGTGCACCAGGATCCTTGCAACACACAACCTATACAAACCTTACACCACCTCTACAAGCCATGACTCCCACCTCCCCTCTCCATCACACAACAAAATATCATTGGGGGCACAATACAGTTAGCAATCAACTCCTCCAAACAGATCCCAGACTTTGCTGACAAGAAGAGTCATGCAAAACCCTGCCATTTCTACCTGCACTTTATTTGTATTTCAGTACTGCCCATTGTACCACAGTTTTGCTTCTTCCACTGCATTGTACTGGCATCATATTAACTTGTATACATTATGCATTTTACCTGTAGTGTCACCTGATGCTGTGTATGCTGTATTGTTGTACTCCCCTTCCCCTTTCCCCTGGGTCATACCTGGAAATGAGCCTTGGTTTAGTGTGCCTCTCCTGTTTAGCAATTTTCAAATAAATAAGTAAATTAACAGGAAAGTGCAGGTCTGCTTGGCACACCATGCACCCAGAGAAAAACCATACTACTGACAAGAATATATGCCATATATAAAATATGTATAAAATCAGATTATACCTGTTGCCCTGTAAATTGCAACACTTCCTATTTTGACTGCAGGCACAGGACAAAGGAAGAGACATCAGCACCTTACACTTTGACATGCTGTAAGCCCCTTGTAACCCACCTCCCCATCCCCAAGTTAATCGCAGAGTGCAGCATAGGAAGTTCTGTGTGTAATGCAGCCCAGGCTGCACCAGTGCAGGAGGGTGGCTGTGTAAATGTGCATCAGGGTTGTAGCAAGTAGAGCAGTGGAGTGGAGAAGACTAAAACACTACACAAAGCAAGCTAGTATAAAGAAACCTAAAAAAGCCACAATGTTTTTGAGGGGTTACACTGAGCACACTGCCTCACACCTACTCTGATAACCACAATACATGGATGACCGCAGACCTTTTTCACTCTTGGCTACTGTATTTAGACATTAAAATGCAGCACAAGTGTAGGAAAATTGTCACGCTAGTGAATTATTGCCCTGCTCATAAACCCATCAATCCTTGAAATTGTGCAGCTCATTCCCCCACCCCACTCCCCACTACCAGCTGTACACCAGAGTGATCTTTCAAACCTGTTTTTCTTTGTTACTATTCTTATGCGTACCCTAGATACCTCGAGGATGGCCCCCTTAATTGCTCCATCTCTCCTCCACTTATGTTCTCCACTTATACAAACTTATCCCTAACCAGTTCCTTCATCCTATCAAAGTCTGCGCTTCTAAAGTCAAAGACTTCAGTTCATGATTGTGGCTTGCCGGCCCCAAGGACCATTTCATATTGAAATATTGGCATATGCCACAATACGGCAAACCCTGATGACAAACTTCACAGACATAACAAAGCATGAAGGCTGATGATCACATAATATGGCATGCTGTCAAATAGAACATAGAGATGGACTTCTGGTGATGTCATAGACTAGTTAGTAGCATAGAGGAGAGGCTCTGCATCCCTCCCACATTAATTTATCTATTCCCCGACAAACAAAATGGGGTTCAATTGTGCAAATGTGTCTTGAGAACGAGAGGGGGAAGACAGGGTTACAAGATCTCAAACCCACAAATCGGCAGGACAAGAGGATGAAAGTGGATTTCGGAGTGAAAGCACAGAGCATAGCAGGAACATTTCCCCAGCAGGCTAATGCAGCCATGGCTACAATACCAATGGAGAAAGTGAAAGGCTTACCCAAAACAGGTTTGAACTGCTCCTTAAAGAAATTGAAGTGTCCAGGAAAGAAAACACAACAGAATTTAAAAAGTTAAATGTTTGTCTTTCTGGGTGGAGTGGCGCTTAGATGAGGTTGAATATTGGGTTGTGGTGGCGGAATATGGGGCCCTCCAGCTCAGCACTGCCATGAACTCATTATTACACTACACCTAGGCCCTGCAAGCCAAATGCCTGGATTTGGAGGCTCGATCTCGAAGGAATAATCTCTGCCTCATGGGCCGAACAGAGGGTGCTGAAGCAGAACATATATGTGATTTTCTTCTGAACTTCTTAAGAGATGTTCTGTCCCTTCCACCAACTTTGGAAATTAGGATAGAGTGGGCCCATCATACACTCATGCCTAAGCCCACCGGCCTACAGGCCAGACCTAGGCCCGTCCTCATGAATTTTGCAAGCTACAGGGTGAAAGAGGAAGTACTTAGAATGGCTTGGCAGCAAAAAGAAATAAAATACAGTGAAGCACGGCTTTACCTTGACTAGGACTGTCCTCCCGAGATTCAGAAACAGAGGGCAGGATTCACAAAGTGATTTGGGACTAAGTCCCACTCCGCAACCCCAGTTGCACTTTGAAATTGCTGCAGCTGTGGAGCAGCTGATCCACAGCCGCAGCAGTTGCGGAGGGTGCTACGGTGGGTCCCACTGCCTGTAGCAGCCTCCCACAGCTGCAGTGCTGTCCCTGGCAACAGTACCCACAAGCTTCCGTAATCCGTGGAGCTGGTCGTACTCCGGCTTCACCTTAGTGAATACCCACAGCTGCAGGCGATCTGCAGCTTCACAAGTGGAAACCCACTAGCGCCGAGGTTTTCCCACAGCTGCGGGACCTTCCCCGACGTTCATGGATCCTGCCCAGAGACTCCAACATGCTGACATTATCTGCACCCTCTGTAACAAGCAGATTAAAATACAAACACCCTATCCTGCATAGCTGAAAGTCTTCTGGGAGGAGGAGGAGATGACACCCTATCATTCCCTGAAGAGGTTGTTCAAGGTTTAACAGACAGTCCTCCCACCTAAGACACTCCAGTGTAGCGTGTAACCATGCCCTTCTCTTCTTGGCAACCTCAAATGGAAAGGCTCCCAGGATAGACAGTCTTTTGGAGACATGCCTGTACATGCTTGCACTCACATACCGCATGACACATACAGAAGAGCTGGTGAGGGGCAAAAGCAGTGGTAGGGTTCAAGAATGCATGGAATAAGCACAAGGGAATCATACTGGAAAAGAAGGAAGGGGGACTAAGAAAGAGCTGTAGATCGGGTGCAGTCTTCTGTAATAGTGTAGGTACGGAGAAATGGGCAGCCTGGATGGGCCAAGGGGTCTTTATCTGCTGTCAAATTCTATCCAAGTGGAAAAAAAAGGCAGACTCAAAATAATTTCCCAAAACCACAACAGTCTGAGTGGACAATGGTTAGAAGACAGCAGAATTGTACTATAGGGAGACAAGAGGTGACTAAAGCCATGTCTGAAATATGTTCCATCCTTCAGGCAGTACAGGGACAAGATAAATTGTCTGGTTAAGGGTCAGCCCAGTGGTGTGGAGGGCTGAGGCATCATGCCTTACCTCCTGCCATACCAGCAACCCGTGTTCATGGTGCAAACGGGTCATTGGGGATCAGCCAGGTGGGGAGAGGATCGAGTATCTGGACAGCTCTCCTCTCCCGGGGGAAGGTGGGAGCAGCAACCAGCATTGCCTGGCTCCTAGCAGTGGCTGGGGGCTGGCACAATGAGTCCCAAAGCATAGGGGGCGGATGTGGAGCAGATGCCCAGTGGGCTGCATATAGAAGTGTGCGCAGCTTGGCCATTGGCATCATTGCACACTCTTGTGGCTGTATTCGCAGGGGGAGAAAATGGAGGAAAAACAGCCGACCAGTAGGGTGACATCAGTCCACCACAGGCTCCGCACCCAGCCTGCAGGACCCCTCAGAACTGCATGAGGTGAGTCCCACCAGACGCCGGGGTAACTGGACTGGGGGACTGGTGGATAGGGACTGGTTGGCAGATACAGCATAAAGAAATAAGGAAAAAAAATGTCTGGTTATAAAGACACAGCAAGCTGAAAGACATTAATATGGACACCTATTCTACTCTAAAATGTATGGTTAGTAGAAGGCTGGTCTTTGTGCTGGGGGGGTGATTACCCTCTCTCCCACTGGGAAGCCCCCAGTTTATTCCAGGAATCAAGGATAGGAATTTGTGCTTTGTTCCCCTTTTGCCTTGAATAATTTGGAGTTATCAGTGAGCCCTTTCTTTGTTAAATAGCCTCCCTCTTCATTTATAGGGATTGACAGGCAAATAACAGGGTTCAGAGTCAGAACTCATCCTTTTGAGTACCACCTGGTAAAGACTATTTATAAAATGGGAAGTGGAAATCCCCCACTGTGATTGGTCAATACCTGTGCATTAGATCCATCTAATGCACAGGTAAAGACAAGTACTGGTCACCAGTGGTCAATAAGTGCCCTTTGATATCATTGTTGGAATGTTGGCATTTCAAACAGCAGCCATTTTTTCCCTCACTTTGCTTTGGCCACTGAAGTGCCACCACAGATCACTTGCCATGACCACCACTCCTACAGTTAATTTTAAAGTAAATATGACCACAGAAATGGAAAGCAATTTCACAACTGAAGAGAAGCCTCAGAATGGGTCTCCAGCAGCAGTTCTGACTGAAATTACAAACACTGTGAGTACCAGATATGTCAGTTTCACTGCTACAGAAATAGACCAGCTTGAAGATGGTTCCAATGATAAGTAATACTATAAAAACAACTGTGTGGGCTCTTAAAGTGTTTAACAATTGGAAAGCTACCAGGAACATAATGTTTGATTGGAAAACAGCCCCAGAAGAAGAGCTGAACTCCATTTTCAGATGTTTTTATGCAGAGGTCCGCACTTCAAGTGGCACAGAATATGACGTCAGCAGCTTCTCTGGGCTTTGTGCTGCTTTGAACAGACATTTGAATTCTGTGACACCTGGGTGTAACCTGAATATAATTACTGACCCTTCATTTCAAATTGAGCAATAATGTGTTTGTGTCGGTGATGAAGAGGTACCAATAAAAACAAAATGACCGTTCCAAGCACCATGTCCCTGTCAGTAAAACTGACATAGAAATGTTACAGAAATCTTCCTTTCTGTCCTCTGATACAGCACCTGGGCTTCTCTGCAAAGCGTAGCTGGACATACAGCTGTATATGACCGCGCGCGGCAGAGAGGGGCTGGGTCAAATGAAAGTAGACAGCATAGTCATCAAAACAGATGAATCCAGACTTGACTATGCCACCTTGGCATATAACAAGCATGCAAAACGTCATAACAACCCCACTGAGCTGAATAAGGAAGCTTACCATGGCTTCACATATACGATTCCTGGCTCTGCTCTGTGCCCCATTACCAGCCTGCAGAAGTACCTTTCAAAGCTGCCACCCAATGCCCAGTCGCTCTCTTGCCACCCAAAAAGAGCTACCACAACACTTTTTGAACATAACATCCACATGGTACTCTCGGGAGCCCATGGGTGTTAACTGTCTTTCCACTCCGATGTCCCAGATAAGTAAAGAAGCTGGACTGTTGCAGCACTACACAAATCACAGTGTTTAAGCCATGGCTGTTCAAATACTGTCAGATGTTGGGCTCGAAAATCAAGAAATTATGTCTGTTACTGGCCACAGAAGTGAGGTCAGCCTACACTCATACAGGAGTGCTTCTATGGAAGACTGAAGACGATGGAGTAGCATCCTGTCACCAAGATCAGAAACTGCAGCACAGAAGCCATCTATAATTGAAGAACATGCTGTCTGCATAGCAACAGAGCCTGCTGTCACACTGCCATCTACTGTAGCCCACGACTTTTGAACAGGGCCCATTCAATCAGGTAAACTGCACATTCAACGGGACAATCAACATCAATAACAAGACTGGCAAGTGATTTTTTTTTTTGTTTTGTTTTATGAATCCCTACTTAAAACAGTGCAACTCAAGATTAAACTGCAATTCTGTTTATTTAATCCCTTTCACAGCAGTTGTTTTTTTTCTCCCATTCCCCTCACAGTTTTCTGAACTATTTTATCTGGCGGAAGGTTATTTACTTTTTAAATACATCAATTATACTCAATTTAAGTAACCTGTGTCTGTATTTTTTCATTACCTCAGTACAGTTTCTCATTTTATAAGTGCAATAAGACACTCCAGAGGTGTGCATTAGACACATCTAACACACAGTCAGGGGCTAAAGGCACTCGACCTGTGGCCTTGTGCCTCACTACACCCCTGACCATGCTTTAGACATGTCTGATGCACACACCCTCATGTCTCATTGCTTGCTTACTTACAGACCTAGGACTATGGGAGTGTCTTTGCTTACTTTTTCTTTTGTCCTGTGTAAGTCCCCCGAGATGCTTGAAGCTCCCCAGTAAAAGGTTCTGTCCCCAGGTTCCTGAGTGCATTTGTTTGGCAGGGCCAATTGGGCTTCTCATTGTAGTTCTTTATAAATGTAAGTAATTCACACTGCATCATGGTGCATGGCTAGAGTAAGCACATGTGACATAGGTACAGATAAGCCAAATGTAGTTAAGTTGGCTCACACAGAACCCTCGGAGAGTCTGAGGACTGCGGTGGTTGACTGCTCCCCAGGACATGGCAGAATTTACTGTGGGTCTGAGGAGCCATCCTTTCCAATGAAACCCAAGGTAGAGAGTGCTCTCTTGCCAGATAACAGCACAAACAATTAGATGTGATTTACTCTGGGTGTGCCCCTGGCTTTGACATCCTACGGAGCTAGAGGATACATGATTGGCTTATATTTTACAATGGGGTTGAGGCACTGGGGGGGGCAACTATTGTGCTGTGACATATGTGTAGCATGCTATGGGGAGGGGGGCACTGGTGGTCTGGGTAATAAGAGTGGGCTTCAGGTTATTCATGGATAATAATCATCACTCATACCAACATGACTTGCTCTATAATGGCTCCACTGACTAACTTGGAAAGTAGGGATCAATGATGTGCACTTTCATTGCTGATGGGAGGGGTGGGGCGAGGGCAAGTGCGAGTAAGTCAGGGTATGCTAGGCAGAAGGTGGTGCATGCTTTTTATGTTTTTGAGCTTACTCCTCCTAGGAGTAGCTGGGGTAATGGCCCCCAAAGTAGGGGAAGGAGAGAGTACCACTAACTTCCTGCAGCTAAGGGTTATAGGGAGGCCAGAGTGACCCTAGTAGGACACAGAGAATATTGAGTAATGCTCTCCTGCCTTGGAAGCAGATGTCGTTTCATTGTTGTATTTGGCACTGTTTAGTTTATTGCAGACAGTTATAAACTGGAGTGACAGACACAAGCTTAGACACTTTTCTTAATGGTATGGCCGTAGGGCAGCTGCTACTAGAGAATCTGCAACAGGGGACCCCTATCAAGGATCCACCATGACAGCTAATTAGACATCTGTAGTGATCTATAATGTAAATGGGCTAACAAACCCAATTAAATGGGGCAGTCTTATCTTAGACTAAAGCAGAATGTATCCTTCTGCAGGAGACATACTTGTCTGACAAAGAACATCAGAGGTTGGCCAGGTTTGGGTTCCATCACGTCCACTTCTCCTCATATAAATCTGGGCCATAGAGATGTATATCAGATACGAATTGGCTGTTGAATACCTTGCATACCAGGTGGATTTGATGAATACTCGAATACCCGAATACTGGGGTGTATTCAAGGGCCACATATTCTGTGAGATTTTGAGTGCTCCTGAGATCGCTGCATCCAATCTCCAGAATGCTCAGAGAGCTTTCCAGTGCTTTACCATGTGACCTTGGCAGTGCACAGAGACATTCGAGCTTAGAGGAAGCTGTTTCTCTCTGGGAAAGGGTTGTGGTTTTCTGAATCAGATTTAGAGAAAAAAATAGTCTTTGCAGACTTTGTTTTGACTTTCTGATTTATTCTTCAGTGGAGAGATTGTGGTGCTCCACTTGACGGACTTATTGATTGCTGAAAGTATGTTTTTTTTTTACAGCAGAACAAATCCTGTTTTAATCTTTATTCTTCAGGCTAGGGCAGAGGGAGTGGGGGGGTCTGTCTGCAGTTGCAGGCGAGGCTTGCTCTTGCTGGCTGGCTGGCTGAAAAAGGGCCTATTCTTGTGACTTTTTAGTTTTTTACAGTGTTGAGAAAAAATCTTTTTGTTTTCTTTTGGCAGTAAATGTTATACTACTGTATCTGTTTGTGGGGAGGAAGGGAAGGTAAAAACTGCAGTGTGTGCTCAGCTTAGTGTGCTATGTTCTGAAGCTGTCAGTTTGCAAGGACAGCTTTGGTATTTCCTTTCTGTAGTTTATTTAAATTGTCATTAAAAAAAATCTTATTTTCTTTTCTCCCAATGCTGCAATCTTTGTTTTGGTAGTGCACTTAGGCATTTGCTGCCTGTCTGCCACCACTGTAGTCAGTGTATTGAACGTAGGGGGGAAGAGGCATCGTCTTCTTTGCTTTGCATTGCATTGCTGCTTCGAGCTTATGCTTGTTCTTGTACCTGTAGTTAGCTGAGTTGTTATTTCTTGAAACACCGATATGAAAAATAGTTGAAGTTATTTTGTCTTGCCACAGACTTTGTCTGTGCCCTTGGGTAGGCAGGGGCCAGGGGTGGTGGTGGTACCCTTGCAGCACAGTATTTGCTGTCTGAGTTTCTGACTGTTGTTAAAACTGTAAAAAGTTACAAACAGCAATCTAAAATAAACTGATTAAATATTTGTATCTCTTGACACCACAGATGTTACCTGTGCCCTAGGGTAGGCAGGGGCCAGGGGGGGCACCCTAGCTGGCAGTGCCCAGTATTAGCTTTCTGACTGTTGAATAAAAACTTACAAACAACAATATAAAATACATTGTTGTAGTCTTTTTTTCTGTGGATACCATAGACGTTATCTGTGCCCTGGGGTAGGCAGGGGCCAGGGGGGCACCCCTGCAGCCCAGTATTAGCTTTCTGACTGTTGAGTAAAAACTTACAAACAACAATATAAAATACATTGTTGAAGTCTTTTTGTCTCTGGATGCCACAGATGATATCTGTGCCCTAAAGTAGGTAGGAGCCAGGGTGACACCCTTGCTATGTGTGCCCAGTATTAATTTTCTGACTGTTCAGTAAAAACTTACAGATAGCAGTCTATAATACATTTTTTGTTTTGTTTGTTTTGTTTTATTTTTACCAGGAGGTGGTCTGGGCACAGACCCTTTTTCAGCCACGCCTGACATGAAACATTACAACACAATACAGTAAATAACTTTCAACATATAACACCTGTTGTTGAAGTCATTGTTGAAGCCTTTTTGTCTCTGGATGCCACAGATGTTATCTGTGCTCTAGGGTAGGCAGGCAGGTGGCACCCTTACTGCCCATACCCAATATTAGCTTTCTAACTGTAGAGTAAAAACTTAGAAACAGCAATCTAAAACATATTGCTGAAGTCTTTTTGTCTGCAGGCACAACAGACACTTACTGTGGCCTAAGGTGCCCAGTATTTGCTTTCTGTCTGTTGAGTAAAAACTTACAAACATCAATCTAAAATAAATTCTTGAAGTCTTTTTGTCACCAGATGCCACAGAAGTTACCTGTGCCCTAGGGTAGGCAGGGGCCGAGGGGGTATCCTTGAGGCCTGGTATTAGCTTTCTATGTTTCTGAGTGTTGTTAAAACAGTAAAAAGTTACTAACAAACTACAATATTAAAAATAAATTATTGAAATCTTCGTGTCTCCGGAGTTCAGATGCTACAGAAGTTGTATGAACCATCAGTTACATTTGCTGACTGCCACTGCTGGATAAGCAAAAGACAAGACAGTAGTTCTTCCTCTTTCTGGTTCCTGGAAAATTGTTTCTTTTGCATACATGATTGCTTCAGAAAAAGTAATTATAGCATCAGAAAAAAAAATGTTTGAAAACATTATTCCACTTTTTTGCAATTTATCTGATGAGTTAAAATGTCTCACAAGCAGTCACATACAGTCAAAAAACATCTGTTGACCAGCCCCTCTAAAAGTGATTCAGATGTTTGACACGTATTTGCCATCCTGCTGTCCCTTCACTCCAACTAGACCAGTTGCTACTTCAATCAGTGCTAGCACTGCTAATACCACTGCCACCACCACTGTTCCAGTGCAAGTCTCAGCTTCTGTAATGACCGATGTTGCCACATTGGCTGCCACCATCACCACCACCTCCACTGCTGCTGCCAGTGCCAACGTCAGCACTACCTCTGATACTGCTACTACCACCATCACCACCACCTCCTCTGCTACTGCCAGTGCTACCATCAGCACTATCTTCAATACAGCTATTACAACCACCACCACCACCACCTCCACTAGTGCTGCTACTGACACCATTACCACCACCACCACCGCCAAATCCACAAGTACCACCATGACCACAGTTCATGATACTGTAGAAGTATTCAGCCATGGCCTTGGCAGTTATATCCAAGTGTTCTTCCGAGCATGATAAGGACAGTGAGGCAATGTCTTCTGGATCATAATATGCTCCTACCCCAGAAGATTTAAAAAGGATTGAAGATGTGTTTCATGGCACATCTTCTGAGAACAATGACCTGATTGAGTCTGAGGATGCTGAAACTGAGTCCTCACCTCATTCCACAAGGAAGCACTCGGGGCAAAAGTGATCCAAAAAATCAGCTGCTGAAAGCAGCCACAAAACATCTGACACTGTTGCTCCTCATCCTTCACAACAGCCTCTTGTTAAAACAAACTCTGGTCAGAGCCAATACAGCTGTGGAGAGCTTTTAGGAGTGGCAAGAACAGTGAACAGAATATGCTGTGCTCTCGCTGCACAGGAGTCAGCCGTAATACTACAGTGATTACAGTACTGTGCATGTGTGATACTCGCACATGTACAGTTTGCCCAGGAGTCAGCCTTGCACAACATGGTGGTGCTGACATAACCACGTGTAACAACCCAGTCCCCCTCGGGGTACTAGAATCCCATTAGTACTAGTCTTAGGCAGGTAGGAAAAGGCAGTTGGTGGGGATGTCATTTGGGGCTTTCTACATAATGACATCACTGTTTATTCAGCTAGCCTGATAGAAGGATGATTATGTCATTTAGAACTCTCACAGAATCATAACCATTTTAGAGTCAGCTGTTCTTGGGGAGCTTAGAATGTTCATCAGTAAGATCAAGTGTGGCAGTTAGACTGGCAGGAGGTCTGCCACTGGGGCTCTGTCAAAGGGAGCCCTGGTATTTATCACCCTAGTTTGGTAAAATCTTTGGATTGCTTCCAGGACTCTTTAGTTTCACTCCGGGGGAGTGAGAGGGAATGCAGTTCTTGTGGATCCAATGGACAATCCCCTGAGGTTCCTGAAGTTCACAGCTGCCTTAAGGAAGAACAATGAGTAGAATCTGACAGCTACCAGAGAAAGAAAGGTGCCTTTTGTTCTTTCCATGACTGGGAGGAATGAATAATTAATCTGAGTACAGAATTTGAGACTGTTCTCTGAGTGAGTTGTCTGAGGCGTGTTTCCCCTAGATAAGGCTAGATCACACCGGTCAGGACCCCTTTGAACATAACTGTGCTGAATTTAAAGTTAAAGTTGGGAGTCTTTAGCAATTCATTGGGGTCGGAGACTCATTTGGTGTAACCCTGAAGGAATGGCAGAGGCTGTTTGGGGCAAAGGATGAGGAACACCATCTGGAGTTTCAGGCAGGGCTACGTGGTTCATTGATGGGCACCAGTGTTCCCTGGGCAATGACTATGCACCAGGAGGATTTTAAAGTGTGTGGCACACCCCATAGATATACACTTTGGAAATGGAAATGCGTGGAAAATGTTTTAAAGTGTGTGACACATCCCACAGATATACACTTTGGAAGAGAGATAGAGATGTTTATTGTGGAAAACAGTACTGCCTAGCAAAGTGTCCTGCAAATGAGAGTGTGCCTCTATTGCTATGATAAACATTTGGGGGACTACCCTTGCTTTAAGTAACATCTGTAAATTAAGGCATACTGCAAAATTCCAGTTATTGCTTTGGACATTCCGCTTATTGCTTCTAGTGGGAATATTATTGGGGCTCCTCAGCAGTTAGGTCCACCATATGCCTAGCATTCTCACCCCTGGACCTGGTTGTAAATAAAAAGGTCCATTTTAGTATGTACCCCCACCCCCATCCTCTAGATAATGAGCCTGGTATACACTCCAATGCTAGGGGTGGTACCATGAAAAAGAAAAAGAAAAGAAAAAGAAAATTGTATGTTCATCCAGACTTTCTTGCAACATTTTGACGTCTTAGATCCTACTGGATGACCCATGCTATTCTAAATATTTTCTCCTAGAGAAGTGAGGCAACCTGGATCTTATCCTACACACACAAAAAGAAAATTGTATGCCATGTAGTTGCCAGTAGTTCTTTTAAGAGGGGTGCCAGCTAGCCAAAGGTGGTATGGGGTTACATACATTTGCATGATACTCATGCATGCACAGTTTAAGTCTGTGCCACCATGTTTTACACGGCGGCCATCATGTCCGCACTTGTGGAAAGGAAAAGTAGTGCCCCCAAAAGTGGATATGTTTATGCGGCCTGCAGAGGGGAAGGACTGCATAAACAGAATCACTGGAAACTATGCTAGAACACTGGAGCAGAACATCAAACAGCAGTCTGGTTATGTGCTTCCACAGTGCTCTTTTACAGATCTGATGATGGCATAACATCTGTGGAGCTTGGCCCACACAACCATAACAATCAGACTTAGGAGGAAACTGTTAACAAACTGAAGATCTGGTCTCAGATTTGCTCGTCATCACAGTCACTTTCTCACTCGGTTCTAAGCAGTCATTTCTGGTAAATGTGCCTTAACCATATTGATCTCAGTGCTGGTAGACTACTTCTGGTTTTCCCCTGATTGTATTAGGAGAAGGTAGTAGCAGCCTTGAAGTGGTTGCTGACAGTGATGGCATGCTCTGAAAAAAGTGATCCCTATGCTCGCCTGCACATTTTAGAAATGACCCCTTGAGTTAAAGGGGACAGGAATTGATTACTTATGTGCAGCTGTTTGAAATGTCTCTAGTTTTATAAATTATATTCATACCTCTAAAGGATCCCTATTTTAACTATGCCTGAATAAAAGCTGAAGCGTCAAGTTTGGTTTTGTTTTGGTTTTAGATTTATAGAACTGTTATTTTATACAACAGCAGATTAGGTACACATGGATGCATGTTGATACATGAACATATTAGGATAACAGTATCTCAATTACAAGGGGGTCTGTGTTAGGTTTAGGTTTTGAATGTACACATATACTAGTCACTTGTTACAGAATTGCAGATGTATCATGTTTAAAACAGTATAAGTTTGACTATTCATGAGTAATATGGACTTAATGTACACAGAGTTTAAGAAAAATGTATCTGAACAGTACACTGTAAAATTTGATTGACACCATTGTGAAATAGCTGGTGAATGCTTAACGTACAGTAGAGCAGGTTGTCTTCTAATCTATTTTTTACTTAATACATATTATTTCGTATGTATAAGACTTGTAACATTATTTACTATGTATTGCTTAAAGAGCTACTAACTCCACGAAGAAAACTTTGAAAAACATAATAATTAGGTAAAATTCTGCTTGTATTACATGTATATTCTAGATTTCTCCTCCCCATTATTTATAACTGAGAAAATGTGCATGAATACATGATTTTTATCCCTTGCAATTACTTTAAATTTAATCTGCCCCTATAGCTTACTCCCTACTTCAAGTCATAATGTTCTGTTGTGACATCACAATCTGTTGCCATGAGTGCAACTGTAATGTCACAAGCAGTACATTATGCCCTCAGGTAGGGAGACAGCAACAGAAGCAGATGAACTCTTCAGGAGCAAAACTCCTGTTTTCATGCAAATGATCTCAGCAATAAGTAATGGGGAGGAGGAATAAAGAACTAATGTGAAATACAAGCTGAATTTTATCTAAATATTGTGTTTTGTTAAAGTTCTCTTGAAGGTGTCAGCTGCTCTTTAAGCTTATTTTTCCTTGTGTTTTAATCATTGTCATTTACTAATGCTAGCACAGACACACACAGAGGATTTTAAAATGAAGTTTCACTTGGTTTATAGCTTGTGTCAGGGAGTGAACTTTCAAGCCAGTGAAATCTGACCTTGGGATAGGTTTCATTACTAAAGCAAACTTCTACATCTCAACTCTGGAGCAGGCCAAAGGGAACTCCCCAAAAATCTGGAAGACACTGAGATCCATTGAAGGCCATCCTGCTGCTTCGTCCCTTCCCACCAAGATTCTGGCCAAGGACGGGATGGTTGAAAATAAACTGCGAATCCTCGAAGAACTTAACCTTCACTTTGCCACTGCCGAGTTGGCATTCAACTCCTCCCCATACACTAGCCGAGTGAATAGCAACATTAGCCCAGATACTACACATGCTACTCCACCTCATCCCTTCCAGTTGTGCCTGTTTAGCTACAAAGAAGTGGAAGACATAATTCTTAGCCTTGACACCAAGAAAAGTGCAGGGGACGATGGCCTTGAATCATTTTTCTTGCGGTTAGACTATGCCCAGCTCACAGCCCCCATCCTTCACATCTTCAACCTCTCTATTACCACAGCCACTGTTCCATCCTGCTGGAAATCTGCCCATATTCTTCCTCTCTTCAAATCAGGAGATCCTTGTGACTTAAACAACTACCATCCTATCTCTATCTTGCCCGTTCTCTCCAAAGTGCTGAAAAAACTTATATATAACCAACTAAAAAATCACCTTGAAGCGCACTCAATCCTAAACCCAGCCCAATCTGGCTTTAGGTCGAAGCACAGTACCATCTCAGCCTTGGCTAAAGTCTCTAATGACTGGATCCATGCTATGGACACCAAGAAGGTTACTGGTGCAGTCTTTCTAGACCTCAGTAAGGCCTTTGACACTGTAGACCATCACCTCCTAATCACCTGTCTTGCCTACATAGGTGCCACTCCACTTATCTTACAGTGGTTTAACAGTTATCTCACAGGAAGGATACAAAAAGTCAAAGCTGATGGCCTACTATCTGCCCCCCTTCCAATTGCCAGAGGAGTCCCTCAAGGCTCCATCCTAGGACCAATCCTTTTTTCCCTGTACATCAACAACCTTAACTCCCACATAAAGAACTCTAGCAGACATTTCTTTGCGGACGATACGGTTTTGTATGCATCAGGCTCGTCATTAACTGAAGTCAGGGAAGCACTCCAAGCTGACTTTATCCCGTTAGAAAGCAACCTTCACAATGCCAAGCTTCTCTTAAATGCTAAAAAACCAAGACAATGATTTTCTCGAGACTTGCCTTGTCTGGTGCCCTACCTACCCCACCTAAAAACTTCATAGTTACCTCCCTAGGTGAACCCTTGGAAGTTGTACCTAAATTTAAATATCTAGGTATGTGGATAGACAACAAGCTTTCCTTCAATGACCACATTGAGGATCTATCAAAGAGGCTTAAAGCATGCTTGGGTTTCTTCTTTAGAAATAGGACCCTCTTTTCTCTCGCAACCCACAAAAGACTTGTCCAAGCAACATTCCTTCCCTTGCTTGACTACGGAGACAATATCTTTATCTCCTCCCCAACTTTGAGCCTATCTAAACTGGACATACTCTATCACCGTGCTCTTTTCTTCATTACTAACTCTGCATACAGGACCTACCACTGTGATTTTTATGCAGCAGTTGGGTGGATCTTTCTTGCCACCAGACACCTCCTGCAAGCTGGTATTTGGACCCTCAAATTACTACTCCACAAACTGCCTGTCTATTTAATGTCTCTCATACACATCTCGCATAGCGCCTACTCCCTAAGGAAATCTGACTGTATCCTACTAGATGTTCCCAGGACACATACCACAGCTGGCCAAAAAGCTGTCTCATACACCCTCCCAAACATTTGAAACCAACTACAAGCCATGCTGAAGCTAACCAGCATCGTATCAATTAACTCCTACAAAACACTAGCTATCTCTAAATTAAAAGACACATGTAGGTGCTACTAGGCCCCCAACACCAAGTCAACTTCCTAGGTACCAACTGGCCCTCTACTTATTAAACTGAAATGTGTTGCATAATTTAGGCAAGGTTAAAGCTGGAATGTACTGCATATATAGCATAAGGACTTCATTGTGTATACCTCTTGTATTATATATTTTGTTTTCTTTGTTGTTCTACATTTTATATCTCCTGTCTATGTAATTGTGAACTGTATGTGTATGTGCCTCAGGACCTCCTTTTGAATGAGCTTGCTCAACGGAGTCTTTACTGCAATAAACTTGAACTTGAACTTTTGATGGAACTAATCCTGTCTTGGCATAGTAATTTGCAAAGCTGAAGCTGTTTAGAAGTATAATAGGAGTTATGCTAAACAAATGTAACTATCTCTAAAAGAATACAATTTACAGATGACAAACCTATATGAAAGTTGTTCAGGACACCACGACCTTTCAGATGAGTCTATTCATTAAGCTGCAAGAATTATATTTTTTAAACTATGGCCATCTGATTACCTCACTTTTCATTTTTCATAGGAGTTATGCCAAACAAATATAAATATCTCTAAAAGCATAAGAGTTATGTATAAACCATCAGTATGAAGGTTGTTCAGGACAAAACAACCTTTCAAATGAACCTATTCATTACACTGCACTAATTATATTTTTTAAACTATGGCCATCTGATTACCTGAATTTTCATTTTTTGTCACAATGTTCACCTTTCAGATGGCTATATTTAAAAAAATCTAATGAATTCAGATTAGTGACTACTCTCATTTGAAAGGTCATTTTGTCCTGAATGACTTTCATGTTGGTTGTGTATTGATAACTTGTATACTTTCTGAGATATTTACATGTGTTTGGCATGACTCCTACTGTTTTCACTCAGAGAAAAAATGAGGTTGTTTGGAAGACCATATTTTACAAAACATAAAGAATTCAGATCAGTGATTACACTCACAAGAAAGGTCTTTTTGCCCTGAACAACTTTCACACTTGCTGTTTTTGTGCACCTTGAATAGTTTTAAAGATATTTAGATTTGTTTGGAAGGTGTGCACATTTGCTCTCATAGAAAGCTGCTTGGAGTTCTGTGTCCATCATTCTAATTAAACAAAAGAAGGGAGTATTTCTTTAACTGCCATAGAGATTTGCAGAATGGAAGGATATACTGAAAACTCCTAAAAGGCATGTTCCACAGAAGCACATTTTTTCAAGTGAAAGCAGGATGGCTGTAGGCTCCACCCACAGTCATAAGAACAAGTATTCCATTGTAACTTTTGCTCATCCTTGTGGTTCAGATACTGCATCTGGTGTCAGTTCATAGTAATCTACACCACTCCAAACTGAATCTAGTGGTCTGGTCATGTGCGCAAGCAGTGTACAAGAGGGTTGAGGTCAGGGAGGTGTGGCCTGCCTAAGCACAAGATGGTAGCATAGTTTTGTCTCTCCAAAGAGGAATCAAGAATCAAACCTCATCCATTATTCTACAGACCTTTCTGTGTGTCATCCTTGGGGATCTAACACCAAGAAACCTCTTACAAGCTTACTGTAAGTTAATTTTGAACCTCTGTGCTTTTTAAACCCAGCAATTTAACCTTGCTCTGAATGAGACCTTTTTTAGCTGCATCATGGCTGATCCCCATCTACAGTATAACTCACTTGCCAGGATAGAAGCTATGTTCTCCAAACTTGTTGCTGATATATACCATCTAAAAATTTCCACACAAGAAAACTCTGCAACATTACAGTCCTTTGATCAGCGAATCACCTCTACAGAAGCCAAAACCATTTCTAACACTAGTTCCATTCAGGACCTCCAGGCCACTATAAGAAGCCAAGACCACACTATCAAAGCTTTGCAATTTAAACTTGATGATATGGAGAACAGCAATTGCAGGAATAACCTACATTTTCTTGGCTTTCCTGAAGGCTCAGAGCTCAGTGACACTACCGCACTATTATCTCATGTATTGCCTGTGATGTTAAAACTCCCTCCTGACCAGCAACTGGTAATTGAGTGCTCGCACCATACTCTAGGACCCAGGCCAAATCAAGATCAATGGCCTCGACCTATTGTGGCCAGGTTTTTGAACTATGCCCACACTGAGTTGGTTTTAAAATGGGCAAGAGAAATCGGTGTACTAACATGGCAGGACTTTAAAATATCCATCTATCAGGATTTCTCAAAAGAACTCATGGAAAAAAGAAAAGCATGCAACCCCCTCAAACATATGCTTCATCTGAAGGGGATAAAATGTGCTCTATGTTACCCCTCAACAATGCGAAGCTTTTGGGGATCCTCTTTCAAAGACTTCAGTAACCTTGAGGCTTTGTCTACCTTTTGAATGTCTCGATTGATTACCCTTCCTCATTTAACTGCACACATGAGGCCCACTTGAGTAATGGCATGGAGTCTGTACAGAGTGATACTGTGGCAGCACAAGATAATGGAAGAAGCCCTGCAGACTCAACTACTCCTATTACCTCAGCAGCTACGCTCCCTCGATCAGACAGTCTACGAGGATTAAAGAAAAATGCTCCTTGGGCACTCGCGTGCTTACCCACTCCTGTTGCCTGCCTTCAGAATCTCCCAAACCTCCTTCCAATACTGAGTCGCACACCGCGATTGACCCCTCCATACCTTTCAACAATAAATTTGATCTTCTGGCTGAAGAGCTCAATTCCTCGCATGAAGACCTACAATTTCACGCTAATGATGATCCAGTTGTTCTCCCATGTGTTGCACCCCAGGGCAATATTTCGGCAGAATCCTCAAGGGCGGAAGTGGTTGCTAGCTTTCCCCTTAAGCCCTTTGAACCTCCCAAAAAGAGAGCAAAATCAAAAAGCAAGAATTGCAAAGATACCAATAATGTCTCTAATTCAATGGTGACCTGATTATTATCGCTCTGACAAGTGGCTACTTATTCTCTTCTGGTGATAACTTATCTTGGGACTCTGTGTTACTGTGGACCAACACCTTAGTTGTCATACCCCTTGATGTACAGCCTTTATAATACAAATACTATCGCTCTCAACAGGTTGTGAATTTGAAAAGCTGTACATCGCGGTTGACTTTAAATTGTGCAGTTATCCATATTATTTTATTTACTTACCTACTTTTTCAAAGAAACTCCGGTATTGTCATTTTCTTTATGTTTTTTGCATTCCATATCGAATTTATGGCTTCACCTGACAAACTTCTGCCTACACCCCCCTTTATATATCACCCTTATAGCCATTATTTATAGCTTTAAGATGTACCAATAATCTTATTACAATACTTCAGTCTAACTTGGATAATCAGTTGAATGACTCTATAAACAGCCCTCATATGATGTGGGCCTGCGGCTATCTATTTTGTGATGCTTATTTAACCCAAACCAGTTATCTTTTCCTTTATGACCTCCCTCTCCTGATTATGCACTCGCATGCTTCCTTTTGTGTACCCTTCATTGAACATTGTACTTGCAGAGCATATTATCCAGACTTGCCCCTGTTGCTGGTTATTTTTGGTACTCTGGAGCAATAGAATTCCCGGCACTATTTAACACACACACCTTATCTGCTCAAAGCCTATAACTGAGGGGCATTTACAAACTCAGCAGGCCTATTATTTAGACCTGGTTATTCCTGTCTCTTCTTCATGCAGGCAATGTTCGAGCATGAGACACTTTTAATGTTATGGAGCCTTCTATTGCTTTCCAGTTATTGCCAAAGCCAGCTTTCTCTCTTTATATTTTTTAACTGCTACTTTTTTGATTTTAAAGGAGTGGAATCGCTCCTAATAAATACATACCATCCTAGTCACCTATATCCACCCCAATGAATCTTATTCTATTGTGACTATAATACTCTCTTAATAACATTTATGTGGAAAGTTTGCTTTGTGGATGCCACAAACCTTTCTACTATATATTAATATACTCAACCCCATTCCAGGTTCCTTTGAATACTTCTTTCAGACAATTTGGTCCCCAATACATAAAACAGACTCCATTATGTACTAGGTTGACACACCTATCAACATTATGTCTTCAAGTTTTAACCAACAAGGTCAGGTTATTTCCTCTATTCCCTCTTATATGCGTTCTTTTTTATTATGGATGAGGTTGGATTTCTGGTTCGCTTTTGTTTTATGATATAACTTGTTCATTGCTACAGTTGTAGTTATAAAATTGTTACTACTACAATCATAAGGTTTAAGTCCTAGGTTTTTGACCAACCTACTATTTGGTTCCCTAGGTCCTTTTTCCAGTTATACACACCCATTTATGGTGGGAGAGTTATCTCGTATGTTTGCTGACTCTAATCACTCCACACCTACAAAGAGCTACTCTTTTTTTGTCTGTTCGCTCACAGTTAGAGTGTTATATAATGCTATTGTTGTTGCTGTTTTCCTGTTTCTTCTCTACTTCTGGTATTTCTAGAGAGATGTCTAAGCCCTTATCACCTTTCATTGTATTCTATATATACTTGAAATATCCCACCTCCATCTACATATGCATACACTCAATTTTGTTTCTGGAATGCCCTCTGCTTGAAATATAAGGTCCCTCACTAATCTGGTAACTTTTTTCCTTTCCATATTAACATCATGACTGACCTAATATTATACTCATGGAATGTGAAGGGACTTAACTCCCCTTGTAAATGGAAGCAATTTCTTTCATATCTTAAAAAACATAAAGTGCATATTGCTTTCCTTCAGGAAACAAAACTAATAGCAGAGGACATTAACAGACTCAAAAAAGATTGGGTTGGTCAAATCTATGATTCTTCTTTTTTCTTCTAAAAAAGAAGGGTAGCAATACTTATTCATAAATACCCCCACACCAGGCACTTGGGTTAATATCCCAATACTGACACTGTAGTGCAGCATGAGGGGGGTGCTGCACTCGTGAGGTGCCATCTTTTGGATGAGATGTCCGAGGTCCCATCTGCCTGTTCTGATGGTAGTTCAGGTGGATGTTAAAGATCCCATGGCACTTCTCGAAAAGAGCAGGGGAATTTCCCTGGTGCAATGGCCAAATTTCCTCCATTCATAAAAAATACCACAAACAGCTTAATCTGGTTCAAGGTCAGTTGGCATTCATCTGTATCTCCCTCCCCCGGGTCATGCCTGAAAATAGGCAGGATTTGTCTAGTGCACTTACCCGGTCAACAGAAACTAAATAAATAAAAAATAAATAAATAAATTGGTCCCTCATAAAGACCATTTCAGACACAGATGGCAGATGGCTTATAGCCATATTAAACACCCCATCAGGACCCCTTATGCTTATTAACATATATGCTCCCAACTCGGACTCCCCCGACTTTTTCCACAAATTAGCCCAACAAATATTATCTAACAATATAAACAATATCCCCATAATTTTCGGTGGTGACCTTAATCTCGCATTGGAAGCACATAAGGATAGAAGTAATATTCCCAATAGATGCTCACCCCAGAAATATTAAAGCTCTCTCACTATTGCTGAAGGATTTTGGTCTCTCTGATATTTGGCGGCTGTTTCACCCTCATGATACGGATTTTACCTTTTATTCGACTCTTCATAAATCATATAGTCATATTGACAACCGGTTTACGTCCCCCTCTACAACAGAAAAAAACTATCAACTCCTCTATTCTTCCAATAACAATTTCTGATCATTCTCCAGTTAAATTACAACTTCTGTGTTGATCTTCTCCCTCCAAATCTTCTTCCTAGCACCTTGATCTGCTTCTTCTTA
Source organism: Neoceratodus forsteri (assembly GCA_016271365.2). Lineage (NCBI taxonomy): Eukaryota > Metazoa > Chordata > Ceratodontiformes > Ceratodontidae > Neoceratodus > Neoceratodus forsteri. The sequence continues at coordinate 887,840,190 of CM057454.1, read as the reverse complement.
GGGATCCCGATTTCTTACCCTGGGTTAAATCACAAATTCTAGATTTCTTTTTCTACAATAACCCTATGGACACATCTATGGGCAATGTTTAAGAAGCTTTAAAAGCCACAATTCATGGGAAAATTATCAGTTTCGCAGCACAGAGGAAAAAATCAAGGGAACAGCAGCTTGCAGATTTAGAAAACACACTCAAATCCGAAGAAAACCTATATTTCAATAACAGTAAACCCAATCCTAATTCTTCGCTTCATTTGGAAATTTTATAAATAAGGACAAAAATTAATTACCTTATTTTCCACAAAACTGAACTTGCCCTGTTCAGATTGAAACATAAATATTGGGAACAAGGGGATAAAAACGGGAAACTTCTTTACTATCAACTTAAAATACAACAATTGGAACGCAATGTCTCAAGCCTTAAGGATCCGCAAGGTAAAACTTATACTGACAACCCCAATATTAATCTCATTATTGATTTCCTTTTACCAGAAATTATACTCTAACACAAACTCCTCCCCCACCCTGCATATACAGCAATTCCTAAATAACTTACACCTACCCCATCTCTCCACTGCTGATAAAAACATTTTAGTTGAACCCTTTACCCTTCAGGAAATTCAGAAGCCTTATCCTCTCTAAAATCAGGCAAGTCTCCAGGTGGAGATGGTTTTCCTGTAGACTTTTATAAATTGCTCTCTAATACTCTCTGCCCCCTGCTTTTTAATGTCTTTCAGGAAGCCACAGAGAAAGGCACACTCCCTCCTACCTTTACCGAAGAGATCATCACTCTGATCCTGAAAAAAGACAAGGACCCCACTCTCCCTGCTAGCTACAGACCAATTCGGTTGCTTAATACTGATGGGAAAATATTTGCCAAACTTCTAAAATTGCGTTTAGAACCTTTACTATCCAAACTAATTCATTGTTCTCAAGCTGGATTTATTAAGAGTAGGTCTGTCTCAGACCACCTAGCTCCTTTTTTAATCTAATACGTAAGGCCAAATCACTTACATTACCTGCTACCGCCATCACCATAGAATTTGAGAAGGCATTTGATTCCTTAAACTGGAACTATTTATATCAGGTTCTATCCCATTTTGGTCTTCCCTCTAACTTTTGTTCCTGGATTAAACTGCTATATACCTCACCCTCAGCAAAAATGATCACCAACTCCACTCTCTCTCCCCATCCTTTCAACTTGCGAGAGGGACCAGGCAAGGCTGCCCCCTATCACCATCACTGTACATCTTGGCCATGGAATCTTTATCTGCCAGCTTAAGTCAAGCTAGCAATATTAAAGGAATCTCGATCAGAAATTCTAGATACATATCCCTCTCTTATGCAGATAATCTTTTAATCCTGCTTGAAAACTTAAGTGAGGCTGGACCACCCTTAATTAAGCTACTCAACAAATTTACTGAGATTTCCGGCCTCACTTTCAGCTATGGTAAATCTGAAAAACTCCTTCTTAATTATCTATACAAATCTTTCATGAATCTACCCCTTGGTTTTTATTGGTCCCTGTGGCACTTGAACAGCTGGTTCTGATTAACCTATGTTTTTGTAATATAAAAATGTGTTATTGAATGTCTCTCATGAGAGATGCTGACAGTCTGTGGAATGACAACCCCCCCCCAAGGTTTTAGCTAATAGGTGTTCCCTGGAAGGCCAAGAGATAATTACAGGCTAGAAAGGACTTAAACTTTAGGACCTCCTGTTTATCTAGCTTTATTACAGCTTGCCAGCTGACAAGATAGATCATAAATGTTTATAACATTTAGAGGATGAATACAGGTTATGTCACACTGGTGCAAAGTCATAAATGTTTCTTTGATGTCTGTGAAGAACAGGAAGATACTCTACATCAAAGGGTCATATGAGAAAATGAGTTGTGCTGAGGTAACAGAATTTAATACTTTGATTAGACATCCTGTTTTGTATAGATATATATTTTTTATATATTCTGACAGGGAGGAGCTAGGTGACCTCATGCAAACAGGTGGGCAAAGCCAGCTTTTAAACAGTATTCTGTTTTCCATTTACACTCAAATGTTTGGACTCTGAAAGAGAAACATCTACAGCACTGTGATATATGAATACCTTAGAACAGGCAAGTCTGAGTGTATTAGTGGTAGGAATCTTTACTTTTAAACCTGTTTTGTTTAAGTGATTTGTATGTTTTGTGATATATGGTTCTGTATTTACATTTTACATTTTGTATCTATTTTGAAGTAAACCTCTACTTTAGAGATTACTTGGTGTGCCTTTGAATTTATTTTTCTTCACAAGGGAAGCATACATGGTTAAAGCTGACACTGCACAAAGCTTACTGGTTTTACCAAACTGGGAAAGATAAGAATTTATTCTGAGGTCTTGAATAGAGTTTTAAAGGTTCATTTTGTATGCCTGGTTAGGTGCCCATAGGCAAAATATATCTGCCCCCCCCGAAGAGCAGAATTATCTGAGCCTGTACATTGGGTATGCTAACAAGAGGTTCACAGTTTGAATCCCTCCAAGACTTGAGACCAAAGGTTGATTCAAACCCACAAAACAGACAGGAGGGTTACCCTGTTTCTGTTAACTGTTCACAAGACTGAGCTCGGAGGTTGGCACTTTGGGAGTAGAGGGCTGACCTGCTGAGTGGGTTTGTGACAGACTGGTTGGCAGCAGTGGGAATAATGTTGGTATTACAAGTTTTTATTGTTCAGTGTGTCAGCTTGAGACCATCAACTCACTTGCAAAGAAAGAAAAAGGCAGTGATTTATTTTTAAAGAAGGAGACAGAACTATATCACTTGGCATACAGTCAGGTTCCTAACCATTTTATTTTTTTCTAAAGTGCAAGTCAGAGTAGCCATAGTTAGAGCAGAAGATGGCTTCCAGCTACAGCAGGCACACTGAAGACTACTTAAAGCAGTTGTACGGGGACAGAGGAGTCCCGTTCGAGGTGAAAGCCAGCAAACAGAACCTCGTGGATGCCCTGATGGTAGCAGATACCCAGAGCAGTGAGTCACAGACCATGACTGAAAAGGACCAAACCTCAAGTGTGGCAGGGCTAGTTTCCAGTGCAGTGTCCAGATCTGATGAGGAGGGCAACAGGGCTACTGTCAGCCAAAGGCTACCGCAGCAGGGGAAGGTCACCAGTATCCTGGATCCAGAAGTACTCAGGCTGAAAATTGAGTTGAGCAGAATGGAGCTGGAGTTCCAGAGGGAGAGGGACTGTGAACAGCAGGAGGCAGAGCAAGAACACAGAGAGGCAGACCGTGAGGAGCATGAGCACCAGAGGCAACACAAACTGGAGAAGCTATGACTCCAACCAGCAGCACCAGAGCAGGTAAGTGGCTTGGGTTTAAATGGGACTACAGGACTGGGTTACAAATTGAATTTCAGATTGATAGCCGAAATTAAAGAGGGGGAGGACATGGATGCCTTTTTAAATTTTTTTGAAAAAGTTTGTATTTGGGCTAAAATTCCTAGAGAGTCCCAGAACTTCCCGCTATCCCCGCTACTTACCAGGAAAGCTCGGGATACATTGGGTCAAATGGACAATGAGGACAGTGATGATTACAGCAAACTTAAAGCTGCACTGTTAAAGAAATTTGAATAAACTGCTGAATCATACAGAGCTAAATTCCGTAAGCTCAGGAGAAGCCCTGACATGAGCTACGAGGAGCTAGCCATGAAACAACATCAGTTTTTAAAATGTTGGTTGGAAGGAATTGAAGCAACTCTGTTGATAAAATTGAAAATGTGATTCTGTTAGAACAGTTTTTCTGGGCATGCCCAGCAGAGCTGAAAACCTGGCTGGAGGACCAAGATCGCAAAACAGTGCAAGAGGCTGCTGAACTCTTGGACCGCTATGCCAAGAGCACACCTGCTCTGAGAGTGAATGAGGCAGGCATGGCAGTGCAGAAAGGGCAAAGCATGCCTTCAGGGCAGCTAAAACCCTCACTGCCCTCACCAAAACCAGTTAGCCCCAGGTTTCAGAGAAAAGATTTCTCTGAAAAGAGAAATGAATGTTGGTTATGTAAAGAAACTGGGCAAATTGCCAGACAGTGTCCCAAAATAATGAACAATAATTCGCAGAATGGTATTAGAAAAAAAGTGGGTTGTGTGTGTGTCCCTGGAAGCATGCCTGTGAACATGATGGAACACATGCACCCAGTCATGGTGAATGGTGTACAGATGCAAGGGTTAAGGGACACAGGGGCATTCCTGACATTGGTAAAAGGGAATCTAGTAGAGCCTAGTCAGCTTATACCCAATAAATATGTCACTGTACAGGATTTTACTGGTGAAGCGAAAACATTGCCACTGTCTAGTGTTCTCCTAGACTTAGGTGAAAAAGGGGGAACTGTGCAACAGGTGGCAGTAGCCAAAATGTTAGCAGTGGATGTGATCCTGGGCAACAATCTCAAACAGGGGATGGTATGTGCAGTTTCCCATAGCCATCAGCAAGGGAAAATTGTAGTTCCCTGAACCCCACAGAAGCCATTGTGGAAACCACTGAGAGGCTGGTTCCCTAGCCTGTGTCTCCAGATGGGGAGACTAATGAAAAGGGGGTAGAAATTTCCCCAGTAGCAGTCAACCACACAGCTATGGAGGGTTACTCCAAAGAGGGAGGAGTGACCCATTGTCAGAGGGTTGGGATAGACAGTGATCCTGAGTGCCCTGATGCTAGTGCTAGGGACCCTAGTTTAGCGACTGAAGGGGACCTGTCCCATGCCTTGGGAATGTGTGAGGGGTTTGCAGCTGCTCAGAGAAGTGACCCCAGTCTAGAGAAGCTGAGGGCTTGGGCAGACTCTGATGGTGCATAGGGAGATGATGGCAGACAAAAGGTTTATTGGGAAAATGAACTTATGTATACTCTGGCAGTACAGACAGAGGGAGGTGTGCTAGGCAGGCAGCTTGTCATTCCCCAGGGGTATCATGAGCAGTTGCTCAAGATTGCACATGATATTCCCTTGTCTGGTCATCAGGGAATTGTGAGCACAATGCAGCGGTTAGCCCAAAATTTCTACTGGCCTAACTTCACCCAGCAGGTGAAGGAGTATTGCCCCTTGTCACCGGTGCCAAGAAATAGGGAAGGTGGGCAAGAAAACCAAAGCTGCCCTGATTCCCTTGCCCATAGTGAAGGAGCCATTCCAGATTGTGGGAATGGATATTGTGGGGCCTTTAAATACCCCCAGCTCCTCAGGGAAGAGATTCATCCTGACTGTGGTGGATTATGCCATCTGGTACCCAGAGGCAGTCAATCTATCCTCACTGAGGACAGACACAGTGGCAGATGCCTTACTTGGGATTTTCTCCCATGTTGGGTTTCCCCAGGAAGTTATCACCAGTCGAGGGGGTTCCTTCATGTCGGACCTGATGAAATGTTTATGGGAGAAGTGTGGGGTGGTGCAGAGATACACAACACCGTATCACTCACAAGGCAATGGGCTTGTGGAAAGATTCAATGGTACCCTGAAGTCAATGCTCCGGGCATTTGCTGAACAGCATGGGAGGGACTGGGAGAAATACCTTCCCCACCTGTTGTTTGCATACAGGGAGTTGCCTCAAGAGTTGACAGGATTTTCCCCCTTCAAACTTATATGGACGCCGGGTACGTGGACCCTAGACTTGCTCTGGGAGGACTGGGAAGGTAAGCACACCACCCAGGAAACTCCCATGGTGGATTACGTCCTTAAGTTTAGGGAAAGACTGAAGGAGCAAATAGGGACAGCACAGAGCAACCTGGTGGCTTCCCAACAGAAACAAATAGTGTGGTACAACCACAGAGCCAGAGCTCGCTCATACAGGGTGGGTCAGGAAGTCATGGTTCTTAATCTGGTCTGGAAAGACAAGCTGCAGGCTGAGTGGGAAGGACCGTACAAAGTGATTGGGAAGGTAAATGATGTGAACTATATTGTAGAGTTACCTGACTGAAGACAGACATAAAGGATGTACCATGTCAACATGATGAAGCCATATGCAAATAGGGCTGACATGGTGTTTGCAGTGTGTAGTCCTGGGGAGGGGACGGACAAAGGAGACCCCCTTCTGGACTTGCTGGAAGAAAGTAAGTGGGAGTCCTCTGTGGAGGCAGTAAAATTGTCTCCCCAGCTGGTCCCGGACCAGATCCAGAAAGTAAGGGAGGTTTTAGCAGACTTTGCCCCATTATTTAGCACCAAGCCTGGACTAACCCCCTTAGTGACTCACGATGTGGAGACAGGGACACAGACACCCATACGGTGAACAGCATATCTGGTGTCAGAGTTTTACCAAAAGGACATTAGGAAGGAATGGAGGAGATGCTGGATTTAGGGGTAATCCAGAGATCCCACAGCCCCTGGGCCTCACCCGTAGTCCTTTTGCCTAAGCCAGATGGATCTACTCATTTCTGTGTGGACTATCGTGGACTGAATGTAGTCACTAAGTCAGACACCCACCCAATGCCCTGGACGGACAAACTCCTGGACAAGTTGGGAGGGCGACATACCTTACGACCATTGACCTGACAAAGGGGTATTGGCAGGTGGAGTTGATGGACAGAGCTAGGGAGAGGTCATCCTTCATCACTCTGATAGGCTTATTTGAATTCAAAGTAATGCCTTTTGGAATGAAGGACACCCTGGCCACTTTCCAAAGGTTGGTGAACCAGGTGTTAAATGGTGCTGAGGAGTACGCCATGGCATACCTGGATGACATTGCCATCTTTAGTACCAGCTGAGAGGAACACCTATCCCACCTTAAGGAAGTGTTGGGCAGGATACAGAGGGCCTGGCTCACTGTTAAAGCCGGGAAGTACCAGGTGGCCATGGGAGAAGTGGCATACCTCGTGCAAGTGGTAGGCTGGGGACAGCTCCGTCCTAACCAAATAAAAATAGAGGTAATCCAGGTGTGACCCAGACCAGAAACACAGAAACAGTTCAGGAGATTTCTGGGGACAGCAGAGTACTACAGGAAATGTGTACCCAATTACAGTGCCCTGGCTGCTCCCCTATCTGACCTGACCAAGAAAAGGATGCCAAAGAAAATTACCTGGGGCCCAGCTTGTGAGGAAGCCTTTTTGAAACTAAAGAAGGCACTGTGCAGTGCTCCTGTTTTGACAAGTCCTGACTATAGCAAACCCTTTATAATTCAGACTGACGCCTCAGGCATGGGTATTGGGGCAGTACTGAGTCAGACATCCAGCCAAGGGAGAGATCACCCAGTAGTGTACCTGAGTAGGAAGTTACTTCCCAGGGAGCGGGCATATTCTACTGTGGAAAAAGAATGTCTTACCATATTGTGGGCCCTAAAGAAGTTGGAGCCATACTTATATGGGCAGCATTTTGTGGTGCAGACTGACCACAACCCCCTGGTTTGGCTGACGCAGATGGGAAAAAACAATGGTAGATTGCTAAGATGGAGTCTTGCTATGCAAGGGTATGATATGTAATTCTACATAGGGCTGGAGCCAAAAATCAGAACTCCGATGAGCTCTCATGTGTACAAGGAGTGAACTGATTTGGGAAGCTCATCCCATGCAGGGGGTAGAGACCCCAAATTCAGTCTAGGTGGGGAGAAACTGTGACACTTGGACAGCTGGTTCTGATTAACCTATGTTTTTTGTAATATAAAAATGTGTTATTGAATGTCTCTCATGAGAGATGTTGACAGTCTGTAGTATGACAACCCCCTTCCAGGTTTTAGCTAATAGGTATTACCTGGAAGGCCAAGAGATAATTACAGGCTAGAAGGGATTTAAAATTTAAGACCTCCTGTTTATCTAGCTTTATTATAGCTTGCCAGCTGACAAGATAGATTATAAACGTTTATAACGTTTAGAGGACGAATGCAGGTTATGTCACACTGGTGCGAAGTCATAAATGTTTCTTTGATGTCTGTGAAGAACAGGAATACACTCTACATCAAAGGTTCATATGAGAAAATGAGTTGTATTGAGGTAACAGAATTTAATACTTTGATTAGACATCCTGTTTTGTATAGATATATTTTTTATATATTCTGACAGGGAGGAGCTAGGTGACCTCATGCAAACAGGTGGGCAAAGCCAGCTTTTAAACAGTATTCTGTTTCCCATTTATACTCAAATGTTTGGACTCTGAAAGAGAAACATCTACAGCACTGTGAGATAAGAATACCTTAGAACAGGCAAGTCTGAGTGTATTAGTGGTCGGAATCTTTACTTTTAAACCTGTTTTGTTTAAGTGATTTGTATGTTTTGTGATATATGGTTCTGTATTTACATTTTACATTTTTTTATCTATTTTGAAGTAAACCTCTACTTTAGATATTACTTGGTGTGCCTTTGAATTTCTTTTTCTTCACAAGGGAAGCATACATGGTTAAAGCTGACACTGCACAAAGCTTACTGCTTTTACCAAACAGGGAAAAAGTAACAATTTATTCTGAGGTCTTTAATAGAGTTTTAAGGGTTCATTTTGCGTGCCTGGTTAGGTGCCCATAGACAAAAGATATATGGCCCCCCTGAAGAGCAGCAATATCTGAGCCTGTACATTGGGTATGCTAACAAGAGGTTCACAGTTTGAATCCCTCCAAGACTTGAGACCAAAGGTTGATTTGAACCCACAAAACAGACAGGAGGGTTACCCTGTTTCTGTTAACTGTTCACAAGACTGAGCTCGGAGGTTGGCACTTTGGGAGTAGAGGGCTGACCTGCTGAGTGGGTTTGTGACAGTCCGTGCAGGGTATCTTATATTTAGGCATAAAGATCACCTGTAACTTAGAAAAAGTTTGGGACATAAACTTTAACCCTCTATTAACTAATATCAAAACTACTTTAGAAAGATGGAAGTTCCTCAATCTCTCTTTTATGGCCAAAATAGCTGCCATTAAGACGACCATCTCACCTAAAGTACTTTATCTATTCACCAGCACTCCTTTAGCTCTTCCCCCTATTTTTCTATCCAAGCTTGACAAACTTATTGGCAACTTCATTTGGGATAATAAGGTACGCGATTTAGCCATATTAAATTACATATGCATTGGAAAAAGGGAGGGTTTGGTCTCCCTTAGTTCAAGGCATATTTATGGGCCTTTCAGACCTCAAAAAACATTAAATAGTTCTGTAAACCCTCATCTCAAACTCCATTATGGGTTGTGATGGAATCTTCATTATGCCCTGGTGGAATCCCTTCATCCTTTATCTACAATGCTCTCCCCTCTAAGTTAAAATCACATCCGATTATCTCATCTTCCATTCTCTATTGGAAACTAATACATACTTTTTTTAAATCCAACCCAACTCCTCTTTTATACACCCCGGGTAATCCATTACTTTCCCTGGAAAACAAACCTATTTTCTGCCATACCTGGATGAACAAAGGTATATTCTTCCCGGAAGATATTCTTCAGCAAAATTCCTTAAATTTAGAATCCTTTTCAAATGTACAGTTAAAATGGGGCCTTCCAAAGCAGGACTTTTGGAAATATATGCAACTTCGAGCCGCTTATAACTCCCTCTCTCACTTTCAACATAAGCATATGCTTTATGATCAACATATTTCACACTGGATCCGCTTATCTGCAAAATGGAACAGTGCTATTTATAAAGACATTATTGATAACTTACCTGACCAATCTTTAACTGCAAAAAATAAATGGAGCACTCTCCTTAACTTTAACTTCACTGACTTACAATGGAGTAATTGCTGGCACTTATCTCATTGCACATTCAAGGGTGCTCGTAATTCTCTAATACAAATAAAAAAATTTGCATTTATGGTATAGAACCCCTTCTGTATTACAATGTATGTTTTTTTTAAATAACAGCAATTGTTGGTGCTGCAACTTACCCAACACTGATTTATTTCACATTCTGTGGTCCTGCGTGCCCATCAGCAAATTATGGCACAAAGTACATTCATTCGCTTCCAGAGTGATTGGGCAGCAGCTTATTCCTGTCCCTAAATTTTTCTTGCTAGGTATCCCTACCCCACATAATGACACATTATCTCATGCTCACTTTAGGTGGCTGAATATATTATTTCTCCTTGTTAAACATCGTATTCTCATGAATTGAGAATCCCATCTTGTCCCATCACTGTCAGATATTCTTCAAAACCTTTTTCAATATGCTTCTCTGGACCGGCTAGCCCATGTTTCATCTGATCGACTCTCAGTATATGATAGATGTTGGCAGAATTATTTCTCATACATTAATTCCTTGGGCAACTCTAGAATCTAATAGCAAAATACCTGTTTACCCACTTGCCCTTACTCTGTTCGTACTATACACGGTTATACAAGATAGACATCTCTCTCCTTTCCCTCTTTTTCTCTCTCTTTTCTCTGTCTCTCGTATTTATCTCTTTCCTTCTTGCTGCTCTTCTGCTTTTTATTATAATGTACAAATATACATCTTCTCATATAACAAACTATATCTGAGTCAACCCATATTGCCTGTTATATGCAGTGTTTAGATGAATATTGTACTATCCTCATAACACCTTTTTTAACATTTTCTTTGTCATATTTAGGCCAACAACCATATATGTACATTATCTTTCTGTTTTAACATCAATATTCCTAATGTACTCATACGTTCTCTAAATGGTCATTTCTTCATGTTATATTACACTGTATATTGTGGCAGAATCCATACTTTGTATGGAAGATATCTGTTTCTCCTTACTGTACTGATTGTACTCTTTTTTTCTGAAAATTCCAATAAAAAGATAAACTGAAAAAATAGAGGGTTGAAGTAAGGTACAAGTTCAAGTTCCAGTGATAGCTGGACATATTTTACTGAGCAGGAGGATAATAAACGGAGAGCTGTGTGTTCACACTTAAGCCAGAGTCTTAGCCATGGTAAAAATGTTGATAAACTGAGCAAAACATGTCTTTGGAACCACCTTCTGAAAAAGCATTCTGAGGTGGCTGACTTTGATAAAGCCCCTTCTGGAGTTGTCTCTTTATGCCACTGCATGCTGTATTTCAAAAAAGCAAAACCAATTTCTGATTCTGTTGATGGTGTTGCTGGTGGTGATGGTGGAAGAGGCAGTCAGCAAGTGACTGAACACCAGCAAAATCTTGTTTCCAGTCCTTTCCCATTTACTCAGACTGGCACAACATCAAGTCCCTCACAAACCAGTTCAGATGGTAAGACAGCAGATGTGCCATTTGTGGTGCCCCCTTCCACCTACCCACCCACCCTTACAGCCTAAATCAACTGCATTTGTCCAATCTGGAGCCAGGCCAGGAGCAAGGCTATGCCATTTCAAAGCCTATCTCACAATGAAGGAAGCATGTCATGCCCTCACAAAGTTCTTGCCAACTCAGCCCACAGCTGTTCAGATAATGCAGCTCATAGTTGAGACAATTGCACTGGAGACCTGAGGGCAGGGTTTTTCACAGTGCATCTGATGTATGGACCAGTATGATCTCATTACATGCATATATCTCTCTCCCAGCACACTGGTGTTTACCTACACCAGTAGCACATGGTGTCATAACTGCTGTTGACTCCTCTCATCTTCTAGCCTTGGCTATAGTAATATTCCATTCCACTGGATGTCTGCTTTCCTTAGTGATGCAGACCTTCCAAGCGAACACACCAGTGTTAACATTCTTTATATCTTTGCCGGCAATGGTTGACTCCTGGTCTACTATAACAGGTTTGCATGTTGGGTTGTTTATTACAGAAAATGGAAAGAACATGGTAAAAGGTAGTTTGTGATTGGCCACTTCTAGGGAATCCACTGCTTTGATCATACACTGAACCTTGTGATCACTGGTGCTCTCCTGACCAGTATGGGTGCTTCTCAAATTGTTGGTGCTTTAAGAGATGTATGTAGCTATTTCCATCATTCTGCTTAGGCAACCAGAGGGCTGCAAACTGTTCAAGACCAGCTTGGTTTACCAAACCATCAGCTAATCCAAGATGTCAGTACGTAATGGAACAGCACATCTTATATTTTGCAGTGCTTGCTGGAAAAGAAGCGTGTTCTACATGAGTTATCCATTGAGCAGGATATTGGTCGGATACTGCTGCTCCAGGACTAGAGCATCATTGAGGGCATGGTTCAGGTTATTTATTTATTTAGCTTGTGTTTACCAGGTAAGCACGTTAGACAGTCAACTGCCTATTTTCAGGTGCGACCCAGGAGAATTACAAAGGTACAGGCAATAGCAATTCAGAGACAGGGTAACAGCAAACAACAAGGTACAGTCAGGTGCAGGCAGAGAACTCAGGCAATAACCACTTACAGAGACAAGGTAGCAGCAATCAACAAGGTACAGACAGGTGTAGGCAAGGAGCTACAGTCAGGTACAGGCAGAGAACAAATACAATGCAAAATACAGTGTTACGGCATGGCAACCACAGGAGGCAGTCAAGGAAGCAAACAAATATCAACATGAAATTTTTTAAAGTGTGCACTATAGACATATGCGTGCCATCAAAAATGAGCACAGGTGCACCATGGAGGGTAGGACAGCTAAGACCAAAGGCAAACAGAAGCTTGTTTTAAGTAGCCCCAGATGGAGGACCTGAAGGAGCTGCAGGAGGGGGCAGCTCTTACATGAGCAGGGAGGAGGTTCCAGGCTCTGGGGACAAGGACCGTGATGACACAATACCCTATGAGAGAGCGAGTTTTAGGGACCATCAGAGCCTGGGAGTCACTAGAGCTCAGCCGATAGCCAGAGGGGGCAAGCTGGAGCAGATCGGCAAGTGCTGGAGAAGTGGATGAGCAGATGATGTTGTCTGTAAAGTTGCCCATAACAAAGGATCAATGATTACTAGGGGAGAGCCACCCCAACCTGAAGTAGAGATGGCAATGATGGGTGAGATGGAGGGGCTTATAGGGTGAAGCGACACACATTGTTGTATGCAGTGTCTCATTTCATGAGCAAGGATTTGGGGGTGTTCATGAAGGAGGCAAGCCCATAGCAGAGTGTGGGGGGAACCCCTTTCACAAGGGCAAGTCGGGCAGCTGGGGTGAGGCAGTTTTTTGCCCTGTACACCAGACCCAGTTTACAGTTTGTGGCCTTGCAGGACTTACGTATCTGCAGGGAGAGGTCCAGCTGAGTGTCTAGGGTTACCCCCAGGTACTTGAAAGAGTTAACCAATGACACAGGGACGCCATCGGTACCAACAACTTTGGGATCGGCCGGGCGCACTCTAACCTTGGCAAGGGAGCCGAATAACATGCCCTGCATCTTCTGTAGGTTGATGACAAGCTTATTTGCCTTGAGCCACGATTGAATGTGGTCTAAATCAGAGTTTAGTCTGGTGTTTATGTCTCTGATATCCTGGGAGCTAGCAAGAAGCACAAGGTCATCAGCATATAGGGTGACGTGTCCAGAGGCAAGGGACTGAGAGCAGCTGATTAATAATGAGGGGGAACAGTAAGGGGCCGAGGACAGACCCCTGATGCACCCCACAAGTTACCAGTGCTAGCCCAGAAAGGGCTTTCTGGAACCTTGTGTACTGTTGTTTACCCATGAGGTAGTTGGTAAACCAAGCTAGAACATGGGGGGAAAGGCCAAGGGACTGGAGGGCAGTGCCCAGGAGAGTGTGATTGAGCAGATCAAAGGCCTTAGACAGGTCGATGAAGATGGCCCCCGTGAGTCTGCCTTGGTCAGTCGCAGTTCTGATTTCGGAGGTGACCTGTGTGAGGGCAGTGGAGGTGCTATGCCCTTTACGGAACCCATGTTGCACAGGGGAGAGGAAGCCGTAGGTTTGGAGGAAGAGAGCAAGCTGGGAGGCCACTACCTTTTCAAGCAGTTTGTTTACTTCAGATAGAATCGCTATGGTGTGATACTTTTCAAGTATTCTGGGATCCCCACACTTGAGGAGTGGGATCACATGAACCACCTTCCATATGGCTGGGATAGACCCAGATATGAGAGAGGAGTTGAGAATGTGGGAGATAGGCCGGGCCAATTCGGGGGTCCCCAGGTTGAGTAATTTAGGCTCAAGGTTGTCATGCCCAGCGCCAGAGTGAGGGGAGAGTCCAGCTAGGAGCTTCCTTGTCTATATGCAGGAGACAGACTTAAAGTAGAAGGGAGGGTGGGGAGGATGGGACACAGTGCCACAAGTGGGACCCTGATCATTTGTAACTGAAGGCATGGAGGTGTAGTCAGACAGGTCAGAGAACAGGATGTTAAAGGCATTGGCTATAGTTGGGGCATTGTTGCAGCTGACTCCGCCAATTTGGAGGTCGGAGACCTGGGGGCAGGCAGGACCATTAACAGTATGTTTGATGGTGCGCCAGAAGTTCTTAGAGTTCTTGACAGATGCTTCAAGGGAGGAATTGCAGAATTCACTCTTAGCTGAGCGGATCGCCTGCTTGTATGAGTTCCTGAGCTGCCTGTAAATCTCAAAGTCTGATCTGTCCCCAGAGGCCTTAAATTTTTGCCAGCTTTTGTCACTGAGCTTCATCAGGGCAAACAGGTCCCCTTGCAACCATTTAGTGACAGTGCCCCTCACTCTTCTTTATGAGTGGGGTATGTCTGTCTTGCAATGGGGCGAATATGGTTAGGAAGCAGTCAAGAGCGCAGAAGAGTCGTAGACAGCATAAACTGGGTACTAGTCTGTCTGGCTGAGGTCAGTATGGAAGTTGTTGTAGTCAAATTTAGAATAGTCCCTCATCTGGATGACTTTTGGGGGCACCCTGGAGGTAAGGGGACCTTCCAGATACAGTAGATAGGGGAGTGGTCAGAGATGGAATCAGAGAAGAGGCCAGAATCAGTGATACGATCAGGCCTGTTGCTTAGTATCCAGTCAAGAAGAATGCCTTTTACCCCAGAGGAAGAGGGTCTAGTGGGCTTGAAGATAAGTTGACCTAGGGTGAGACCAGACAGATGGGGTTCATAAATTTTAGCATTGCCACTCAGCCAGTTTAGGTTAAAATCCCCAAACACTAAGAGTTCACTAGTCCGCACCTTAGGGACTGAGGCAGTCAAGGAGATGGGAAAGGCCACAAACACCGCCTTTTGGTGGATTGTACACACAGGCCAGGTGGAGCTCCTAGCATTGCCCAATAGAAGAAGGGCATGTAGGAACTCACAAGGGGGGGTGAGGTATGACAGTCACTTTAAGGTGGGGCTTATAGTAGAGCAGCAGTCCTCCCCCCCTTTTGTTACCCACTCAGTTCTGCCAGATCGCAAGGTAGCCAGGGAGGGCACAGACAGAGTCCGGATGGCCAGGTTTAAGACAGGTTTTGGAGATCCCCAGGATGTCTGGATTGTAGTGGGCAGCCCAGGCTGTTCTGAGAGGTTAGCGAGAAGGCTGCAGATATTGAGGTGGGCAATCTTTAAGCCCTTAGCATTCTGCCACTGGGTGGGGAGGCATGCAGAAATGAGGGGGGGTTCAGATAATTGGCTATAACAGCAAGACCACACAGGAGGAAGGGGAGTCAAGTACAATAGGGCAATATAACAACTACACGGTAATATTGCTCCGCACAGGTAGCTAAAGTCTAGCAGAAGTGCAGTAGTGGTGGATAAATTCTATGACTTGAATGCAGAGGACAGCAGATAAAATTCTTAGCAGGCAGATCAATTCACAACTAATAATGCAGACATCAGTAAAATTCTGAACTAAGGTGCTGTAATCAGTACCACTAGTTAGCTTAGAAATAAACAGCTCAAATGGCCAAAACAAGGGGGTCAGCAGATAGTAAGATCAGTCTGACACACAGTTAAAAAGTATGGCATATCAGCAGTTTTTAGTGATCACCACAAGGGGGTCAGCTGAGTGAAGGGACAGTCAGGTGTAACAACCAGCAGAAACGGAATACAATAGGCCCACCAAGTGGGAGGGGCTAGAGCGCATTTAAGGGGAGGAGGGAACAGGGTGGGTAGGTGGGGAATTTTTCAAAATTCAGTCCCAAATTCTAGTCGGGAGCCCTGACTGGCACAAGTCCTTAGTGGAGATACAAAGTGAGTCCCGAGGAACTCTGGTTGCTACAGACTTTTGGCTCAACTAAATAAAGTTAAAATTCTGCAGTTCATCCTCCTCCTCCAGCTCTGGTGAGCTGATTCTGCAGGCAGATGAGGAGAAAAACTGCCCTTTCTGTAGCCCAGCAGGGCGAACAAGGCAGGGATGGCTTTACACCCTTTTGTTTTCAAAATTCAGTCCCGAAACTCTAGTCGGGAGCCCTGACTGGCACAAGTCCTTAATGAAGATACAAAGTGAGCCCCGAGGAGCTCCGGTTGATGCAGACTTTTGGCTCATTTAAAGTGAAAATTCTGCAGTTCATTCTCCTTCAGCTCCGATGAGCTGATTCTGCAGGCAGATGAGAAGAAAAACAGCCCTTTTTGTAGCCCAGCAGGGCGAACAAGGCAGGGATGGCTTGGCAACTTTTTTTTTTTCAAATTCAATCCCAAACTCTTGTCGGGAGCCTCGACTGGCACAAGTCCTTAGTGGAGATACAAAGTGAGCCCCGAGGAGCTCCGATTGCTGCAGACTTTTACCTCAATTAAATAAAGTGAAAATTCTGCATTTTCGTCCTCCTCCAGCTCTGATGAGCTGATTCTGCAGGTAGATGAGGAGAAAAATGGCCCTTTTTGTAGCCCAGTTGGGCGAACAAGGCAGGGATGGCTTGGCATCCTTTTTTTTTTCAAAATTCAGTCCCAAAACTCTAGTCAGGATCCCCAACTGGCACAATTCCTTAGTGGAGATACAAAGTGAGCCCCAAGGAGCCCCAGTTGCTGCAGACATTTGGCTCAATTAAATAAAGTGAAGATTCTGCAGTTTGTCGTTCTTCAGCTTAGTTGAGCTGATTCTGCAGGCAGATGAAGAGAAAAACAGCCCTTTTTGTAGCCCAGTGGGGCGAACAAGGCAGAGATGGCTTAGTGCCTTTTTGTTTTCAAAATTTAGTCCCAAACTCTAGTCAGGAGCTCTGACTGGCACAAGTCCTTAATGGAGATACAAAGTGAGCCCCGAGGAGCTCCGGTTGCTGCAGACTTTTGCCTCAATTAAATAAAGTGAAGATTCTGCGGTTCATCCTCCTCCAGCTCTGGTGAGCTGATTCTGCAGGCAGATGAAGAGAAAAACTGCCCTTTTTGTAGCCCAGTGGGGCAAATAAGGCAGGGATGGCTTGACACCCTTTTGTTTTCAAAATTCAGTCCCAAAACTCTAGTCGGGAGCCCTGACTGGCACAAGTCCTTAATGAAGATACAAAGTGAGCCCCGAGGAGCTCCGGTTGATGCAGACTTTTGGCTCATTTAAATAAAGTGAAAATTCTGCAGTTCATTCTCCTTCAGCTCCGATGAGCTGATTCTGCAGGCAGATGAGAAGAAAAACAGCCCTTTTTGTAGCCCAGCAGGGCGAACAAGGCAGGGATGGCTTGGCAACTTTTTTTTTTTCAAATTCAATCCCAAACTCTTGTCGGGAGCCTCGACTGGCACAAGTCCTTAGTGGAGATACAAAGTGAGCCCCGAGGAGCTCCGATTGCTGCAGACTTTTACCTCAATTAAATAAAGTGAAAATTCTGCATTTTCATCCTCCTCCAGTTCTGATGAGCTGATTCTGCAGGTAGATGAGAAAAATGGCCCTTTTTGTAGCCCTGCTGGGCGAACAAGGCAGGGATGGCTTGGCATCCTTTTTGGTTTTCAAAATTCAGTCCCAAAACTCTAGTCAGGATCCTCGACTGGCACAAGTCCTTAGTGGAGATACAAAGTGAGCCCCGAGGACCTCCAGTTGATGCAGACTTTTGGCTCAATTAAATAAAATGAAGATTCTGCAGTTCATCCTCCTCCAGCTCTGATGAGCTGATTCAGCAGGCAGATGAGGAGAAAAACAGCCCTTTTTTGTAGCCCAGTGGGGCGAACAAGGCAGGGATGGCTTGGCGCCTTTTGTTTTTCAAAATTCAGTTCCAAACTCTAGACAGGATCCCCGACTGGCACAAGTCCTTAGTGGAGATACAAAGTGAGTCCCGAGGAACTCTGGTTGCTGCAGACTTTTGGCTCAACTAAATAAAGTTAAAATTCTGCAGTTCATCCTCCTCCTCCTCCTCCAGCTCTGATGAGCTGATTCTGCAGGTAGATGAGGAGAAAAATGACCCTTTTTGTAGCCTAGTGGGTTGAACAAGGCAGGGATGGCTTGGCGCCCTTTTGTTTTCAAAATTCAGTCCCAAAACTCTAGTCGGGAGCCCTGACTGGCACAAGTCCTTAATGAAGATACAAAGTGAGCCCCGAGGAGCTCCGGTTGATGCAGACTTTTGGCTCAATTAAATAAAGTGAAAATTCTGCAGTTCATCCTCCTCCTCCAGCTCTGGTGAGCTGATTCTGCAGGCAGATGAAGAGAAAAACAGCCCTTTTTGTAGCCCAGCAGGGCGAACAAGGCAGGGATGACTTGGCACCTTTTTTTTTTTTCAAATTCAATCCCAAACTCTTGTCGGGAGCCTCGACTGGCACAAGTCCTTAGTGGAGATACAAAGTGAGTCCCGAGGAACTCTGGTTGCTGCAGACTTTTGGCTCAACTAAATAAAGTTAAAATTCTGCAGTTCATCCTCCTCCTCCTCCAGCTCCGATGAGCTGATTCTGCAGGTAGATGAGGAGAAAAATGGCCCTTTTTGTAGCCTAGTGGGGTGAACAAGGCAGGGATGGCTTGGCGCCCTTTTATTTTTCAAAATTCAGTCCCAAAACTCTAGTCAGGATCCCCGACTGGCACAAGTCCTTAGTGGAGATACAAAGTGAGTCCCGAGGAACTCTGGTTGCTGCAGACTTTTGGCTCAACTAAATAAAGTTAAAATTCTGCAGTTCATCCTCCTCCTCCAGCTCTGGTGAGCTGATTCTGCAGGCAGATAAGGAGAAAAATGGCTCTTTTTGTAGCCCAGCAAGGTGAACAAGGCAGGGATGGCTTGGCACCCTTTTTTTTTTCAAAATTCAGTCCCAAAACAATAGTCAGGATCCCCGACTGGCACAAGTCCTTAGTGGAGATACAAAGTGAGCCCTGAGGACCTCCAGTTGTTGCAGACTTTTGTCTCAATTAAATAAAGTGAAGATTCTGCAGTTCGTCCTCCTCCAGCTCTGATGAGCTGATTCTGCAGGCAGATAAGGAGAAAAACAGCCCTTTTTTGTAGCCCAGTGGGGCGAACAAGGCAGGGATGGCTTGGCACCTTTTGTTTTTCAAAATTCAATTCCAAACTCTAGACGGGAGCCCCAAATGGCACAAGTCCTTAGTAGAGATACAAAGTGAGCCCCGAGGAGCTCCGGTTGCTGCAGACTTTTACCTCAATTAAATAAAGTGAAAATTCTGCATTTTCGCCCTCCTCCAGCTCCGATGAGCTGGTTCTGCAGGTAGATGAGGAGAAAAATGGCCCTTTTTGTAGCCTAGCGGGGTGAACAAGGCAGGGATGGCTTGGCGCCCTTTTATTTTTCAAAATTCAGTCCCAAAACTCTAGTCGGGAACCTTGACTGGCACAATTCCTTAATGGAGATACAAAGTGAGCCCCGAGGAGCCCCAGTTGCTGTAGACATTTGGCTCAATTAAATAAAGTGAAGATTCTGCAGTTTGTCGTTCTTCAGCTCAGTTGAGCTGATTCTGCAGGCAGATGAAGAGAAAAACTGCCCTTTTTGTAGTCCAGTGGGGCAAACAAGGCAGAGATGGCTTGACACCCTTTTGTTTTCAAAATTCAGTCCCAAAACTCTAGTCGGGAGCCCTGACTGGCACAAGTCCTTAATGGAGATACAAAGTGAGCCCCGAGGAGCTCCGGTTGATGCAGACTTTTGGCTCAATTAAATAAAGTGAAAATTCTGCAGTTCATTCTCCTTCAGCTCCGATGAGCTGATTCTGCAGGCAGATGAGAAGAAAAACAGCCCTTTTTGTAGCCCAGCGGGGCAAACAAGGCAGGGATGGCTTGGCACCTTTTTTTTTTTCTAATTCAATCCCAAACTCTAGTTGGGAGCCTCAACTGGCACAAGTCCTTAGTGGAGATACAAAGTGAGCCCCGAGGAGCTCCGGTTGCTGCAGACCTTTGGCTCAATTAAATAAAGTGAAGATTCTGCAGTTCATCCTCCTCCAGCTCTGGTGAGCTGATTCTGCAGGTAGATGAAGAGAAAAATGGCCCTTTTTGTAGCCCAGTGGGGCGAACAAGGCAGGGATGGCTTGGCGCCCCTTTTAGTTCACAATTCAGTCCCAAAATTCTAGTTGGGAGCCTCGACTGGCACAAGTTCTTAGTGCAGATATAAAGTGAGCCCCGAGGAGCTCCAGTTGCTGCAGACTTTTGGCTCAATTAAATAAAGTGAAGATTCTGCAGTTAATCCTCCTCCAGCTCCGATGAGCTGATTCTGCGATGAGCGGGTTCTGTCTCCCTTTGAACAATGCATCCATCACCTAAGCTCAAATACAGCTTCACTGAGTCAGTTCATTCCAGCTGTCCATCTTCTGATGTCAACCATGAAGAGTTTCCAGGAGCACACCACTATGGACTTGTTTCCTGAATCCATCAAGGAACTCATTGAAGGGCTTACTTGGGAGTTAAGATCATGGTTTGCAAGTGTATATGACAATACAAGCTATGTGTTCACAGCCACATTAGACATAGGATTCAAATGTGAGGCACTATGTCTGTCCATGCAGGGTCACAGAATAAGTGAGTACCAGCAGCTGTGTAGTGAACTTGAGGGAGTCATGAGAGAGCTGCACCTGTTCCATTCGGAGGATGCTGGGGGGGGTTGGGGGCAGACAGTTCTGGAACAACTGGAGTGAGTGGCACTGGCAGCCCAAGTGACAGTGGTGTGGATGCTGGCATGCCACTGACAGTGAGATTGCCTGCTGATAGGTAGAGCTGGCAACACAAGTCCATGACACTGTGCCTCGGGTTACAAAAGCACATCATTATGACTGGTCGTCGCTCATGAGTTTTCTGCTGAACAAGCAGAGTACATGTTTGTTGCCACATGCTGCTGAGCTGATGCTCACTAACTGTTTGGGTGAGCTGATTGTGGACTTTAATGTTGACCCTCTTGCGTACTGGAACACTAAAAAGCAATCATGCCCTGCTTTTTCCCAGGTAACATGTAAATATCTTGTGTGCCCCCCAGCAAATGTACCCTGGGAGCACCTCTTCAGCACTGCAGGAGATACTGTACAGCCACATTGATGTCTGAGTATCTGCAGTGGCTTCCTTTTACTAAGTTCACTATGCATCGGCTTGATTCTTTTATGTGGACAAGGTGTACTAGTCAGACTGGCAACGTGCTGTCACTGCCCGTCAGCTTTGAATTCTGAATTGACCTCTATACTTATGGCTTTCCGATCTCTGCTCTTGATTTTACTGACAAAGATTTTAGAATAACAATGTCAGGCAAGCAACAAGACATGACAGGTTGTTCATGGAACATATTTTACTGCACAGCGAGGGGCACGTTAAGGCATGAGGCCCCTGTCGGAGTGCCTTTAGCCACTGGCATGTGGTAAAATATGTTCCATGCACATTCTGGAATGCTTTATTGTGCTTGTAAAATGGGCTCATTATTTTTTTAAAAAGTTTTTACAGTTAGAACAATTATTTTTACAGGCTGAAAAAAAGATTTGATTATGTAAATTTATGATAAAATAGTCCTTCCACCTAATATAAAGTGGCATCATCATTTAAGTACTGAACACAGTTTGTCCTTTGCTGTGATCTGTAGTACTGTTTTTGTTGCCAGCATGTATTTCCTTGTACTGTTGTGAATTTACACAAACACTCAGCAGCCAGAGCTCCCATCTTTTCTCCCCGCCCCAGTCTGTAATTATTTAGACTAGCAGAGGAGGAGGAGGAGGAGGATGCATCTTTTGGATGCTGCGTGGGAATGCTAGTCGTCGAATGAGTAGTGCAGAGCTTCACTACCCTGAGCCCAAGGAAGAGATGCAACCAAATTAGCATGTACAGTAGCAGCAGATGGGACGGAGCAGACCTCCTGCTTTCCTTCATCTTCCTGCTGGAGTTCGCTAGTGATTACAGTTTCAGCAGCCTGTCCATCATGTGCAGTGCACCGGCATGCCGCTGTGACTGAACTGAAGGCACTGTGACTGAACTGAAGGTGCACACTGAGCAAACGGTAACTACAGATAGTAGCATGCATGACTGTTCAGCCAATCAGATTCTTGGATTTAGTCTACCCATTTTATAAATGTGGTTACACTTGCTTCTTGGAGTTGTGACTGACCTTATGGCTTTATGACCACTGCTGCTGTTAAAATGGCAATGATCCTTGAAAATTACCGAAAATCTTTTTCTCTTATGTTTTTTTTTTTCAATATGTCTTCTCCTATCCTGGTATAGCCAGGCACTTGGTTGCAAAATGTGTTTATTATGCCGTTAACTTTCAGGCCAGACAGCAATCAAAATAATAGAATAAAACAATTATTTAAAAAATTATAAAAAGTATGAAAAACAGAATATTTGCTCCATTGTGCAACTTAGCTTTGCTTTCCTGCCTCCAAAATAAATATTGTCCATTTTAATTCCTTCCTCTGCATGCTGTGCAACTTTTTGCTTCAGTGGTTCCCACCTGGTCTCCAAAATAGATATTCTCTTCATTTTTTCAGTACACCTATTACACGCAACAGAACACATCTGGAAAACATCAGTTACCTTTGTGTACTCTTCTGTCAATGCATATGCCCCGATTAGCATTTCTGTGTAACGGTATACTTTTTCTAACTCCATTTTTGCCATTTTGGCATTAAAACGTACATTTGAAAGAGTGCTTGAAAACTTCCATTTAGTAAGGCTGTTGGCAGCAATCTCATGGGAGCCACTTACTCCCATGCCTGGGATATGCTAATGTGCCTCTGTCGATCAGTGTATTGGCCAGAGGGGGCACATTAGCATATCCCAAGTGAGGAAGCGAGTGGCTCCCATGAGATTGCTACTAGTGGGCAGCAGCCTAATGAAAAGGAAGTTTTTGAGCACTTTTTTTTAACTGAAGCTTTAATACCAAAATGTAGTTGGAAAATACATTTTTTACACAGAAATGCCAATCAGGGCATAAATATGCACTGGTGGGACAGCACACAAAAGTAGTTGGTGTTTTCCTTTATTTGTTTATTTATTCAATTTTGGTAACTAGGTAGACCCACTAAGCCCCAAAGGTCCCTTTTTCAGGGACAACCCGAAATTAGTTACATAAAGTAATAAAATTTTGCTTAAACAGTACATGAGAGCAGACCACTTTCGATTAATATCAGGCAGTATATAGTAGGAGAACAGACAATCACCAACAGACATAATCATATTACTATCCCACTTGGGACTATAACAATGAGGGCTATAACTACACTTATGCTGCTGATGCTGCATCAACATCGTGTGTTTTTCATAACTTAGTATTATTCCCTACCCGTGCTGAGCAGAAAACTTATTTGCCTGTTTTGGGGTGTTTTATCATGTCTACAGAATTTTTAACAAATGTACAACATTATGGTCAAATACCAGCATAGCTGAATACCAGAATACAGTTGAATACCTAAATACCCCCGGGAGTATTCGTCAAATATTCGATAAATACACAATTTATGTATTTGCACACTCCTACTGGCCAGAGGAGGGAGGTGGCGATTTTAATCCTGATCAGGGTCACATCTCAATCTATAGAAGCTTTGTTGGACAAGGATGGTCGATATGTGTTCTTGAAGGAGAAGTATAATGGTCAACTTTTTACCACTGGTCTCAGATTATACTCCTCCAACATAAGATTTTGTTTTTATTTCTGAAGCCTTTTTATGTTCCTAACTGAAAAGGCCGAAGGGGTAGTTAGCTGTGGCAGTATTTTAAACTTAATGTTCTCACCACAGGAGGATAGCACCTCCCAGGTTCCATGTAGGGCACACCTCTTTTCAAAGAGGGTAAGGGATTGCTTACTGAGCTATGTTTGGTGGACACTTGGAGGCATTTAAATAGGCAAACCAGAGGGTACACCTTTTTTCAGCAGCTCACCAAATCTATTTTAGATTAGACATCTTCTGTCTCCCTAAGGAATATCTGAACATGGTACATACTGTAAGTGTACGGCACAGGGTCCAAAGAGTGCCGACAAGAATAGCGTCACCGATTTTTCTTTTGCAGGAGGCTGTGCCCTCTGCACCCTCCAATGCATGGGGCCCTGCACTCCACACCCCCCAGGCTAAAGGATTCTAACTCCAGGGGGAGCAGATATCAGGGAAAGTTAAAAATTGTGGAGCCGTGGAATACTGTTTCTATGGCCCAATGTAACAAAGTGTAAGTCCCGATAGCAGCAAAATTGTTGGTGACAAGGATTAGAAGCCTGGTCTCCAGTGACACTGGCTGAGCTACTCGATGCCCCAGCCCTCCACACCACAGGAGTAGCTTGGCCAGCCTCCTGCTCCCTGCAGCCCTTGTCCTGTGTACAGGACCACGGACAGCGACCAGGGGAGTGCTTACAGCAAGTGCTGTAAATCAGAGCATTAGGATTTCAAATAGGGAACAAGCTAAAGAGGCAGATGAACTTTAAGGATAAAGATCTTGCTTCTGTGGGAATTTCTTAAGTAATAAATAATGGAGAGGAGAATTCTATGGAAGATGCATGAAATCCAAGCAGAACTGTGTCCAGCTATTGTGTTTTCCAGTATTTTCCCATTGGCGTCAGCTGCTCTTTAAAATATCCGCTTTTTCCTGATCATCCTCTGTACAGTCTCACTGTGTACCCCCAGCCTCACAATTCATCCCCTTGTCTTTCTTTTTCCATTTATATATCTAAAAAAGGTCTTGCTCCCCATTTGTCACCCCCACAGCTATTCATTCCTCAGTTTTTGCCTTAGCACCCACCAGCACCTTCTCTACTTCCCTTTGTTTTTGCTGGTACACCTCTCTATCCTCTTCCTTCTGTATCTCCTTGTATCTCCTGAATGCTGTCTTTTTTGCCCTTACCCTTGCCGCCATCTCCCTTGAGAACCATATTGCTCTCTTTTTCCTTCTACTTTTGCTCACCTCTTTTGTAAAGAGGTGTGTTGCCTTCATTATTCCATTCCTTAATCTGGCCCACTGTCCCTCATCAGGATAATCCCCACCCCACCCCACCCACCACCAGAGCAGCTCTAAAGGCATTCACCCATTTTTTTTTATCTGCCTTCCTGAAGTTCAGGATCCTTGTCCTTCTGTGGTTCACCATTGCTACTGCTTTATTGTTAAAACATACTGTTCAGTGATCACTGGTCCCCAGGAAGCATCCCACCCTGATGTTTGCATCAGTGTCCCTGTTTGTAAGTACTAGGTCCATGAATATTGCCCCATCAAGAGCGGATTCCTTGACTACTTGCCTCAGAAACACCCTCTGCAGGGAGTCTAGGATGACCCTGCTTTGAGCCGAGGCTGTGGTCAGATATTTCAATCAATATCTGGTACACTGAATTCTCCCATCAGCAGTACCTCCCCTTATCTGCCATCTTGCTAATGGCTTCTCCCATTATCTTGTGTAGATCCTCCCCCTGTGCTGGAGGTCTGTTAATCACCCCGGTGTGAATGGAGGCAGCTGGTGCTGTCTCCAGGGTGACTCACAGTCCTTCCAGCCCCCCCTTCCATTTCTGTTGACTTGATATCTTCCCTGACATACAACACAATGCCTCACATTTCACCCCTCCTTATCCTTCCTGAACTCTGTGTATCCTGGTATAGCCATGTCCCAGTCGTGGTTTCCTGTGACTCATGACTCAGTGCTGGCCACTCTGTCCAGGTCTGCCTCTGCCATAGCAGCCTCAAGATCTGGAATTTTATTTCCAAGACTTCCTGCGTTTGCACACATGGCTTTCCTCATCCTTCTTCAACCCTGCTTGCAACCTCCCCTCCTTCCTTCTTTTGGCCTTGTTTTATTTTCCCCTCTTGTATTACTACGCTTGTTCCTTGCTCCTTTTGTCTCTTGATCCTTTTTTTTGCCTTGAATCTGTTCCCTGGGGTAGTTTCTCCACTTAGGTTCTCCTGCAATCATACTTCATTTTGTTTGGGGGGAGTCCGTATATGCATCCGTCTGTCTTTCTGCAACCCCTCTAAGCTAATTTAAATGTTCATCAAAGTACCATTTAAACCGTCCGTTGAGGACTACAATTCCTCTGCTAGAAGGATGCAGGTGATCACCTTTGTACAGGCCCACATCCTCCCTGTTGGGTCCCTAGTAACCATGACTTAGTGATAACCACAATTTCCAGGTCTGACTCTGCCATAATAGCCAGCATTGGAATTGTATTTCCAAGACTTCTTGCATTTGCACACGACTTCCCACATCTTTCTGTCATCCTGCTTGCAACCCACCCAACCCTCCATCCTTTTGCCCTGCCTCATTTTCCCCTCTCATATTACTATGTTGTTGTTTTTTTGCACCTTTGTCTCCAGTTCCCCTTCTTTTGTCTTGAACCTGTTCCCTGGGGTAGTTTTCTCCCCTAGTTTCTTCTTCCCTCTTGCTTATTTTGTGTGTGTGGGGGGATGGGGAAGGGTATGTATGAACTTTTTTAAATTTTTTTTATTTATTTTACAATTTTTGGCCAGGAAAGACACACTGAGCCAAGGTTAATTGACTTGCTTCTGGTCACGTAGTATTCAAGTAGTGGCTGTGGGAATCAAATACAGTTTTCCAAGTTTGCAGCTCAGTGTTCTTAATCACTGTACTATACTGCCTTCTTATGCTGCTTCCCTCTGTCCTTCTGCCACCCTCCTCAACTAGTTTAA
Organism: Neoceratodus forsteri; assembly: GCA_016271365.2. NCBI lineage: Eukaryota > Metazoa > Chordata > Ceratodontiformes > Ceratodontidae > Neoceratodus > Neoceratodus forsteri. The sequence continues at coordinate 887,813,567 of CM057454.1, read as the reverse complement.
ATATTTAGCAACACTATACTCCCTCCCTCTGTCCTTCTGCCTCCCTCCTCAGCTAGTTTAAATGTTCATCAAAGTAACATTTGAACCATTCATTAAGGACGACAATTCCTCTCCTAGATGGATGCAGACCACCACCTTTGTACAGGCCCACATCCTTCCAGGTTGGTCCCTAGTCCCCAGTGCAGCTGAACTCCTCATTTTTGCAATATTCCTTCAACCATGAATTGAAGCTCATGATTCAGAGTTCTCTATTCTCCCCTCTGCCGTATACAGGTAGTATGACCATGAAGGCCACCATGTGCACTACCTGTTTTAGGCCCCTCTCCAGTTCCCTGAACTCCCCCTGAACAATTCCAGCTGCATCCTTAATTAGGTCACTGGTCCCCAGGTGGACAAGGACATCCAGCTGCCCACCTGCACTAATGCCCTAAGAATCCTTGAGATCTTCTGACCATCCCTCCAAACCATGGCATCAGAAAGACACTTTACCTGCTTCTCTATCTCCCTCCCTGTTCTCAAGTCTTTTGGTATCCCCATGTAGTAGGCGACCGTGATTGAGCACTTTCAAAAAGGGCAACTCAATCATGACATCTTTACACAGGACTACCAGGCAAGGAGGGTGACCACATTGTCCACTATAGTGACAGGATGTCGCTATGTATACATGCATATGGGGGGTGGGGGGACCACGCCATGTCATGGGCAGAAGGGTAGGGAGAGTTTGTGGGGCATAGTACGCAGTGGGCTGCCAAGCTGGCCATGTGGCATGGTGGGTTAGTGGCAGGCTGGGGTTGGGAGGGTGCCAAGTTTGGTTCTGGGCATACTCATTTTTTGCACTAGGTCACAGGTTTTCTCTTTTTCTTTTAGTTTTGCACACAACCCCCAACATGACTGCCCCCGGAGTTGAGAATTCTTTAGTAGAAGCGGTGCGGGGAGCCCAAATGGTGATCGCTATTACGCAGTCGCCTTTATCACATGGAACCAGTCTATCCTCTAACTATTGAGTCCCCCACCAGAAACTGCTTCTTCTGCTGCTGGGGTCCACTGCCACCCACCTTGGGTCCCCCCCTTTTGGGGACCCCCTCATCCTCCCCTGCTACTACTATGGGTGCCACCTCCTGGCAGTCCCATCCTGGCAGAACAGTGAAGGAGTTGCGTAGCGGCTCTGGTAGAGGAATGTGCCCCTGCACTGCCACCCCCACCCTCCCAGAGCCCACCACTGTCCAGTCGGCCCTCCTTCCCCCTAGGCATTCTCTGGGACAATAGTGATGGACTTGGTGGCCCCTGGATAAGGGACAAAGCCACCTGGATCCTGATCAGCTCAGCCTGGATTCTAGTGACCTCCTCCCTCAACCTAGTGAGGTGTGTACATATGGGGCAGCACTCAGTCTCCAGAATGCCTCTCTCACAAATACTGCCTAACAAAACCCCAACTTATTCCAGGCAACCCAAGTGGCTCCCAAGGTAATGTAGCCACCTAGCCAGTTGGATGCTGGGAGAGCACACCTGCCCTCTGTTGTCCCTGGCACTGACCCTTCGATTGCCAGCCTGTAAGTCACAATCACAATCCCTGGAGCTAGTGGTCCCTCCTCCCTCTGATCACCAGCTGGTATGTCCCAAACACAATCCTTGCTGCTAGTGGTCCCCCCTCCCTCTGATCACTACCCTGTATGTCCCAAACACAGTCCCTGGTGCTAGTGGTCCTCCCCTCCAAAAACCAGCCCATATGTCCCAAACACAATCCCTGGTGCTAGTGGTCCTCCCCTCCAAAAACCAGCCCATATGTCCCAAACACAATCCCTGGTGCTAGTGGTCCCCCCCCCCCGATCGCCAGCCAGAAGTAAAAGTTGCAACACTCCCTTGGGTCCAGTGCCCCCCTCCACACCAATCCATGGTACCACCTTTCGAAACTCCCCACTACCTGACATCTTGCACCCCACCCCTACCATGGCACCAAGCACCCCCCATCACTTTATCAGTATCCTTGGTGCCACAGGTGCAAACTGTGACCAATGCAGCCCTCTGCACATCTCCTGGTCTAGCCACCATATTGCCAGGTATGGAGCGCACCCCTTATTTATAGGACAGAGTAATTCACCTTGTCCTATAAATAGGGAGTGCTCATGCCTGGCTCTATATGGCCAATCAGGAGGGTGTTGCGGAGGCTGCACTGGCCACCATATGCACCCGCACCGGAGGACACTGGTAAGGTAATGGAATTGTGAGTGGCTTGGCGATGTGGTGGGAGTCAGCCACTAGGCACCAAGGAGTGGGAAGTTGTGACTAGCAGTACCATGGATCGGTGCCAGGGAGGGAATCATTGGACCCCATGGAGTGTTGCAACTTTTACTATGGGCTGGTGATTGGAGGGGAGGATTATTAGCACCAGGGATTATGTTTGGGACATACATGTTGGTGATTGGAGCGATGGGGGGGGGCCACCACTTGTACCAGAGATTGTGTGTGGGACATACTGTACATGCTGGCAATCAGAAAGATGGCAGGGACCACTAGCACCAGAGATATCTACACTGCTGTGGGACTGGGAAATTGGGGGGGTGGCACCTAGCTAACCTGCCTTACTACCCACACAACTGAGCCCATAATGGGCATAAAAATGGCCCCTTAGTGCCTTGCATGCCCAATGGACTCATTTGCATGGGTCCCTTTGAATATTGAAAATAGCGCTCCGATGCTGTCCACTCCGACAGTGTACTTTGGGACCCCTGTCAGGGCGGCGCTAAGTGGGTTAGCACTGCACTGACATGGCCCTATATTCAGTCAAATAGTGTCCATGCGCTATTCGACAGAATATAGCATCTTTGGGCACCCGGGCAATAGAAAGGTTCAGGGCAAATTTTTGCTCTCCACTTTGCACAAATTTGAATATTGGGCTCTACATGACATCAGTTACAGCACTCAATACTATGCATTTGAATGGCCTGGAGTCATGTTACTGATGACATAAAATGTTCAGGCAGTGTGAAGAGAGAACAGCAACTCTTGAGGAGAAAGGGATTCAGAGTAGTTACAAAGGCAAAAAATAGATTATTAATTTAACAAAAACAGGTCAAAACATATTAGAATATTAGATAGACACTAAAAGGAAAATAGGAGGGCATCTACAGAAAAAAATTGTTTCCTATCACCTTTAAGGGCAGCTGGGGCTTTGCCAAGGAACCCCAGGTTGTTCTGCGATCTAAGCCTTAGCGGACTAGTAGCTTGGAGAGACTGTTACAGTAGACAGCTGCTTATTCCACAAAAGAGAACCCTGTATTGTATAGAGGCTTCACCTGCATTGTGCTTGGAACAAGGAATTTGTAACCTATTGTCCACTTCAGACCTAAGTGGATAGGCTAAGGCAGGTGGAAAGCTTCCATGTAGGTGGGAGTTTCCCAGACCAGAATTTGGTGCCTAGAAGAGCAGTGTAGGATGAGTGCCTCACCATAGGAGGAATCCAACCAGTTCCTTGTATACAGTGCTCCCTCCCTATAGCAAACCCCACTATAGTGAAAACTCAGCTATAGCGAATGCTCCTTGTGGCTCCCAAAGGTATTGCAGTCTGATGATTCCAACCAGATCCCTTGCTGATCATGGCCTCACAACCTCTCTGCAAACTAGCCCTCAAGTTCCTGTGGTCCACAAGCTGTAAGTAAGCTTTTTTTCTGGATACCTAAATACACTAAAAGTGTTGAAGTTTTGGATGGAGCATTTTCATTGTGGTCGGGAGGATGGGCAGTACAGTAGCAACATAATTGCAACACCGTTTTTATGCTTCTTCATATGGGCCTAGTGAGCCTCCACAATCAGCCCCCTAGTGACTCTACATACCGATCAGGTCACCATGCTGGCAGTAATTAGGACACTAAGCAGCTTGTACAGTAAACCCTGTTTAACCCTCTGGTCCACAAATCACTTGCTGTCAGTACAGTCGGTCAGGTATGCTGGCAGTGCAATGGATAACTACATTACAGCACTATTAATTCTATGTAGCAGACACCTTGGAGTCCAACTTTTACAGATATGGCATTAAGACAGCTACATACTAATTGTATAGCGAAGCTAGCAGCCAGAGAATGTGAGCGGTTGTGTGGGGAGGCATGTCTCACAGACTGAAAGTCTGAAATGCAAGCAGAGTCAGAGAGGTGAGCAGCAGAAGCAAGCAGAGTTAACAATTTTTACTTAAAACTGACAAATATCTTCTTATAAACAGTATTCTCAGTGTATAACTAAGCAGCAGCTGAGAGGACTGAATGGTCGGGTGAGGAGGGATGCTTGTCTGCAACTGCATTTAATGCCTTGGTAGATTTGTAGTGTCCCTCAATGTAACACACAAAGAGCTACAGTATATAGAACTCATGTTATAACCCCCATTTCATTCATTATAGTGAGGGACTACTGTATTTTGAAATGATAGGTGCACAGGGGAGCGGGAGGCCAAGGTGAATCTGCAGGGGGCATTAAAAAGGGTAGTGAATTGAGCAATGGCAGAAATGGAGGCACCAGAGAAAACAATATCACCATAGTCCAGGAAAAAGTAAAGGCTTGTCAAAATGTATTTTATCTAGAGAATTAAGTAACTTCTTTGACAACATGCATTTTGTTGACACAGTTACTAAAAACTTTGATGAAATATTTTGCCCACATAACTTAATCATTATTTGTCAACATAAAAGGACCACCCCTGAGCAAAGTATAACCAATTATACTAGATTATCAGCTTCATTCCTCAGGCTCTCTTCCTTTAATTTAGCCAATTAAATACTGTATATTCTCTATTCATCTTAGACTATGATGACATAGTCTACAGTGCTGCTCCCAAGTCCACCCTAGGCAGACTGGATCCTCCCTTTCACTCCTTCTGTCACTTTGCTCTGGACTGTCCACCCCACACCCACCACTGCTCCCTGTTCTCCTCCCTCTCCCTTCCCCTTCCCTTAAAGCCAGACACCTCCCTCATTGTGCCCCCCTCATCTCTAAATGCTTACTGGGCTCCCTCCCCTCCAACCATACCTCTCCCCCCACCTCCTGTTACACCCTTCACAACTCTGGCTATCGTTCTCTTGCACTCCTCTCAAGAAAAGCCTCTGCTGGTCAAGCTGCTTTCTCTTACTGCTTCTGCAAACTATTGAATTTCCTCCCACTAACCATCTGTTCTGCCTCTTGGCAACACTTTCACTCTTCTCTTCTCTGCGATTTCACGTCTCACTTCTGCAATTGCTCCTGATACCTGTCCCTGGCCCACTACTCTTAATCCCACTACCCCCCCTCCACTCCCATGCTCTCTATTTTGTGCTTGATTAGCCCCCTTAACGCTCTCTATATTGTCAATCCTTGTACCTTCTTTTACCCCTCCAATTACCCCGACAGTTTGAATTATACTTCTTGAATGCCATTCCCTAATGTCGTTATTCCCCTTCAGAACCGCACTGCATAGTTACTTTTTCCTCATCCTTGCATAACTTGCCTATGTATGGTGCTTAGTTATGATTCTTAGTTCCTATTTTTTCCTGCTATGTAACTTTTGTTCTTGATTTCTTCATTGCCCTCCTTTCCCCTCCACCTCAGTAAACATCTGGAAATGAGTTATCAGCTCAGTATGTCTTTCCTAGCGAAACATTTTGAAGTAAATAAATAAATAATATCTTGTTGCAACCATGTCAGTGCTGATAAGTGAATATAAAGTAAAAATTCATGAAGCGGTTTATTAGTTTTTAAGCTTAAGTATTCTTGGTTAGAACATTTCAACTGACTAAGTTTTCTATAGTGATGGATAGCTCAGAATATCAGAATACTATTATATACATGTTAATTCTGGGAGCAACTAATCTTTCTAGAACTGTAGGATCAATAGTTTATTCAAGTGCAGTACTTCCTCTCTTTTATATGTATTATTTGAAAGGCTAAATGATGTCCAATATTTTAAGGTGGATAATTAACAACCGGGGCAGTGTTTGTGGACTGAGTAAGGCCTTTGACCTAGTTGGCCATTGGATATTTTCACAAAGATTATATGGGGTTGGGGTACATAAAGAGCCTCTACAGTGGCTCAAATCTTACCTATCAGAGAAAAAGCAATGTGTGACGTATGGACCCCATGTGTTACAAAAGAAAGAAGTAACAAGCATTTGTCAGTGCCAAATGTTGCTTGCTTGTATGTGCTGTGTAGGCATTTGGAAGTCAGTGGACTGCAAATATTTAAAATTTGCAAACTTACGAGCGTGCGAAGGAACTGCACAATGCACGCTTGTGAAACAGTCATTTTTAGGAAGTTTGTGACCAAATATTCAACACTGCCATTTTAAGACCTCTGCTCATGAACAGTGTCACTGTGATTTTCTTAATGTGTCTCATACATTGATTTCGCACACCAACTGTGCCATTGTGCGCTAGATGGGCGGAAACACGTTGTGGGTGAGATGTGAAAAATGACAGCTGTACTGCTCATAAAGAGGTGTGGCAAAACGGCAATGTTGGAAATCTGGAGTGAAAATATTGAAAATTCGCGAACTTACGAGCGTGCGTAGGGAGTGCGCAATGCAGGCTCGTAAAACAGTCATTTTTAGGAATTTTGTCACCAAATTTTCAACATTGTCATTTTAAGACCTCTGCTCATGAACAGGTTCACTGTGATTTTCTTAATGCGTCCCATACAGGGATTTCCTTTACCGACTGCACCATTGATAGCTAGATGGGCGGAAACACGTTGTCGTGAAATGTGAAAAATGACGGCTGTACTGCTCATAAGGAGGTGTGGTAAAATGGTAATTTTGGAAATCTGGAGTGAAAATATTGAAAATTCGCAAACTTACGAGCGTGCATAGGAACTGCGCAATGCAGGCTCGTAAAACAGTCATTTTTAGGAATTTTTCCACCAAATTTTCAACATAGTCATTTTAAGACCTCTTCTCATGAACAGTTTCACTGTGATTTTCTTAATGTGTCCCATACAGGGATTTTGCACACCGACTGTGCCATTGTGCGCTACATGGGCGGAAACACGTTTTGGGCGAGATGTGAAAAATAACAGCTGTATTGCTCATAAGGAGGTGTGGTAAAATGACAATGTTGGAAATCTGGAGTGAAAATATTGAAAATTCGCAAACTTACGAGCGTGCATAGGAAGTGCGCAATGCAGGCTCGTAAAACAGTCATTTTTAGGAATTTTTCCACCAAATTTTCAACATAGCCATTTTAAGACCTCTGCACATCAACAGTGTCACTGTGATTTTCTTAATGTGTCCCATACAGTGATTTCGCACACCGACTGCGCCATTGTGCGCTACATGGGCGGAAACACGTTTTAGGCGAGATGTGAAAAATGACAGCTGTACTGCTCATAAGGAGGTGTGGTAAAATGACAATGTTGAAAATCTGGAGTAAAAATATTGAAAATTTGTGAACTTACGAGCGTGCATAGGAACTGTGCAACGCATGCTCGTAAAACAGTCATTTTTAGGAATTTTTCCACCAAATTTTCAACATAGGCTTTTTGAGAGCCCACCTTATGAACACTGGCAGTGTCGTTTTGTTAATCAGTGCTGAAAGCCGATTTCTCACAGTGACTGCGAAATCACCCTTCCGGCCTGATTAACACCATGACAGTGAGAGCATTCATGAGAAGGGGTCCCAAAAACCCCATGTTGAAAATTTGGTGCAAAAATTCAAAAAATGTCTGAGATATGCAGCAAAGTTGAAAAACCCTATTTATTACATTATACAGCTTACTGGCATTTCCTCAGTTCACGGTCAGCTTTGAAGAGTGCAGAGCGTGTTCCTGGTCCACCGAAGATTGTTGCGCCAAGGTGCAGAGGTAAGTATGGGGTGAGGGTGTGGGGGGCGGGTGCGCGGTGGGTGAGCGTGGGTGGGGCCCAGACAGCGAGGACCATTTTGTGTTGCAGGTTGTTTTGTTTTTAAAACAGGAGGACGATGTGGGACGTTTGCCACGCTGGGGTGGGCTCCCAGCATGGCACAGGGACGCTGTTTGGGGGGGACATGGAGCCGACAGGGGACTGGGCACCCCCGTTGGAGATAGCATCTGTTGCCATGCTGGGGTGGGCTCTCAGTGTAGCACCGTGTACTTTCGGAGGGGGGACAGTGGAGCCAACTGGGGATATACCATGTGTTGCCATGCTGGGGTGGGCACCCAGCATGGCATGTGCAACTCAGTTTTGTTGGGGGGAGCACAGCACAGCCGATGGGGATTGAGCACCCCCATCAGCTATACAGTGTGTGTGGGGGGCCGAGCACGCAGTATGCATGCGTGTGTGTGGGGGGGGAGAGTGCATGAGCAGGCAATATCTTATCGCTGCTCACTGAAGCGTAGCTCCCCCTTTCAACTGTACGCCATTGCATTTTAGACTGCTGTCATAGACAGCTCCAGCAGCGACTGGAGAACTGCGGCCACACCTGCAAACACACTGACTGAATTGGAAGAGGGCTGCCACACCTCTGAAAACTCAGATGATGGCACTATGTTACTTGCACATGCGTGTAAGCAACATAAAAAGAGGATTACCACAGGGCTTTATTCTGGGCCCTTTGCTCTTCAATGTGTATACGAATGATCTGACTAAAAATATAGTCAACAGTGAGGTCTGGCTATACACAGACACACCGTTCTGGTGGTGTCCACTGACAGTCATACCTCATTGGATCAAAAATGACAGGAGGACTTGATCTCGATGGAATCCTGGTTTAATAAATTGTGTCTTTCAATAAATAGGAAAAAAAAATAATTCATCCCTTTTTTATCCGGAAGAAAAATAAATCAAAAAAGGAGAATTGGATATCAAATTTAGCAATGGGTCCAAAATACAGAACATAAAGTATTATAAACATCTGGGGAGGGGGTCTTCTTGATAATGATAGAGTGATTTACAAAGAACATGCAAATCAAGCAGTTAAAAGACTGAACCAGAACCTGGGTGCATTGAGAAGAGTGTCTAATTGTCTTACAAAAGAAACCAGGGTAAAAACAGTAAAACAATTATTAGTTCCAGTTTTAGAATATGAAAACAATAAGACACGACAGGGTGTGGGTTGTTGATTGATAAGAGCATGCCCCAGGTGCATTGTTAGGCACGAGGTGCTTGTGCTGAGTGACTACAGCAGCTGGGTAGTGCTCATATCAATCAACAGCCCACACCCTGAAGTGTCTTATTGCTCTTATAAAATAGGTAACAACTATTTCTATAACAATTAAACAAAACTCTGGACACGTTATTAAAGATTTAATAATAGTATGTTGTTTTGCTTAAATATAGTGAACAATAGTGCCCATACTTGGGTAGAGGAATGGTAAAATTGATTGAATAGCAACTCACTGAAAAATGCTAAACCATTGAGCTGGAGGGACAGCAATGTATTATTTGAGCAGTTTGCATCTGCCTCTACCTATGTAACTGTGTGTTCCCACCTTTTCTCTTTGTTTATAAAGTATTACTGTATTGCCTACTTTCTTCATCTTGTTTTTTTCTGTTTTTCCCCTCATTCAATACACAGAATATTTATCATGGAGTGTTTACCATGGAATACAGGGATTCAAAATTCTGCTCAGTTCCGCTGGTAGAATGTTACTCTCCTAACATACTGTACACAGACAACAAAGGCCTCTTTTAGAGCCAGTGACTCAAATATTTCACTGTCAGAGCAAGCAAAAGAAATTTCCCTGATAAGCAGGTAAAGACAGAAGGGGGATATTTCATTGTTAGTAAAGAAACAGTTGTAATGAAAACTATAAACAATGCTTAATGTTTCTAATTTGTTTGTGTGTATAAGGAGAGTGCGATGATCAGGAAAACAGTGTTTAATTAATCTGTTTTATTTTTTATTTCAGGTAGTTTTATTTTTAGGGCCCAGTTGAAGGTTTTTACAATGTAAAGGTAGCAGCCATGTTTGTGATGAAGGATCAGTTCTGGTTGCAGAGGGACTGATGGAAGATACTGTAGTTCTGGTTGTAGGAGGACTGATTTGCTCATTGTGTAATGTGGTTTAGAACCAGGATGAGTGTGTGTGTATATAGAGGTTTAATGTACAGTCAGCTGATGTCTCTTGGCCAATGAGATTTATACATTTTTTCTTGCCATTTTATAAGGATCTTTAATATGTAGGAATTCCATAAAATTGGTTCTATGTAAACTAGATCAAATGTATTATAATTTTTTATATTTTTCACTGCTGTATTTCTCCCTTGCTCCCATACGGTCCCCATCTAACCAACTCCCCCAGCTCTGTCCCCCAGAATTACCGGAGCTTACCTTACACCCGGTCTGGGAGCGATGCCTGTGGAGAGTCAGTTGCCATGTTGCCGCCGGTTACCTTTTTCCGTTTTCTCCCCAATTTCCTGAGGACCCCAGGAGAAGGATGCATGCATGTGGAGGGACACATGCACCTTACAGCCCCGGTAACGGCCCTCCTTCGCCCGCCCCATTGGCCTATCACCAGCACCTTTGCTTGTGCAGCCTTTGGCCTCCACCAGGGGTAGCCATGAGTGAGGGGATGCCACCCCACCTCCCCAGAGAGGAAAGCTGCCTTTACAGCTGCTCCATCCTGCTCTGCCCACCACCCCGTGCTGATCTCCGATGACCCAGCCTCGCTCACAAACCCAGGTCACCGGAGTGCCACGAGGTGAGACATCCAGCGCCTCAGCCCTCTGGGCCACCGGGCCAAATGTACTATAAATTTAAAAGATTCGCAACTAAGAGCATATATGGGACACACCATTGTAAAGTCTACCAGGCTTTGGACTATTTAAGTCCATAGAAACAGGCTATATCTGTGGTTGTCCTGATGTTATAAACTCATAAATTCAAAAGAGTCTCATCCATTGCTGCATTTGGTAAAATTTGAAATATTGGGAGACAACAGGTATAATTTGAGAGCTAATAGTTAAAATTTGCCATTATGTAGCATTATAATAGCTTTGGGGATGCAACACTACAAATAACCATTTGCAAGGCCTGGAATGCTTTGCCAAATAATATAAAATCTATAAAATCATTATAGAAATTTTAGAAGGATACTAGCAAATTTTTAAGTCATGCATGTGATTGTTATTTGTAATCCTCATGTTTCTGTCCCAATGTATAACCATGTGCTCATGTGTCGAAATTCAAGTGTTAATGAATTGTTGTATTTTATATTAATTGTACAGGTAGTTGTTGAAAATAGAGTTTCCCCCTAACAAACTGTTTCCTGTATAAAAATAAACATTTCATCATGTACTCTCTGAAACAGAAATCTTTAATATTTAATTGTATATGTAAGCAATAAGACATGACTGAATTTAGGTTGTTATGGATTAACTGCACACTCTGGGGTATTATGAAGCATTTATTTATTTGTCATTTTTGACCAGAAAAGACACACAAAGCTGTGATAGCTTGTTTCCAAGTGTGTCCTAGGGGTGGGTTACATAGATCAGTTTTATTGATAGGTGAAAGTTGGCCACAGTTGACCCACTGGCACAAGGGTTGTGCTACCACCTGTGGCACTGATGACCCATGTTTGGGAGCAAATGCAGTGCATCAGAGGGTCAGCCTGGGGGAGGTAGGGTGAGCATCTGACGAACAGCTTTCCTTTTTGGGGGAAGGGTTGTGGCTCCTCAGTAAGTCAGCAACACCTGATGGAGGCTAGGTGTGCAACAGCTGGTGCTCATTGGTGGATGTCTGTAGGTTAGGTGCGGGAGTGCACCCAACCTGCACTGACATCATTGCATGTATGTTCTTCTGGAGAACCTATCCAGAAAAACCTTGAGCCAGCAGCACAGTAACACCCTTGGAATTCTACCCAAATGAAGTCCCAGGCACAGGCCTCAGCTGGGGCCTCTGGTAGATCTCATTCTCTCCCTCCAGGGATGGAGCCCCACCACAGGGGACAAGCTGTGGGCCTTCCCAGTCTGGGCAACCTGGCAGGGAAGAAGGGTGTGAGATCTGGGTGTTGAGAGTGGTAAATCCCCCACCTGTGCCTAGGAGCAAAAAGAGAGTTAAAAAAAAGAAGAAAGTTGTCCATGACACCAGAAAAGATGCCCTTCTCTTTTGCGGATGACACTGCATGCTTCCTGTTGCAGAATGGAGGACCCAGGAGTAGAGGAGGTGGAGGAGATTGCTTTCATTTCCACCCGGAGTACTGAGGAAGCTAACTCCTTAGTACTGTAAAATGTACCTGAAGGATTTGGAAAAGGCATGGGTATTCGAGATGGAGTAACCACTCAAGCAATTTCATATATTGGCATTGAAGAACCCATCCCTTGGAAGTCTGAGGCCCAGTCTGTTGATCTCATGTAGGAAAAATTACAAATGGCCCAACAACTAAATGAGAAGAGGCAATACCTCCTGGCAACGATCGTGGAGAAAGAAGCTGCGGCTGACATTGGGGGTCAGCCTAAAGTACTGACATGATAGACTCTAACAGCAGCAGGAAGCACTCTGTCAGTGATGCTTGGCTATAGCACTGACAGTAATCAGGTTGGCACACTGCAAAAGAGTGCATCTGAGGATTACACAGCTGAGACTGCGGGCTGAGCATCTCCGAATCACAAGTACAATACACCACAGCACAACATCCGTCATGGCTCAAGGAAAGGTTCCCAGCCTCCACAGGAACCCCGGGCAGCAGACTGGACAGTGGAGAGAGCCTTGATGACAGCAGGCTGGGAGCAAACAGTACCTGATGGTACCTGGATGTCTGGCTGTTCCCCGATTCAAATCCCTAGGACAGGGGACATATTGGTTCATCTTCCAGACAAGGCATGTCTTTCACCTATTTCCAGCACTATTTCCTTAGTACCATCAGTTACGGTAGGAAGGGGAGAGGTTGATACAAATGAGATGGACATAGACTTGGCACTATCACCTCAACGGGCACTCACTCAACATCCTGAATTGAATGCCTTAAAAGACTTGGGGCAAAACGCTGTGTGTTCTGAGGGTACACCCCCCCCCCACTTCAAGTGGCTCCATTTCTAATAAAGTGCTTACTACTTCCATGCATATAAGGAGAATGCAAGCACAACTCACTCCCATGCTGCTATAGAAACATAGAAACATAGATTTTGATGGCAGATAAGGACCGCTTGGCCCACAAAGTCTGCCCATTTCCCTACCTAATGGATAAGCTGCAGATCCTAGTTAACCAGCAGCCTACTTCTTCCTACCTCCACCCCCTAAAACTGCCTTATGACTGTCCCATGCATGCTTGAATTCCACCACTGTTTTTGACTCCACAACCTCCTCCGGAAGGCCGTTCCATGCATCCACAACCCTTTCTGTGAAAAAATACTTCCTTAAGTTACCTCTGAGCCGCCCCCTTCTATCTTCAAATTGTGCCCCCTTGTTCTTGCACACCTCTTTTTTTGAAAGATGCTACCCTCTTGGACTTTGTTGATTCCCTTGAGGTACTTGAAAGTTTCTATCATGTCCCCCCCTCTCCCTCCTTTCCTCGAGGCTATACATATTTAGCTCCTTAAGTCTCTCTTCATATGTCTTCTGGTGCAGACCCTGCACCATTTTAGTTGCCCTCCTCTGGACAGCTTCCATCCTGTCTATGTCTTTGTGGAGATTGGGTCTCCAGAACTACATGCAGTACTCCAGATGGGGTCTCACCAACTGTCTGTACAGAGGGATAATAACTTCTTGTTTTCTACTGGTGATGCCTCTCCCTATGCATCCCAGTATCCCTAGCCCTCCTTGCTGCCCTCTCACATTGCTTGCCCACCTTTAGGTCATCTGATATGACTACCCCCAGGTCCCTTGCCATTTTTGTTGTTGTTAGTATCTCACCCTCCATTGTGTACTCTTCCCCTGGGTTTTTGTTTCCCAGGTGCATTACCTTGCACTTCTTAGCATTGAATCTAAGCTGCCATACATTTGACCATTCCTCTAACCTTGCCAAGTCCCTTCTCATCCTTTCCACCCCACCTTGTGCATCAACTCTGTTGCAGATCTTTGTGCCATCTGCAAAGAGACATACTTTTCCTTCAGTCCCTCTGCAATGTCACTTATAAAGACATTGAAGAGGACGATCTAATACTGAACCCTGTGGTACCCACTAGTAACCCCCCATTTCTTCAGAGTGGACTCCATTTACTATTACTCTGAGTCCTATTCTCCAGCCAATTCTTTACCCAGGCTGTTATCTTGGGACCCACTCCCAGGTTGGCTAACTTGTATATTAATCTTTGTGTGGGACTGTGTCAAATGCCTTGCTAAAGTCTAGGTAGGCCATGTCCACAGCCCCTCCCTGATCTACTACTTTGGTCACCCAGTCAAAGAAATCTATCAGATTTGTCTGGCATGACCTTCCCGCTGTTAATCCATGCTGCCTTGGGTCCTGTGTCCCTCTGGCCTCTAGATACTCAACAATTCTTTCCTTCAGAAGTGATTCCATCAATTTCCCTACCACTGAGGTTAAACTAACAGGTCTATAGTTTCCTGCTTCTGCCTTGCTCCCGCTTTTGTGAAGGGGAATCACATCTGCCCTCCTCCAGTCCTCGGGTACCACCCCATCCTCCCATGATTTGTTAAAGAGGGTAGTTAGTGGTGTCACTAGTTCTACCCTTAGTTCTTTTAGAATTCTGGGATGAATCCCATCAGGCCCCATTGCTTGGTCCATCTTCAGTTTTAAGAGTTTTTTCAGAACCCTTTCTTCTGTAAATGGGCTGGTATCAACTTCTGTATCCAGAGTGTTTCTGTTGCTTGTTTTAGGTACCTCCCCCTCTTCCTTTGTAAATACTGAGGAAAAATATTTGTTTAGTATCTCTGCCTTTTCACAGTCACCATCTGCCCACCCTCCTCCCTTTATTAAGCCTCACTAACCCTCCCTTGGTCTTCCCTGGCTCCTGATGTACCTATAAAGGTTTTATCCCCTTCTTAACTGAGTTGGCTATCTTTTCCTCAGTTTGGGCCTTTGCTGTTCTGACGGCCTTCCCAGCATCCTTTTGCTTTAACTGATACAGTTCTCTGTCCTGCTCCTTCTGTGATTCCTTGTACTTCCTGAATGCTTTCTTTTTCTCTTCAACCTTCACTGCCACTTCCTTTGAGAACCACAGTGGTTTCTTACATAGTTTTGTTTTGTTTGTTTGCTTCACACAAAGGCTTGTTACCTCTGTGATGGCAGTTTTTATTATTCCCCATTGTTCTTCCACCCCTCCTTCCTGCCCATTTGCTAGTGCATTCCTTAGGCAGTCACCCATTTTGGCAAAGTCAGCCCTCCTAAAGTCCAGTACTTTTGCCTTTGTGTGGCTTGACTCTATTGCTGTGTTTATTGTGAACCATACTGTTCAATGGTCGCTAGTTCCCAGATGCTATTCCTCCTGTAATGCCTTTCGCTATGGCTTTGCCCCCAGCCCTTACTACTGAGGTCCCACCTGAGGAGGCACAGCCGTGTACTAAACAGTCTGCCCTGGCTGGTACACAGAATGCTAACTCTTTCTCTGCTGATTTCTAGCCTGACAAACCCAAGCCATACACTGTTATTTTCCATGCCCCTATTTTGCCTTCTAAAAGGCACAAGGCAGTCTGTTTCAATTATGAGGGAGGCCTGGATGAGACTCCGGATGTGATTTATGAGGCACATGACCTAAAAAAAGACTGAAATTTCTTGCCAGTGAAATATATGCAGTGATACATGTGACCAGGGGGTCCACATTTGATATTAGTTTTAAAACTTCTAGGGCACTGGAATGGTTCTGGCAAAAAAATTGTATACACTTAAGCACACACCACTATGGTCCTCATTCCTGGCAACTCCTCTCATTAAGCCAGCTCACTAAACTGTGACCATTCCATTCCACAATGAGCGAGTGAGCATCACTGACATTATATATTGGCATAAGTAGAAATGTATTGTCTTGGGAGGTTCTGAGGCAATTATTGGTTCTGAGAACATTTGGACTTGGGGTTGAAGGTGAGGGCAAATCTCAGATAGAAGGAAGCAGGGATTCAACGTCTTCTCAATGATTTTTAAGGGACAAGATTGGGAAGGGGTCTTGTTCTATGCAGGCCAGCCCAAGGCCTGCTACCAGTGTTGCTTTCAAGATCACCTTAGTGCAGCCTGCAACTGGGTAAAGAGCAGCCTGTGTGATGAAGTGGGACATGTCCACTTGCACTGTGTTAATGAACTGGAGTGCAATTTATGCAATGAGAAAGGCCGCTCATACTGGAGTTGCCCTTGGGCAGCCCATAATGAGCCAGATCAGAAGGATCAGATGCAACAAAATTTGTATGCAATGCTGGCCCAGAAATCTCATGGTATGCCAAAGCAGGCTGGCCCAAGGAGGTCAACTGGGAGTGATCAACTATGCCAAGAAAAAGTGTCTTACATAACACAGCAAGAACCCTACTCTAATCATGGACCTGGTATTGTTTCTTTCACCCCCTCCAGAACATCAGGTGGAATCCATCCCTGATAACTCTGCTGCCCTCTCCCAAACATCTGCTGTAGGAAAGACCCAAGTCACAATACATCATTCCAGATGAGTCCTCTATGGATGTAGTGTCCCCACCTTCAACACCTGACACTAGTAGACTAAGGATGGTTACCAGGAGAAGATGGAACTGGAGCAAGTCAAAGCCTAGAGTCCTGAAAACTGACATGGTGACCATAGCTAAATACTCTGCACTCCAACAAGCAATGAGGAGGGACTGAGGAGGACTCTGACGCCTCCTCTGTGCCCTCATCTCAATCAGACCCTCTTCTGAAACTGAAGAACCCACTACTGTGCCTCAACTGGAGAAAAAAGAAAAGAGGAAAAGTAAAACAAAATGAGGGGGAATTGGGGAAAAATGATACATTATGGAGGGTGCATTTATGGTTGCCATTTGTATCCCGATGCTACTCTCAAATATTACCCTTGTGAGAGCAAATGTCATCAGTATTAAGATTGTAAAAAGGAGATTAACTGCCCCTTTTTTTTCACTGTCCAGGAATGAAATAATATTCTTACAAGATAACAGAGTACATACCCTGTTGGTGGTCTCCTTGGCAAAAAGCAACTTGATGTGTTGGCCCCACATTTAATCTACTCCCCCCTCCAGTTTCATAGCATGTCCCCTTGTTCTAGAGCACCATTTATTCTCAAAAGTACTCCCTCCTGTACCTTATTTACCCCACAAGGTATTTAAGAGTCTCTATCATATCCCCCACTCCATCCTCTCTTCCAGGGTGTACATATTGAACTCATTTAGCCTCTCCTCATAGGGCTGTTGATGCAGACCTTCCACCATTCTGGTTGTCCTCCTCTGGACCGACTCCACTCTGTCTATGTCCTTCCTGACATATGCCTCCAGAACTGGACACTGTACTCAAGATGGGGTCTTATTAGTGATCTATACACAGGCAACAACACCTCCCACTTTCTGCTGGTGATACCCCTTCCTATGCACCCCGGCATCCCACTAGCCGCCTCGACTGCCTTGTCACACTGCCAGGCCACCTTTAGGTCACTCAATATGATTAACCCCAAGCTCTTTCTGTTGGTCATTGACAGTAACACTCCACACATTTTGTACTCCACTCCTGGGTTTCTGTGGACCAAGTACATTATTTTGCACTTTTTTGCATTAGAACCCAACTGCCATACCCTTGACAACTCCTCCAGTTTTTTTCAGATCTCTGCCCATCTTTAACACCCCCTACAGAGTGTCCACACTGTTGCAGATCTTGGTGTCATCTGCAAAAAGGTAGACCTTTCATTCCAGGTCCTCTGCTATGTCACTTATAAAGGGTATCCTGTGAACAAGGTGTCCGCAATTGAGCACCTACAAAAATGGTGACTCAGTTATGGCACCTGTGTTCAGGGCTACCTGGCAAGGTAGCGTGGTGGGGAGGGTGGACAGCTGGGAGTGCAGGGTGCAGGTGCGTGGCACAGTTATTTTTTTTTTGCTGGCAGCTGGCTTTTTATTTTAAGCATTTCACCCCTTCCCCCAACATGCCCCCGGAGCTGAGAATCCATTAGTATTGTGGTGTGGGGCACAGCCTCACATTAAAAATCCCTAGATCTCAGGATACCTTTTTGTATTTGCCATAAGTGTGCATCACCGAAATTTGTTTTCAGTGATGTACACTCTCTCTAACAGTGATCGCTATTCCATGATCACCGTTATGACATAGAACCCTTATAAAGACATTAAAGAGGAATGGTTCCAGATCATGCTGCTCTGCATGTCAAGGAACATATAAACTTTAAAAACTTTAAATTTCTACTTTTTTCTTGGAAACCGATGCTGGCATGTGCAGATTATGGTTTCTGCTCAGCTACGTACCACATCAGACAATGGGGCATTCTCAGAAATCTGGAGTGAGCAGTTCAAAGAATCAGCTCATCACTGAAGATCAAGCCACAACCAGCACCGTGTAGTTGGCAGGACCTGATCCCCCTAGAAGACTCTGCAGACATCCATGCAGGTGACAGACTTAAAAGTGGAATCCATCTAACAAGATTTTACAGAGCAGATGTTAAAACTTGAAGTCAGCTCTAAAGTTGAAGTTTCTGCTGAAACACCCGCAACTGAAGCCTATCCTAAATGACTTTTGTAAAGCCTACAGAATCTCCCCTTAGCAACCAGACCTCAGAGAGGCTTACCAAGGATAGTGCTACTGGTAACAGTTAGTGCCATGGTTAGAGACCATTTTCTGCAAAAATCTCTTAACTACAATGGGGTGACACTTCATATTTTTCCACACTTGTCGTATGCCACAAGAGCTCGCAGAAATAAATTTGATGCCATTCAAACTAGGCTCTGGAGCCTGTGATTTAGTCACTCCCTACTGATGCCTGCTCATTTATGAATTCAGTATGGAAGGCATACCTTTCAATATTCGGACCCAGTAGAAGTGGTCAAAAAGGCTGAAGCCATCGCTTATGAATTTGAGACCACCGGTTCCCAGCTCCATCCAGATTTGAAGGAAGACACTTGAACTGAGGACAATCTGCAAGTACTTTCCCTAAATTAAGCCACACTCAGTAGTGTGCCTTTGATCTGAACGATATACATTGACTCATGTTTTATTATCCAGGAAAAAATGGCAACCAGACAATGCAGCCGCGCTTCAAATGAAAAATACATACCGCATGCAGAAGAGTTGTGATCAGGCTTCTCCAGTGAAAGAAAACCCAAAGAAACGATGGGGTATCTGATTCAAAAGTCCATTTTATTGTTTAAAAGGACCTGCTACTCCAGAACAAAGCCAAACTGATGCTTGAAAACATTTGCCTTTGTTCTGGAATAGCAGGTCATTTTAAACAATGAAGTGGACTTTTGAATCAGATACCAAATAATTTCATAGGGGTTTCTTTCACTGGAGAAGCTTGAGCTCGACTCATGTTTTATTGATATTTTTGTTATATCAGATCATTAAAAGGTGCAATTTACATTTCTATTATTTATTCCGTTTTATATTCTAGGTCCTAAAGTGGATTTATAAATTAACTTATGGTGGTTTGGGATGGGAGGGGGTCTCCCCTGACTAATGGTGGATGCCACGTGGTGTTAGAGAGCTGAAGAGCAACCACTTGAGACAGTCGGGGAGGATCACTCACTGTAATGAAAATGACTTTCTGTGATGTTTAAGATATGATAATTGCTATTACTATCTCTAAACAGGGTCATACGTTTTCCTGTATGGTATGCTCTGTTTTCCCACCACAGAGTTGCCTTTTTACTCAGTGTTTATTAATGTTGTCATTGGCTGAGCTCAGATTGTTACTGAATGGGGCAAGTTGGTTTGTTATAACATTTAACATTTCTATTAAGTGAAGTTCCACAATGTGCTGGGGTTTTCTATATAAGTGCTACCCATGTTATGGAATAAATATGCCTGAAGTCGGGGTCATAACAGCACTTGGTGTTGAATATAGTCATGTTTAGGATAAAAATTTTCAAATAGACCACCAAAATGTCTTGCAGGGTGTAGCATATGTTGGGCTTGTAACAAACTCAGACTGCATTTTGAACTTTCCCCGATATCTGTAAGCAAGTCTGTATAGGCTGAGGTCTTCTCTATACATTTTCTGGATCTGTATTCAGTGCAATGCCGTACCAGAGTTTATTGTCTGTAATTGATTATTTTAAACAGCAATAAAACATAAATTAAAAAAAGGAGTATCAGTCCCAGCACTGAACCTTGAGGTACCCCGCTGGTCACCCTCCCTTCTTCTGAGCGAACCCCGTTTACCACTATCCTCTGTCTCCTATCCCCTAACCAGTTTCTTACCCAGGTTACCACCTTGTTGCCCACCCCAGTCTACCAAGCTTACTTACCAGTCTCCTACAGTATGTTGAACGATGTCAAAAGTCTTATTGAAATCCATGTAGGCCACATCCACTGCTCCTCCCTGATCTAATTTCTTGATAACCAAGTTTAAAAAATCTATCAGATTTGTTTGGCAGGACCTCCCCCCTGTAAATCCATGCTGCATCAGATCCTGTAACCCACTGGATACAAGATATTCCACAATCCTTCCCTTTAGCAGTGTTTCCATTAACTTTCTCATCACCAATGTCAGGCTGACAGGCCTATAATTGCCTGCCTCTTCCCTGCTACCACTTTTGTGAAGTGAGACTACATCTGCCCTTTTCCTGTCCTCCGGGACCTCTCTGGTCTCTAGTAAGCTGTTAAAAAGGTGTGTCAGAAGTGAAGTTAGCATCTCCTTGAGTTCCCTCAATACCCATGGACGCACCCTCTCTGGTCCCATAGCTTTGTCCACCTTCAGGTTAGCAAGTGCTTTCAGGAATCTCCTCAGAAAAAGGACTAGTGTCCACATCCCTCCCATTAAAGCTCCTGATGCCTTTTTGCAGTCCTTCCCCTGCCACTGTAAACACTGAGCAGAAGTATTTGTTCAAGATGTCTGCATTTTCCTGGCTCCCCTCTGTACAATCCCCCCTCCTGCTTTAACAATAAAATCCCTCCCTTTGTCTTCCTTTTTTTGCTTACACACCTAATAAATGTCTGGTTCCCTTTTGATACTGTCTGAGCTATTCTTTCCTCAGTTTGTACCTTTGCACCCTTACTGCTTTCCCTGATTCCCTCTGTTTCTCTTGATACACTTCCCAATCCTCCTCCCTCTGCATCTTTTTATATCTTTTGAACGCAACTCTTTGAGCCTTTACCTGTCTTCAGGCCATATCCTGATACTGGATGTTAAATTGCGTGTGCATATGTACAGGTTCATCAATGTTTATGCACCACAGTTTAAAACTGCAAGGGCTGATCTCCTAAAATTGATTTGGCTAGGGTTGTCAAAACCCACTGAAGTGTTGGGTTCTGGCTCTAGTCTAGAACTTTTGAAAAAAGTTTCAAGGTTCTAATCTTTTTTAGAACTTGAACCCTATTCTTTAATTGGAATGTAAATAGTGAAGATAATACTGAAATACATGTCATGAAATTGTGGAGAAAAAGAAATACAGGCTGTTCAATATATGGAGAAAGAGAGATGATCATGTGTGACTTTGACATGACTATAGCTACGTTTATCTGTGGTTCTTTTGCCAGGCTACCCCTGTAGTTCACTGGGTGGAGCAACAAACCACTCCTCCCATCAGGACTTCAAAGGCCGCTGCTCCTGGCTAGTCCAGGATTTGTTTCTTTCGTTGCAACCGGAGGCTCGGCCCTCCGCGCTGCCCCCTTCCATTTCTCCATTTGAGCCTCCCAGCTTTCTCCTTTTCAGTTTTGGCTCCATGTCAAGCATTTCTCCCTGTCTGCCTTCTTGGAGCTGGCACTCCTGTTAGTCCCTCCGGCTCCAGCGCAGCACCAGTTTACCTCTGATTCACTTGCTCGTCTCCCCTGTACCTTGTTTTTCTGCTGTTTCTTCTGCCACTTCTTGCCTGCCACAGCTCCATATCCCTGCCCCGGCACTTCCAGGTGTGCATCGTCCACCTTGCTCAGCTTTTCCCTGCTCCTTCCTGGGAACTCTCCACTCTTCAGCTCTCCACCTCTGCTTCAACTGTTATTCTTGGGATAACCACCTACCTGCTTCTGCCTCCTGCATGGTGCAACACAGGCTCCATTTGGCTCCCTTTGCAGCTCTGTTCTTCCTTATACCTGGTTTTCTGGAGCTCCTCAACATCTCCCCTGGCACCCGTTTCTTCCCGAGTTCCTCCACTTGCCGCTCCACCATTGTGTCACCTCCCTCACCTCACATCATCCAGTTTCTGTCACCGCCATTCTGCCTTTCTTGTTCTCTTTGCGCTTTCTATCTTAGCTCGCTGCCATTTTATCCCAGTACTTTTGGTTAGTCTGCTCCTTCTGTTCTTGCAGTGTCAGGACTCTCATTTTCATTTGGATTTTTTGCTCCCTGTTTCTCCTCTAATCCCCTCTTTTGCTCATCCTTTTCCCTTTCTATAACTGCCCCCAAAGAATCTGTATCTTCACTTCAGCTTTGTATCTTCTCAGCCATGCCTTTTTGAGGGGACTCCTGCCCTACTATCTCCTACCTCATTACTCTGGTTTCCTATTGTTCTTCATTCCTTGGGGCTGTCTTTTGTCTGCCCCCCCACCCATTCACCATGGTCCTCTGGTTATCTGTTCATTCTGTCCTTCCTGCAACTTCCTCTTATGTCCCCCTTTCTCCTGTAATTTTATTTTGCTTCTTGATGTCTCGGTGCTCATTTATGGCTCTCTGTTTTTTCCCCAAGATGGAGGACTAATGGGTCCCGGTGGACACCGTGGCTCTGGGCAGCCGGCTTTCTACCATCTCCCACTCATACCGATACCCCTGTCTTCTATTCTCTTGCACCATCTGCCTCTTCCACCTCGAAGCGGCTCCTCCTTCCATTCACTGTGGCTGCAGTGCTTCCTGTACACTGTGCCATTCTGGCCTTTCTGGCTATCGCACTTCCACCATTACCTTGTCCCTCTCCTCTCCCATCCCTATCCCACCATCACCGTACCTAATTGTCTCTTTCTCTTACTCTAGTCCTACATTTCAGACCACTCAACTCATATCTCCCTCTATTCCATGTCAGCCTCGATCATTCTCATACCTCATCCCTCCTATACCCTACCTGCCTTCATATCTAGTGATTATGCCTGGTACTTCATACCTTCACCATCTGCTGCGGGCTGCACCTGGCCATTCTCCTCTCTCTCTCTCTCTCTCTCTCTCTCTCTCTCTCATATGCAATCAATCTACTCCTAATTTGGCTTATCAATGGATCCAGTTGGCATGCACTCCTGTGGTTGCTACTTGTAATCTCCTCCTCCGGACCCATGTCAGGGTCTCCTTCACTCAATCCAGCCTCTCTGTAGGTCTACTCATTCGCAATGACTAATCGAGCATATTTCTCATATGGGTCCTATGCTACCTCGACTCTACCTGCTCTCCATTCAGAAACTTGCCTTCCATGGCCATTGCTCCATGGCTTGGGAATAGCCTGTAGCTGATGGTCTTGCTCTGCACCCCTGAAGTCTGCATCTTGAGCATGGGAAGCTCGGAGCGTGGTCTTTTTCCCTGGCCCATAGTGAGAATGTCTTTGCTCCAGGTGGACCTTCAGTCATCCCTCATTTCGGCGACACCTCTGGATGTAGGATGTACAACTTCAAGCTGCGATGGGTGGGCTCTCATCATCAGGGCCCCTTTGGCTACCCAAGCGGGTTCAGAGGCATCGTCTATGCCATTCTCCATCTGACCACCTGGTCTTTTTGTAGGTTCATTTAGGCTGGCTGAGTGCCTCATGGTCATTTCTCTCCTTTGCTTTTGGGAGTCTAGTTGCAGATATGTCACTCACAACCCTCAAAAGCTTTCCTGTTAGAAGGACAGAGCAAGAGCTTCTTCCAAATTGAAATCTTTTCCTCTTCCCCCAGTCTTGACTCTGAGTTGCAGTAGTTGAACAGTCACTAACCAAAACATCCTTTAACCTGGAGGTAAGGCAATCTAGGCCTTGGATTCCCCCCAAAGATTTCCTCCTCATGGGTTTTTTTTTCCTCTCCTCTGTGCCGATGGTCATAATATTAGACAGAGTTAGTGCTTCCATAGGTTTCGTAGTTAGATTCCACTATTGGATGGAGTCAGATGATGACCCCAGATGTTCCCTCTCTCCTTAGGAAGTCTGCCCTTCTGCATCTTGTCAGCTTTTTACTTCGTTCATTGTCCTCATCATCTATTGTTCCTCTCCTGTCCTTCCCAATTACGTCTATCGACCTCCATTTCCATTCTCGATATCTTCTGACTTCTTGCTTCCTTCAATACTCTACACCCTTTTGGGTACTCTTTTTGGGCTTCTTCCTAAGATACCTTTAGCTAAGGGAATCATTCTAGAGGCACCTATAGGGGTGTAACCCTTCACTAGGGTTAATCATCGTCGTACCCCTACAGGGTGGTATATCCCATGGATAGAGAGGCGAACAGCCACAATGAATCTAAGTCACACAAGCATACATCATACCAGTTGCATAAGCACGTTGAGTTGTCTGCTAAAGCCAGTAACTTACAGGTGCTAAAAGGGCCACCCACCCACCCATATGTTGAAAATCTTCCTGCTGCAGCTGGATTAGATTTCCTGAGTGCAAAAAATAATAATAACCACATTTATTTATTCACTTGAAGATGATATCATCACCAATATTCTTCAGTAAAGTATTAATGAAAACATTAATTTACATTAGCTAACCTCAGCGACTTGCTGCTGTCACTTTTAAATAACTCAAACAGTTTCTACGTGTCAAACTTTCTATACGTAACAAAGTCAAGTTACTGCAATCTACTGATTTTTCTCTCCTCTCCGAGTCCCCTTACCCAAAACATTTATGGGATTTATCTATTTTCCCTCTCTCTGGCAATATTTCTGGGATTTATGACACACAATGAGTGCTGGATAGCACATGGTCATTCACTTGGTACAGTGCAGTTAAAGTGATTACAGCATGACTTATGGCCAATACGTCACATAGGAGTCACAGATAGTTTTCAATGGATAAGGGATTTCTCTCTCCACCCCAAGTCCTGTCACGCAAAATATTTCTGTGATTTATTTAAAGGGAAACTTGAGTATACAAAAGCCTCATACCTCAGTGTGGGGCAGCCTCTGACTGGCAGATTCATATCACTTTTATTTTAGTGACTTCTTACAGTTTTGTACTTTATCTGGTTGATCCTGCCATCCCTCCTGCCAGCATAGTGATTGTCGACTGTTTATCTATACTTAGTCACAGTATAGTACCCAGACCTGCACATCTCAAACCAGAGCTATTAATAGGTCCAGCCATAGAGCTGTGCTATACATGCTCCTGTGGCTTCTCCCTGACTCATACGTCGGACACGGGACAGCCATGGGAAGTTGGGGGATGAGCCTCTATTGGTGCTCAGTCCAACATGCCGGCAGGGGAGACTTTTGTTTTTTGCTACTTACAGCAGGATCAACCAGATAAAGTACAAAACCATAAGCAGCCACTATGGTGAAAATTATACTCGTTATGTGAAACTGCTAATCAGGGGCTGAGGTTTGGGGCTTTAGCACGTGGATGTTTCCTTTTAAAGATACCACATGATGAGTGCCAGGTGGCACAGGGTTACACACTGGGCACAGTGCAGTCAAAGGGAGTGCAGCAGGAATGATGGCCAGTATGCCACATAGGAGTGGCAGAGATTTTTTAATAAATACATTATTTTTCTCTCCTCACTGAGTCCCATCATCACCCAAAATATTTTGGGGAGAGGAAGGAAACAGCAACCCTCCCTAGTATCCCACCTCAGTTTATGCCAGTGCTGTTTGACTCGCCATTCCCTTTCCAAACCCCAATGCCTGCCTTGTTTTTCTTTTAATTTATTTTTGTTTATTTATTTTCTTTTGGTAATTTAAAACAAATATATTTTTCTTAGGCAGTTAGGCACTACTAGTAGCACTAACAGTGACCTTCCCCAGTAGTTCCCACCCACCTTAATTTATGCCACTGCTGCTGGTCCCACCAGTTCCTTACTCCCATCCCAAATTCCAGTCCATGCCTTGTATTTCTTTGAACTTTAAAAAAGAAAGTTTCTTAGACAGTTAGGCATTTCTAGCAGTTACCCTTCCCACATCACTTTATGGCACTGCCTGGCTCCTGACCCACCAGTCCGTTCCCAACCCCTGCCTTCTTGCAGTTCTTCCCAAATTTATTTTTCTTAAGTGCTACTAGTGCCTGCCTCTAGAGTGTGTAGACCTTTGAGTCCATTCCACACAAGTGTTTTTTGGAGCACGATCTGCTATGCCAGCTGCACCAGTGCACCTGCCAAAATAACATCTGCTGCCACATAGCTCAGTGCTCCGTGTCTATATTCTGCATAAGTTTTCTGACTGAATCACGTGACTGAGGGGCCTTGCCACAGCACATCTCATGATAGTGAGCCCACCCAATGATGTCCCTGCCCTGAATCATCCTCCCTGGCCCCCCAGCCTTACACTTACTGAGTTCCAGTTCCTTCTTGTCCCTCCTCCCTGTCCCATTTGTATGTACTACCCACCTCCCTTCCCAGCTGTGTCCCACAAAAAAAGTCCACCCAGCACCAGAGTTCAGTGGCTACACAGTCCCTCCCACAACAGCAAACATCACACTTGTTCCCATTCACAGCACCCCCCAAGTGCACCCACTGCTGCAAGTTCTGTGGCTGCCCGGTTCCTCTCCCAGTGAGATTACTGGCTGCTATGCAAGGTGAGCTAAGAAATTTAAGAAAACAGAAAATAAAGTCAAACCCTTATGTGAACCCAAGCAGGGCTCAAATCTTCTTAGAACTAGTTCTGACAATCCTAGATTCAACTACATCCTTTTTCTTCTAAACTTGTCATTTTAGGGGTGACTTTAACTGTGGCCTTTCCTCTTTGGACTATGGTGCAAAAAACCATTATAATCTTTTGTGGCTTGCCTTTCTTATGTAACCTTATACAAACACTAGGTCATCAGATGCATATTACAAACAGACAAACAAAATGGACCCCACGTTCTTCAAAGGTAAACTGTTCACCAGAACTGATTTCCCATTTCTCTCATACGTACTGTTGCATTCTGCCTCCATGTACCTGATGGAACTCTCGGATCATGAAATGGAAGCGATAACTACAGGTGTCTCCCCAGGGCAGAATCATGGTCTTGTAGTGTAAATATTAAATTCTGCACTGTTAGAGAACCACTGCACTGTTAGAGAACCAGGCTGTGTGAACAGCATTGGGTAAATATACATAGCAGCAACAAAATCTTAGTTTTTTTATCATGACCTGCTCAGTTGGTTGGAAGATACTAAAACAGAACTCATGGCCGTTTTTAAGTCTCGGGGCAAGTTGTATGGTGAATCTGAGTACTTCAAGTATCTGAGTAAGCGCCACCAATTGCAGAAGTTTATTTTCACTCTCTACAGAAACAGGGAATGACTACAACCAGCAGATCTGTAATATCAGTAAAGAAATGTTTCAGTTCCATTTACAAAGGAAAGTCACTATGCAGAAAGTACAACAATTTGGAACCCACAGGAAACATACTCAGCTGTGCCCTTATGAGAGCTGCAAAAAAAGGATAGATGAAAGAACTATGTGCAGTGTACTTAACAAACACGGTACCCTACATAGAGATATGTGAAGTGTGCTTGGCGAACACGGTATCCCACATAAAGATATGTGAAGTGTACTTGGTGAACATGGTATCCTACATAGAGATATGTGAAGTGTACTTAGTGAACACAGTACAGTAGCAGCCACAGACACCGCCAGATATTTCCAGAAATTTCTGTGATATTTCCAGAAATATCTCCTGCTTTGTGCATTTCCACAGTGGGGGCCGCAGAAAGAAACTCTTCAGAAATTTTGTGAAATACCTGGAAATAGCTGGCAATGTCTCTGGCTACTACTGTACCCTACATAGAGATATGTGAAGTGTGCTTGGCGAACATGGTATCCTACATAGAGACATGTGAAGTGTACTTGATAAACAGGGTACCCTACATAGAGATATTGACTGGATGTTCCACTGGTCTCAGACTATGTTCAAAAACCTCTTTGGCCCAGGCTTCACCTTCACTTCCATTTCTGGTAGGGAGCACTTGTTTTTTCAAACTTGCACCTTCATATAGTTGCTGACTGCTACCTGCCTGCACGTACCTCAGAAACTTCTGCTGCTGAGGTAGCTTTGGTCATTACATCCCTAAAATCTAATACTGCTCCAGGTCAAGATGACTTAACTAGTGAACTATATAAATTGATAACTCCAGTGCTCACAGTGGAATTAACACAGGTCTTTCAATTTATGTTACAAAATAAGACACTCATCCCCAGCATGAGAGAAGGTATCCTAATTTTTTGCACAAAACAGGTGACAAAGGAGATATTTCAAATTGGAGACCCATCTGCCTCTTGAATAATGTTATTGAAAAGTCTAACCTCCAGATTACTTTAGATGATAGGGCATCTGGTAACCCTGTCGCAGGCTTGTTCAGTTCAAGGCAGGGCTAGTCACGCTTATTTATTGTTGTTAGGGGAGATAGTAAAAAGAGGTGATACTGGGAGAATGGATAGCTTCTTCTTTTCTATGGATCAGTGTAAAGCATTTGATCACGTTTTGTAGAAACATAAAAATAAAAACATTGGTTTTATTTGCAGAAAAGGACCTTTAGGCCCCTCCAGTCAGCCCTTTGTCCCTGCCTATTCTATCACCACTGACCCTAGTTGGTCATAGACATCACTCCCTCCCCCGTTCTTCTACCTCATATGCCCCTGTGGCTATCCTACACATGCCTGAAGATCCCCACAGTCTTTTCCCCCACTACCTGCTCTGGCAGGCTATTCCAGTCATCCATCACTCTTTCTGTAAAGAAGTATTTCCGCACATCTCTCCTAAATGTCCCCCCCTCTTAGCTTCAATGCATGCCTCTTTATTCTAGTACCTTTTTTCTCTGAAATAGACTGTCCACTTACACCTTGTTCACTCCTGGGAGGTACTTGTAGGTTTCAGTAACGTCCCCATCATGCTCTCTTCTCTTCCACGGAGCACATGTTGAATTCCTGCAGCCTTTTCTCATATGGCTTCTTGTGCACCCCCCCTCACTATTTTGGTTACCCTCCTCTGTAACGCCTCCACTCTTTCAATGTCCTTGCAGAGGTGCAGCTTCCAGAACTGGACACAGTACTCCAGGCGGAGCCTCACCAGTGAGTGATACAATGGCGGACCCACCTTCCTAACTCCTCCTGCTAGAAATCCCTCTCCCAATGCACTCCAGCATCCTTCTAGACTTTCCCACTGCTTTGTGGGATTCGACACCATCCACCACACACTTTTGATTAATCATCTGAATTCAACAGGGCTTGAGTTCTCAGCTCTGACATAGTTTGGTTCATACTTGTCTAACAGACAACAATGTGTGAGGTTGGGAGGTGTATGCTTAGATCCAGTTTTCATTAATACAGGGGTACCACAGGGGTCAGTATTGGGTCCCTTGTTGTTCGTACTGTATGTTAATGATATCCCAAAATTCTGTTCTACTGAAACAAAAATCTTTCTATATGCAGATGACACCATAATGTATATGCAACTTCAAGATGTAGATTTGGCATTAGATGCTTTACAAAAGGACTTCCTTACTGTACAGGGTGCACAGAAGGACTTAAGATTACTCTTGAATGAAAGAAGACCCAATGGTTATTATTTGAAAAGAGAAACAAAAAAGATAAAATTACACAAGATATAAAAACTGTTTTGGGAGTTGTGATAAGTAGGGTCAGCCGTTATAAATACCTGGGGTTGATATTAGATAGTAACCTTACTTTTGAATACCATGTCAATCACATATCTAAGAAATGTAGGCAACTGCTGGGCTTCTTTTATAGGAATCATGCATTATTTATGATTCAATTTAGGAAGTTGTTGGTAAATTCATTATTTTTGCTGATACTTCACTATGGAAACTTCATTTACAGTAAAACTTCTAATATGTTTTGGAGCACTTTAGATTTGCTTTATAACAGTGTTATAAGATTTATTCTTAATTTGCCTTATAGGATACACAGATGCACTCTGTACAGTGAGGTAGGTTGGACTTCCCTAATAGGCTGAAGGGAATTACATTGGTATGTGTTTGTATACAAATTCATACTGAGATTGCTGCCTTCATTTTTGTTAAGCAAACTGCAAGCTAAAAATACTTCTAAATACATTTTGCAAACAAATTCTTATCATTTTCCTTATCAAATTCCTAGGAGTAGATCGAAATATGGGGATAAGACTTTAGCTATAGCAGTACAACGAACTTGGACATTATTACAAAAAAGGATGGGATTAAACATTTTGCCTACTCCGACACATTTTAAGGCCTCTTTAGGAAAAATATTCAACAGACATTGCAATTGTTTTGGATGAATGAGTTTGGTCTATACATTTTTAATGGAAATTAATACTTGCTAATGTAAAATTAGAATGTATTTATGATAAATGTATTTGTATGTTGTAACACTGTTTTATGTTTGGACACAATTGTGAACTAGATGAAATTTTCTCAGTTTTGCTATCCAATAAATGATTGATTGATTGATTGATTGTCGCACTACCTAACTACCTTGAGGTCATCAGAGATGATGACCCCTGCACTTTTTAGCATTGAAACCCAGCTAACACCACTAGATTATTCCTCTAGTTTCCTGAGATCCCTTTGTATTCTGTCCACCACATCCTGAGTGTCAGCGCTGTTGCAGATTTTTGTATCATCTGCAAAGAGGCATACCTTACCCTCAAGCTCCTCTTCAATGTGACATATGAGGACATTGAACAGGACCGGCCCCAGAATTGAACCCTGTGGTACCCCACTAGTCAATCTCCTGTTGCCTGAGTGGCTACTATTTACCACCACCCTTTGCCTCCTATCCCTTAACCAGTTTGATACCCAGCTTGTCAATTTCTCCCCCAACCTCAGGCTGCTTAGTTTCTTAACTTGCCTCCTGTGTGGCACAGGGTTAAAAGCCTTACTGAAGTCCTTATAGGCCACATACACTGCTCTCCCTTAGTCCACATCCCTGGTAACCCAGTCAAAGAAATTGATAAGATTAGTTTAACATGACCTCCCCCTGTGAAACAAATAATGCTGCCAGTGGTCCTGCAGCCCTTTTAATTCCAGGGGCTCCACAAGCATCTTCTTCAGTAGTGTCTCCATTAACTTTCCCACCACTGATGTGAGACTGACTAGCCTGTACTGTAGTCGCTAGCATCCTTCCTACTGTTGCTTTTGTGCAGAGGGACCACACTGGTCCTCCTCCAGTCCTCTGAAACTTCCCCCATCTCCACTGAGTTGCTAGAAAGCACTGCTAGAGGGACAGCCAGCACTGTGCTCAGTTCCTTTAGGACCCTTGGATGAATCCCATCTGGTCCCATTGCCTTATTCTCCTTTAAGGCTTCCAATCCCTTCCAGACCCCTTCCACTGAGAATGAACATAGGTCCACCACCACCCCACCTCACCCGCCCCCCCCCCATTCATCACAAGAATATCTGTGGTCTGAATACAGAAATATGTGACTCTGACACTTTTATAGTCTGGTCGCAATGCCTGTATGACTCTGCTTATGTCACACCATGTGTAAATAGCTGGATCAGCATGGCCTGCAAAGTATCAAAAGGGGTCTGGCAATGCTGTCCCCTAAGCCCTATCCTTTATGTACTTTCCAGAGAAAAGGCAGGTACACCTTCTGTCCAATGCCTGAAGGGGGCCTGAACCAGGAAAACTGTAAAGATTTTTTATTTAAAATTAGTACATTATACCTTCTGAGTAACTTTTCTCATATTTTTCATCATCCACCAAATAGTAGACTGCATTATACAAATTGAGCCATACTTGGGGCAGGGCAGCAACAACAAAAAAAATCAGATGTTACTCATTCATTTTTTATGGGATGGGCATTGAAAGTCTCATTACTTCAATATATTCAAAGTCAAAGCAGGTCCAAGTGTACTTAAGTACAGTCCAAAGAATTGTACATACATACTCTGTACAGCTGATAATTATTCAAAGATTGTTTAGCGATTTTGCTAATTATTATACCATAAACTTTAAAATGCAAATACTTCAAAAGTGCAAATCAAGCAAAAAAGTACAATGTCCTATGCAAAGCAAAAATCTCAAGAAGCCTTGCGATTCAAGTGGTTGCATTCTTTTGATACACTATTTAATTAATAAATAGTTGACTGAACTGAGATATTGCTTTTTCCTTCAGTGCTGACCCTTACTCTACTGAGTGGAGTTGTTTGTATTCAGTCTTGTGCAAAAACATTTGTAAAGAGCTGGTCTGATAGCCAGCCCAGTGGTGTGGAGGGCTGAGGTGTTGCACCTTACCTTCTGCCATGCTGGTGACCCATGTTTAGTGGTGAGCATGGGTCTCTGGGGGTCAGCTGGTGGGGAGGGCTAGGTGAGGACTGAGCAGCCACCATAAAGCTGTCCTCACCTGTTGACTCTCCCAGCCTTTGACCACCTGTGTGTGGAGGCGTGTGGTTGTGATGCAGGCATCAGAGGGGGACTTGACACTAGGCCAGGGGTGGGAGGAGCAGAGTCATCTTGGGCCAAGGCAGACGTGCATGCCCAACCTTGTCTGGGGCTCTGGAGAAAAAGGGGAGAAAGTCAGTGGGAAAACTAGGGGTTGGGGCTTATTGAAGCCCCCCTCCCCCAGAGTTGGTGCCAATGGCTCACTCGGGGCTAAGAGGACCGAGGAGTCAGAAGACTCAGGACAGCCATGGTGCTGAAATGGATGGGCTCATGCAGCCACCCAGCCTGCCAGAGAAGCATAAAGAAAAGGATGAAAAAAAAGAAAGAGCTGGTCTGATGACAGGTCATGCCTGAAATGTCACCACACTATCCTCATGCCTTATGACAGTTACTTAGTTCACCAACACAGTAATCAAATTTTCAGTCCTATCTTTGATATTTCACACCTGGATATTATTGGGTACATGTTTTATCATTTGAAGCTGACCAAATTTGCCTTAAGTCATTGAATCTTGCGTAAACCAGGAATGAGCTTTTCGAGTACTAATCATGAGGTCTTCCACTTTGCCACATCCAGCTACACTACCAGACTGTAAATATATTGTCTACTGCAGCTTATTTATACATAAAAAAGCCTTGTTTTCTAACTGCGGCTTTTTGCAAGTGCAACTTTACAGTAGTCGGGCATCTCCTAATACAGAGTGGTAGTGAGTAGTAATTTTAAATGAAACATCTGTACAGCTTCCCTGATGCTAGCCCCCCTGGAAGAGTTGGAGAGGAGGAGTATCTGCTTCTTCTCTGGATTGTGTCCCTTTGGGAGAAAGGGCACTGGCTGGTTGTACCTTGGAGGAGCTGGAACTTGTATGTTTCCTTTATCTACCTTGTTTGAGCCTTTTATTACTAAAACTTGAACAAGACCTCCTGATTCTCTCCTTAAGAAATGAAGAACACACTGTTGTTTGTTAAACTTTGGCTTATGCAGACAATGTGTGCCTATTAGTGTAGGACACAGCCTCAGCCCAACAGACTTTAAGATGGTTTAGCTTATCTGGGCTGTTCTCTGGCCACTCACCCAACTTAAAGAAGTGTATAGGCAGGTATTTGGGTGGTGATGCTCTACAACTTACTTCAGTGGCATGGATGTGACTCACAGAGGAGCCTTTGACCATTCTTGGGAATACATTTGGGACTGTTGACCTTGTCTAGTTAAACCAGGGCAAAAACTTGAGATTCAGAAGAAAAAGGTTGTCCACTAGAATAAATTACGGGTGGGGAAAAAGAAAAGGATTTTTATTGACTTTTTTATTTATTATTTTTTATTTTACAATTTTTGGCCTGGAAAGACACACAAAGCCAAGGCTTGTTTTCAGGCATGTCCTCAGAACAGAGGGAAGTTAAGTGACTTGCTCATGGTCACACACAATGCAAGTTGTGGCTGGGGGATTCAAACCCAGTGCTCCAGGTCTGCATCTCAATGCTCTTAACCAATACACTATACTGCCTCCCTTAATTAAGACTTTTTAAATTCCTGCCATATACATTCATTGCAAAAATACTGCATTAATGCACCATTAGGGTTGCTACATCAAAAGTAGGGAAATTCAACCTTAGGGTTTAGAAGGGTAACATCGCACACCCACTGTGCATGCAGGAACAGGCTTCACAGAAGTGTTTTGGCATTTTGCACCCTACCTTACCCTACCCTGAGGGTGGCCACGATGGCTTAAACACTGAATGAGCTAAGATAACAGCCTTCCAGAGGAAGCCATATTTTATGTTTTGACAAAAATTTGGAAATATTTATTAGAAACTGAATTTTGTAATGTTGATGAAAATGTTAATAATGGAATGACTACACTAAGTACTTAGACTGTTCATATACAAAATCTTAAAATACAGTTACCATGTTTATGCCTTGAAATGAATGTATACATACCTCCTATATCCAACAAGTGTTGTAAAAAAAACATAGAAATCATTTAATGGTTGTGAGTTAAATAATGGTTATTTTATATACATTTATAAACACAGAAAATGAAGTGATTTATAATATGAATGGACATATGAATAATGTGCATAATCCTGGTGCTATACATTAAGGTAACTGGGATATTTATCCACTTCTTAATAGTTTGAATCTGACAATTAGAAAATGTAAATGTTCTGATAGAACAGAAATGATTAATTTATTGAGTTACATTTTTTTTTTAGTTGTTTAACGAAGAGTAGCACACTAAGCTTAAAGCTTTTTTACAGGTGTGGCCTGGGAGCACAAGGAAGTTAAGTGACTTGCTCAGGATCGCACAGTATATAAGTGGAAGCTGTGGGATTCAAACCCAGATCTGGTCTGCTGGATATCACCAGATTTGCAGCTCAGAGCCTTAAACCGCTGCACTATTATAGCCCGTATCCATGAAGAAGAGAGTTATATAATCTTGAAACATTGGATTATGATATGAAAAGGCTATTTTGAAACCAGAAAGAACACAAAAAAGATAAAAAAAAATTGAAAATAAGAAAATAAGAAAATAAATAAAAAACATTTTTTTGCACCATATGTAATCGAGTGGTCAGCCCAAATATTTTTTCTCTTCGAAGCAGATTAAACTCCATCAAAAGAAATGCTACATATCTCCCCATCAAATGGCAGATTGGATTTAATATTTATTTATTTTATCTATTGAATTCTCTGAATTACAAACCTTTGAGTCAGAGACTCCTTATAAAGGCTCCACGTCAGACAATAAATGGTTACAGACAGGCTGAGATACAACAACTTAGATTTCAATGCGTAATATAATATAATAATAACATAAATTGAGTAAAAATGCAGTTTGTAAATTACAAGCATGTTCACCAAGTACTACAATAGGCAAAGATAAATCATTCAATAGCGAAGGGGTTTAGAGAGCAGTCAGAGATAGACTTTGACATATTAATCAATCAATATCTTTATTTTGCCAGGTGGAATGTTATCTTTTATAATTGTATTTTTTTGTTTTAGTAATTTAAGGTAGATCATTGTCTATTCCGAAAAGATTTGGGTTCAGTGGTTTAAATTTTGGGTGCATGGATTTCTGTCAAACTGGGAAGCAGGTACTCTGAAACTCACAAGAAAAGGATTAACTCCCCTACTAAGGTTTAAAGATAGAACCTTTACATAATTACACAATGGAACATAACCCTGAGGTAAGTACAAATAGAATCCAGTAAGGTAGTACACAAAAGCTATCTTAAACAGTAGTTTTGCAGCCCCAACAGGCTTTCAGCTATACCCAGAAGGAAAAACAGAACTGGTACAAAGACAACTGACTGAAACAAGAGTACCAGCCAAAACATTATACCCAGAAGGAATAATGCCAGCTCAGAAGAAAAAGGTGGACAGATTGCTAGTGGAAGAAATATACGAGATGGCAACAAAAGGGGAGGTACTGCTGCTAGATGATTTTAATATGACAGATATGGACTGGACCATCCCATTGGCAGCCTCAACCAGGAGCCAAGACATCTTGGACTCCCTGCAGGGGGCAGGTCTCAGGCAGCTTGTGCTAGAACCCACAAGAGACACATCAATTCTGGACCTAGTACTGACCAATGGAGACAGAATCACAGATGGCGGGGTGGAAGGGTGCCTGGGATCCAGTCACCACCGCACAGTGTGGTTTAACATGGGTACAGGGTCACAGTCAAGCCACACAAAGGCAAGGGTCTTGAATTTCAGGAGGGCAGACTTTACTAGGATGGGGCTGGGTATCAGAGAAGCCCTGGCAAGGAGGGATGCAAAATGGGGGTGGGGTTGAAGATCAGTGTGCACACCTAAAAGGATCTATAGTGGAGGTGACAAACCAGTTCATTAGACTAAGAAACAAAGGTAAGAGAAGGAACAAACCACTATGGTTCTCTAAAGTTGTAGCATAGAAAGTAAAAGCGAAAAGGAAAGCTTTCAGAAAATACAAGGAGACACAGAAGGAAGAGGATAGGGGGATGGTGTTCCTAAATTGTTTGAGGGAAGCAGGAAAAGCTTCAAGGGCAAAGGTGCAAACAAAGTAAAGATTAGCACAAACAGCAAAGAAAAGGGACAAGACATTCTATAGGAACATTAGTGAGAGACGGAATGCCAGGGGTGAGATTTTAAGGCTCAGAGGGAAGGAAAGGAAGTGTGTGGAGGGAGACCTGGAAAAGTCATCAATACTGAATAAATACTTCTGCTCAGTTTTCACTGAAGAAGGGGAGGGACAGGGACCACAGCTAGGCATCAGATACATGGGGGGGGGATGAACACCAGTCCATCTACAGAAGACAGAGTCCTAGAGGAGTTCACAAAACTGAGGATGGACAAGGCAATGGGACCAGGTGACATACATCCCAGGATACTAAAGGAACTATGGATGGAGCTAGCAGCACCACTGGCAGTCAAATTCAGTGAGTTGTCACTCAATACAGGAGAAGTTCCAGAGGACTGGAGGAGGGCATATGTTGTACCTCTTGTACTGGGTTCTTATACTGGGATTAGAATGGTAGAAGACCATTTGGTCCATATTAACAGGTCCCCACCTTAGTAGGTCCATTTGATCTTATTTCCCACAATTAGTATATAAACCTCCTTTTTAAATTCAGATAATGATCCACTAGTTATTACCCCACTGGTAAGGCATTATAGATTCTACCAGTTCTGTTGGAGAAAGAGTAGTATATTCTATCAGTAGTATATTCTGAAGAGTAGTATATTCTATATTATTACTCCCTAGGGGCCTCCTCTTTTGCACCCACCCATGAAGCCCAGCTATACTGGTCAGGGCCAAAGACCCGTTTCCTTGTGGCCATCTGCTCTACTCACAGAATTAGTGAATTGGGAGCCCTACACTATTCTCACCCAAGAAGGAGTGTGCCTGAAAACGGTACCAGACTTTCAACCTAAAGTCATGTCCAGGACTCACAGTGAGCAACTATTGAACTGCCAACTTTTTATTAACAGGTCACAAGCAATGAATGACAGCCTCCAAAACCACCATTGCCAGCTGGCTGAAAAAAGACAATCTAGGAGGCATACACATCAAAAGTCTTGACTCCACCAGAGGGAATAAAGACCCATTCAACAAGGCCAGTAGCTACCTCTTAGGCTGAAAGAACTTTTGTATCCACAGAGGATATCTGCAGAGCGGCAACTTGGTCTTCCATTCACATCTTTCCAAGACATTACAGACTTGAGACCTTGTACAGACAAAGAACTGATTTTGCCAGTTTATGACCTGATCGCCCTGTCCCACTCTGAAAGAAAGGTGGTACTGCTACTTATAGTAACCCATGATGTAATGTCTGAAGTGCCATGGATACAAACACAACACAATGGGTGATTACTCACCTGGTAAAGGTGATTGTGTTAGCTTGTATCCATGGCACTCCATGGCCCACCCTTCAGGGCGATCATGGCAGAAAATAAGGTTCGAGGCATGATTAGGACTGCAAGGTTTCTGAAACCTTTGATCATGCAATAACAATACTGCATTAAGACTGTTGTTTCTGGTCATATAAGGATGTTAAGTGCCGTCGATTATGCTAGGTGACTGAGTGTTAGAATTGTATTAATAGATTAATAAATAGGGTGATGATGTCTTCTACTACATTGTCTATCGTTTTCCCTATATGTGGTTCAAAGTGAGGTTGTTTGGCCAAAGTTGTATTTCAGCCATGGAAGAAGTCAAACTGAGGAAGGGGGACTCCTGGGACTTTCTTATATGACCTTCTTACTTATTTTCATATTTTTAGTAAAATCACATTTTTCTTGAAATATTGTCTGTGTCTTCCCAGTTCTTTTTGCACATGAAGTGCCTGTATTTTAAATCTGACAACTAGTAGTAGTAGTAGTAGTAAAAAATGTTATTCATTATGAATAATGAATTGGTAACTCGACTGAGTCGAAACTCATTTCCAGCGAGATCCATTAAAATAACATACCTAACAATAACGTTCTAACACATATAACTAAGAACAAACATATTACAATACAAACATTCAATATTAAATAAATAAAAACTAACACATTACAACAAATCCATTAGTATCTCAACTAAGCAGCAATAAAATACATATAGGGAAAAAAGAAGACAATACTACAATATTGCACACACTCATACTTAAACCACCCATTAAGTATACTTTATTGACTTTATTTTTAAGATACCTTTAACTTCCTGAAACTAAACCAATTCTTAAATTTGTCTAGTCCTTCTTTTACCATCATAAGTTCTAATTTCAACTGGTAATATATTCCATAGGGCTGGGCCTTGATGAAAAAAATTTCCTTTTCCTATTTTCATATTATATTTAGGTGGCTAGTATTCTATTCCTCTTGCAGCTCGGAGGCTAGGTTTTATCTTTCTTTCTTGCAGACCATCTTTTATGTATCTTGGGACTTTATCAGAGAAACATTTTTCCATGTACAATAGCACATGCAAAGACTTTCTATCTTCTAATTTAAACCATACTAGTTCTTTATAAAGGTCCTCCCTATGGGTCCTTCTTGGGGCCTTAGTAATATATTGTGCCATTTTATTATATACTATATCTAATCTTCCTAAAGATGTTAAATTGGCCCCCATGTATACCAGATCTCCATAATCTATTAATGGAAGTACTGTTGTATTTACTAAATGATTTCTAATTTCCTTTGTTGTACAATGTCTAATCCTATACAATGCCCCTAAATGTCTATTAATTATTTTTATTAAGTATTCTATATGTTTGTCCCATTTTAGGAGCAATCAAAATAAACACCCAAATATTTGTAACAATCTACTTTTTCTAAACTTTGGCCATCGTATGTTGTTATCTTCATAAGCCCATCAGATTGATCATTACATATTCTTCTTTGAAAGTACATTATTTGAGATTTCTTTGGGTTCAAAATTAATTTTGATGAAGCCAAGAAGGTTTGAAGTTCATCAAATGCTATTTGTATTTTGCTTTCAATCAGATCCAATTTGTGTCCTGGTAGATATATTATTGTATCGTCAGCATATAAGTGGAATTTTATTTCAGAGTTGGTAAATTTTATGGAATTAACATATACATTATACAACAATGGTCTCAATAAAGAACCCTGTGGAACACCCATTTTTATAGTGAAAGTTTTTAATTTCCACTGATTAATCACCACAAACTGTTTTCTATCAATTAGGTATGATTTAAACCAATCCACAGTCTGGTCAGATAGGCCAATAAACTGAAGCCTGGAAAGAAGGATATCGTGGCTTAAAGTGTCAAATGCCTTAGAAAGGTCCACATAAATGGTGCCCACTGATAAACCCCTGTCCAGGCTTTCAGATAAAGAGCCAGTGACCTGTAAAAGTGCAGAGGTGGTACCATGAGAAGCTCTAGATCCCGACTGATATTTATTCAAGATTTTATTTTGCTCAAAATAGTTTGAGACCTGTTTTACAACAAGACCATCGAAAATATTTGCAATTACGGGCAAAAGGGAAATAGGTCTATGACTATCCAATAATTCCTTTCCTCCTGATCTATAAACTGGTACCACCCTTGCACCTTTCCACATGCTTGGAAACTTGGATTGGGACAGTGACATATTGTGCAATTCAGTTAAGGGATAAGCAATTATTGGGGCAGCATACTTTAGCAACAAACTGGGTATGCCATCATCTCCCCCAGCCTTATTTACATCTATCTTACCCAAAGCTTCAATCACCTCATAGACTTTAATGGTAAAAAATCCAAATGTCTTTGAATATGTATCATTCTTACACATAGTATCATCCAGATTTAATTTAACTGGAGTATCCTTACTATTTGCTGCCAGAGATTCTTGAAGTCCCAGGTTGTTGTAAAAAAAATCATTAAACCCATCCACCACCTTAGCACCCAAAGGGACCTCAACTCCATTGACCTCAAAGTATTTTGGAAATTCAGGGTTTGACATACCCTGAATATTTTTAATAGTCTCCCAAAATTGATAAGAATGTTTTACCCTTGTAAGAGCAAGCTGGGTTTGTAATAGGCATTCCCAGTTTGTCTCAATTCTTTGGTATATAGATTCATAAAATATTTATATTTCACCCAATTCTCAGCACCTTTAGTCTGCTTTGCAATTTTCCATAGTTTATCCCTCTGTTTTTTAATTTTATTTAAATTAGAATTATACCATGGGGTATTATCTTTTTTGTTCTCCTGACTTTTTGAGGGACCCACTTGTCACACAATGCTGTAAATTCTGTGTATATGAAGTCCCAAACTTCATCTACCTCGGGAATTCATTTAACCCTTCCCCAATTTATATTCTGCAAATCCACCAAAAACTCCACATAATCAAATGATTTATAATCCCTATATTCTATTACCCTCCCTGGAACAATTTGTTTTTCTACATTCCTAATACAATAAATCAATTGATGATCCAATACAGCGTCTGGCAAAGTCCCAGAATTTAAATATTGTTCTGGCTGAGTAACAAATATCAAATCTAATATTGTTGAGGCCTCTGGATGTTTCTTATTCACTCTTGTTATATCCTGTATTAACTGGGTCAATCCAAAAGTTACTATCAACCCAGTCAACTCAGGACACTGATCTACTTTCCTCCAATTTATATTAAAGTCTCCAATCAGCATAAGTTCATGTGAACCAGCATAGCATCCCAATATATCTTCCACCTGTTCGAATACTTTATAATTAGATTTTGGTGGGCTGTACAAACCTAATAGAAGAAGAGGCCTACTATGTGCCAATTTATTTTCCACCAATATTCCTTCTGCCCCAATCCAGATTGTTTCTACAGCCAATTATTTAATATTCAAATCACTATTTGCATAAATAAGAATATCTCCTCCCCTTTTTGACCTACCATAACACCAGTGATTAAAGTCCTGAATACATATTTGGTCATCCTGAATCCTATTATTTAACCAGGTTTCTGTAATGACCACAATATTTGGTTTATATTCATTAATCCAGACCTTTAAAAGGTCTATTTTTGATAATAAACTACATATATTAATGTGGACTACTTTTAGCCCTTGTTGTTTCAGAAGATTCGCTGTCATATCTGCATTTGATTGAGAATTACAAATAGTTGGACCTGGTTTAATTGGACATCCCCACTAAGTAATAGTATTAAAGAGGCAAACAATTTTCTATATTTACATTCCTTACCCTGTTTATGAATGTAATGTTTGTTTTATAACATTCTACTCTCCAGAAACCTCCTAAGAGAGAGTCCCCTCCTAATTAAACACCATTTCCCCATAACAGTTTCCAGTTTAATATGAATCATACCTGCAGAGATCAATCCCTGCCAGGAGATCTTAGTCTCATTATAGCCTGCCATTGTTCCCCTTTCACCTGCTATTACTACAACCTTTTCTACTAAATCACCCACGCAAAGTTGAGTGTTGGGGCCTTAAATGTTTAGAAGGGGCAACAATACCAGGAACAGCCAAACTTTAGTTACATTCATCATCTCTATGATATAGTCAATCCAATCAAATGCAAAAGTATTATAGGTACACAAGATGTTTATACTGAACAGAAAAACTATTACAAATCTTATAAAGTATTGTCTTTTACTATGGCAAAGCTACTGCTTAACTATTAACAAATATCCCTATATATATTATTAACTAAGTTACACATCAAAGTTTTATTATATACTCACTAGATTAAATACTACACCTACCTATAGATTATTTCAATAAATATATTTGTCTTCCACAAAGCACAGAAACATCCAGAAAATCTATTATTTTCTCACCCATAAATTGCCTTACTTCGGTGCTCTGCCAAGACAAACTTTCTAATTTCATTACTGAGTGGCTGTCGCGCCTCTCACACTCACGCTAGCACGCTCACACTAGAGAGCAGTGTGCACATTTAAACAGTGCTGCTCTTCCTCCCTTTGCTTGCATCAGCACAGTTTAGCCCCTTTCTCCAAAAATTGCACTCAAAGTCCTGATAAAACAGCAGCACACACAAATCAGGGGGAAATTATCTGTGCTAGAGCTTCTGGTCAGTTAGCAGAGCTTCTCCTGACCTACTGCTCACCAGGCAAAGTACGCTCAGTTGATTTTATGAGTAGCGAGTGGTGTGCACATTTAAACAGTGCTGCTCCTCCTCTCTTTGTTTTTGTTCCAAAATGAGTGTGCACTAGGATGTGGTGCTCAAGAACCAACATCTGTAGTAAGCAATTAAGGTTCTGGCACACACCAACTCATGAGAGGAATGCATAGAATCATAAAAGTTAAAATTTATTACACCAAATGAGACAGAACATCTTGCCTGACATGTTTCAGACTGACTGCCAATCCTTTCTCAAAGGCTGAAAAAAATCCTTCAAAACACTCCTATTAAATACACATTACAACAGGTGGTACAATTTACATGTTAAAATCAATCAATTAAACAATTATTATTAGAATACATTATAAACAGTCTATACTACTACAAAGTGACTGCCACTTTAAAAAGTAGAGAATACCAGTGTCAGTTGATGTGGAAAAACAGCTCATCAAGCTATTTTCTAATCATTCATAATATCACCTGATGAAT
The DNA here is from genome assembly GCA_016271365.2 of Neoceratodus forsteri. Taxonomy (NCBI): domain Eukaryota; kingdom Metazoa; phylum Chordata; order Ceratodontiformes; family Ceratodontidae; genus Neoceratodus; species Neoceratodus forsteri. Next base: position 887,770,590 of record CM057454.1, on the reverse strand, counting down.
TTTGTATGATACCACTAACCAAATAATCAGATTTTTACTGACAAAGTTCACAAAAAATATGTAGATATAATTCACAAATACAATATATTTAGAGACCAATATAAATAACATAAAAATTACAGCATACTTATGGCACAAAAAGTTGAAAAAGAGGAAACAGACTATTTATGTCAAAATTATAACAGTAAATTCTAAAAGACTTCAATCAAAAAACATGGTGTCATTTTCTTAAATATGGACAAATGTCTATTTGGGCATTTAAACCTGGGCTTGTATTGGCCCATAACTTTAAAATCCAATAGTTTTCCCTTTGTAGCACAAGGTTGTTGTAATCTCCTCCCCTTGGGTTGTGGCATATTTTATCAATAGCCATAAATTTAAATTAATGTAAAAGGTTATCTTTTGCTGTAAAAATATGAGTCGCCATAGCGTAAGAATTATATTTCCTTTTTATGGCTCTAATATGTTCTCCCACTCTAATCTTAAAACTTCTAGTAGTTTTACCCACATAAAAAGCATTGCAACTACAGGTTGCTAAATATATGACATCATCAGTGCTGCAGGTAATACATTGTCTAATTTCAAAAGATGTATCACTGTTAATACTAGAAAAGTATTTCCCCTGAGTGATATAGTCACAATATATACACTTTTTACACTGAAAATGTCCCTTACTTTTAGATAGTCAACATTCAAGTTCTTTAGGTTTAAAATGACTGTGCGTAAGTAAATCTCTTAATGTGAGAGCCTTCTTATAACACATTCTAACTGGCTTTGTAGCTAATTCTTTCAAACCAGACTCAACCCCCAAAACATGCCAGTGTTTCTTAACAATATTTTCATAAACTCTGGCTTGTGCTGAATATTCCGCTACAAAATTAAATCTATCTTCCAAATCATCTTTGGCAACATGGATGTCAAGTAATACTTCTCTATTGATGTTTTTAACTCTATTATGAGCTGTTTGAATACACATTTTACTATATCCTCTCTGTGTTAACCTCGTAGTGAGGTCTTCTGCTCCCTTTTCAAAGTCTTTTGTTTCTGAACAATTATGTTTAATACGTAAAAATTGTCCATATGGAATATTACTAGCTACATGGGCTGGATGACAACTACTGGCTAGTAAAATGGTATTGCCATCTACTTCCTTCCAATAAATATCCGTTTTTAAGGTGCCATAATCTGTTTTTTGGATAATTAAGTCAAGAAAAGTTATTTCATCTTTAGAAACAGAAGACATAAATTTAAGATGGGGGTTGGTACTGTGTAAATATGTTACGAATGAATTAAAACTACCCATGTCACCTTGCCAAAACACAATGATGTCATCAATATAACGTTTCCATAGCAACAAATTGTTCATAAACATATTGGTCTCACTACAGTGAATAAAATCCTGTTCCCACTTGCCAACATATAAATTCGCTATAGAAGGAGCACATGTTGCTCCCATAGCGGTCCCCTTAATTTGAAGAAAAGTTTATTGATTGAATAAAAAAGTGTTACATTTTAGAACACATTCTAATAGTTTTAACACCAATGCAGTTGGTGGGGGTGTACGAAATATAAAGTCATTTTCAGAAAATTGATTTAGAAAAAATGCTACTGAATCCAATGCTCCTTCATGGGGAACATTGGTGTATAGTGACTCGATATCTAGTGTAACTAATAGGGTCTCACTTTGTATTTGCACATTTTCAGTAATATTCAAAACATCCTTAGTATCTTGAAAATTCAAATTTTCGGTAAACTCACTACTGTAAATATGTAAAGACACGCACTTGGAATTTAAGGTAATAAATGGTCTAGAAATGTAATGAATCAATGTTTTTTTCCACTCTGCTGTTCAAACAAAAAGTGTAACATCTCCACCAAACTCCATGTAATGTACTATACTGTATTATTCATCTGTTACTTGATATTTGCTGTATTTCTCTGTCTCCCACCTTGTACTACTTGCACCCGGGTCGCACCTGGAAATGAGCATCGGCTCAGTGTGCCTTTCCCGGTCACCAATTTTAAATAAATAAATAAATAAATATAAGAAGGTAAATTCTGCACCAAAGGTTTCAAAAAAGAATCACAGAATTTAGACAGTGGTTCAGTTAAGGACCCTATACCACTATCGGTCATCCGGGTGGATTATTCAAGGTTTTATGAACCTTAGGTAGCATATACAGAGTGACCCTGATGGGATTAGAAACAGTAAGGTATTCTCTAGTCTGTTTTTCAATGGAGGGAACCAAATGTATTGTATTTGTGAAATTATATCTACATATTTTTTGTGAACTTTGTCAGTAAAAATCTGATTATTTGGTTAGTGGTATCATACAAAATTCATCAGGTGATATTATGAATGATTAGAAAATAGCTTGATGAGCTGTTTTTCCACATCAACTGACACTGGTATTCTCTGCTTTTTAAAGTGGCAGTCACTTTGTAGTAGTATAGACTGTTTATAATGTATTCTAATAATAATTGTTTAATTGATTGATTTTAACATGTAAATTGTACCACCTGTTGTAATGCGTATTTAATAGGAGTGTTTTGAGGGATTTTTTCAGCCTTTGAGAAAGGATTGGCAGTCAATCCCAAGCATGTCAGGCAAGATGTTCTGTCTCATTTGGTGTGATAAATTTTAACTTTTATTATGATTATATGTGTTCCTCTCATGAGTTGGTGTGTGCCAGAACCTTAATCGCTTCCTCCTCTCTTTGCTTGCATCAGCACAGTTCAGCCCATTTCTCCAAAAATTGCATTCAAAGTCCCGATAAAACAGCAGCACACACAAAGCAGAGGGAAATTATCTGTGCTAGATTTTCTGGTCGGTTAGCAGAGCTTCTTCTGACCTACTGCTCACCAGGCAAAGTACGCTCAGCTGATTTATCGAGTAGCGAGTGACACGCACATTTAAAGAGTGCCGCTCCTCCTCCCTTTGCTTGCGTCAGCACAGTTTAGCCCCTTTCTCCAAAAGTTGCACTCAAAGTCCCAATAAAACAGCAGCACACACAACTGTTTAAAAGGCTTGATTGTGTTACCGAGTTTGGAAAAAGGTAAGAATATACCTAAGGTCTGTTATAGAGTTTTAAGGGTTCATTTTGGATACCTGGTTAGGTGCCCTTAGGCGAAAGATATATTGCATCCCCTGAAGAGTATATTATCTGAGCCTGTACATTTGGGTACGCTAGCATAAGGTTCACAGTTTGAATCCCCCCAGAACTTGAGGCTAAAGATGATTCAGATCCAAAAGCAGACAGGAGGGTTACCTGTTCACACTATTGCACTCTGAGGTTGGCACTGTGACAGCAAAGGGCCTGACCTGCGGAGTGCGTTTGTGACAGATTGGATTGGAATGCCACACTGTGACTCAGTGTTCTTCTGGGAGCCCCCTGCACTCAAAGAATGCTTAGAAACAAAGAACCAATGTAGTTTAACAATGAGCAAAAATGTCATGACATTAAGCAACGAATACTGCAACTGCATATAAAGCAACGAATACTGCAACTGCATATAAAAGAAACCGAGAGAGACGGTCGTCACCACCTGGCTAGACTCACTCTTTGGTCTAGGCTTGGGGCTGTTCCCCTGCCACTACAAGCAAGATCCTAATAAGAGAATCACTTTTCTCATACTGTACGTATTCAGTGTGAACAGCATTAAAAGCACTCACAAAGGTCGCAGCGCAGACTTTGGAACAATATTATTATTGAAGCAAAAGCATTCTGAGCTCACAACCATACATAAATATAAACTAATCAAACTAATGGTAGACTATTAAGAGGGAGTCTTGCCTTGCAAGGGTATGACATGATGATCTTACATAGGGTTGGAGCGACCAGTCAGAACACATATGGCTTACCGTGCGTTTATGAGGAGTGAGCTGCTTTGGGAAGCTCATCCCATGCAGGGACTAGAGCTCCCAAATTCAGTCTAGGTGGGGAGGATTGTGACGCTTGGCCAGCTGGTTATGACTGTTCTATGATATATGTAATATAAAAATGTAGTATGTGATTGTCTGCATAAGGCAGCTGTGCCATGGGTCAGGTTTTAGTGGAAATAACAAGATATATTAAACTGAAACCAGGAGGTAATTAAAAGACTAGAGAGCCTTAATTAAGGGTCTCCTGTTTATCTGATTTAATTAGGACTGACACAGCTGCCAGGACATAGGGATAGTAAACTTTTATGATGTTTTAGAGGAAACAACATTGTTATAACAAGATGGTGTGAAAAGTTGTAAAAGCTTTTGATTCTTTGGGAAAGCAGGAAACCACACAAGATCAAAGGAAAGGCTTGATTAAAGAGTGTCATCATTTGGGAAATTAGTTGTTGCTGAAGTCACAGTATTTAAAATAAAATATCTCCCGACAGGAAGATCATTGTTTGTATAATTTTTATATTCTAAAAGGAGGAGCTAGATGACGTCATGGAAGGGGTGGAGAGACACTCAGTTTAACCTAGGACTGTGTCTGATCTTAGACACATTTCTTGTTGGACTCTTATTGTAAGAAACAACATCTAACTATATGCACTGTATAGAGGTAATACATTAGATAGAAAAAGTCTAACTGTATTGTGGTAGGAGTTTTACTTTGTACTTTTCTTTGTTTTCTTTTAAGTGATTGTATGCTTTGTGATATAGTGTTCTGTGTTTACATTTTATATATTTTTATCCATTTTTAAGTAAATCTTTCATTTAAAAAGACTGCCTGGGTGTGTCTTCGAAGTTGTTTTGCATGTGAAATATAGATGGTTAAATTTGACAACTGTTCATAAGCTTGATGGTGTTACCAGACTGGGAAAAGGTAAGAATATACCTAAGGTCTTTTATAGAGTTTCAAGGGTTCATTTTGGATACTTGCTTAGGTGCCCTTATGTGAAAGATATCTGGCATCCCCCCGAAGAGCAGATTATCTGAGCCTGTACATTTGGGTATGCTAGCATAAGGTTCACAGTTTGAATCCCCCCAGAACTTGAGACCAAAAGTGATTTGGACCCACAAGCAGCCAGGAGGGTTACCCTGTTCTGTTACCTGTTCACATTACTGTGCTTGGAAGTTGGCACTGTGGGATCAGAGGACCTGATCTGCTGAGTGTGTTTGTGACAGATTATCCACATACTATAGCACAAAGTTGAGCCAAATGAAAAATGTCTCAAATGCCGGCTACCCAAAGGCAGGTGGCTGTATTGCAAGGTGCAATACAGCAGCCATGGCCACCCTGCCCAGAACACCATCCACAAGCACCTATACAGTCCCTGGTAGTCCAGTGGTACCCCCCTCCCTTCCGTAGCCTGATTGTGGGTATCAGCATTATACATATATTTCCTGGTAGTCTAGTTTTATCCCCCCCTGCCTCCCGTAAAACCGATTGTGGGCTAATGTTAGATTAATATCCCTGGTGATGTAGTGGTATCCCCCCCTCCCTCTGCATGACCGAACGTGGGCAAATGTTACAATAATATCCCTGGTGGTGTAGTGGCAATCTGCCTCCCTCCCTCCCTCGCAGCAGACTGATTGTGGGTCATAGATAGTATAGAATCCCTGGTGGTCTAGTGGTTAACTGAGTTTTTCCATGGCCAGCCTGCAACTGAATCTGCACCCTGCCCCCCTTTACCTATAAATCCTTACCTGCTTTCCCTTTCTCCACAGAAGCAAACAAGTGGATCCTGTGAGGGTCCACACTGAGGTCATGAGGGCAAGTGGACCAGTTGCCCTCCCCCACCCCCCCTGAAACCACCAATGCTTAAAATGTATGGGAACGCAAGACCTGGGAGCTCCGTCACTAGTACAGATCTTCTGAGTTGGTCCCCACCGACGCTCGGCATCAGCTCCCCACCACACCCACCACCACCCTTGGTTGGCTCTCCCCTATATAGTAGGAGTAGGGAGGCAGGAGCGTGGCTGTAAACCAATCAGCCCACTTCTCCACCTGCAGATTATACATGCTCACCTCTAGGGGGAAGATTTTTTCTGCTGTTCTTCTGCCCTTACTGGCTCCTCCTCTGGTCCTCCTCCCATCGCTTCTTCAACATGTTTCTGTCAGTCATCCCTATACTCACTCTGCTCTTCCCTGTGCTGATTCCTCCTCCCGCCATCTTTCCAGAAAATCTCCCCTACTATGGTAATGATGTCCTTCTGCCCAATTGTCAGCCCCCACCCACTAATCATCGCACAACACCAATTGTGATCATCTGTCCTTCAACTAAGCATGTGTTCTACTGCACCAGAAACCTCTTCTCTCAGTACCCTGCCACCACTTGCAGTGGGTGCTTGACTCCTCTCACCTCTCTACCACCCCACTCTCCACCCCTGATCCTGACATCCCCCGTCACTGTGATTCCTTATCCTGGCATCCCCCATATACTTACTCTTCCCATTCCCACCCTTTCTAACACTAGAGGGTCCCAAACATGCAAATTGTACTGCCCCAAAAAGTTGACCTGGAATCCCATCCTCAGGTCTCTTCTCCTCCTCCTCCTTATGACTGGCAACATACACCCTAATCCTGGGCCCCTTGCAACCCCCACATCCACATAACCCCCTGCAGGTGGGTTACATATTGCCACCCTTAACATCTGCAGCTTTTTAAAAAAATGGGACTCCTACCAGGGATGGGTCCTGCAGCATCAGCCTGATATAACTGCTATGGGTGAAACCTGGCTTTCCTCCCATATCCCTGATTCATCAATCACCCTCCCTGGGTATAACATATTCCATGCCAACCATCAAGGTCAATGGGGGGCTGTGCCATATACACCAAAGACACCCTCAATGTACACCTGCTCCCCCCTCCCCATCTCCTTCCTGAACCCCAGGCACTCACACTCAAACTTACCACTGGAAAATCTCATACCCCCTTGTTCATCACCTCTATATACATTCCCCCTAGGGACCAAAAGGCAGCTTTCCACTCTGTTCTGTCCTACCTTACCACCTTACCCTCTCAAAATGAAAAAATTACTATGGGGGATTTCAATGTCAATTGGCAATCCAAGGCCTCAACCCCACTCATAGACACAGCCACAGACCATGACCTAACACAAATAGTCCCCTTCCCCACCTGACTACACCAGTGCACAGGGTCCTCCTCCCTGCTGGACCTAGTCTTCACAAACTGCCCCCACAAAATCATTAGTATTACTATTCTCCCAGATGTGATTAGTGATCACTCTCCTGTCCTCTGCTCCTGGGCATGCAAGACCCTTAAACTCCCTCTGAAACTTATCCTGTAATGCAAACTTGGCCCTGGTAAACTTACAGTCCTAAAAGCCCATCTCAGTACAATGGATTGGTCATTCATAACTAACACCCTTGACCCAGACAGAGCCCTCGATCTCTTCATTCACTCCTATAATGCCATCTGTGACATGTTTGCCCCTCTTACCAAAAGGATGGTCAAAGACAACCCAGCACCTTGGATCTTGGATCATCTACTGGCCCTGATGTGGTCCCGAGATTCCCTATGGCACCTCTCCAATGAGACTGGCCTGCCATCAGACAGACAGAAGTACAGAGATGCCCAGAACCAATGCGCATGGTCTCTGAAAAAAGTCAAGGCCGAGTTCTACAAATCTGCCCTAACCTCTACCTGGGGTGTGGGGCACAAATTCTGAAACAATATTAAGAACATATGCAGAAAACCCCCCAACCCAGCCCTCAAGCAAATCTTGGTTGAAGGGGACCTGACCTCTGATCCCACTCGGATTGCCACTGCATTTAACCGCACCTTCACTGACCTCAGCCATGTACTCCCCCACCATTTCTTTGATCCACCCCCTGTCTCCAACACCACCACCCCCCTGCACACCCTCCATTTCACCTATATTGCATCTCCCCCAAGTCTGCTGAGCCTTACCTTAAAAAAGCCATAAGTACTCCCAATACAGTAGTGACTCCTTAGACCTGAGACTTCTCCGGCTCACTCTTCAAGAGGTGCTCATGCCCCTTACTCACATTATAAACTGATCTCTATGTCTTGGGAAATTCCCATTGTGTTGGAAATCTGCCACCATTACCCCCATATTTAAGAGCGGGGATTGTACCTCCACAAACAACTATCACCCTATATCTATTCTCCCTCCCCTATCTAAGGCACTGGAGCATATCGTCTCTGATCAGGTCACCGACCACCTCGACAAACACAAAATTCTTTGCAACCAGCAATATAGCTTCCATAAGGGATACAGTACTACTACCGCCCTACTCAAGTTGAGCACCCACCTTCATGTGGCCCTTGAGGTCAGCTCTCTGGTGCAATCTTCCTTGACCTCACTAAAGCGTTTGACACTGTCAACCACTCCCTCCTCCTAACTACCCTCTCCAAGCATGGTCTCTCTCAAGATGCCCTTGGTTGGTTCTCTAACTACTTGGCAGACCGTTCTTGACAAGTCAGAATTGGCACTTCATTATCCGGTAGGGCTGCCTGTCTGCTATGGTGTCCCTCAGGGGTCAATCCTCGGACTCTTATTATTCAGCCTCTTCCTTAACTCCCTCCCCAGTTCTGCTCAGGCAACATCTTACTCTATGCGGACAATGCTGTCCTGTACTCCTCCAACATTGACTCCTCTCAGCTCCACCTCTCCCTTCAATCCTCTTTCAGTGATGCCAAAAAGTGGTTTACCTCACAGCGCCTTATTCTAAACTATAACAAGACTAAAGTTATGTACTTCTCACACCAACTTAACTCCAAGAAGAACCACTGTCCTTTACTACTAACTGCAAACCTGTCCCCACTCAAGCAAGTGGACTCCTTTAAATACCTAGGCATCACACTTGACCCAGCCCTTCATTTCCACCAACACATTCACCAAATGTCTACAGCCCTCAATATATGGCTTGGCATCCTCTACTGGTTTAAACACTGTCTCACTCCTGATGCTCTTCATCTTGCAGTCTCCTCCTCAGTCCTCTCCCTTCTAGACTATGGCATTCTAATCTGTAGTACTTCCAGTGCCTCGGCATTATCCAGACTGCGGCTCTCACTCAACAAAGCCTGTCATCTAACCCTGGGCTGTGATCATCTAACCCACACATGTTCCCTTTATAATGCCACAAACTGGCTTAACTGAGATAACAGAATCCAGTTTCATACTTGCCTCATGACCAAAATGATTACCCTTGGACTAGCCCCCCCCCAGTCGCTCCCCTCTAATCCATTGGGCCCCGTCACTACAGCACACCCATAGCACTAGCAGGCAACTCCTCGTGGTTCCCAAATGCTGCACCTCCCAATTCCAAAGGTCCTTTAGCTACTGAGCCCCTTCCTGGATCAATAACCTGCCTAGCACCCTCATAAACATGGATAGACTTGGCTCCTACAAAGCCTACCTCAGGAACCACCTACAGTCCTCGAATCTCTGTGACTGCCACTGAACCTGCCCTCTCCCCCAATATCCATTGACCTAGGCCATTGGCTATATAACACACACACACACACACACACACACACACACTTGAAGCTCTCTGTAGCCCTCTTCTGGAGTTTCATATGAACTTGGATATTGTGTCTAATACCATGAATCAACAGTATCTAAAATGTTAGCCGACTTCATGTATATTTGTATATTGTTTGCTTGCTTGTGTACTATTTCTGTATTGCTCTGTACTGTTCTCTTATTGTTTTTATCTGTACTGATGTGGAACCTTTGAAAATGAGTCTTTGACTCAAAGGTATTTTCCGAATCCTCAATAAAATAAAATACAAAAATAAAATATTTCTTTTTACTATGTCCATTTTTATTTGCATTTTATGGCCTCTCAGTCCTATGGTCTTATTTTGTAGACTTACACCCATCTCGTTTGAAAGTTCTTTATCATTTATGATTTTATACATAGTTATCAAATCTCCCCTCATTCTCCTTTGTTCCAATGTAAACAATCCTGTTCTTTTTAATCTTTCATTATAACCGTATTTTCTAAGTAACCCCATCATTTTGGTGTATCTTCTCTATACCGCCTCCACTCTTAATTTCCCCTTTTGCATATGAACTCCAGAGCTGTGATCCATAATCCATGTGTGGTCTTATATATGACGTATAAGAGTAATAAACATCCCATATATCTGTTAATAAAGCTTCTCTTAATATTTCTTATCATATAATTTGTCTTTTGTATAGCATATGTTCTTTGTTTAGCAAAATTTTACTTATTATCTATAAGAGTCCCACAATCCTTTTCCTTATCATTCTTTGTAGTATTTTCCCATTGAGTGTATATATTTGGGTCTTATTCCACGTTCCTAGGGGTATTACCCTGCATTTATCTATGCTAAACAGAATGCGATTTTTTTGTGCCCATGTTTCCATTTTTTTTCAGATCCATTAACAAACCAGCTTGCTGCTTAGGTGTTCCAACCAGTCCACCCAACTTGATGTCATCAGCAAACTTTATCACCTGATTAGATATATTGTAATGTAGATCACTAATGTATAAGGCAAAAAGAGCCTGTCCTAGCACGGATCCCTGCAGGACCCCACTTACCACTTCAATGGGTTCTGACAGTTCCCCCATGATTCTGTTTGTGTTCTGTCCTGAAGCCAATTTTTTGTCCAAGTAATTATGAGACTATCTAGATTGTTTGTGACATTTTCAGTAACAAGTTGTTATGTGGCATAGAAACATAGAAACATAGAATTTGACGGCAGATAAGGACCACTTGGCCCAGCTGGTCTGCTTATATCCCTTCCTAACAGATAAGTTGCAGAGCCTAGTTAACCAACAGCCTACTTCCTCCTAACCCCCACTAGAATTGCCTTATGTCTGTCCCATGCATTCTTGAATTCCCACACTGTTTTTGACTCTACAATCTCCTCAGGAAGGCTGTTCCATGTATCCACAACCCTCTCTGTGAAGAAATACTTCCTCACATTACCTCTGAGCCGTCCCCCCTCTATCTTCAAATTGTGCCCCCTTGTTTTTGTACATCTCTTTTTCTGAAAGATGCTACCCTCTTGGACTTTTTTGATTCCCTTGAGGTATTTGAAAGTTTCTATCATGCCCCCCCTCTCCCTCCTTTCCTCAAGGCTATACATCTTTAGTTCCTTTAGTCTTTCTTCATATGTCTTCTGATGCAGACCCTGTATCATTTTGGTTGCCCTCCTCTGGACAGCCTCCAACCTGTCTATGTATTTGCCGAGATGGGGTCTCCAGAACTGTACACGGTACTCCAGATGTGGTCTTACCAACTGTCTGTACAGAGGGCCAATAACTTCCTGTTTTCTACCCGTGATGCCTCTCCCTATGCATTCCAGTATCCCCCCAGACCTCCTTACTGCCTTCTTACATTGCTGGCCCACATTTAGGTCATCTGATATGACTACCCCCAGGTCCCTTTCTATTTTTGTTGTTGTCAGTATCTTACCCCCCATTGTGTATTCTTCCCCTGGGTTTTTGTTTCCCAGGTGCATTACTTTGCACTTCTTTGCATTGAATCTAAGCAGCCATACGTTTGACCATTCCTCCAACTTTGCCAAGTCCCTTTTCATCCTTTCCACCACACCTTGTGTATCAACCCTGTTGTAGATCTTTGTGTCATCTGCAAAGAGACATACTTTTCCTTCCAGTCCCTCAGCAATGTCACTTATAAAGATATTAAAAAGGTTCAGCCCCAGTACTGAACCCTGTGGTAACCCACTAGTAACCCTCCTTTCTTCACTGTGGATTCCATTTGCTATTACCCGCTGTACCCTGTTGTCCAACCAGTGTTTTACCCAGGCTACCACCCTGGGACCCACTCTCAGGCTGGCTAATTTGTTTATTAATCTTTTGTGTGGGACTGTGTCAAATACCTTGCTAAAGTCTAGGTAGGCCATGTTCACAGCCCCTCCCTGGTCTACTGCTTTGGTCACCCAGTCAAATAAATCAATTAGATTTGTCTGACATGACCTTCCTGCTGTGACTCCATGCTGCCTTGGGTCCTGTGCCCCACTGGCCTCTAGGTACTCAACAATTCTTTCCTTCAGAAGTGATTACATAATTGTCCCTACCACTGAGGTCAAACTGACAGGTCTGTAGTTTCCTACCTCTGTCTTGCTCCCACTTTTGTGAAGGGTAATCACATCCACCCTCCTCCAGTCCTCAGTTACCACATCATCCTCCCATGATTTATTAAAAAGGGTAGTCACTGGTGTTACTAGTTCTTCCCTTCATTCTTTTAGAATTCTGGGGTGAATCCCATCAGGCTCCATTGCTTTATCCATTTTCAGTTTTAAGAGTTCTTTCTGAACCCTTTCTTCTGTGAAAGGACTAATATCAACCCCCATATCCAGAGTGCTTCTATTGATTGGATTAGGTATCTCCTCCTGCTTTTTCATTGTGAATACTGAGCAGAAGTATTCATTCAGTATCCCTGCTTTTTCACTGTCGCTCTCTGCCCAACCACCTTCCTCTTTGTTCAGCCTTAGTACCCCTGCCTTAGTCTTTCTTTGCTCCCTAATGTACCTATAAAAGGTTTTATCCCCCTTCTTAACCAAGTGGGCTATCTTTTCCTCAGTTTGGGCCTTTGCTATTCTGACTACCTTACCTGCTTCCTTCTGCTTTAACTGGTACAGTTCTCTGTCCTGTTCCTTCTGTGTTTCCTTATACTTCCTAAATGCTATCTTTTTCTCCCTTACCTTCCCTGCCACTTCTTTTGAGAACCATAGTGTTTTTTTCTTTCATTTTGATTTGTTTATTTGCTTCACACACAAAGGCTTGTTGCCTCTGTGATGGCAGTTTTGATGTTTCCCCATTGTTGCTCCACCCCACCTTCTTGCCTGTTTGCTAGTGCTTTTCTGAGGCACTCTCCCATTTTGACAAAATCAGCCCTCCTGAAGTCCAGTACCTTCACTTTTGTGTGGCTTGACTCTAGAGCAAAGTTTATCATGAACCACACTGTTTGGTGGTCGCTTGTTCCCAGATGGCTACCCACTTCAAGATCAGAGATCCTCTCTCCATCCCCATTTGGGAGTACCAGGTCTAAGATTGCTCTCTCCCGAGTGGGTTCCAAAACTAGCTGTCTGAGGCATGCCCCCTGTAGGGCATCGAGAATGGCCCTGCTCTTGGATGTGGCTGCAGCAAAGTTGCTCCAGTCAACATCTGGCATATTCAGGTCCCCCATCAGCAATATCTCCCCTTTCTCTGCCATCCAAATGATGCCTTCAATCATTTCCTTGTCCATTTCCTCTCCCTGAGATGGGGAATCTGTATACAACCCCTGTGCGGATTGTGGAGCCATTTCCAGTCTCCAGGGTGACCCACAGTGCCTCCTATCCTCTGTGTTTACCCTTTAGTTCTGTTGCTTTGATCCCTTCACTTACAAAGAGAGTTACTCCTCCTCCTCATCTTCCCTCCCTGTCCCTCCTGTAGATTGTGTACCCTGATATGTTGATATCCCAGTCATGGTTCTCTGTGTACCATGTTTCTGTGACTGCCACAATATCCAGGCATCCCTCTTCCATCAAGACCACCATTTCAGGGAGCTTTTTACCTAGACTATGAGCATTGGTACTCATTACCCTCCATTTTTTTATGGCTTTATTTCTTTTTGCCCCATCCCTGTCCCTACGCCTATGTCTTTTTCTCCATTTACTTCTGCCCTTCTCCCTATCAACTGCTCTATCTTGGTGTTTACCTCACTAATTACCTTGATTTGGGGGGGGCTAGGATTTACCTTCTCCTTTTCAGTGCCTCACCCCTTGGCTAGTTTAAATGCTTGCCATTGAAGCATTTAAACCTATCACCTAGGATCCTGGTTCCCCTTCCAGACAGATGCAGACCATCATGCCTGTATAGGCCTGCATCTCTCCAGGTGGAGCCCCAGTCCCCAATGAAGCCAAATCCCTGAGCTCTGCACCAGCTTTTCAACCAGTCATTGATTCCCATGGTGCAGAGTACCCTAGCCTCATCCGTGCCATAGACAGGTAGCACTTCCAAGAAAGTTACCATGTGTGCTACTTGTCTAAGGCCCCTCCCCAACTCCACAAACTCCAGTTGCATTGCTCTGATCTCATTCTCAGCCAGGTAATTTGTCCCTAGACAGATAATCACATCCAGCTCTCTCCCCCTTGCAGCTGCTCCCACGAGCCTGAGGATTCATTTCCTGTCCCTCCAAGCCTTGGCACCAGGCTGGCACCTTACCTCCCTTCCCCCTCCCTCCCCCAGTTCTACCCCCCTAACCACTTCTCTTACTTGGCAACCTCTGAAGTAGTGGCAGTGGCTTGGATGGTCCCTAGGTGGGGGAGCAGGTTTTCTGCCATCCAGAAACAATCACCTACAGCTCTTACCCTCCACCCCAGTGAGTGCTTTCATTCTTTTCAGACACCTATTTCACAAAGGCTAAGTAACAGGTCTCGTCACAACTGACTGCAAATATCTCCCAGCTACAGTTCCTCCCAGGCAAATTAAAGTTAAAACTAAGAAAAGTCCACCCAAAAACGAATCAATACTAGTTACTTACACAGGTCCAAAAAGTAATAATTCAGTTCAGTGTAGTCTAGAAAATAACCTCCTTGATTCAAGGAAGCTGTGGCTGCTTTCTCGCTCTCTCTGTCTGTCTCAGCACCTTGTCAAAAGCTTTCTGAAAATACAGAAATACAATATCCATGGGAATATTCTCAGTCAAATTTTTATTTATACATTTATAAAAACATAGATGGTTTGTAACACATGCTCTGTTTTTCCTAAACCCATGTTGTTTATTGTCTACATAACCCAATATCTCCAGAGTTTCTTCTATTTTGATCTCAGAATGCTTTCAGCAATTTTTCATAGAATCGTGGTTAAGTTCACTGGTCTATAATTAGATGTATCTCTTCTTTTACCCTTTTTAAACAATGGCATCACTATTGCTTGCTTCCAGTCCGCAGGTACCTCCCCCATTGCAAAAGAGGCATTATAAACAAATACCAAGGGTTCTGCCAGTCAACCTCACCTCAGTAGTGGTTCAAATTATGGAGGCACTGCTTAAGGAAAGGATTGTGAAACTCCTGGAATCCAACGGAACACAGGATCCAAGTCAGCATGGATTCACAGTAGGAAGATGGATCGGGGGAGTGACAGATGTCACCTACCTCAATTACAGCAAGGCCTTCAACACCCTTCCACATAAAAAGACTGGTTAAATAAGTTGGGAAGCCTGCATGAGGGCCACAAGGTAGTGAACTGGGTTAGAAACTAGTTGGGGGACAGGAAGCAAAGGCTGGTATTAAATGGGAAATGGCTTTATTAGTGACATTGTGGAAGGGCTGGATGGGAAGAGTTGCCTGTTTGCAGATAACACCAAGATCTGCAACAGGATAGACACTCCAGATGGGGTGGAAAAAATGAGGAGGGACCTAGGAAAGCTGAAAAAATGGTCTGAAGTGTGGCAACTGAAGTTCAATGCGAATAAGTGCAAAATCATGCACCTGGGGTGCAGAAACCCTTTAGAGAGCTACAAGATGGGGGGGCGGTGTTGCTGACAGTCACCAGGGAGGAAAGGGATTTGGGGATTATCATCTCAGATGACCTGAAGGTGGACAAGCAGAGTACAAGGGCTGTAGAGAGGGCCAGTGGCATGTTGGGGTATATAAGAAGGGTTATCACCAGCAGAAGGAGGGAGGCAGTGATACCACTATATAAAACACTAGTGTGGCCTCATCTGGAGTACTGTGTGCAGTTCTGGAGGCTGCATCTTCGTAAGGATGTAGACAGCATGGAGGTGCTTCAGAGAAGAGCGACTAAAATGGTGCAATGCTTGCAAAAGAAGACTTATGAGGAGAGATTAAAAGACCCCAATATATATACACTGAAAGAGAGGAGAGAACGGGGAGCTATGATAGAAACCTTCAAGTATTTTAAGGCATAAACAAGGAGCAAGTGGAAGACGTCTTTTGGTACAGGAGATGTACAAGAACAAGGCACATGATATGAGATTGGAGGGGGCAGGGTATGGGGTAATATGTGGAAGTTCATTTTCACAGAAAGGGTGGTGGATGCATGGAATAGCTTGCCCCAGGAGGTGATAAGAGTGAGCACAGTGATGAGATTCAAACATGCATGGGATCGGCATAAGGGAACCATAGAGGTGGGAAGAAGAAGATAAAGCCAATGACCAAGCGGGGTCAGTGGCCATTGATACAGGAATGGTATACGGGCAGACTGGATAGGCTAGCGTTCCTTATCTGCTGTCAACTTCTCTGTTTCTATGTAACATGGGACATTCTCTGGCTTTGTTGTCATGGGTACCTCAACATCACAGATTATTCCAAGCACAACAGTACACAGGAATGTTTCAGCCCTAGACAAAATTGTGTAAACTGGCCAGAATCTTTGCAACATTCATTTTTTATTGCCTTTAAGTCAATCCTTTTAGGCTCTATTGGCTAACAACTGGAGTAAACCAATGTTTGCATCTCTTAATGATAAAACTATAAAGTTAGTTTTGTTTTCAGAGGAATGAAATAAGTCTATGCAACTACAAGTACTTGTATTGTTCTTTTTGGCAGACTGAAATACAGGGTTTGACAGGTCCATTGCCAATACATTTTTCAACAGAAAGAGATTTCACATGTAGTTCTAATAAAGGAAATCTTGAAGGATTTGAAGTAAATAGAATATTAAAAAAATCTAGAAGACAATTTAGCAAGTGGTTAAGAAAAGTAACATGGGTAATTTAAGGTCTATTGAAGTTGAACAAGCGTTTTCTGTTAGCACAGAGACATATGGACTGCAGAGGAAAATGAATATGTAACATAAGAGTGTGATTGCTTGTTTTTCTAGGGTTGAATGGTTTGATAGTTCAAATCTGAGGATTTTTATTTTGATTTCTTGTATTTTGCTTGTTGCTTTTTCACAAAATATTCCCCTACTCTTCTTCGATAAGTGCCATGGGATCTTTAACTTTCACCGGGGCAGTGACTGAAGATGGGCAGAAGAGACTGCAGTTTAATGTATCACCCAAAGGATGTCACCTCAACAGTACAGCACCCTCCCCCCCCACCTTATACTGCATTTCCATATCAACCATGGGCATTTTTTCAAGTACCTGATCTGGGGCTAAAACCCATGGCCAGCCCCAGAGGGGGAGCATGCTACCTACCAAGCCACTGAAACTGACATGAGACACTCACACTGTTTGCTTTTAAACCCCAAGAAGTGCACTTAATGAATGACAATGAGTACCCTGAACTGTCTAATTGCACTTACAAAATGTTTTTCTAGCATATTTAAAAAGTATTAAAAAATAACTGGCAAAGGTTTAAAAACTAAAACAGAGATCAGTCACTTTAAAAATCCCAGGACGGGTTGTATTCAAAACGGCCACCTTAGAACCTGACTGTATGTCAGAATTAAACATGAACATATGCATTACTATATGACAGAAACTCAATAAATCTACCTCTGTGCACATAAATAAATGCCGGCATATGTATATATTTGGTATAAGGCTAATCCTATTACACTTGCTGTACACTAGGTCGGCACAGGATAATGTCGCAGCAAACAAAAAACTCACGGCAATAAATGCCACAAGGAAAATAGCGGCCTCACAAACAACGTCTAGTACAAGAGCAACCCTACAACAAGAGCACTGTCCCTTTGAAAACAATGGGACTTTTTTTTCTGGGGCTTCACACCCCCCCCACACACACACACACACACACACACACACATCTTAAAATAATCAACTTCGGGGGGTCGTGGACTTTGGAGATGGGAAGAAAATTGGGAGAGGGGAAAATTACTTGTTTTTAAATTTAAAAAAAGTTACAGCAGGAGGAGATCTGGTAGGAACCAAACCATGGTCCAGGTCTCCTCCTTCACCATGTGGTGGTGCCCTAGCCACTCCACCATGGGAGTGGCTCAACCAGACACTCCAGCACATGGCAACTTGATCCCTCTACAGGCAATCTGCAGAGTAACAGGGATAGCGGTAATTCCTTACCACTATTACACACCTGTTGCTCCAAATCCTCTCACGATTTACACAGTGCTGTTCTTGCAGCACTCTTCCCAGTGCACTGTTGTGACCTGGAAATGTTTGAATATCCAAGCAATAATTTGTTTAGAGATACTTTCTTACATCTGATTTACCAGTTGCTAGGATAATTTCTAAAACAATCAACTGGAACACCAGATGATACACTCCTATCAGGGTGGCTGACAAGGATCTAGTCAGTGAAGACTATGAATTCCAGTTCTGGGGTAAATTTGATTGGCAGAGTAGTAATTTGGGCCTGGGTAATGTTACAGAAGGTTCTTGGATTTTGTGGCTCCATTTTAGAATCCATCTGTATGAATTGTAGGTACTATGGGTAGTAGCAGAAGTGAAAACATATCTTTGCCCTTGTATGAAACATAGAAACATACAGAATGTCAGCAGAAAAAGAACCACAGGTCCATCCACTCTGCCCTGTTTAACCTCTCCCACCCAGGACCTAATGTTTAGTAGGGGTTCTTGCACTCACCTCTCTCACCCTTGCTGCTCTTCCCCTACATAACTATTAAGCCTTTAACTTGGTCCCTGCCATTTTTGAAACCATTAATGGTTCTTGTACCCATAACCTCTGATGGCACGTTGTTCCATGGCTCAACCTCTCTCTCTCTCTCTCTCTCTCTCTCTCTCTCTCTCTCTCTCCCTCTATGTAAAATAACATTTTCTCACATCCCTCCTGAATCTCACCACACTGCCAATTTCCACTCCTACCCTTGTATATTTAATTCCCTAGTCCTACTGAATTTTTGAATTTTATAGTTATTTTATAGTCATGTATACCTGGAGGCTAGGAGAAGCTGGGCTGGGAGGATGTGGGGGAATAGGTAAATGTATGGAAGGCAGGAGAGTGATAAACTGCAACAGCTGTGGGGCATCAGTCTTTCTGGGGGTAATGTGGAGTAAAGGGGTCTGTCCTGTATGTAAGAACCTGGAGCAGCTAAGAGCTGAAATAAGGCTGTTCATATGGTAGCTGGGGATGATGGTGTGGGAAGTCAGAGGAACAGAATAGTGGAGGGAATGGCAGAGGGGTGATGCCCAGGGGAGTGACACCATCAGGCAGGGGATGGGAGTGGGGAGGAGCACCCAGTATACAGGATTATCTCTTCCTCAGAGGACTAGGGTGCCCAGGGTGGAGGAATGGCACGTGGTAAGGGGAAGGGGTGGTAATGTGAGAGTGGCATCAGGGGTGGGAAATTCTAAAGTGGTGCCTTTGTTCCATAGATTTGCACCACTGTCTGGAAGGAGGGAGGGGGCAGCAGGATGTGAGGTAGGAGGTCAGGTTGAGCCAGGGGTGAGAGCAGGAGTACAGGGGAGGGAAGAGGTAACTAATCAGGGTGGGCAAAGAAGAAGATGCTGGCAAAATGGAGTGGAGGATGGAGGGAGGGAGAGAAAAGGAATGGAAGAGGGGTTGGGAAACTGAAAGCAGATACAGATAGTCAGAAGGGGAGGGGTAGATTGGGAGATGGAAAAACATTTATGAGGATAAATTGTGGATGTGTAGATAAGTTCACCAGGGTGCAGAGGGAGCAGTTAGGTGGGAAAGCAGCTAGTACCAAAGATAAGAAAGGAAGAACGGGGAGCTTGGATGCAGGGGATGGTAGAGTGGCAATCATAGGGGACTCCATAATTAGGGGTATTTACTGGTGAAGGAAAAGGGACTCAAATGCAAGCAGGAGGGTGGTTTGTGTGCCAGAAATGACAGTGGGGATGGTGAGCCCAAGAATAAGGGAAATAGTAAGGGACGTTGTTGGAAAACCTAATTTAGTTATACATTTGGAAACCAATGACCTATCTGGGGAGGAGGTTGAGATAATGCAAAGTATTTATTTATTGAGTCTTGGATTACAACACCTTTGAGCAATACAACTAATTTACAAAGGTTCCACATCAGTAGTACAAAAACAAAACAAGGTAAACAATAGATAAGTAAATAGCGGATATCAAGAATATGCTTTTAAAAAACTAATACATCAAAAGCAATCAAAATAGCAAGGAATGTTACTCAGTATAACAGTAGAGTGGGCTAGAAGAGAGGGCAGCCTGGGAGGCCTTGTCAAAATCTAGGAGAGAAAGTAATGGGGTATAAGGTGGGGGATGGGAGAAACAAGAGGGAGAAGGAGATGAGTTGCACAGGAGGAGAAGAGGGAAGGAGCGGAGTTGCAAAGGAGGTAATGGGGCTAGAGAGATGAGGGGATGGGGAAGTGGAAGCAGGGAAATGGGGTGAGTGAAGAGAGAAGAGGGGAGTGCTGGTGAAGTGAAGGAGAGGAAGACAAATTAATAATAGAAGGAGAAGAGGTGGTGTTTAGCGGGGGGCAGCCTAACAGGCCTTGTCGAAAACCCAAGAGAGAGTAATATGGGTGGGAGAAAGTAAGACAGAAACATAGGGGGAAGGAGGGGAAGAAGTTGCAAAAGAGGTGGCATGAGAAAAGAGAATGGGTGGAGGGTGGAAGAGGGAAGGTGAGGAGGAGCAGGGGAAGAACTCGAAGATGCATGAGTAGGGAAGAAGCAGGGGTGAGGGGTGAGAGGTGGAGGGGAAAAGGCTTGAGGGTAGGATTGAAATGAAGTGCCAAGAGTTAAAAGTGCTGAAAGATGTAAGTACAACAATAACATAAGCAGAAGGCTGCTAAGGGCGGCAGTCACATATACTGTTTGCTAATAGATGCTGCCAGAGTTTGTGTTTGAAAGGGCTGAATTTTGACTCAGCAGAGATGTCCCTACCCAGGGAGTTGAGCCAGAGGGGGGCTTTATAAGAGAAAGACAGCTGATCTAAGGTGATGCGGCATCTGGGAACAGTAAATACTTTGCATGCCACTTATACAGTAGCAGGCTGAAACATGAAAAGTCATTTTGCCTGCTATAAGCATTGCCCGCTTAATAGAAACTGAAAAAAAAAACACATTAAAACCTGAAAGAAAAGCATTTGAAATTAGTAGGTCGGTTCAGTACAGCAGTACAGCAGTATGGCACTGGCGATTTTCAGCTCTTTTATGAGTTTGTGGTAGCTGTGCAGGCATACTGTTTATTTCACGATATGCAATAAAATATAACTTTTATTAAATTGTTAAAAACGCTGCTATGGTTTACCTTGCGTGACTGCAATTTCTCTTGCTGTGTCTGATCCTGTGGTCTGAAGAACTTGGTTATCTTTGTCTGCGTTCATTTCTTTTCTGTGTATCTCTGCCAGTGATTTGTTGTCCAGGACATCACCCCCCAATCTGGCACCAGGTCTTCCCACTGCTCTATGGCATGTCTTAGGGTCAGGAGTGCACTCTGCGCATCGCGCACTGAGATTGCAACCTCTGGCTCATCAGTTAAGTCATCACCGGCATCCTTGTCTGTTGCTGTGTTCTCAGGGATAGATCCTCGCAGTGCCTCTGCAATGTCATCTCTGGGATGCTGCTGTTCCTCATCGCCCAAGGAGCAAATAGCATCGAACTCTTCCAGGGTAAGGCCCAGCGGAGGGGTGGTGTCTTCCGGGTCGTCATCCAGCTCCTCTGTGTTCTGGGAATTAAGCAGCATAAACCTTGCCTTTTGGAAACACTTACTTATTGTGTTGGGAGTTACACAGTGCCAGGATTCCCCCATTAAACGAACATCATCAAGCAGGTTAATTTTTTTATGCATGCCACTGCTGTGAGATCTTGGTTTGAGTCCAGCACATTGAGCATTCTTGCTATCATGTTTCTAACATAGTGGTGCTTGAAGCTATAAATGATGCCCTGGTCCAAGGGATGAACATTGCTGGTGGTGTTAGGGGGTAGAAAAATTAGTTTGATATCGTGCAGCCCAGGAACCTCGGGGTGGCCACTGAAATTGTCGAGGCATAGTGCAATCTTACGCCTCCTTAGACTCCAGTCCCACTCATGCAGCCATTCAGTGAAAATATCTCCTGTCATCCAGCCAGTTCCATTTGCCCTATAGATGACAGGAAGATGGGTCACTCTTCTGAAACATCTTGGCTGCATAGACTTCCCGATTAAGAGGAGATCACATTTTTCAGATCTAGTTATGCTGCAGGTCAGTAGGACTGACACCCTCTCCTTGGCCTTTTTCAAGCCCATGGGTGTTTCAGCTTAAAAGGAGAGGGTGACATATCCTACACACTGAAAAAAAAAAGCCCAGTTTCATCAGTGTTAAAAATATCATTGGGTGAATACCAGCAGAGGAGACCTGGCAAAACATCCCTAACCCAGGCAGTCGCGCCATCTGAATCGGCATTCTGCTTCTCCCCATGAATTCATTTGACGCAGATGTGCCAATGCTTCCAGCTTGTAAGCAAGTCATTAGTTGCTTTAAAGTCTGTCTTACCGAGTGCCACTGCCAAATGCTGGGCCTTTTGGAGGAGCAGAGGGCCACTGATCAGAGCCTCATGGCCCTGTGCATTGGAAAACCAATTAAAGAGGGCCTCCTCAATGTCCACGTCCTTGCCCTCCCTTTTTTCTCTATCGATCCGGATTTTGGTTCGAATGCCAGTCGGTCATTATCTGGTCTCTGGCTTTTAAAAGATCAGCAAGTGTTGATTTTGGGATGCTGAAATGAATTGCAAGATCGTGTTGACTCAGTTTTGATAACATCTCAATTTCATCCAGGATTTGAACTTTCCTGGCTAATGTCATCCCACTCCACTTAATTCCAGCCACATTACACTGCACAGCAAACAGTCACCACAGCAACAAAGGATACCTGCACAATGGCTCATGGACTGGATATGCGGGGTTTTAAGCACCCGCTAATTGAAATCACTTAGCACCTGCCTAACTAGAGCAGCCATAACAGACTTCAGTGTTCAACAAAAAAGCGGGTGGTATAGGCGGCAGCCAAGGTTCGGCTAAACGATAGTTATTTGTGCATTGGGAATAGAAAATGGCTTTTGGCAAAGTGAATTTGAATGAATTAAGCAGCGGTCCGGCTTATCCATGGTTGTATTAAGTGACACATACTGTACCTGAGTTGCTGAGCTGCGAGTACGTTGGGTACTGTGACAAGGGCTAAGGAGCTGTTGGACCCCAGGGGGGTAGTAAGCTAAGATGTGCCTTCTTGGCAAATAAGCAGGTTTGATATTGGATTCGGCTGAATAATTGAAGCCACTCAGTCTGAGCATATAGGTCACATGTGTGTGAGGCGGGCAACCCCAGTAAGGAGTCTGTATACTTTGTTAAGAGCAACAGTGATCCTGTGAAAGGATGTAGCAGAGCCAGAGCCATAAACAACCAGCCCCATAATCGATGATGGTAATGACAGAGCTGAAAATTGCTGTTCTTAATGCCTCGGGAGTGAGGCTATGCTTGCCTGTGGAGTAGGCCAATCCTTATGTTTACAGCTTGAGCTACGTTATCAATATGTTGCGAGTAGGTGAATGAGCTATCAACAGTGACCCCTAGATATTTGAAGAAGTGGATCTGTTCAAGTGAGGTGCCAATGCAGTTTGTGATCAACAAGGGTTTCGACTTGTGTTTCTTATGGGCATTGTTGAAAAGCATCACTTTGGTCTTTTTATAGTTTAGCACCAGTTTTTGAGTGCTGGACCACTTTTTCACTTCTGAGAAACTGTGTTGAAGGTTATCCTGGAGGATCTTAGGGTCAGGATCACTAGAGTATATCACAGTGTCATCCACGTAGAGCAGAATCTGTTCTTAACAGGATTATGGGAGGTTATTCAAGTAGATACTGAAGAGAAGGGGCCCCAGTACAGCTCCCTGAGGCATTCCGGAACGGACTGGTTTCCTTTCGGAGAGGACATTGGTTATCTTGACCTGCTGCGAATGGTCTTCTAAGTAACTTCTGAACCAGCTGACAGCAGCACTCAACACTCCTGTGAGCAATAATTGCCCAAGCAGCAGTGAGTGGTTCACAGTATCAAAGGCCTTCATCAGGTCGATAAAGACAGCCTCTACCAGGTGGCCTTGGTTGAGTGCGTTATGTATGAAACCAGTGAATTCTAACAGGACAGTAGTAGCACTATGACCTTTATGAAAGCCATGTTGCTGGGGACATTGAATATTGCATTTGTCCAGGTATTTCACAAACTGATCTGCAATTATATGCCCTAGTGCTTTCGATAGAGGAAGTAGAATGGAGACTGGCCTGTGGTTTGTGTGGTGTGCCCTATCTCCACCTTTGTGCACCGGGGTTACTAGGGCCTGTTTCCATTTTGGGGGGAATTGCTCAAGTCTTAGATAAAGGTTCATAATCTAAGTAAGAGGTATAAGAGTTTCCTCGAGGGTGAGGGCAAGAAATTTGAAACATACAAACATAGAAGTTGATAGCAGATAAGGATTGCAAGGCCCATCCAGTCTGCCCATTTTTTTTCTACCTTATGAATGTGTCATAGGCCTTTACTCTGTCAATGGCCTATCTATTCATACTCATCTGCATTGCTCCCTTATGCCTATCCCATGCCTGTTTGAAGCCCTGCACTGTATTTATGTCCACCACTTCCTGAGGTAGGCTGTTCCATGCATCCACCACTCTTTCTGTGAAAAGAACTTCCTCGCATTACTCCTTAATCAGCCTCCCTCTAATCTTATGCTGTGTCCTCTTCCCCACCCCCAACCCCCCAATTATATTTCTGGCTCTCCAGCCTGGAACTCTCTCAGGCCATGGCACTTGCCATGTAGCTCTACCGCCTGCTGTGTTCCTCCACCATCTTCAAGTTCATTATGGTTCCCCGGGTCGGGGGACTACAACCCGGGGAGACTGAAGGGGCAGTGGTGGGGAACCAGCATTGGGCGTGGGGCAATGGCACTAGCAGGGCCATCACCTATCTGGGCTGGAGGGGTATATCTGAATGTAACCCTGAAGCCCCCCCCCGTGCATGGTGCACATCTGATGCTGTGGTGCACAGCAACCTTGCCTGTGTTAACCACGCTCCTTGCGTGCAGCCTGGCATCTCATGGCACTCCTTGGTCTCCACCAGGAGTCACCAGAGCACCAGACAACCCAACTGGGAGAGGAGAGCAGCCCAGCGAGCACTCGATCCTTCTCCCTCCCCTGCCGACCCCCGATTCCCAACCTTGCTCCCGAACTCGGGTCGTCGGCATGGTGCAAGGTGTGGCATCCAGCACCTCAACCCTCAGTGCCACCGGGCCGGCATGCTGTGTCCTCTTGTCCTGCTATTTTTCTTATATTGAAACATGTTAGACTCTTTTACCTTGTTAATGCCCTTAAGGTGTTTGAATGTTTCGATCATATCACCTCTCTCCCCTCCTTTGCTCTAGGATATACATATTGAGCTCTGTTAATCTTCCTCATATGTTTTCTGATGCAGTCCCTGCACCATTTTTGTTACCCTTCTCTAGACTGCCTCCATTTTGTTAATGTCCTTGTGAAGGTGTGGCCTCCAGTACTGAACACAGGACTCCAGATGTGGCCTAACCAGTGTCTTGTAAAGAAGGATTATTACCTCCCTCTTATGACTTGTGATACCCCTACTAATACACCCCAACATCCCCCTAGTCTTACCTATGGCTTTAGTGGTCTGTTTGCATGATTTCAGGTCTTCTGTGATGATGATGATGTCTCTTTCTTCCCTCATGATTGCTAGCAACTCCTCTCCCAACCTATAGGTGGCTTCAGGGTTTCTCTTCCCTATGTGCATAATCTTGCACTTCTTTGTGTTAAACCCCAGTTGCCACTCTTCTGACCATTTTGCCAGTTTATCCAGATCTCTTCTCATTCTGCCCACCCCATCTAGATCATATACTCTGTTGCAGATCTTGGTGTCATCTGCAAACAGACAAACATTACCCTCCAGTCCATGTACAATGTCACTGATGAAGATATTGAGGCGGACTTGCCCCAGGACTGATCCCCAAGGTACCCCACTTGTCACTTGCATCTCTTCTGACTGTATACAATTTACCACCACTCTCTGTTTTCTGCCCACCAACCAGTTTGCCACCCAGTTTACCACCTTCTGACCCACCCCAAGCCTACCCATCTTATTAATTAATCTTCTATGTTGAACAGTATCAAAAGCTTTACTGAAGTCAAGGTAGGCAACATCAACTGCAGCCCCTTGGTCCACCACTCTGGTTACCCAAAGAAAATCTATGAGATTAGTTCAACAGGACTTTCCTGTTGTAAACCCATGCTGTCTTGGATCCTCTGCTCCTATGGATTCCAGGTGTTGTGCTATCCTTTCCCTAAGGAGTGCCTCCATAATCTTGCCTACTACTGAGGTAAGACTGACTGGTCTGTAGTTTCCTGACTATCTTGGAGCGGGATCACATGAGCACTTCTCCAGTCTTCTGGGACCTCTCCTATGCTCAGAGACTCACTAAACAGATCTGATAAAAGCTCTGCTAGTTCCACCCTTAGCCCCTTTAGTACCCTGGGATGTATGCCATCCAGTCCCATTGCCTTGTCCACCCTGAGCTTAGCGAGTTCTTGTAGGACCCTTTCTTTTGTGAAGGGACTTGTACACACCTCCCTCCCCCTCCCCCCGTGTCCATGGTGCTGAGCTGCGGGCCCTGCCCTACCTTCGCCTCAGTAAATACTGAGTAGAAGTATCTGTTTAGGATAGACACTTTTCCTTGGTCCTCCTCCACACACTCCACTATATCCCCTTTGATCTTAGCAATACCCCCTCTGGACTTTCTCCCTTCACTAATGTATCTATAGAAAGTCTTGTCCCCTTCTTTTACTGTCCATGCTAGTGTTACCTCGGTTTGGGCCTTTGCCTGCCTTACTGCCTTCCCTGCTTCCCTTAGGGAAGTTTGGTATACCTCCCTATCTTCGTCTCGCTGCCTTCCCTAATATTTTCTGAAGGCCAGTCTTTTTGCTCTGACCTTTTCTGCTTCTGTTTTTGAGGACTAAAGTGGTTTCCTCCTTCTTTTGCTCTTGCTTTTCTCCCTAACACAATGGGATGTTGCTTCAAGTATTGCATCCTTAATGCTTGCCCTCTTTGCCTGTACCCCCTCACCTGTATTTCTTCTTGCCAGGGCTAGCTTAACTCTGTTGGCCATCTTATCAAAGTCAGCTCCTCTGAAGTCCCATATTTTTGCATTGGAATGGGATGATTTAGTTCTAGTGGCCAAATTGAACCATACCACATGATGGTCACCGGCCCCAAGATGACCTTCTACCTGGAGTTCTGTGATCCTTTCCCCATTAGTCATTACTAGATCTAGGATAGCCCTGTCTCTTGTGGGTTGTTGTACCAGTTGTTTGAGGCCCTCCCCCAGCAGGAAATCCACTATGTGTCTAGTTCTGGCAGATGTTCCTGCTGGTTTTGACCAATCTATATCTGGCATGTTGAAGTCTCCCATTATCAGAACCTCCCCTTTAGCTGTCATGTTTTCTATCTCTTCTAACAGTAATGTCTATGTCCTCTCCCTGGTCTGGAGGCCTGTAGACAACCCCAGTTCATATGGCTGTCCCATTTCCTGTTCTCAGGGTGACATACAGTTCTTCTGGCTCCTTATGTGTATTTTGAATTTCTGATACTTTCATTGACATAAATAGCTACTCCCCTCCCCCCTTCCTTTTGCACTTCAATCTCTTCTGAACAGTACATAGCCTGGTACTGAAGTCTCCCAAGTGTAGTCACTGATGAACCATGTCTCGCTAATGGCTACTATGTCCAGTTTAGCCTCTGTCATTGTTGTCTGCAGGTAGGGGATCGTGTTTCCCAGATTGTGGGCATTTTTGTACATGATTTTCCATTGAACAGATTTTGGTGCGTTAGTTGTTGGGTGAGGTCTGGCGTTTCCCCTGCATGTTGTATGGTGAGCCAGACCTGTTTCTTTACCTGGTGATGCAAATGAACTGCAAACATGCTGAACTCCTGTTTGATCACTAGCCGAGGTGGGAAGGATGTTCTTCTCGTTCAATGGATCAGATGTTGCACTCCTCTCTCCATTGGCTAGTTTAAATATTCTGCAAAGATGTAAAACTTCTGCTCCAATGCACTGACTCCCTCCTTATTCAGATGCAGTCCATCAAATTTAAAGAACTTTCACTCCCAAAACTGTTGTCAGTTACCTACAAGTTTGTTTCCTTTTTCCTGGCACCAGCCCTTGAGCCACATGTTTAGCTCCCCTATCTCCCCTTCTCTGATCTTCCATCCATCTGTCCCCCTCTCCCAGACTGGCAGGATCTCAAAGGAAGAGATACCGGATGAAATGGATGACAGTTTGTCTCCCAGCCTGGTCCGGTGTTCCTTGGTCTCCACAACTGACCGGTTGGAGAGATCGTTAGTCCCTCTGTGTACCAGGACATCAATGTTTTCTCCTACTTCCTGCATGATTTTAGCAATGCAGTCAGTGCCTCTCCATGCTGATGTACCTGGGAGACATCTGACCATTACCCCCGGCTGGAGGTAGGTATCAACTCCCTGAATCATGGAATCTCCTATGATCAGAAGTGTTTTTGTCTTGCTTTTTTTGTTTGTTTTGGTCCCTGTTTTGGGTGAGATTTGTTTTGATAGCTCCTATGCTGCAGTGTCTTGCTCTGCAGTGTCCGCTGCCCCTTTGTTTGATTTTGGGGATAGAGGCAGATACCTGTTTGTAGTTTTTATATGATTTGTGGAGGTGATACATTGGAGAACATTAAGTGAAGGAACACCCAATTTGCCCCTCCTAACCACCTGCCAACCTCCTGGACCAACTTCCCTCTGCAGTTGAGGTGCTTCAGTTGGATGTTGGGGAAATGGCAGGTGGTTCTTATAATATATTTCCGCCTGAATATGTGATTTGAGGTGTGCAATCTCTGCCCATGCTGCCTGGAGCTGAGCCCTTAGATCTCCAATGGTCCAGCATGTAGGACAGCATCCTAAATCCCGTATAACTGCCCTTTTGAAAAGTGTCCCACAGTGCCTGCAGTTAATAATATCCATTCCACTTAAGTTGCCAATTTTATAACCTGGTCTGAATAACTAGAAGGAGGGAAAAAAAAGCAAAAGTTTGATTTTTGTTTTTGATTTTTTTTTGTATAACTTGTTATAACAAGTTAAATTACTTGTGCCCCTGTAAGTGAGGTCACTGTGTGGATATCCCTCTGATCATCCCCTTCCTGCATTGCTACAGGAATTGTGACAACTGTGCTACTCTATAAAAGGAGTGTAGCATGGGGTGGTTGGGGATGGGCAGGATCAGAGACCATGAGACTGCTGAGGTCTGTAAAGGCATTGTTAAAAATATTGGCTATGGCCATTGAGTCAAGAGTCGGGTGTCCATCAATGTTAAGCATGGTGGGTGCTGTCTTGGGGTCTTTGCCAGTGACATCCTTTATGTTGCTCCAGAAATGTTTACTGTCACCCCACAAGTTGGAGTGCACCTCCCTAAAGTATTGATTTTTTGCAAAATGGATGGCTCTGGTACAAACATTTCTGGATTTTTTATAAGCCTGAATATCTGTTTGCTTGCCTGTGACATTGGCCCGGTGCCAGAAGTGGTCCCTAGTCTTCATAAGTCCCAGTAGTTCAGATGTTATCCAAGAGTTGCACACCCCCTTAACTTTCCGCTTTTTTAGGGGGGTGTGGATATCACATGCAGCATTAAAGCGGTCAATGAAGAAATCAAGTGCCTCATCAATGTCATTGGTAGAGTCCAGTGGTGACCAATCCTGGCTTTGAAGGTGTGATCTGAGTGGCTCTATAGTAGGTGTCCTGGAGCTAGGACCCTACTGAGAATAACCTTAGGTGGAGATTTGCTGAACTTGTTGGACTAACTGCAAAGTATAGGGGACTGGTCGCTTAGGGTGTCAGAGAGTACAGAGACATTTGTGATTCATTCTGGGTGACTAGATAGAACCCAATCCAGTAAGGTATTTGATACAGTTCTATAGTTAATTCTGGTTAGGGTGTTAACTAGCTGGGTAAGGTGGAAGGTGGAGATGGCATCCTTAACATGTCCAATGTCAGATGAGAGCCAGTTTACATTGAAATCTCCCAGTATTATGGTTTCAGTGTTCCGAGGCACACTGTGGATATATTCCATGAAGTTATGAATGCCAGAGGCAGATTCTTTGGGTGGTATGTAAACAGATAGCACATTTAATGTTTTCTTTTGGGTCCCTAAGAGTACCTTGATGGCCAGGGCCTGAAAGGAGTTTCCTATGCAGGGTAATTCAAGGGCATGACCCATTACGGTTTCTTTTAAGTAAATAACACAGCCACCACCTCTTTTAATGAGTCTATGTAGCCTAGAAATAGAGTAGCCAGGTACAGTGATAGCAGAGTCAGGGATTTGGGGTGACAACCAAGTTTCTTCAACAGAAAGAATAGCTGGGTTGTGTTGTGTAATCCATACCTTGAGGTTGTCTAACTTACATAGAAGACTACATATGTTGATAGATGTGAGGGAGAGTGTACAGAACATTTTTGTGCTGCAATGGTCCATTGACCAGGGTTAGGGGGCACATTTCCAGACAGGAGCAGAATTACTTTCAGTAGGTATGCCTTTAGTTGTTTAAAGTACTGTTTCCATTGTCTTCTCCAGGAGGAGGTACTGTAAAATTTATTGGTTGTTGCTGTGAAGTCAGAGAAAATAAGCAGTTATGAGAGATGATGTTGGAAGCTAGGTGTTACTCTACTAGGGGATAGCAGTGGTGTGCTTACAGCAGTTACTGAAACCATTTTTCTATTAAGAGTTTGAAGTTGATGTGCCAGTGGTGTAGGGCATATAGCCTGAGAATATGGGATGACCTTGAGGCTGTTGCACTGCCTCATGCAGGCCACTTCAGTGCACCAGCATTAACAGGATAAATAGGTGAAGGAATAGGAGTGAGGTAGACATCCTCATAGGGTTTATCTGAGCTAGATATTTCAGGTCTGGAGAGCTGGAGCTGATCCCCAATGTCCTCCTCGAGCTCCAGAGTTCTCAAAATTAGCAATAGAAATCCAGTGGACAGGAAAGGACCCACGTACTACAGTATTTCCAGTCAAAATTAGGGAGGGAGGGCAAAGCAATAGAGCATTTAAAAGAGACTGGGAGTGGGTAGGCGGGCCAAAAAATAACCAAAGACAAGCAGCAGCTCCTAAGAAGCTAGTACACAT
The DNA here is from genome assembly GCA_016271365.2 of Neoceratodus forsteri. Lineage (NCBI taxonomy): Eukaryota > Metazoa > Chordata > Ceratodontiformes > Ceratodontidae > Neoceratodus > Neoceratodus forsteri. Next base: position 887,739,636 of record CM057454.1, on the reverse strand, counting down.
TACAGTGATTAAATTCAGAACAATCAGCAACTCCTAGGGAGTTGGTTCAAATTTAAGGGGCTTAAATTCAGGTGTCCAGGCTTGAGTGCACCAGAAAGGCACCAGGTTTAGAAGGGAGCTCGTCCTGTACCTTCACTGCAGCAGGCTGGTTCCACTGGGGGATTCTGCAGCAATCATAGTGAGGGGGCTGGGGAGGACTAAAGCCATAAATTAGCCCTTAGACCCTGTAAAAGAATGTGATGAAAGAAAATGAACTTCTGCAGTTAAGTAAGAGGGCATCAATGGCTGAAAGGGGAGTGGGGAGGAAAGGGTCCCAACATTCATAGCAGGGAGGGTCCAGAGAACCAAGAAATTACTGAGGGAGAGCACTAAAAAAAATACATAAATAAATAAATAAAAAACATGGAGACAGTAGGGGAAAAAAGTAGGAGGTGAAGAATAATGACGCTGGAAAAAGCAGTGCAGAAATAACTATCAAACAGCTTAATAAAAAAATGGCAGTGCAGAAATAACTACCAAAGCAACTTAATAAAAAATAGCCAAAGACAAGCAGCAGCTCCTAAGAAGCTAGTACAAATTACAGTGATTAAATTTGGGACAAGCAGCAACTCCTAGGGAGCTGGTTCAGATTTAAGGGGCTTAAATTCAGCTGTCCAGGCGTGAGTGCACCAGAAAGGTGCCAGGTTCAGAAGGGAGCTCGTCCCATACCTTCACTGCAGCTGGTTGGTTCCACTGGGGGATTCAGTGGTGATCACAGCGAGGGGGCTGGGGAGGACTAAAGCCATACACTAGCCCTCAGACCCTTCACTGCAGCAGGCTGGTTCCACTGGGGGATTTGGTGGTGATCACAGTGAGGGGGCTGGGAAGAACTAAAGCCATAGACCAGCCCTCAGACTTTACTGCAGCAGGCTGGTTCCACTGGGGATTTGGAGGTGATCACAGCAAGGGGGCTGGGAAGGACTAAAGCCATAAACTAGCCCTCAGACCCTGTAAAATAATGTGAAGCAGGTTCAGGGAGTTAGGGAAAATCTGCAGGGAGGAAGGAATTTCACTGGCCTTCTAAAAGGTGATACCAGTACCAATGGCCAGTAGAGCTAGGAAAAGAAGAATAGAGGATTTTAATGACTGACTGAGGAAATGGTGCAGGGAGGAGAGGTTCATCTGTATTAGAGAATGGGAGGAGAGCTGGTCAAACAAAGCACTCTTTTCACCAGACAGGCTACACCTCAGTAGGGAGGGTTTGAGGGTACTCAGGGAAAACTGGGGGAATACATAACCACTGCACTTAATTTAGACTACTGGGGGGGCAGTTGGTGTGCAGGCCCACAGACTCTGAGAGGAGGTAGTCAGTGAACCTCCCCCCCACAGTGATGGAAAAGGTCTGGAGGGAGGAGGTGGAAGGGGCAAAAACACAGTTAGCAAAGGGTGGAGGGAGGTTAGGAACACGTAACAAAGGTATGTGGAGTGGTGCACACAGAGAGAATAAATGTGAATAGAAGAAAAGAGGGAAGAGAAGGAAGGTCAGACTCTAGGTGGAGGGTGGTGTCTCTGAATGTGTGGAGTCTTGGAAACAAGATGGACAACCTGCAGGCCCTATTAGCAGACAGGATGGTGGACATAGCTGCAGTAACCAAGACTTGGGCAACATCACACCATGACTGGGACCTTATGATCCTTGGATATAAACTGTACAAGAGGGACAGGGTAGTCAGGAAGGGGGAAGGGTGGCAGTTTATATCAAGGAGGGAATAACTTGCATGAGGGTGGAGTCAGAGGAAGGGGAGGTGTAGGCATTATGGGTTCAGTTAAGGTCCAATAGAGGGAGAAAGGTGAGGTTGTGGGTGGTTTACAGACCACCCAGTCAAGATAAGGAGAGGGACAGGGAACTGATCTCACAAATAATGGAAGCTGCGGGGAAAGGAGAGGTGGTAATTGTGGGGGACTTCAACCTGCCAAAGGTGGACTGGAGCATACCATCCACAACATATACTAAGAGTCAGGTGATCCTGGAAGGACTGCAGAGTGGGTTCATGACTCTGGGCATCACTGAACCAACAAGAACTGAGGCAATTCCTCATCTGGTGCTCACAAATGGTGAGCACATACAGGAAATAATGGTCAGGGAACCACTGGGTAAAAGTGACCATTGCACAGTGTTGTTCCAGTTGGATGTGGGCAGGAAAAGCATCCCAACTAAGACCAAAATCTTGGATTTCAGGGGGGTGAACTTCAGGAAAATGGGCAAAGTGCTTAGGAGCCATCTGGTGGGCATCAGAGCAGATATGGGGTGGACCAAAGGTGGTCCATCATTAAGGAAGGAATACGGGTTGCCACAGATGAGTGGGTTAGGTTCAGGGATGAAAAACACAAGGGCCACAGTGCCCAGCTGGTTCAGTTCTGGGGTTGCCAAGGCAGTAAGGGAAAAGAGGTTGGCCTATAGAAAATTCAGGAAGACCAAGAGAGAGGTGGATAGGGAAAATTACCTATGGTTTGCTAGTGTGGCAAACAAGGAAGTCCAGCAAGCAAAGGCACAGAAGGAACTGCAGATAGCTGAAGGAATTAAGAAGGGGGAGAAGGCTTTCTTTCACTATGTAAGTGAAAAAAGGGACAAGAAGGAAGGGATTGTTAGGCTTAAGAAAGGGGTGGAGTGGGTGGAGGATAATGGGGGAAAAGCAGAGATACTAAATGAATACTTCTGTTCCATCTTCACCAGTGAGAAGGACAGACCAGTGCCTTCAGGTGGGAAAAGAGGAGTGGGGGGGAAGGGAGCAGAGATGTAGTGATAGAGGAGGATATAGTGTGGGAGGGGCTGCTGGCATTGAAGGTGGACAAATCACCAGGCCCGGACAGAGTACATCCAAGGGTACTAAAGGAACTGGCTGAGGAGCTGGCACAGCCACTGGCATACCTATTTAATAGTTCACTAGAGTCGGGCGTGATACCACAGGACTGGAGAACAGCACATGTACTGCCTCTTCACAAAAGAGGTCCCAAGGATGATCCAGGGAATTACAAACCAGTCAGTCTGACCTCCACTGTGGGCAAGCTCATGGAGACCATAATAAAGGAAAAGTTGGTGAAATATCTAGAGGAGCATGGTCTGCAAGATAAAAGGCAGCATGGGTACATGGGGGTAGATCATGTCAAACAAATCTGATTGACTTCTTTGACTGTGTCACTAAGACAGTAGACAGTGGCCAAACAGTAGACATCCTCTATCTTGATTTCAGCAAGGCCTTTGACTCTGTGCCCCACAAAAGGTTGATCAGGAAGTTGGTGGATCTTGGGGTTGGGGAAAAGATAGCCAGATGGATGGAAAACTGGCTGAAGGACAGAATCCAGAGGGTGGTTGTGGGGGGAGAGTTATCTGGCACCAGAGAGGTAACCAGTGGGGTCCCACAGGACTCGGTGCTGGGTCCGGTGTTGTTCAATGTCTTCAACAATGACATTGGGGATGGCATTAAGGGCAAATGTGCCTATTCACGGATGTCACCAAGCTCTGTGGGAGAGTGGATACAGCTGAAGGGATACAGGACCTACAGGAATATCTGGAAAAGCTGGGGAGATGTTCCAGGATCTGGCAGGTTGGCTTCAATGCCAAGAAATGCAAAGTTATGCATATTGGAGCCAAGAATCCTAGGACAGAGTACTACTTGGGTGGAGTCCGAGTATCTGCATCAGAGGAGGAGAAGAACCTGGGAGTGATGATCACTAATGACCTGAAGCACTCCACACAGTGCAAGAAGGCATCAGCAAAGGTAAACAAGATGCTGGGATGCATATCTAGGAGGATCAGTAGTAGAAGAGAGGAGGTTATACTGCCCTTGTACAGGTCACTGGTAAGGCCACATCTAGAGTATGGAGTTCAGTCCTAGTGCCCACACCTCCAAAAGGACATTAACCTGCTGGAGAAGGTCCAGAGGAGGGCTACAAAGATGATATCCAGTCAGCAGGATAAGGCATACGAGGAGAGGTTGAGGGCACTGAATATGTACTCCCTGGAAGACAGGCGAGAGAGAGAGAGGGGACATGATTAGGACCTTCAAGTACTTGAAAGGGATAAATAAGGTTGATAAGGAGAGTCTCTTTAAGTTGAGTGGCAACCATAACATGAGGGGACACAGTCTTAAGCTGGAGGGTGGGAGGTTTAGGAGGGAGGTCAGGAAGCACTTCTTCACAGAGAGAGAGTGGTGGACACTTGGAATGCACTGCCAGAAGATCTCATCTCATTGAAGACAGTGGGCAGCTGTAAGAAAGGCTTGGATAGGTATAGGGGGAAGGTGAGGATCATGGGTAGAGAGGATGGGAAGAGTGGGGAAGGAGGGCAGGGACATTAGCTCAAGCTGTGACCCTGCAATATGAGCAGACTTGATAGACCAAATGGCCTTCTATTGCTGGCTTCTTCGTATGTTCGTATGTATATTTCCCTACAATCTACAGTACTTTGTTCATACTTGGGCATCATACTTGGGTGCATAAGACAACAGAAGGCGTTTGCCATTATCAGCTGTCCCCACTACATGGTGGAAGTAATATAGTTACTAACCTCTAAGTACCTATCCAGTCTAATTTTAAAGGCATGAAAACTTGGTGCATTGATTACTTCCTCTGGTAATTTGTTGTTTTTTTTTTTTATTTAGTTGTTTAACCAGGTATAGCACACTAAGCTGTAAGCTTTTTTACAGGAGCAACCTGGAATTCATTCCACAATTTGAGAGATCTGGACACAAAGCTGTGTTTCCATGACTCAGTTTGGCATTTTGTTTCCTTAATTTGAAACTTATGTCCTCTCATATCATATTTGTGGTCCTTCGATTCTACACCCAAATCTACACTCAACATATCGTCTTTCAAAATCCTATATAACAAAAGTAAGTCCCCTCTTTTTGGCTGTAGATCCAATGGCCATAGATTCAGGTAACTTCATCTTTCCCCATATGATTTCCCTTTGCAGCCTGCTATTAGCTTTGTCAATGACCTTTGAGGTCTTTCAATTAACCTTTTATCTTTCACTAAATATGGACTCCAACTTGATGTACCATAGTCAAGAATTGGTCTTATGTAGCTGTTATATACAGGTAGCAAAACTGATTCATTTATGGAAAAGAAGCTTCTACTTATGCTATTCGTTAAGTACATAATTTTATTAGCTGCATATTTACAATGGGATTCACTTTTTAAATTATTCTTAATATATATTCCCAAGTCCTTTTCACACTCTGATGTTTTCAAATGTGTCCCTTTGGTGTTATAATGCTGTCCTATATCTTCTTCCCCATCTGCAAAATTCTACACTTCTGCAGATTCAACTTCAACACATTTTTCTCTATCCAATCTACCACAGTCAAAATATCTTCACCAAACCTTAGCCTGTCATCAAATGAATCAACAAAGCTTCCAATCTTAACATCGTCTACAAATTTTACCAATTCATTACCACTATTAATTTTGAGGTCACATATACAGTATATATATATAAATATATGTATGTGTGTGTGTATATATATATATATATATATGTATATATATATATATATATATATATATATATATATATATATATATATGTATGTATATGTATATATATATATATATGTATGTATATATATATACATATATATATATATATATATATATATATATATATATATATATATATATATATATATATATATAAAAAAGCAACAAGCCCAGCACCGACCCCTGTGGCACTCCACTTTCCACCCCAATCTCATGTGAAATATACCCATATATTCTTACTGACTGCTTTCTGTCCATTAGCCAGTGTGCAATCCATCTGATAATGGTAGTATTAAAAGCTAACTTAACCATCTTCAGAATTAAGCGGTACAGAATTCCTTTCATGAACTTGAAGATTTCTACTATTTATCCCCTCTCTATTCTGGTCTCCAGCAAGTACATGTTCAGGACCTTATGTCAGTCCTCACAGGGTCTGCCTTACTGGCCTTGTATCATTTTGGTTACCCTAGGCTGTACTGTCTCTAGCCTGTCTTTATCTTTTCCTAGATGGGATTCTATCTAAATGCAGCCTCCCCAGGGATTTATAGAGGGAGTATCAGTTACTTTCTCCTGCTGTCAGACCCTTTCCCAAAACACCTCACCATCCAGTTTGCCTTGCTGTAGGCCTTGTTTCATCAGCTAGTTTGTTTAGGGAGTTACTTATGATGATTCCAAGGTCCCTTTACTCAGTGTAGTGTCCAACATAACCCCTCCCATCCAGTACACCTTCCTGGGTCTCATGTTCCCTGTGTCCATCACCTTGCACTTTTTGGCATTTAATTTCAACTGCCAAAGTTTGAGCCACATCTCAAACCTTTGCAGGTCCCTCTGCAGCTCTGCTTCTCCATTACCTATTTCTCACTGTCTACCCTTCCACAGAGCTTAATGTCATCTGTGAAGTGACACATTTTGTATTCCTTCTCCTATGTCACTGATTAATATATTGAAAAAGATGGCCACTAGGGCTGAACTCTGTGGCACTCCACTCATGACTTCCTTCTCCCCTGACTTGACCACATTTCCATCACTTTCTGCTGCTCTCCCCCCAAGTCAGATTCCTACTCATCTAACAAGATCATTCACTGTTTCCATAGCCTCTAACATCTTCAGCAACCTTTTGTGCAGCACAGAGTCGTATGCCTTGCTGAAGTCGAAGTAGAGCAAATCCACTGATTGTCCCTTGTCCACTGCCCTAGTTATCCAGTCATCAGGCTGGTTTGAAAAGACCTCATTGCCATGAACCCATGCTATGTACTATCCTGGAGCCCATTTCTCATGGGTCTTCTTTGACAAGTATCTTTATCAGTTTACCTGCTCTGAAAGTAAGACTAACGGGTCTGAAGTTTCCTGGTTGCTCCTTGTCTCCTCCCTTGGAGAGTGGGACTATGTCCACTACTCTCCAGTCTTTCAGATGCACCCCTCAGAGTTACTGAATAGCCCTGCCAGGGGTTCAGCCATGTCCCTGAGCACCCTTGGGTGCATCCCATCTGGCCATGGAGTCTTGCCTAGTTTCAGGGCTTTTAGCCCTTTTGTTTCCCTTTCTCCCATAAACAACACCTGCCTCATTTCTGGGATACCTCTTGTAGCAACCTTTATGTTGTTTTCAGGCAAGGGCCCACTATCTTCTACTGTGAACACAGAGCAAAGGTGGTTGCTTGGAATGGTTGACTTCTGCTCCTCCTCCTCCGCTATTACTCTTCCCCTCTCCGGCAGCCTAATAATTCCCCCTTCCATTTTCCTTTCTTCTCTAATGTATCTAAGGAACTATTTCTTTCCTTAACCTCCTTGACTACCTCTGCAATATGCAGTTCTGTGTCTATTTTTGTATCTCTAATTACCTTATTGGTCTTCCTCATTCTTAACTGGTATTCGCCCCATCTCTTGTCTCCCTGTTTTTCTTTGTATCTAATGAAGGCTCTTTTTTAGCCATCCTGTCTATCTGACCTTCTTCAAGAACCAGATTGGAACATTGGGCTTTTGTGCTGTAACTCTTGGTAACCATTTTCAGCCATTGCTTAGTTCCCTCTAGAAAGGCCCCTTTATTTATTCCCCACCTCTCCTCCAACCCACTGATTTTGTCTACTCCCCTCAGCTTACCCTTGACTAATTCTCTCATATTGTCAAAGTCTACTATTCTGAAATCCAGAACCATTGTCTTTGATGATGGTATACTGGTACCTAGGGCCAATTTGAACCATAAGGTGTTATAGTCACTGGACCACAGAGACTCCAGAGTCCTCACGCTGCCTAGCATTTCCAATTTCATAAGCACTACATAGAGAACAGCAGTTTGCCTTGTGGGTTCTGTGACCAGCTGCACCAGCAAGTGGTCCTGTAATGTATATAGCAAGGTTGACTCCTGGCACTCTTAGATGCTGGACTATCCCAATCCATATCTAGAAGATTAAGATCCTCCACAATGACTATCTTCCCCTTTGCTGCCCCTAGTTCCCCATCTCCCTCATTCCCCTGTCCCGGTGGTCTGTATGCCACCCACATATGCAGCTTCTTACTCAGTGTGGTTGTTAGTTACACCCACAGCAATTTTATCTCCCCATTTTCTTACCCCAGATGGACCCTGCCTCAATCACCTCTTTGTTTTTCTTGACATAAGGGGCTATCTCTTCCCCTTTTCCTGTGCTCCTAGCTCATCTATACATGGTATATCCTGGTATTGCTAAGTGCCAGCCATTATTCCCAGTGATCCGTGTTTCTATCATGGCCATGAGGTGAGTTCCCACATCTACCACCATCACCTAGCACTCCCTAATTTTGTTCCCTAGTCTCTTGGCATTTAGGCAGGCTGTCTTCCACCATGTGCCTATACAATTTCCCTTCTTGATAGCCTTCTCCTTTTGTCAGGTCCTTCCGCCCTTAATATCCTTTCCTAGCTACTTCTACATGTCCTTGCCTTCTACTCCTTTTCTTACTTTATTATGGACTCTCATCCAGATGCCTACATCCCTTTGGTTTCTAGCCCCCAGTTTTGGAGGAGTACTAGCTAGGTTTCCCTTTTGTGCTCCTTTCTCTCTGGTTGCCTCTGCCTCTGTCTCCCCCCACTTAGTTTAAATGTCCATCAACACAGACATCAAACTTCTGCCCCAACGCACTAGCTCCCTCTCTTTTCAGGTGAAGACCATCACCCTTGAAGGCCTCATGACCCAGAAGCCTCTACAGCCCGCCACAAAATGGTATCCTTCCTCCTGAAACATCCCTTCAGCCACCTGTTAAGCTCCTTAATCTCCTTCTTCCCCATGCTTCCCTTTCCTTGCCCCTCCCTCTCACAAGGAGGACCTCAGAAAAGACCAGGGAAGCCAAATGTGCCTTTAATCTATCCCTCAGCCTTCAAAGGTTGTGCTTCACCATCTCAATTCCCTGGCTCACCAGGCCATTGGTACTTAAGTATAACAGCGTTCCAAGCTCCCCTCCTACTTCCTCTACCATCCTCCCTATCCTCCATGTCCCAGATGGTTGATGTACCTGGAAGGCACCTGACCATCCCTTCTCCCCTTCCCTCTTGCTATCCGTCAGCTTCTCTACCCCTATCATCAAGTCCCCACCAGTAGGATACTTCTTCCTGACTTGTTCCTGCTCTTACCTCTGTGTGCCACCAAGTCATCATATTCACCCTTCCTGACTGGCTCTGAGCCCCCTCCGAGGGTTCAGATTGATTGTTGGGATATGGTGAGCCTGGGGGCTTCCTTGAGAATGCCCCTGCCCCCTTTTCTCCTCCCTGCTACCCTCCAGCCCTTGGGACAGAGGGCCTCTGGGGGAGAGAGACTGCGGGTGTGTCTTAGGCTACCAGCTCAACTAGTGATGCAGCCAGGATATCATATGAATATACGAATGTGCCAGCAGAAACAGACCATCCGGTCTATCTAAGTCTCCTCGAGTGTGCAGCTAGCACCCCTAGTTTGCAGCTGCCTCACTCCCCTGCTCTTTGTCATCCCACTGCCACCCCCCACCTTCCCCACCCTCACTCTCCCCTGTCCCCTGTCCCATGCCATTTTGAAGCTGTTCACAGATTTACATGATACTACCCATTCTGGTAGTACATTCCATTTGCTACCACCCTCGCTGAAATAGTGTCTCCTCATTTCCTCCTAAATCTTCCCCCTCTATTCTTAGCCCATGTCCCCTGGTGTCCATCCCCCTTAGCTTAAAGACCCCATCTGCCTCATCCTTATTGATTCCCCTCAGATACTTGAATGTCTATCATATCCCCCCATTCCTTCTATCCTCTAGAGTGTACATATTCAGGTCTCCCAGTTTGCTCTCATAGTCTCTCCCCTCCATTCCATATATCATCCTTGTTGCCCTTCTCTGCACCACCTCCAGTAGCCTGATATCATGCTTTAGGTATGGCCTCCAAAACTGCACACAATACTCTAAGTGCGTCCTTACCAGTGACCTGAAGAGGGGCATGATCACCTCTCTTCACCTGGATGAAAACCTCCCCACTATGCACCCCAGCATTTTGTTCACTTTTGCAGCTGCTTTCCTGCACTGGGCAGTGTTGTTCATGGTCCCTGTTATCATTACCTCTAGGTCCTTCTCCTTCTCAGTGATCCCCAGCTTAACTCCCCCCAGCCAGCATTCTCTCCTTGGGTTCTTCGCCCCAAAGTGCATAACCTTACACTTCCTTGCATTGAACTCCAGCTGCCACCTCTCTGACCACTCCTCTAGCTTGCTTAGGTCCCCCTACAGCTGCTTCCATCCCTCCCGTCCATCTACCGCTGCTCCGATTTTGGTGTCATCAGCGAACAGACTTACCTTGCTCACCACCCCGTGTACAATGTCTGATATGAAGAGCCCAAATAATACTACTCCCAGCACAGAGCCCTGTGGCACCCCACTCATCACTGGCTTTGGAGCTGAGAGCTCCCCTCTCACCACCACCCATTGCAGCCTCCCACTCAGCCAGCTTGTAATCCAGTTCATCATTTTTGCCCCTACCCCTACACCAGTTAGCTTCCCCTTCAAGCCGCCCATGAGGCACTGAATTGAAAGCCTTGCTGAAGTCCAAGTAAAGAACATCCACCGCATGACCCTTATCCAGCTCACCTGTCACCCAATCATAATATTGTATCAAGTTGGTTTGACAAGACTTCCCTGAAATTAACCCATGCTGCCTCACATCCTGGAGGCCATTGTCCTCCAGGTACAACACCAGTCTTTCCTTTAGTATCATTTCCATGAGTTTGCACACTATGGAGGTGAGACTTACCAGTTGATAATTACCAAGTTCATCCCTTGGCCCGCTGTTGTGTAATGGTACTACATGTGTTATCTTCCAGTCCAGTCCAGTGGCACACATCCTGACTCCAGTGAGGTGCTGTACAGATCCACCAGTGTCTCTGCCAACACCTCCACCATCTCCCTCAGCACCCTGGGGTGGATACCATCTGGCCCTGGTGCCTTGTCTACCTTCAGTGCCCTCAGTCCCTCTAGGACTCTACTTGACTCAGTTCTTCCATCTGTCACCTTATCTCCCCCTGTCTCCACCCTCCCAGGCCCATGGTGGTAGTGGTCCCCCCTTTTCTTCCGTGAACACTGAGCAAAAGTATTCATTCAGTGCTTCTGCCTGCTCCTCCCCCTTTTCCGTCCACTCCCCACCCCTTTTTATCCTCACTGTTGTCTCCATGCACTTCCTTTTTCTCCCTGATGTATCTGAAAAAGTCTTTCTCTCCCAACCAGTTAATTCCCTGAGCTAATCTCAGCTCCTTCTGAGCCTTGGCTTCTATCACTTTTCTGGTCACCTCCCTGGACCATCTTGCATATTCCTCATTGTCCGCTTCCTTCCCTGTCCTCCTATACCTCTGGTGTACCTCTCGTTTTACCCTCAGCAACTCCACAACCTCGCTGTTCAACCAACATGGTTTTCTTGCTCTGCTCCTCTTACTCTGTGTTTTGGTGCAGGCTTCTGTTGCCTCTGTAATTCCCCATTTAATAATATCTCATTTCTGTTCCTCATCCATCTCCTGCCTTATGCCCTCTAGTTTACGTTTCAGTACTTCCTGCATCCTCCCAAAGTCCACCCCCCCTGAAATTTGCCACCCGAGTAACTGATTTCTCTGGCTCCCTGCACATTGTGATATTAAACCACACCATTTGGTGATTGCTGCTGGCTAGTGGGTCCTTCATCTTTATTTCCCTTACTGCCTCCCCATTCAACAATACCAGATCTAAAGTGTTCTTTAACCTAGTAGGTACACTAACCAACTGTGTCAGGAGACTCTCCTGGATCATGTCCAGGAGCACTTGCCCCCTAGCACTGCTATAACCAGCTGTGCCTGGAACTCTGCAGACACCTTACATATCAGGCAGTGTCCTCTCTTTCAAAGTGTAGCCTGGGAGATGTAGGGATACCACCTTTTAAGAAGCCCAAAGTGGGACATTTCTTACTGAAACATAATTTTTCATGGGACAATATGTAACCTCGACCAATGCAACAGACTTGTTTTCTCTAAAAAATCAGAATTAAGACTAAGTGTTGCAGTTTTTAGCTTTTTCTAGTGTTTCTTATCATTTTAAGGTATTTTGGTTAAGGTATTTTAGGTTATGCAACATTTAGAGGAAAGTCAGAAAATATTTTTTCTACTATAATGTCAGGACATGAAGTATTTTTCACATTTTTTTGCAGGACACAGCTGCCCAAATCAGGACTGTCCTGCAAAAATCGGGACAGGTGGTAACCCTAGGGAGATGAGTGCCCCACAGTCCCTTCAGCTGACTATGTCCTACTGTGCCTGTGCTCCATTTTATTTGTTTGTTTGTTTGTTTGTTTGTTTGTTGAATTTTGTTGACCTGGTAAGCCCACTGGGCCTAGAAGTCCCTTTGATTGCTTTTATCTTACAGTACCCACTTGATTTCTAAGAAAACCTAACTACGGTCTGGTACTAACTGTGCTGAGCTCCATCTGCCTGAAACCCCTTTAGCAATTTAGCTGTTGCCACCACAATCCACAAGTCTCCTTTGGAGAGAGAGAATGAGAGAGAGAGAGAGAGAGGAGAAACACAGTAAATAAATCAATTTACTGGTAGGATTTAAACACAATGGCTAACAATAAAAAAAATGATGGACTCTAAAGAAGCTCTATTGAGGATGCTTAGAAAGTAAATAGGCAAGAAAGTCTGTAGTTTTTATGTTTTTATGTTTGCTTGCATGCATGTGCAAGAAACATAGTGCCATCATTCGAGTTTTTAGAGGAGTGGCAGCCCCTCATCCAATGCAGGCAGTGTATTTGCAGGCACGGTCACAGTCCACCAATGAATGCTGCAGCTGTCTATGACAGCAGCTGAAAATGCAGTGCCGTACAGTTGAAAGGGACAGCACCGGTTCAGTGAGCAGCAATAAGGTAGTGGTGATTAGCATATTGCCGGCAATCAGAATGTGTACGTTGCGAGTTATTTCCCCAACGACCAACATACACACACACACACACACACACACACACACACTGTGTCGCACATCCATATTGCCATTAATCCTATTCTGTACTTTGCGTTTTTTCTCCCCAAGAAGCAGGACACACAGAGAGACACACACACACACACACAGACACACGCAAAGACACACACACACTGTGTTGCACATTCATATTGCTGCCAATCCTAATCTGTAGTTTGCAATTTATGTCCCCCAAGGAGACACACACACACACAGACACACACACACAGCGTTGTACATAAATGTATTTCCGTAACAGTCACTGCAGTAATTAGGAAAAGGTGCACACAGCCAATTCGCTCCCATTGTAAATAGAATGAGGAATAAAGTAATTATCTGATTAAATATCCCTCGCGGAAAGCCATTCTAAGTAGAACGCAGGAGAAATTAGTTATCTGATTAAACATCCCTCGCAGAGAGTGCAAGTAAAATGGTAACATGAAAGTGAATTGTGTATAAAGTACTCAGTGGATGTAAAAAGAAATACAGTGGAATGTGTCATCCCACCTTTTACTGTCAATACTGAAACATAAGAGAGAACAGAAATGCTATGAACTTCATAAAATTCGACCATGCTTCTAAGCTGAAATGTAAGCAGCAAGTCAGTGTGGCGTTGACTTCCCAAATGCATAAAGGCTGTCCTGAGCCTGATACTGTGGCACTGCAGCTTACGAGACCGCAGACAGCTTGTCATTATTTTTGTTCACAGGTTTGTAACTAATGACAGAATTGCTGGTCATTTTCCTTGAGTATGTGTTTTATTATGTAGCCCCCACACACACACACACACACACACCCGTGCATGTAAAAAGATGAAATCAAAATCCATATAGTGTTTGTCTCTTTTCTGTCATGTCTCTGTATTTTGTTCTTGCTCCATATAATTTTTTTTTGCCAGTTCTTTAACCAGGAGTAGCAGAGTGAGCTGCAAGTTTTCTTACAGGAGCGACCTGCGAGCACAGGAAATTGAAGTGACTTGCTCGCCATCTTATTTTCTTCCCTAAAATAGTACACATGTAAAAAATAGGTTTCAGACTGCCAATGGTTTTGTTAATTCCCCTCTTCCTTTTTTTCCTTTGTATGTCTGTTTTATCTTTGCTTGTATTTTCCCTGTTGTACACTCACTATTATAAGTGCTAATGATAATAGGGACATTTAAGAACTTGCAGGTAACCACTGCATTCTGTTTCTGTAGCAGCTAACTGTGTACAATCAGAATAAATCCTTTCTTTGGCCCCTCATTTCTCCCCCCATGGCTTCCTTATTTCTTCATATGTGACACCTATGATTATTTGTGTACAATTACTAGCTTTTAGTTTGACACTCTTTAAAGTGGAATGAATTCTTTCTTTGGGGGTCCTGTCCCCATTTCTTCCTTATTGCTCCATGTTAACTTATTCTGTCCCCTAAAACAGTATGCATGTGCAGAATTTTTTATGAGACTGTCAATGGTTTTGGTAACTCCCCCCCACCCCAATTTATTTCCTTTGTATGTGTTTCTTATCTCCGCCTCTATTGTCCCAGTACTATACCCCCTAATATAAGTGATAATGATTATAGTCACATGTAAGAACTTGCAGGCAAGGAGTACATTTGAAGTCATTATTGTGGAGGGCAAAAAAATGGGATAGTGTGATAGCCAACATCCATCTGTTTCTGTAGTATGTAGCTTCCTATCGCACTGTATGTCTTTTAGGACAGATTGAAGAGCCTATGTTAGCAGCATGATTTCATTTGTGACTGCATTTTGCATTTCCAATCTAATGACGTTGGATGTAGGAATGGAGACATGATAAATTACATCCATAGCCATTCAGGGTCTCTTCTGCTTCTTACAGAAAGTTACACAAACATGGGAGAACCAAAAAGCAACATACCAGGAGGATGATTCCTATGATATTTACTTAGCCATGTGGCAGCATAGTGTTTGCCATAATGACTTTGGCCATACTTCCCTGCCCCCCCCCCAATGCATGGCTTTTGCAAATCCACTGAATGTTGCTCCTGGTATATTTTTATTTGTGCCTATTCCAGCTTAGACAGACATGGGGGGAACCCACAACAACCCAAAGGACGAATCTGCTCCTGTGTCTTGGACCAGGAGGATGATCCTGCTCCTGCTTACGGGGTTTGGGGGTTCTCACATGACATGTGTTTCGTAGAAGTACAGGATCCTGTTCTCGGTTCAAGCCTGCATAGTGCACACTTTGTGAACATGTGCAATGCAGTCGTCATGTACTGGATACAATCACAAGTACATGTCTGTAATGGACACACTGTTTTGTGATGGTGTTACCGCTTGTTAAATACTAGCCATTACATGCTGGAAGTTGATCTTCACTAATACTTCAACTATTTACTTATAGTGTTGTGCACGACAGTAAGTCTGTAATAGTGTTTGGGTTGCAGAACTGTGATTTCCTAAATCAATGCAACATTGTCATTAACAGTAAGGCAGAAGGTGTCATGTCAGTAGAAAGGCAATTCATGGCATTCAGTTCAGGCTTTTCATACATGCTTCAGTCGATTCCAACATAAAGTGCTATTCACTGCTGCCGTTTTGCAAGCTAAGCTTTTCAGCCATGTTTCTTGTCTCGGACAGCGTTATGTGTTACTGCTGGCATCAATAAAGGTCATTGCAAGAGTAGAATGAGAAAGGCACAAAGTTAGCAAATCTTTTGAAAACCTGAGAGTGAATATGCACACCTTCCTCCACCGTAACAGATGGTCTGTTAAATATTCGTGAGTCAAACATCATGCACCAGACATAGACGCTACCCTCGCCTTTTTCTCCCAAACCTTTAACAAGGCCTGTGACCTCTTTGCACCCCTCACAAGAATTCGATCCAGAAAATGTAATGCACCCTGGGTCACCACTGCCCTACTACAAATGATCAGAAATAGGGATAACCTCTACACTACGCCACTGAAACGGGCCAGATGGCTGATAGACAGGCCTACAATGCTGCATGGCACAGGTGCACATGGGCCATCCGAAAAGCCAAAGCTGCCCATTACCAGGCCACCCTCACCTCCTCCTGGGGGTGTGCCTGGACTTTCTGGGACAATGTTAAACAACTAAATGGGAAATCACGCTCCCCCATCCCAGCTCACTATTGATGGCTCTACCTCCACCGACCCTGCCTGCATAGCTAAGTACCTTAACACTTCCTTTACTGACCTTTTCTCTGTCCTCCCCAGTAATTTCTTTGTCCCTCCCCCACTCTATCTCCCTCTGTCCTTCAATACCCCAGCTTCCTCCTACGTAAGGTATCTGCCCAGGAAGCCAGACCTGTCCTAATTAAAGCAATTAATAGCAATAGTCCCGGCAGTGACTCCCTGGATCCCAGTATTCTCTGGCTGGTGCTGGATGAAGTCCTTGCCCCACTCACCAGCCTACTTAACCAATTTCTCTGCCTGGGGCAATTCCCCACAGCATGGAAAACAGCCATAGTCACACCCATTCATAAAAGGGGCAACAGATCCTCCGCCGGGAACTACCAACCAATCTCCATTCTCCCCCCCCAAAGCCCTAGAAAAAATGGTGGCCATTCAAATCACTGAATATCTGACTAAGCATAACATCCTATGCCCAGAGCAGCATGGCTTCTGTGCTGGTCACAGTACCGGCACTGCACCAGTAGAGTTCTCCAATTTTCTACACTCCTCCCTGTACGCAAGCTCCCTAGCTGGCACAGTGTTCGTTGACCTCTCTAAGGCCTCCGACACTGTCTCCCACCCTCTCCTGCTGGATGCTGTCTGCCACAATGGTTTCTCTACTGGCCTTATCATCTGGTGCACAAACTATCAATCCGCTCACTCCCAATGTGTAAAAATCAATGAGACACTCTCTGAAACTCATTCCATTCACTCAGGGGTACCCCACGGCTCCATTCTGGGCCCCCTACTCTTCTCATTCTATCTAAACACCCTGCCCAGTGCATGCTCTGGCAAAATTCTTATGTATACAGATGATGCTGTCATTTTTGCCACCCACCGCAACCCCATCTCCCTCCAGGACACCCTGCAACAATTGTACAATGATGTCGAAGCCTGGTTTAAAGAGCATAGACTCGTCATTAATCTCAAAAAAACCAAAACAATGCTTTTTGCCCACCCCCAAAACAAAGCCTGCAACTTCCCACTCCCTATCCTTCATAGTACCAAACAACCACTTGAACAAGTCTGCTCCTACAAATACCTTGGGGTTACTTTTGACTCAGCCCTCACCTACCATGCCCACATTGATGCCCTTGCATCTGCCACTAATACATGGCTTGGCATCCTCTACTGCTATAAAAACTGCCTCCCTCCTGATGCCCTCCAACTTGCAGTTATATCCTCAGTACTGTCCCTTGTTGACTATGGCCTGCCAGTCTATGGTGCTGCTGACACAACCACCCTCAACAAAATTTACCTCACCCTAAATAAGGCCTGCAGGCTGATTACTGGTGCCCCCAGGCTCACACATACTTGTCAGCTCTATGATGATGCAAAACTGCTTAACCTAGATGAACAGCTATGCTATCAAACCTGCCTCCTCACAAATAAAACTCTACTCAGGCTATCCCCTCCTGGGGTGACAGCCTCCATCAGCCACACCCAACCCACTATCACAACCTGAACCTCCAACAAGTCCACTCTACTGGTCCTCAGATCCAGGACCACCCATGGTCAGAGGTCCTTCTGCTACAGAGCTCCATCCTGGTTTAACTCTCTCCCAGCTCCCATCTCCAATGCCCCCACAATCTCCAACTTCAAAACCACCCTTCGGTGCCAACTGTTTACCACTCGCAGCTGCTCCTGTCTCTAAATGAGGCCTCGATCTCTCCACACTTGACAACGCCCACTGGGTGGCACTCCACTTCACCCCCCCAATTTCTCCCCCATTGCATATTGCCTATGTCATTACTAAATTGTTTATTGTAAGAAACCTTCTCTGTGTAAATTGTTTAAATGTATGTAACCATTTCTGTGTAACTTTTGAACTCAGTTGAATTTTATGCTGTAACCTAAAATTTTGTTTCTGTCAGTCCTCAATGTGACGAGGTACCTTTGGAAATGAGCCTCTGGCTCAAAGGTTGTAAACCGATGTACAGATAAATAAAATAAATAATTAAAAACACAGTGTTTGACTGTTTGGCAGTGACTATTGCTTGATGTATGTTTGCACAGCAATAAGTGTACAGAGTTATTAGGCAGCCTGAATATTAGCTGGTAGAAGTATATCTGTATTTATTTTATTTAGTTTTTGTTGACCGGGTAAGTGCACTAGACAAATCCTGCCTATTTTCAGGCACGACCCAGAGGAGGGGGATACAGATAAATGCCAACTGACCTTGAACCAGATTAAGCTGTTGGTGGTGTTTTTTTAGTGAAAGAGGGAAATTTGGCCAGGACACCGGGGAAATTCCCCTACTCTTTTCGATAAGTGCCATGGGATCTTTAACATCCACCTGAACTACCACCAATCCAGGCAGATGGGACCTCGGTTTTACGTCTCATCCGAAAGATGGTATAAGTGTAGCCAGTAATACTGTGATGAAATACAGTAAATAAAAGGCATTCTATTTAGTTTGCTAAATGATTGATGTCTGGAGTGCTTACAGGAACACTTTGTAAGTGGGTAGTAAAAGTTTGTTTCTGATAGACAAAGGAGCAGGAAGACGCACTCTATCTTTCTCACAATCTGCAAGCCTTTGAAGTACAGCACTACCCATGAACAATTAGTAGTCTTAGGGACAGTCTGTCTGAGATATATAATTAACACAACAAAATGTATCACCTTGTGCTTCTTGGAAATGGGTACCAGTGCCATAAATGCAAATAAAAATAAGTCACCGTAAACATATGTTTTGCTGACATTGTTAGTACCACGGATAAATACAGGTGCAGTATTCTTGGCATTTATTTCTGTGTCAATCGAGCCTTGCATGCATCTGTCTTATATGTTAGTCATCGGTTTGTATCAGTAGAACAGAGTTAATATTGAAATTTTCTGCAAGACTTAATTGTGCTTCTGAGTCATCCAGTATTTCATACTAGGATACAACGTGTGTTTCTTGCAGCTTCTCTCTTACAGTAACAGTTGCATTGAAGAGAACGGCTACAAGTGCAGTGCTCCATTTACAGGTAAGATTCAGTACTTGTACGGTGCTATAAGCCATTACATATTGGTATTAATTGCCTAGTCCTGTATAGTATGACTGTATTTTGTAGGCCATCTTGTCACTGTGTAAGAGGTAAACATTTTTAAAGTACTTTTTTTATTTATTGGTTTCCAGTAGAAATACATACAATAGCATGCACATTGATATTTAATGTTACAGACAGTGTAAACTATGGTCATATAAGGGAATGGTCTGATACATTAATGCACACTTTAGATATGCTAATAAAAGATGCATAACTGTTGAGAATAACGATGTGATCCTTGTAAGACTGGCAGTAATATATAATGAGATGGTACGCTTGGTTAAGCAAGGCATGCAGGGTTTTACAGGCATTCTTATTATAGGTGTTTCACATTGGTTTATAGACATTGTAGTGCACCCGTGTATAGCTCATTTGTCTCTTGATAGCACAGATTCCATGGGACATTGTATAGCGTACCTGCTTTCTGCAGCACAGCGATAATTATCGACTTGAAAAACTTCTACTTTGTGATCAAGTCAAAAATTTATCTCCTGCTACTGGAGTCAATAATCATTTCTACAGCAACATGTGTATGCGACTCATAATCAGAATATTGTGACTGCACTTGCAGACAGGTAACCGAAGCAGATGAAGTCTGAGCAACCACTCTTACTAGTAGGGTGGGGAAGATAGCTTAAGAAAATACGTGAAACACACCCACACACTTGTGTGGTTATTTTTTTCCCACACATGTCACAGCATTAACAGTCTAGCTTCTAGAAACAGGGTTATAGTCGATGCAAACTGTCACTGTTGAGATGTAACGCCGATGTTTATGGGCACATTTAAAACTCTGTGTACAGTAATCTATAACAGCATTACACATAATCTGAACCTTCATTGCACACATTTTACAGTACTGTCTATGTATTGTTCTTTCCTGTTGTTTTTTGTTTCAAGAGCAAAATTCTGCTGTTTGAGGTGTATCTCTCCAACGGCACACACACACAGTGTTGCATAGCACTTTATTTGTGTTACGCTTCTACTACAGTGCCTAGAAAAATTAAACACAGCCAATTTTCTTCCACTCCACACATATTGGCCTCTCTTTCTCTCTCCCTCCCTCCTCCTCCTCTCTCCCCCCCTCCCCAGGGACTAGAGAAAGAAAAGCAAATAGTTTGATCCATGTACCATTGGATAAATGCATGACTCCAGTAACAGCAACATATTGCACTTTAGCTCTGCTATCCATCGTAAATATGATCCACAATGGGTAAAATTAGACAGTGCATCTCAGAAGGGCAGCTATGGGTACATATGTAGTTAAATGTTGTAAACTCTGATTCCCCATACTGCAGACTCCCCACTAAAGGGATACATTTACAGTAGTGTGTCCTGGCAGAAGTACACTCTTAAAGGAGGACAGCAATGACAGTGCCATATTACCCTACATCTAATCTTGCCAAAATACAGTATGAAAATATGTAACAGTAGGAGCTTGACTAAAATTTAGATCTTGCATATGTTCAGTGACGTCATAAGTTAATGCAGTGCAACATGTGTAAAAGTAGTACTGCATTGCAAAAGGCTGCATGTCATGTATTGCATCCTGGGTATATCTGCATTTCTGGTACTGATGTGTAGGAACCCCAGTCAGAATTACATAGTTATGGTACTTCTCCCCGATGCTCAAAAAAGATGCGCAACAATTTCGAAACCTCTCACAACATAGCCTAACACTTGACAGGCACTTTCTAATATTTAATGGGTTTGAGATTTTGCACTTTATTTTACGAGGACAATTCAGCATACATCAACATCGTTCTGCATGGTTTATATATTGGGCTTCCTACACAGTTTTACTACAAATGTATATATATCAAGACAAGGCTTGGTAAAATGCATTCATTTTCAGTGCACTTTTACTTTTACACATGTTAGCCTGTGTTACCTCAGGAGAGCACAGGAGACTTGCAATATTCCATTTTCAGTTAGGGTCCTAGTGTTACCTATTTTTTTGCCTACTGTACTTACAGACAATTAGCTAATAACCAATGTCCAAATTTCAGTGGTCTCTGCTATAACACTGCACTTTTGCCTTCAGACACACATTTACATGTATACTTTCACTGGGGGTCTATGGTGCAGGGGTACTGCTTCTACTAACTTGTACTACATATAGTCCCAGAGAGAGGGGTTGAGATGCAGTATCTGATTTAGCCCATTTGTAGACTGTATGTACCCTGGAGAGGACAGCAGAAATACAGTATGTCACTCTCAGCAGGGTCATGCTGTAACACATTATTAAAGTGTTCAAACCTTTACTGGGGGGGTCTTCATTCACTGCGGATGGAGAAGTGATACTATAGCTCCATCACTGTGGCATTTTACTGCTACTGTATGGCCACCATCAGAATGAAACACTTACATTAGCAGGTCTTCCCTCCCCCCCCACACACACACACCCCCCGCCATCCCACACAGAAAAGCTACAAGCTGTCACAGTGTGTTAGTGGCCAAATGCATTACTTCACTGACAATGAATGACATGTGGCGGTTCAGCTCTTCTATCCAGAACAGTTATGGTGTTACATGGGTGAAATTAGACAGTAGATCTCAGCAGGTCTAGTCTTGATGCTTATGACAACATAACCTGGCCTATCTTGCATACATCCTTTTGACACTTCTTCAATCATGCTTTTTCTACTGTCCATTTACTATGTCAACAGTAAACAGTCTTATCTTTTAAAAACATGGTCAAAGTAGAAATAAAATACCACTGCTGAGATGTAAGTCTGATGTTTATGGGTGCATTTCAACCTGTTTGTACAGTTATCTATTCAAGCTTCACACATTATCGTTATCTTCATTGAACACATTTGAAAATATTGTATGTGTATTGATCTTTCTCATTGATTTTTGTCTCAATGCAATATTCTGCAGTTTCTGAGTTATCGTCCCAACGAGCCACACGCACACACGCATAGGCACACACACACACACAGTGCTGCACATCAATGTATATGTGTTACACTCTTAGTACAGTAATTAGAAGAACCGCACAGAGGCAATTGTCTGTCACTCTAAATAGAATGGGGTATACATTCCTTATCTGATTAAATATCTGCCGCTAAGACACAACTTGATTCTCAACATTAAAGTGTTATTTTCTTTTCTGTTTATGACATAGAAGTATCAGTATTGAGAGATTGAGAGCGCATCCCTGCACAGACATCGTTGTTCTGATAGAGTTCTTTCCCTTTATAGCAGTTTGCAAGCTGCCTTGTTTCAATTCCTGATTGTCAACGTTGGGTATAACTCATTAATGCGAGCAAAGCAACATAAGTGCTTGCATGGCACAAGCATATGGGGCTTTTTTGAAGTTCTTCTGCTTATATCTTTTTATGACGGTAGATGTTAGCAAAACCTGGCGCACACTGTGACCTACTGTAATGGAAGTGGAGTATATCACTGCAGCACAGTACCCTGCATTTTGATAATGAACACTTCTTATCAGTGTCACAGCACAATACTGAGGGATTAGGGGAAAAGTGAGTGTCTCTTACATCATGGAACTGTTTATTTATTTATTCATATATTTTTGTATGCTATTCATAACTGGAACATTATGACATCACTTGCAGACAAGTTACTGAAACAGAGGATGTCTGAGCAGCTGCTCTTATTAATAAAGAGTGGAAGCCAGATTAAGAAAATGTGTGCAACACACACAGACTTCTGTGTCATGTACTTTTTTTTCCCCACACTTCTCACAACCTCGACAGTCTAGCTTTTCAAAACATTGTTAAAGTCAACATAAACTTGTCACAGCTGAGATTTTAGTCCGATGTTAACAGTCGCGTTTTAATAAAATATATATTATAAACTATATAGTACATTTGTATTATCTGTTTACAATGTAGTAAAACAAGATAATTGCAAATTACATTATGGGTTAAAACATTTGCAAATCAAGCCCCACCAGCACACCCAGCATTGTAAAATCCTGGATCCGACACAGGAGAGGATTATTTATTTATTTACTTATGTCTTTGATAAACAGGTAAATCCACACTGAACAAGCCTGTTTACAGGGGTGACGCAGAACATCAGGGAAACACTATTTGTTAATGGCATACTGTGCAGTTGGGAGGGGTCTAGCCTTTGCATTGTGATATAGTGACCTCGTATATTGTCACTGTTGTTTGCACTTTCTGAATTCATGATATTTAATCTATGTGGGCACTTTTTTTCCAGTTTCTTCTTTTCACTTTTATTTACTGCACCAGTTGCCAGTGCTGTAACACTGCCCCCCCCCCAAACACACCTGGAAACAAACCTCAGCTGTGAATGGCCATCCCTAGACAAATTCGAAAGGAAACAAAAAGTTTTGTAAGTGGAATCACTATTTTCCAGTGCAGTAGCTAAACCAGCGATATAGCACAGTAAAACCTGATAACCCCTTATACCATCAAAAAGTAACTTTTGTTAGCTAGTCTGGGCTTTAAAAGGTAATGTTTTAAATTTTTTAAGGAAAGTGCTACCCCCTTGATGGAATTTCTACACCCCTGAAAAAATTCTAGGTCCACCCCCGCTCCACTGCATTACCAGAGGGCATCCTGTTAAGCACAATGGACTGGTTACAGTACTCATGGAGATTTGCCTTTTTTTTTTCTTCAAAATTGGTACATCTCAGCTTGAAGATCAATACAGTTATCAGCTGATGCCATGTGGTCAGGCAGCCTGCCTCAAGTGTTCACAATTCGTTCTGTGAAGTTGTTTATCCTGCTTTGTCAATTTAAAAGAAGTGCTGTTAAAAAGT
Source organism: Neoceratodus forsteri (assembly GCA_016271365.2). NCBI lineage: Eukaryota > Metazoa > Chordata > Ceratodontiformes > Ceratodontidae > Neoceratodus > Neoceratodus forsteri. Next base: position 887,715,710 of record CM057454.1, on the reverse strand, counting down.
AGTAAAACATTGCCAGAAGCTGAATACAGTTAAAGTCAGTATGAAAATTTATGCATACCCTTGGTGGTACAGCCAACTGCAAGTAATGATAGCGCCCGACAACTGCGCCACAGGCACAGAGCGCACAGCTGATTTAGTGTGCATATATGCAGGAGGCTATGCCCCCCCACACACACACACAAATAAATATAATCACCTCTGTCCTGGGCATATCATGGAGCAGGATGCAGAGTGACGCCCTAAACATGCCACTCCCCTAAGTCCTGGATGCCCACATAAGGGTCACACTGTTGCCAGCACCCACATTATGGCACCCTGGTTCCTGTGCCATATTGACAGGATACCGTTACACCTTTACCAACCATACAAATGTAGCAGTGCACACAACAAGAGATGTATTTTGAAACTATATGCCCCGTTTGCTTTCCTACTGAATTGAGCTTTGTAACTAGCTCTTTACTTTTTTGGCTCAGATTGAGCCTAATTTGAATGAGGTGTACATACCTATTAATTAAAGCCACTTACTAGTGAGTGTAATAGACCCCTGCATTTTTTAATTTTTCACCCCCAACAAAGTGATTTCATACCATGAAGTGCTGGGTCAATCATTCTGCCATCTCCACACTTTTGTTTAACAGCATCAGCAAAAGCTATTCTATTTAGACCACCAGTGTGAACTGTCTTCCATCATTGCCCTGCTCTTTTTGAAATAAAAGTGAGTGTTGCAAGACTTTTTCACATGACCTGTTAAAATGTCATAGCACTGGTGGATATTTGCTTAATGCTGCCAACACTATTCACATTGCAGTTCCACTGAATAAAGTAAAATATGGCACATGGACTGCTGTTATATGGCATGTGAAACATTACTGTATGCAGTAAATCATTAACTTAATATTGATCTGTCTTGTGTTGTGTAGTGCTCCATTTATATGGTTGGTCAACTGCAGCGACTTAATGGAAGCACAGTCTCATTTCTGAGTGCTAACAGTAAAATTCCAGTTGGGAACTGGTGGCTTTAGAATGGAGTATCCCCAAAGTAAGTAATCCGGAGATAAAGGAAAGGCCTACTTTTGCAGTCAGCATTCAGTGCCCTCTGGCAACACCCTTGACTAGCAGTTTCTGACATGGTTTTGAATTTTCTTCTGCTTGATGCACTTGATATTTTTTATTTTGTGAAGATTTGTTACACTGTGTCCTGCACCACTGTTACCCATAATCCACTACTCTGCTCCAAAGTACACTTCAGTGCAATCTGTCTGCACTGAGTGCAAGTGGAACAAACTCCAGTTTCAAAATGTTGGTGAAGGATTCCTGTCCAGCATGACAGGTAAGAAATGGGCACATACCTGACACATTCTGCTCCCACACACAGAACCCTTACCCATTGCCAGACTTGGGGATATTTGCACACTTGTCTGTTACCTGTTGCAGTATTCAGGGCAGATAAAGTGCACTGTGTCATCAGCAGTGCAACAGGACTATGGCCAGATCAGTGGACTGTGGGTAACTACGAAGCACACATTCTGATCAGAGTGTCCACAACATAATTGTACTAGAAGAATTCACACATTTGATAGTACACTTGATAATTTAAACAAAAATCACACTGCTTTCTTGTGTGAGAACAGTTCACTTGCAGGATCAGGCAGATTATTTATGTATGTGGCAAGCCGCAAAGCAAGTACAGACATTTTTTGCACAGGTGATAGCTCCAGTAGTTAAGTAGAAGGGCTGTGCCTCTGAAACAGGACATCCTTATTTTTATAGCTCCTCAAATGTTCCATAACAGATTTATGCATTTAATTTACCCCACTTTACTCTGCCTGTCACTGTGTCCTACGGAGAGCTCTGCTGTAATATCCGCATAAATGAACAATTAAAAAAGCAACATTAGATGCCAGTAAAAACCCAACATCTGTCTATTCTGTCTGGCCCACCTGCTCACAAAGGTCTGCACCGATGTACACATTTATGAGCAGCAAAGCAATAGGGCATAGCATACCAGTTTTGATTGCCACTGTCCTTTCTCCACTCTGCTGATGCATCTCTCCAGTAGTAGGGTTAGGAGAATGCTACTGCAAACTGTGACCACCACCCACCAGTCCATCTAGTCAGTCAGTGCATGCTCAGGATCGGTTTAAAAAAAGCATGACTAGCTCAGACTGTGTGTGTGTGGGCATTGCAGAATACATCGGTGGTCACACCCCAACTCTTCCGCCGCACTGTCCGACATATTGTACATTTAAATTCAGCATTAGCTAATTACCAACCCTTGCTTGTGGCAATTTATTGACACTGACTAACACTTGACAGTGACAGTAGTACAGTATTGTCCTTTAAACCTTCCTCCACTCCACAGCCACTCAATCCTCTGGACGACTCTACAACAGGCAGCACAGTGACAAGACTTTCACTATCCACTCCAGTCACTACAGTTTTATTTTAGGAGGTATCAGATCATCACAACGGGCTCAGCTCAGGATTGGTTCACTTGGGGCCCTGTCCAGCTGCTAGGGGGGGTCTTTTCTTGGGATCGGGACAAGATGACAGCCAAAAAAAAAAAAAATTAGTTAGGTGCTGACTACTTTCCCCACATACCATGTTCTACATAGAGGAGGACTCAAATCCCTCACGAGGGTAACTGAGATTGTCATGCACAGATTTCACAAGGCTGGACTGGTCATGACAGAATTCATGTTTTTTTTCACCTGCAGGACTTGCAGAAATGGTTGCCATGGCAATACGCCAAAAAAAAAATCTGTCAGTGAAGTGCCAGGCAGCTAAGAAAACCAACAGCAGCAAGTAATCACTGAGTGCCCAAACAAGCACTGATATTAACTTGAGCACATGTATTTGTGCCCTCAGTTTTAAATTTTCATTACTTTGTGAAGCGCAATCTGAGGTCTACAAGTTTTAAAACAAAAAAAAAATTTGCTGCCTCAGACAAGCGCTTCATCCAGTGTTGAGCTTATAAAAGTGTTGCACATCGCAGATCACATATATTGCAGCACTGAACACTTCACAATAATACTGTTGCTGGATAGCCAAAACTGTCTGCTGGGTTTTTAAAATTGCACAATGTTCAGTGCTGCAAGATGCAATCTGCGATGTGCAACACTTTTACAAGCACAAAGCAAAAGGGGGTCCCTTTGCACAATGCTGGATGAGAAGCTTGTCTGAGGCAGCAGACATTTCATTTTAAAACTTGTAGACCCCAGATCGCGATCGCACTCCACAAAGAAATGAACATTTCAAACTAAGGACACAAAGACATGCACTCCAGTTAATTTCACTGCTCGTTTGGGCAGTCAGTGATTACTTGCAGTTGTCATGTACTGGGATAACACTGCACTGGTCCTAACTTGAGCACCAGAGAAGTAATGCAGTCAGCTATGTGGTTCAAAACCTCTGCAACAGCAAGGAGCAAAGCTGCCGCTATTACACAAGCTGATCAGCTGTTTGTTGAGTTATTTTTATTTTATTAGGAAAGTCAGAAGTACATCCATTGAGCTAAAAGCTCCTTTATGAAGGATCCTCATCATACATAAAAAAAAATTATGTGGGCTTCATGCAAATCAAAGGACCAAAGCCCTCTCTGATAGGAGTGGCTTCAGTCCTTTGAAATACATGACTGTTCACCCCACCTAGTAGAGGATTGTGTCAGGACCACACTGAGAGGTCATTAGTGCTGACTGCCGAGCCCATTGCAAGACCCCCATTTTGTGTACTGCAATGGGCTTCGCAGTGCGCCCCAAAATCTTGTATTGCAGCAATACTTTGGTTTGCATATGTGCGCAACCAATGTAAAAAGGCTAGTGGAGTATTTTATTTTTATTCATTTACAATTGTACGAACATACACAGGCAACTTCATTCCACAGCATATACATTGACGCTACAAAGCATTCTTTAGTTAGGCTATGATACCTATCACTCAGTAGTACTATCATTGTTAGGAGGATCAAAAATACACTATAATATTGTTAAGCAAGTGACATACTACAGCATGACCATCAACACAGAAACGGAGATATATAGTCGATAATATCCCTGAGAGCAAAGTCTCTGTTAGCCACTCAGTGGCATCTAAAGGTGCTTTTACACACAGGTTTTTAAAATGAAATGAGCGTTACCTGTGGCACCGTTGTGCTCTGTTGCGTTTTTAGGATCCCTTTACACTCCGTGAGTTTTCCGGCAGCTCCCACCTCCATTTGTGTTTCAGCTTGCTGCTCTGTTGCTGTTTGTGCACTGCTTCGGAATGGCTATTTTACATATCCCAACGAAACAGAACACAACGGTGCAAATCGCTAAAAGTAGAGATTGCGGTTTGGACGAACGTTCGCCTATGGAACGAAACAGATGCACTTTACACACAAGGGAATTAACGGAATTAACGGAATACTGTTTCTGTAAGTTATTTTGTTACATAAACATGTGTGTAAAAGCGTCTTAAGTCTGTGTTTTACCAGTAGTGTGAAAAGCATAAAGAAATGTCTGTGCTCCCCCCCACTCCGAGTGCTAGGCAGACAAACTTTAATCTGCAGAGGTGTGATTTTCAACTGTGAAATGTAACTTAAACATAAAGGCAAAACTACCTGAACATCTCAGAACATTCAGTCGAACAATGGTTGCAGGATATGGCAATTTAAATAATAAAAAGAAAAAGCAGAATTAGCATCTCCTTAAACACCCAAACATTTCAAAGCATTGCATCTGGAGACTTATTAAGTATACTGACAGCTTCAATGAGAGAAAAGCACCTAGGCTGTATCCAGAGGCTGTGCTGGAGGAAAGGCAACAAGGCATCTTCACGCCAAACAGACACCTTGGGCCATGAGGCCATGGTCATCTTAATTCCCCCCATTTCCATTGGGTATACCAAGGACAGCCTCAGAGTCCCTTTTAATAATGAAAGCCATCATCTAATGCAGTTTAACCAGACTCTCCATTCCATCCAAACTATCAATGGTAGAAAATGTGGGTCACTGCGCGACATGCCCCCCCCCCGCAGTGAATTATATAGCTGTTAACATAGAAGTGAAAGGCACGTTAGAACTGTTATTCACTGAGCAAGGTAGAACCAGTATTTCTTTAAGGACAGTTATTTCAAAGTATCGAGTTCAGTCCTCTATAGCTGAGTCCCTGTGCTCTGTGGGATGCAAACCCTACTCACCTTGCCATACACAGCAATTTGCTTTTGTCTGCTCAGCATGACACATACAGACAGACCTGACCAATACTGTACAATAACCTCCTCTTTTGTCTTCTCTTACCTCTCCTGACATCTAGCAGCAACACAAAAGAACCTCAACAATTTGACGAACATCCTGACACACATGCATCAAAGGTAACAGTCATCATTGTCCTCTCTGCTTCATTCACCAGTAATTTTTAGACAGGTCTGGAAATGCTACCTTGTCACCTACCACAGCCTATGCTTTGCATAGGCTGTAAAGAACAATAGGAGGACTACCTCTCTATTCAACCAAAGGGATGCCAGCAGCAAAACTAACACATTCATAGGGAGCACTCAAGCTACACTAGCTTAACCTACACACTGCAAAAGGCACCACTATGTAGACAGGGCTCGTACACACACCGCCCTCTCAGTGACACAAAAACAACATGCCACTCATGCAACACATCCTTCGGATGACACACAACGGCCACATACTACTGCTGGTGCACCTCAATATGCCCGATCTTTAGTGGAGCACCATTACTGACACAACATCTACCACCAGGGCCACTCCTGCTGTCCTACAGGGACCATGCTTCACACAGCTACTGCTAACATCCACTTCACACCACTCACATTCACATATCTTGCTCTCACATACCAGCACACAGAGGACTTCAGATCCAGCACTGGACACTCACATGGGGACAAACAAGCAATACACACTTTGCAGTATGCTACTCTTAACTATACAAGCACACTACTCCACAGTGCACCTACTACATTTCATGAGGCATCATTCTGTCAACATAGACCATTGCTTCTAACTACCACTAACACACAGACCCATGGAATGCCATAACACAGGCTGCATGTCACCCACAGCCAGAGACTATCTTCACAGTTTCTGGGTATCTCACTTGGCACCGTCCCATGCACAATCTCAATACACACAGCAGCCACAGAGACAGTCAATCACAGGGAGCTTGCCTGCTTACACCACTATTTGCACTCCAGGAAACAGAGAAAGACACTACTTACAACACATTATTACACAACCAGCAGTACTATTCGGTTACCACTGCCTTGACTGCTAGGCCTTATACTTTTTTATCTCTGCCCTACTGCCACTGCAGCCCATACTTACCGATTTTCTTCTCTCCACAGATCTACAATGCCCTACCAGCCACCCCGTCATCACTTCACTCCTCTCATTTTCCCAGGTCAGCTAACTACTGCAGCAAGTTCCTATTCAACTTCCTTTTCAAGATATATATACATCTTAACCTGCCACTGCCTCTCTCCTGTCTCTTGCATTTCTTACACATACCACTTTCCCCTTCACCCTCTTTACTATCACTGCTTCATACCGTTCACCTCTTTCAGACTACACTTCCTTGCTTACATTACTGAGCTGTACTATCAATCCACCACGTGCTCCTCATTACTCTCACTACTTTCCCTCTCTACTTTACCCTCACTTCATAATACTACACCACTACCTTCACTTACAATTACGCTTCATTCCACACCACATAGCACGTCATCATGACCTCCACATACTTGCAGGCAGACTATAGTCAATCACATATCATTTTCCCTTTCTCAACACGTGCTAAGCAATGCGTTGCAATGAGTAATACTGCTTTACTATTCAGCATCTGCAAAAAAACTACTACATGGAAAACACACGACATGAACACTATCCTCCACATTGGTGACTATTTCTATCACCTCATTCGCACATACACCCCTCATGACTATTTGCACCCTGATGACTTTCCCTTGTACATTCAACTGTTCACCACCACATTCACTCTTCATACACACATGGCTGTGTATGGTGATATACTGAAACCTATTGCCTCTAACTACCCAACATTCCAGGCAGCTCTTACTTCTACTCTTATCTGTCCATTACTCCCTCCTTTTATGCATTCAAAAATACTGCACTGCAGTCTTTACATCATCTAACATATTTTACATCTTTGACTCCCATAGTTGCTCCACTGCTGGATTACCTCACCTTAATGGAAAATCCACTCTTCTCACTTTCACTTCTCTCCCATCTCTCCATGCCCACATTGTCAACCTAGCTATTGCTACTAACCCCCCTCATGCACTCACCATTCCTTTTGAGCTCACTCCTCTCACATTCACTCCTGAACTGCAATCCATTCCTTCACATCCTGCTCTGCACACCTCTACTAACAGACTTCCACGGACATTTACATTTTCAACTTCGTCCTCTACTACTCCAACTGTCACACTCCCCACATCTACCTACAGTTCCGACCCCCTACTGCTACTACACAGCTCTACTACTCCATCACATGCCCCTCCTCCCACCTTACCAATACAATGCCAACCCTTATCACCACCTCTCATCCCTCCTGATTCCACCTCTGCTACCTCACCCTCCCACTTCACCTCCACACACTCTAGTGAACCCTCAACTCACAGCCACCATACTACAACAACTTCCTTGCATGACACATCACCCTTCCCATCACACACATCACACCAGACATCTACACACTTACACACACCATACCCTGCTCACCTTGTTGCTCCACTTACTCCTTCCCTCATCCTCCCACCACAACTCTCCACATCCACATACCTTCACAGCCACTACATACAACTATGCATTTCTCAACTACTCAAACAGACGAACAATCCTTTGACCCATTTCTTGCATCATTAGTTACCACCATACATATTCATCTAACTCCTTTTCAAGTTTGGACACAGCATATCGCTAACACTATTATCCACGCTACCCGCCTTCTTACTACACTATCTGCTCCAAGACACTCCCTGCCACAGACTATTCACACGACTCCATCATACATCTCCTACTACAACCACTGCCTCTCTGTCACATACAATTCACCACAGCTTCTCCATTTCACTACAGCAAAGGCCAAACAAGACTTACTATCCTACGACACTCCATGGCAACTTCTCCTTACTGTTATATTTACTCACTCAATACATGCGCTCTCCTACTATGGAACAACTCTGCTTGCTCTCTTATCTTACCATCCTATCGTATACAGCAACCTGAACCTTACTGCATTACTATTCACTCTTTCTCTACCATTGATTCCAGCCTGCTTCACACCATTCAGCATGCCATGCCTCACACTTCACCTACTTCTTACTTTACTGCTCCCATTAGACTAAAATTACTCCAACCACTATACTTCCGTAAAATACTTAGAACCACCACAGTCAATGCCAGTTCTGCACCAAGCCATTATGCCATAGCACTCCCACCACCACTGCCGCAACACTCATCTCTTCCTACCCCTACTTACTCACCACCACCTCCTGCTGCATCACATTCCTTACCTTCCCACACTCCTGTCAGCCAACTTGCTGAACACTTGCGCATTCAGCCTACCAACACAACTATGCTAGAGGAACACACTGCACAACTCCCACCACAGATACTTGCCTTAATACAGGTTTTCCATCACGCCATTGAACATGGCCCCACTTACACATGCACCATTTGTAATCGACTCTTTTACAGACACTCGGTATCTAACATTCCAAACTCCATTACTCAGAATGATACCTTTCAGCAGTGCTAGCAGCACAACAGACGCCCACACATATGCCTCACATGTTTACGCTACCTCAAATTGCACAAAACCCCACCACTCTCTATTGCTAATCACATGACATTCCCCACTATTCCACCGCAACTTCAACTCCATGAACTAGAAGAACGGCTAGTTTCTCCTCGCATTCCATTCATGCAAATCCGACAATTGTCTAAAGGTAATCAATTTAGCATTCACAGTGCCGTTGTTAATGTTCCTGCAGATGTCAATACCACGGTCACCCTCCTCCCACGTCAGGCCCATGACACAGCTACTATTCCAGTTAAACTGAAGTGCAACTTGCACTACCATTCACACACACACTTCCAGAATGTATGCCCAAACAAAGTTAAAGAGGCTGCCCATTGGCTGGCTACTCACAGTCCTCTATACAGACAGCATTGTGTTACATACAATGACAGCTGGACATATGAAACGTCTCCACTTCCTATGTCTGACTCTGACACTTCATCCTCTTCCAGTACTGACAGTACTGAAGAAACACCTTCCCATTACCCTTCTGGCCAACTAGACACTCTACTATGCACCGCTCTACCTCCTTCACTCTCCCATGACACAGTACTATCAGTAGCACCAGGACAGTACAGTATTCCAGAAGGGCTCTTTGAAGACAAGAATTCTGAATTTATAGCTTTCCCTACCATTTATGCAGGTCACAGGAGCAGCACATATGCTAAGCCCTCCATTCCTGTGTCATACAGCAACATATGCAAATGGAAACTATGTGCTCAGGACTGTCGGGTTGCAAACTGCATTCCCAACCTGTTCTACAAAGTTAAAAAACTACAACTCAGACAACTGCAGGGAAAAGTCAGTATCTCCCTCCGAAAACTCAAACGCCAGGGCAAAACAATTACTGCAGGAGACCTTAAGTCCGGAGGCTTACAAGTCATGCTCCAATACAATGAGGGATACCATATACTGAAAACACTCTGGGGCTCACCACCATACTGGGAGCAAAGTAAAAAAAATGTCTTTGCTATGATACGCCAACTTGGCATTCCTACATTCTTCCTTTCCTTATCTAGTGCTGAAACTCACTGGCCACATCTGTTAAAAATTCTAGGAAAAGTTGTACTCTCAAAGACTTACACTGATCAGGACATACAAAACATGACATGGGAACAAAAATGTCATCTGGTACAATCAGATCCTGTCACTTGCGCCTGCCACTTCGATTATCAAGTTCGCAAATTCTTCTCTACTGTCCTCTACAGTTCACATACCCCACTAGGGTCTCTTAAAGATCACTTCTACCATGTAGAATTCCAACAACGTGGGTCTCCACATATCCATGCCTTACTATGGATTGACAATCCACCTACATACAATCACTGCTCCGACACTGACCTCATAGCATTCATTGACAAATACATTACTTGCTGTTCTCAATCCCTTGAACCCCTGCACTCTCTCATGCAACTTCAAAAACATCGCCACTCACGAACATGCAAAACCAAGCATTCCAACTGCCGTTTCCACTTCCCACTATATCCCATGCCCAAAACAGTAATACTTACTCCTCTTTCAGCCACTGACAACTGTCACAGTAACACATACAAACCAATGCATGAGTACATCAAGGCTACTCTGGCTGACCCATTACCTCCTTCCATTACTAACTTTTCTGACTTCCTCCACTTTCTCCGCATTACTTATGATGACTACATATTAACCATGCACTCACACCTCCAGCGTCCCACCATTCTTCTCAAACAACACCCTTCACAAACTATGTTTAACCCTTACAACCCTACCCATTAACCACTTGGCGGGCAAACATGGATATACAATTCATTTTAGACCCATACTCTTGTACCATGTACATTGTCTCCTACCTTTCTAAATCACAAAGAGGAATGAGTACCCTACTTCAACAAGCAACCCAACAGGCACTCACACACCCTGACATCAGACAACAGGTACACCAAATAGGTAACACATTCCTCAACGCTACTGAAATTAGTGCACAAGAGGCAGCATACCTTGCTCTGCAACTTCCCCTATATCACTCCTCACGCTCCTTCACATTCATTAATACAAACACTGCTGCACACAGAACTTTGCTCATTAAAGACATCACCACCATTAACCTTATGCCTGATGATGCCACTAACATTGAGTGTGACAACACCATTTTACGTTACCAACGATGGACATCTCAGCTTGAGCAATGCATCCTAACTGACTGTGCAGCTCACTATGACCGTTACACTCAACCCAAACAACACAAACCACAACAAAACACTTCCATGCCAGACAATGACCATGACTACAACAGTGACTGTGACATACATGACACACACTTTACATCACAACAGTCACGCAAAGCTGAGATTCTTCGCTACTGCCACTTCAACAAACATACAGACACTGAAAACTATTATCGGGAACTCCTATTCCTATTCCACCCCTGGAGACATGAGGACTCCATCAAGGGAATGCGTGACACTTTATATGCCACCTATTTACAGCACAAACAATCCATCGACGTGAACGTACTACACTACCACAAAAACATTGCCATCCTAGACATAGAACTACAAGTCACTCATGACATCACCCTCACTGATGCTTCTCCTGATTCCCCACCCCCTTCTTCTACACATACGACACCAACTTCACATAACACACATGACATTTCCTTGGATTTAGGCCTCCCTCCAGCTACCCATCACATAGAAACACTCACAACACTCATTGAACAATCCCACTACTTAGACATTATGCACTCTCTCAACCCACAGCAGCTTCAATTCCTCTACCATCACTTGCATCATTTCAAAACCTCATCACAGCCCTGCTACACTTTCTGCTCTGGAGGAGCAGGTGTTGGCAAAAGCCATGTTCTAACAGCCCTGTACCAAACACTTCTGCATCACTTTAACACACTTCCAGGAGAAAACCCAGACACATGCCACATTGTCATTGGTGCACCCACTGGCAAAGCAGCACACAATGTCCATGGCCATACACTCCACAGCCTTTTTTGCATTCCCGCTTCACAAACTCTTGCTTACAAACCACTGATGTCTGAGCGCTGTCATGCCCTGCAATGCAAATTACAGTCCTTGAAAGTACTCATCATTGATGAGATCTCCAAGGTTGGTAACAACATGTTCAATTTCATTCACAACAGGCTCCAAGAGATAAAAGGTACAAACCAACTCTTTGGTGGCATTCCATTATTGCCATAGGAGATCTGTTCCAACTCAAAGCAGTCTTTGATGGCTACATATTTCAAAACTTACTACACGACTATGGCCCTCTTGCTACTAACCTATGGCAAGAGAACTTTCAACTCTTTCAGCTCAAAACAATTATGAGACAGAAGAACGACACACCATTTGTTCGCCTTCTCAATTGCCTGCGCAAAGGAAACCACACATCGGCAGACATGCTCACCATTACAAGTAGACAACTCCAGACCCTTTTAAACATGCTGTATCAAATACCTCACATAATGCAAACAAATCATGAAGTCGACACCATTAATCACAACATCTTCCTCTTTCATTCCCAGACTACTTTGACATACTCAGTTACAGCTCAAGATACCATCACTGGAGATGTCCCATCCCAATAAGATTGGCAATCCTGTCCCGCATCCCCAATGACCCTAGAAAAACCATGGGCCTCTTCACAACACTTCACCTAGCTACTTCATTACAATATGACCTTACTGCTGACACTGATGTGAAAGACGGACTCACTAATGGTGCTACAGCCATTCTTAAACACGTGACTCTTCTCCCTGACAATCAGCCACACTTACTATGGCTACGTTTCCACGACACCACCATAGCAAGACAACATTTGCTTACAGCACAATCACTTATACACATCTAACATCCCTCTGCACTGGACCCCAATCACAAAACTGTCAACTAAATTCCTTTACGGCAACAAACCATTCACTATCATCAGAACTCAATTTCCTCTTTGCTCTGCTACTGCTCACACTATTCACCGTACTCAGGGTCAAACACTACAGTCTGTCTACATCCACTTCAACAACAAAAAACATGACCACATACGTTACGTTGCTCTTAGTCGTGCCACTAACATTAGCAACATCTTCATCAAAAACTTCAATGAAACAAAAATCTCAATCAACAAATATGTCACTTTAAAAATGCAACGATTACGCACCAACATGAGCCTCCAGCCATCTATCCCGATCCTGGAAAACTCTGCATGCACACTTACAATCATGACTCATAACATTCGCTCCCTGCCTCTGCACTTCCCATCTATGTCCACAGACCATAACTTACTTTCTGCTGACATTCTCTGCATCACTGAGCCCAACATATCTCACACATATGATCCTCAGCAGTTCACCATTCCCTCGCAGGCTTCATCCTTCCTTGACAAATTCAACTCTTCTACTCAGCATGACCTTGCCATCTATGTCAAACACCAACACAAGGCTCACATACAGTTTCACTGCACACATAATATTGACATTGCCCACATCACACTACACAACTTCTCATCCACCCCAACTCTTCTTATCATTTACAAACCCCGTCACACACCACTTCATCACTCACTACAACAACTCACATTATTACATACAACACTAACATCTCCACATTGCATACAACACTAGCATCACCACATTACATACAACACTAACATCACCACATTACATACAACACTAACATCTCCACATTACATACAACACTAATATCACCACATTACATACAACACTAGCATCTCCACATTACATACAACACTAACATCACCACATTACATACAACACTAACATCACATCATTACATGCAACACTAACATCTCCACATTGCATACAACACTAGCATCACCACATTACATACAACACTAGCATCTCCACATTACATACAACAATAACATCTCCACATTGCATACAACACTAGCATCACCACATTACATACAACACTAACATCTCCACACTACATACAATACTAGCATCACCACATTACATACAACACTAACATCTCCACATCACATACAACACTAACATCTCCACATTACATACAACACTAATATCACCACATTACATACAACACTAGCATCTCCACATTACATACAACACTAACATCACCACATTACATACAACACTAACATCACATCATTACATACAACACTAACATCTCCACTCATCATCATGGGAGACTTCAATGTTGACTACTTGACCAACTCCCATGCTAACCAAATTTTACAAACTTTCATGAAAGACACACTCAACTGTTCCCAACTCATTACTACTTCAACAACCAGCTACAACTCCATTTTGTATCATTTATATTCAGACATCCCAATACCTTATTTTGGAACTCTTGAATCATTCTACAGTGACCACAAACCTATTTGGCTACAAATACCTGTTATGCAAACTACTTAACTTTCTCTCTTTTTGCCTCCCTCAGAAGCTTGCAAGTCAATTATGATGTCCAGGACATCTGACCCAAAAATCTTACAGCCATTGAAGGAGGTATTAAGCACCTTCTGCTGGACATCTTCTACAAAGCTCAAGACCCTCAGCCAGGCATACTGATGAAGACAAATGCCTATGGCAGCAGCCCTGGCACCAATGTCAGATATGTCATATAAGGGCCTGAGGAGGTATTTGCTGGCATCCTCTGTGGCCTGTAGGGATTTAAGAGCCTCCTACTTCTGGGAGCACTCCGGGAGGGTTTGAGCAGCTGCCTTGTCCTCCTTCCATATGGCATTCTGATATTTAACCATATGGGATAAATAATTGGCAATTCAGAGCTCCAAGGTGAAGGAGGCATAAACCATTTTGCCCCAAAGGTCAATTCTCCTAGAGTCCCTGTCTGGGGGGAGGGAACTTAGATACTTGGGCACCTTGGACCTGTCATGAGCTGCCTTAATGACCACTGGTTTGGCCTCTGGTTGTGCAGTATAACAGAACAGGCCCTGAGGGGCATAAGTCTTATATGCCCTCTGAGATATGGCAGGGGCCATGTCTGTGTGGTGCCAGGCCACAGTGGTGGCATTCCTCAATGCTGGCAGAATGGGAGGAATGACCTTCGGGGGAGATTCTGGGATCTTCAAAAAGTTCACCAGGTCTCTCCTGGTGGCATCCTCCTCCTCAGTATGGAAGCCAAGAGCTGCAGATAGCTGCTTCATCACATTGAACAATGTGGGGTCTTCAGGAGGGGACCTGGGAGTAAGCTTGACAAAGTCCTCACTCACCGAAGAAGCAGTAGCTCTACCTGAGGAAGGAAGTTCATCCTCCTCTTCTTCATCAGAGAGGATGAAGTCAGGGTGGTATTCCTCCTTGACATCCTCCTTGATGTAAACCTGCTTGAGATCAAGATCCAACAAGCAAGGGACTGATGGCAGCATTAAAGGCACAGGCTGAGATGGCCTGACAGGCATCAACGACGATGGGACCATCAACAGGACCAGGGACCCTGGCCTGCAAGAGCCCAGCTGGTGTACCAGGGCAGTAGTTATTTTAGTTAAAAGAGTATTGAGGTTAGCCGGCCCAGTGGTGCTGAGGGTTGAGGTGCTGGACACCACACCTCGCACCACACTGACAACCCGAGTTCAAACATGAGCCTGGGCCACCAGGGGTTGGCAGGGGAGGAATAGAATTGAGCATCCAGAAGACTGCTCACCTATCCCTGGGAGAGATCCAGAACTCATCGCTCTGTAGCGGCCCCTAGTGATGACCAGAGGCACTACTAGAATGATGACAGCAAGGAGACAGAGTGTGGTGGATGTCGGTACACTATGCACAGATGTCATTGCATCCCCACACTCCAAGGGGAAAATCAAAAAAGGAGGAAAATCACCAGGGGCGATCTCTGCAGCTGATGGCCATGCCCTGTGCCCCCAGACCTGAGAGATGCACATGTCCAGGGTATGGTGTGATGTTGACTCAACCATGTGTTCTGTGGGTTCATGTGGCCCACGGATATGACTGGGTCTGGGGGTGCAGACGATGGTGGCCAGAGATTGTGGGAGTCAGCTCCGCTGAGGCGGGGAAAATAAATAAATGATAAAAAAAATGAGTATTGAGGTTGACGGCAGGAGACTCATGTGTCGACAGTGGAAAGTCACTGGCACAGGGAGTTACAAGCCCTCCATCAGGTCATGAGAACCTAAGAGCCCCAAAGTCCATAGGCCTGGAGAAGTGTCAGGCCTTATCAGAGGGGCAGTCATCAACAACCCCAGGTCGATGATGAAGTAATCAATGACCTGAGGGTTGACCATCAACCTCCCTGGGAAGTGGGAGGAGGCACTGTCAGTAGGAGTCAGGGAGAAGCAGAGGCTTAGACAGAAGTAGATGTCAGTGCAGGTGCAGCCTATAGGGTACCCCTAGAAGAAGAAGAAGTGGCTGTTGGTGAGTGGGAGTGCCAGCTGGAGTGATCCTGATCTCAGTCTTTCTGTGACTTTTTCCTGAGAACTTGGAGGACTGTGAATTTGATGAACCCACCAGCGACTGGGAAGAAAGGACCCCAGAGGACCCCTGCCCTGAACTGGCTACCTGTTGTTCCATAAGAAACTTCTTCAATGCCTTTTTGTGTTGCTTAAAGGTTGTAAGGTTAAATTTATGACAGAGCTCAGAGTCATAAATTTTGTGGTTAGACCCAAAACAGCAGACACAGAGGTCGTGTTCATCTGAAGAAGCAATCTTCACTCCATAGCGATGGAAGAGAGAAGTGGAAGGAGTAACTCTTGACATAAACAAAGTAAAGGAATCTTTTATAAAAACAGATTCTAAATCTAAGGTAAAAGGAAAAAATCGTAGGCAAAATGGTGTGAACTGCAATGGATCCACTGTGGAGACCCATGCAAACAGAGACAATGGGGAAAACTGAGGAGGGAGCAGGGCCACTCATGCCTTTATAAGGTGAGTGATGTTGCCGGTGACATTGGCATGGGTGGCCCAAGTTGTACTGCTGGAATATCTTCCATGTGGATCCTGCTTCACCAACAGTGAAGTTCTTTGGTGTGACTTGATGACTGAGATACCCTCGAAGAAGATCTAAGGTGATCATCAGCAGAGCAAGTCAGGCAACAAGCCAGAAGTAGGTCTCAGGACTGGGTAGGACTTAGGCAAAGCATTGTTTAGGTGCAGGTGGTATTGCTGACATGCAGGTACAATCCGCAGGTCAAAATGCCCAGATATATTGTAACAGGTTTTAACTAGAAGAGCATAGCACACAGTCATAGAAACACAACCAGACTAAAGCTAACTGCTAAACTAAAAGACCAATGAACACAGACTAAACTGTCACTAACCTAAAACTAATTAAAACATAAGGGAGCATGGATAAACTGACAAACACATTAAGGAAAAATTATATTTATTTAAGATTACTTGGAATAAATGGTTGTTATATATTTTGACCCATTAATTAAAACTTTGTTTTGTGAAGTTTGGTATGAAGGATACTGGTCCAGGGACTGATCATCATCTATCTTTGCCAATGCCCCTTAGCCTCTGAAGTCCATTGCCAGGCTCTAAATTAAGCAGAAAGAACAGTGAATCAGAGAGTGCTGAATAATCTTACACTGCAATTTACTATCAATGATAATGGAGTTGTCTATTTCTGTTGGAAATGAAAACATACACAGAACATTGTACCAGAATAATTTGTTGTCCGTTTTTTTAATAGTTATCAGTGTGTACTATGTTACAAAATTATAAAATACAAATAAAAGAAAGTTTACTGTGGGGTCATGTACAACTGGACTGCTATTATCTCCACCAAGGTGAAATGATAATTTGTAAAATGAACAACCAAAATCCTAGGACCTGATAGGTCAGTGTGGGGCTTTACTAGTGTATAAATTTCATAAACTACACACAGGCAACTTTTCAGTTGCCTCTGTATTGAACCCATATTAATAAGCTACATCTTAAAACATTTAAATTTAACAGGCTGCCATTTTTGTCTTGCTAAACCAGCTGTCCACATTTTTAACCCATTGTCCAGGCCATTCAGAAGGGTGACAGAAATGCAGGAGTCACAACACCCACCATGTGTGCCGGGTGTAGAAAAGTGTTGGCAGCAGGGAGATGAAGTTTAAAAGGGCACAGGATAAAAAAGGCAGTTTTTGCAAACCATTGTTATTTAATGCTCAGAAATATGGTATTAGCATGTTTTAATACAAAATGCAAGAAAAATACTTCATCACATGTACCTGCAAAGCAACTTTTAAAATTATTTTGGGAGGCTGTAATCCCATGAATTCAAATGGAAACACAAGGTCAAGCTTAGCAACACATCAGAGCAACTCCAGCAGTTGCCTTGGCATAGTAGTGAGCGTGATCATTTTATACTGAATCCATAGAAACATAAAATTTGAGGGCCAATAAGGACCATTTGGCCCATCCAGTCTGCCCATTTCTCCCTACCTATACTATTACCGCAGACCGTGCCTGATCTACAGCTCTTTCTCCCCCCCTTTCCACTATGATTCCCATGTGCTTATCCCATGCATTCTTGAACCCCACCACCTCCACTGAAAGGCTGTTCCAGGAATCCACCACTCTTTCTGTGAAGTACTTCCTCAAATATCTCCGGAATCTATTCTCCACCAGCTTCATAGCATTTCCCCTTGTTCTTGAGCACCATTTCTGATGAAAAATACTCCACTCCTCCAATACTCAGGGACATTGGTTTACCAGGATTGAGAAGGGGCAAATTCCGTTTTGCACATTGTAAAAACCAGTATTGTCACTGGTGTCTGCCAAGCCAAAATCCGTTTTTACCGGTGTTTGGTTTTGTGCACTTTATTTAACAATTTTTAACTGCATTAACATGCATTTTAGCAATTTTGACATCCAATATTGTACATCCATCCATCCTAGTACCAATTAAAAGTTATTTTAGGTTCAGGATGTGATGGCAGCAGCAGCACTACAGCCCCCATCCCTCAGGTGCAATAGTAGCAACAGCAATGTGGCCCCTATCCCTTAGGTGTGAGAAAGCAGCAGCAACAGCACTATGCCCCCCCCGGTGTGACAAAAGCAGCAGCACTGCATCCCCCATCCCTCAGACACACACATCCTTGAAAGCACTGTGCAGTGACGTCAACTTCCAACTCCAGGCAAGGTAGCAACAGCGGTATTCCCTCAATCCTGAAAGTTTGACAGCAGCAGCACAGCAGCTCCAATCCCTCAGGTGCAATGGTGATGGCAGCAGGTGCAGCCCTCACCCCCTCAAATGTGATGGCAGCAGGTGCATCACTGCAGCCCCCACCCTTCAGGTGTGATGGCAGCAGGTGCATCACTGCAGCTTGAAGACCTCACCCCTCAGGCATGACGATAGCAGGTGCAACACCAAAGCCCTCACCCCTAAAGGTGTGATGGCAGGTGGTGCAGCACTGAAGCCCCCATCCCTCAGATATGATGGCAGCAGCTGAATCACTGCAGTCCCAACCCTTCAGATGTGTCGGCAGCAGGTGCATCACTGCAGCCCCCCCTCAGGTGTGATGGCAGCAGGTGCAACACTGAAGCCCCCACCCCTCAGGTGGGATGGCAGCAGGGGCATCACTGCAGACCCCCACCCCTCAGGTGTGACGGCAGCAGGTGCAACACTGAAGCCCCCACCCCTCAGGTGTGACAGCAGCAGGTGCAACACTGAAGTCCCCATGCCTCAGATGTGACAGCAGGCAGTAAAGCACTGAAGCCCCCACCCCTCAGGTGTGACAGCAGGTGGTGCAGCACTGAACCCCCAACCCCATCCCTCAGGTGTGATGGCTGCAGAGGGGTCATGACAGTACTCATCCAACAATGCCATGTACCAAAGCTTGTCTGTCTGAGCTCAGACATGAATTAAGCCGAATCACCAGACGCCAAGGTGGATTCCCTTGGTTCAGTCCCTAGCTAACATTTAAGCTGCCTGAATTAATTTACTTGTAAACAAAGTGCATCCAATTAAAAAAATCCACAAGTGATTGAGGATGCTAATGGAGTGATACACAATTTCTCCCAAGTAATAAACCAGTTCAGAATTACACCCACAGTAAATTGGGCACTTTCTGACTTGGTCTTCATGAAAATGGAGCCTCTTAGTTTTCATGTCGGAGCTCAAACTCATGAAAGGAGTTCTACTGGCAGAGGTGAAACCACAGCCACTGTACAGATCGGAGCTTCATCTCTCCTATCCCCCCCCATGCAGTCAACATAAATAAATTAATCTTTGTGCCTGATCACTAGTCCAGTGTGCCCGGCATTTTAATTTACGGCACTATTGGACATGATGCGCTCTTGCTCACATCACTGCAAGCTGATGATCCTTCCATGCCTCTTCCTCAATAGGCAGAGCAATATTGCCCTAGGCACACCCATGGGATTTATAAAAGGGCACTGGATATATAAACTTCAATCTCCATGCATAAGAGCACTATTGAGGAAGAGGCAAGGCGTATCAACAGTTCATGAGAGCGCGGGATGCTCACGAGTGCCAAAATTAAAATGCAGCATGCACTGGAGAAACATAGAAACATAGAAACATAGAATTTGACGGCAGATAAGGACCGCTTGGCCCACCCAGTCTGCCCATTTCCCTACCTACTGGATAAGCTACAGATCCTAGTTAACCAGCAGCCTACTTCTTCCTACCCCCAACCCCTAGAATTGCCTTATGACTGTCCCATGCATGCTTGAATTCCACCACTGATTTTGACTCCACAACCTCCTCCGGAAGGCTGTTCCATGCATCCACAACCCTCTCTGTGAAAAAATACTTCCTTAAATTACCTCTGAGCCCCCCCCATCTTCAAATTGTGCCCTCTTGTTCTTGCACGCCTCTTTTTTTGAAAGATGCTACCCTCTTGGACTTTGTTGATTCCTTGAGTGGTTGACATTTCTTCATCATGTCCCCCCCTCCCTCCTTTCCTCGAGGCTATACATATTAAGCTCCTTTCATCTCTCTTCATATGTCTTCCGGTGCAGACCCTGCACCATTTTAGTTGCCCTCCTCTGGACAGCTTCCATCCTGTCTATGTCTTTGCGGAGATTGGGTCTCCAGAACTGCACACAGTACTCCAGATGGGGTCTCACCAGCTGTCTGTACAGAGGGATAATAACTTCCTGTTTTCTACTGGTGATGCCTCTCCCTATGCATCCCAGTATTCCCCCAGCCCTCCTTGCTGCCCTCTCACATTGCTTGCCCACCTTTAGGTCACCTGATATGACTACCCCCAGGTCCCTTTCCATTTTTGTTGTTGTTAGTATCTCAACCCCCATTGTGTACTCTTCCCCTGGGTTTTTTTCCCAGGTGTATTACCTTGCACTTCTTAGCATTGAATCTAAGTTGCCATACATTTGACCATTCCTCTAACCTTGCCAAGTCCTTTCTCATCCTTTCCACCCCACCCTGTGTATCAACTCTGTTGCAGATCTTTGTGTCATCTGCAGAGACATACTTTTCCTTCTAGTCCTTCTGCAATGTCACTTATAAAGACATTGAAGAGGACCGGTCCTAATACTGAACCCTGCGGTACCCTACTAGTAACCTTCCTTTCTTCTGAGTGGACTCCATTTACTATTATTCTCTGTGTCCTATTCTCCAGCTAATTCTTTACACCCAGGCTGTCATCTTGGGACCCACTCCCAGGCTGGCTAACTTGTATATTAATCTTTTGTGTGGGACTGTGTCAAATGCCTTGCTAAAGTCTAGGTAGGCCATGTCCACAGCCCCTCCCTGATCTACTACTTTGGTCACCCAGTCAAAGAAATCTATCAGATTCATCTGGCATGACCTTCCCGCTGTGAATCCATGCTGCTTAGGGTCCTGTGCCCCTCTGGCCTCTAGATACTCAACAATTCTTTCCTTCAGAAGTGATTCCATCATTTTCCCTATCAATGAGGTTAAACTAACAGGTCTGTAGTTTCCTGCTTCTGCCTTGCTCCCACTTTTGTGAAGGGGAATCACATCTGCCCTCATCCAGTCCTCGGATACCACCACATCCTCCCATGATTTGTTAAAAAGGGTAGTCAGTGGTGTCACTAGTTCTACCCTTAGTTCTTTTAGAATTCTGGGATGAATCCCATCAGGCCCCATTGCTTTGTCCACCTTCAGTTTTAAGAGTTCTTTCAGAACCCTTTCTTCTGTAAATGGGCTGGTATCAACTTCTGTATCCAGAGTGTTTCTACTGTTTGTTTTATGTACCTCCCCTCTTCATTTGTAAATACTGAGCAAAATATTTGTTTAGTATCTCTGCCTTTCACAGTCTCCCCTGCCCACCCTCTCCTCCTTATTAAGCTCTCACTATCCCTCCCTTGGTCTTCCTTCGCTCCCTGATGTACCTATAAAGGTTTTATCCCCTTCTTAACTAAGTTGGCTATCTTTTCCTCGGTTTGGGCCTTTGCTGTTCTGACTGCCTTTCCAGCTTCCTTTTGCTTTAACTGATACAGTTCTCTGTCCTGCTCCTTCTGCGATTCCTTGTACTTCCTGAATGCTTTCTTTTTCTCTTGAACCTTCACTGTCACTTCCTTTGAGAACCATAGTGGTTTCTTACATCATTTTGTTTTGTTTATTTGCTGCACACAAAGGCTCGTTACCTCTGTGATGGCAGTTTTTATTATTCCCCATTTTTCTTCCACCCCTCCTTCCTGCCCATTTGCTAGTGCATTCCTTAGGCACTCACCCATTTTGGCAAAGTCAGCCCTCCTAAAGTCCAGTACTTTTGTCTTTGTATGGCTTGACTCTATTGCTGTGTTTATTGTGAACCATACTGTTCGATGGTCGCTAGTTCCCAGATGGCAGCCCACTTCTACATCTGTGATCCTCTCTCCATCTCCATTTGAGAGAAGCAAGTCTAATATTGCTCCCTCTCGAGTGGGCTCCATACTAGTTGTCTAAGGCATGCCTCTGTAGGCATCTAGAATAACTCCACTCTTCAAGTGGCAGCTGCAACTGCACTCCAGTTAACATCTGGCATATTCAGATCACCCATCAGCAATATCTCCCCTTTTCTGCCATTCTAAGTATACTTTCTATCATTTCCTTGTCCATTTCCTGAGAAGGGGGTCTGTATCAACCCTGTGCGGATTGTGGTGCCATTGCCTGTCTCCAAATTTACTCACAGTGCTTCTTCTCCTCCCTGTTTACCCTTTTGTTCTGTTGCTTTTATTCCTTCCTTATGTAAACAGCTACTCCTCCTCCTCTTTACCCTCCCTGTCCCTCCTGTAGATAGTGTATCCTGGTATGTTTATGTCCCAGTCATGGTTTTGTGTGTACCATGTTTCTGTGACTGCCACAATATCCAGATGTTCCTCCTCCATCAAGGCCACTAATTCAGGAAGCTTGTTACCCAGACTACGGGCATTGGTACTCATTGCTCTCCATTTTTTGATGGCTTTACCTTCTGTTGCAGCATCCCCCACTGACCGTTCTACCTCAGTCTTTTTCTCATTTAGTACCCTGTTTTGTAGGGAGAGGCTGGAGAATTTAACAATTTGAGTGTCAGGTACAAGGATTATTTATTTAATCTAGTGCCTAAAGAGGGAACCAGAGAGGTGAAGCTCCAATCTGTACAGCAGTTATGGCTTCACCTCTGCTGGTAGTTCTCCTCTTAAGAACTCAATCGTCATGGCCGGCCTGGTGGCACTGAGGGTTGAGGTGCTGGATGCCACACCTAGCACCATGCCCAGTTCAGAAATGACTTGGGACATCGGAGGGTCAGCAAGGGAGGGAAGGAATTGAGCATCTGGAGGACTGCTCTCCCCTCCTGGGGTGGGTTCTGGGGTATGCCTGCGCCATAGTGGCTATGGGTGGAGACCATGGGCCCTACAGACAGCAGAGCTTGATGCTACATCAGGGGTGGAGTGGCGGTGGAGTGGCAGTAGCCAGGCTGCACATAAATGCAGTGCTGGCACTGCACGTCACGGCTTCAGGGAGAAACTGTGCGGAATAAACCCTGGTGGCCTAGCAGAGGCGAAGAGGGCCTGGAGACCTGCCCACATCCCAGTGCCGGACCTGCTTCCCTGGGACTCAGCTCTACTGGCTTCAACAGCTGTCTCTCTAATCACAGATAGCCCAATGGGGGGTGATCAGGGGGCTGGTCAAGCCATGAAGCCGAGTGGAGTCAGCCCTGTAGAAGCCCAGCAGAGGAGGTTTCAGGCAGGGATTAGAGACAGAAAAGTCAAGTGGTACCCTGGAGAGATGCCCTAGGTCCCAGTGAATAAAGAAAGAAAAAAAAAACTTGTCATCTCTGTAGTTCCCCAACCCAAGCAATCATGGACTGCACTGGCAACAAGGCAGTCCCACCACACCACCTAAGAGAACATACACCACAGGAAGTCTGAGGGAACGACACCTCCAGATACCCATGCACAGCCACGCAGGACCCAGCCTGAAAGGTAAGTACTTGATTGGTGATTTTTATTAGCATCACCTGCGACAGTGGGTGGTGGGTCTGGTTGTGGTAGTCCAGGTTGCTGCGAATGCTCCCCTCACCACCAGCTACTTCAGAATTGTCTCATCTGACAGTTTTGAAGGGCACAGATGAAACATGGTTGAGTGATGTGGTTTAATAAAGTTTTTTTTGTTCTAGTGTGTGTCTCTATTCTCCTACACACAGACTCAAACACAGACCACCCAAAAGTGGCCTTTTTTTTAAATCGTATTTGAATTCAGGATAGAGACAGGGTGAAGCAGATCCCAGACATACAACACAGTAAATGAAATAATACATTTTACAATTAAGGAGGCACATGCCCTGCAAACCACCCTAAGACCACCAAACAATGTACCTTCTCCCTGCCCCAGGGGGGACTGGCTGGGTCACAAGCCAGGCCATAAAACATTTTGTTGAACCACACAATAATATGAAATTGCTGCATAAACACACATGTTGAAACAATGGTTCTGTGCCAGTATGCCCATCCACCCACCCTCCCTCCCTCCTCCATCACCAGAGGCCAGAACCATTTTTCATGCATGTGTACCAGTCGGCCAAGCTCGTTCTTCCACCGACCATCAACATACATGTGGGAAAAAATGGTTCTGTGCCACTCTACCCATCCACCCCTCCCTCCCTTCCTCCTCCATCACCAGATGCCAGGACCATTTTTTCAGCATGTGTACCAGTCTGCCCAGCCCGTCCCTCCATCGACCATCAACGACCAACCACTGGAGCATGCCATGGACATAGCGGACTGGCATACACGTGGGAAAAAATGGTTCTGGGCTACTCTGTCCATCTACCCCCCCCCATCACAAGAGGCCAGATTTTGAAAATATTACTATTATTTTTTATAATTAAGCATGCCAGCTCATTCCTTGCCCCCTTCCCCATCTTCCCTCCCATGCTTTCCCATTCAAACAGCAGCATGAGTATCAAAATAAAATTAAAAATAAATAAATACAAACGTACCAGACTATGGCAGGTCCTGTCAGCAGCATAAAGAAGCAGAAAGGGCAGGTTAGCAGCACAAAGCTGGCAGGGCAGGTCAGCACAGCACCACACCAGAACCAGACTAAAGTGAAGGACACTCCCCACTCCACCCCACCAGCATGGCCACTCTCCCCACACCAAACCCACGGGCACTCTGCCCACCCCAGACCATCACAGGCCCTCTCCCCACCCAGACAGACCTGCACAGCCCCTCTCCACACCCCCATTGACCGTCATGGCCACTTTCCCCACCCTGGCCCACCAGTACTGCCACTCTCCCCATCCCAGCCCACCAGAATGGCCACTGTCACCACCCAAATCCACCATCATCATGGCAACTCAGCCTCCCCCACCCCCACAGCCACTCTGTCCACCCAGATGAACCTGCATATCCCCTCTCCACCCATACGGACCTGCACAGCCTCTCTCTATCCAGATGGACCTGCATGGCCCCTCTCTCAACCCCACTGAGCAATTTGTTAAAGATAAAACCTAAGATGGCCACCAAGATATACACCACCCAGCTGAAACTGGCCAGCAAACCTCTCTCTCCCCACACACAAAAAAAAAAAAACAAGATACCAAAAACATTTTTTTTTTTTTTTAATTAAGCATTTCCGCTCATGTACATACACCCCTCCCTCATTTCCCCTCCCTTACATTTTCCCATTCAAACAGCAGCAGGGTTACCTCCCCCTCCAAAAAAAAAAACACTTGGCAGGCCCTTAGAAAGGCAGTAGTTTTCATGTGACAGCAGATGTCAAGGTAAGTCAGGTCAACACAGCCAATCCCCTGCACCAGTATGGTGGTCGGTGAGCCCCACATCCAAGCATCCAGTTCTCAAAATGACACAGCCAGCCAGCTACCCCCCTCCACGCACACACACACACACACACACACACACACACACAGATAACCACCTCTAAAGATAACCATCCTTAAAGACAGTCCCCCGCCCCACAAAACAAAGGAAGCAAACAACCTCCCAGCACACAGCCACCAACCCTTCATCCCCAAACACATGGCCATCAAACCCACAACCCCAGACACACAGTCCGCGAACCGACCACACCAGCAACACCCCCACCCAACAGTTACTTGCTCCACCAGACCACGGACAGTGTCCCTACCCCAAACATGACCAGTGTCCCACCCCACAACAACATGGTCAGTGTCCCCACCCCAAACATGTCCAGTGTCCCCATCCCATACCAACATGGCCAGTGTCCCCACCCAACATGCCAACCAACCTCTACACTACCCCCAAATAGCCACAATCCCACATACAGCATGCAGTACATACTACCAGACACAGACAGTCCCACCACCCCACCAGACACGGACAGCCCCACGACCCCAGCAGACACGGAAAGTCCCGCCACCCCACCAGACACGGTATGTCCCACCACCCCACCAGACACGGAATGTCCTGCCACCCCACCAGACAGCACCCACACCCTACCCAAGTAAATACCTGCACAAACACACCAGCTACCACCCCCTACAGCTACATAAACAACCCTTGCACATAAAGAAGCCAGTACCCATCAACACAACCAATCAATTCCCAGTGAGCCCCCATCCAAGCATCCAGTTCTCAAATGACACAGCCAGGCAGCTAGCCCCCCAACACACAGATAACAACCATCCAAAGACAGTCCCCTGCTCCCACCAAAGATGTCCAGCGACATCCTCCCCCGACACAGCCGAAACCCCCCCAGAGAAATGGGCAGTAAACACCCCCACCAAACACATGGCCAGCAACCCCCAGCACACAGTCAGCAATCCCCTGCACACAGCCAGCAAGAAAACCACCTCCAAAACACATGGCCAGTAGTATCCTTTAATCACTCTGTGTATTCCATGTATTAGGGTGCATATTTCATTACAAGATTTTGGCAAAAGCATGCAAATCACATAACAGATCAGCAATCTCTTTGCAGCAGCATTGTTAGTTGTCAAAGAGCTCCAGATACAGTCAGTCGGTTTGTCCATGCCCCCCCCCCCACACTTTTACAGGCACCAGCCAAAATTTTAATTATTCATTCACTCAGGGGACATTGCTGAGAAAATAATAATCATAGATATCTGGATTTAAAAATTAAAACAGAAACATGTCTAGCTGTGGGCTGCTGGGAAGAACTAATAACTATTTTATTGCACAGAGCTCGACAGTGCATTGGGGTTGTAGACAGTTCGATCACAACATTACACTGCAGACACATATTTGTATCACAACAATATCTAAAATACTGGACTTGGATCAGCGATCCCTTGGCATACAGACATCAGCCCAAAATTAAAATACGCACTAGAGTGATCTGGGGCAAAGAGGGGGGCATGCCCACATTACATACCATTCACAGTGGTGCATAGTGCTGCACCCAGGTGGCTGTAGGAGGGCGCCAGATACGACAGGGGGAACCCTGCCACAAATGCCATATGAGCTGTGTGCACGAAGAGCCCCTGCCCAGTCCCGGCAACAGACTGCAACCACACACACACACACACACAGCAGTGCCCCATCCTCCTTCCTGGTACTGAGAACACACACACACCAGTGCCCCATCCCTGGTCCAGGTATTGAGACAACCATCCCCCCCAACACACACACACACCAGTGCCCTGTGCCCATTCCTAGCAGTGAGCACTCCCCCACAACACTGCTCCATCCGCTGGCCACAAGTCACTGTCCAACCCCCAACCCCAGCACTCCTGTCCCTTCATTGGTGGCCATTGGCCACCCCACCCCCCCAGAGCACCACCACCACCTGACCCCCATACCTGCAAGTCAGTGCTGCAGTAATGTACAGCAAGAAGCACACCCTTTCTCAGTCGCCCGCTGTCCAACTGATGCTGGGAGTGCACTATTTATAGGCAGCATGCTCCCAGTATCAGTCCAGCTCATGGACGCGGGCCCAATATTTCGGTTGGGTCCCCTGAAATATATTTTTTACATAGTGAGTAACTTGCACTCCTGTACAAATCTGGTATTGTTTATGCATTTTATATCGCTTTAGCCTGCTTCAGACACACACATTGCCTACACCATAAAAATGGACACCAAAGTTGACAGTGTCACTTTAAAGCACTTTTATCCCAGTGAACAAGGCCAGCTTCCCTGGAAATAATAGTGAGCGCCCCTTCCCTAGCACAGGGGTAAGCACTAGTATGCTAGCCAAATGCTGTCAGATTTTGTATTGGGCTAGTAAAATGTTCCTTTAACTTGCCCTGAAGGCTTGTGTTGGAGAAGGTAACCACAAGTTCACCAGCTGGACCGGAGGAAAGGTCTGTGGGGCTAGTGATTTTCCTAGTCAACCAGTGATTAGCAGTGCTGGCTAGAGGTTGTAAAACCTAATTTCGTCCCCTGAAGTGCAATACAGGCAAACCTTGCTGCAACATTGCCAGCTTCTCCAATCCCTCCCAATCAAATCTGGCCACCTCCCCTGCCTGCAGCCACAACAAAGGCTGACCCTGTGCTAATATACAGCCTTTTGGAAAACACTGAAAGATCCCCCCTACTCAAGCAGGCCTGGTCAACTCACAACCAACAGCCCCCAAAACAAAGAACTCCTACACCAGTGGACAGTCCCAGTGGAACTACTGTCAGCCTACCACACCCATATGGACAGTTCCCTCACCCAAGAAAACATGCCCAGTCCTTCCACACCACAGCTTGAGTGGCCAGCCCATCCCCCACCCCACCAACATGAATGGTGGCCAGTCCCCAAACCCAGCATGGCCACTCTCCCCATCCTGATGGACCAGTACAGCCATTCTCTCCACCGTAACCCACCAACACTGCTACTCTCCCCACCAGACCCACCAGCATGGCCACTCTCCCCAACCCACCTGCACAGCCAGTCTCCCAACCCCACGCCATCTGCATGGCCACTCTCTCAACCCATGCCCTCCTGCACAACCACTTTCCCAATCCCACGCCACCAGCATGGCCACTCCCCTAATCCCACACCCCATGCCACCTGCATGGCCCTCTCCCCACCTAACCCAACAGCATGGCCCATCTCTCCACCCAGATGAACCAGCAAGGCCCATCTCCCCACTCCCATGGACCAGCATAAAACCCCTCTCCCCACCCCGACAGATCTGCAGGGCCCTCTCCCAACCCAGATGGACCAGCATAGCCCCTCTCCCCACCCAGATGGACCAGCACAGCCCTTCCCCCCACAGAGATGGACCAGCATGGCCCTTCTCCCCAGACAGACCAGCATGGCCCCTCTCCCCACCCAGACAGATCAGCATGACCCCTCTCTCCACCCAGATAGACTAGTGTAGCCCTTCTCACTCCCATAGACCAGTGCAGCCCCTCTCCCCACCCAGACCCACCAGCAAAGCCTCTCTCCCCACCCAGACCCACCACCAAGGCCCCTCTCCCCACTCAGATGAACCAGCATGGCCCCACTGCCCACCCTGATATATCTGCATGGCCCCTCTCCCCACACAGATGAACCAACACAGCCCCTCTCCCCACTCAGACCCACCAGCACGGCCTTTCTCCCCACCAAGACCCACTAGCATGGCCCATCTCCCCACCCAGATGAACCATTGCATGTATCCTCACCTCCACACCACCACAACCAGTGTCCCCATCCACTGCCAGTATCCCCATTGGACCTCACCACAACCAGTGTCGCTACAACAACAGGGCCAGTGTCCCCATCCCACTGCCAGTATCCCCACCCCACCAACCAGAGTCCCCTTCCCATACCACAACGACCAGTGTCCCCACCCTACCAACCAGTGTCACCTCCCCACCAACACAGCCTGCCTCTACACCATCTCCCAAATAGACACAGCCTCCCCCAAATAGACACAGCCTCCCATGAGGTACACACACAAAAAAGTTTATTTCAGGGAGAGAATCTGGAGGAATGGAGAGGAGCTAGAGAAGTGGAGAGGGACCCCCCGATCATCAATGCAAAAATTTTTATTTCTCTGCAGGGTGGATGGAAAGGAAACCCTGTAGGAGAATAAAATAGAGACAGTTGTATGTACAAATGTGCACACCTACATTTGGAGCAAGAATGGACTGACCTTATCAGTAGACAAAACAAAACTCAGAGTGGAGCAGAACAGAACCGAATGGCCTTGCATCTATCCCCCCCCCCAGAAAAGGAGAGAGAGAGATTGTGGCACAAAAGGCTCGCCTGGCATTCAGTCCACTCGCCAT
The DNA here is from genome assembly GCA_016271365.2 of Neoceratodus forsteri. Lineage (NCBI taxonomy): Eukaryota > Metazoa > Chordata > Ceratodontiformes > Ceratodontidae > Neoceratodus > Neoceratodus forsteri. The sequence continues at coordinate 887,685,329 of CM057454.1, read as the reverse complement.
ACTCTCTCCCCACGCCTCAGTGTTGGGTCCACTTGCCACCGCCGCCCCCCCCCCGACCAACTAGTACTACCACCACACCGAACTTTGGGACTAAAAATGTCACTCAGAAAGGGACACACACTTTACCATAATTGGTCATGGTCTCTCACGCTCAGTCTTCACACCAACCCAACCAGCTTCGGGACAGTAGAAATAAATCCGGACACAGACATAAATTATATTTTGAATGGTAACAGCTTAGGGACTTAAAAGGAACTTAGGAGGAGCAGAATTAACATTTTTTAACAGAATGCTCGACCGTCCATTCATAGGCCCCACCCCACATTACCTGCCAAACAGTTTCACAAGACAAGAAGCACAGTATAGCAGTTTTTATTTTTCATACAAGCACAGACTTACTTGGAAGGCAACCCATCAGCCTTGCAAGCAGCAATGGGTCCATAGCAGGAAAATTTTCGCAGCAAAACAGGAATCAAAGGACAAGGCAAGAAAATGCACACTCGCTACCCAGCAATGTATAGCACTGTGCTCATGGAGACAACGAGAACAAGCGCCAGCCTTTTTGGCGCCTGCTCGCCAGCCATTGAGATGCCCATCCGTCACCGTGACATGCGGTAAACCAGTGTCCCTGCCTATACCTTATTTACCCTGTGTGGTATTTAAAGGTCTTTATTATAACTCTCCTCTCCCTCCTCTGATCCAGGGTGTAGATATTGAGGTCCTTTAGTCTTTCCTCACAGGGCTTTTGATGCAGACCCTGCACCATTTTAGTTGCCCTCATCTAGACCGCCTCCACTCTGTCTACATCCTTCCAGAGATGTGGTCTCCAGAACTGGACACAATACTCTAGGTGGGGTCTTACCAGCAATCTATACAGAGGCAACACCACATCCCTCTTTCTGCTAGTGATACCCCTTCCTATGCACACCAGCATCCCACTCGCCCTCCCTACTGCCTTATAACACTGTTTGGCCACCTTTAGGCCATCCAATAGAATTATCCCCAGGTCTCTTTCTTGCTTGGTGGTCATCAATACCAATCCACCCATTCTGTACTTTGCCACTAGGATTCTGTGCCTTAAGTGCATTATTTTGCACTTTTTCACATTGAAACCCAGCTGCCACACCCTTGACCATTCTCCTAATTTTTCTCAGGTCTCTGCTCATCCTTTCCATCTTCCTTGGAGTGCCCATGCTACTGCAGATGTTGGTATCATCCACAAAGAGGCAGATCTTCTGTTACAGCTCCTCTGCAATGTCACTTATAAAAACATTAAAGAAGACCAGTCCCAGCACTGATCCCTAAGGCACCCCACTGGCCACCCTCCCTTCCTTGGAGTGAACTCGGTTTACCACTACCCTTTGCACCTATCCCCTAACCAATTTCTTATCCAGTTTACCACCTTTGGACCCACTCCTAAGCTACCCAGCTTGTTTATAGTGTGCTATGAGGAATGGTGTGGAATGCCTGACTGAAATCTAGGTAGGCCACATCCACTGCTCCACCCTGATCTAGTTCCTTGGTCACCCAGTCAAAGAAATCTATCAAATTTGTTTAATGTGACCTCCCCATGTGAAACAATTTTGCCTTGGGTCTTATAACCCACTGGATTCAAGATTTCCACAATCCATTCATTCAGCGGTGATTCTATTAACTTTTCCACCACCTACGTTAGGCTGGCTGACCTATAATCGCCAGCCTCCTCCCTGCTACCACTTTTGTGAAGTGGGACTACATCCACCCTCCTCCAGTTCTCCGGAACCACTCCTGTTTCCAGTGAAATGTTAAACAGAACTGTCAGAGGTATAGTCAGTGTTTCTCTGAACTCCTGCAATACCCTTGGATGCACCCCATCTGGACCCATTGCTTTGTCCACCTTCAGAGTAGCAAGACCCTTCAGGACTCTAATCTCTAAAAAAGGACTAGTGTCCACTTCCCTCCCTCCAAAGCTTTTGTTACTTTTTTGTGGCCCCTCCTCTTCTTCTCCTTCCTCTGTGAACACTGAACAAAATTATTTGTTTAGGATCTCTGCCTTTTCCTGATTCCCATCTGCATAGCCCCCCCTCCCTTTTTAACTTTACAATCTCACCCCCAGTCTTGTTCTTTTCTCGTACATACCTAAATGTGTTTTGTCCCCTTTCATTACCTCCTGGGCTATTCTCTTTTCAATTTGCACCTTTGCTCTCCTTAATGCTTTCCCTGCTTCCCTCGGTTTCCCTCAATACACCTCCCTATCCTCCTCCCTCTGTCTCCTTATACCTTAAAAATGCTACCCTTTTAACTTTTACCTTTTCAGCCACCTCTTTAGAGAACCATAGTGGTCTGTGTTTCCTCTTGCTTTTGCTCACTTGTTTGATACAGAGGTTTGTTGCCTTTACTATGCTCTCTTTTATCTTTGTACATTGTTCCTCCACCCCACCTAGGTTACCCACCCTTGCTAGGTCATCCCTGAGGCATTCACTCACCTTTTTAAAATATGTCCTCCTCCTGAAGTCCAGGACCCTTACTCTTGTATGGTTTTATTACACAGCCATCCTTATATTGAACCACACTGTATGGTAATCACTGGTCCGCAAGTGGCCTTCTACCTTGATGTCTTCAACATTGTCCCCGTTAGTGAGTACCATGTCCAGTATTGCCCCATCACAAGTGGGATTACTGACTAGTTGCCTGAGGAATGCCCCCTGTAGAGAGTCTAGGACGTCCTTGATTCTAGCTGAAGCAGTTACTGAGAGGCTCCATTCCACATCTGGCAGGTTGAAGTCCACCACCAGCAGAACCTCCCCCTTTTCTGCCATCTTGCCAATGGCAATCCACATGACCAAAGACTCCTGAAATTACTTTTAGCATTTCATGTGTCTTTTATGGAAAGCATATAAACACTGCATTTCAAGTATACAATTTTTTTCCAAACAAGGCTGTTCATTAGTACATCACAATAGGCAGAAAAGCAATCATGCAAATCATGTTGTAACCTTAATTACCAAAATGATACAAAGGGATTCTACAAACAAGGCATGAAACCTCCAGACTCTGCAAGATGGTCACAGTTATTCAAATAAAAAGGGATAGGTATCCAACAGACATGGCACAGGTAATGTAGTAAATTGCCTCCTGGTAAATGGTGGAAACAGATTTGAACCAATGTTCATCATTCCATAAACTGGAGAGTCTGGGAGTGTTGTTTGGAAAGTTGCCAGTATTTTTTGGTTTTTTGTAATTTTCATTATAGTAAATGTATAATACGGTCTATTCTGGGAAATGCTCAAGAGATTTGATAGTGCAGAAAACTGACCATGCTTTCAAATGTGGATATGCAGTAGCAAGCTGAGAAAACAGTGGGAGTGCTGGGTAAGAGGAGGACATGGGAGAGGTTTTAGGAATAAACATAAATTGTTGTACTGCCAATATTTTTAATATAGTTTGCTAATTTAAACAATCATTTATCAATGTCAAATGTTTGTTTGCTTGTATTTGCTGTGTAGCTGTTGGGCACAGCGAGTGCATCGGGTAAAATGAACAAATTCATAACATGAGTTATAACAGAGAAACTGTCATCAGTTTCAGGGAAAGATGCCTTTGTCCCAGTGACTGATCTGAGATGGCAGCAGGGACTTATCAATTTATTTTAGTCTTTGGTAACTGGGTAAGGCGCACTAGCCACAAGTGCTTGTTTCAGGGGCAACCTAGGAACACTGGGCAGTTAAGTGACTTGCTCAGAGTCACACAGCATGCAAATGGAGGCTGTAAGAATCAAACCCAGGTCTGGTCTACTGGATGTATCAAACTCATTCACAGCTCGTTACTCTAACCACTAGGCTATGCTGCCAGACCTAGATGTCAAGATGTCTGTTACACTCCCCAGCCTGTTTTAAGTGCATGGGTCACAAAAAGACAAAAGAATAATCAATTACTGTAGGTTTTATTTTCACTCATGTGTACTGCAGTAGTGAGATACTACCAAGGCAACTAACTACAGGGCATGCATGCACATTCACACCTCGAGACACATGACACAGTGCATACCCCTGTTGCTGTATGCTCCATAAAAATCTCAGTAGCAGTTTATTTAAGCAAGGGAGTCTTTGTCTGTTATACTGTTCAGTGTCACTCATTTCAAAAGTGTAGATAATGGTCCCTTTCCCATATAATCTACAAGAAGTAATAATTGCGCAAAGCAGCATCAGACAAAAGGCAATACATGCACTCAGCACTACAGCAGCACCATTTTTGCTGCCACTGTACTTGCAGTTGTATGCATTCAGACCATGGACTGCAGTTTTATTAGTTAGATATTTCAGATAATTGAACATTAGCACATCAAGAAAAGATGTGATATTTTGTTTTCAGTGGGGGTCCTGTCTGTAACCATTTTAAGATGTATTTATACGGGACAGCACAGCTGAGAGGCCATATCTCATTTTCAGTGGGGACTTGCTTTTCCAAAGTATTTTCCCCAGGACAGACCATTTTGAAATGCACATCTCCTTTTCAGTGAGATTCTGCTGTAGTGGAGTCCTGCCAAGGCAAAAAAGAGTGAAAAGATATAAAGAAATGAAATGTGAGGGCAGGGGTGGGAAACAGCAATTGTTCCAATATTGAAATGTGTAGGGTCTTGGAGTGTGCCGTCAATACATTTTTATGAAGACTAGAGTTGCTCAGAATTTGTCAAATGGAACTGGACTCCTTGGATTACAATGTGTTATTTGGAATTAGAATGTCAACATTGAAGACCAATGTCTAGATTGTCAAAAGAAAAAAATTTGACACATGGTGCCTGCGCCAAAGGGGTATGACGTAAGTGGCACCTTGCATCACAGTTTGTGGCCGTCCTGATTTTTGAACACTTGCCGCATTGAAATCAGGATGTCATGGAGCAAAGCCACCCTGCATCACCCTTGCAGCACAAGTGCATGTGCAACAAGTTGCAAGGGTGGTTGCACCACAGAGGGGCTGCACCACCCCCTTTTTTTCAATTCCAGAAGCCTTGTTGTGGATGCAAAAGGGAGCTGACTTTAGACTAGCCTGAAGGTGGTCTAAGGGCCTTGCACCACTGCCTGGAAGGGTGATGAGTGGGGTGGAGGGGACCTTGAAGGTGGGAACTGGGGGACAATGGAGGCCTGGTGGTGCCATTAGGGGCAAGAGGGGCATGGCAGCAGTGGAAGGGATGCATGGAGGCACCCAGTGAAGGTGCCATAGAACTTGCCACACAGCTAATCAGACAGGGTGGGGGGGCATGGACAGACCATGTTGATCCAGACCCCAGGTGACAGCAGCTCTGGCACCTGCCCCATAAGTCCCACAGTCCCCTAAAGGCAGTGAGTGGCAGAGGGTGCAGGTTACAGGGTGCAGTTTGTGGACGGGGACATGCCCTGGGCACTGTGACATTCCCCACATATAAAGCAAACCATGTGGCAGCTGGTGGATGATGCCCGACTACAATACCGGGAACTGTGGGTCCTGTGGAACCAGTGCCAGGGCTGCTGTCTACTGGGATCTGGATCATCATGGCCTGGCAATGCCCACCCCTACCCAGCCCAATCAGCTATGTGGCACATCCCATAGCCTCTTCTGGGTGTCTCACACATCCTCTCACTGCTGCTGTACTTCTGCCTATGGCACCAGGGCTCATTAACCTAATCCACACCTTCATGGCATAGTTAAACCCCCCTCCAACCTCCATGGGTTGAATACGATTGTGCTGAGGGGAGTGATGGATCCCTCTGTCAAACCCCAAAGGTGCACCCAATGTTTGGCACAGCCCTGTGGCTGCGACTACTCCTGGGTCTTTGGCACAGAGTCACCCTGTTTTCTAAAATAGGGTGCAGGGTTCCTTTTGCACCCAGCGTTCTCTGCAGTCATAGATTAATGCAAAGTGTATTGATCTATGAGGGCTTTGAAAATAGAGCCCCAAGAGTCCGAATTCCTAAAAAACCCTGCTGAATGCTTACTCTGAATCCTTTTCTGCATTGTAAAATCTCTCTTCCCCTTTCTGTACTTTATTGGGCTGCTTTTCTGGCTTGGGTCCTTGGATAGTCAGGTGACTGGAGACTGAAGAGACTGCAGTTACAGATCCTTGGTCTGGCAACTAGTGGCAACAAATAATGTTCTTCTTTCTTCTTTATGTTCTGCCCAATGTGGGGTACAGTTTTTACACTCATCACCAACTCTACAAAAGAAGATGACTGCCCCCCCCAGCAAGATTCCTCTATCCCCTAAGTATGGCAGCAGCACTTCTCCTCTAATCCTCAACAGACACATTGAAAACACTACATGGCTTAACCCATGCACACAAACACACACACACACACACACACACACACACACACACACAAGGAGGAGGAGGCCCGCCCCTGATCCTGCACCACCTTGGACTCCTTGGTGCCTAGTACTGAATAACCCCAAGGCTTTCTTTAGATCAGCCAAGCACCACAAACTCAGGTCACTAGAGAGAGAACTAGGACTACTGGAAGTTTTTTGCTGAGACATAAAGAGGGAGCAGGGGAAAAATAGCTTTACCAATAGTGAGTGATGGGCACCAGGGTGGGCCAGGATCAAGGGGCTGGGGGGACCAAGGCAGACCATGATTAGGGGTATGGGAGATCCTCCTGTTATGGTGCTTGGGGGTTATGATATGTTAAGTAGTATTTACAGCTTGACTATCTGGGCCCAGATGGAGGTGCCACTGCTATACTTGGGAGACAATGGCTGATGTATTTAATGAAGAATTTTGTAAGATATTTACAATGTCTGATTCTTTACCTTTAAAACTTATTCCAAATCATTTAGATCCACTGATTGTTTTTAATGTAGAACTCATCAAAGACAAATTGATCACATTAAAAGGAAAATTTTGCCCAGGTCCTGACCACATTGCTGGTTATCTTTTGTGCTTACTGGCTGGCTCTCTTGCATTTCCTCTCAAGCTTTCGTTCAACCTCTTTCTGTTAAACAATTTCATTCCAGAAGAATGGAAAGAAGCTATTGTTGTCCCCGTTCATAAAAAGGACTCTGAACATCATTGGGAAAATTATAGACTCATCAGTCTTACCTCTGCCATTTGTAAAGTTATGGAGAGTCTCCTTAAGGATATTATAACACCTGCCATAAACGCTATTGATTTGGAGCAACACGGTTTTTGAAGAGGCAGAAGTTGTACAACAAATTTACTTTGCTTTTATGAGCATTTTAGTTCATTTTTAGACAACTGAATTCCTTGTGATGTTGTTTTTATCAATTTCAGCAAAGCTTTTGATATTATGCCTCACTGGGCTTTAAGCCTTAAATTTAGGAGATTAGACATATATTTACATATTATAGCATGGATTGAAAATTGGCTCTGTAATAGAATGCACAGAGTAATAATTAATGGCAGTCTATCAAATATGGGCAGTGTCCTGAGTGGTGTACCACAGGGTTCCATTCTTGGTCCCTGTTTATTCCAAGTTTTTATCTCGGATTTCACTCATCATTGTGACTCTATTACAACTAAATACACAGATGATGTAAAAATTGGTGGTCCATATTCAAATCTACACAAGATTGCTCTCATTCAACATGATCTCATATTATTTCAGCCTGGATTAATACATGGGGTATGCAACTAAACACCAAAATACATAAAGTAATGCATCTTGGATTAAATAATCCCTCCTTCCCATACAACACAAATTGTTCATTTCTGAGTACAACTGTTGACGAGAAGGATTTAGGTATTACCATTTCGAATGATTTAACATACTCAAAACATTTGCATTCCATTATTTGTACATCAAACGAGGTGGTTTGGTCAATTCTTCGAAACATCCACTCCAGAGATCGTGAGGTGCTTATGCCCTTGTTTAGGTCGTATGTTAGACCACACCTTGAGTATGCCTCTCAGAATTGCTGCTGCCTTCAACAGTTACTTCACCAATCTCAAGGATTACAAGTCTAACCTTAATCCTACCTCTACTCTGCCCCCATGCTCAGAGGGTCTTTGCCCTGCAAGGCCTCTCTTCCACCTGCGGCTAGTTAAGGTCAAAGAGGTACTACCACTCATAAAGCACATCAAAATCAAAGGCCCTGGAGGACCTGATGGCATATGCCCTAAACTACTAAAGGTGGCAGCACCAGCCATCGCTCTACCTATTACATGGCTAATTAACAGATCACTGCTTGAAGGCACTGTACCCAATACCTGGAAACAGGCTGTTGTTGCTCCTATCACCAAAGGGAGTCCCTGGGAATCCGTCAGTAACTAAGGCTGATCTCACTGCTTTGTGCTCTGGCCAAGATTCAGGAAAGGCTAGTATACTGTCAGCTCCGAGACTACCTGGAGGCTAATCGACTACTAGCCCCCACCCAACACAGCTTTAGGCAAAATCATGGCACTGATACAGCCCTCATAAAATTTGAAGTTGATGTACTGGGAGCCATGGACAAAGGGCTCCCCACAGGTGCTGTCTTCATCGATCTTTCTAAGGCTTTTGACCTAGTCGACCACAAGCTCCTGCTATCCAAACTGGCCTCCTTTGGACTGGACCAGCATTCCCTTTCCTGGTTCATCTCATATATATCTGGCCGCTCCCAGCAGGTCAGGTGGATGAGCACAACCTCAGATCCACTCCCCCTTAACGAGGGAGTTCCTCAGGGTTCTATGCTTGGCCCCCTCCTCTTCTCGCTATTCGTTAATGACCTTAACTCCCACTGTGGTGGCAGCCTGGTCATCCAATACACAGATGATGCTGTCATCTACCGGTCCCCATGCAATCCCTCTGATCTGGGACCCCATCTACAATCTGACTTTTCTAAGTTAGAGACCTGGCTTACAGAAAATAAGTTAGTCTTAAACACCTCAAAAAACAAGGCAATGCTATTTGGACAGAGAAACCTTGGCCCACACCAGAGTGCCTTACTCCCACTGACCTCAGCCTCTGGTAGCCGTATTGAAGTAATGAGTTCCCTCAAATACCTGGGGCTAACCCTTGATCAGGGGTTCACTCTAAAGACTCACTTAGACCAGGTAACCAAAATGGTGCACTGCAAACTGGGCCTTCTGTACCACCTGAATGACCAGCTGATCCCTGAGTCAAAAATCACTATAGCCAACAGTCTCCTCCTTCCTACCCTGACCTATGCTGCCCCTATACTTCAGTGGCTGGCCAAACAGGAAATGAGCTGGCTGCAGGTTCTTTACAACAAAGTAGCTTGGTTCGTGTCTCAGTCTCACAAATGAAGGCACCACTGCGATGCTCTTGCTTCTCTACAATGGCCCTCCCTAGCTGGTCACCTTCAGTACCCCCTGCTTTGTCATGCCTACAAGCTCCTACACTGCAAATCCCCAGATAGTCTGTCCAGTCTCCTGGTCACCAAGTGCTCAGTGCATACCCTTTGAACCTCTGGGCGTAACCTACTAGAGAAACCTAAGGTTCGAACCACTACTGGCAGCAAGTCCTTTTCCATGTCTGCCCCTGCCCTATTGAACAAGCTTCCTCCCCTCCTACAGGAAGCCTCCTCTCTTGGAACTTTCCCCAAGGGACTCCGTGCTCACTTACTAGAAGTTAGCATTTGCTCTTGTCAATAAGAGGCGTACCCTATCTCAAACACTAGGTCCCTGCCAGCCTAAGTTATGACTACTGTATTAAGTATCACCCTTCCCCTGTACTGCTACCCTTGACTTTTCTTGTAATAGTCTTCTCCAAAGTGTTGTACTGCTACCTATTACACTATGTAACTCTCTTCGCCTGTAACTAATTTTGCTGCAATGTCTGCATGATTTCTGTACTTGAATTTCTTCCTATTGTGCTGATGTACCATGTTCTGTCCATTTTTGTACCTGTATCCTCTATAACTAATTCCGGGTCGCTCCTGAAAAAAGGAGCTTCGGGGCTCAGTGGGCCTACTTGGCTACCAAAATTGAATAAATAAATAAATAAATATATATATAAAATCTGATGGGGTGTCTCTTGAAAAGGTTAAAAGAAAATTTACTAAAAAATATCTGGTCTTACATCCCTATCTTATGAACAAAGGCTTGATACTCTGAACCTTATGCCACTAACTACTAGATGTTTGAGAGGTGATCTACTATTTTTATATGATATAGTTCATGATTCATATATCATGTCTGACTTAGGCCTTGAATTTAAGTCCACCTTGCATTATACCAGAGGTCACCCTTACCAGCTAATTAGGAAATCCATTAAATGTAATAATTGTAAATATTTTTTACTCTCCGTACTATTGGGCCTTGGAATAAGCTTCCATCCACTGTTCTCATGAGCGATACTAAGCTCACCTTTAAACAACGCTTGGATAAGTTAATTAATTCTGGGTACAATTTAACTTATTTTTCATTTGTCTAGTATAAGAGCATTATGGGCTTCGGTCTACTAGCTCTTTTTTTCACCTTAGTATGAACAGAGGCTTGCTGGGGGAATCCATTGTCTCCTTTTGTGGAGCTGATGATGAATCGATAAAGTAGATACACCATGTCTGCAGTTGCTTGGCTATCTGGAACCCCAACCAGGCCAGCACACATTTCTCTCTCTCTGTCTCTCACACACATAATGTGGAGCAAGTGAGAGGACATGTGTCTGTCTCTCTCTCTGAGGAGCAAGTGAATAGACATCTCATCTCTCCTCCCCACCCCCGCATAACAATTGAGTAGAAATGTGTTTTTCCCTGTGGAGCAACTGAATAGTTATATTCTTCTCCCTCTCCCTTTCTCATTGTACGCAGGCTGTGAGGAGCAATGCTCAATCTCTCTCTCTCTCTCTCTCTCTCTCTATAGTGAGTGGACATCTCTCACACCTGCACCATGGAGCAACTGAGTGGACATGTATCTCTCTTTGTGGAACAAGTGATTCGAGATAGCTCACTCTCATACCTCTCTCTCTCTCTCTCTCTCTCTCTCTCTCTCTCTCATTGTAAGCAGGAAAGTGGGGGAAGCTGTGGAAAAGGTTACACTGACATAGTGGCAATACTTCCCTACCTTAAAATTGTTCTCCGGTGACACACATCCATCCAAAATGTCTCTGCTGCTCTGTGTTGTTCCTAAGAAGTAGGAATGCCACCCTCATGTAAGTGGGTGACTGGGAAAAGCCACATCGACAGAGTGGTTCTGGATTGTTTCAACACAGAAAGCCGACAGTGGATGTTGGAGGTTGTATAGCTTTTCCATGCTCTGCAACCTCACTTGCTATGCCACTTGTGTCACTCAGGGATTCTGTCTCTCAATCCAGGACACAGCTTGAGGGTACAAAAAGCCTCACATGAGTCTTTACCATTGGCTACTAAGTACTGGGAAATGTGGGGGGAAGAGGGGCCACAAGAAGCAGAACCAGGGGGAATTGGCTAATGTATTTCAGTGTGGAGAAACACAGGGCAGAGGGAAAGAGAAGCTGTGAGCATAGAACTGAGGGGGAGAGAGCCACAGAGAGCAGCCAGTTTATTTAAATATGGGGAAATGTGGTGGGGGGTAGAAGCCATAAGTGTCAGAACCAGGGCAAGGGAGCTGCAGAGAGTGACTAATTTATTTGAGTGAGAGTAGGGGGAAATTGTTATTAACATTTTTTTGAGTGAGGGTAGAGGGAAAACAGGATGATTTGGAGAGAAACCATGAGCAGCAGAACAGGGAGAAACTGCAGGAACTTATTTGCCTTAGTACTGAAGAAACGCCACAGGGAGTGGCTAACTTATTTGCACGTGTGCTGCAGAAATGTGCAAAGGAGAAGCTGTGAATGGTGGAATGGAAAGCACTGCCCAAACCTAATAATGATGCCACTCAGATAGTTAGTGTGTCATGTCCTGTAGATGAAAGGATGCAGCGGCTGTTTAAGTTTATGCCCATCACCCAGCAGAACATCATCATGCTCAGCCTCGCTGATCATTGGTCTGTCACTGTCAAGCCTTCTGCAGCCTGAGCCGCACTGGATATGACATTGACACACCTCTGAAGCCATCAACTCAACTCTCACAATATGTTTGCTTTGCACATGCATGCCAAGTAAACATAAAAAATATATAAAATAAGCAATTTTCAAGATAATCATTTGCCAGGTATCTGTCAAAAAGATTAACTGTCAGAAATGCAAACAAACATCAAAGTTCTATTCTGTTCATTGCAGTAAAGAAATGTTATGACAAGAAGGTGGTCAAAAATTCCTTCTAAACAGGAGAAATGGTGCTGCATGTCGAATAGGATACATCACATGGAGAAGCTGACATACATTGTGAGACTGCATAAGGAAGCTTTTGACAATAAATGCACACTATGGGTTGTATTTATCATATCAGAATGGTTGCTGTGCTGCAATGCCCTTCTTTGTAAACTAATGCCTCCATGACCACAATAGGTAGTTGTGGCGCAAGTGGGAAATGGTCACTGTCCAGATCAGCCAATCCTACTTTGATTGCCTGGGGTGCATGGTCACTATGGTAGCCTTCTGAGTGGCAGAGCCTATGCACTACTGAAGCTGCAGAATGGTTGTCTTAACATCCTTCAGGATTCTGTGTAGTACAAGTTTGTTCCACTTCCCACTTCTCATCCTTCGCAGTCAGGCCAATGAGTAGCAAAGCATGCTTTTAGTGGATTAGGTGCAGAGGAAGCAGAACGTTGATTCAAGGCAGCTGCAGAGGCCCATGCATGAGCACAGGGGGGTGGACCTGAATGGTATGTGCCAGTCCTACACACCTATATGGGAGAGCATATAGGGCTACATGGATTGGGCCCTTAGAGTAATTTCATCTTTATGGAATTCCTTTGTGCTGCCTGCCCCAGTATGGAATTTTCTTGAAAACTGCTGAGTCTGATACTCCTAATTTCTGTGTTTATTTTTGCCTGCATAGCTGGATCAGATCAAATATTACATTTAAAAAAAAAGACACATTCTGGTTTTGGGCCTTTCATCAGATGAAAGAACAGCATGCAAAACCATCATATAAATTTAGTCTGAAGTTTGGCCCTTGCTGGCCTGACTGAGGCCCAAGTGTCACTTATGCTATTCCTAACGATAGGCACATCCTGAGTAAATTGCATATTTTTCTCAACTCTAGATATAACTTTGAAAGATGATTTCTGAGGCAGTATTTTCCTCTGAATTTAATCTTTATGGAGTTTCAAAGCTAGGAATGGAAGCCTTAAAATGATATAAAGGTTATGTTCATAGTTTAAGTATTTGTTTAGACATCTACCTTCAAAATCACGTCAGGAATTGAGAATATGATGCAATTTACTTAGAAAAAATTGTTTAGTTTATTTGGCATCCAGATCAAAAGACTGATACATTCCACTCCCCTTGCCTCCAAAAATTGTAAAAAAAAACCCACAATTGCTCTGAGTTAGCTGATTTATTTTTGAAGATAATAGCCCAGCAAAGTCCTATACCACTGAATAATTACTCGGTGGCTGAACAGAATGCAGACATTAACAGTTACGCGATCTTGCAGAGTACGAAAGAAGCAGGTCTGAGGGTGGACCACGTTCCTTATTCTTGAAATTCTTTTCATAGAGGATGTGTAAGTGGCTGATGGGGAAGGAGTAAATTGTTTGATTTGGGGTAGCGTTAAGTACTTTTAGCTGCCAGCCTGATGGGAACTTCCATTTCAATTTAAACAGGGCTGCACACAAAATATTACAAAGAAGATCAAGATTGCTTCCCTCCTGAACTTATATGCATAAAAAAGGGTCACTTTCAATACACATGGACAAAAGTGAGGGGCTGCCACTTCCACCCCCCATGCCCATTGACTCCCACACCTATGACAGCCATATTAGCAGCTAGCAAGCATTGTCTAGCGTAGGTAGGAGACAGAGAGAGAGAGAGAGAGAGAGATGCAGGAGTCACAACAGACACATTAGTAGACACTATTTGTTGTCAGAGGTGGGCATGTGGGAAACAGCAGTATGAGTAACAACGGCTGCATCTGCGACTACTATCCTCCAAGGTGGGCAGGAGTGAACAACTACCTGCTGCTCTCACATGACTCTTATTCTTCCAGCTCGTTCAGCTCTTTGTCTCTCCCATGCCAATCTCTCACTCTCTTCTGGTGATGGCACTCACAACAACTGAACTGTGATGCTCTCTTTGCCCACTCAGCCCCTTTGCTGGTGTTCATGTCCACAGTCAGGAATATGTGTGTGTGGTGTGGGAGGGAGGTAAACAAACACATTATTAGCTGTCTTAACCCTTGTTCATTCACAAGCTTGAAATCACTTAATTCATTAGAAGTGCTGCTGCTTTATGACGTACATCAGTTAAAGGAACACTGTCAACCCTTTTTCCATCATACTATATGTAGCTGAAACCCCACATTTTACGATTGCTTACCTTCTCTTCATTGATGTTGCTGGTTGTTTTATCTGCTTCCCTTCTCAGTAAAAGTGAAATGTATGCTAGTGTTGTAATTATACCCAACCTTGTTTTCCTTTGAATCCTTAATCTACTGTTATTGCATACTTTCTGAACATGACAAACACCCCCACCAAGTGCATCCTTACTGAATTTGATGGTCTCTGCTCCTCTCATTGCATTATGAGTGGCTTGACTGTGCTGGGGGATGTTCCCTTTCCCAGAAATGATGCAGTGAGAGTTAACCAAGGCATGTAAACAAGCATGTTGTGTGTGTGGTAACACTAGTATGGGGGCAGTCACTTTTTAATTTTTTAAGAGAAAAAATAAATCAGAATCAAATAACCAGCTATATCAGCAATCTGCACAGAATGTGAGCAGTCATAACATGCATTATTTAAATTTGGGAAAATTTGAGGCCTTAGGAGAGTGACAGTGTTCCCTTAAAACAGAAAATTTTGTGCACACCCTCGCCCATTGCAATTCTTTAAAATATCGTACTTTTCTTTCTGTCTAAATCGGCCACAGGAGCCAGTTTAGAGAGAATGAAAATGATAATACTTGAAAGATGTGATGTGTGAGGGGAGGTAGACACCCTCAGAGCAGAGTGTATATGGGGGATAGACACAGTCACCAACCAGAAATAAACAGAAAAAATTTGTTTGTAGAGGGAGGGGTGTAGATACAGTCATGGGAGAGTTTCTGAAGACAGGCACAGTCACAGCCAAAACCACTGCACCATTTTATCAGGCACACAGATCAACTCACAAGTCATTTTATCAAGCTTTTTAATTACTGTTACTCTAAAAATAGCTCTTTAAATCTTAAAGAGTCCACTGCATAACAAGCAATAATGTACTCCAGAGAATGTGTGGTTGTGGGATTTACCCACTTCTTGTGTGGTTTTCAGCTCTTGGCTGGCAGCCTAGCACCATACCACATGAGGTATTGTTAAATCCCAAAACACATACCTACCATTCAATATATTTTAATAATAATGAGCAAATGCTAATAATATTAATGCTTAGTATATACTAAACTATTAGGGCAGTATTTAACTAGACATAGGAGAGTATTTCTTCCATCACCGTATCAAACCATTTTCTTGCAGTTAATAGACAAAGCTTAGGCTGGTCATTATTAACATAGTAATCATAATAGTAACAGTGATTCCTTTGTCTACTACCACCTTTGATGCTTGATCCTGAGTTATGGCTTTAAGAGCCCCCTTCCCCACACCCGAAGTATGCAGTATAGCTTTAGGCCAAGGCAGTGGCAGCTCAAGAAGCAGATCCTGCCCGGAATACTGGGTGTCATATCACCATAACTAACATTCAAAACTGCATGAAAATCTCTTCTGTGCATTTAAAGAATCCAGTTCAGTGTATAAACCTCACCCTGAAAAGCAGCCAGAAATCCACTAATAAGGGAGGCAGTATAACATAGTGGTAAAGAGCACAGAGCTGCAAACATGGAGAACTGGGTTTGAATCCCACAGCCACCACATGCTTACCGTGTGATCAGGAGCAAGTCACTTAACATCCCTGTACTCCCAGGGCACACCTGGGAAACAAGCCTTGGCTTAATGTGTCTTTCCTGGCCAAAACCTGTATAACAAAAGAAATATATAATAAGCCCCTCAGAACCTGATAATGATCTCATACTGCATAATTCCACTGTTCAAAAGCTCCATGCAGATGACTTTTAAATGCATTCCATAGCAATTTATTTATTTAAAAGAGATTTACCAGGAAAGACATACTGAGCCATAAAGCTCATTTCCAGATGTGGGGAGGGGGGAGGAGGGGATACGTACATAATAACAAATAGAAAGTGCAGTAATATAATAATACAATAAGGCACAGCAATGTACAGTAATACACAGTATTGTATTGGCATAATTAATAACAATACAAACTGAATTACATCAGGAAAGTGAGGTACCAGGCACTCACAGGCTGTGGCATCAGGAACAGGACAGGACCAATAAATCAGGAGGAGGCCACAGGGAGGAGCAACTAGAGCAGCGTATGAGAGAGGAAAGAGAGAAGGGAGGATATAGATAGGAGATTGGGAAGGGAAGAAAGGAGAGAAAGACAGGTGGGGGATAGAAGAGAAGGAGGGAGACAGATTAGGGTTAGGAATAGCAAGTATAGAGTGGGGAACAAAGTGATGGGGATAGGATAAGGGGAGCGGGATGAAGGTGGAGAAGGTGGTGAGGTGGAGGAAATGGATGCTGGATGAGTGGGAATGGGTTGAGGTAGTAGTGGAGGGGACTATGGAGGGGGAGGAGATAGAGAAGGAGAGAATTGGAGGGAGGAAGGAAGGGATGGGATAGGAGGGGAAGAGAAAGGGAGGGGCTGGGAAGGGGGGACAGGATGAGTGTAGAGGTTGGAATACATTCATAGTGAGAAATTGGAGGTGTAGAGAGGTGTGGGACCTTTGGGGACAGGTAGTGGATGGAAAAAGAGAAAAGGGGGAGGCATGACATTGGGCTATGGGCATTTGCAGGAGGGAGCAGTGTGGGCATGGAGTAGCAAGGAAAGAGAGCATTTGGAGGAAGTAGAGGAATCACAGAAGGAGCACGACAGGAAACTGTATCAATTAAAGCAGAAAGAAGTGGGGAAGGCAGTCAGAATAGCAAAGGCCCAAACCAAGGAAAAAATAGCCAACTCAGTTAAGAAGGAGGATAAACCTTTTATAGGTACATTAGGAAGCATAGAAAGGTTAAGGGAGGGATAGTGAAGATTAATAAAGGAGAGGGGTGGTGGGCAGAGGGAGACAGTGAAAAGGCAGAGATACTGAATGAATACTTTTGCTCAGTATTCACAAAATAAGATGAGGAGGAGTTACTTAAATCAGACAATAGAAGTACTCTCGGTAGGGGGGTTGACACCAGTCCATTCACAGAAGAAAGAGTCCTGAAAGAACTCCTAAAACGCAAGGTGGGCAAAGCAATGGGGCCTGACGGGATTCACCCCAGAATCCTAAAAGAACTAAGGGAGGACCTAGTGATACCACTTACCACGCTTTTTAACAAATCATGGCAGGATGGGGTGGTACCTGAGGACTGGAGGAGAGCAGAAGTGATTCCCCTTCACAAAAGTGGGAGCAAGGCAGAAGCAGGAAACTACAGACCTGTAAGTTTGACCTCAGTGGTAGGGAAAATGATGGAATCACTTCTGAAAGAAAGAATTGTTGAGTACCTAGAGGCCAGTGGGGCACAGGACCCAAAGCAGCATGGATTTACAGCAGGAAGGTCATGTCAGACGAATCTAATAGATTTCTTTGACTGGGTGACCAAAGTAATAAACCAGGGAGGGGCTGTGGATATGGCCTACCTAGACTTTAGCAAGGCATTTGACACAGTCCCACACAGAAGATTAATAATCAAGTTAGCCAGCCTGGGAGTGGGTCCCAAGGTGGTAGCCTGGGTAGAAAACTGGCTGCACAACAGGACACAGAAGGTAATAGTGAATGGAACACATTCCGAAGAAAGGGGGGTTACTAGTGGAGTACCTCAAGGCTCAGTACTGGGTCCAGTCCTCTTTAACATCTTTATAGGTGACATTGCAGAGGGTCTGGAGGGAAAGGTATGCCTCTTTGCAGATGACACAAAGATCTGTAACAGAGTTGATACACAAGAGGGGGTAGAAAAGATGAGAAGGGACTTAGCAAGGTTGGAGGAATGGTCAGACATATGGCAACTTAGATTCAATGCAAAGAAGTGCTATGTAATGCACCTGGGAAACAAAAACCCAGGAGAAGAGTACACAATAGCAGGGGAGGTACTAACAATAAAAAAAATGGAAAGGGACCTGGGGGTAGACATATCAGATGACCTACAGGTGGGTAAGCAATGTGAAAAGTCAGTAAGGAGAGCCGGGGGATACTGGGATGTATAGGAAGGGGCATCACAAGTAGAACAAGCATTTGTCAATGCCGAATGTTTGCTTGCTGGCATTGGCATTGGTAGTGTAGGAGTTACAGAGCTGCATAATAGGAATGGCAGTGAAGTATTGAACTGAAGCCAACCCCATCACCACCCTGCAGATAGTGACAGGCATTGGGGTGTGCCTTTGGGTCATCAGGCATAATGTACGCCATTTCACCCTCCCTACCGTGCAGACACCGACAAGTGTCACGGTGTGCCTTGGGGTCTTTGGCCCTTATGCGCACACCATTCCATCAGGAAATATTGTGAGATGGGTGTGGTATAGGAGAATGGGGTGAACTTTGGGGCCAAAGAGTCCAAGGCACACCTCAATGCCTCTCAGTGGCTGCAGGGTGTGGGTGGGGGTGAAATGGTATGAGCATTGCAGGTGACAATCCCAAGTCACAGCCCTGATGCCTGTCATTCTCTACAGGGTGATGTGTTATGGTCGGAAACCCTAACGCCTCAGGCATTCGTTGGTATTTTAACTCCAAATTTTCAACATGGGTTTTTTGTGACCCCCACTTCATTAAATGTGGCAATATCAGTTTGTTATCCGAAATCTGCTTTTGCACAGTGACTACGGCATTTGTCACCACAGGTGCAAAAACACATTCTGAACAGGATGTGAAAAATGACAGCTGTACTGTTCATGGGGAGGTGTAAAAAATGGCAATGTTGAAAATCTGCAGTGAAAATATTAAAAAAACTGGTGAAGTCATGAGCGTGCGTAGAAACTGTGTAACGTGCACCCGTAATGTAATTAATTTGGGAATTGTTTACAGCAGATTGTCAACAGAGGCATTTTGGGACTTCCGGTCATGAACAGTGTCACTGTGATTTTCTTTATCTGTCCCGAACAATGATTTCCCACAGTGACCACGCATTTCTGTGCTGAAAGTGTGAAAACACATTTCAGCCATGTTGAGGAAAAATGACTGTTATACTGTTCATAAGGAAGTGTGGAAAAATGCCACTGGTGAAAATCTGGACTGAAAATATTACAAATTCATGAACTTACGAGGGTGCTTGGAAACTGCAATGCTCACTCGTAACTCAGTCATTTTTAAGAATTTTTTCATCAGATTTTCAAAATAGCCATTTTAAGACCTCTGCTCATGAACACTGTGATTTTCTTAATGTGTCCCATATACTGATTTCGCACACCGACTGCGCCATTGTACGCTACATGGGCGGAAACATGTTTTGGGCAAAATGTGAAAACTGACAGCTGTACTGCTCATAAGGAGGTGTGGTAAAATGGCAATGTTGAAAACTGGAGTGAAAATATTGAAAATTTGCGAACTTATGAGTGTGCGTAGGATTAGCGCAACAAACGCTCATAAAACAGTCATTTTGGGGAATTTTTTCACCAAATTTTTAACATAGCCATTTTAACACTTCTGCTCATGAACAGTGTGACTGTGATTTTCTTAATGTGTCCCATACATTGAGTTCGCACACCAACTGCGCCATTGTGCACTACATGCACGGAAACACATTTTGGGTGTGAAGTGAGAAATGACAGCTGTACTGCTCATAAGGAGGTGTGGTAAAATGGCAATGTTCAAAATCTGGAGTGAAAATATTGAAAATTCGTGAACTTATGAGCATGCGTAAGAACAGCGCAACGCATGCTCGTAAAATAGTCATTTTGGGGAAATTTTTCACCAAATTTTTAACATAGCCATTTTAACACTTCTGCTCATGAAAGTGGGACTATAATTTTCTAAATGTGTCCCGGACATTGATTTCGCACACCGACTGCACCATTGTGCGCTACATGCGCGGAAACACATTTTGGGTGAGATGTGAAAAATGACAGCTGTACTGCTCAAAAGGAAGTGTGGTCAAATGGCAATGTTGAAAATCTGGAGTGAAAATATTGAAAATTCACGAACCTACGAGCGTCACGTAGGAACAGCGCACTGCACACTCGTAAACAGTCATTTTAAATTTTTCGAAATTTCAACATAGGCTTTTGAGAGCCCACTTATGAACACTGGCACTGTCATTTCATTAATCAGTCCCAAAAGGTGATTTTGCCCAGTGACCGCGAAATCACCCTTCGGGCCCGATTAGCGCCATGACAGTGACAGAATTCATGAGGAGGGGTCCCAAAAAACCCATGTTGAAAATTTGGTGCCAAAATTCCTAAAAATGCTTGAGATATGCAGCAAAGTTGAAAAAACCCTATTCATTACATTATACAGCTTACCGGCATTTCCTCAGTTCGCGGTCGGCTTTGAAGAGTGCAGACGTGTTCCTGGTCCACCTAAGATCATTGCACGAGCTCTGGAGGTAGTATGGGGTGAGGTGGGGGTGGGAGGCAAGGTGCATAGTGGTGGGCACGGTGGGAGGGGGTGAAGACAGCAGTGAGGGAAGGTTTTTTCTTCAGGTTTTTATTTGGACTACACGGGATGTTTGCCATGCTGGGGTTGGCTCCCAGTGTGGCAGCTGCAAGGCTGTTGGGGGGTAGTGGAGCAGATGGGGGATTGGGCACCCCTGTCAGCCATAGGACCTGTTGCCATGCTGGGGTGGGCTCCCAGCGTGGCACCCGATAGTCTGGGGGGGACAGTAGAGCCGACGGGGTATTGGGCACCCCATCAGCCATACAGTGTGTGTGTGGGGGAGGTAGGAGTGCATGAGCAAGCAATGTACGTGCGCGCATGTGTGTGTGTGGGGAGGTGGAGTGCTGCTCACTCAAGCGGTGCTCTCCCTTTCAACTGTACGGCACTGCATTTTGGATCATAGCACTATGTTTCTTGCACATGCATGCAAGCAAACATAAAAGGGAAGTGGTTATCCTCCCATACAGACAGTTGGTGAGACCTCATCTGGAGTATTGTGTGCAGTTTTGGAGACCTCATCTATGCAAGGACATAGACAGGATGGAAGCAGTCCAGAGGGGGCAACTAAAATGGTGCAGGGTCTGCAGCAGAAACCATAAGAAGAGAGACTGAGAGAGCTTAATATGTATACTCTTGATGAAAGGAGGGACGGGGACATGATAGAAACTTTCAAGTACCTCAAAGGAATCAACAAAGTCCAGGAGGGTAGCATCTTTTAGAAAAAGAGATGTGTAAGAACAAGGGGGCACAATTTAAAGGCAGAGGGGGGACAGCTCAGGGGTAATGTGAGGAAATTGTTTTTCACGGAGAGAGTGATGGGTACATGGATCCGCCTTCCTGAGGAGGTCATTGGGTCTAAAAGAGTGGGGGAATTCAAACATGCATGGGACAGACATAAGGCAATTATAGTGGGGGGTTGCAGGAAGTAGGCTGTTGGTTAACTAGAATCTGCAGCTTATCCAGTAGGTAGGGAAATGGACAGACTGGGTGGACCAAGTGGTCCTTATCTGCCATCAAAGTCTATGTTTCTATGTGAGGGGAAGAGAGTTCCAGATATTATGAAAGTGGAAAGAGAAGACATTCTGTCCAGCATGGAATTTACAAGAGGGGAGCAGCAGCTACTATTGCTGAGCAAAAGATTATGATCTTACAGAGGATTATGACATCAGAGGAGAGGAGAGCAGGAGGATGGCTTGAAATCTGGGACAAAAAAGTCAAATTTTCAAGCAAGTGCTCTCAGTAATGAAGAATAAGGATAACTACAGAAAACTGATTAAATATAATATTACCTATGTATTACTATTATTAATTATATAAATTATTTTAAAACATTATATAGTCCATCTCCATAAGGGGGAACAAGGAGAAACCGAGAAACTATCACTGGTTTCAAACATGGCTGGGACAGAGTGATGGGCTTAGCTGCTGCTCGGGGTGATAGAGGTAGGGCAGAAAGAATGGGGGTTGATAGTGTGGGTTAGAAGAACCCTGTATGGACAATAGGTCCCCAGTTTGCTAGGGTTTAAGAGCAGACTGGATGGACCAGTGGTCTTTTTTCTGCCATCATTGTCTATGCTTCTATAATCTGGAATGTGTATGAATTAGACATTTAGTACACTTGAAGACAGCATACCTTTTATATTTGGAAATGTTTCCCTGCATACTTTAATAATTCCAGTACAGTTTAAAACATCCGAGGTCTGCCTGGATCAAGAGCAAATTCTGAAAAAAACAAAAGGGCTGCCCGTGCCATCAATAATGGATATATGACACAGGTCTACTATGGAGTGCCACAGCTTTGCTGTAAAGTGCCAAAACTAACAATTCTAGTGCAACCACTATGCAAATTGTATGACACAGCAATTATTTATTTATTTTATTTATTTATTGAATTTTGTTGACCCGGTAGGCCCACTGGGCCTAGAAGTCCCTTTTTAAAGGGCGACCGGGGGAGGATACAGATAGTAACCACCTGAAATTGAACCAGATTAAGCTGTTGGTGGTATTTTTAGTGAATGGAGGAAATTCAGCCAGGACACCAGGGAAATCCCTCTACTCAGATGGTGGGGGAAGGGGCTGCTGCTTTCATGGCCTCTGGGTCTGCTCAAGCTCAGTATGCTGGTGAACCTGCAAGTAAGCTGATCCCCCTCCCTGCAGGTCCAGCTCAGGGGATCTCATCTACAATGTCTGCTGTACCTGTTTTACCTGCTGAGTCTGTGGAAAGTGTTCAAAGTATGGCTTCAGAAGAAGTGAGGAACTTAGATACTGTATGGATGCCGCATTTCCACGCCAGATGACTTTAACAGAGTTGGAATGGCTTAAAAAAGTATGTACTGAAAATCCGCAGTTTGTTTTAACATTGCTGCAAAAGTCTAATGATGCTACGGAGAAAGGCAGTGATATTCTCAGCCTAGAGGTAAAAGATCATTTGCCGACAGCATTTACTGGACAAATGCCCTCTATAGCTAATCCTGTAATGCTGAATGACTTTATTGAACAAGACATACAGAGTAGTGATAATGACAGGATGGCTGCTGGCACTGCTACAGCTGCCACTGATGTGGCACTCCCTACTCCGGGCATTCCAGGCTTAGAGAACACTATACTGAATGCCGAAACTCCTACAGCTGTTACTGCATCACAAACAGTGGGAAAGCAACCCAGAACGATGATGACTGCAGAAACAGTGAGTAAAATTGACAATTTGCAAAATGCACACAGTGGGAAAACCCTGGGGCTAAGAAAAGGGTGTGCAAGCTCACATTCAAAATGTCCAGCAGCACAATCTATACCAAAGCAACCGGGAGCACTAGAGAAATCCCTTTGCAGCACAGGTTGGAAACAATCAGATAGTGGACAATGGGTGCCGCAACCGACACATAGCCCTATCCCAGGGACACCAGATAGAGAATTACAGAAAAGACAACAGTAGCAGTCTAACTTGCCTGGAAATAGCAATGTTTTGGAAAAGTTTATCACAGAATCAGATTTGGACTTACACGCTGAAGATGTAAGACACTCAGATAATGCACACGATTTGGAAAAAAATTTACTTTCTAACTCTTCCTCAGATTCAGGAGATGAAGGCACAAGCTCCTGAACTAAAACTTGGGGAGACCAAATGGAAGAAGATACCTCTAATTCTGTCCCTCTTCAACATATATTGCAGGACAAAGCAAAAACGACATGGGTTAATTTTTGAAAAAAATATCAGCTCTTTACCCAGCAGCTTCCAGCACAGCGAAGAAACCTGTGCGTTTGCAATATCTGGGAGGTTTCGAAGCCCCACCAGACAGACTGTATATTGGGAAAAATTATTAAAAGAATCCATGTTTTTTTTTTTCTAATGAACTATATGCATTAATCCAGGCTTCAGGGGACTCATTGTATGACATTAGTTTTAAAACACCACAAGGTTTAGACAGATTTTGGGTAAATATGAGAAACTTAGATATTCTGCTTACTGGATTCCTTTAGGGATATTCCCCTTTCTAAACCTGTGATTAAAACTGTAACCATATTATTTCAGAATGAGTGTGTAGCTATGTCAGATATTACTCATTGGTTGCAGCACACATGTGATTTAGTCCCCCCCCAGCCCATTATGGATGAAGAGCATATTTGGACAGGAGGGTGGCACTGTAGAGTTAAACTAAGAAGTTCAAAGGTAGGCCCAATCCATCTGCCTAGTAGTTTATTTTTGAGAAGGGAGAGGGGACACTGTTTTTACCCAGGTCAGCCTAAAACCTGCTTTAAATGTGCCTCCCTCCAACATCTGAGTTCTACTTGTGATAGACTGAAATGCAACCCCTGTTTAGAATATGGCCATGCGAGTTCGTCCTGTACAAATGAAATGACATGTAATTTATGTGGTGAAAGAGGACATGTTTACAGGTCCTGCACTTGTGCAGCACACAATAGGTCTGATCAGCAATCACAAGAAACAATTATTGTTGAGGCTCAAAAGAAAAGCATGGCAGATAAAAGGAATTGGAACACAAATCAGGACCAAAATGGGCCTGAGGGATGCACGTCAGTTCCTGAAACTAGGGAGACAATAGCTGAGGCAGGCCCTCTTCAGGCACAAGCAGATACTTTATTCCTGATCCGACTGTGATCATGGAACTTAGCACTGTAATAGAAGATAAAGCTGAAAATATCCCTGTTGACACTGAGATTGGTGACCTTCATACTACCCTGGAGACCCCCTAGGTACCCCTGTCCAGTATGACTCAATGGTCAGTATGCCTCGCCTTCAGCCCTGGTGGGACCTAGCAGCAAAAGAATATTGGGACAGTCCAGTCGAAAACCTAAGATTGCCAAAGCCATGAATCCCTCCCAAGGTATCACTACTTCTAATAAGTTTGGGGTCCTTACTACATTACAAACAGAGTCAGATTTTGGTGAAGACTCTGAGACATCCTCTACTGTTGCCTCACAAAGGGTTCTCACTTCAGACTCAGAAGGGGAGAAAGAACCCGTCCCCCCCGTGGTGTAATCTCAGACTTCCACCTGTGGAAGAACCCTTAGGAGTAGCACTAGGAGTGGTAAAATTGCCTGATACACTGTGTTCTCTCCACCCTTGATATGACACAATCTATTTCTTCCTTGCGTATAGCTACAATTAATGTCAATAGCATATGCCATGCCAAAAGTAGACTTATAACCTTTACTACCCTACATGATTTAGGACTAGATGTTTATTTTTTGCAGGATACAAGATTGAACATGATATCACTCGTCAAACTTGCACAAATGTTATGGTGTTGGGGACCAGCATATTTTTAAGTTGGCACAAATGCATGCAATGGTGTTGGTAAACTCTTTTCAGGGGATAACACATGTGTCACAAAAGTAATAGACCTTTTAGCAGGGAGATTTCTAATCTTAGATGTGAATATAAACCAGATAGCATGGAGAATGATTTGTATTTATGCACCGCAAACAATAAAAGGAAGAATACAGGTGTTCTCATCTATCCAGCCATATCTATACACTACAAGGAAAGTTATATGGGCAGGTGACTTTAATTGCGTGTTATCACATTCAGATAGAGGAATTAACAAAGAGTTTAGTAATATAAATTGTCTCAAAACAATCTTACAGAAAACAGACCTGGTAGATGTGTATAGGAGAATTTGAGCACAAGATGGAAGAACTTTCCAGAAAGGCAAACTCTCCACCAGAATTTATTTTATATTTGTACCATCTCAAGTTAAAATTTACAAGGTTAAAGTGACCCCATTAGAAACCTCAGATCATCAGGTATTACAGGCGGACATTGGTTCGGAGAGGTATGCCTCAACAGGGAAAGGGTACTGGAAGTTAAATACTACATTATTAGATACCATCTCAGTTTGTGAGGCAGTACAAGACTTACTAAAGGCATGCATGTCATTAGCTTGCCTGGAAGATGATCTTAGTCTATGGTGGGTAGAAACCAAACTCCAACTAAAATTACTATTTAAAAAACTAGCTATTCAGAAACAAACTACCCAGTACCATAAGTATCTGACACTTAGAGATCATTTAACAACACTGTACTCAAAAGTAAATGAAGGACAAAGAGGGATTTCCTCCCAGATTATGAATACAAAAAAGGAAATGGATGCTTTACAATATTCCAAGGCCTCCTCTTTACTGTATGAACATAAGAGCTGCACCCCAGGGAAACAGATTTTTGGGAATATATGTTCTAGTTGTCGAACTAGAAATTCACACAAAACTATAACAGCATTATCTAACCAGGAAAATGAACTCATAACTTCAACCCCAGAAATCCTTCAGGCAGTACAAGCTTATATGATTTCCATGTACAAGTCTTCCGAGCCACAGGATGAGAAAATACGGTAATACTTACACTCCTTTCCCCCTTCAATAGCTAATCATATTCACAATAAGTTGAATTCTCTGGCCCACCCCATTACTAAAATAGAGATAGAAGTAGCCATCAAGTCTCTAAAAAATAATATAACACCAGGGATAGATGGGCTCACCACAGAATTTAAGAAATTATCACCCAATTTAATTGAAATATTAGTAGTTGTGTTTAATTGGATGTTAACCTCCCCAAAATTTGATTTTCATCTCTGTATTGCAATGCAGATTTTTATATATAAAAGGGAGACAAAACTGACCTGAAGAATTGGAGATCTTTAAGCCTACTGAATAGTGATCAAAAGATCTTAATGAAAATCCTGACAAATAGACTGGCTCAAATTACTAATACTATTATATCTACGGCACAAACATCTGCGATCGCTGGGAAGAATATTTCTGAGAATTTACTATTGATTAGAGAATTGGTAGAACAGTGGAAGGAAGACTTGTTAAAGGGGTACATCATAATGCTTGATCAGGGAAAAGCCTCTGACAAAGTCTCTCATAAAGTTTTGTTTCAGCTATTGGAATATTATGGTATACCACATATATTTGTGCCATGGTTAGAGATACTCTATACTCTTTCAGTAGCTATACCTTTAATAAATGGACATTAAGGTTCTTGCATCCCAATCCAGAGAGGAGTAAGACAGGGTTGCTCCATGAGCCCCCTTTTGTATGCCTTTTGTTTAGATCCTGTGTTAAGACGTATACAATATGCTGATCAAATTAAGGGCATCAGTCCAGTTGTAGGGAACCTGACAGTGAAGGTAGCAGCTTATGCTGATGATGTCTGCCTGTTCATTGCAGACAAAGTATCAGGAGATAGAGCAGGGGTGGAACTGGAAGAATACTCGAGCATAGCTGGAGCCTCTATAAATAAAAACAAAGGTAGGGGTTATTTATTAAGCGCTTCAACAGAGCCATGTGCTGAAATCCATGGTATTTTGATTTCCGATGATACTTTGCCAATTCTGGGAGTTAAGTTTGGGAGAGGAGACAACTCTTATTTAAACTGGACTGAGAAATTAGAGATAGGGAAACAAAAAGTAACACTATGGAAGAATTGGCAGCAGTCTAAACAGAAAAAAGTGTCATTACTAAAAACATTTTTCCCCATTGTTTCTTTATATTAGTATGCTATATCCTATACCAGCTAGCTTGGAAGTGACATTTCTGAGTTTGGTTTTTCGGACAGTGTCAGGTAGTAGGTTGAACCCTATCAAATGGGAGACGTTATACCTACCAATTAATAAAGGGGGAATAAATCTTATAAATTTAATTGCACATTGTTTTAGTATCTTTTTTAATAAAAACTTGTGGAATCTCACCATGCCCGTAACAGACATATGGAAACTGTTTGCTAGTAATTGGTTTAGTCCCTTTTTTCTTTCGTGGGTGAGTAATCATTTCATTTCTATTACCTTTTGTTCACTTCCAGGGTATGTAACGCCAGTAGCAACAAAAATCAGGAAATGGAAACTTGAATCAAGTCAAATTATAGGGAAAACCAGTAAACAAATATACTGTGAGATTCAGGAGCTGAATTTTGTACAGTCCCCTACTTACGGTAATATCCCAGTTAATGATCATAAAAGTATGCTACTTACATTAAAGATAAAAGAACACCTCCTAAAATGTAGGATATAATTTGGCTTAGTTGCAATGGAAGGCTTAGTGTAACGGGAAATGCCAAACATAAAAGACATGAAGAAAGGATTTGTCCTAGAAGTAACTGTGTTGCAACATTGGAAAAAATGGAACAGTTTTTCATAGACTGCCCCATTGTAAAACAGTTTTGGGAAACCGTAGCTATAGTATGGAATGATACAGCCTGGAAAGGCATTTCTTATTCAAAAGTAATTTATGTTTTTTCTTGTCATTTTATAGAAATAGAAGAAGGTACCATGAGATTAATTTTAACATGTATTAAATATAATTTATGGTAAGCTATATGTCATTTAGTGTTTCAACAAACAGAGTTCACACAGAGACATATCCTGCAACAGGTAGAGCAAGATATTTTTTCACAATTTTGGTATTATAAGACTCGTATTCCTAGAGCAACCTGGCTGATGAGGTGAAAGCAGTTCCCTTTTTAAAGGATAAAATAAGTTAAGTATGATAAGATACAGGTAACAAAACAGACAGCTGCTTCCCCGCTTCTGTTTTACATTTTGTTATTGTGATTTTGGACTCCCTATATGTTATTCTAAGATGAAAAAATGGAATGGTGTCTCAGCCTCTTACCACAATATCCTCCTGACTATTGTTTCCATAAGCTGGCAATGTTTCCGAATATTAATATGAGACTGATAGTTATGTGCATCTCAATCTCAATATAAAGAATTTTTTTGGCCTATGATTGATGTACAGTAGCATTGTTTGATTTCCATTGTTTATTATATTTTAATAAAAAATTCCCCTACTCTTTTCAATAAGTGCCATGGGATTTTTAACGTCCACCTGAACTACTACCAATCCAGGCAGATGGGACCTCAGTTTAACTTTTGCAGATAAACCGTGTTTATTTACAGATTTTGACCTCCAGAATAAAGAACCTCATCTCTTTTACAAGGGTGTCTAGTTGGACATTAGTAGTTTAATGCAGAAAGTACAATACAGAGAACAGATAATACAATACATACTTAACATGATACAGACACAGTACAATACAAATAGAATAATATATAAGGGATGGTGTATTACAAGGCCATAATACCATCAAGAGGTTCTGGGGACAGGTGAACCTCGAGAGCAAAGCTCAAGCAGTTCACCTGTCCCCAGAACCTCAAGATGGTATTATAGCTACGTAATCACTGTCCCATATCTGTTATTTTTGTAAAATGTGGATCCAAAGAGTTTCTACAGTTCAGAACTGCAAAAAAAAAAAAAAATAATAATAAATTGTGTGCAAAGCTCCAAGGGTGGTGAAATGTGTGCAGATCTCTTTAATTGGAGCTGCTTTCCATGTGTTGCTATGGATGCAACAATGTCAAGATGACTGTGAAGCACCCGAGGTATATTTCTACTGGTGCTTCTTGTTGTTTTTGTATAATTATCTTGGGAACATGGTGGTGTCTGTAGGCGAGGGGTCTCCCAGAATGGTCAAGCTGCTGGTTTTATTTTTTATTGTATGCAGGTTACAGTTTTGTTGAAGTTCATAAAAAAGAAAAAAGATTATATTTGCAACCAGAGTGAGCAGCAGAGGGACCGTTGACTGCAACTGAGATTTTTTCGGTTTGCCGTGAGTCACCTTTTACTGTAACCGTATGGGACGGTTACAGTAAATTCCAGCTCCTGCTCTACAGGACACAGTCATGCACTTGTGCTGTTCTGTTTGTGTGATAATACTATCATTCAGGGCACCAAATTATAGTATTACGGGCTCTGAATGATTGTATTATCACTTTTCATCAATGGTATTATCAGTTCTTGGGCAATGGTATTATGATTTTTTTTTTTGCATGCTTTACTATAGTATTAAAACAGCTTATCCATATATTACAATATAGCATAAGATGCAGTGACCTGGCTTGGTGACAGTAATATATATTTAAATATTATCTGTATGATGGATGACCACCGACACCTGGTGTTCGAGTGTGAGCCTGCAGACTATAGTGACTCCCAGATTTTTCACTGCAATCACAGCTCTTAAGGTGACATCATTAAGAGAGGGTAACAAGGCGTTACTCCTTGTCACTGCCAGCCTATACAGGAACCTGGTTCAACAAACATCACTTTAGTCTTGTTTGGATTGAGACAACCAGTCTGAAGCCATCCATTCACTGACCTCCCACAAACAGTGACACAGCACAAGACCTGGGACTTCTCTGTCCAGTGAACATGACAAGCATAGCTTGGTATCATCTAGATAGCAGTGAAACTCCAGACAATACTGTCTAAGGAATCAAGGCTGTCCCCAAGCATACTCAAGTCCACACCCTGTGTACCCTAAATGTGTCAAGTATGTGTTGAAACTAAAGTCTGGCTACCAGGTAGCAGACAGCTGGGTAGCTAACTATGAAACAATTCCCTTTGCTTATCTTTTTCAAAGGTCTTTTGGGCAGCCTGTAATGAAACTGTTGAAATATTAGCATTAGATCTTAGGTTTCATGGCTCCATGTCAGTTCATCGAGTATAAAGCCAGAGCAGCACACATAGCACAGACATAGCTGTGAAACTCGAACCCGTGCATCAATAATACCAGCACAGATCTTGGGGACAG
Organism: Neoceratodus forsteri; assembly: GCA_016271365.2. Classification (NCBI taxonomy): domain Eukaryota; kingdom Metazoa; phylum Chordata; order Ceratodontiformes; family Ceratodontidae; genus Neoceratodus; species Neoceratodus forsteri. Next base: position 887,654,600 of record CM057454.1, on the reverse strand, counting down.
TAAGAGTCACTATTGCAATTCCGCAAGGCCACGGATCACCACTCAAGTGAAATACTGTACCTTATGTGTTTTTTCTTCCTCAGCTATATTTGGATGCATGACATTCAGTTTCATTGTTTTCTCTGTGGTGTTTCTGACCATGCTGGCTTTACATTTGAGGACTTTACAAGAGACATGGTTTTAAATGATCAGCCAGTGTTATTGGTGGGCATATATCGACCACCAAAAAATAAATGTGATTGCTTTGAAACATTACAAAATGTCTTGGTGAAATTTAGACTGACTCACAAAATTTCGCTTGTAGGTGATTTTAATGTAAATTGGAAATCAGTTGTTACTACACAGAATTTATAGAACTTGAGTGTAAATCTTTGCTGGTAGATGATTTTAATGTAAATTGGAAACTAATTGGTACTACATATGATTTATATAATTTGAGTGTAAATCTTGGTCTATCCCAATTAATTAGGGATCATACTAGAACCAAGACAAGGGATCTTACAACATCGGTGACCCTGGATCTGATATTTACCTCTATGAGTGAGGATTATAAAATCAGTGGGGTCTTATCTGATAGCTGTAGTGACCATCAGGGTATTGTTTGTCTCAGAAGTAATGAAAATAGCACAGATATTGGAAGGTGTATGTTCCAAAAAGTTTTTAAAAACATTCCTTACTCTGTGCTTATGTTGGATGTAGAGGCAATTGATTGGAATAGACAATTTAATTCGAACAGTAAATGACGCATTAAAAATATTTCCATTCAGAATTCCTAAAAGTATGTGATAGCCATGCCCCAGCCAGAAAGCAATTTGTTAAATATGATAATGCCCAATGGTATGATAGTAAATTACATATATTTAAAAAAAAATCTTGAGAAACAAACACTAGAAGAATGCAAATAAATCTAACCCACAGAGCAACTGGGATCCCTACCAGCAATCCAGAAATAAGTACCTAAATGAAATCAGGAAAGCCAAGGTTCAATATTATAAGGAAACATTAAAAGAAACAAGATAAACTGAATCCTAAGGATTTCTGGAAACTAATGAAAATATTAAAGAAATCAGGCTGTAGAGACCTTTTCAATTCATTTAAAATTGAAGGAGAGATTATTTTTCTGGTTGATAAAAGAAGTAACAAATACATTTAATGAAATGTTCATTAACAGGTGTACCGAGTCCTGTAGAACAATTTCCTCTGTAGGATATATACATGAAACATTTATTCACATTAAGTCAACAAAAAAGTTTCATTTCAAGAAAACAGAAGTAGTGGAAGCAATGAATGAACTTTTTAAAAACAGATGAGTCTAAAGTCATAGATCTGGATGATTTCCCTAGCAATTTATTGAAATATGCTGCACCAATTGTTGCTCATCTGATTACAACCTTGTGCAATTTATCATTAAGGCATGAAGAGCATACAGAGGACTAGAAAACAGTAAAAGCAATCTGTATATTTAAATCTGGTATAAAGCAGAAAATATCCAATTATAGTCCCATATCCTTGCTTCCAATCATAACCAAAATATTTGAAAAGGTAGTGTCTAATGAGTTAAATATGTTTCTGAATTCAAATGACATAATTAGTCCACATCAATCAGGCTTTAGAGAAAAACACAGCACTGAGACTGCTTTAATGAAAGTAGCTGGGGATTTTCAGGAAGTTATGGAAGACAGATTCATGGTGGGTGTTATAGTTATAGCTCTGTCGAAAGCATTCAACATTATCATGGATCATAACATATTTTTGAATAAACTACTCATCATGGGATTATCTACTGAGGCAATGCAATTGTTTCAAGATTACCTTATTGGGTGCAGGCAAAAAGTAGCATTAGAGAAGTACCAGTCAGAGATGGGAGAAATTATTGCAGGAGTCCAACAATGATCAATTCTGGGTCTTTTATTATTCAGTCTATATATGAATAATCTCACCTTCAAGGACCCCCGCTGTAATTGTTCATCTGTACATGGATGCTGCTGTTACATATTTGAATTAACAGCTCAAACTTAGATTCAGGAAACACTTCAGAGGGCATTGAGTCACTACAATTTTTTTTTTTTGGCAGAAAACAAATTGTTGCTGAATGTCAGCAAATCAAAAATGATGTTATTTTAGCAAAGAAACAAGGATCTGAGACTAAGGGATAAACTGAATATAGTTGCAAGTGATGGCTCTAGTTTACAACAATTTGAAATGTATAAAGAAGGACCTGGGACTAGGAGATAAATTGAATATACTAGCAAGTGATGATTCTAGTTTACAATAATTTGAAATGTTTTACCAATTATTTTACCAAAAAAAAAATGGTAAAAAATTTGAAATGTATAAGTACTTAGGAATATAGCTAAATAGAAAACGCAAATGGAATACATACCTAGATAATATTACTAAAAGTTTGGGACAGAAATTGGAAATGATGTATAACAGCAGTAAACATCTCTCTATGCAATCTACATCAAAAGCAGTTAACATAATGATACATAACATAATAATAGTGCCAGTCCCTGATATAGTGATATACTGTATGATGGGGCATCAAGGAAAGACCTTACTACAGTTGATGTAATGTATAATCACTTTGCCAGGTTTGTCCTTAATGTCCCATGGCATACCATTATCTTTTGTGCAAGGAATTAAAATGGCTGAGATTACAAGACAGAATACACATACTGGGCTGGATATTCAAACTGCACTATTTTGTGGCGCAAGCCCTTGCGCTGCACAAAATAGTTGCGAAGGGGTGTGGCCGGGGTGATATTCAAAGGAGTTGCACTATTGAGCAACTCCTTTGAATATCACCCCCAGCCACAGCCACTGTGCATGGCGCAGTGGAACTTGCGCCACCGCAAGTGGTCAGAGTGGAGCATTCAAGTTGTGGTGGCGCAAGTACCATTGCACCATGTGCAAATTTCCGATATTCAAAAGGTGGCATGCAAATGGGGCCATAATTCATGTAAGGCACAGGAGGGCCATTTGCATCTATTTATGGCCCCATTTGCATGCCATTAGCATAGAGGTGCGCCGACCCCCGAGGACTTGCACCTGGCACCCTGCCAGGCAGCAGCCATCAGGGACCAACACTCCTGCAGCCCGATCAAGGGCAAAAGTGTAAAATCTCCTACCCCCAACTGGCCCAATCGCAGGCAAAAGCATAAAAACCCCTACCCCCAACTGGCCCAATCGGGCAAAAGCTAAATAACCCCCACCAGCCTGATCGCGGGCAGCAAAGTGTCCCCAGAACATATCTCTGTTGGTCCAGTGGACCACTAAGCCCGATCGTGGGCTGCAAAAGTTTAAACCCCCACCCCCAAGAACATATCCCTGGTGGTCCAGTGGACTGCTAAGCCCGATCGCGGGCTGCAAAAGTTTAAACCCCCACCCCCCAACATATCCCTGGTGGTCCAGTGGACCACCAAGCCTGATCTGGGCTGCATAATGTGGTGATGCCCCCAAGACCATATCCCCAGTGATCTAGTGTCCCCACCCCACCCACCCATGAAGCCCCACCACCCCTCCCCTGGCAGCCAGCGGGCAGCAGCATCCCACCGCCTGCAGCCCTGCCACCCCACAGCCTGCCGACTGACTGCCCAGTAGGGCTGCACGCCCATTGGTGCAGAGCAAGAGCCAATGGTGTGTAGCCCATACTGTACAAGTAGTCCAGATATGTGAATGAATTATTCATTCACATATCTGAACTATCTTAGTGCGGTATGGGCTGCATGCCCATTGGCTCTGTTCTGCACCAATGGGCATGCAGCCATACTGCAGAGTCAGTCGGGTGGGCAGCGGGTGGCAGGTGGTGGATGCTGCCACCCACTGGCTGCCGGGGAGCTGGGTGGTGGGGCTTCATGGGTGGGTGGGGGACACCAGATCACCAGGGATATGGTCTTGGGGGTGTCAACAGCATGCAGCCTGCAATCAGGCTTAGCGGTCCACTGGACCACCAGGGATATGTTCTGGGGGACACTTTGCTGCCCGCGATCAGGTTGGTGGGGGGTCTATTTAAGCTTTTGCCCGCTATCGGGCCAGTCAGGGGAGGGGATTTTATGCTTTTGCCCGTGATCGGGCCAGTCGGGGGTGGGGGGATTTTAAACTTTGCCTGCGATCGGGCTGCAGGGGGGCACAGGAGAGGTTGAGGGCCAGCCACAGGTGGCAGCTGCTGTGTTGCACCCTGCAATGTGGCAGCTCACCTGTGGGTGGCCCCGACTTAGTCCTTTTTTTTTGGCTCAAAGTTGTGCAGGTGCAGGTTGGGGGTTGCCCGTGCACAACTCTGCACAGCCTGCTGAATATCAGGCTGTGCAGTTTATACATGGTTCCTCCCCCTCCAGTTCAGCTTGCATTCATTTGCATTGCGCTGTTGCTCAGCTTGCCTTGGGGGGCGCAACTGCCTCCTGCTGAATATCGCAGAATGGCGCAATTTTGGACTTGCGCAGGCGCAACCCTATTGTGCATGGCACAACCCTTTTGAAAATCCCACCCACTTTATTTAAAAAGTAGACAACACAGTATTTCTTACAACTGCTTGAGATATTAATAGTGTCTATTTTAGTGGTCCTGTGCTTGCTGTCAGGATAAAACTAGTTATTTCAGTGCAGTTTGGTTTCAGTTTTGAATTTTAGTTATTTTTAGTATTTATATCTTCCATTCTGGCAGGGCTTCTGTATTTGTAGATAATGCAGTTATTTTTTTTTTTACAGAATGTTGCTGTTTAAATTTGATTATTTTTAATTTGTGTTTGTATTTGTGGCAGAGAATTATAGGCCTGCTTTAAGATATAGAAAGATTCTTGTCACAATATACTCTCTCCAACAGAGACTGATTGATACCTAGGATTTATCAAGTTAAATGAGTTTGATAGGTCTCTTTCAGTCTGTGGCATTCCCCTTTACTATCATGGTGTGATTAATTGACACATTTGCTCTGTGGGGCTTTCTATTATCTACATTGGGAACATATATAATTAACATCCCTAATAATAAGAATGATGATGACCTAGTGAAAGGGGTTAATTCTTGGGGAACTTAAAGAAATATTTTCACTGCAAAATGGGAAACATTAGCAACTTATCAAATTTATTAAAGGCTAAATCAAGCAATGTATCACCAAATTCTATTCCATTAATACTGTTATTGTCATGGGGGAGAGTATACAGAATTTAATTCAGGCCCAAGACAGAAGCAGCAAACCATACAGAGAGCTGCACATGATAATGCAAGGAGCTTAGTAAAAAAAAATTGATAAGTTTAAGTTTTGGGTTAGTGATCTGAAACTGGATGAAAATGGTCTGACAGCTGGTTGTCTAGTAAAATCTTAAACAATGAAGTAGCATTAATAGATTACTAAATTTCAGATATGACCAGCCAAAAAAAAGGGGGGTGTATTGTTGTACCTAAAGCAGGATCTGGAACACTCTGAAATACTTTTATTTCATGGTTACAATTGCTATATAGCAATGTATGTTTTAGTCCTATAATAAAGGGGCAAACTGGTCCAGAATGCAGATTATGCATAGGGGTACAGCAAGGTTGTCCCCTAAGCTCATTATTATATATGTTCTACCTCAATCCACTATTAGAGAAAATGTCATCCAACCCATGCATAGAAGGTTTGTCAGGAGTAATTCCCAATGACCATATTAAAATTGTAGCATGTGCGGATGACACATGTTTATTGCTTAAAAATAGTAACAGCATTCATGAGGCTTATAGGGTGTTAGAACAATTTTCTTTAGTTTCAAATGCGCAATTAAACTTAGAAAAGTGTAAAGCTCTTCCTTTAAGTTCACAGGAAATTCCACCCTCACATATAGCTGTTTTTCCCATCGTCTCAGGCCCCACAAAAATGTTAGGCCTTACCTTTGGTACTCTGAATTTAGCCCTGACAAATTGGGAATAGGCTTTAGGACACTGTGAAACTAAAGTAGAAATATGGAAAGGATGGAAACTCTCAAAACTCAAGAGGGTACACATAATTAAGCAATTCATAATACCATGCCTTTTATATGTAGGGACATTTTTTCCCCTTCCTTTAAAACTGTAAACTAAAATGTACAACATTTTCTTCTGTATGCTGTGGGGGAGCTGATTAAACCCCATGAAAAGAGGTACCTGTTTACCAACAAATAAAGGTGGGTTAGGCATGACTGACCCAGTGACCTTCTTCCATACTATGTTTATGGCACATTCACTTAAAATTTCTTTGTGTAACCCAGACTCAGTGATGTATAGATGGATATTAAATAATTGCAAGACCTATTTAGATATACTGTATGATTAGATCTACCCTTAAAATACTCAAAATATTTAAAAGCTCCAGATTACATGAAACTAGTAATCCAAAAACTGTATAACTGGGGTATTTTTAGGTCTTTTTTGATATTGACCACACAGAAACAATTATATCATCATTTAATACTTGGAAAAGACATCCTGTGTTTATATAGATATATATTTTTTTATATTCTGACAGGGAGAAGCTAGGTGACCTCATGCAAAATAGGTGGTGAAAACCAGCTTTTAAACATTATTCTCTTTTTCTTCAGAGACACTTTTATCTAGACTCTGACAAAGAAACATCTGTGAGCACTTTAAGCAGGTATTTAGGAAAAGAGACAAATCTAAGTACTGTAGTAAGGATTGCACTGTTTAAAACCTTGTTCTTTTAAAAGATTAGTATGTTTTGTGATATAATAGTTCTGTATTGTATGTTTTACATATTATTATCCATTTTAGTAAAACTCTTTTTAGAGCTTACTTGGTCTGTCTTTGATTTCTTTCCTTTACAAGTAGAGTATATATGGTTACAGATGACACTGGGCATAAGCTTGAATGGTGATACCAAACTGGAAAAAGGTAAGAATAATCTGAGGTCTTTATTTAAGTTTAAGGGTTCATTTTTGTGCACCTGGTTAGGTGCCTGTAGGCAAAGATATCTGGCCCCCTGAAGACAGATATATCTGAGCCTGTGCATTGGGTACGCTAGCAAGAGGTTCACAGTTTGAATCCCTCCAAGACTTGAGACCAAAGGTTGATTCAAACCCACAAAAACAGATAAGATGGTTACCTTGTTCTGTTAACTGTTTACAAGACTATGCTCAGAGGTTGGCACTTTGGAAGTAGACAGCCTGACCTGCTGAGTGGGTTTGTGACAGATTGGTTGGCAGCGGTGGCATAATTTTGGTATTACAAGCTTTTCTTGTTCAACATGTCAGCTTGAGACTGTAAGCTCACTTGCAAAGAAAGAAAAAGGCAGTGATTTATTTAAAAAATGAAACTGAACTATGTCACTTGGCGTACAGTCAAGTTTCTACCCATTTGATTTTTTTTCTAAAGTGCAAGTCAGAGTAGCAGTAGTGAGGGAAGAATATGGCTTCCAAGTACAGCAGGCACACCGTAGATTACTTAAAGCAGTTGTGTGGAGACAGAGGAGTCCTGTTCAAGGTGACAGCCAAAAAGCAGAACCTCATACATGCCCTAATGGTAACAGATACCCAGAGCAGTGAGTCACGGACTGTGACTGGAGAGGACCAAACCTCAAGTGTGGCAGGGCTAGTGGCCAGTGCAGTGTCCAGATCTGATGAGGAGGGCAACAGAGCCACTGTCAGTGAAGGGCCACAGCAGCAGGGGAAGGTCAGCAGTATGCTGAATCCAGAGGTACTCAGGCTGCAAATTGAGTTGTGCAGGATGGAGCTGGAGTTCCAGAGAGAGAGAGAGACCATGAACAAAGGGAGGCAGAGGAGAACAGAGAGTGAGAAAGCCAAGAGGCAGAGCGAAAATGGCAAGATGCAGACCGTGAGGAGCAGGAGCACCAGAGGCAACATGAACTGATGAAGCTACGACTCCAACCAGTGGCACCAGAGAAGGTAAGTGGCTTGGGTTTAACTGGGATTGCAGGACTGTGTTACAAATTGAATTCCAAATTAACAGCCAAGTTTAATGAGGGGAAGGATATGGATGCCTTTTTAAATTCTTTTGAAAAAGTTTGTATTCAGGCTAAAATTCCTAGAGAGTCCTGCAGCTTCCAGCTATCCCCGCTACTTACCAGAAAAGCTCGGGATGCACTGGGTCAAATAGACAATGAGGACAGTGATGATTACAGCAAACTTAAATCTGCACTGTTAAAAAAGTTTGAATTAACTGCTGAATCATACAGAGCTAAATTCTGTAAGCTCAGGAGAAGCTCTGACATGAGCTATGAGGAGCTAGCCATGAAACAACGTCAGTTTTTAAAACGTTGGTGGGAAGGAATTGAGGCAAACTCTGTTGATAAAACTAATAAATGTGATTTTATTAGAACAGCTTTATTGGACTTGCTCAGCACAGCTAAAAACCTGGCTAGATGACCGAGATCCCAAAACAGTGCAAGAGGCTGCTGAACTCTCGGACCGCTATGCCAAGAGCTGACCTGCTTTGAGAGCAAATGGGGTGAGCATTGCAGTGCAGAAAGGGAGAAGCACACCTGCAGGGCAGCTAAAACCCTCACTGTCTCCACCGAAACCAGTTAGCCCCAGGTTTCAGAGAAAAGATTTCTCTGAGAGAAGAAGTGAATGTTGGTTATGTAAAGAAACTGGGCATATTGTCAGACAGTGTCCCAAAAAAGTGAGCAATAATATTCAAGGTGGTGTTAGAAAAGATGTGGGTTGTTTGTGTGTCCCTGGAAGCATGCCAGTGAACATGAGGGAGCACATGCACCCAGTCATGGTGAATGGTGTACAGACGCAGGGGTTAACTCATTGTCTCCTAGCCGACGCCTGTAGTCGTCAGTAAAAAAACACTGGTGTGTCCTGAGTACGTCTGCAGAAGTCGGCTACTGACTCCCAGTGTGCCCAAGCAACGTCTGGAGAAGTCACTAATATATTTTAATATACAGTGTAACAGAATATAATATATGTTTGACTGCATAGCACCGTTGGAAAGGTAATGTTATGCTGAACAACTTTGTCACTGATATTTTGTGCACATCATGCATACTTTAGGAGTTATTTGCATTTGTTTATGGTATGGTGTGTATGGCTTATGTTGCCTGTTTTAGTGAAAAAATATTTTTTTTGCTGTTTCAACCAGTTTAAAAATAACAAAACACAATTACATATTATTATTTGCAGACCACCATTGGGAAGGTAATGTTCTGCTGAACAACTTTGGCACTGATATTTTGTGTATATCATGTATACTTTTGGAGTTATTCACATTTGTTTATGGTATGGTGTGTATGGCTGACATGTTTTCCATCAAGATTCACCTAAGCAGCTTGAATAAAATTCACTTTTTTGGCACTTCAGCAGGTATAAAATAAAAACCGTATTGATTACAACTGGTTGCATAGCACCATTGGAAAGGCATTTGTGTGCTAATCAACTTTCATGCTGATACTTTGTGTGTATCATGTATACTTTTGGAGTTATACGCATTTGTTTATGATATGGTGTGTGTGGTTGAGATTCAGCCCTCAAATCTCGTCAAAGCACCTTGACTAAAATGGGGAAAAATTACGTTTTATAGTAAAAAGATATCTTTTTTTTAACTAACATAGTATTAAAACACCATCTAATGTCTGTATGCTTAATTTGGTGTTGATATTTTACATATTTTCCAACAAAAAATGGCTTATGTTGCACTTTTTTAGTGAAAAAAATATTTAGTTTGCTCTTTCGACCAGCATAGAAAAAAACTAAATTACTTATTATTACATGCATGCCACCATTGGAAAGGCAATTTTGTGCTGAATAACTCTGCCACTCATACTTTGTGTCTAGCATATACTGTTATTGAGCTATTAGCATTTGTTTGCAACATGCTGACTATGGCTTGATTTTGCTTAGAAAGGCCCAGGATTCACTGTTAAAAGTATACAGGAGATTCAGGAGACAAGTGGTGTAATCTCAGAGTGAGCCTGTGGAGGCAATGAGTTAAGGGACACAGGGACATCCCTGACCTTGGTAAAGGGGGATCTGCTACAGCCCGGTCAGCTTATACCCAATAAATACATCACTGTACAAGGGTTTACTGATGAAGAGAAAACATTGCCATTGGCTAGTGTTCTCCTAGACTGGGGTGAAACAAGGGGAACTGTGCAACATCTGGCTGAAGCCAAAACGTTAGCTGTGGATGTGATCCTGGGCAACAATCTCCAACGGGGGATGGTATATGCAGTTACCCATAGCCAAGCAGCAAGAGAAAATTGTACTTCTCTGAACCCCACAGAAGCCGTTGTGGAAACCACTGAGAGGCTGGTTCCCCAGTCTGTGTCTCCAGATGGGGAGACTAGTGAAGAAGGGGTAGGAACTTCTCCAGTAGCAAGTAACCACACAGCTACAGAGGGTTACTCCAAAGAGGGAGGGGTGACCCATTGTCAAAGGGTTGGGATTGACAGTGATCTTGAGTAACCTGATGGTAGTGCTAGGGACCCTAGTTTAGCGACTGAAGGGGACCTGTCCCATGCCTTTGGAATGTGTGAGGGGTTTGCAGCTGCTCATAGAAGTGACCCTAGTTTAGAGAAGCTGAGGGCTTGGGCAGACTTGGACAGTACACAGGGAGGTGATGGCAGACATAAGGTTTATTGGGAAAATGGACTTATTACACTCAGGCAGTACAGAGGGAGGGATGCTAGGCAGGCAGCTTGTTGTTCCCCAATGGTATCGTGGGCAGTTGCTCAAGATTGTACATGATATTCCCTTGTCTGGTCATCTGGGAGTCGCACGCACAACACAGCGGTTGGCCCAGAATTTCTACTGGCCTAACTTCATCCAGCAGGTGAAGGAATATTGCAGGTCTTGTCACCGGTGCCAAGAAATAGGGAAGGTGGGCAAGAAAACCCAAGCCACCCTGATTCCATTACCCCAGTGGAGGAGCCATTCCAGAGGGTGGGAATGGATATTGTGGGGCCTTTACATACCCCCAGCTCCTCAGGGAAGAGATTCATCCTGACTGTGGTGGATTATGCCACCCGGTACCCAGAGGCAGTCGCCCTATCCTCACTGAGGATGGACAAAGTGGCAGATGCCTTACTTGGAATTTTCTCCCGTGTTGGGCTTCCGCAGGAGGTAATCACCAATCCAGGGGGTTCCGTCAAGCCAGACCTGATGAAATGTTTATGGAAGAAGTGTGGGGTGGTACAAAGATGCACGACACTGTATCACTCACAAGCCAATAGACTAATGGAACAATTCAATGGTACCCTAAAGTCAATGCTCTGGGCATTAGTTGAACAGCATGGGAGGGACTGGGAGAAATACCTTCCCCACCTGTTGTTTGCATTCAGGGAGGTGCCCCAAGAGTCAACAGGATTTTCCCCCTTCAAACTCTTATATGGACAATGGGTACATGGGCCCCTAGACCTGATCTGGGAGGACTGGGAAGGCAAGCACACCACCCAGGGAACTCCCATTGTGGATTACGTCCTTAGGTTTAGGGAAAGGCTGAAGGAGCTTATGGGGACAGCCCAGAGCAACCTGGTAGCTGCCCAAAAGAAACAAAAAGTGTGGTATGACCACAGAGCCAGAGCTCACTCATACATGGTGGGTCAGGAAGTCATGATCCTTATTCCAGTCCGGAAAGACAAGCTGCAAGCTGAGTGGGCAGGACCGTACAAAGTGGTTAGGAAGGTAAATGATGTGAACTACATTGTGGAGTTACCTGACTGGAGACAGACAGAAAGGATGTACCATGTCAACATGATGAAGCCATATGCAAATAGGGCTGACATGGTGTTTGCAGTGTGTAGTCATGGGGAGGGGATGGACGAAGGAGACCCCCTTCTGGATTTGCTGGAAGAGAGTAAGTGGGAGTCTTCTGTGGAGGCAGTAAAATTGCCTTCTCAGCTGGCCCCGGACTAGATCCAGAAAGTAAGAGAGGTTTTAGCAGACTTTGGCCCATTGTTTAGTGCCAAGCCTGGACTAACCCCCTTAGTGACACACAATGTGGAGACAGGGACACAGATGCCCATATGGCAGACAGCAAATTGGGTGTCAGAGGCTGTCCAAAAGGACATTAGGAGGGAAGTGGAGGAGATGCTGGATTTAGAGGTAATCCAGAGATCCCAGAGCCCTTGGGCCTCACCCGTAGTCCTTGTGCCTAAGCCAGATGGCTCTACTCATTTCTGTGTGGACTATCATGGACTGAATGCAGTCATGAAGTCAGACACCCACCCGATGCCCTGGACAGATGAATCCCTGGACAAGTTGTGGGGTTGACCTACCTTATGACTATTGACTTGAACTAGGAGTATTGGCAGGTAGAGTTGACAGACAGAGCTAGGGAGAGGTTGGACTTCATCACTCCGATAGGCTTATTTGAGTTTAAAGTAATGACTTTTGGAATGAAGAATGCCCCGGCCACTTTCCAAAGGTTGGTGAACCAGGTGTTAAATGGTGCTGAGGAGTATGCCGTGGCGTACCTGGATGACATTGCCATCTTTAGTACCAGCTGGGATGAACACCTATCCTACCTTAGGGAAGTGCTGGGCAGAATACAGAGGGCCGGGCTCACTGTCAAAGCCGGGAAGTGTCAGATGGCCATGGGGGAAGTGGCATACCTCGGGCATGTGGTGGGCTGGAGACAGCTCTGTCCTAACCAAATAAAGATAGAGGTGATCCAGGCATGGCCCAGACCAGAAACATAGAAGCAAGTCAGGAGTTTTCTAGGGACAGCAGGGTACTACAGAAAATTTGTACTCAATTACACTGCCCTGGCTGCTTCCCTATCTGACCTGACAAAGTAAAGGATGCAAAGAAAATTACCTGGGGCCTAGCCTGTGAGGAAGCCTTTACCAGATTAAAGGAGGCACTGTGCAGTGCTCCTGTTTTGACAAGTTCTGACTATAGCAAAACCTTTATAGTTCAGATTGATGCCTCAGATGTGGGTATTGGGGCATTACTGAGTCAGACATCCAGCCAAGGAACAGATCACCCAGTAGTGTGCCTGAGTAGGAAGTTACTTCCCGGGAAGCAAGCATATTCCACAGTGAAAAAGGAGTATCTTGCCATAGTGTGGGCCCTAAAGAAGCTACAGCCATACTTATATGGGCAACATTTTGAGGTACAGACTGACCACAACCCCCTGATTTGGCTGATGCAGATGGGGAAAAACAATGGTAGATTGCTAAGATGGAGTCTTGCTTTGCAAATGTATGATCTGACAATCATTCATAGGGCTGGAGCCAAAAACCAGAACTCTGATGGGCTGACTAGGCTCTATAAGGAGTGAACTGATTTGGGAAGCCTATCCCATGCAGGGGATAGAGCCTCCAAATTCAGTCTAGGGGGGGGTTGTGACGTGGAAAGCCAGTTCTGAGTGCTGTATGACCATTTTTGTAATATATAAAAAGGTGTATGGACTGTCTCCCATGAGAAAGGCTGAAACAGCATGTGAGATCACACACACACACACACACACACACACACACACACACACAGGTTTTCGAGACAAGGTGTTACCTGGAAGGCCTGAAGCTAATTACAGGGTAGAACAGGCCTTTATCAAGGATCTCCTGTTTTATCTAAGTTAATTATAGCTTTAACTGCTAAGAAGAAAATCATAAAAAAAGTTTATGACATTAGAGGGGGAAACCAGGTTTAGCAAACTGTTGTGAAGTTGTAAATGTTCCTTTGATGCCTGTGTGAGAGAGGATACTGATTAAGATCAAAGAAATGCCATTTGAAGAACTTATGCTGAGGTTGCAGAATTTAATACTTGGAAAAGACATCCTGTGTTTATATAGATATATTTTTTTATATATTCTGACAGGGAGAAGCTAGGTGACCTCATGCAAAATAGGTGGAGAAAACCATCTTTTAAACATTATGCTGTTTTCCTTCAGATACACTTTATCTAGACTCTGGCAAAGAAACTTCTGTGAGCACATTAAGCAGGCATTTAGAGAAAGAGACAAATCTAAGTACTGTAGTAAGAATTGCACTGTTTAAAACCTTGTTCTTTTAAAAGATTTGTATATCTTGTGATATAATAGTTCTGTATTATATGTTTTACATATTATCTATTTTAGTAAAACTCATTTTAGAGCTTACTTGGTCTGTCTTTGATTTCTTTTCTTTACAAGTAGAGTATATATGGTTACAGCAGACACTGGGCATAAGTTTAAATGATGATACTAAACTGGAAAAAGGTAAGAATAATCTGAGGTCTTCATTTAAGTTTAAGGGTTCATTTTTGTGCACCTGGTTAGGTGCCCATAAGCAAAGATATCTGGCCCCCTGAAGACAGATATATCTGAGCCTGTGCATTGGGTATGCTGGCAAGAGGTTCACAGTTTGAATCCCTCCAAGACTTGAGACCAAAGGTTGATTCAAACCCACAAAAACAGACAAGAGGGTTACCTTGTTCTGTTAACTGTTTACAAGACTATGCTCGGAGGTTGGCACTCTGGGAGTAGAGGGCCTAACCTGCTGAGTGGGTTTGTGACAGTTAGATCTACCCTTAAAATACTCAAAATATTTAAAAGCCCCGGATTACATGAAACCAGTTATCCAAAAACGTTATAAATGGGATATTTTTAGGTCTTTTTTTCTATTGACCAGATGGAAACAATTATATCATCATGTACTACAGAAAATAGGTCTCCTGATGCCAGAATTAAAACATTGCAAACCACAAAAAAGGGAAAATTTTATAATTTTATTGAATGACAAAAGAATACCTGCTAAAATATGGGAAGCAGTTTGGTTATCTGCTTATGACAAACTTAATGTGTGAGGTAATAGTAAACATAAATCCCTCAATGAAAGATTTTGCCCTTATGATGAATGAATTGCTGTGGAAGAAACCATGGAACATTTTGTCTTAGAATGTTACTATTCACAAAACTTGTGAAAGTTCTTGGCTGCTTCCTGGAAATTGTGTTGGTTACAAAATTTAACATGTGATAACATCATGTTAGGAGATTACTCCAACCATTTAGCTAATTATCACATGAGCACACTATCAATTGTTTTTGCAGTATTAAAATTTTACCTGTGTTAGGCAAGAGTTCAGTGGGTTCTCAGACAACAAAGAATGCCCTTCTCTGTATTTCAACTGTTACGTGAAAAAGCTTTATTTGAATCCTATACAAAAGATTTAACACTACATCCACTTCAAAAGGTTCAAATGTGGTGGAAAGGATTATTGTTTTTTTATGAAATATAAATAGAATGGTGCACACCATAGTTTTATTTTTTAACTTAAACGTAAATACATAAGGAAATACATGTCCAGAGTCTTCAGATATTAGACAGATTGTGATAAAATAATTTTCATATATAATGCCAGAATATATTGAATTCTACAATTTGTGATTTCATAATGTTGCTAATGTAACTCATATCTTGTATATTGCATATTGTATATATCTCCTTCAATAAAAACACTCCCCTAGTCTTTTCAAGTGCACTGGGATCTTTAACATCCACCTGAACTACCACCAGAACAGGCAGATGGGACTTCGGTTTAACGTCTCATCCAAAAGATGGCACATCAGAAGTGCAGCACCCCCCTCATGCTGCACTACAGTGTCAGTATTGGGATATTAACCCAAGTGCCAGGTGTGGGACTTTAACCCACAGCAGTCTGACACACCTCTGTCAGGTGTGGGAACTGAACCCAGAGCCCTTTGAAAGCCCTCTGATCTCCTGGCCTCAGAAGCGAGTGTGCTACCTGCTGAGCCACTGACACTGACTTTATAAAACTAAAGCGATTAACTGCTACTACTACATGTATTAGGACTTACAGTATGTACAAATGTTATAATGTGAAATTTCCAAGTTATCTTTGTGAAAAATGGTCTATAAAAAACACCTAAAGCCAGACTGAGATCAACAAATAGTTTGGAATTTGAAATCCTTTTAAAAAATGTTAATATAGGAAGGGCTTCTGTCCAGCTCTACCTTTACTTGCTACTATCTTCCCCACACTCCTTCTCTGATACCTCCCACCCAGCCTTACCTTTATTCTTCCCACTGAATCAATCTCCATGTAACTACTGTATATTGTCTACTCTGTAAAGTGCACACGTAAGCCTATTTGTATACTGTGTTTGACAAATGCCTGCATGTTCTGGCTGCTTCCTAATTGTTCTCAGATGTTTTGTCTGCTTGGTTGTTTGTTTTCCTGCACTGTTTTGTCCTCACTGTGACGAGGTACCTTTGTAAATGAGCCTCTGGCTCAAAGGTTGTTAAACTGATGTTCCAATAAATAAATAAATAAATATGCAGGCCCTCATATTTGGATATTACCAAAGATTTTAACATCACAATACTAATGCCATATCTTTGGGAGGGAAATCAAACAGTTGTTTATGGAACAAGCTATTATACCCCAGACATGCTGTCTCAGCCTAGGCATCGGATGAGATTAGACAATGAAGTAGACATTTCTCATTCAGAAGTACATAGCTTGATGCACATATGCTTTAAATTTGTTGTAGATAATGTACATGCATGTATAATATTTATTGTTCCCATTGAATCTGAAACATTGCTCTTCTGCAATGTTATTACAAATAATTTTAAGTTTTGTAACCTGGTATAAGTGCAATGGTATCCCTTGAAAATGAGCCTTGTCTCAATGGGAATTAACCTTATTCATGTTGATTTGAATAAAATGTTTACTACTACCCCTTGCTGTGCCATGGACTGATATATCAGTCCAGAAATCCAACATGTTCTAATTCTGTTGGAAGCCTAAGGGCTACTCATGAACTCCCACGTCACTAGTCTGAGCCACAACACACCTAGCCAGCAGGTATCTGTGATCTCCATCAAGTTCTGACTTACCTCCCACGTGGAGTGAGGAGCAGAAGGAGATATTCCCCAAGTCTCGATGTGTCATCAGGAGATGCCACTGGTGGTCTGGGGGACCCAGATGCACCAGGGTCTGTTGTCCACAGTGCTGGGGCCCATTTTTTGAGTCTTTGCACCCTGCTCTCTAGTTCTATTGTATTTTTTATACTGGAAGATGCTATCCCCTTCCACCTTATTTATGCCCTTAAGATATTTTAAAGTCTCAGTCTTCTGTCTCTGTTCCAGTGTTTACATACTGAGGCCCCTAAGTCTATTCCCATATGCCTTGTCATGCAGACCCTGCACCATCTTAGTTGCCCTCCTCTGCACTGTTTCCTCCCTGTCAATATCCTTACACTGGTGTGGCCTCCAGAACTGCACACAGTACTCTAGGTGAGGCCTAACCAGCGTCTTGTTCAGTGGGATCACCACCTCCCACCTACAGCTTGTAATATACTTCACTATATACTCTAACATTCCACTAACCCTCCCAACTGCTTTTGCAGTCTGATGACCACAAGTCTGGCTGACATCCACAAACCCACCCACTCAACCTGCTACTGTAATGCCACCTGTGGTCATCCAGGTGGCACCACTGCTGCAGAAGCAGCAACCTCCACAGAGAATGAAAGCATTCTCAGAGATGTTGAGCCCTTCTCCCTTCACAAGCCTTTTGATGTCCTAGGTTTGTTCCCAAACCTGGGCACCAGCATCACAAGCTGTAGCTCCACCGCTGCTCATGTGTTTTTGATCCCTACCATTGTTGGCTAAAGTGGAATGTACCTGGTATAGTCTTCAGTCAGAGCCAAACAGCATACACTGAATTTTATCAGCATTTAGTGTTACATGATTTTCTGAAAGGTAGGTCTGTAGTGAATCAAAACTAGTTTGCAAAACCAGTTGGACCTCAGTAATGTCTTTGCCACTAGCATACAGAATGATATTGTTGCTGTATAAATGGCATGTTACCTCTGTAAAAGGGGAATAGTCAATGCTAGGAGCCTTACACCTAAATATGGGGCTGATCCCAATTAGCAGACTGCATGTGAAAACATTTTTTCTAATCACCATGTACTGCAGTATTGTAGATTAGGCTGATTCTGCTAATGACTAAGCTGACATTTGCTGTAACCAGAAATCCCAGAATCACCTGCAGCTGATGCCAGAACAGGACTGCAGCATTGGGAAATCCAATAACTTGCAATTCATGTTAGAGTTTTTATAAACTCTGATCTTTTGTGTGTTGGTCCTGCTGTCCTTATAGGGCTAAGTACAGTCACAGAGGTCTGTATTTAGCCATGGGAGAACAGTGAGATCACAAACATCTGATATGAGCTTATAAAATCTCTACCATGAACTGCAGGCTATTGAATCTCCCACTGTTGCAGTCCTGCTCTGATGTCAGCAGCAGGGGATTCTGGGATTTCTAGTGAAAGCAGATGTGAGCTTGGAAGTTAGCAGAAGCAGCCTGACACAATATACTATACTGCAGTAATCAGTAAAAAGTGTTTTTGCACAAAAAGTGCTAAGAGGGACTAGCCCCAAATGCGGATGTGGAACTTTTAGTGCTGTCAATTCTCCTTTCATTTGGAGTCTGTATCATTATATAATGGGACATGGGGAGGGAACCTAGGATGGATCCCTCCAGGACACCCCTTACAATAGGCATAAGGACTGATTTAGCTCCATTTATAGACACCAACTTTACCCAGTTCACAAGGAAAGTTTTTATTACTCAACATTTGACTCAAGATATCCACTCAAAAATCAGCATACCATGGCCACCTGTGTCTAATGTTCTCAAAAGGTAAAACTAACTTACTATCCATGTAGAGAACCTCCTATTGATGGCAACCTGCAAGTGATTGGTGACTTCAGCTGCACTGTAGTGCTACAGAGGATTCTAAAGCCACATTGTATTGGCTTCAAAAGGTTATGCTTACTCAAAAAGGCAGTGAGGTTGATTGCAACTAAGCATTCATATCTGTTTTGAAACAGATGTTAGCAATGAGATAAAGTGATACTTCCACATCATATTGCGGGTATCAGCTTTATAGATGGGAAAGACTTGTGCAAGTTTCCCCCGTTAAGAGGAACTCAATTGAAGCAAGAGACCTAGTAAACAAAGAAGTCAGAGTATGACAAATAACTGGGGCAGTATACTTCAGTCCCTTCACTCTCTATTCTTTCTTCTCTGTCTTCACATTTCACCTTCCTGCAAATTCCACCTGACTCCCCCCCCCCAGTCTAATATCCTCCTTTCTACAATATTCAGCCCATTTTTTGGTCACCTACTCTCCATACTTTTTCCCTGCCTACACCTTGTGGGGTTCTTGCATGCTGAAGGGTGAAGACCCTTTGACTGGCCAGTCTCCCTCCCTCCCTCCCCCCTAGCCTTACTAATGACTCAACTTAACCCTTGTGTCTGCTGAGACTACTATATAACTGTTTGGATTTTTGCGCATATCCTTGTAAGCTCAGTCATGAAATTGTATAACATAGCATTTGTGCATGTTTACATGAGTTGGTTCTCTTAAAGTAAATGTATATATTAAGCTTTATAGTTTGTTATACAACTGGATATTCTTACCTGTTCCCAACTGGATGGCTTGTACTGTTTGCTTATCTCTCTGAAGTGTCCTGTATTTTGCATTCCATATATCCTTTTTATCCCCTTCCCCCCAGGACACATCTGGAAATGAACTGTTGCAACCCAGTATGCCTTTCCTGGTGAAACTTTTCAAATAAATAAATAATGTATTGCTTATACTATTTAGGCTAGGGGATTTTAAGCAGTTTAGGATGGCCAGATCACACAGACCACCCCAAATCTCTGGTTGAAACCTTCCTACAGACATGGTTTGCAGTCCTTAAAAAATGGGTGGTGCAAAAGGGGTTGCAGTTTAACCCCAGTAAGAAAAGCAGAGGATTTTCACCCAGGTAGAATAGACACTACATTTCATAGATAGTGATGGGCGGGTTTAAATTTATTGGACAGGTAATGGAGACAGGTAAAGTTAAATCCATTTAGCAATTGCATGGAGGGTTTAATCTACTTCAAAATGATTGTTATTATTTACAATGCCAGCATTTCCCTATGTGGAGACACAAACGACTGCAATTGCATGGCAAGTTGTGAGTTAAAAATGGTGGTAGGGGGCTTCTGGGGGGGGAGAAGAGGCTGTACATCTGATCTCTTGTCTACAGGTCTTATATGGGAAGCCTCACCTGGAAGTCTGTATTAATATTCAGAGGAAATGGGAGGTAGAGGTGGCTAGCTCTACAACAAAGCAGGAATGGCAGAGATGTTGGAAGCTTATAGGTCAGACTATAGCCTCCAGTTCTTCGTAGGAGCATAGACAGAAGGTTGGCAATAGATTTTTTTAGGACCCAGTAAGTACTTTCAATTTTGGCCCACCCTACTCAGATAAGTGTTGCAGGCAGTGTAATCAGCAGGTTCATCATACCTGTGTTTTTTTGAGCTGCCCTAAAGTGGAACAATTTCAGGCCCTGATAAGGAAGACCATTAAACAAGTCCTTGAAATAGACTCCCCCACAGATACAACACTGTATATGGTGTCTACTCCAGGCACAGGTTATGTCAAAAAGCAAATATTATCTGTTTCTGATACTTATTGCGAGTATGTCTAAAGCCATTACACAAAAATAGCCACATGCGATGCCTCCTACTGTTACTCAATGATTAGACAACTGTAGATTATTATTGAGGATGGCATGGATGACAGCCAGGATTAGAAATTTGGTAGAAAAGATGAAATCCTGATGGATGCCCTTTTTTCACTACACTGAGTTTGTAGAGCAGACAGGGATCATGAAAGAATTAATACAGTTAACGGGTGTCTGATCTTGTATAAGCATGCAACTTCTATACACCTATCCCACTAGAGGATGAGTGTTTTTTTTTTAATCTAGTAACTAGAAGCCTTAACTGTCGTGGTTGGAAATGTGCACACCAATGGATTATTTGTGTATTTATTGTTCCTGTTGTTGGCATTTTAAGTATTACTGGACATGTAGTTTGTTGGTCCTGTGTGGTGATTTTCAAGTTTAAAGAATTAGAATAAACTTCTATTGCAAAAAAAAAAGCAATTATAGGACAGCAATAAGTTGATAGTTTGACAATAGAGAGAATCAACCTGTTTGGTTTAAAGCAATAGTAGGGGATGCAATGCTGGAACAAATAACAAAGGGTTTTCTAGCACTCTTGTTGGAAATGCTGAACTGAGGACAAGGAACAGAAATAATAACATATTCATTAAATGTATTATAGATGGTCCCCAGGTCATTAACATAATGTAGGTACCATCTAACAAGATAGACTCATTTGAAGTCCAATGGTTTTCAGACTCAAGAGACTCGAACAGGTTCCAGAAGTCTCTGGGGTTAGAGGAACATGTTTTTGATCATTTATCTTTCAAGAATTTGGCCTTAGCTAGACAAATAACCACCAGATATTTGTTTCTTAGCAAATGGTACAGATGCCATTTTTCTTTTTTGTTTGTATACCTCTTATCTAGGCTCTGTTCTTTGGTTTGTGCTGCTTAGACAATGCAAGAGATTAGGAGGGGATATTGGAATTTTTTACCTTCTCTGATTAGTCTAGACATAATTACAAAGGGACAGGACCTAATTTGTAAAAAAAAAAAAAAAGAAACAAGTATTCACTAATGGTAAATGGATAGAAAATGTATTTTTCTACAGGAATAAACTTTAGAACTGTGAAGCCCTATTTAGCAAAGTTGTCCTGTACAAGGTTACAGTTACAAAATACTACAGAATTTATACATAAATCTGTTACATAAATTATATTAACAAGCTACAAGACAGACCAGTACATTAGAAAAATTACATGTTGTTTCACAAAGACTAATGGGGCAAACACACTAATTGTATACACCACAACCAATTATATAATCTAGATAACCAAGCAGAAATTATATGTTAGATGAATATGTGTTATCAACTAAGTGCACCACCTGATAAATTTAACCAGTGGTAGATGTCAAAATCACTTATAAATCTCAGACACATGTTCAGATTTTTAGTTATTTCTAGCATTATTGGTCTTTTAAATCTGGTCCAGGTATCTTTGTTATGCGTATGATCTCTTCCTGTTTCCCCGGGGATTTGTGAAGCGTTTTTCTGTGTTTGTTTACGTTATAATGTTAGATGCTGTTTTTCCACTTATGAGTTATTGTATATTGACTTGCTTTGCCTGACTTGTCATTGCCTTGTACCATTCTCTGTAATGTATTCTATAATGTACTCTCCTGGGTCATGCTTGAAAATAGGTATTTGCCTAGTGTACTTACCCAGCCAACAAAAACTAAATAATAAAAAAGTATTCCTCACATTGGGCTCTATTCAACAACCTACATAGCATGCTATGCATTGTGTATATTCCCTTCATACACCATGACATGTGAAGCATGTGCACAACCGGCCTAAGAGGTATGCACAGCCAGCTTACAAAGCTTATACAGGCATAGTGCCTGCACACCACAGGGGCGTGTCCCATGAGGGTATGTCAAACAGGCACATACTGAATGTTTGGCGTAACATGTGTACAATGCTGATTGTACTGAAAAGGAATGTACAAAAAAAAAAACTAAAGTGATAGCAGTGAGGAGGCTGGCAAGTATAGGCCAGTCAACCTGATATCAGTGGTTGGAAAATTAATGAAAACACTGCTTAAGGAAAGGATTGTGGAATATCTTGAATTCAACAGGTTACAAGATCCAAGGCAGCATAGATTCACAGGATGGAGGTCATGCCAACAAATCTGATAGATTTCTTTGACTGGGTGACCAAGGAATTAGATCAGGGAGGAGTGGTAGATGTGGCCTACCTAAATTTCAGTAAAGCTTTTGACACCGTTCCACATAGGAGACTAGTAAACAAACTGCATGGCTTGGGGTTGGTAACAAAGTGGTAAACTGGGTAAGAACCTCGTTAGGAGTTAGGGAATAGGGGACAGAGGGTAGTGATTAACAGAGTTTGCTTTGAGGAAGGGAGGGTTACCAGCAGGGTACCTCATGGTTCAGTGCTGGGACCGGTCCTCTTTAATTTCTTTATGAGACATTGCAGAAAAGCTGAAAGGAAAGGTCTGCCTCTTTGCAGATGACATCAAGACCTGCAACAGGGTGGACACTCCAGGGGATGTGGAAAGGATCAGTAGTAATCAGAGAAAACTAGAGGAGTGGTCAAGGGTCTGGCAGCTAGGTTCTATTGCAAAAAAGTGCAAAATAATGTACTAGGGGCACAGAAACCCAGAAGTGAAGTACAAAACAGGTAGTATGTTATTGACAACTACTAAGCAGCAAAGAGACATGGGGGGTTTTCATATCAGATGATCTAAAGGTGGCCAGGCAGTGTGATACAGCAGTTGGGAGATGGGATGCTAGGGTGCATAATAAGGGGTATCACCGGCAGAAAGAGGGGAGTAGAGTTACTCTTGTATAGATCACTGGTAAGACCACACTTTGAGTACTGTGTCCAGTTCTGGAGACCACATATCAGGAAGAAAATAGACAGAGGTGGTCCAGAGGAGGGCAACCAAAATGATGCAGGGATTGCATCAAAAGCCCTGTGAGGACAAGCTAAAGGACCTCAGTATGTACATGATGGAATAGAAGAGGGAGAGGGGGGGATCTGATAGAGACTTTTAAATACTTCATGGGGTAGACAAGGTACAGGAGGGAAGTATTTTTCAGAAAAAAAGGTGCTCTAGAACAAGGGGCATACTATGAAGCTGAAAGGGGTAGGTTCAGGAGAGATGTGAGGAAGTACTTCTTCATAGAAGGAGTGGTGGATTCCTGGAACAGCCTTCCAATGGAGGTGATGGGGGTGAAAACAGTGGTGGAGTTCAAGAATACTTCGGTCAGGCACAAGGGAATTGTAGTGGTAAGGAAAGGATGGGGGGGGAGAAAGAGCTGTAGATCAATTAGGGTCTGCTGCCAGAATAAAGATAGGGTAAAATAGCAGATGGCCCTTACCTGTTGTCAGATTCTGTTTCTATGTGCACAAGCTGCAGTATAATTACACCAGGCAGACCCCTGCTTAAACCACTCAATATGCCCCCAACAGCCCCATCCCACAAGGATGGTCCTGAACAGGCACTGCATCCGGCCCCTGCCACCCACACACATGCCACACATGCCCTGGGTGTGTAGGGATATGTAGCATACACTCATCACAGACAGGAGTCATGGGGGAAGTACAGCAGATCATGTGCACTATGGGAATGCCCAGATGGGTACATGATGTAACAGTGACTGAAACAGAGACCATCCCATAGTGCATTGTGTCCCTGACATAGGCAATGCTACCCCATTGTCAGGTAGTGCATCCATGAGCTGCTAGTATCTGGCTGTTGCTGACTTCAATGCATCCCCCATACCAGTGTTCGAACCCCACCATCATTGATATACAGTATGCCACTGAGCATGCCACATTCACCCCCCCATGTCCCCAGTTGGTCCACAAACACAGTCCCTGATCTCAGTGGGCCCCACTGGTTCACCAACAGAATACAGAACATGTAACAACAAACCATTCCCAACAGCAAAGATAGTGTGTGTGAGGTATGCATATGGGGTACATCAGTTAGGAGCCCAAAGGAACCCAGTCCCAAAACAGCACACAAAACCATACTAAATGTCATAACAGCGATCACCGTTATAGTGAGTGTGCATCGCCATAAAACCAGAATGGCGATATACACTCCCAGCAAAGACATGAGGGTGAAAACACATGTTTTTTTATGTGGGTGCTGTGCCCCCCACACACACCCATATAAGTCTTTAACCCTTGCACCCCTGTAACTGAAGATTCTCAACTCCAGGGGGGTGCATGTTATGGAAGGGGTGAAACTTGTAAAAAAAAAAAAAACACTCCCACCTGCAAAATGCAAACTATTGTGTGCCTCCCTAGCCCCGAAGCCTGCACCCTCCCCACTATAGCCAGCCACCCTCACCACCACACCACATGACCAGATGGGCAGCTTCTCACCACACTACCTCCCACATACCTTCTATCCTGTTACATTCCCCTTCCTGTCCTTCCAGGCACCTTGTTCTCTGCCCATTGCTACCCTTTAAAGGTAGCTCACATAATGAGCACTGAACTTGAGTCGCTCATATTCGAGTCGCTCAAGTTCAGTCACTGTTCTGATGGGTTACTCTACAGTTCTACCATCTGCAAATCTAGATAGAAGAGTTCACCCATCCACACATTCCCAATGTGAGAAACAACATGAGATATTGTGCTTTGGAAATGGGACAGTGCAGAACATTGCGGTTAGCCTGCTACCCGTAAAAAACAAAACCGCTCTGCACTCATGGAACTTGACAAATCAAAATGAAAACTCAAGGAAATACTGTGATTTTTACCAGTTTATTTTCAGAGCCACCATGTGGATAACAGTCCAGTTAGGACACTGAGCCCCAGCACTTCAAACCTATCTGGGTCTTTGTCAACAAACATCAGAAGCATACACCTTTCAAGTAATGCATTTAAACTGATATGCACAAACTTATACAACCTTAAATATTCATTACAGCCAAATTAAAAAAAATACAACATGATATGACATTCATTCTTTTTAAGAGGTGTTAATTAAATATTACAAAGGAACAAGAGTTATGTCCTATCTAGTAAAGGATATGTATATTACATTTTACCTATATTTTATCTTACAAAATTAAGTAGGAATTTCTTCTACTCCAACTATTACTTCATTAATTATTATTGTAAAAAACATATAACAAATTCCAAAGATGTATATTGACAGAACTTAAGATGGGCTGAGTTTGCACTCAGAAACTGGAGGTCAAAGGTCAAGCAGCAAAATAAATTTGTTCATGGTAATTTCCTACTAGAACTCTTTTATGGTGCAGATGTCTAAAGATTTTTAATGAGAAGAAATCAGCAAGTGCTGGAAAACCAGCAGCAATAATAGAAGGCCAGTAGTAATATAACAAGTACTTTGGGTTGGTGGTGGGAGAGGAAAGAGGGATGCAGGATAGCACAGATATGGGTGGGGTTGCAGAAATAGAGAATGGCATAACAGTGGAAGTGAATGAATACCCTTTACTCTTTTTTGTTATACAGTAGATCTTAAATGGGATGCAGGAGGATCTCCATTCAGGTCTTATGTGGAGGCTTACAGGGCACAGGTAGTCTATGCTAACTGGGTGTAGTTAGTAATGTTCTTAGTAACAGAAATAACAGATTTACTTCCAAATGAGCAATACTGAACTGTACCTGGATAAACACTTGCGTTTAAAGGGACACTGTTAACCCTCTTATGCATCAAAGTGTCCCTTGTTTAAAAATACACCTTTTATGACTGCTAACATTCTGTAAAGACTGCTGATGTAGCTAGTAGTTTGATTCTGATTGTTTTCTTTTAAAAAGTGAAAAACAGACTGCCCATCATACTGGTGTTACCACACCAAAACAGGTTTGTTCTCATTCCTTGATCAGCTCCCACTGCATCTTTCCTGGACTTAGGAACACCCCCAACACAGTCTAACCACTCGTGATGCAGTGGAAGTTTAGGTGGCTACTGCCTCATGAGTAACTGCACTGTTTGGGGTGCTTCTGATGTTTAAAAAATATTCGAGAAGAATAGATGCAGGATTTGAATCAAATCAAAGTTGTTTATAAATACACACTGACATGCATTTCAGTTCTACTAAACAAGGAGACAGACAAAACAACCAGTAACAACAATGAATTTTAGAGAAGGTAAGCAATCAAAAAGCGTGGGTTTTTAACTAGAAATAATATGTTGCAAAACAGGTTGACAGCGTCCCTTTAAAACTGTGTTTTCAGTTCTTTTCCTTTGATGGACAAAATTCTGTACAGTTCTCTTCATGGAACCAGTAATTTGGAGTCCTGACTATGTCACAGTTTGCATAAATTATTCCAAGCATGAGTTATTGTCCTATAAGAACCATGCTAGAGTTCTGTGCACAAACCATGACACAGTTAAAACTCCAGCTCACTGGCTCCATGAAGAGAACTGTAACAGAATGCTGCCCATAAAGACAAAACAATGCAAAATGCAGTTTTCCACATCACTTTTTTTATTCAGGTACAGTTACTCATGGACCATTTAGGCTTATGGATATCATTTCTGTAAAAGATAATATTATAAATAACTGGCAATTAGAAATGATTTCCCATCCTTTTTAAAGTGCTTCATAGGGATTTGGGCCGTGTTGTCATTAAGCATTCACAGCTAGTCTGGTTCTCTATTACAGCAGTCTCTGAAAGAGACTGAAAGAAAGAAAAGATAGAAAATTAATGTTTGAATCCATTTAACAATACTTCAGTACTAATACAGAACTGATGCAGTCCAATAATAACAGCAAATTAATAAAAATGGCGTAAAGTCTATTTCTTTGTTAAGGCCATATACGTAGGTAGTATTTAGGGTTACAATCCATTTTGTCTCCTTTTGGAGAAGTGTATGTAATCTGTCTCTACCTCTAGGGTGTCTTGGAACTTGTTCAAGAGTCATGTATTTCAGACAGTCTGGTTCTGAATTATGTTTTATAAGAAAATGTGCTCCTGTGGTATTAACCTGGTTGTGTTATTTAAAGCCCTAATTTGTTCTTGTATCCAGATTTTTACCAGGCTGATTGTCCTCCCTATATAACACAAACTGCAAGAACACCAGCAAATATGGACAACAACTGGAACTGTGTAAGTGATAAATTGTCTTATCTCTGTATGTTAGTTGTTACTATTGTACTTACTGCCTGGGTTTGTATACTTGCAAGTACTGCACGTTCCACATTTGAAAAACCCTTCAGGCTTTTTTTGTAAGCCAATTCAAACCTTCTCCTTTTTCCATAGGAACAAAGTGACTATTTACCTAATCTGTCACCAGTAGTTCTACCCTTGCTGAAAGTTACCCTTGCAATATTTGTTATTAAAATAGGGTCAGTAATTGATATTGGCCATAATTTGTGCACCAAACTTCCCAAAAGTACAGACAGGCACAAAAAAGGAACAGCACTTACCAACTAGCAAAAGAAAGTGAATTTATTACAAAGCCGATGTAGGCATCAGGTACAAAAAACCCTGGTGCTTTGCGGCACTCCACCACTTTATCAAGGGGGGCTGGGGGCTGATGCAGTAGCAGAACGCTATGAATCACTGGGGATTTTTGTACCTGATGGCTATGTCTGCTATTAATAAATTCACTTTCATTTACTATTTGGTGAGTGTTGTTCCTTTTTTGTGCCTGTCCACATTTCAAACACAAACCAAGCAGTAGTAATAACTTTTTTTTTTATTCAGTGATATACAATCAGGCAATATTGCCTATTCACAAGTGTATTTCTGTTTCATAAAGTTACTACAAATGTTCATACATAAAGACAATATTTTCAATAATATACATGAAATGTTAAAAAACATCAAGATAATAACTTCCATCTGATTTTAATAGTTTTGTAAGAATGGGGGATTTCTTCACTGGGGGCAATCAAGGACCTTCCAAGGTTTTGAAGACTGGGGTTTTACAGAGCCTAGCATGTCTCTGCTTACTGCCAAAGGTCATACAGACTTTTTATTTTTTTGCTTTAAATGTGACTAGATTAGAGCAGAGTCAGCACTGGACACTATTCAAGTCACACTGCAGTGTCACTTCCATCTTGGGGACTGAGGCATTTAAGGTAAAAATGTAGCACTGCCTGTGTACCTGTATATGTGCAAGGAGACAAAGAACGAAAAGAGGTCAAAGAGAAAGGAAGCTTTACCCTGGTCATACACTGATACCAGGAGGCCCTGATTTACATAATCACTAGCTCTGAACATTTCTAAGTGTATGTTTAATGTAAAAAGCTTTACATTTTATCTAGTTGATGTGATTGACTAAATTAATCACAATGGTGATCTGAGCTAGAACTCACAGAAGCAAGACAAGCACTTCTGCAAAAGTACTTCTCCAGATGGTTCTTATTTTCCTGTCACTTCAGATCTGCTGAATTGGGTACTTCAGAAGATATGCTCAGCTAGACTGCCCCAACCATACAACCTGTGAGAAACCTATGGGGAAGAAAAGATACTGAGGGTTTGTGCCAAGGCTGCCGTGTACTGACCAAATGGAGACCACAGGATTAGTTAGACACAAGACACAACCTTAGAGTAATGATTTGAACAACAGTTTATAGTAAGCAAATTGGGAAACCTTTGACAGTACTGACTATTCTGACAGTACTAGTAGTAGTAGTAGTAGTAGTAGTAGGGGAAGTATTATTTCATTTACTGAGTGCCCATTCCCAGGGGCTCAGGTTGCTTTACAAATATAAAACAAAATTCAGATAAAGTAAACAATATGGTAACATTACATTTTATTTATTTATTTATTGAGAAATCGGAATTACAACCCTTTGAGTCATAGACTCTTTTGCAAAGGCTCCTCATCAGAATATCATAGTATACAGACAATACAGAGAGAATTAACAAGGTGCATAAAACAATCAAATTAGTATAGTACAAACGGAATAATGGAGAAAAGAATAACATGCTCATATAGAATCTGTGGGTAGAGACAACCCAGAGTTGAGTAAGACCAGTAAAATGCAGTAATATGACATTTGTACCATGATACTAAATACATATGACATTTGTACCAAAATAGTAAATACATACAGTGTTGATGCAGAAGGTAGACTTTTACCATAATAGTAAATACATACAATGTTAATAAGAAGGTACACTTGCTGAGATACGGAGCAGATTACACAGTACAATTATATCATACGTAATAAGTTGGGGGGAGAAGAAGACAGGAGCTGTGACAGTGGAGAGATGCTAGTTGTAGTCACAGTTCAAGCTCTCCAAGAGAAATTCACTGAGGGTGGTTTTGAAGGGGCCAGTCTTAGTCATGGCAGAGACTGTAGCAGGTAAGCCATTCAGTCAGTATGGGGGCCTATGAAAAAAGGCTCTTTGACCCATGGATGTCCTGCAGTAGGGAACCAAGAGGGTGGCCTTGGAGGTACCCCTGGAAGCCCTTGTCAGGGGGGAGGGCTGGATATGGTTTGTAGTCCAGGTGGAGAGAATTTACACTGAATTTTCTTGGCCATGAGACAGGTGTGATATTTAAGATGGCATTCAAAGTTTAGCCAGTTTGAGCAAGTGTAGAGCTCACACGTGGGTGTATCTATCAGTCTGTCACCGGATGACAGGCTTTGTTCAGTGCAGTCTTTATTCAGCTTAGGGCAGTGTTGTCTGCAGAGCCATAGAACACAATCCCATAGTCCAGTACTGAGAGGACCGAGGATGACACAGCCAGGCAAAGCGCATCAGGGGGCAGTGTTTGTGCCAGTACATAAGTCCAATGTTGACACTGATGGTGGTGCAGAGGAGGTGAATATGTGCACGATAGACAGGGAGCAGTTAAGGGTAATACCCAGGTATTTGAATGAGTTAACCTGCTCAAACGGGGAACCTTGGGAAGCGTGGACAAGCAAAGTAAAGTCACTGAGTGGGTTCTGGCAGCAGGAGAAGATCATTGCCCTGTTTTTTTTTATAGTTTAGAACTAGAAAGCGTGTGTGCATTTGTTATCTTTGGCCAAGGTTTATTCTGTCTTCCATAATTTGGATCTGTTTTTGAGCCCAAGTTTAGCTCTGCTGCACTTGCCTTTGCTGTTCAGCTGCTGGGCTACTGGCTCCCGATGACATCAATATAGGGCAGAGGAGTGACTTACACTGTGCAGTACAGTGTAGTTGTGGCAGTTTCGCAAGGGAAAACTACCAGTATTAGGTGCGCATACTGTGCTTCCCCTTCCCCAAGACACCCTGTTAGTAATACATTATGCCAAGATCCAAATGCCTTGTCAGTATGTTTTTTTGTAAAATTTATTTACTTCTGCCTCTGTAACAAAACATGGGGACTGAGAGAAGATTGAGTTGCTGTCAGCACCTTTCCCAGTCCTTTTGTACTCTGAGTAAAACTTAACAAACAATGAGCACTTTCTGTATTGTCAAGTACTTTACATTACAGATATGCTGCCCTTCTTTACTTCTTCACCTTTTATTTAAATAATGCTGCCCAGGGGTTGTCCCAAGGCTCTCCCTTAGTAATCAGAGCCCAGTGACAAAATATCCCCCCCCCCACATCTTTTATGTAAATAATGCTGCCCAGGGGTTGTCCCAAGGCTCTCTCTTAGTAACCAGAGCCCAGTGACAAAAATACCCCCATGCTGCTCATGTGAAGTTTTCCCCTGACCAAAGATAACTGTGTCTCTCTCTGCCTTCTCACCAGAACCATCTCTCCTTCTAGGTCTAGCAACCTTGCCACCCTGGCTACCAAGACCCTTGAAATTTACCGTGCAGTAAGTCCATACGTCTAGTTATATGTGAACCAATGTTTATGTAACTCCAACCACCTGAGGGACAGGACACAGAAGATGGTGTTGGGGAATTTCTCCTCACTCCTAGTGTCACTGCCCTGTAGTGTTCCCCAGGGCTCAGTCCTCTTGTTCATGCTGTTTACAGTGTACATGTTGTCCCTGGGAGGGATCATTAGATGGTACAGTCTGGGATTTTGCTGTTATGTAGATGATACCCTTAATAAGTGCTTGGCTGAGATCCAGGACTAGAAGTCATCTTGCTGGTTGAAGCTCAAACCTAACAATTCTGAGGTGTTGGTGGTTGAACCAGATCATAGAGGGAGAATGGAGGCTGCCAAGAATGAGACCAGGCTTTAGCTTATCTTGTCCAGATTTGTAGCTGCCACTAAGGTGACACATCCAGGGGTAATCCTAGATGATAGGCTGATTTTGAGGCTCAGATGTCAGCTGTTGCCTGGAATGGCTTTTACCATCTGGGAAACATCAGATGTATTAGATTCCTTATCCTCCTGGGACATGGTGACACTGGTGAAAGTGTCTGTGACATCTTGGCTCAAATACCATAACACTCTGTACCACAGGGTCAGTAGGGGTATACTGCAGTGCCTGCAGTTGGTGCAGAACGCAGCTGCTTGGCTGCTGATTGGCCTTTCAAGGTTGGGTTATGTCTACCCAAGGTTGCCCGAATTGCACTTGCTGCCAGTTAGTAGTAGCAGTAGAAGAGTTTATTTATTTTGGGCACCCTTCCCCACAGGCTCAGGGCACCCTTACAAAGTACAAAAGACAAACAGCATAAGAACATACACAAAGCTAATAATATAATAAATATGAATATCATTAAATTCTAACCCTTAAAATTCAAATCAATTCCTAAGCTCTATAGCAGATTAGATATGTTCCTCAGGCCCCAAAGGCCTGATGGAAAAGGAATGTTCTTAAGTGCTTTCTAAATACCTCAAGGAATGGCTCCTCCTGGAGGTATCCTGGTAGCGAGTTCCAAAGGACTTGGCGGCCACCTCAAATGCCTGGTCCCCGGAAGATTTCAGCCTTGCTCTGGGGACCTCCAGGAGGGCCTCCCTACTGATCTGAGAGAGTGACTCTGGGTGTAGGGATGTAGAAGCTCCTTTAGGTAGCCCAGACCCAACCAGAGTAGGGCCTTATAGGTTAAAAGACCTACTTTAAAGGCAATGCACCAGCAAACTGACAGCTAGTGCAGTTCATGCAGCACTGGTGTAATATGACTGAACTTTGACTGTCCCATCAATAGCCAGGTGGCCATGTTCTGCAGAAGCTGTAGGTACTGCATTGCACCTCCTGTGACCCTGAGGTAGAGTGCATTACAGTAGCCAAGCCTTGAGGTGCAGAACACATGTACCAGTGTGGCCAGGTCATCAGGGGAATAAGGGATTTAATTTGGGCAATGTTTCAGAGATGGTAAAAAAACGGTCTGGACCATAGCTTACACCTGCGCTTCAAGTGTCAGCTTGTTGTCCAGAACAATGCCCAAATTCCTCACCTTAGAGAAGGCCTCTAGTTCTGTTGGACCAATAAAAAGCCCTAACTCTTCCCCAGAGGTCCCCAATCCCCCCCTTTGACCCGGCTCAGTGACCAATACTTCAGTCTTCCCCAGGTTGAACCCTAGCCAGTTTAACAATGTCCAAGTCTGGATTTTGGACAAGCACTGATTCAGCACATTGACTGCATCACATCTTCCAAGTGTGAAGGACAGGTAGGGCTGAATATCATCAGCATAGCATTGAAAACTCAGCTCACACTGCCTTAGGACCTCATCCAGGGACAGCATGCGTACGATGAACAACATGGGGGAGAGGACAGAGCCTTGGGGTACTCCACAGGGCAGGGCCACCTGGGCTGAGGAATAATTCCCCAGTACCACCCTCAGGGACCTGCCCTGAAGGAAGGACTCGAACCAACTGATGACCTTGCCTGTGAGTCCAATGTATTCCCTCAGCCTGTCCAACAGTATCAAATGCTGATGAGAGATCAAGGAGAATGAGAATTGATCACTCTCCTTTATCCCTTGCCCTGAGCAGAGTGCTGTGATGTTGGCAGCATCTCACCTTTTGCCATGCTGGTGTCCCAAGTTCATGAACAAGCTGAGTTTGCTGGGGGATGGCTGTGGGGGGGGGGAGAGGGCTGGGAGAGGATTGAGCAGTCGCCTGGCAGCTCTTGTCTCCTGGACTGGGCTGGTGGGCTGTCCCGGCTCTTGCCTGTATCAGGTGGAGGTCTGGTAGTAGTGTCATTGCTTGGCAGGCAGACACAAGTCAGGTGGATGGAAGGGGCTAGCAGTTCCAGAATGCATGAGCACCTCCAGGCACATGCATCCTCTGTGTTTGCCATAGCTTCAGGAGGGAGAAAACTATGAAGGAAAATGAAAGGGCTTCATGAAGCCCTGCCCGAGGGGCCACTGCCTGCTCTGCCTCCCCCAATGGGGTGAGAGGGACATCTTGCTGAGAGTCTTAGGGGAGGGAGGATGGCCCTCTCCCACTTGCCCCACTACAGGGGGAAATCTGCAGGAGAAGTACCCACCCCAGAAGGAACAAGGCAGTCAGGCCAGCTGATAGCATCTGGGGACAGGGCTCAAGAGCTGCCTGGCCAGCCATGAAAATAAACACCTTTATAAAAGACATTACAGGACAAGTCCTCAACTCCTGCTACAACATGGCTGATAGCTACCGTTATATCACATCAGATGAAGCTTGAGGATGCATACACATGACAACAACAGCACATTGGTGGTTGGTGTGTTCGACTGCTGCCACGGTCTGCGTCCAGATGACTCAGTAGATCGCTTTATGTGGGAGGGTGGTGAGCACTACAACAAGAAGAGAGATTTTAGCAGTTAAAGAGGGAATTGCTTGTTTCAAATAGTGATATTCACAAAGGGGGCTCTACTTGATTAACTGGAGCTCGCTTTGTTTTACATCCTTTAATTTTATGGTAGGATCTCATCCTGATTACAGCGTCCATGTTGGACCCGCTTCATTTTAATTCCTTCAAGGTACACACCGGTTAGCTCTATTTGATTTAACTCGGGCTCAGCTTGATTTTGAATACAATTATACAACTACCAGAGCTAGGCTTGTTGTAATATAGAAGGGTAACCTTGGTGTTGTGCTGCGGGGAAGGGAATCACTCTCGGAGGGTTCCAGAGCAACAGGACCTACTGGATGCCAAAGTTTGCTGGACTGAGCTGGAGGAAATAGGCAATAAAGGCTAGACATGATATCTAAAGGACAGTGCTTCTTGTTTTTAAGTGCCTATGTACCTTTTCACACTGAATACTGTGCTAGATGTGCTTTTCCTTTCTTTGTGTTCTAGGTACATGGAATACTGTGTTAGGAGTGATTTTTTTCCTTACCTTGTGTATAGGTGCCCTGATACACTGAATATCGTGCAATAGGGGAAGTACATATTTTACTTTATTTTGTGCTCTAAGGGCCTTGTTACATTGAACTCTGTACTGAACTAGGGGTGAGGGATGGGGTTGGAGTTGCTCCCTAGAAGGGCTGATTGTTTTTCACTGGGCTGCTGATGCTGGTAGCTATACATGTGAGGGAGGGGATAAGGTGTACCAGGGAGAAGGGGGGGAGTGAAAGGCAGAAGCAAAATGGATGCAATTCCAATATTCGAGAAGCAGGAGAGTAAAGATGGAGGTAGTGTATAGGCCACCGTCTCACTTGGAGGACTTGAATAGGGAACTAATGGAGCAGATAAGGAGGGTCAGTGGGAAGGGTAACACCATGATTGTGGGGTATTTCAATATGCCAGGGGTAGATTGGAGCACCCCAGCCACCTCCAGTACCAGGGAGCAGGTCCTCCTGGAGACTTTCCAGGACAGCTTCCTGGAACAGATGGTAAAGAAGCCAACCAGGTTAGGAAACATTCTGGACCTTGTGCTCACTAATGAGGAGTTTGTCAGAGAGCTGGGGGTGGAGGATCCGCTGGCAGGGAGTGACCACCACACAGTGTGGATCTCACTTAACATGGGCAAGGGCTGCAGGAACATGGAGCACGGTGTTAGACTTCAGACGAGCTGACTTTGGCAGGATGAGGGACAGTTGCCGGGCACTTTGCCAGCAACCACCCACAGATGGATGCTAACCAGAAGTGAGAAACTATCAAGTTAGGGCTTACAGAGGCCACTAACTCTTGTACAAGGACACAAGACAAAAAAGCTAGGTTCAAGAAACCAAGCTGTTTAAGCAGGGAGGTGTTGGAAAGGTAAGGGTAAAAAGAGTTGTTCAGAAAACGCTTGGAGCATTGATTTTAGGGTATCATTAAACCTTTCTACAAGCCCAGTGACTTGCAGGTGATACAGTGTCATGCATCTGTGCACCACCCCACACTTCTCCCACGAACACTTCATCAGATCTGACATAATGGAACCCCCTCAATTGGTGATAACCTCCTGCTGGAACCCAACACGGGAGAAAATCCCTAGCAGGGCATCTGTCACTTTGTCTGTCCTCATCGAGGACAGGACAACTGCCTCTGGGTACCGGATGACATAATCCACCACTGTTAGGATAAACCCCTTCCTGGAGGAGCTGGGGGTATTCAAAGGCCCCACAATATCCATTTCTACCCTCTGGAATCGCTCCTCCACTATGGGCAAGAGAATTAGAGTGGCTTGGGTTTTATTACCTGCCTTCTCTATTTCTTGGCACTGGTGACAAGGTCTGCAATATTCCTTCACCTGCTGGGTGAAGTTGGGCCAATAGAAATTCTGGACCAGTCACTGCATAGTGCGTGCGATTCCCAGATGTCCAGACATGGGGATATTATGAGCAATCTTGAGCAACCGCTCACGGTACCCCTGGGGAACAAGCTGCCTGCCCATCACCCCTCCCTCTGTCCTTACGCCCTGCGTATACAACAGTCCATTGTCCTAACACACTCTATGTCTTCCGTCATCTCCCTGTGTCCCATCAGATTCTGCACAACACCTCAGTCTCTCTAAACTAGGGTCATTTTTCTGAGCAGCTGCACAATCTTTACATATTCCCAAGGCACGGGACAGGTCCCCTTCAGTTTCTAAACTAGGGCCCCTAACTCTAGCATCAGGGCATTCAGGGTCACTGCCATCCCTAGCTCTCTGACCACTGGTTACCCCTCCCTCCTCAGAGTAACCTTCTGTAGCTGTTTTGATAACTGCTACCTGGGGAATTTTTGCCTCCCTTTCACTATTCTCCATGTCAGAAGACACAGGCTAGGGAACCAGCCTCCCAGTGTTTTCCACAGGGTCTTCTATGGAGTCCAGGGAACCACAGTTGGCCTTTGCCATCTGACAGTGGGTAACCACACACACCACCCCCTTTTGGAGATTGTTCTCTATAATCACATTCAGGGCAAGCTTTTCTGCCACTGCAACTTTTTGAACAGTCTCTCCTGTCTCACCCTAGTCCAGGAGAACACTAGCAAGTGGCAGAGTTTTCTCCTCCCCAGTGAATCCCCGTACTGTAACAAATTGATTAGGTACAAGCTGTTCAGGCTCAACCAAATCCCCTTTTACCAAAGTAAGGGATGCCCCCGTGTCCCTCAACCCATGGGTTTGCACCCCATTTACAGTAACTGGGTGTATGTGCTCCCTCATGTTTACTGGCATGCTTTCAGGGATACACAGTGCACTCACCTCTGTTCAAGCACCACTTTGTGCACTCTGTGCCTTTTTAGGACACTGCAAGATGCCCAGGTTGTTTGCAAAGCTAGCATTCATCATTTCTTTTATCAGGCAAATCCTTTCTTTGTAACCTGGGGCTCCCACTTTCTGGGGAGAAAGTGAGGGTTTTAGCTACCCTGAAGGTGCGCTTTTCCCTTTCTGTGCTGCCGCATCTGCCCAACTCCCTTTCAGAGCAGGCCTGCTCCTGGCATAGCAGTCCAAGAGCTTGGCAGCCTCCTGCACTGTTTTTGGATCTCTGTCCTCTAGCCAGGTTTTCAGCTCTGTTTGGCAAGACCAAACAAATTGCTCCAAAAGTGCCACATCCTCAATTTTCTGTACAGAGTCTGCTTTGACCCCCTCCCACCAACACTTCAAAAACTGATGTTGCTTTGTGGCTCCAGTGTTATTGTGATTTTATAGTACATGTATTTGTATATGTTTTATCTGAATTAATACTGTACAGCACCTTGGAATCTTGGAAGGTGCTTCATTAAATAAATTTTATTATTATTATTACTATTGTAGTTCCTCATAGCTCATGTTAGGCCTTCTTCTGAGCTTACAGAACTTAACTCTATACTCTTCAGGTGTCAAGTCATACTTTTTAAGCAATGCAGTTTTAAGTTTCTCATAATCATTACTGTCCTAATTGTCCATGTGACCCAAGGCATCACGAGCTTTACCAGTAAGCAGTGGGGATAGCTGGAAGCTCCAAGACTCTCGGGGGAATTTTGCCTGAATGCATACCTTTTCAAATGAATTTAAAAATGCATCCATATCCTCCCCCTCTTTAAATTCAGCTATCCATTTAGAATTGAACTTGTAATCCAGTCCTGGAGTTCCAGGTTCACCCATGCCACTTACCTGCTCTGGCACTGGTCTTTGGAGTTTTAGGTTCTTCAATTCAATTCAATTCAATTCAATTCAACATCAGTGTCAGTGGCTCAGTAGGTAGCACACTCGCCTCTGAGGCCAGGATATCAGAGGGCTGTGGGTTCAGTTCCCACATCTGGCACTTGAGTTAATATCCCAGTACTGACACTGTAGTGCAGCATGAGAGGGGTGCTGCACTTCTGAGGTGCTGTCTTTCGGATGAGACGTTAAACCGAGATCCCATCTGCCTGGATTGGTGGTAGTTCAAGTGGATGTTAAAGATCCCATGTCACTTATCGAAAAGAATAGGGGAATTTCCCTGGTGTCCTGCCCAAATTTCCTTCATTCACTAAAAATACCACCAACAGCTTAATCTGGTTCAAGGTCAGTTGGCATTCATCTGTATCCCCCTCTCCTGGGTCGTGCCTGAAAATAGGCAGGATTTGTCTAGTGCACTTACCTGGTCAACAAATTTAAATAAAATAAATAAATATTCTCGCTGTCATTCTCAATCCTCTGCCTCTCTCTGAAGCTATTTTTCTCTTTCCTCGGCCTTTCTCTGGCATTGTCTTCCCTGTTTCTCCAGCTCCATCTGGAAATCCTCTATTCAAATTCCAGCTCCATTCTCCTCAATGCTAGCTGCAGCCTGATCCCTTCTGGCTCCAGTGTTGTGGTGACCCCCCCCCCGGTGCTGTGGCTCTCAGCTCTCATTGGTTTCGCTGCCCTCCTCCTAGGGACTGGACACTGCAATGGACTCTGTCACCACCATGTCTAGGGTCTGATTTCTTTCAGTCACTGAGTGTAACCCAAGGTCCTGGGCAGTCACTTGTGCATCAGCTGCCACAAGAGCCTCCACAAGGTGCTGTTTATTTTGCCCCTCGCTCTGGACTCCTCTATCCTGGCACAACTGCTTCAGGTATTCCGTAGTGTACTCACTGTAGATGGAAGAAAAGAAGAAGAAGAATAATCAGCATTTATATAGCACTTTTCATATACAATGTATCCCAAAGTGCTTTACAAACAATGCTAGACTGGTAGTGAAGTGACTGAATTTGTAGTGGTGGCCATATTGCACATCAACACCCACACACAGCCTGGACAATTGCATGAACCAGTTTTATGGGAAGGTGAATGTTGACCAGGGCACCGGGAATGTCCCCTACTCTTTACAAAGAGTGCCCTGGGTTCTTTTACTTCTACCTGGACACCCACCAGGACAAAACCAGGACGGGTAGAAGGGACCTCGGTTTAACATCTCATCCGAAGGATGGCACACTCCAGCAGTACAACATCCCCTAATACTGCACTCAGATGCCAGCATTTAGGTGCAAGTCCAATCCTGGTTTGGGACGAGAACCCATGACCTTCTGGTCCAGAGACGGATGTGCTACCAACTGAGCCACACTGACACCCTCTTCTTCCCTATCAGCCATCTTCTTCCCTAATTTATGGCTACACTAGCTTGCACCCAAAAAAAATATAAAACAGGTAGGGAACTTAGACTGTAACCAAAATTATATAATTCTTCAAAAAATATATGCCTTGTTTGTGTGTGAAGTGTTACAGTTTATCAATCTGGCACACTGGACTGTTAATGCCTGTGCCACCAAATAACTGAACAGTATGCAAGCAAATCTTTCAGATCCCAGCACTGTGCAACAAGTCTGTCACAAGCCCACTCTTGGGGTCAGGCCTTCTGCTACCACAGTGCCTAAACCTTTAAGTGCAATTCATGAACATGGGACAAACAGGGGCACCCTCCTGTTTGTTTTGGGTCTGAGCAACTACCAGTCTTGAGTCCTGGGGTCAATTACAAACCCTTTTCAGCTAGCATACCGAGGTAACATGTCTAAATATCACACTTTCTTCAGGGAAAGCAGCCCAATATAATTGACCCAGTGGGCATACAGCCAACCTGGGTCACAACCCCCTTCTGACTCAATTGAGACACTAGTATTTTTTTTACCTTGCTGGATCTTTACACAGATGCTTGTTAGCATGGCTGCATATGGTGACATTCTATGCACTTTAACAGTTATGTCAGAATTATCAATACTGTTCCACCATTCACACTCAAAATGAGAAAATGTCTCAGGCAGGCTTAAGGAAAACAAAAAGTTTACTAAAATTAAAAATAGTATATAAATACAGTACATAAAACAGAACATATGTACATAATGATTATAGTCAGAAAAAAATGGAAAATTACAAAACAAAGCACCTTGTAACTGAATCAACTAGTTCTAACTCAGTTTTCAGTTGGCAAATTATTTGGGCTGTTACCTATACTGGCAGAAGTGTCCCTTAGAAGTCCAGAACAAAAAGTGTGTCTTTTCAGCAGGCTTCACCAATATCAAAGATAAAGTCCCACCCTCCTTGTGATGTCACAGCACATGAGGTCACTCTTAGACCTGTAATTAATTTGTAACATGACCAATGCATAACCAAATGCCTCAGCCTACTACCTGTTTGAAGACTGAAAAGATAGCAATATTTTAATGATAAACAATACAGTCTATTTCCTCATCAGAGCATAGTTTATAACAGCATTCCCCTTTGATCTTCAGCAAACCATCTTGATAAGCTATTTCACATAGCTGGTTAAAACCTGACATAGCTCTGCCAAAAGAACAGCTTCCCCTTTGGTACATCATAAAATGCAGCATTCACAACAGCATCCAGTAATCAAAGACCTGGTTTTCCGAGAACAGGGCTTTTATAACAGTCCCAGGATGTGTTGCAGCTATGTGCCAGTTTTACCACAGTCAGTTGTTCCAGAAAGCAAGGGCTCTTGAGTCAGTGGTCAAACCCCTTTAATCAACCATGTTTTTCCCATGGATCTTTTGTCCTTGCTATGTTTCATAAGCAGAAATTCGAAAACATATCTTTATAACAAAATTACATACAAATAGCTGGCAGACGGTTATTCCCAGTACAACTGCCACAGGGGATGGGGGGTAGGCACAGGGGGAGTGGGGATAACAGATGGGAATATCCCAGTGGCCAGGGTACTGGAAGGCCTAAAACCCCTGCATGTGGATAAAGCACCTGGCCCAGATGGTATATACATCCTCGGGTACTGGAGGAGTTGTCTGAGGTCCTGGCAGATCCAATAGCAGACTTATTCAATACCTCTCTGGGAACAGGGTGCATACCCAAGGGCTGGAGGATGGCACACGTGGTGCCCCTCCACAAAAATGGACCCAAGGATGAACCAGGCAACTATCAACCAGTCAGCCTTACATCCATTGTGGGGATGCTAATGGAGATGGACCATAAGGAAAGGTTGGTGACCTTTCTAGAAAGTAATCATCTCCAGGATGGAAGGCAATATGGGTTTGTCTCTGGCAGATCCTGTCAGACCAAACTGGTTGATCTTTATGACTGGGTGACTAGGGCACTTCACTAGGGCCATGTGGTGGATGTCCTGTACCTGTATTTCAGCAAGGCCTTCAAATCTGTGCCACAGAGAAGCTGATTAGCAAACTGGGATGCCAGGGAGCAGGGCAAAAATGGAGGAATGGGTCAAGAACTGGCTGCATGACAGGTAGCAGAGAGTAGTGGTGGGAGGGGAACTCTCATCTTCAAGGGCCGTAATTAGCAGAGTTCCACAGGGCTTGGTACTGGGCCCAGTGTTGTTTGGCATTTTCTTTGCAGAAATGTCACATGGCATTAAGAACAGGATTAGTCTTTCTGAGGATGACATGAAGATCGGTGCGGTGGTAGCTGAGACAGTAGGGTGGCAGGGGCTACAGGATGATCTGGCTAAACTTGAGTGCTGGTCAGACACATGACAGCTGGGGTTCAATGCAAAAAAGTGCAAAGTCATGCACTTGGGAGCAAGGAACCAAAGGAATTATCATCAGCTGAGGGTATGGCTAGCCATTACAGAGGAGGAGAAAGAGCTTGGGGGTGATAACAGGGCAAATGAACCACTCAGCACAATGTAGAAAAGCAGCAGCTAAAGCTGATAAGATGCTGGGGTGTATTGCTAGAGGAATCCCCCCTCCAAGAGAGGGGGCATAATCCTGCCACTATACAGGTCATTGGTGAGGCCACACTTGGAATACTGCATGCAGTTCTGGTGCCCATACATAAGGAAAGATGTTAAATTGCTGGAGGGGGTCCAGCAAAGAGCAACAGAGATGATCCTGGGGATGGAAGATAGACCCTATGAGGAGAGGCTGAGGGAGCTTAACATGTATTTCCTAGAGGAGAGGAGGGATAGAGGGAATGTGATAGAAACCTTTAAGTAAGGGCCAGCCCGCTGGTGCAGCAGTAGGATTTCCGTCTGCGCCGCCAGCGACCCGGGTTCGAGAATGGACTCGGGTCACTGGAGGGCCAGCCGGGGGAGAAGGATTGAGCGTCCCTTTGCTGCTCTCCTTCTTCAGGAGGGAGGAGGGTTGACTGTCTGGTGCACTCGTGACACCCGGCGGAGGCTGGGTGCATCGCTCATGCATGAGACGCCACTGCAACTCAGGGGCGGGGCAGACACTGGTCATCATTGCACATCCCCGGCCCTGCTTAGAGGGGAAAAAAAAGAATCACCGCCTGGGTTGTCTCCTTGAAGCCCTCCCCCTGGGCTTCAATCAGCCATGATTTCCCCAAACAGGACCAGTAGTGCGGTGCCATTCAGGGGAGGTGGCGTCGCAACCCCACCCCCTGGGGGGGTAAGCCAGGAGTAACCATGGGGATCACTGTCAGTCACTGGAGGTGGGAGTACAGGGGGGCCATGACCAGGGCTGAGCCTTGACGACCCTGGGGCACAAAAAGTACAGTAAACCGAAAAAGCAAAAAGAAACCTTTAAGTATATGAAAGGCATAAACAAGACTAGTACAGAGGGAATCTTTAAAGTTAAAGGGAAGGAGGGACACAAGAGGGCATGGTCTGAGATTGGTGGGTGGAAGATTCAGGAGAGAAATGAGAAGGCACTATTTCATGGAAAGAGTGGTGACAAGCTGGAACACATTGCCCAAAGAGGTGGTATCCTGTAAGTCATTGTAGAAGTCACAGTTTCACACTCACCACCTCGAAGTAAAGAAGCCCACACCATTTGTTCATGTTCAAATAATCCTTTATTGTAGTGCAGTAAAAAAACACCACTCCTCATGCTTTGACGTGTTTTGGATAGAATCTTTTTCCACTACGATTTTGCTGTTTTGTCTCTGCACCCTCAGCCAGGTGCGTCTGTTTTCTTCTAATCTTATCCTGTAAGTCAGTAGACAGTTTTAAGAGGGGATGGGACAAGGTGAGGGGGAAGGTCACAGTTATGTGGGTAGGGGAGGGAGGAGCAGCTGCAGTGTAATGGACTACTAGCTGCGCATTCAAGCAGACTTGATATATTTATTTATTTATTTATTTAAACAGCAGTTTGGAAAACCTTTGAGCCATAGGCTCATTTACAAAGGTACCTTGTCACAGTAAGACAAACCAAAATACACAGTATAGCAGTACAATACATAAGTATAACAGTAAAATTAAGACATAGATACAAACAAGCTGGTACAGGTAGGATGGATGCAAACAATACCAGAGTTATGTTGTCCTTAGCAGCTTAGTAATAAGCTTTGTCATAAGTATTGAGTACGGCTTTGACTAGTGGCAGTTACAGCATCGGGTGTTAATAAGGTGGTTACGTAAGGAAGTTTTGAAGCACGATATAGTTGGAGCTTCCGAGATGGAGGGGGGTAGTGTGTTGAACCAGGAGGGGGCCCTAAAGCTGAAGGCTCTTTGGCCGTGACAGGTCCTAGCTCTAGGGATAACAAGAGAGGTTTTCCCAGAGGTCCGAGTATGAACTAGTGGGACAGAGCGGCGTATGGTGGTGGTCAATCCTGGTGGGGAAAGCCCAAGGAGGGTCTTTTTTGTAAGGGTACAGGTAAGATATTTGAGGCGCTCGTCGAGATCAAGTACCAGCGCTTTAGCATACAGTAGACAGTGTGTGTCATCCTAGGTGCTCCAGTAATTAACATGCAGGCCTTATTCAGAGAAAGCGAATTTTATGGAGTGCGGTCTGATCAGCAGCACCATACACCGCAGTCCATAGTCCACTAGGGACAGGATAGAGGAGGTGATCATAGTCAAGAGCTCCAGGGGAAGCAGTGTTTATACCGATGTAAGATGCCCAATCGGATATTAGTGGCAGTGGCTAGGGCAGCGATGTGTCCATGGAAGGAGAGGGAGGGGTCAAATGGATCCCTAGGTATTTATAGGAGCAAACTTGTTCGAGGGGAATGAGGACCCAGAGTGAATGAGGAGTTTGAAGTTGCAGGACTTGTTTTGGGGATGAGTGAAGAACATGGTTTTTGTTTTTAAGATTTATCACCAATCTATGTTCCTTGAACCAGCCCTTGGCTTCAGTGAAGGACTTCATGCGAGTCCTGGAGGCAGTAGGGTTACGACTTGAGGCAAAGATGACTGCATCATCAGCGTACAATAGAATGTTCCCGAGCAAGAGCGTGAAGGTGTTAAGGTAAAGGGAGAATAGTAAGGGGCCCAGAATGGAGCCTGGGGAACCCCAGAAAAGATGGGACAGATGTCTGAGTAGGTCCCATTAATTTTATACGCCTGTGAGCGGTCAGACAGATAACTGGTGCACCAGGAGATAGGGCCCAGCAGCAAAACCAGAGAGACTAAGGGCATCAAGAAGGGGTGGGAGACAGTGTCGAAAGCTTTCAAGAGGTCAATGAAGACAGCACCAGCCAGAGAACCAGTGTCTAAGGAGGAGTGAGAAAGTCGGAGAACTCTAGGAGGGCTGTGTTGGTACTGTGGCCCGCCGAAGCCATGCTGCTCAGGACAAAGGACATTGTAGGTGGAGAGGTAGTCAGAGATTTGAGAGGCCACCACTTTTTCCAAGGCCTTGAGAGAGGAGAGAATGGAGATCGATCGATAGTTTCCAGCCA
This sequence comes from Neoceratodus forsteri, assembly GCA_016271365.2. NCBI lineage: Eukaryota > Metazoa > Chordata > Ceratodontiformes > Ceratodontidae > Neoceratodus > Neoceratodus forsteri. The sequence goes on along the minus strand of CM057454.1, from coordinate 887,609,971 downwards.
CAGTCCTATCACCACCTTTAAAGATAGGGGTGACAGTGGCGACTTTCCAGGCAGCTGGAACCTTCCCAGGCAAAGAGAGTGGTTGATGAGGCATGTGATCGGGTAAGGACTGTGTCTAAGACCAGCCGTGGGATACCGGATCCAGGGTGTCACTACCTGTACTATTACATGAGGGCAGTGACAAGGTGCGGCTAAGTTCTTGGGCAGAAACACGGCGGAGGAGAAAATAAGGAAAGATTTACGGTGGTGTTGGGGAGGAGGGGTCAAAAAAATTTGTAGGGGAGGATAGGGCTAGGTCAGTGAATGAGGTGTTGAGGTGGTTGGCATGAGGGCTGGGTCTGAGGAGATCACACCATTAATGTTGATCTGGGGTGGGGGGGAGTGCATCCCATTTAACTGTTTAATGTTATCCCAGAAGGTTCTGGGATTCCCCCATGAGGCAGTGAGTGAGGACCGATAGTGCTCAGACTTGGCCTTTCTGATGGCCCGAGTGCACTTGTTTCGGGCGGCAGCATATAACCGCCTGTCATTGGGCCGGCCAGTCTCAATGGCACGGTGCCATAGGTTGTCCCATAACTTATGGCCTGTATCTGCTGGCAGTTTCGTATGTTCAAATGTTCATAGACAATGTTTATTAGATGTTTTTTTCACTTATATGCATTATGAAAGGATGACCTCAGACTGGGGAATCAATCATCACATCAAAATGGACTCATCAACTGGCGTGAACAATGAAGATCAGGTAGGTTACTAGTTACTATGGATATAAGGCAAGTGCAATAATCATTAAAAAAAAGAGTTAATTGTTCATTTGCCAAGAATGCAGTCTATCGTGTGTAACACCGTGTTAAAGAGTAACTGTGCATTGCAAAGTTAAACCTTGATTTAGTTTACTATATTTCCTTCATTTTTTATAGTAGAGCATTTTACTATAGGTCTGGGATTCAGATATTTAGCTTTAAAAATCTGATTCCAATCAGCACCTCAGATTCAGATCAGAAACAGATTTGGATGTGTCCAAAATCCTATATAGCCCAGCCACTTCAGATTTTGGTTGATTCAAGTGTCACAAATTCACTCAACAGGTCAGGCCCTCTACTCCCAAAGTGCCTCTGAGTGCAGTCTTGCGAACAGTGTAACAGACAAGGTAACCCTCTTGTCTGTTTTTGTGAGTTCGTATCAACCTTTAATCTCAGTTCTGGAGGGATTCAAACTGTAACCTCTTGCTAGCATACCCAATGCACAGGCTCAGATATATCTGTCTTCGGGGGGCCAGATATCTTTGCCTACGGGCACCTAACCAGGTATTCAGAGATGAACCCATAAAACTTAATAAAGACTCAGATTTAAAATGCTTCTGTTTCCAGTTTGGTACCACCATACAAGCTATATGTCTGCTGAACCATAAATATGTCTTAGCAAAAGAAAGCAATTCAAACACAGACCAGGTTTGCTCTAAAATTACAGTTTTTACCAAAATATATATTAATATGTCAAACATACAATACAGAACTCTCATAACACAAGACATACATATCTTTAAACAAAACAAGGTTTAAAACAGTGCAATTCCTACAACTATATCTAGATTTTGTCTAGCTTTCTAAATGCCTGTTTTCAGTGCTCAGATGTTTCCTTAATCGGTGTCAGATACAAATGCATCTCTATGGTGAAAGAGAATACTCTTTTCAAGCAGTATTGGCCAACCCCTTTTGGATGAAGTCATCCAGCCCCTCCTCTGGTCAAATATCTAACAAAAATATATTTTTATACAACCACAGGATGTAATTTTATCAGTCTATACTATACAGCTATACAGGATGTATTAATTCTGCAACCTTAGCATAACTCAAGTTTCAATGACACCTCTTTTGACCTCATGCTGTACCCTCTTCACACAGGCTTCATAGGGTTATTTACAACCTTACACCTCTATGTGACATCCTAGCTTCCCTTATTTTAATGTCATAAACCTAGTTTATGATTTCTCTCTTAACAAAATTAACTTAACAACTCTGTAATTAGCTCAGAGAAACAGATCCTTAATAAAAGTCTTCCAGTAACACATTGTCTCTAAAAAACTGAGTGTGTGATACATACTGTCAGCAGTTCTCTTGGCCTGCATCTGTCAGCTGAAATCTGGGGGGTGGGGGGAGGATGAGAGAGGTCATTCCTAGAGCATTTGAATTTTTCAGCAGAGACATTAATACATTTTATATTAAAAAAATATAATACAGCACTCAGAATTGGCTGTCTACGTCACACTCCTCCCCACCTAGACTGAATTTGGGGGATCTATCCCCTACATGGGATGAGTTTCCCAAATCAGTCCACTCCTCATAGACCGTAGACAGCCCATCGGCATTCTGATTCTTAATGCCTGCCCTATGTATGACTGTCAGATCATATCCTTGCAAAGCAAGACTCCATCTTAGTAGTCTCCCAATGCTCTTTCCCATCTGCATCAGCCAAACCAGGGGGTTGTGGTCAGTCTGCACCACAAAATGCTGCCCATACAAGCATGGCTCTAATTTCTTCAGGGCCCACACTATGGCAAGACATTCCTTTTCCACCGTGGAGTACGCTTGCTCCCTTGGGAGCAGCTTTCTGCTCAGGTACAAAACTGGGTGATCAGTCCCTTGGCTAGATGTCTGGCTAGGTACTGCCCCAATACCCACGTCTGAGGCATCCGTCTGAACTATAAAGGTTTTGCTATAGTCCGGACTTGTCAAAACAGGAGCACTGCACAGTGCCTCCTTCAGTCTGGTAAAGGCTTCCTCACAAGCTGGGCCCCAGGTAATTTTTCTTGGCATCTTTTTCTTTGTCAGGTCAGATAGGGGAGCAGCCTGGGCACTGTAATTAGGTACAAACTTTCTATAGTACTCTGCTGTCCCTAGAAAGCTCCTGACCTGCTTCTGGGTTTCTGGTCTGGGCCATGCCTGAATCACCTCCATCTTTATTTGGTTAGGACGGAGCTGTCCCCAGCTTACCACATGCCCGAGGTACGCCACTTCCCCCATGGCCACCTGGCACTTCTCGGCTTTGACAGTGAGCCCGGCCCTCTGTATCCTGCCCAGCACTTCCCTAAGGTGTGAAAGGTGTTCCTCCCAGCTGGTACTCAGCCTCAACCTCAAAAAAACCCAAGCCATGCTGTTTGGGTCCCTCAACAAAATCAAATCCTGCCCGGCCCCTCTGTTGATCATTGGGGTCGATGGCTCGCCCCTCGAGTCGGTTTCCTCCACCAAATACCTGGACGTCACCCTTGACCCACAGCTGGAACTCACCTAACACATCCGCAACGTCTGCAAGGCCACTAACTGTAAACTTGGTCTTGCCTATCGAGCGAATAACTGTCTTACCCCCGCCGCCCGCTTGGCCCTCGCCAGGGGAGTCCTCCTCCCCCCCTCACTTTTCTATGGTCTCATAACTTTTGCCCCAGTCCCCAAATCCAGCCTTTCAAAATGGGACACGGCTTACAATAATGTTTGCTGCTTCGACTCTCCGCCTCCCTTACTCACCGCCAGACCTTTACAACTTCTGATTGGCTCCTCCAGAGAAGCACCGCTCCTTCGTTTCAGGTAATTTCATGGACAACGCTCTTCGTTCCAACACCCCCCTGCCCTAGCCCTTCCCCTCAAACTCGGTCCACCATCCTACCACCTAAGATCTGGGACATCCCAGGAATGCATGGTTCCAAGGACAAGGACCACTGCAGGAGATCGGTCCTTCCACGTCTATGCTCCCAAACTTTGGAACTCGCTCCCTGAGCAAGTTAGGGCCTCCTCCTTTCATCCCAGCTTCAAAGCTTCCCTCTGGTGCTTCCTGAAACCCTCCTCCCCCTGTCCCTGCCCCCCATAGCCCTCTTCACTGCCTCCCCCCCAGTCTGTTTCGGAAGGGACCTTAGCCTCTGCCCCACCTGCACTTCTTCCCCTTCCCCACCCAGAAATCTCTGCCCTGACCCCCGTAATGGGGCCCCCTTCCCTTTGTTGGCACTTACTACCTCCCCTTCTGTCTTGCTTCGCTCGCTCCTCCGTCCAAAAGCCAGGGCGAAACGCCTCACTAGTTAGGGTTTTTGTCTACCTTCCTCCTCAACTGTTTACGAGTGAACTCCTCCCAACCATGCACTGTCACTAGAATTGCCCTACCCTGTTTACACCCCATGTGCATCCCTCTATAACCCCAAATTGCTCGCTGCATGTAACATTTGGACCACCTTCATGCCTGTCTCTCCTATGTATTTTTGAATCCTCAACTGCCCATGTACAAAGTTCCTACCTAACTCTCCCGGTACTATGCCTGCCCTGAACTGCCTATCTCTTCTTTAATTTTTGTACCCTCTACTGCTTATGTATGAAGTTCTCACCTGCAATCTCTCCCGGGGAATGCTTGCCCTGAAATGCCTATCCCTACTATGTATTTTGTATCCTCTACTGTTTATGTATGAAGTTCTCACCTGTAACTCTCCCGGGTCGCACCTGAAAATAGGCACCTGGTGTCTAGTGTGCTTACCCGGTTAACAAAAGCAAATAAATAAATAAATAAATGTCATCCAGGTATGCTACAGCGTACTCCTCAGCACCATTCAACACCTGGCTCACCAACCTTTGGAAAGTGACTGGGGCATTCTTCATTCCGGAAGGCATTACTTTAAACTCAAATAAGCCTATCGGAGTGATGAAGGCTGACCTTTCCCTAGCTCTGTCTGTCAATTCTAGCTGCCAATACCCCCTGGTCAGGTCAATAGTCGTAAGGTAGGTCGCCCCTCCCAATCTGTCCAGGAGTTCATCCGTCTGGGGCATCGGGTGGGCATCGGACTTCGTGACTGCATTCAGTCCATGATAGTCCACACAGAAATGAGTTGAGCCATCTGGCTTGGACACAAGGACTACGGGTGAGGCCCAGGGGCTATGGGATCTCTGGAGTACCCATAAATCCTGCATCTCCTCCACTTCCCTCCTAATGTCCTTTTGGACAGCCTCTGACACCTGATATGTTGCTCGCCGTATGGGCATCTGTGTCCCTGTCTCCACATCATGTGTCGCTAAGGGGGTTAGTCCAGGCTTGGCGCTAAACTAGGAGGTAAAGTCTGCTAAAACCTCCCTTACTTTCTAGACCTGGTCCGGGTTCAGATGGGGAGACAATTTTACTGCCTCCACAGAGGAATCCCACTTACTTTCTTCCAGCAGATCCAGAAGGAAGTCTCCTTCGTCCGTCCCCTTCCCATGACTACACACTGCAAACACCATGTCAGCTCTACTTACATATGGCTTCATCATGTTGACATGGTACATCCTTTCAGTCTGTCTTCTGTCAGGTAACTCCACAATGTAGTTTATGTCATTTACCTTCCTAACCACTTTGTATGGTCCTGCCCACTCAGCTTGCAACTTGTCTTTCCAGACCGGAGTAAGGACCATTACTTCCTGACCCACCATGTACGAGTGAGCTCTGGCTCTGTGGTCATACCACACCTTTTGTCTCTGTTGGGCAGCTGCCAGGTTGCTCTGGGCTGTCCCCATAAGCTCCTTCAGCCTTTCCCTAAACCTAAGGACATAATCCACAATGGGAGTTCCCTGGGTGGCGTGCTTGCCTTCCCAGTCCTCCCGGATTAAGTCTAGGGGCCCATGTACCAGCGTCCATATAAGAGTTCAAGGGGAAAATCCTGTTGACTCTTGGGCACCTCCTCTATGCAAACAACAGATGGGAAGGTATTTCTCCCAGTCCTCCCATGCTGTTCAGCAAATGCCCTGAGCATTGACTTTAGGGTACCATTGAAACGTTCCACAAGCCCATTGGCTTGTGGGTGATACGGTGTCGTGCATCTCTGCACCACCCCACACTTCTCCCATAAACACTTCATCAGGTCCAACATGAAGGCACCCCCTCGATTGGTGATTACCTTCTGCAGAAACCCAACACAGGAGAAAATCCCAAGTAAGGCATCTGCCACTTTGTCTGTCCTCAGTGAGGAAAGGGCGACTGCCTCTGGGTACCAGGTGGCATAATTCACCACAGTCAGGATGAATCTCTTCCCTGAGCAGCTGGAGGTATTTAAAGGCCCCACAATATCCATTCCCACCCTCTGGAATGGCTCCTCCACTATGGGCAAGGAGCATCAGGGTGGCTTGGGTTTTCTTGCCCGCCTTCCCTATTTCTTGGCACCAGTGACAAGACCTGCAATACTCCTTCACCTGCTGGGTGAAGTTAGGCCAGTAGAAATTCTGGGCCAACCGCTGCATAGTTTGTGCAATTCCCAGATGACCAGACAAGGAAATATCATGTGCAAGTTTGAGCAACTGCTCATGATACCCCTGGGGAACGACAAGCTGCCTGCCTAGCATCCCTCCCTCTGTCTGTACTACCTGTGTATACATAAGTCCATTTTCCCAGTAAACCTTATGTCTGCCATCACCTCCCTGCATGCCCTCAGAGTCTGCCCAAGGCCTCAGCTTCTCTAAACTAGGGTCACTCCTCTGAGCAGCTGCAAACCCCTCACACAGTCCCAAGGCATGGGACAAGTCCCCTTCAGTCGCTAAACTAGGGTCCCTAACACTAGCGTCAAGCCCCTCAGGATCACTGTCAGTCCTAACCCTCTAACAATTGGTCACCCCTTCCTCTTCGGAGTAACCTTCCATAGCTGTGTGGTCACTCACTACCAGGGAAATTTTTACCCCTTTTTACCAGTCTCCCCATCTGGAGACACAGGCTGGGGAACCAGCCTCTCCGTGGTTTCCACACTGGTTTCCGTGGGGTTCAGGGAACTAGTATTTTCCCTTGCCACTTGGCTATGGGTAACAGCACATACCATCCCCTGCTGGAGATTGTTACCCAGGATCAGATCTACTGCTAACGTTTTAGCTACAGCCACCTGTTGCACAGTCACCCTGTTTCACCCCAGTCCAGGAGAACACTGGCCAGTGGCAATGTTTTTGCTTCACCCGCAAAGTCCTGTACAGTCACGTATTTGTTTAGGATAAGATGACCAGGCTGTACTAGATCCCCCTTTCACCAATGTCAGGGATGCCCCTGTGTCCCTTAACCCCTGTGTCTGTACATCATTTACCATGACTGGGTGCATGTGTTCTCTCATGTTCACTGGCATGCTCTCAGGAACACACAAACAACCCACTTCTTTTCTGGTACCACTTTGCGTATTATTGCTTGCCCTTCTTGAACACTGTCTGGCAATGTGCCCAGTTTCTTTACATAACCAACAAGCATTTCTTACTTCAGAGAAATCTTTTCTTTGAAACCTGGGGCTAACTGGTTTAAGTGGAGGCAGTGAGGGTTTTAGCTGCCCTGAAGGCACACTCTTCCCCTTTCTGCACTGCCACGCCTGCCCCATTCATTCTCAGAGCAGGTCTGCTCTTGGCATAGCGGTCCGAGAGTTCAGCAGCCTCTTGCACTGTTTTGGGATCTCGGTCCTCTAGCCAGGTTTTTAACTCTGCTGGGCATGCCCAATAAAATTTTTCTAATAAAATCACATTTTCAATTTTATCAACAGTGTTTGCCTCAATTCCTTCCCACCAACATTTTAAAAACTGACGTTGTTTCATGGCTAGATCTTCATAGCTCATATCAGGGCTTCTCCTGAGCTTACGGAATTTAGATCTGTATGATTCAGCAGTTAATTCAAACTTTTTTAGAAGTGCAGCTTTCAACTTGCTGTAATCATCACTGTCTTTATTGTCCATGTGACCCAATGCATCCCGAGCTTTTCCGGTAAGTAGTGGGGATAGCTGGAAGCTCCAGGACTCTTTAGGAATTTTAGCCTGAATACAAACTTTTTCAAAAGAATTTAAAAAGGGGTCTATATCCTCCTCATCCTTAAACTCAGCTATTAATTTAGAGTTCAATTTGTAACCCAGCCCTGCAGTCCCAGTTAAACCCAAGCCACTTACCTGCTCTGGTGCTGCTGGTTGGAGTCGTATCTTCTCCAGCTCATGTTGCCTCTGGCACTCGTGCTCCTCATGGTCTGCCTCCCTCTGTTGTCGCTCTGCCTCTCTGCGTTCTCGCTCTGCCTCATGGTCCACCTCTCGCTTCTCTCACTCTCTCCTCTCCTGGGACTCCAGCTCCATCCTGCGCAACTCAAGTTGTACCCTGAGAACTTCCAGATTCAGGATACTGGTGACTCATCCCTGCTGCTGTGGCCCTTCACTGACAGTGGCCCTGCTGTCCACCTCATCAACTCGGGACCCGTCACTGGCCACTAGTTCTGCCACACTCGAGGTCTGGTCCCTTTCAGTCACAGTCTGTGACTCCCTGCTCTGGGTATCTGCTACCGTCAGGGCCTCTATGAGGTTCTGCTTACTGGCTTTCACCTCAAACAGGACTCCTCTGTCCTTGCACAACTGTTTTAACTGTTCTACAGTGTGCCTGCTGTAGTAGGACACCATCTTTCCTAACTACTGCTACTCTGACTTTGCACTTTAGAAAAAAAATTAAATAGGTAGGAACTTGACTGTACACCAAGTGATATATAGTTCTGTTTTCTTTTAAAATTAAACTCTGTCTTTTCTTTCTTTGCAAGAGAGCTTACGGTCTCAGCTGACAGAACAATAAAGTCTGGATACCAAAATTATGCCACCGCTGCCAACCAATCTGTCACAAATTCACTCAGCAGGTCAGGCCCTCTACTCCCAAAGTGCCAACCTCTGAGCGCAGTCTTGCGAACAGTGTAACAGACAAGGTAACCTTCTTGTCTGTTTTTGTGAGTTCAGATCAACCGTTGGTCTCAGTTCTGGAGGGATTCAAACTGTAACCTCTTGCTAGCATACCCAATGCACAGGTTCAGATATATCTGTCTTCGGGGGGCCAGATATCTTTGCCTACAGGCACCTGACCAGGTATTCAGAGATGAACCCTTAAAACTCAGATTTAAAATGCTTCTGTTTCCAGTTTGGTACCACCATACAAGCTATATGTCTGCTGAACCATAAATATTTCTTAGGAAAAGTAAGCAATTGAAACACAGACCAGGTTTGCTCTAAAATTAGAGTTTTTACTAAAATATATAATAATATGTCAAACATACAATACAGAACTCTTATAACACAAGACATACATATCTTTAAACAAAACAAGGTTTAAAACAGTGCAATTCCACAACTATATTTAGATTTTGTCTAGCTTTCTAAATACCTGTCTTCAGTGCTCAAATGTTTCCTTAGTCAGTGTCAGATACAAATGCATCTGTATAGTGAAAGAGAATAATCTTTTCAAGCAGTATTGGCCAACCCCTTTTGGATGAAGTCATCCAGCCCCTCCTCTGGTCAAATATCTAACAAAAATATATTTTTATACAACCACAGGATGTAATTTTATTAATCTATACTATACAGCTATACAGGATATATTAATTCTGCAACCTTAGCATAACTCAAGTTTCAATGACACCTCTTTTGATCTCATGCTGTACCCTCTTCACACAAGCTTCATAGGGTCATTTACAACCTTACACCTCTATGTAACATCCTAGCTTCCCTTATTTTAACATCATAAACCTATTTTATGATTTCTCTCTTAACAAAATTAACTTAACAACTCTGTAATTAGCTCAGAGAAACAGATCCTTAATAAAAGCCTTCCAGTAACACATTGTCTCTAAAAAACTGAGTGTGTGATACATACTGTCAGCAGTTCTCTTGGCCTGCATCTGTCAGCTGAAATCTGGGGGGTTGGGGGAGGATGAGAGAGGTCATTCCTAGAGCATTTGATTTTTCAGCAGAGACATTAATACATTTTATATTAAAAAAAATATAATACAGCACTCAGAACTGACTGTCTACATCACACTAAGTACCCCTAATGTCCCCTTTTTTGAGAAGCAGAAAAACAGAAGTAGCTGGATCTATGGTGCTCAGCAGTGGGGGACCACTCTGACACTCAGGCAGACCCAGATTTGCACTCCAAGCCCATGATGTCTGGAGTAGAAGCTGTCAGGGAGGGCTCAGAGTGTCTGTGTAAACAATCTCATCCCAGGGTGTGAGGGTAAGCATATCCACATATCCAGCAACACCTAGGGGTGGCCCCCAGGAGCTGACATTGAGTGTGGGTAACCATGTGCTGCCTTTCTCCGCCCCCCCCAGAGGTTACCTGCATGCTCTCTCAGTCTGGGAAGGTGTGAAGGTTCCATAAAAATGAGGTTAATCCCCTCTGATTAGCATAAGGTGATAGGGCTGGCCTATCACTTCCCATGCTCAGTGTCACTACAAAAGGCCAACCCCTCCCTGATGCTGGCACTTCCACAATGCCATTCTCTCCTTCTGACTAGGAGGTGGTCGCTCCCAAAGGAAGTGAGTAAAGCCCAACCACAGGGGATAAACTGTGATCATCCAGTGTTGCTGGGTCAGTTAGGGACAGAGGATCATCAGCAGGCTTATAAGAGGTCCCTGAGAAGGTACAGTAGAAGCAGGGACAGCAAGAACCGGATGGTAAGCACGCTGAAGGCAATGAAGAGACTCACGAAAAAGCAGAAGTAGTTCAACAAACAATCAGGGTGTTTCACATTTGCTCCCTGAATGTTTGGTTGGTTTTTGCACTGTCTTGAAATAAACCAGAATTATTTACCAGCATCAATGTTTGTTAAACTTTTTTGGGAGCTGTAAAGGCTTTGCCTTTGAATGCTTGCACTTGGTGAGTGTAGTTATGCACAGCAGCACCAGCCCTTCTGATATGTGTGTGTCTCTCTCTTGTTCTGTTGTGCCAGACTCTATGTTTCATAATTAGTTGTGCAGCCCCCTCCCCATGTCTATGAGTATGCAGCTGGTAAAAAAGGGGAGAAGAGCATACAAACACTGTAAATTCACCTTCTTGTCCTCCCAACTGGACATTTTTGGGCCAGCCAGAGTTGCAATTAAAAGGAGTTAGCAACAAAACAGTTTACAAATATTAAAGTGAATTTTCAACATGTTATTATTTGCCTATAGGTTTTATAGCCAGTTATCTATGACCGCAAAAGTCATTCTGTGTATAACATTTAATGTTTTGCTCAGTCTGTTTTGGAAGGGAAGGGATTGTATATCTCACCAAACCAAGGCCCACTCATTCCCTTCCACTGGAGGGATATCTCCAGCAGAGAGAGGGAGGTGGTGTTGCCACTGTATAGATCGCTGGCAAGACCCCACCTAGAGTGCCCTGTCAGTTCTGGAGACCACATCTCTGGAAGGACATAGACAGAGTAGAGGCAGTCCAAAGGAGGGCAACTAAAATGGTGCAGGTTCTGCATCAAAAGTTCTCTGGGGAGAGACTAAAGGACCTCAATATGTATACCCTGGAAGAGAGGAAGGAGAGGTGGGATATGATAGAGACCTTTTAATACCTCACAGGGGTAAATAAGGTACTGGAGGGAAGTATTTTTCAGAAAAAAGTGCTCAAGAACAAGGTGACATGCAACGAAGCTGGAAAGGGGTAGATTCAGGAGAGATGTAAGAAAGTACTTCATCACAGAAAGAGTACTGGATTCCTGGCACAGCCTTCCACTTATCTGTCTGCTGGCTCTGCCCCCATACTCAGATGTTTAATGACGTCTAACCAGGGAGAGCATGGGGACATGCCTCACTGTAGTCTATGAGGGGTATTTAAAAAACCTTTTTTATATATCTTAAAGAAACGTTTTATATAAATGAAAGCCACCACTCAGCCACTACTGGCACAGCCTTCCAGTGGAGGTGGTGAGGCAAAAGCAGTGGTAGTGTTCCCTCCGTCCCTTTATTCCTCCCCCACTGCAATTTACAACTTACCAGCACTGTAGGGCACTGGGTATTGTGTGTAAGGGGAGGAGGGGGGTTGGAGGTAGTGAACAGTGGGGGGTGAATTAGCGGGGCCACCACATTCAGGGTCGTGAGATCCAGGAGACGCCCTGGGGCGAAATGAAATCTAGAACGTGGTTCGCCATGTCTGGTTTCCATACCCAAGGGCACCACCAATACTGGTGGGCAGGTAGCTCGGACGGCCCTGGAGGTTCATCCAACTCGGGCTGTGTTATACAATGCCAGGTCCATTAAAAACAAGACTGCAATTATTGCAGATCTTGTAGAAACAGTGGATCTGGCTTGCATCACCGAGACCTGGCTGGATGAGAATTCTGGCCCCATTTTGGAGGCTTTAATTCCAGCCAGGTACTCAGTGATTCACCACCCAAGATTGGAGCGGGGGGGGTTGCGGTCTGTTTCAAAACCAAATTCAACCTCACAAGTGTACCAGTTGAGGAGACCGAGTCATTCGAGTGTACCGTGGTAGCAGGTGTAGGTTGTAGGATCGCCCTCATCTACCGTCCACCTGGAGATGAGAAGCGGCTCCTTCAGGAAGTGGCAGACTTTGTCATTGACATGGCATTTGAGTCACCAGACAGATGATTCTGGGCAATTTCAATGCCTAGGTCAATGACGAAATCTCGCAGTTTGAACAACACTTCCTCCAGTTGATGTTATCTCTGGGCCTTACACAGATAGTTACCACTGCTATCTATAAACATGGTCACTCCCTTGACTTAGTCTTTCTCCTGGGGATCGAGGTCTCTGATTTGGGGGTGGAACCAGCTGGATGGTTTGATCACTACACCGTGCAATTTAGTTTTAGTGCCCCTCTTCGTAGGCCTACCCCTGTGGAGATGGTCAAGTATTGCCCTTTATGAGATGTTAGCTCTGAAGGCCTGGCGGCGGTACTTCGCCTATCAATCCTTCCAGTGGCAAACAATGACCCAGAAGCCCTTATGGTAGCCTATAATATGGCTGTCTTGGTGGTCCTGGACATCATTGCTCCTGTCCGTGTTCACCCTCTCTCCCTTCGCCCTCAGTCCCCATGATTTGATGGGACTTTGAGGGAGATGCGGCAACTAGGACGAAGGTTAGATCGTTGCTGGTGAAGATCCTCCCTTGATGCCGACCACCTTAGATTAATGGAGCATTATCAAGCCTATCCATCTGCAATCACCCGTAAGAAGGCAGAGTTCCTGTCCGGGGAGATTACAGCTGCTCAGAATCAATGAGCTCAGCTCTTTCGCACTGTAGACAGACTGTGCAACCCAGCCTGCCTACAAGTTCGAAAGGCCTTTATGCAAATAGAGTGCGATGAACTTGCTTGATTCTTTGCAGCTAAGGTGGCCGATATTAGGGCAGCACTCCAACCAGCACACTCTAAGGGTGTTGCCTTGGATCAGCATGCGGCTGCTGCTCCTCAGCTTTTCTGGAGTACCTTCGACTGACCGGAGTTCATGGATGTCATGCAGATTGTCCAGGGTGCGCACCCTGTGTGCTGTAGTTTGGATCCTGGACCAACTTCTCTGATTTTGGGTTGTATCAGTTCCATCAGTCTGGTCCTAGCACAGATAGTCTGCTGCTCCTTGGAAACAGGTGAGTTTCGTAGCTTCCTGAAGGAGACGGTGGTAACACCCCTCTTGAAGAAAGCTTCTTTGGACCCCGACTGCCATGCAAACTACAAACCAATCTCTAACCTTCCCCTTTTAGGAAAGGTGATTGAGATGGTAGTGGCCGTTCAGCTGGAGAACCATTTGACAATCCATGGTATCTATGAACCCCTCCAGTCCGGATTTCGAAAGAGGCATAGTACTGAGACAGTGCTGGTTCAGGTTCTCAGTGATCTCCTGATGGCTAGGGATTGGAAGAACCACTCCATCTTGGTTCTTCTAGATCTCTCATCAGCTTTTGACACTGTGGACCATGGTGTTCCACTTGACTGCTTGAGGTTCATCTGCGGACTATCTGGTGTAGTCCTCAGATGGTTTACATCTTACCTCACTGGAAGAACACAGAGAGTGGTTTCTGGGGTTTATTCCTCAGACCCAGTTTCTCTGTCTTGTGGGGTTCCTCAGGGTTCGGTGTTGTCCCCCGTGTTGTTTGCAGTGTACATGCTGCCCCTCGGAGACATTGTAAGAAGGTATGGGCTGAGGTTTCACTGCTATGCTGATGATACCCAGCTCTACCTTTCTTTTACACCCAACGAGGATGGAGCTCTCTCAGTTTTTAATAACTGCCTCAGAGAAATCCAGGAGTGGATGGACTCGAGTTGGCTGAAGTTGAACTCAGAAAAGTCAGAGGTGCTGGTTGTGGATCCGGCATGTCGGATAGGGGGGCCAGGGGTTGGTTCACCCTCTGGGCTCTATCTTGGATGTGTTTCACTCCCAACCTCTGAACAGGTGTGTGACCTGGGGGTGATTTTCAATGAGGGGCTGACTCTGCATTCATAGGTGTCTGCCGTCGTCAAGTCCTCATTTTACCATCTGAGGAATTTCTCCAGGATTAAGCACCTTGTTCCATCCGGTGATCTTCCTATGCTGGCCCATGCTTCTGTGTTCTTGCACTTGGACTACTGCAATTCCCTCTACCTAGGGCTTTCTGGGGTGAAAATCCGTTGCCTGCAGCTGGTGCAGAATGTAGCGGCCCGGCATTTGACTGGTACCTCCCGGTCCAGTCATATATCTGATGCTGCCATTTTGGGTCAGGTTAAACAATGGATGGTTCTGACACCATATAACACTAATGGGTATAATGGGTTAAAGTCAGTCTTCTGACTTTTAAAGCCCTACATGGACTTAGCCTGGACTACCTGAAAGAGCTTCTGGTCCCTTACTGCCCTGGGCGATCGCTCCGCTCAGCGGATGAGGGGTTGCTAGAGATCCTGAGGGTGTGTCTGAAATCTTCTGGGGCCCATGCATTTATGTATGTGGCCCCTACCCTCTGGAATTCTCTACCCCATCAGTTATGGAAGTGCACGACTGTGGAGGGGTTTAAAAAGGCCCTGAAAACATATTTATGGATTCAAGAGTTTGGAGTTTGATTTTTTTTTTTGTTAACTGTATCAGCTGTTTTATATTTTTTTAAGATTTGATATGTTTGATTTGTTTTAAATTTTGTAAGGCGCCTTGGTTTTTGAACGGCGGCATAGAAATAAAGCTTATTATTATTAAGAATGGATGGGATAGGCACAAGGGAATCAGAGTGGAAAGGAAGGGAGAGGGAGAAAGAGCTATTGATCAAGTATGGTCTGTGATAATAATTGTAGGTAGGGAAAAATAAGCAGATTGGGTGGGCCAAGTGGTCTTTATCTGCCATCAGATTCTATGTTTCTATGCTAGCCAGCTGGAATACACCAGACAGCCAAGATGAAGGACATGGAGAGACTGGTAGTTGACTGGTGGTTGTAGACAGCAGCAGAGGAAGAATCCAAACAGCAGCTAGGGAGCACTAGGAGGCCCGAAGGAGTGGGGGGCCAGAAGGTGAGGAAGAGAAGCAAAAAATAATTGTGGGAGGCATTGATATGTACTGGATGATTGTTATGTTTTGCAAAATGAGATTTGAACTGTTGTTTATAATGTCATAAACATATAGGTTCAGAAACTATTCAGCTAACCTGGTGGATGGAACCGTTTCTGTAGAACATAGCACATCATCATTGTCTACTCTCCCACAGTTTTTTTTACATTTCTGACTGCCATGTTTATAAATAATCTACTACCTTTGTGAGGGTAACATAAGCCAGAGAAACTGTATGTTAGCTGGCAATACTTATAGCTGGTCTTGGGGCAGGATTACAAGTGAGTATGTGCAGATGTGGTCAGGATGTATGGCACCCCTACCTCTATCCTACACTAGGCCTCTTATAGTTTCATACTTTCATAGTTTACAAGTCTAGAGGTCATAAGACCTATCGAGACTCATCACAATATCAGTGGAAATGCCTACACCTTTCACCCATAAAACTATCTAACCTCCTCTTGAATGTGTCTAAAGAGCCATTATTTACTACTTTGCTCGTTAGACTGTTCCAAACTGACATCACCCTCTGACTAAACCAACCTCCCCTTTTGTTTTGTAGTCGGCCCCTTTAAGCTGTTTATCATGTGTTCTAGTATTTACAGACTTATTGCAGGATTATAACCCTACTGCTGCCATTATGTATAAGTTATCATAGTTGCTGTAGATAAAACACATGTCCCCCTTAATTCTCCTACATTCAACTGAGAACAGCCCAAGTTCCTCCTATCCTTTTGCTTAGGCCTAACTTGGAAAATAGGCAATGTTTAACCCTGTGGGCCATGCCCACCTTAAAGTTGATAGACTTACGTTCTGCAATGATATGAAGAGACAAGTCCAGTAATGGGTCAGGTGTGAGCCCTAAACATTCAAAACTGTTGACTTCTTCCAGGAGGGACCCTGTCAGAGGCAAGGAGTACATGAACAAAGTTTAAGTCTGGAGTCAAACAGCATGGCCTTAGTCTTTCTACAGTTAAATACTGTATTAGTTTGATGTCAGATAACCAGGTTTGGATGATAGTACAGGTCCTCCAGGGCTCCGGGTAGGCACAAAGAACAGGTAGTTTCCAAGTGCTTGCAATTGTACAGATGCTAATTGAACTGTGGATATATTTGTCACCTAGTTTTGTTTTCTGTCAGACTGTGATGAAGTATGAAGGGACTGGTGCATCCTTTGTTTGCTTGCTCCTCTCCTACACTCCCTCTGTTTTTTTTTTGTTTTATTTTGTTTTGGAAGGGATTGTTTTCATTTCAAGTGTTTTTTTTGAGGCAGTCATTTGTGTATTAGCCACTACAGCAAAAGTAATGGAGCCTCCTTCAACTCCTCCCTTGGAATTTGATTTGTTGAAAATTTCAGGATCTTTCTCTACTAGCAGAGGAACTCCTATTGTTATATCACCCTCTGGCGGCACCTCATCTGAATAGTTGTCTACCAGGCTGCTGTGGTTAACTTATGTTCAGTCCATTACTATTTGTGTTTATTGTATTTTTGCTAACCCAGCTCATACATTTAATACTGTTACAGTTTTATTTACCTAAGTGTTACTGAAATTGCTAATGTGACTAACTTGATCTACAGTTAAGTCGTTCTGATCACGGCATCTTGAAAGCCCTCCTCTGGGATTCAGTATCCTGCCTGACTTCTCTCCTCAGTCATCACCCTGCCCCCTGGCCCACAGGCTCCTTATATTCCTCTACCCTTGAGTCACCACCACCACCACCACTAGCGAAGTATTCTGGGTTGGTATCCCTCATACCACACCCAGTTCCCTACACAGGTTCCTGTTCCCACTCTCCCCAAAGGTGTTTTCACACACGTGCATCCGCCTGTAGTGGGTCACCTGTAATAACTGTGCCCCGGTTCATAAATGGAATATCTCAAGGAACTGTGCTCTACTCCCCCCCCCCGTAATGTTCTCCTGGCTGTCTTCTTCCTGGGACTTATGTCCCTCCACTTTGCCACAGCCCCTGGCTTGGGCAGAGACCGAGATTGGTCCTCCCCCAGCTCAGTGACCAACTTCACCTTCTCAAACCTCATGGCCAACGCCGCGGGTCCCTGCTATCCCCCTAGTGGACTGTTACCAAGACTCATCCTGTCATGAACCAGAATAGTGCAACGTCAGGTCCGGAGGCTAGTGACCAGAAGGTCCCCCCTTAGAGGACTCCTCCTGTAGCTATCCCTACTGACCCTTGCCCTATCTGGAGACATCAAACCAAATCCTGGCCCTTCCCCCTCCACCTCTGACTCACCTCAGGAATGGAGGCTGGGCAAGGGTTTGAAAATAGCTCACCTTAACATTCGGAGTCTACTTCCCAACCTGGATGAGCTTGCCACATGGGTCACTCTCTACAAGCCTGACATCTTGGGGATAACTGAGACCTGGCTCAAACCCCAGATTCCTGACTCTGCCTGTGGGCTCCCTGGCTACGAATTCAAATGGCTGGACAGAACCGGAAGTAAAAGGAGAGGAGGCATCCTGATTTATTATAGGAGCCACCTTAATGTATCCCTAATTAATCACAGTCCCTCACTGCTCTCATCCTGTGAGCTGCTCCACTCCGTGCTCCTACTTGGCAACGCCAAAAAACTGCACATGGTGTGTACCTACAACCCCCCTAAGGGAGGGCTCCAGGGCCTCACCCACATCCTGGACACTGTCTGTCCCAGAACCGGGGACAATGAACTCCTAATCCTGGGGATGTGAACCTAAATTGGGCTGGGGATAATGTCAAGCAGTTCAAGGCCCTGCTTGCCACTCAAACCCTGACGCAACTAGTACAGGAGCCCACCCGACGGATGGCAAACGGTACCTCCAGCTCCCTTCTGGACTGGATCATGTCAAACCATCCTGAGAGGATCTCCTCTGCAGGGACTCTACCCGACTCCATCTCCGACCACTCTCCTGTTTTCTGCATATGGAAAATCCCCTTCCCCAAGGTCCTCCACAAAATCATCCACATCCGAAACTTCGCCAGGTGCAACCCAGACCTGTTCATGGAGGAACTAAGGCTCACTGACTGGTCAGAAGTCTACAGTGCTCAGGACCCCTCCACCACTGTTGCTGCATTCCACAACATCTTTGTGGATCTGCAAGACAGGTATGCCCCTATCACTAGGCGTAGGGTCCGTGGGGCAGCCACCCAGTGGCTGCATGGGGGCCTCCTCTCCCTCATGCGAGCGAGAGACAAGTGTTGGGCTCAGTTCAAATGCTCACATGGTACTACCTTGCTTCAACAATACAGAAAACTCAGAAATGAGTGTAAGAAAGCCATCAGGGGGGCCAAAAGTGATTTCTGTAAGGCCGCCCTTCTCAGCTCTGCTAAGGACCCTAGACAGTTTTGGAGAACCATTCAAACACTGGTCAGTGGTCGCTCCAACTCTGGGGTTACTGACATGATCATCAGAGGAGCCTCCTGCAACAATCCACACATGATTGCTAATGCTCTCAACTCCCATTTCACCGACCTCCCTGCTGTCCTCCCACTCGGGTCTACCGCTAGGAATACAAACTGCCCTGCTCCCATGGCCCAGCAGGAGCCCGGCCTGCCCTGTCCCCCATTCCACCTAAGGGTGGTGTCGGTAAATGAGGTACGGTCTCTTCTCCAAGGCCTCTCCCAGCATGCAAGCTCTGGCCTAGATAACCTGGAGCCCAAGCTCCTCAGACTTGGCACCCCCCACAGTGCCACCCCGGTGGCCCACATCTTCAACCTATCCCTTACCCAGGGACAGATCCCAGATATCTGGAAGGTTGCCAAGGTCATCCCTGTCCTAAAGCAGGGCAACCCCAAAATCCTGGACAACTACCATCCTATAGCCATCCTCTCGGCTGTCAGTAAGCTTCTGGAAAAGGTTGTAGCCAAACAACTCTCAGAGCATATCCATACCCACTGATTGCTGTCCCCTACCCAACATGGCTTTCACAAAGGGCACAGCACTACCACAGCACTCATCTCTGTCTCTACCAGCATCAGAGCTGCAATGGATCTGGGGCAACTCTCAGGTGCGGTGTTCATTGACTTATCCAAGGCCTTCGACCTCGTGGATCATGACCTACTCGTTTTGCAGATGAGGTCCCTTGGCCTGTCCCCCCCTGCTCTGAATTGGGTCTCTGACTACCTGCATGGCAGAGAACAATTAACTAAATTCAATAAAGTCCTCTCTGCCCCCCTGCCCATAACCTCTGGAGTCCCACAGGGCTCAGTGCTGGGACCCCTACTCTTTTCCCTGTTTATTAACAATCTCCCCGCTGTGGCCTCCAGGTGCCAGGTTACTATGTACGTGGACGATCTGGTCCTCCTGGCCCACTCCAGAGATACAGCCACCCTAAACCGCTACCTATCAGAGGACTTCAGGAACATCCAGGTATGGCTCTCCAACCAGAAGCTGGTCCTCAACCAGAAAAAAACCCAGACCATGCTATTCGGCTCAGCAGCCAAAATTTAGGCCTCCTCAGCTCCTCTGCAAATCAACTGTGAGGATGGTATCCCTCTTCTTACTGTGACCTCCCTCAAATATCTTGGTATGACGCTAGACCCCCAACTGGACCTGGGAAATCACATTCACAACGTTTGCAGATGGGTTAACTGCAAGCTGGGGCTGGCCTATAGGGCTAGGTACAACCTTTCCCCTGCAGCTCGTCTGGCTCTTGCCAGGGGAGTATTACTCCCTTCCCTCAGCTATGGTCTCTACCTATTTGCTCATACTTCTAAGGTCCTCCTAACAAGTGGAGCACGACGACAACAACATCTGCCGGTTTGCTCTGGCCGCCCCTCGTCTTACCCATCACTGTGAACTCCTATGATAAGCTAGGATGGTTATCCCTCGCCAATCACCTTAACTTTGGCAATGGGTGCCTAACAAGCAAAGTAATCAGCTCCGGCACTCCCCCGGAACTGGTCCGGCTTCTCTCCCCAGCTGACCTCTCACCCTACCCTTTGAGATCTCAGGGCCCAGGACTACTAAATGTACCCGCCACCCACACCCTCATGGGTGACAGGAGCTTCGCAGCTCATGCACCTAGGCTCTGGAACTCCTTCCCCAAAAGGGTTCAGACTGCCCCTTCCCACAAGCTTCTTCGGACCTCCCTGTGGGAACATCTCAAGCTGGTCTCACACTACGTATGCCTAAAGCCACCCTAGCACATAGTTGCCGGTTGTCACTAGCCAGGTGACTTCACCTCTCCCCGTGCTGCTACCTGATCTTACGCACTACCCTACTGTCTGTTGCTATGGAGATCCTACACACCTTATTCTCTGCTTGCTCTGTTGGCTATTGTACCTAAATCACAATTGTATCTTGCCCCAGTCCTGTAAACTTTGTATACCTTCCAATCAAATGTAAAACTGTTTTCTCTCCTGCTTTGTTGTACTGATGTACCTGTTATACCTGTTGTACTCTCCCGGGTCGTTCCTGAAAATAGGCATAAAACTTGTCTAGTGTACCTACCTGGTTAACAAAAACTAAATAAATAGCTCATGGATCTGGCTGCACAGTCCCTCTTGTCAACTTGTTTTCCTTGGTAGCCACTAGTGTCTCTTAAATATTTGCTTTGTTTGAGTTGGATAATTTCTTTCTCATGTGCTTCCTTATTTTTTTTTCTGGACTTTTATTAAATTTCTGGAATTCAGGTGGACTTTTATTAAATTCCTGTAATTCAGGTAAATATGATGATTTCATTCATTCTTCCTCCATTATATTAATTTCCTCAATTGTGATACTATGTTAGGCTTTATCTTGGTCAATTAAGATCTCATTTAAAGTCTTAGATCACTGATGCAATGTGTCTTTCCAAAGTTTCTTAAAGTCAGCATTAAAGAACCCCCCTAAGGGTAATTTCTCCCACCTAAGTCTTCTTGGAATTCAAGTCCCATCAATGTAATTTTAAAGTGATGTAATACTGTAATAAATACTTATTTCAGTATTTTTCAATTTTCTATCTTGAAGAATTGTTATTTAATGGCATTTCCAGGTTCAGATCTGGTATAATACTCTTCTGAAAAAAATATTATCATCTGCTTGTCTGTATTACAATGACACTGTCAACCTCTGAAAGAGATCCCCCTTTGTGTTAGTGTCTTGCTCTGTGCTTGAACTTGTGGATTTTGTTAGATGCAGATAGATTCATTATTTAATTAGCCCAAAGCAATGTCATCTTATTTCAAAAGTTTTACCAGGAAAGCTATACTGAACTGGTATCAGCTCATTTCCAAATGCATCCAGTGGGGAGGGAGGAGAAGGAAGCACAGGTCCAATACAGACAGTGCAATAATGTGCATTTAAAATAAATAGGCATATGATAGTAAGTATAAAAAAAACTACAATTACATAGAGACAGGAAAAATCCATATAACCAGCACCAGAACACATTAATATATAGCAGCTAAGTTGCAGTCAAGGAAGCAATAACGGGGTCTTTTAAGGCCAGTTGTAAAATCAGAACTAATCGGATTGATCGATTGTTATATTTAGTTAGTTTAGTTGGTTAGTTCCTTAAAAGTTACATAAAATACAGGATGAGTTCCATGCGAAACAAGCCTCATTTACCGAATGTCCCAAGTCATAAATACAACACACCACAAAAATTTAAACAGTTGAGACAACATGCACAAGTCAATTCGTAAAAACAGTTACACTCAGATTGTTCCTGTAGCAGCAACTTTTTAAAGCTATGTTTAAAAATGTCCAGAGCAGGCAAATTTCTGAGCTTGGGGAACAAATTATTCCAAGAAAAATGGGCTGCTCCATACGAAAACCATTCTTTACTATAATACATGTGAAATTTAGGTAAGAAGAAGCCACGCTGGGGACACATCTCTAAAACTGCATTTATGGGCAGGAACAGGTAATCTTTCTGATAATTAAGTAGGGTCTGGTTGTTTACTGTTTTGTAAATGGAGGGAATACCGGTGAAGTATACACCTGGAGGATGAGGATAACCAATTCAATTGATGCAACAGAGTGCAATGATGCTCATCCCATTTTGATTTTAGGATGAAATGGGGCACTGTAATTGAAAGTAAACAATAACAATTACAGTAAACAGTAAGAGTAAGTCCCAAAACAAAAGATGCAGCACTTGAAGCTCAAAAAATGTATTAATAATGAAATATATCTATGCCCCTAAGCACTAAAACTAAGTGCAATAGGTAATGGACACAAACATATAAATGTAAAAGAAAATAAAGTTTGTGGGGGTGGTATCAAAATATCAATAATAAATTTTTTGATTATGTTTATTTTATTTACTTATTTGGATTTGGAAAATACCTTAGAGTCATAGACTCATTTACAAAGGTTCCACGACACAGAGATTAGCTACAGACAGACATTACTAATGATTGATCAGTGATAAAGTTCAGTTTTGTTACAAAGAACAGCAAAGGCTAACATTTAAATGCTAGGTTGACACGTACTCCTAAACAGACCCTCTTTACATACAGCCACTTGAAAAGAATAGGCCAGTTCAGCACTGCAAATACCCTGGTAATAGAATGTACAAAATAAAATCCTGTAGAATGTAAAAAGAGCCCCATGTTTAGATTGACTTCATGCCAACAAGCTCATATTATGATTTCGAAGTAGTCCTAGTAACAACTGTATAACGTCTCTCTTAGACAAAACCACTGTGAAGAATTTAATTCATCTGTACCTCAGAAATGAAATTGTCTTTCCTTCAAGTGATAATGTTGGCAGAGGAAAGTTTGTGTCTGTAGTTCTTCAGTCTACATTTTGCTGATAACAAAATTTTATGGATTTCAAACAGACAGAAAATTGTGTAACATTAAAGCAGCACATTCCGAAGGAATCAGCTGTTTCTGAAATAAACTAGGTCTCAAACTGAGAGGGTATGCATGGGTATGGCACATATCCACTTCTTTAAAAAAAACTTAATTTAGCCCCCATATGCACACATCAGCCTTTTACATGTGATTGGAGCTTACTCCCAGTCCCCCACCAACTTCAACCTCTGAAAGAAACAAATGACCCACACTGACCAGTTAAATCAAGTTCTCATAAACACAAAAAAATACAATAAATCTTTGTTGCTACAATAATGAAACCAAAATCAGGGGAAAGGTCAATTTACTGGGTGAGATACTGCTCAGCTGCATGAAGAACCAGAGTCTGGATAAAGTTCGTAATAGAAGGTTCACAGTTCAGTCCTTGACAGAGCCCATTTGTTATGCAGCAGCTATGCAACTGATCCAAAGCGTGGGGGTATTTAGTGCTGTCCTTGTATTTTTGATTTGCCATCAGCATGTTTAAAAAATAGATGTACTGGTATTTTAATTTTGCAACAGTTCTTTGTTTTAAGAATTTTTATGGGGTACAAGGCCATATACTACAGCAGCTATTTGCAGCTTGTGCTACATGTTATGCCATTATCTTTAGTGTGTTGGTGCCTCATTCCTTTGTGTTTTTGAGGACTGCTAACATTATCATCAATCAGAGTTGCCCCTCAGTTTAGTGAGCTATTCTCAGAAATGGATTTCTTACTAATGTGATGACAACTACCTTTGTGCCTTTTCAGTGCTGTAGTTCCAAAGACTTCTCTTTACCCCTGCTGATTACCCATTTACAGATGGTATATGTTACAACCAACTAACTAAAAGCACCACCTGGCCAAATGAAATTTGCCTTTTTTGTTTGTTTGTTTGTTTAGTTTTTGAGCTAGGCAAGTATTGTAGTTCTGTCTGCTTATCAAGATTTTTTTCACAAGATTTATATTGGACCTGTTTTTCCTCATTCTCTTCCTCTGGCCCACTGTCCTTCTCCTCCACCACCACCATAGGAACATCTTCTTCATTCACTTCATTCTCACTTGGAATTTCCATCACGTTATCTTCCAGTACTACTACTATTTTTTCCTGATCCCTGGTGCCATCACTGTTGTCTGGCCCCTCATTAGGCTCCGAGGAATGTGATGTAGCCTGTAAGGAACTACTGAAATAGTATGCAATTTTTCCATACCTAGGAGTGCCTCTACGAGTGGTGCCCACCATTCCTTTGGTTTTAACTAAAGAATCTTTTTTAGCTGGGGCACGTGCACCTTTTCTTGATGTTTGAAGCACTTCCCTTTTGGGTGGTTGAACGTGTAGTGTTACTGTAATGACATTAGGGGTTGGATTTTTGGGGCCCTTTGCAGGAGAAGGAATGCTTGACCCACCATTTTGGTTAAATGAAGCTGCAGTGCCTGCCTAGGGCATACTGCTGCATAGTAGTCTGATCTGAACACTGTTCTGATGGATTACATTACATAAAAAAGTTTAACGTTTTCAGAGCTAAATTTATCTTCTAAAATTGTCCCTCCTTACAGGGTACAACTTCTCACACAACACACTCACAGACGCTGTTTTTTTTTGTTTTTTTTTTATAAGATTCCTCAAGATGATCACTACAGGGTTCTTGAATCAGGGTTTATTTGCTAGGGATGGTCTGCATTTGAACAAATAGGGCAAATGAATCTTTGCTACTAGACTAAGGTACCAATTAGACCAGTGTTTAAACTACTAGGTGGGGGGGACTGTATCCCTACAAGTAACACTTGTAAAAAAAATACCCCTATTAGCCTCTCAGAATGGAACTGCCTTGTTGTTAATGCTAGAAGTCTTACTAGTAAGTTTGGCAAGCTTATTTTTTCTTTAGATCAACTTAATATTCATATTTGTGTAATTTCTGAGACCTGGTGGTGTGATAATGACCTCTGGGATAAGAATATTCTGGGCTATACTTTGTTTCATAAAGACAGGAGTAATACTAGAGGGGGTGGGTGGTGTTGTAGCTGTCTAACAATATCAACTCTGAAAACATTGAATTAACCCACTGGCCCATTATTGAAGCTGTTTGGGCCAAAGTATTCCCTAAGTCATAAGCTTGTATTAATATGGGTGTGGTCTATAGGCCTTCGTCAATCTCACATGAAGAGGATTCCCATTTTTGGATTTTGTGGAGAAATTATCCTCTACTAATAATTTCTTGCTTGTAGGAGATTTTAATCTCCCAGGGATTAATTGGAATACCTTACATACTTCATCTCTTGTTGAAAAAGCAAACCTTGAGACCCTTTTGTTGTCTAACACGGAACAAATAATTAAACATAGCACTAGGGGTTATAATACCTTGGATTTCGTTTTACATAACCTTGGTAGTAAAATTACCAACTGTTTGGTTTTACAACCCCTTGGGTCAAGTGACCACTCTATGGTCAAATTTACTTATAATGGTAACTTAGGGTATGACGTTGGCGATACGGTAGTTTATAACTTTAAAAAGGGGAACTTCTTGGGTCTGGTAAATGACATGTCAACCTGGAATTGGAATCAGGCATTTTGGGATAAATCTCTCTCAGATATGTGGCAGACTTTGGTTAATAAACTAACAGCAGTTACCAACAAACATATCCTACCATTAAAAAAGGTGACAGAACCAGTTAAAAATGCTATGGATGAATGCAACCATAAAAAAACATATTAAATACAAGAATAGGGCAGACAAAAGGGCTAAGTTTTGTGGGTCTAAAAAAAGTTGGGAAAATTATAAATATCAGCTGAGGGTGACAAAATTTAGTATTAGAAAAGCAAAAAAGGATTATGAAGTAAGACTGGCTAATAAAGTAGGTGATACTCATAAAACCTTTTACGAATACATTAATAATAAAAGGGGAGGTACTCCTACTATTGGTCCATTACAAGATAATTTAGGTGAGTTAATAACTGATAAGACACAAATGGCCTCTATTTGTAACAGGCAATTTTCTTCAGTTTTCAATACTAAAACAGTTACCAGTAAAACTCATAATGATCATATCTTGACTGGGCAACTTATTGTGGATGCAGCCATAATACAAAAATTGTTACAGAATTTAGACCCATATAAATCAGCAGATCCAGATGGTCTCAACCCGTGCATTCTTAAGGAACTGGCTATTCCCCTTTCTGGCCCTATTGCTGCCCTGTTTACAAAATCCGGGCAGGTTATCGATGTTTGGAGGCAGGCAACAGTAGTCCCTATTTTTAAAAGGGTTCCAGACAGGATGTGTCCAATTAAAGATCCATTAGTTTGACATCTGTTCTGGGCAAAATTCTTGAAGGAATTGTAAAAGATCATCTCTGCAAGCTGATTCAACATGACCCTACACAGCATGGCTTTGTCAAGGCAAGATCATGTCAGACCAATCTGTTGGGTTTTTATGGTGGAGTGAGTAGAGCCTTGGACAGGGGTGAGGCTGTGGATGTTATCCTCTTTGATTTCTCTAAGGCCTTTGATAAGGTCCCCCATGGAGAACTTATTGATGATATTATTAACATCGGAATAGGGCATAATATAACACGTTGGGTGGAGTCGTGGCTGAGGGGTCAAACTCAGCAAGTTTGTATAAAAGGTTCTTATTCCAGGTGGGACAATGTGACCAGTGGGGTCCCTCAGGGATCAGTTCTTGGTCCTTGTTTATTTAATATCTATATCACGTCACTTAAAACATCAACCAATGCTTGGTTGACTAAATTTGCAGATGACACCCGCCTAGGATTCCCAGTTACCAACACTGAAGGTATAAATACCCTACAGTATGCCCTTGAGGAACTACAAAACTGAGCTAACTTAAAAAAATTGACCTTTAATGTTGATAAGTGTGTAGTAATGCACTTTGGGAGAAACCGTCAGCATGCAAATTATGAATTTGGTGGCACAATTTTAAAGGCAGTCGACGATGAACGTGACTTGGGAGTCAGAGTATCAAATGATCTAAGCCCTAAACTTCATTGTCATATGGTAATTAAGAAGACTGCAGGTATATTACATTGTATCAATAAACATATTAGTACTAAAAGTAGTGAGGTTCTGCTTCCTCTATACTCATCCTTGGTGAGGCCCCACTTGGAATATTGCACCCAGTTTTGGGCGCCAGGTGATAAGGGGCTCTATAATTGCTCTATAAAAAATTCAAAAGAGGGCCACTAGAAAAATTGATGAGGTAAAGGGTTTGGATTATGCAGCAAGACTGAAGAAACTCGGATTGTATACATTGGAATACCATAGAATGAAAGGAGATTTATGTTTGGTATTTAAAGCCCTGCATGATGATCAATTATGGGAGCTGCTTGGCTTGGGGCTCAGGAAATTAGTTTCCAACACTAGGGCACATCCACTTCAACTTACAGTAGACCATTATAAAACTAAAAAAAGGAGTACGTGGTTTTCAATTAGAGTATGCAAGATATGGAATAATCTACCATTGGATGTTGTAGCATGTGAAAACATGGACACCTTTAAAATACATTTGGATAAATATTTAGGCCTAAATTCCATAATGGGCTATAATTGATATCGGCGAGCATTATGGGCATTTGTCTACTAAGCTTTGTATCGCCTGTGATACTTCTCATCTCCTTCCAAGCACAACAAGTTGCAAGTATTGACCTTCCTCATGCTGCAAAAAATCTGAGGTCTTGTAAGAGGCAGCATAATCTGTACATGTTGGGGAAAAAAATTGGTGATACAGATCTTTATATTAATTCTAAACCAAAAGGTACACGGTCTCACACTGCAAGCAAGTTTCCTTTATTTTTCAAGGATGCATAAACCTTGTTTTTCAGTGATCACTATTTAAAAAATCTGAGACTGTGCATTCAGTTGAATGTTTAACTAATAAATCCCACCACCATGCAAACTGGTAGTTAAAACAGCAGTACTAGCTATCCAGCAAAAAAATGTCAACCTACCCTTTGTTAGCAGTAATGTATTCCTGATAATCTTAGATTCTTCCTTGGGGTATTTTAAATTTAATCAGCTATTTTTAAGACTGTGTTTAATTACAATTTTTCCAATTTCCATGGCTCTACAATGAAGATTGCAGCCCCCATCAATTTTAAAAAATCCTCTCCCCAGAGAACACACATTAACTGCACCCTCTGTATTTAGTACAATGTACAGTGTACAGTGGCTCAGCAGGTAGCACACTTGCCTCTGAGGCCGGGAGATCAGAAGGCTGTAGGTTCTATCCCCACCCCAGGCACTTGGGTTAATATCCCAATAATGATACTGCAGTGCAGCATGAGAGGGGTACTTCACTCCTGAGGTGCCATCTTTTGGATGAGACATTAAACCAAGGTCCTATCTGCCTGTTCTGGTGGTAGTTCAGGTGGATGTTAAAGATCCCATGGCACTTCTCGAAAAGAGTAGGGGAAATTTACCGCGGTGCCCTGGCCAAATTTACCCCCAGTCATTAAAATACCATCAAAAGCTTATTCTGGTTCAAAGTCAGTTGGCATTCATCTGCATCCCCCTCCCCCGGGTCGTGCCTGAAAATAGGCAGAATTTGTCTAGTACACTTACCCGGTCAACAAAAAACTAAATAAATAAAATAATGCAAATATGTCAGGGTGTTGCTAGCATGTGTTTCTGATGGCTAGCGGCACACCACCCTAATTTGCTTACATCTATGACTGTTGACATGGCAAAAGACCAACCACTTTTAAGAACTTCAAAAACCTTTTTCTTGCCTTGGGAATGAAACAAAGCAAAAGGAAAATCAGATATATTGATGTTTTGGTTTGTCCTAACTGCCCACCAAGTTATTTAAATTATTGTTAACTAGTACTGTTGCTTTAAGAACTGATTTGCATGTTGGTGGGATTTATTAGTTAAAAACTGATGTAGAAGACAAAAATATATATGTTGCAGATGGTACCTTTTATTGGACTAACCAAATTATTTCTGAGACTAGCTTTCAAGAGATAATACTCTCTTCTTCAGGCCAGGTCTGACCCAAAGAAGAGATTATTATCTCTCAAAAACCAGTCCCAGAAATAATTTTGTTACTCCAATAAAATGTATCACCGGCAACATATTTGGATTTTTTTTTCCTTTTTCTTCTTCATCATCAACTGGGATACCACAGCTACCACATTTCTTTGTCAAGCCTAGTTGAAAATTATGATGAGAAATAGGCCAACACATAGGGCTTCTATGGTTAAGTAATTGCAGTCTTGTTTCATTGACATAATCACATCCCACATTGGTGCCATCTTATGCCTAGATCATAGCACAACTTTTCAAAATGGGGGAGAGATTGTTTACATTTTTTAAACCTGACGAAAATAATGTAAATGACCAAACTTCAAGTAAAGAATTCCATATTCTAAAATGTCTGCTCATAATGGAAGTTGCCACGATTGTGGATTTTTTAAATAGTGATCACTGAAAAACAGGGTTTAGATATCCTTAAGGAATGAAGGAGGCTTGCTTACAGTGTACCCTTTTGGTTTAGTAGTAATATAAACATCTGTAACTCCAATTTATTTTTACCAACATGTATGCTGCCTTTACAAGCCCTCACATTTTTGGTAGCATTAGCGAGGGGAGCACTTGGAACCTGCTGTGCTTGGAAGGAGATGAGAAGAACTGGTCATCTTGAGGGATCTTATACAGAAAACAGTGTCACGGTTTGTGCACTAAACTCTAAGCATAGTTCTTATAGGTCAACAGCCTATAATTAGCATTCTGAACACAAACTGTGACATAGTAAAAACTCCAAACTACTGGTTCCATGGAAAAGAACTGAGTGTGCAGCATATTGTCCATAAAAGTAAGCAACTGAAACATAGTTTTTCAGATCAGTGTTCATTCAGGTACAATTAAATATGGATCATTTGTGGGTATGAGTTTCATTACTGTGAATAGGAACATTACTAACTGCTGCCAATTAGCACACATCTCCTGTCCCTTTTAACACATTCATAAGACTTTGCTGCAATACACTCACACTATTGGGAGTCCCATAAGGTGTGTGAAACTAGACAGTGAAGGTATGACTCGGTGTGTGTGTGTGTGCGTGTGTGTGTGCATGCGCGCACGTAAAAGGTTATGAAAACAAATCACCATTAGTCCACGTTAAACAGCTAGTGGATTGGGTTAACTGATTAACATTTTTATTTACTGCTTCAAATAGGGTCTAGGTTGTGGGATTTACATACTTGTGTGAATAAAAGCATTAACTATCCTTTTTAGGTTTGATGCACATGTGCAACAGACCTTTTGTTATGAGTGGAAGGGGATTTCAGATTTGTGTCTCTGTGAGCCTATTGCAGTTAAAAACTGTAGGGGCAAAGCAGTCTAGACCAATAACCATGCACCTTAACTGTGACACCACTCGGCTTTCGGTGAATGCACTTCAAAAGAACTAATCCAATAAATTAGAGGGGTTCAGTCCTTTGATGTAAATGAAGCTATTCATCAAACAGCTGATGGGCTGTCAACACCAGCAGCTAGTCATTAAAATCAGCAGCAGTGACAATCTGAACAGACTACATCAGAAAATTGAAGGGAGATCTGCAGAAAGTTTGAACTTTGTTGTGCCAGTCTTTATTATTTTATTACTGTTAAAGGTTTTCCTACTTCCTCTGCCTAGCCTGTAGGCAGTTTGAAACTGGCCATGATGTCTCAAATTACAGCCTTTTCTCCTAAATTAGCAAGTCTCCTAAAGAAAAAGTAACCTTTGCCTACCTCTTTGTAATATGGAAGTTAGTTTCCTTACTGTGGCAACTTTTATATCTAGGGGAAAAAAATAATAAAATACCTCCATTTCTCTCCACCACCAAGTGTATATTGCAAACAATGTTAACCTAGGCAAAGACACATATTCATTCTACACTTTTTTGTGTCGATATTACATGAATGCAATTTGAAAGGTGAACCCACACTTATAGAACTGTGGGTATATGAATGTCACCAACTTTTGCAATCCTCTCCTGCCTCCTCCCCACCCCCATTTCCTTTTTCACCACCCCATCTCCCATAACTCTTATGTTCCCCTCCCCATGCCCTAGCCATCCATACCCCTCCCCGTATGCTACCCTTACCCCTCCCCTTTTAGCTCTTGCACAGATACCAAGACCTGCCATGATCTGAGTAATGCATAGATCTTAACATGGTTATGATATTACATATATTGAAATTCAATAAAAAGAATAACTGGCAAATCCCTACATGTATTCTCTTTTTTTCTTGCGCACAACTGTTTTCCTTGCCATCCTACCTGCAGTGATCCCAGTATTTGCCTTCTATCCATGGTGATCCTCTGTGCCAGCTCTCTCCTAGCCTCATGGTGATCCTCTGTGCCAGCTCTCTCCTAGCCTCAAGATAGTTATTATTCTCCTAAATGCTCTGTCTATTCAGTACGCTTGATATCTGTCTAGGTGTAAAAAAACAAAATGCATTTTTTCTGAAAGTGAATCATACACACTCAGTGTTGTCCATAGCATCCTGTAAGAGAGCTGTTTGCCATACCCAACATTCCTTGTACTCGCAGCCCAAGTGCCCATGTAACATCTGAGGACGGACTGGTGCAAAGCATCAAACCTCCGGCATTGACAAATGCTTGTTTATTTTTTGTTTGTTTTTGCAGATTTGGCATTGCTTGGGTACTCGCAGGACATGCAATGCCATTCTTAGAAGTGCAAACCAGAAGTGACACACTGGGGGAAAGCTGCTGCTATGTTTACCTGGAGCAGCTTGTTTGTGTTACACTGTGCTCAACAGGATATAATATAGGGCTATTAAACTGTGTCATAAAACATCTGTAATTTGCATACCTTGTACTTACATAAGAATGTATTAAAGGCAGATTCTGCAGTTTAAAAATTAAAATGCATGTTTGTCTTTTTTTCCCCCAGGCTGAGTCTCCCTCGCTCTCAGTGTGGCCCCATTTCTGCTCCAAGTTCTTACACATTTTATACAGATGTAGTACATAATATGTAGGTCACTATTATAACTGAAATATGGTCTTCTTGATAATGCATTTTATTATAACAACTGTTCCAGCAAATGTTAAAATAGGCACAGTATCCTGGAGCATCTGCAGTGACAGAGAAAAGTGCAACTCCAGAGTTGTATATAAACTGTCACAATTCATGTAATAACACTTCAAGAAGTGTCACCCACTTTGTAGGAAAACATCCCCCATCCAGTCCACTGTCCAGTCCATACTGCTGCTGTCTATCCACTACCTACCTTAGAGTAAGCAGTCCCCTCAACACGGCACCCAACAAAGTCCTCCACTCACCTCTTCAGCCAATCACCATCTGAATGACTGTCTGAGATTACAAACTGACTGCATAACAGCTGTTTATACAGTTGGATCAAGATCGCACAATGTCATGCAGATGGTGGCAGGTGGTGCTATGCTGAGGGACTGTGCCAGTTATCATTGGGTGAAGGGGGGGGAGTGCCTCTGGTGGGTAGTAGACAGGGTGCTAGTAGGTCAGCAGTGGTGCATTTCAGTGATGAATAGGATGGGGATATTTTGCGAATTCTTGTACTGTAGCATGGCAGTGCTGTTGTAAATAACCTTTCCAAACCTTTTGCAATATCAAACAGTAACACAGTGACTGAACATTCCATGCGCTTTCAATATCATGCAGATATACTAGTTTGAGTTCATCACCACCCACTGTAGTGTTGCCATGCTCATTCTCATAACATTTAACTTAGCCTCGTACCTCATAACGTTTAACCTTGCAACTCCAACAACTGCAGCTACACAATAGTAACAGAAAGAAACAATAGCCCTTCCTTCTCTATTAGTAAAATAAATAAGCACTCACTCACAGACATACACAAGCACACACACTCAGACTCACCCACATGTGATACTGTTTAAGATTGCAGTGTGTGACAGCAATAAAATGCCACCTTAGATTGGTGCACTCGATTTAGTGCAACATAGAAAGCTCTTGGAAAGACTCTGGCAAGTAGGACTACAAGTGGGATCATTACAATGGTTTGCATCCTATCTGGAAAATCATGATCAATGTGTTGTCAATGGTGCATCATTAACGAGCCTTGAGGAAATAAATTGGGGGGGTTCCTCAGGGATCGATCCTGGGCCAATTGACGTTCAACCTATATGAACGGTTTGGTGCAAATTATTAAAAATGGGGAAATTAGGTTATATGCGGATGATACAGTTTTGATGGTTTTGGCAGAAAATACAGTACATTTAGAACAGCAATTGCAAAGTGACTTAACCCTATAGCAGTGGTGGATGAGTGACTCTGGCCTGCTCCTTAATGCAAAAACAAAACCCAGTGTATGAAGTTCTATTCAGGACAAGCAGGAAGGGGTGAGCCACAGTTACAAATCCACCTATCCAAAGGTATTCAAGTTAGAGAAGTGAAGGGATCTAGATACTTAGGTCTACAGATAGACTCATGTATGACATTTAAAGATCATATTGATACTCAGGTTAAAAATGTAAATCAAAGATTGGGAGCTCTTAGGAGGGTGGCTGGAGTGTTACCAAGACAAGCTAGAGAGAAGTTGGTTAAGCAAATGTTAATTCCAGCATTAGAATATGGAGCCACAATTTATATGAATTCCACTCAAAAAGTATTAAAAAAGGTGAATCAAACATATTACAGACTGGGTAAATTTATCACCAAAAGCAAGTATGAAACTCATCATTGTATAGTATATAATCCATAGCAGGCAGCCCATGAGCTGTAGTTTGGACTCTGGACCAACTCCCCTAATTTTGGGTTGTTCTCAGATCATTGGTCCAGTTATGGTGCAAATAGTCTGGTGCTCCTTAGAGTCAGATGAGTTTCCTAACTCCCTGAAAGAGGCAGTGGTTACACCCCCGCTGAAAAAAGCTACCTTGGACCCAGACTATTTCTCAAACTACAGACCTATCTCTAACCTTCCCTTTATTGGGAAGGTTATTGAGAAGGTAGTGGCAGCCCAATTGGAAGACAATTTAACCATCCATAATGTCTATGAATCCTTCCAATCTGGTTTTCGTAAAAGACACAGCACTGAGACCATGCTGGTTCGGGTGCTTAATGATCTTCTGAGGGCGAAGGACCAGAAGAGATGTTCCATTCTAGTTCTTCTTGATCTCTCATCAGCTTTTGACACTGTGGATCACCTGGTGTTGTTAGCATGCCTGAGGCTAATCTGTGGAATGTCGGGAACTGTTTTAAAATGGTTCACTTCATTCCTTACTGGGAGATCACAAAGAGTTGTGTCAGGGGTTTATTCCTCCAGCCCAACTTATTTGCTGTACGGGGTGCCTCAGGGTTCAGTGCTGTCACCCATGTTATTCGCAGTGTATATGCTGCCCCTCGGAGACATTATAAGATGGTATGGGCTGAGGTTTCACTGCTATCAGATAATACCCAGCTATACCTGTCTTTTGCACCTGACCAGGATGGAGCTCTCTCGATGTTTAATAACTGTCTGGAAGAAATCCAAGGGTGGATGGATTCTAGTTGGTTAAAGTTGAACTCAGAGAAGACAGAGGTGTTAGTGGTGGACCCGGGTGATCAGATAGCGAGGTCGCATGATGACACGCCCTCTGGAATTTTACTTGATGGCGTGTCACTTCCGACCTCTGAACGGGTGTGTAACCTTGGGATTGCCCTTGACGACAGGCTGACCCTTCAATCTCAGGTGTCGGCCATTGTCAGGACTTCCTTTTACCATCTTAGGAATATTGCCAGGGTGCGTCACCTTGTTCCATCTGATTCTTTGCCAATGTTGGTCCACACTTTTGTGTCCTCACATCTGGACTACTGCAACGCCATTTACTTTGGGCTTTCTGGGGTTGAAATCCATTGCCTACAGCTGGTGCAGAACACTGCAGCCAGGGTGTTGACTGGGACAAGGAGATCCAGTCATATTACCCCGGTACTGCGCGAACTGCACTGGCTTCCTATACGGTGGCGGATCACCTTTAAAGTCATTTTATTGACTTTCAAAGCCCTTCATGATCAGGGTCCTACCTATCTGAAAGAACTTCTGGTGCCTTACTGTCCTGGCCGATCACTCTGCTCGACCGACGAGGGGTTGTTAGAGATTCCAAGAGTGAGTTTAAAATCTCCTGGCAATAGAGCATTCTCTTATGCTGCACCCACTCTTTGAAATTCTCTACCTTGCCGGTTAAGGGAGTGCACCTCCGTGGAGGTATTTAAGAAAAACTTGAAGGCTTACCAGTGGAATATGGCCTATTTGGAAGATTAATGAAATCTGAGTGCTAACATTATGTTTTGATTGTATGGGTGATTTTATTGTTTGTTTTTAACATATGATGTTGTTATGTACTGTATTTATCCTATTTATATGTTCTTAATTGACATTGTATATTGTGGCTTTTTATATGTAAAGCGGCTTGATATTTCGAAAGGCGCTTTAAAAATAAAGTTATTATTATTATTATAATCAACTGAATTGGCTGCATCCTGAAGCCCAAAGAAGTTATATATGGTTAATAAATTGTCACAGGATAATGTTTGGGAAAAGCAAACACCTCCTAGCTTAATTTGTTACATTACAATTGACAAATAATTTAAGAACACGAACAAGAAATTCTGACACTAGAATACCTATGCAAAAATATTATAACAAAATAGGAGAGTTAAAATTGCAGAATAAAATAGCTATCTACTGGAACAACCTACCAATCAATAGACTTAAAAGTCATAAATAATTTGCTGTTTTAAAATTAAATTATTGGAACACCTGCAAGTTGAATGTGCATGTTTTGCATGATGTTAATGTCCAATGTTTGTTATTACAACTCTAAATGTTAAATTTGTATGCCTAAAGTTTGTACCTGAATTATGTTTTGCACCTTAACAACAGGACTTTGCTTAAAAACAGGGCCTTTGGTCCTAACTATTTGTTCCTGTATAAAAATAAAGTTTTATCATATATCATATCATATCATCATACGCCGAACCACCTTGTGGCACACTCAGGTGCACCAGGGACCCTACACCAGATTTTAGTAGAACCTTGGTCCTGATGCCAAAGTCCCCAAGTTTGCTGCAAGCCATCCTGTATGCCAAACAGTGCATGGGACGGGACTGCCACAAGCTGCAGAATGGTCATGCAGCAGCAGTGGCTGTGGCAGACATGCACTGGCCATGCACCCAGGTGGCTGGCAGGGATTGTGGAGGGCAAGACGGGGTGGGTTGGGGAGTGGGGGGGTTGAGACAGATCTAGGACGGGGACAGGGCATGGCCACCACAGTGCCAGGGACTGGTCTGTGTTGGAGCTACAGTTGCATGAGTGGTGCTATTGGGGAAAGGACTTGAAGGCACCAGCTGCAGCTCCACTGGTGATGGGATAGGTGTCCAGGTGCAGTGTGGGCATGGGATTCTACTGGTGCCCTCTGCAACAGCGGGGTATAGTCTAACTCCCACCCAGCACTGGCTCCAGGGATGCTGCATGGGCTGTTAGAGCAGCTCCAGGCTGGTCTAACTATAGTGAACTATGCATCCTTTGGGGAAGTTATAAAATCTCATTTAGGGGATGCTGCAGTGCTGCCCTGGTGCACACCCTCTTCCGCTATGGTGCACCAATGCATCCATCACAAGGACGGTGCAGGATTGACTGACACAGGCAGTCCCCCAGCTGGTGCAGGCTGAATTGTAAAATAGGGAATGACACAATAGCCACTTTCACACAACGTTTACTTTTAAATTTTGTTCTGGTATGCTGTCATTCCGCTGCAAGTGCAGTGTTCCTCATTCCCATTTACACACAGTTCATCTTTCGTTGCCATCTCCCTCTCACTGCATACTGGTACAGAACCAACAAACGGGATGTCTGTGGTAAAAAAAGAGTAGTGTGCTGAAATGACAGACACGGCATGATTATGAGCCAGGTTACAATGCCACAGATGCCCGAGAACCAAGAAAAACAGGGAACTCATTTTAAGCGAGTGCTCACTATGTTGCAGCATGGATTGACTGTACATGCAGACAGGTAACGTTACAGTGTGTCTGTACCGGTCATTCCAATACAGACCACTGTGTGTAAAAGGGCCTATAGTGTGGTGCAGGGAGCCCCTTGTGTAATTTCTGTCTGACGCAAGTACCTCGCATCATTCCTGCTGTTTTGAAAATCAGGCCCAATGGGTTTATATGATGACAAAACAATGGATATAGCCAATAAAGCATTATTTATTTGATTCATGATGTGTGTATATGTATATGTACATGACATAAACCAGAATTTTGGAACAGTTGCACTGAAATCCGGCACGTACTAAATGTTGCCTGATTAGCACTAAGCTTCCATTCAGGAAGAGGGCATCAGATTAATGACAGAAGTATGCACATTCATGACGGAGTAAAAAACAGAAAGAAAAAACACAAAGAAAAAATATGGGCTAGCAACAAAGAATTATTTCTAAATAAATAATGTATTTAGTTTGAAGTAAAATATGTGGAAGCCAGACAATTGCAATAAAATCAGGAATAGCACTGGGCTGAGTCAGTGACCTGTCAGTGAAAAGATGCATAGTGTGCTATTTTTAAAATGCTTCATTCTAGATAAATACTGACATCATAAGAACAGATGTCTATTTTGATTATTAAGAAAATGCACTTAAAACACATCTACACACTTTTCAGAGTTACAGGGTAGTCAAGACATCTGACTGCTGTATTTGCACCGATTGTAAACTGTGTCTCTTGTACCGTGCTTCCCCCAAGATGTTACTTCCTGTCTGTGGATTGATGATCTGCCTACCTCAGCGTTTCTCTGATGCTGGCCGACTTGACTGTGTACCTGACTTTGGAAAGGCATGTGAGATAAGGTAGTACCAAGAATAATGAAATGTGAGACATATTATCTTGATCAGAGTACTCCAATCAACATTGAATCTACAAAACAGCTCAGTCTACGAGCTCTTCAATATATGGAGGAGTCCCTTATTAAATTACATTATCAGAATGTATATGTCTATCACTACCCAACAGAAAGCCACAATATAGTACATAATGGGAACAGTGTTATGACTATAGTTGTTTTTTCCCCAACCTATGCTTTTCAGCAATGTAAGCAACAGAGTGCCATTCATGTGCCAGCCAGCAGCCATTATAACATGCAAACAATCCCAATTCTACATCTGTTTCATCAACAAACTGATGCACATTCCTCCTTTTTTTTTTTTGATAACAATGAATTCTAGTGGTACAGTCATGTTTATCAAAACAGTTTGGGGTTGCATGCAACAGAGTGACATACTGAGCACCAAATCCTTATCTGACTTTGCATTTTAATACTGGTACAAAGTTACGGAAAATGTATACTTATTTTGGTGTGTGTGACAAGCCATAAAAGAGGTGTTACAGTGAGCAGAGTGATCTGTGAGCACAAGGAGAGGCGAAATAACACACAACAAAGAAATAATTGTGTTGTTCCAAAAATAACAATGTACTGCGTAGATTTGGGGAGGGAGGGTTAAGACAATACACTTGTGACTGTTATAGCTGTGCCACTGCCTTTTTTTAAATGTATGCATGAAATTTATCTGAGCTCTCTTAGTCACATTTTTTTAGTCTTTTGCTGTTCATATCTGTTTGAATTTCAGATGTAAAGTTACAAGCATGGTTCATGATGTGGGCAAGATCTCATTAAACACCGGGGCTGATACAATCTATTTACACAGATCCATTACCTTCTGAGCCATTTTAGATAGCATCCTCCCCTCTCCCCACCACTACCACCACTACTTTAAAAACTACAGCAAGTCTAAATGGAGGCTGCAGAAGTGAATGTGTGTGGTCTCGCCTGAATAATGACAGCTTCTTAAATTGAGAAGATACTCAGATGGGTTCAGCAGTCAGTTTACCTCGGGCATTTCTATTTCTTGCAGAAGACAAGTATTTTACGATTTAACAAAAAGCATCTAACAAGCTTCCTTAATTAATACTTACACTAATTTTAATGAACTTTGCCATATGATTCCTGCTTCTTATATGAGTTCTCACAACTAATTAATTCTACTGAATTCATAGGCCAGGGTGTCATCTTTTTCACCATTAATACTCTGATTTTTCCAGTCTTTAGAAAAGGTACTATAGTTTGTTTTGACCACAGAAAGTGTGCGTTTCACAGGTTGAAAATAATGGGACCCAAGGAGGACCCTATATCATATTGTTCTGTAATGCATCCCCCTGAGAGTAGAAGAATGTCCACAAAAACAAGAATGCAAATGTCATGCCGGTGTGTGAATCTACAGCCAAGTTTTGGACTCAGTTTTTTTTTTTTTTCACCCAAACCTTACCAGACTCACTTGTGACCATGCTCTCACACTCATGTTGTTTTCCTCATGGTCAGGTCCATAGTCCTGTACATTTCCTTGTAATAAGTTCATTAAAACTGTTACAGAGTTAAGCTTTCAGAAGCAAAGTTGGCAAGGAGTATCTTCTTACGACAACATGGATATTACAAAAAGGAAACAAAGTCTAAGCTTTCGGACAAACCAAGTCCTTCTCTCTGAGGAAGTACTTGGTTGGTCTGAAAGCTTAGACATTGCTTTCTTTTTATAACATCTATGTTGGTCCAATAAAAGCTATCAAACCATTTGCTTCTGGATCTGTTCGTAAAAGGACCAATATGGCAACTAATCTAATTCTGTATGTTCTTATGACAACAGTGTTTATCTTACTGCAGTGGGCTATGCCATCTGCAAGAAGTGGCAGGGCCGGAAAGGTTTTACAAATTCATTTCTGAATATTAGGAGTTCTTCGACCACAGACATCTTTGACCCTGTTGCAAATGCTTTCATAATACTACTGTAACCCCCCTGCAAATGGGGGTTCCCAAAAGACTTCCAGGAGCTTGCTTGAATGCTCCAAGCCTGAATGGTGTTTGGCGTTTAAGCCATTTATCAGTGAGTGTTTTTAGAGCCTCTGGTACTGTCTCTTTAAGAGCTGTCTGCTTGCAGACATAATTAGTTTGTATGGGGGGACTGTGTGCTTCTGTTTGAGTATCACTCGAACTGCTGCCAATTTACTTCATTTTGCAGTCACTAGGAGTGCAAAGGAACCTATCTGAAAGATGTAACTGTTTGCCAGAAATTATTTAGAGTAATAATGAAATTACAGTTTGTCTAACCTGCTTTCTTTGCAGTCAGAACTGTGTCTGCTAGTTCCCCATTCTAGTTTTGAACTGCTGAACTGGACCAATCAGTGTGGGGTAAGCTAGCTCTAAAATGATGCCTTGGACGAATCAGAACTTGACTCATAATCTGAGCCAGCCACAAGAGGATTGTAGGGCAGTGACTCTGGGAGATGTAGTTTAGACTTCAGTGCCTTTTGGACCAACAGCAGCAGTCTATTGTGAGTGACAGCCAATCCAGTCAAGAACTGGGAGGAACTCAAAGGAAGTGCCTGTTCTTCAGTTGGAGTTCAGTTGAGCTTGGCAGTGAAGAAGGAAGGAGCCCTGTGCTTTTTCAGTGTGCAGTTTTAGTCAAAAACGTGTAAGGCCCAGAGTTCCGGTCTGCAGCTTAGTGTAACAGTTTGTTAGGACTGAATCCGTCCTGTGAAAAGAATCAAAGGATCTCTGAAGAGTAGAAACCAGGCTCACCCTGTAGAAGACTGGAGGAATTGCTGAAATTTGCCTCGGTCTGTCAGGAACTGAATCTGCTGTGTGTTCTCCTGGGTATTGTGCAGTAATTGCGATCGGATACAGATGCAGCCTGCCTGGTATAGTGCTTTTTTTATATGGATGTGTGAAGAGGTTTGTGTACCTCAAGTGAGCCCTGCTGACATTGAAGGACCCTATCTTATTTGGAGGTCGTGAGTACTAATTCAGGGTCGCTCCCTGTTGAATTGCCACATTAAATCCAAATGGAATTACTGTACTGCTGACTGTTTAATTCTCCTTTTCTCTGTGTGAAAGGGCCCTCACCAGCTGCCACGGTTTGACTAGCCACTAGGGCTTGGGTACCCAGGGACAGTAACTGATAGGGATAGGCCTGCGCAGAGCCATAGGTAGATTATTAGAGTGATAAGCTAATTAACCTGATTTCCCTGTCCTTGTTATATCCCCCCAAATAAATCAGAGCTGCTCGTTTCAGCAAAGTTATACTGCCTGAGGTATTTGTCTATGTTAAAGTACTGTACTGTGATTGTTGCACTGTATCTCATTTCACAGGAGGTCCCAGTGCGGAACCAGACCTGGGGTAAGTGTATACTGTGAAGGTAATTCTGATATATTGTGTGGGCCACTAGTGGGAAGAAAGGGGGTGCAGTGTCCCAGAGGGCTGTGACCAAGTTAGTTTAACTATTGCAACCCTGACCTCTGGGTGGAGGCACCCGCCATTGGATCCAGGCCCTCAACCTGTTAGTGGCAAATCAGGCAGGGGTAGTAGCCCTGGGATAGCGCCATCTAGGGTTACATCTTGGAGGCTCACCGCTGGATTGTGTGTCCTCTAGTGGCCATATTACGAACCACTGTTAAGAAAAAATGGGTACCCTGACAGAAGTGGCTGTGCACCGGCTGGTGGAGTGGTGTACTGGGGAGGAGATCGACCCCAAAATGCTATGCTTATCCTGGACATCCCCTGTATCAATACGGACACTGTGCAGGGAGTACTTTCCAAGGTGGAAGGTTTACAAACCCTGTGGTGGTGGGTCGGCATGCTAATCTGCTCACCCACACTTTCCTGGCCCTAGTAGAGTTTAAGGATCCCATAGATAGCTCCAAAGTGCCACAGACCATTACCCCAGAGGAGCCCTCACTGCTTGGAGAGTGATAACTAAGACAGTAAAGACCCGGGGAATCAGCCCCACCACTATCTGAAACTTTGAGGAGAAATTGCTGAATGGTTGCTGGGAGAGGGGAAACTGTGGAGGACTTGAAGAAACTATTCTGCCACCTGGGGTGTTCCTCCCCAACACCCTCTCCTGCTCCAGTGCCCGTGAATGGTGGCTGAACCAATGCAGACTCTATTTCTGCACCTGCCATTAGTCACGACTCTTACCGAAGGTTGAGGATCTTCTCTGGCACCCTCCCCACCCCCCAAGGGGGATGACTGGGAGACCTGGATAGACTATGTTGCCCTCAAGTGCTAGAATGGCAATGCTCGGAAGGCTAAAAGCGAAAGAGGGTTAGTGAGAGCCTCGAGGTCCCGCCCTGGCTACCATCCGTGCAAACGGGCCAGTAACCCTGAAGCGACTGCACAGGCCTATCTTGAGGCCTTGAGAATGTGTATGGGAGCCCAGATTCTGATGAGGACCTATGGTGGAGAGTAAGAAATGCACAACAGTACCAAGGGAGTTGTTGTCCGTGTATGTCTCTCGGCTGGAAAAATTGTTGCAAGAATGCCTCAGAAAGGGTAGTTTGCCAGCGATTGAACTGGACCGAACCAGACTGGACAGAATCCTTAAGTCTGCCCCTCTCAGAACTGCTGTTGCTTCAGTTACGCCTGGCAACGACTGGAATCCCCACCCTCCTATGATGAGTTAATGAGAGAAATTGAGGAGTTGAGAAAAGGCGACCTCGGGAGGTACCTGCACCAACAGCTGTGGCTACGACCCGAGTGACTGAGGGTGACCCATCAAGTGAAGTTCAGGGGCAGAGGTTGACAGTCAATGAGTGCTCTGACAAGGAAAAAGATATGCCACAATGGGGCGAACTGTTGAGAGAGATCCGGGAATTCAAAACAGTCCTTTATGAAAG
This sequence comes from Neoceratodus forsteri, assembly GCA_016271365.2. Taxonomy (NCBI): domain Eukaryota; kingdom Metazoa; phylum Chordata; order Ceratodontiformes; family Ceratodontidae; genus Neoceratodus; species Neoceratodus forsteri. The sequence goes on along the minus strand of CM057454.1, from coordinate 887,567,224 downwards.
CCACGCCTGCAAGTCACGGGCCCTGACCTATATCCGATCAGCATCTGCTATGGGGGTGGGGGTACTCACCCATGTATCTCCTGCTGATAACAGCTCCAAACTCAATTCCTTGACCATGGAAGTGGAGAAACTGACGAGATGTCTCCAAATGCTTATCAATACAGACAGAGATGGCACCAAGGTTTCCAGTTAGTAATACCCCGCCCTGGCTCCCAGTGTGGCGCCTTGGCCAGCTCAAACTCCAGAAAGTATGTTTTGCTATAATTGTGGGAAAGATGGGCACATGAAGAGGGAATGCCAGTCCCAAAAGACACTGACAAAGTTGCATATAGGCTACAAGGAGAGCTTTGGAGAAGAAATCAGTGGTTAAGAGGTGCACGACATGATCCCAGTGAGGGCACCAAAATGCTAATTCACGCCCTTTTGTGGCAAGGTCAGTTGCCCAGGCCCCACTACCGCCTCCAGACTGGTCCAGAATAGTGGGTCCTCCATGGAGACCACTGTAAAGGTGAATGGAGTGTCTACAAGAGCTGTATTAGACAGTGGCTCCAAGGACAATTATGTTCCAGGATTGGTATCAGAAGCATTTGTCAGACGACTCCCTTACAACCATTAGAAGGACTGCATGTATGGGGGTTAAGGAGAAGGCCTACCTCATTCCGGTATATCCGAATTTGGTTGTCTTTCCCACCTCCGTGGCTGGAGTGGCTTAACAAGTAGAGACCCTAGCCTTAGTGTGTCCCCCACTGGACTGTATGATGGTGTCCTTTGTTGATTGGAACAAATGCTCATATGTTCGAAGGCTGGCACAGTTGTGTTATGAAAACAGGGTCAAAGACTAGTAGAGCTTTAAGAGTTCCGGCTTTAATTAAGAAGGCCTATGAGGCACAGAGAGATGCTGAAAAAACAGAACCAGAGGAACCGGTCGGAATTGTATGGAAGAAGGATCCTGAGTCTCTGATCCTGGCGCCAAATGCCCAGTGTACCTTACAGGGAGAGGTCCGTATCAGAAAGGATGTTAAGAATAAAATATTAATGTTGGATGCACCAGGCGATGGAAAATTGCCAGAGGGACTGCTGGTCAAGCTTAGTATTTTGCCCGCTAGAGCCCATGCTTATGCCAGAAGGGTAATGGTCCAAGTTCATAATGTGTCTGAAAGAGACATTCGAGAAACAGAGGTTGCATCTGGCTAATGTGCATTGTGCAGACACTGCAGTGCTACCCAGCAGCAAGAGTTCAAGGAAGAATGACAGAGTAACGCCTGACTTGTTTGATTTCGTGACCTCGCCGCCAGCTGAATGGAAAGTGAGGATCAGTGAGAAGCTTGCCCAGAGAGACCAGGTGTTTTCTTTAAAGGAATGGGATGTGGGATGCGGCAAGGAGCTGAGCACAATATCCGCTGCATGACGAAAGACCATTTCGTGAGAGGTCTCGACGCCTGGCACCTGCTGACATAGATGATGTGAGACGGCATCTGCAAGAGATGTTAGCTGCTGGTGTAATACAAGAATCCAGAAGCCCTATGCTTCCCCATTGTGGTAGTGAGGAAAAGAATGGAACAGTAAGGATGTGTGTGATTATCGCACCTTAAACCGCTGACTATCCCTGATCAGTACACAATGCCCCGCATTCAGGATGCTTTGGACTGCCTAAACGGGAGCAAGTGGTTCTCTGTGCTGGATCTCCGCAGTGGGTACTACTAGATCCCGATGGCCCCAGAGGACCGTGGAGAAGACGGCCTTTATCTGTCCGGCTTGGCTTCTATGAATTCATGAGGATGCCTCAAGGGATTTCAGGTGCCCCAGCCACTTTTCAACGATTGATGGAGCGTGCAGTGGGGACATGAACTTACTAGAGTGCCTGGTATACCTAGATGATGTTATTGTGTTTGGCAGCTCACTGGAGGAACATGAGAGCAGATTATTTAAGGTATTGGACCGACTGGAGGACTTGGCCTTAAACTGTCCATTGATAAGTGTCAATTTTTCAAACATCAGTAAAGTATGTGGGACACATAGTATCCACCGAGGAATAGAGACCGACCCAAGTAAAGTTGAGGCCTTGACCACCTGGCCACAGCCCAAAAATCTAAAAGAACTGCAAAGATTCCTGGATTCTGTGGTTATTATCGGCGCTCATCAAGGACTATTCAAGAGTGATCCGCCTTTACTTAACCTTACTCAAGGGTATCCCCAACCCACAAAAATACCAAAAGTCAGCGTCCTCAAGACTGAAAGAGTGTATTTTCATCCAGTGAAGTATTTGGGGTCTGCTGGACTCCTGATTGTGAGACTGCTTTTCATGAGATCATATATCAACTTACCCATGCTCCAGTGCTGGCCTATGCCGATCCAAGAAAACCTTACGTCCCTGCACACTGATGCTAGCTTGCAAGGGTTGGGGGCTGTGTTGTACCAAGAGCACGAGAATGGCCTGAGACCAGTGGCCTTTGCCAGTGAAGCCTGACCCCATCCGAAAAGAACTATCCTGTACATAAGTTAGAGTTCCTAGCTTTGAAGTGGGCTATTGTTGACCAATTCCATGAGTACTTGTATGGGGCTAAAATACTAGTAAAACTGACAATAATCCTTTGACCTATGTGCAGACCTCAGCTAAGTTGGATGCCACTGGCCATAGGTGGCTTTCTGCATTATCTACATATGACTATGCTCGAATCCGAGCAGGTCTGAACCACATAGATGCTGATGCTCTCTCCGAGGCCTGTTCCCCAGAATGATTGGGTCCGATTGGCAGAACCTGACATTCGGGCACTCTGCCGGAAGTTTGACAGGGAGGAACAAATGTCCACGGACGCAGTGGACTGCATGGTGGATTGCTTGGGAGCCTCTGAGAATTGCATACCTGCTGCTTATTGCCACTTTTCTGCAATAGACATTGGTGCACTGCCTCAGCTGGACAATGACAGATGCGGGCTCAATCCGCCATCCCATGATCAAAGCAGCTTTAGAAGCCCTCTATGCAGGAAAAGATGTGTCAAATTACGCTCCACTGATTTGAGAACTGCACTGTTATACAAAGAAGGTCCTAAGTTGAAACTGATCAATAAACTGTTATACAGAGAAACAGTAGACAGAGGGGAGACAGTAGACAAACAACAACTAGTGCTGCCCACTGCCTTTGAGACTCAGTACTGAGGTCCTTGCACAACCACATGGGGCACCTTGGTATAGACAGAACACTTGACTTGGTGAGATCCAGATTCTATTGGCCTAAGATGGGGCTGATGTGGAGCAACACATTCGAACTTGTAGTCGCTGCTACAGAGGAAAGCTTTGCTCCAGAGGGCTGCCCCTTGTTAACATCACCACTAGTGCACCCATGGAGCTGGTCTGTATTGATTTTCTGAGTTTGGAGTCAGATCAAAGAAATATCAGTAATGTGCTGGTGGTCACTGACCATTTCACGAGATATGCCCAAGCTTTCCCCACCAAAGACCAGAAAGCATCCACTGTAGCCAAAGTACTTGTAGAAAACTTTTTGTTCACTATGGGCTCCACAAAGAATCCATTCTGATCAAGGGAGAGACTTTGAGAGTCGTCTGATCAAAGAGATGCTTTCTTGTGGGGAGGCGAAGTCCAGAACCACTCCTTACCACCCCAGGGGACCCACAGCCTGAACGCTTCAACCGCGACTTTGCTAGATATGCTAGGCACCCTGCACCCAAAGGACAAGCCTAGATGGAGCTAACAAATTAGCACCCTGGTACATGCTTATAACTGCACCAAAGTGATGCCACTGGATTCTCCCCTACCGCCTGATGTTTGGAAGAGAAGCTCGACTACCAGTAGATGTGTGTTTGGGGTCTCCTGATGGGGTTCAAGCTGACAACTATTTACAGTATGTGCAAAAGTTAAAGGCCCAGCTAACTCATGCGTACTAACTGGCTCAAACCATGGCTGCCAAAAGAAATCTGGCCAACAAAGAAAGGTATGATAAAAGGTGAAAGCACAGGAACTCCAGGAGGGAGATCGGGTATTGCTAAGAAATCTGGGACTGCATGGCAAGCACAAGATTGCTGACAGATGGCACCATCTCCCTCACATTGTAGTGGGCAAACTAGATGATCTGCCAGTGTACAAAGTAAGGCCTGAGAATAATTCAAAAGATGTAAAACAATGCATAGAAATCATTTACTGCCCATTGGACAAATCCTGATTGAGTCTGAGCCTCAGAAGATGCCCCTCTGGACCAGTGACTAGAGCTGCTGCTAAGAAAAGACCAAGGAAGTCTGCACCTACAGAAGCAGAGTTAAAGTGTTCCTCCACAAGTCCCAGTTGAGCATGACTGTCAGTCCATATCGGAAGAAAGTGAGAGTGACTTTGAATACTATCCTTCTTACGAACTGAGTCAATTGTTTCGGGCAATCCCCTAGTCAATACTGGAGACAAAGCTGGGCCTTCTGGACTGTCTAAGCCCCCAGCTTCATCCCTGGAGCCAATGCTCCCAGAAAGTGAAGTGCAAAGCATCAGATCAGATGAAATGGAATCATTGTGCATGGTTGAACTGTTTGAGCTTCAGGGGAGAAAATGATAGATTGGGGCAGACTGGTGATACACCGAACAAGAAGAGTATTTTGAGTGCCCTGACAGTCCACTGCCAGTGTCCGAAAGCTCCATGCGAGCCAAATGTTGTGGACTCAGAAACTGTAACTCCTGGAGCTGAAAGTGCCCCAGGTTCTAGCCTCTCTACCCCCATGGAGACCCCTGACAAGTGAGGACAATGCTGAAAATGAGGCTCAGAGTGCAGAGACTATAACAGTTCCCCTAGAAAGACTGGTCGAGCTGTAAAGCCTGTGGTGCACCTCAGTTATGATTCACTTGGGAGGCCTGTGGACTTGCCTCTCAATGTTGTCCATAAAGGAGTGTATGTGTCCCCGGCTCATTGCCCAAACTGAGCATCAGTGCTAACTCCAAGTTACTTGTGTTGCCCTTCAGTATGGTGCCCTTGCCCCATCCAGCCCCAAGGTAACTGATAGGGAAGGGCCCCTCTTCTAGGTTTCATGTACAAGAGGTAATAACTTGAGTTATGGTACAATGTATGTAATACTGTGTAAAGAGGACGCATGCAATGTTTCAGAAATGTGTTCTTGGTAAAATGATATATTGACTGATGATTACATAATGCGAGCCTAATGCAAATGTATATGGTTGCAGTTGAAACTATGGGCTTGCTTGACGCTGACGCCAAGCTTTCCCAGGCCAGGAAGGGTGTAACCCCTGCAAATGGGGGTTCTCAAAAGACTTCCAGGAGCTTGCTTGAATGCTCCAAGCCTGAATGGTGTTTGCTGCTAGCTTTCATTTATCAGTGAGTGTTTTAGAGCCCTGGTACTGTCTCTTTAAGAGCTGTCTGCTTGCAGACATAATTAGTTTGTATGGGGACTGTGTGCTTCTCTGTTTGAGTATCACTCGAACTGCTGCCAATTTACTTCATTTTGCAGTCACTAGAGTGCAAAGGGAACCTATCTGAAAGATGTAACTGTTTGCCAGAAATTATTTAGAGTAATAATGAAATTACAGTTTGTCTATTCTGCTTTCTTTGCAGTCAGAACTGTGTCTGCTAGTTCCCATTCTAGTTTTGAACTCTGAACTGGACCAATCAGTGTGGGGTAAGCTTAGCTCTAAATGATGCCTTGGACGGATCAGAACTTGACTCATAATCTGAGCCAGCCACAAGAGGATTGTATGGGCAGTGACTCTGGGAGATGTAGTTTAGACTTCAGTGCCTTTTTGGACCAACAGCAGCAGTCTATTGTGAGTGACAGCCAATCCAGTCAAGAACTGGGAGGAACTCAAAGGAAGTGCCTGTTTCGTCAGTTGGAGTTCAGTTGAGCTTTGGCAGTGAAGAAGGAAGGAGCCCTGTGCTTTTCAGTGTGCAGTTTTAGTCAAAAACGTGTGTAAGGCCCAGAGTTCCGGTCTGCAGCTTGTGTAACAGTTTGTTAGGACTGAATCCGTCCTGTGAAAAGAATCAAAGGATCTCTGAAGAGTAGAAACCAGGCTCACCCTGTAGAAGACTGGAGGAATTGCTGAAATTTGCCCTCGGTCTGTCAGGAACTGAATCTGCTGTGTGTTCTCCTGGGTATTGTGCTAATTGCGATCGGGATACAGATGCAGCCTGCCTGGTATAGTGCTTTCTTTATATGGATGTGTGAAGAGGTTTGTGTACCTCAAGTGAGCCCTGCTGACATTGAAGGACCCTATCTTATTTGGAGGTCGTGAGTACTAATTCAGGGTCGCTCCCTGTTGAATTGCCACATTAAATCCAAATGGAATTACTGTACTGCTGACTGTTTAATTCTCCTTTTCTCAGTGTGAAGGGCCCTACCAGCTGCCACGGTTTGGACTAGCCACTAGGGCTTGGGTACCCAGGGACAGTAACTGATAGGGATAGGCTGTGCACAGAGCCATAGGTAGATTATTAGAGTGATAAGTTAATTAACCTGATTTCCTGTCCTTGTTATATCCCCCTAAATAAATCAGAGCTGCCTGTTTCAGCAAAGTTATACTGCCTGGAGGTATTTGTCTATGTTAAAGTACTGGCACTGTGATTGTTGCACTGTATCTCATTTCACAGGAGGTCCCAGTGCCGAACCAGACCTGGGGGTAAGTGTATACTGTGAAGGTAATTCTGATATATTGTGTGGGCCACTAGTGGGAAGAAAGGGGGGTTGCAGTGTCCCAGAGGGCTGTGACCAAGTTAGTTTAACTATTGCAAACCCTGACCTCTGGGTGGAGGCACCCGCCATTGGATCCAGGCCCCTCAACCTGTTAGTGGCAAATCAGGCAGGGGTAGTAGCCCCTGGGATAGCGCCATCTAGGGGTTACACTACACTCCCCAAAAGCATAATGTTAAGCATTAGCTGCCAATAACTGCTTTGTTAAAGTAGGAGATATTTTAAAAAGTAGGTAAAAATATTGAAAAAAACAACTATGAACTAAAGGAAAAAACATTCAAATGAATGGGCTCACACGTCCCATTAATTTCAATGTGTTTTTTTCTTACTCGATAACTTTTTTTAATTTGTACATATTTTTTCTCTATCTTTTAGCCCATCTCTGAACTACATGCATGTCGATATTCCCATATTTGATAACATAAAGTGGATATCAGTAAGGAAAGGTATGGCTGTCCACTAGGATGCTCTCCCCCTGTGAGTGATGGCTTGGCTGCTACCCACTTAAACTATGTAAAATCAAAATCCCATTGCAAATGACATATTACATCTCATCTGCTCTATTCTGGTTTAATATATAGTAAAAAAGTGAACAAGCAGGACCCAGTATAGCAGCAGTACAAGTAGCAAACTGTCGGCAATGACAAATGCTTGTTTGTGCTTAGTAAAAACAAAAAAAGTCATGTGCATTGTGGTACATGGTGAGAGGTAATGAATAATTGGGGTAGTGATTGTCTCCGTGATATGAGGTGATTCTAAAGTATTGCTTATGTTTTGGTATCATATGTATTTCAATAAGAATTCCCCTACTTTTCGTAAGGGGTGCTCTTCATTTCCTGTTGGAGGGTGAGTCCCTGGTTGATGGAGGTGAATGATATGGCATGGACGATGGAGTCAGCCTTTCTCCCCACCCAGAGTACTAAGGAGAAAAATTCAACTGAAGCTTTGGTAGCAATGGATATGGAAATTAATATAACGCAAGCGAATACAGTCCAGCCTGGAGAAATCAACAGCAGTGGTACCCCTGTGCCCCTCTCTGACACCGAAGAATTGCTAGAGAGAGAACTCGGGGAGAAAAAAGCTAGCCTACTGGCCTTAGTACCAGAAAAAGAGGTAAGGCATGCTCAGGAGAAAGCACAAATCCAGTCCTAAAAAAATAAGCTCAAGCCAGAATGACAGCCGATGTGAAGGCTGTCAGTGAGGAAACTGACATTTTCATTTCTTGTCTCAAAACACAGCACAATGCAGGCAGCCCCTGATAAATTTCTGCAGTCAGCTACTAGAGCAACGTCTGCCCCCCACAAAGCCCCTAATATGCAGCAAGACCATCCAAGACACACATCATTGGTAAGATGGCTGCACATTGCCAGAGCCGCTGGCAATGAAACACAGAATTTGATGGCAGAAAAAGACTGTTTGGCACACCCATTCTGCCCATTTCTCCCTACCTCCACTATTAGCACAGACTGTGCCTGATCTACAACTCTTATCTGTGATCCTTAGGTCCTTATGTGGGCTTCAAAACTGCACACACACTACTCCAGGTGTAATGAAACCAGTGACCTTTACAGTTCAGTATTATCTCCCTTCTTTGGCTGATGAAGCCCCTTCTTATGCATCCCAACATCCAGTTCTGTCTTTCCATAGGCTATATTGCATAAGGGTCCAGATTCCTTTCTCTTTAAGCACTCACAACTTCCATGTGCTACTTTTCTCTCTCTTTCTCACTGTTTCTTCCTCTGTTAACCCAGTGAGCCTTTTATAACTAACCTTGGTCATCCACTTAACCTCCCCATGTGTGTCTAATTGCTGCTGCAGACTGTTCATGGACTATAAAGTGCTTACGAATCCTGAGTGTATAAGGTGCCATACAAATCTAGGTTCCTTTCCTTACAGTTTTATGTGAATTAAAAAGAAACTGACCACTATCAAAGGAGAAAATGTAAATTCAAATTGAAGGAGGGTTATGTACTAAATGTTTAGCAGTGCAGTTCAAGTCAAAGATTTAATTTACTTTTTTATAAACAAACAGAAAATTGAGGCCAAAAATTTGAGTATGCTGCAGGGCCCTTCCTGGTCAGACACTGCCATATCAGGGAGTGGAGCACATCAGGCTGGCATGCTGTCAGCCACTCAAGTGGAGTCACATCAAATGACCATGCAACAGGAGATTGCTTCAGCCCACACTACCAGTGAGGTAGTTTCTACTATTATGACTGCCAAAGGAAGTGTGTTCAAAGAAGAGATGAATCCTGGACTGCTACAGCTCTTATGGGATCAGATGACATGGATCTGGCTGAAGTACAGAGGAAGGCAAGTCCTCAAGGTCCTAAAAAACTGTCTGGGTCGGGGGGGGCATCAGGAAACTTTTGGAACCAAGCATACTGTGCCATTACAACTACCTGGGAAGTTTAACAACAGAAGGGCAGCATTCAGAAGAGGATGGAATGTCTTCTTTATCCACAGAGGAGGCCTTAATAAAAGCAGGCTGGGTATGATCTGAGGATGGGACCACTTGGCACCCTAACTGACAACCAAAGAAGTAAAATGCTTCATCTCTGAACTCCACACACCAGCATTTGGAGGGGATTGGAAAATGTTATGGCTGGGCTTTCCAGTGTCCCTGAGCTCCTTCAAATACCAGAGATATTGGCCTTGTAAACAAATCCAGATTTCCCTTTTCCACAACTACCTGAGGGGGCTTGTGATGTCATCATTGCCCTCCCCCCCCATGATGAATCTTCTCAAGCTCTGGTGGACAACTCTTCTTCCAAGAGCAGAGAACAAAATTTTCTTGAGCACCCCATGGAGGGCAACAGTACTGTACCAAATTCCCCTGCTCGCCCCAGGGAGGACAAGAGTACTCCTGATCTTGCCCCAGGCCTCGGTAGAATGACAGATGGGGGGATCAGGAGGAAAATCATTCAAAAGAACCCCCTAGATTTTGAATGATGTATCTTTTCGCAAGAAAAGCAGAGCCAGTAGAAAGGAAAAAATGCTGTCTACCTGAAGTATAGGAGCGGAATGGACACTATCCCTTAACATACCTATGTGGGTCGTTAACCTGCTCAAGGACTTGAAGATTTTTTCTTCAGAAATCTATGTGCTTATTTATGACTCCAGGAAAAAACAGCTTATAATGTAAGCTTTATGACAAAACCACATTAAAGAGGATCTGGAAAAAATATTCTAATATAAAGAACACCTACTTGTGGTTGACTTTTGTGGCTAGTCTCTTGATAAAATCCTCTTTCAAAACAATAACCACCTTGTTTTGCAATGAGGGAGTTAGTGTGGTAGACATTATGTGCTGGCTGCAACAAAGGTGCAAAGTGCAAGCTAGACCCAAGTCAAAATTTGATTCAGAATGACTGTGGATGGGAAGATGGGAATTCAAGGTAAAGCCGCACCAGAGATAAAGGTATATCACATTTGCCTAACAGTTTTTAATTGGGGGTGATAGGGGTATCCTGTTCTACTCTGCCCAGCCAAAAGCATTCAATAAATGTGGGTTGTAGGCTCATCTAAGTTGTGGGTTATGTACCAGGTTTAGTCATGTTAACCCCAAATGCACTAATACCAGGAAGTGTAAGCTATATGAGGAGTCAAGGTATGCCTTCAAGAACTGTCCCTGGGTGGCCCACAATCATCAGGATGGCATGAGCCAAGATGCATTAGAAACACAGAAACTTAAATTTTGATGGCAGATAAGCACCGCTTGGCCCACCCAGTCTGCCCATTTCCCTACCTATTGGATAAGCTTCAGAGTCTAGTTAACCAACGGCCTACTTCTTCCAACCCCTCTCAAGAATTGCTTTATGTCTGTCCCATGCATTCTTGAACTCTCCCAGTTTTTTACCCCACAACCCCCTCTGGAAGGCTATTCCATGTGTCCACCACCCTCTCCATGAAAAAGTACTTCTTCATGTTACCCCTGAGCCATCCCCCCTCTATCTTCAAATTGTGCCCCCTTGTTCTTGCACATCTCTTTTTCTGAAAGATGCTACCCTCTTGGACTTTGTTGATTCCCTTGAGGTACTTGAAAGTTTCTATCATGTCCCCCCCCCTTCCGCAAGGGTATAAATATTAAGCTTCTTCAGTCTCTCTTCATATGGCTTCTGGTACAGACCCTTCGCCATTTTAGTTGCCCTCCTCTGGACTTCCTCCATCCTGTCTACGTCCTTGTGGAGATGGGGTCTCCAGAACTGCACGCAATACTCCAGATGGGGTCTCACCAACTGTCTGTACAGATGGATAACAACTTCCTGTTTTCTACTGGTGATGCCTCTCTCTATGCATCCCAGTATCCCCCCAGCCCTCCTTACTGCCTTCTCACATTGCTTACCTACCTTTAGGTCATCTTGGAGTGGTCTGTTAAACTGTGGTGCTGGTTGAATTATTGAAAGGAAGGGCATCAGTCACCAGGGTGGTGAGGCAGTGGTGTAGTTGACTGTTTTTGAAGGTCACTGGTGGCTGGGGGTCACCCACCCACCCCAGGCATATCCTTTCCTTTATACCTGAGGTTCTGGCATCACTTCCTCAAGAGGGCAGGAGGCACAACTCCGTCATATCCTTAATAACACAGCATAGTACATAAAGGTAAGCACAAATACAAAAATATATATATATATATATATATATATATATATATAAGCAGGAAGGAAGAGGGACACGTGGGGAGTGGTGCAATGCACTGGCTGTAGGGTGGCAGTTTTCCGGGAGGCATTCTGGAAACAGCATTGCTGCCCTATTTGCAGGCAACTGTCAGCTCTGAGGGAGGAGGTTTCCTATCTCCAGGCTGACCTGGCAAGGAGTAGGGAAGCCTCCTCCACCCAAAGAGCACCAGTGCCACCACCACTGCCTCAGAGGTTGCCAAGAATGAGGAGCGGTTGGACCACAGTGGGATCTGGGAGGGTGAGGGTGGTGGAATACAGGCACATCCCTCCAGTTGTACCTCTACATCAAATCATATGCCATTCTGGCAGAGCAAGGTTCCTCGATGATGGCACCCACAGTGGAGACCAAGGAGGATGCTGAGAACCTCCACAAGGGAGACCCACAGGAGGGTGGCAAGGGACACCACAGGGGAAGGAAACAACTCCTAGTGAGGGACTCAATTGTTAGGGAGAAGAACTGGGGAAGGGAAGGGAGAGGGAGGTAAGGTGCTTGCCTGGTGCCATGGCTTGGAGAGACAAGAAGTGAATCCTCAGGATTGCAGGAGCAGCATCACAGGAGAGGGAACTAGACATTATTGTCCACCTTGGGACAAACAACCTAGCTGGGCATGGGATCAGAGTAGTGCAGGAGGAGTTTGTGGAGTTGGGGAGGGACCTCAGACAGGTAGCATGCACGGTAACCTTCTCGGAGGTGCTGACTGTCTATGGCATGGGTGAGGCTAGGGTATCCGCACCATACTGTTCAATGAATGGCTGAAAGACTGGTGCAGAGCACATGATTTTGGCTTCATTGGGGAGTGGAGGTCCACCTGGAGAGATGTGGATCTATTCTGGCGTGATGATCTGCATCTGTCTAGGAAGAGAACCAAGCTCCTAGGTGATCGGTTTAAATGCTTCATTGGCAAGCTTTTAAACTAGCCAAGGGGTGAGGTGCAGATAGGAAGCAGGAAATTCCAAGTCTCCCCCTACAAAACATGGCAGCTAGTAAGGTAAACACCAAGGTACAGAGTTCAACAGAGGCCAGGATGGGTAAATGGAGAAAAAGACAAAGGCAATAAGGGTAGGAATGGGGCAAAAAAGGGTAATGCCAACATTAAATGAAGGGCAATGAGTACCAATGTCCATAGTCTGGGTAACAAGATTTCTGAGCTAGTGGCCCTGATGGAAGAGGGACACCTGGATATCGTGGCAGTCACGGAAACATGGTACACAGAGAACCATGATTGGGATGTGAATATACCAGGGTACCACAATCTACAGAAGGGACAGGGAGGGTAAAAGAGGAGGAGGAGTAACTCTTTACATAAGGGAAGGGATCACAGCTACAGAACTAAAGGGTAAATGGGGAGGACAGGAGGCACTGTGGGTCACCTTGGAGACAGGGAGTGGCACCACAATCCGCACAGGGATTGTATACAGACCCCAATCTCAGGGGGGAGGAAATGGACAAGGAAATGATAGAAGGCATTCTCAGAATGGCTGAAAAAGGGAAGATATTGTTGATGGGGGACCTCAATATGCTAGATGTTAACTGGAACAAATTTACTGCAGTCACATCCAAGGCAGGGTCATTCTCAATGCCCTACAAGGGGCATGCCTTAGACAGCTAGTGTTGGAACCCACTTGGGAGGGAGCTGTCTCAGACTGGTTCTCTCAAATTGAGAGAGGATCACAGATTTAGAAGTGGGTAGCCATCTGGGAACAAGCAACTACCACACAGTGTGGTTCATGATAAACACAACTGTGGAACCAAGCCATACAAAAATGAAGATACTGGACTTTAGAAGGACTGACTTTGGCAAAATGGGTGAATACCTAAGGAATGCACTAGCAAATGGGAAGAAAGGAGGGGTGGAAGAACAATGGAGAAAAATCAAAACTGCCATCATAAAGGCAACAAGCCTTTGTGTGAAACAAATAAAGAAAACGGAGTAAAAAAAAACACTATGGGTCTCAAAAGAGGTGGTGTGGAAGGTTAGGGAGAAAAATATAGCATTCAGGAAGTATAAGGAATCACAGAAGGAGCAGGACAGGGAACTGTATCAGTTAAAGCAGAAGGAAGCAGGGAAGGCAGTCAGAACAGCAAAGGTCCAAATCAAGGAAAACATAGCCAACTCAGTTAAGAAGGGGGATAAAACATTTTATAGGTACATTAGGGAGCAAAGAAAGGTCAAGGGAGGGATAGTGAAGCCTAATAAAGGGGAGGGGAGGTGGGCAGAGGGAGACAGTGAAAAGGCAGAGATACTGAATGAATACTTTTGCTCAGTATTCACAAAAGAAGAAGAAGAGGAGTTACCTAAACCAAACAATAGAAGCACTCTGGTCAGGGGGGGGGGTCGATACCAGTCCATTTACAGAAGAAAGGGTACTGAAAGAACTCCTAAATCTCAAGGTCCTACTGTCCTACACTGGTAACTCTGCTAATTATTCATTTCTCCTCCCCACATGCAATGCTGTCTCTCTAAGCTTAATTTCTTGTCTGCCTTACCTACAAACCCTCTTGTTACACCCCCCTCCTGCTGCTGCTGCTGTTGTCCTCCTCAGATGTCCCGCACCAAAGCACAGCACCCTCGTTAACTCCTCTTCTATCTCTAAATAATTGCTCTGCATTTGACACCTCTTTACTCGTGCTTGCATTTCCCCATTGGCTGCCCCCACTGAGCTTACTATTGTACTCTAGCTGTATTTAATCCTCTGTCTTTCCCTTCTTGTTCCACAGGCAGTCCATCTGCGGGCTTCCCAAGCTGCTGCTGTGGCCCCAGCACTCTCCTAGCCGGCCGCAGTTAACAGACCACCCCACTGACCCCTGGACAGATTCAGGTACGTACCAGACCTCCGAAACTTGTGGTTTTGAATGCCACTGTTTTGACTGGACACCCAGTGGAGGAGCCAGGCACTGATTGGCAGTTTCTGCTCTTCGGATGATTTTCCAACTCCTGGTGCTTCCTAATCTCAGAGAAATCTCTTTCTGTGCTGTGTTCTGGACTGAATTATTTCACCCACCCCCTCACAGTATTAAATAGACCCTTGCTCCATCCCTTTCCTCAGCCTAGCAGCTGATTGGTCACTCCATTGCTGCACATTCTTATGGCTATAACTAACTTGACCCACTTTCTTACCTCCCCTTTTTAAAGCAATCTCACCCACAGGGCTGCACATTTGCTCTCAAGTTTTTCCCCAGCCACTCCAGTTAACTCCTCTCAATTACTGCTGTAACCTGCCTTATTGTTAGGGACCTCACCCTAATTCGACTCTATACCCTTTCAATTCTTACACTTCCACTGCCTATGGTTACATACCCAGTCACAGTCAAACCATCCCAGTAGCTGGCATCTCTGCCTTAACTGGATTTTCAATGGTGTCACTAAATTAGAACTAGTGTCACTGCCACCCCCACACAGTAAAACAATGTTACAGTGACTCTTTCCAGGCGTTTTACCAAAATTGCCCTGTGCTTTGGCTAATTTCACAGCTGGCACACCATTGGTGGGTCAGTTTTACCTCCAGCTACCTACTACATAACAATGGGACACCATCACTCTTCTACTAGGCCTGCTCATGTTTACCCTTCTGGCTCAGACCACCCCCACCCTACACCCTAAGCATTTCTCCCTAAGCCACCCCAAACAGCTCGGCCCCTCCCACCTTGGAGACCCCCCAAACTCCTCTGCATCCACCACCTACCAACACCTCCACTCCCTCTGCCCTCCCAGGCCCATCCTGGACCCACTTCTTCCTTGCCATACCTACTCTCCATGCCTTACCCATCCCCTGCACCCCTATCAGGACCTCCCATCAGCACCACACTAAGGGTCCTTGTCACGACCATCCCCTAATTACATTAATCACTCTGCTATGACTGCTCTCTGGGAGTATACACCCAAACCCTGGACCTGTGCCAACTAGCCCTCCCATACCCCACTCTGGAGCCAGTCTCTGCATTGCATCACTGAACATATGCAGCCTTCTAAAGAAATCCTCTATACTCCTGTGCTGGGTTGTACAACACCAACACAATATTATTGCATTAGTAGAGACCTAGCTCTCCAAAACAACCCCTGACTCCGTTATTTCCTTCCCTGGATACATCCTGTTCAGGGAAGACCGAGTTGGCAAACACAGCATTGGGTGTGCAATCTAAATGCGGGACACCCTTATAAGCCATGTGCTCCCTGCCCCCAAGCTTGACTATGGTGTCCAAGCTCTCACTCTAAAAATTACCCCTAACCCAACCTGGGGCACACTCTTCCTCATGGTCTCCTACATATCCCCGAGGAACCAGAACCCAGTGGTCCAGTCTCTCATCGACTACCTCACCTCCCTACCACACAAAGCCAAGCAACTCATCCTAGCTAACCTTAATGTCAATTTGCTTGATACCACTGCCTCCCACATCAGGGACTCATTCGCTGCCCTGGACATGTCCCAGTTAGTCACCCAGCCAGCTAGATTCAACCGGACAAGTGGCTCCAGCACCCTCCTAGATGTAGTACTATCAAGCCACCCTCATAAAATCCAGGATATCAAAGTCCACCCTGACTCACTTAGTGATCACTCACCTGTCCTCTGTCTCTGCTCATCCTCCATACTGAAACCTGCGTCCCAGGCCAACTTGCACTGGTGCCTATGCCCCAGGGGTCTCAGAAAGCTAAAATTGCATCTAGTACAGCTGGACTGGTCCCCCATCCATCACAATTCTGATATTGACTGTGCCCTAGACCTCTTCACCAATGCCTTCAGCAAGGCCTGTGACCTTTCCCCCGCCCCACAACAGAATCTGTACTAAAAACCAAATGCCGCATGGATCTCCACATCCCTTATCCAAAAACTTAAGCATGGGGATAATCTCTGGCACATCACTATCGAATCAGACAAGTTGGCTGAAAGACAAGCCTACAACGTGGTGTGTAATCAGTGCACCTGGGCCATTAGACAGGCCAAGACAGAGCACTATCAGACCACCCTTGCATCCACCTGGGGTTCTGCCCAAACTTTCTGGGACAGCATGAAAGAGCTTAATGGGAATACCCACTCCCCCCCACTGACCCAGCTCTCCATCAATGGCACCGTCACTACAGACCCAACTCGCATAGCTGATTGCCTCAATACTACCTTCTCTGACCTAAGCTATGTCCTCCCAAACAACTTTTTTGACCCAATCCCTGCCTCTATCCTCCTGCCTTGGATTGCCCTCCTTTCTACCTGCACACTATATCCCACCTTGTAGCCAGGCCACACCTGCTAAAAGCCCTTGGTAGCAACAACCCCAGCTGTGACCCCCTAGACTCCAGGATCCTCTGTCTGGTCTTCGATGTTGTCCTAGTCCCCCTTACAGACCTACTAAACCAGTCTCTATGCCTCGGGCAGTTTCCCAGTGCTTGGAAATCAGCCCAAATCACCCCATACATAAGAGCGGAGATCGGTCCGCACCCAACAATTACCAGCCGATTTCTATCCTCCCCCCACTCTCTAAAGCCCTAGAAAAAATAGTGCTTATTCAACTCTCTGAGTACCTGGCCAAATATGACATAATGTGCCCAGAACAACATGGTTTACACCCAGGACACTGTACCACTACTGCTCTCCTGGAGTTCTGTCAATACCTGCACTCTGCTCTTGACTCCGGCAACCTTGCCGATGCAGTATTCATAGACCTCTCCTAGGCTTTTGACACTGTTTGTCACCCTCTCCTGCTTGACTCCCTCCACCAACTCAAACAAAAAGAACAGGTGGTTTAAAAAAACCAAAATCATAATAATATACAAGCCACAATAAAATATTGAAACTTAGTTAAGAAAGTCAAATTGGAGACCGAAAAAGCCAAAAAGGAATATGAATTTAAGCTGGCATCACTTGTTAAAGATAACTATAAGACATTTTATACTTATATAAATAATAAACAAAAAAGTAGCAATAATATTGGCCCTTTTAAAAATGAACAAGGTGACATACTAAACAACAAAGAATCTGCAGAAAAACAAAACAAATATTTTTGCTCTGTTTTTAACCTGGCTACCCCATCTAAGATAGAAGACAAAATTAGCTCTATACCTGGGCATATACAGATACAAGTACAAGATGTACTTGACAAACTAAAAACATTACATATAAACAAATCACAGGGACCTGGTGAAATCCATCCTATGGTGTTATATGAACTGGCGGAACAATTAGCTGCACCTTTGACCCATATTTTTCAAACCTCTCTAGATACGGGACTTGTCCCACAAGGCTGAAGAGAGGCATTAGTGATACCTATCTTTAAGAAAGCATCTAGAACAGAGTTATAAAACTATAGGGCAGTCAGCTTGACACCAATCATGGGAAAGATTATGGAGTCAGTCTTATAAGATCACATAATGGAAACTCTGGAGATAGCTAAACTACATGACCCAGTGCAGCATGGTTTCCGAAAAAAACGATCTTGCCAGACAAACCTGTTGGTATTCTATGAGAAGGTGGGAAAAGCTTTAGATGAGGGAAATAGTGTGGATGTTATCTTTTTAGTCTTCTCAAAAGCTTTTGATAAACTTCCACATCAAGAATTAATAGATACTCTAAAGGAATATAAGTTTGATATTAACATAACAAACTGGATAGATGCGTGGCTGTGGGAGAGAAGGCAGAGAGTGGTGATCCAGGGAGAAAAATCAAACTGGGAAACAGTGACTACTGGAGTCCCTCAGGGCTCTGTTTTGGGCCCTTGTCTTTTTAATATCTACATAACCTCCTTGAAAATACCAAACAAGGATATCTGGGTGACAAAATTTGCAGACAACTGCAGAATTGGATGTATAACAAATACTAAAAAGAATACTAATGAATTACAAGTTGCACTAAACACTATACAAAAATGGACAAAAAAAATAAGCTTGAACTGAACAAGAACAAATGCACAGTTATGCACTTGGGTAAAAGAAATAACTTTTATTACACATTAGAAAATATTGAACTCAGAAAAACTAATAAAGAAAGAGATTTAGGGGTTACAATTAGTGCAGATCTAAAATTCAGCTTTCATTGCAATAAATTAGAAAAAACAGATAACTAACTTGCATATTGAGGCATGTAACAAGCAGAGATAGGAAGGTAATTATGCCCCTCTATAGTGCCCTGGTTAGACCAAACCTGGAGTATTGTGCGCAGGTGTGGACACCATACAAAAAAATAGGTATCCTCAGCTTGGAGAGAATACAGAAAAGATCTACTAAGTTTGTCAAAGTGCTTAGAGATATCCCCTATCCAGAAAGGTTGAAGGAACTAAATTTGTTTACATTACAGTACAGAAGAATGAGGGGGGATTACTGTTTGCTATTTAAGTGTATTCACGATAATGCACTGATAGCAGATCTAGGGCTAAAAATGAGAAAATCAAAACATGAAAATAGGGGGCATCCCTTTCAATTAGCACTGCAAAAATGGTATACTCTACCGTGAAAGCATTGGTTTAGCCAGAAAGTTGTATCTGGATGGAATTCGCTATCACCAGAAGTGGTAACTAGTACAAGTATGGACTCCTTCAGAAAAAACTAGAGAAGTTTTTTCTGGGAAAGTAAATAAATCCAAAAGAGGGATTACATATAAATAAAAAATGGCAAGCACTATGGACGCAAGTCTAATTCAGCTTGAAATTACCTATGAACCTGGCTTTTCTGCTGGTCCCTTTGCCTGGTTTTCCAGCTACCTCTCTGCTAGATCCCAGCTTGTGAAGATAAATGGCTCCCTGTCCAATACCCGGCCCATTCGTCCCAGGGTACCCCAGGGCTCCACTCTGGGCCCTGTACTTTTCAGCCTGTACCTCAACACTCTCCCCAGCTCCTGCACAGGAAAAATGCTCCTCTATGCCAACAATGTGGTTCTCTTTGCCTCCCACCCTGATCCCTCTTCTCTCCAGGTATCCCTCCAGCACACCTACAACCAAGTTGAAAAGTGGTTCCTTGACCACTGACTTGTTATTAACCTAAAGAAGACTAAGTCAATGCTCTTCTCCCATCACCAAAACAAGGCCAAGAATGACCCCCTCTTCATTCTCCCCAGCACTCTGCACCCGCTGGAGCAAGCGACCTCTTACAATTATCTAGGCATCACTTTTGACTCAGCTCATACCTTCCACACCCTATCCTCCACCATAAATTCTCGGATAGGCCTACTATACCATCACAGAGATTGTCTCCCTCAAGCTGCCCTCTGGCTGGCCATCACCTCTTCCGTCCTGTCACTAGTGGATTATGGCTTGCCCATTTATGCTGCGGTGGACAATACCACCGTGACTGAAAATCCAGCTCTCAATCAATAAGGCCTGCAGGCTCCTGACCGGAGCCCCTAGCTGCACTCACGCTTGCCTATTCTACTCCACCACCAACCTGCTCACCTTTGAGGAGCATCTGCACTACCAGACCTGCCTACTCGCCAAAAAATCTTTTCTAGGGCTCTCCCCACTCAGGGATCTCTGCTTCCCTATGGTGTGCATCCTCATCTGTTGCCATCCATAGCTCTGTCAAGGCCACCTTTCTGGTACCCAGAACCAAGACCTCACTAGCCCAGAGGTCGTTCCATTACCGAGCCCCTGCTTGATTCAACTCCCTCCCACCCTGCATCACAGACATTGCCAAAATTGGTCCCTTCAAAATCGCCCTCTGGAACCATCTCTTTGACGCTCATTGCTGTAGATGCACCTAATTAATCCCACTGTGCGATCCTCCTGTCAGGCCTCCTGACTTGACAACATCCTCCAGACAGCCTATCCTCTCCCTCCCTCCCACCCCACTCCCCATCCTACCTCCACCCTCTCCAGGTGTTATCTAGGAATGTCCAGGGCTGTACCCCCAATGTAACCCTTGGGTACCTTGTATATGACTGTAACCTATTATAAGTAACACTATTGTGTAACCTATGTGTACTCTATGTTTAATGTTCTGCACCTGTACTGTTCTCACTGTTGCAGCCATACTATGTAACTCTGTCTACCCCCTATGCGATGAGGTGCCTTTGTGAATGAGTCCATGGCTCAAAGGTTGTAAATCCTACTTTTCTAATAAATAAATGAACAAATAAATAAGGTGGACAAAGCAATGGGGCCTGACGGGATTCACCCCAGAATTCTAAAAGAACTAGGGGGAGACCTACTGACACCACTGACTACCCTTTTTAGCAAATCATGGGAGGATGGGGTGGTACCTGAGGATTGGAGGAGGGTGGATGTGATTCCCCTTCACAAAAGTGGGAGCAAGGCAGAGGCAGGAAACTACAGATCTGTTAGTTTGACCTCAGTGGTAGGGAAAATGATGGAATCACTTCTGAAAGAAAGAAAGAACTATTGAGTACCTAGAGGCCAGCAGGGCAAGGACCCAAGGCAGCATGGATTCAGGGGAGGAAGGTCATGTCAGTCAAATCTAATAGATTTCTTTGACTGGGTGACCAAAGTAGTAGACCAGGGAGGGGCTGTGGATATGACCTACCTAGACTTTAGCAAGGCATTTGACACAGTCCCACATAAAAGATTAATAAACAAGTTTGACACAGTCCCACACAAAAGATTAATAAACAAGTTAGCTAGCCTGGGAGCATGTCCCAGGGTGCTAGCCTAGGTAACAAACAGGCTGCACAACAGGACGCAGAGGGTAATAGTAAATGGAAATCACTCCGCGCAGAAAGTGGGGTAACTAGTGGGGTACCACAGGGTTCAGTACTGGGACCAGTCCTCTTTAATGTCTTTATAGGAGACATTGCAGAGGGTCTGGAAGGAAAATTATGCCTCTTTGCAGATGACACAAATATCTGCAACAGAGTTGATACACAAGAAGGGGTGGAAAGAATGAGAAGGGACTTGATAAGGTTGGAGGAATGGTCAAACGTATGGCAGCTTAGTTCAATGCAAAGAAGTGCAAATTAATGCACATGGGAAACAAAAACCCAGGGGGAGAGTACACAATGGGGGGGGAGGTGCTAGCAACAACAGAAATGGAAAGGGACCTGGGAGTAGTCATATCAGATGACTTTAAGGTAGACAAGCAATGTGAGAAGGCAGTAAGGAGAATTGGGGGGGGATACTGGGATGCATAGGGAGAGGCATCACCAGTAGAAAACAGGAAGCTGTTATCCCTCTGTACAGACAGTTGGTGAGACCCCATCTGGAGTACTGCATGCAGTTTTAGAGACCCAGTCTCCACAAGGACATAGACAGGATGGAGGCAGTCCAGAGGAGGACAACTAAAATGGTGCAGGGTCTGCATCAGAAGCCATATGAAGAGAAACTAAGAGAGCTTAACATGAGAGGGCGAACATGACAGAAACTTTCAACTACCTCAAGGGAATCCACAAAGTCCAAGAAAGTAGCATCTTTCAGAAAAAGAGATGTGCAAGAACAAGGGGGCACAATTTAAAGATAGAAGGGGGATGGCTCAGGGGTAACGTGAGGAAATATTTTTTCACGGAGAGAGTGGTGGACTCATGGAACCACCTTCTTGAGGAGCTTGTGGCATCAAAAACAGTGGGGGAATTCAAGAATGTGTGGGACAGCCATAAGGCAATTATAGTGGGGGGTAGGAGGAAGTAGGCTGTAGGTAAACTAGACTCTGCAGCTTATCCAATAGGTAGGGAAATGGGCAGACTGGGTGGGCCAAGAGGTCCTTATCTGCTGTCAAAGTCTATGTTTATATGTATACCCCAAGGTCCCTTTCCATTTCTGTTGTTGTTAGTACCCCCCCCCCCCATTGTGTACTCTGCCCCTGGGTTTTTGTCTCCCAGGTGCATTATTTTGCACTTCATTGCACTGAATCTAAGCTGCCACACTCTTGACCATTCCTTCAATTTTGCTAAGTCCCTATTCATCCTTTCCACCCCTCCCTTGTATATCAACCCTGTTGCAGATCTTTGTGTCATCTGCAAAGAGGCATACTTTTCCTTCCAGTCCCTCCGCTATGTCACCTATAAAGACATTAAAGAAGACCAGTCCCAGTACAAAACCCTGCGGTACCCCACTAGTAACCTCCCTTTCTTCAGAGTGGACTCAGTTTACTATTACCCTCTGTGTTCTATTGTCCAGCCCATTTTTTACCCAGGTTACCAACCTAGGACCCACTCCTAGACTGTCTCACTTGTTTACTAATCTTTTGTGTGGGACTGTGTCAAATGCCTTGCTAAAGCCTAGGTAGGCCACATCCACAGCCCCTCCCTGATCTACTACTTTGGTCACCCAGTCAAAGAAATCTATTAGATTCATCTGACATAACCTTCCCACTATGAATCCATGTTGCCTTGGGTCCTGTGCCCTGCTAGCCTCTAGGTACTCAACAATTCTTTCTTTCAGAAGTGATTCCATCATCTTCCCTACCACTGATGCCAAACTAACAGATCTGTAGTTTCCTGCCTCTGCTTTGCTCCCACTTTTGTGAAGGGAAATCACATCTGCCCTACTTCAGTCCTCCGGTACCACGCCATCCTCCCATGATTTGTTAAAAAGGGTAGTCAGTGGTGTCACTAGTTCTCCCCTTAGTTCTTTTAGAATTCTGGGGTGAATCCCATCATGCCCCATTGCTTTGTTCACCTTCAGTTTTAGGAGTTCTTTCAGGACCCTTTCTTCTGTGAATGTACTGGTATAGACCCCCCTATCCAGAGTGCTTCTACTGTTTGGTTTAGGTACTAGCTCCTGCTCAGAAAAACTAGGTACCTCAGACTGGAAATTACAAAGGGAGTTACATGGGAAGTTTTTTCTGTTTATATGAATATTGTCCCAGAGACATCTATGGCGTCTTCTCAGAGTGAAATGGAAGCTGAAATGCCTTCTTCAGGACAACCTATGGAGACTTCAGAGAGAATGTGGAGGCATCCACATTCTGGGAAGACTGCCTGAGTAAAGTTCCAGAAAACAAATCCAGTTGTTCTACTGTAAGTTACAAATCTGAACCATTATAACCATACTTCAAGTGGGATACTCCCATGGTGAGGGGTCTGATGTGCTCTTTCATGCTTCTCCACAACAAAATATGTCATCAGAAACTGGGGTCATTTTGTCTGTATCCACTGTAGAAATAAAAGAAAAAAAAACAGAATGAACACAAGGAGTTGGAGTTCTGAAATTTGTTGATATCTATCAGAATTAAAAAACCTTTTTGTGTTTACTCTCCTTTTTTTATAACGACAGATCTACTTCTTAAATTTGCCGCAATACATACTAATAGCATTAAAGTGAAACAGTCATCACAAGGGACCCCACACTCAAGTGTGGATCTGTACCCAATGTGCACGAATGTGGGCAGAGACATTTTGGGTTACTTACAGTATACTGTAGTATAGTAGATTATATCAGACTCATTTTGTTTGTTCTATGTTAACATCTTCTTTTACTACACATCCCTGAATCCTCTGCAGCTGACATCAGAGCAGTAGGAAGCAGTGGGAGATTCAATGGCCTGCAGTACATATTAGACCTTTTATAATCTACAGATGTTTTCTGGGACTGCTTTTCTTACAGGGCTAAGTACAGTCTTCTGTTTCTAAACATAGCCCATGGAGGACAGTGGGACCAGCAAACAAAAGATCAGAGTTTATATAAACTCTAACATGCACTGCAGGCCATTGAATATTCTCACTGCTGCCTATTCTTCTGATGTAATCTGCAGGAGATTCTGGGATTTGTAGTTACAGAAGATGTCAGCCTACAACTAGACAAAATTAGTCTGGTACAATCTACTATACTACAATAAACAATAAGTAAACCAAAATGTTTTTGCACACAAAGTGCACATTGGAACCAGCCCCATACTTGAGTGTGGGGGCCCTTGGTGATGACTGTTCCCTTTAAGAATGAGAAAAGGAGAGTAACCACTTTTGCGGCCTTGTAAAATCTGACTTATAACATTTTTTTTCTTTCAGGACATCAATAACACGTAGGCACTGTGAGGAGGATGGTCTTCCTGGTCCTTGAGAGAGGAAACTTGCTCAAGGGTGAGGATTGGTTTTATGGGGATAACTGTGACAGTTCAACTGTTGACAGAGGTAATTCCTGGGAGAGCACTGTTATTGGATGTGACTATAAACAGCCATCAGTTTAGACTTATTGATGTTTATACCCCGCAGTTCAAATCTAAATGAGTAGAACTATTTCTGGAGCTCCAGCCATATTTACATACAGCAAAATGGTGATTCTTAGCAGAGACTTTAATTGTAACATAAATGAAAAGGGATAGAGGAGGAAGTTGTGTTGTGATTAAACATTTTTATAACAAATGGTATCCATGACTAGGCTAACTGATGTTTATAGAAAGACACATAGGCCTGGAGGTAATGCATTTACTAAAGTTAATATGGCCTAACAAATTGATTTTTTTTATATGTCTGAAAGTCTACCTATAGGGACAGCTGAAACAGTGGTGTCTAAGACATCAAATCATTTTTTGTTAGGAAGCACTGTCAGGGATTGAAAGCAAGAAACATGAGTCATAGGCTTGTGGAAAATGAGTGCCTGATAATTGTTAGATGTCCAGGTACTGTAAGAGACAGTTTATTAGATTAAGTATTCACCAGACAGTGTCTATATGACTCCCTTGAGGAATAGAGGGGGGACACTAGAAGGGACAGAAGGTCTTTTTTATTAAACAGGGCAAGGCTAACACAAAATATCATAAAAATACTATATTAAGGGGGCAATTGCATTACTTAATATCAGAGGGCCAGAATATGGCAGTCAGGGTAATTGATCAGATTATTAAAGGGGAATGATCATCTATGAAGAAAGATGACAGTATTGTTGTCAAGGGAAATCTGTTCCAAATAAGCTATTGGCCAAACTTGCAACTCTTTTAGAACCAGAAACATAACACTTTAGCCCCCCCCCCCCTTTTCAGCTGCAGGCATCTATTTGCTACATCACTAGTATGGGAAATTGCATCACAGGAAGGGAATAAAGAAGTCAAATATAGTGCAGACAGTAATTCCCAATGACGAGTTTCTGATCCCTACAACTCTGAGTCATTGTCAATAACTTGTGCTGATGGCATTTCAGGCACCAGCACTCCTGCGAACTTGCAGATCTGTAAATGTCAGATTGGTTCTGCTCTCAAGTAGTCTTTCTCCACTGAAGGATTCACTCATTTGATGAAGGACCATTTGTTAAGACTCACTGCCTACTCCTGCTTCTTGTAGATATGCCTTCTGCCTTAATATATGGCTGCCACAGTCTTTACTATTAAACCTGCTGTATATCCATCTGCAATAAATGCTTGTAACTGATGTTTACCAAACCTGCAGCCTGGTGCTTGTAAGATGTAAAAATGTAGATTTTTCTCATGAAACTATTTTTGTACCATTTATTTTACATGTCCCATGTCAAACAGCTGCACCATTTAACTGCGAATGACTTTATTACTGATTATCCAATGTACTTGTTGTTCCTGGATACATAGAAACATAGACTTTGATGGCAGATAAGGACCACTTGGCCCACCCAGTCTGCCCATTTCCCTACCTACTGGATAAGCTGCAGATTGTAGTTAACCAACAGCTTACTTCCTGCAACCTCCCACTATAATTGCCTTGTGTCTTTCTCATGCATGTTTGAATTCCCCCACTGTTTTAGACCCAACGACCTCCTCAGGAAGGCTGTTCCATGTATCCACCACTCTCTCCATGAAAAAAAAATTCCTCACATTACCCCTGAGCCGTCCCCCCTCTATCTTTAAATTGTGCCCCCTTGTTCTTACACATCCCTTTTTCTGAAAGATGCTACCCTCCTGGACTTTGTCGATTCCCTTGAGGTACTTGAATTTCTATCAAGTCTCCCCGTCCCTCCTTTCATCAAGAGTATACATATTAAGCTCTCTCAGTCTCTCTTCATATGGTTTCTGCTGCAGACCATGTACCATTTTAATTGCCCTCCTCTGGACTGCTTCCATCCTGTCTATGTCCTTGCATAGATGAGGTCTCCAAAACGGCACACAGTACTCCAGATGGGGGTCTCCCCAACTGTCTGTATAGAGGGATAACCACTTCCCTTTTTCTACTTGTGATGCCCCTTCCTATGCATCCCAGTATCCCCTGGCTCTCCTTACTGACTTTTCACATTGCTTACCCACCTTTAGGTCATCTGATATGACTACCCCCAGGTCCCTTTCCATTTTGTTGTTGTTAGTACCTCCCTGCTATTGTGTACTCTTCTCCAGGGTTTTGTTTCCCAGGTGCATTACTTTGCACTTCTTTGCATTGAATCTAAGTTGCCATATGTCTGATCATTCCTCCAACCTTGCCAAGTCCCTTCTCATCTTTCCTACCCCCTCTTGTGTATCAACTCTGTTACAGATCTTTGTGTCATCTGCAGAGAGGCACACCTTTCCCTCCAGACCCTCTGCAATGTCACCTATGAAGATGTTAAAGAGAACTGGACCCAGCACTGAGCCCTGAGGTAATCTACTAGTAACCCCCTTTCTTCAGAATGTGTTCCATTCACTATTACCTTCTGTGTCCTGTTGTGCAGCCAGTTTGCTACCCAGGCTACCACCCTGGGACCCACTCCCAGGCTGGCTAACTTGATTAGTAATCTTTTGTGTGGGACTGTGTCAAATGCCTTGCTAAAATCTAGGTAGGCCATATCCACAGCCCCTCCCTGGTCTATTACTTTGGTCACCCAGTCAAAGAAATCAATTAGATTCATCTGACATGACCTTCCCGCTGTAAATGCATGCTGCTTTGGGTCCTGTGCCCCGCTGGCCTCTAGATACTCAACAGTTCTTTCTTTCAGAAGTGATTCCATCATTTTCCCTACCACTGAGGTCAAACTTACAGGTCTGTAGTTTTCTGCTTCTGCCTTGCTCCCACTTTTGTGAAGGGGAATCACATCTGCCTTCCTCCAGTCCTCAGATACCACCCCATCCTGCCATGATTTGTTAAAACACATGATCAGTGGTGTCACTAGATCCTCCCTTAGTTCTTTTAGGATTCTGGGGTGAATCCCGTCAGGCCCCATTGCTTTGTCCACCTTGAGTTTTAGGAGTTCTTTCAGGATTTTTTCTTCTGTGAATGGACTGGTGTCAACCCCCCTACCCAGAGTGCTTCTATTGTCTGGTTTAGGTAACTCCTCCTCATCATCTTCTTTTGTGAATACTGAGCAAAAGTATTCATTCAGTATCTCTGCCTTTTCACTGTCTCCCTCTGCCCACCTCCCCTCTCCTTTATTAATCTTCACTATCCCTCCCTTAACCTTTCTATGCGCCCTAATGTTCCTATGAAAGGTTTTATCCACCTTCTTAACTGAGTTGGCTATTTTTTCCTCGGTTTGGGCCTTTGCTAGTCTGACTGCCTTCCCCACTTTTTTCTGTTTTAATTGATATAGTTCCCTGTCGTGCTTCTTCTGTGATTCCTTATACTTTTTGAATGCAGCCTTTTTCTCCTTAACCTTCCCTCTCTCTTTTGAGAACTATAGTGGTTAGTGCCTGAAAAAGGCATCTAGAGCCAGTGCACCTACCTGGTAATCAAAGTATAAATAAATAAAATAATGTGCTGTTTCATGGACATACATTTTGCACCATTTTGAAAAATGTTTCATGCTGCCAGTGTCACCAGTTTCCAAAACATTTGTTTTTCATGAATTCCATCATTATACAAGCAACCTTTACTTCTTTTCCATTTAGCACTTAATCACTCTACCTCTTCCTTCCTTTTATCAATTCCCTTATGTACTCTTCTCTGCCTCTGTCCTACTTCTCCCTCTTAGTCCTTACCAGTGGTATCCTGTGATATGGGGCACTAGCAAGTGGGCACCTGCCGAAACGGTGACCCACTTTCAGCTAGTGCCCCAATGGCGGGGGTGTGGGGTCGGAGACTGGATGTTGCAGGTCTTGAAAAGGCAACAGGATGTTGCACACATATACATGCTCGGGGGAGGGTGGGAGCAAGCCTGATAAACATGGGGCAGGAGGGTATGTGAGGGGTGGTGCTGTGGGGTTCTGGCGAGCTGGCGTCCTGGCGTGGTGTGCTAGGTGCCAGCTTGGGGTGGCGGGGATACAGGGTTTGGGACCGGGCACCAGTAGTTTTTGTTGTGTCCAGCCTGAGACAGTGTTTTTTTGTTTTTTTTAGGACATGCACCCCCCCCCCGAGTTAAGAATCCTAATTTAGGGGAGTGCAGGGGGCTAACAAAAACAAATTTTTGCGCCATGTTTATTGTCGCTGGAATCACACATCGCCGAAGGAGTTGCTATAAGGGCATTCAGCATGCCAAATTCATCCTTATAACATAGAACTCTTACCAGCACCTTGCATCACCTAGCCTTCTGTAGGCTCATCCTTTAATGTACTATTTTCTCCTTTACCATTGCAGTACACTGTACTATTGGTAGCTTGTTACTGCCAAATGCTATTTTTTTTTTTTTTTGGTATAACAATTTTATGACATGACTGTTTATTGTATTGTTTTATTCTATGGACATTTTCTGTATCTGTATTGTTGTTCTCCCTCGTTCCTGTGTATGTGTCCTTCCATGACCACCTTGTAAATTAGTTCTTCTCAATGGTGTGTTTCCTGGTAAAATAAAAATTGAATTGAATTGAATTTGTGGTTTGATTGCTTTGCATAAGGTTTTATGATATTCCCATTTAGTGAAAGGCTTTGTGATGGTGAAGTTTGTAAAGCTGAATTCTGCTTGTACTATGTTAAATCCCTTCTGAGCCATTGCCATTTTCCATATTTGTTTGCAACGTTGCTGTTTAGTATAATCTGCTGTGCTGGTATCATGTTGTGTAATGTGAGGCAGAGTGGTCTAGTGGTTAGATCGCCAGCTTGAGAACTGGAATTTCACAGGTTCAAATCTCTGCAGTGCCAAATAGGCACTGTGTGAGCTTTAGCAAATCACATAACCTCTAAGTGCTCCAGTCAATCCAGCTGTAGAAATCTGTAGATACTGGACCCCACAGAAAATTATTTATTTCAAAAGTTTCAAAAGGAAAGACATACTGAGCTAGTAGCAACTTGTTTCCAGATGGAAGGGACATAAAGAACCATTAGAACTGAATTATGTAGCAGGTAAAAACATACTAATCATCAAATAACACATCATGTAACAAGCTACATCAAGGCAATAAAACAAATTGAGTACAACTGGCATAGATAGAAACATAGACTTTGACGGCAGATAAGGACGGCTTGGCCCACCTAGTCTGCCCATTTCCCTACATACTGGATAAGCTGCAAATCCTAGTTAACCCACAGCCTATTTCTTCCTACCCCCCACAAGAACTGCCTTATGTATGTCCCATGCATTCTTGAATTCCCCCACTGTTTTTGACCCCACAACCTCCTTAGGAAGGCCGTTCCATGCGTCCACCACCCCCTCTGTGAAAAAATATAGATAGATATAGTAGGATGCATCTTGAAGACGAACAGGAAGTTGCAGTTTAAGTGCCCAGTGTAGAAAATGCAGGCAGATGGAATTTACTTGCTTCTCATTTTGATTACAGCCACCTCAAAGGCTATTACTCAGAACTGGTTATCTGCTAGTACCCCTTCAATTGCTCAATGGTGAGCTAATGTTAAATCAGTTTAAGAATACTAAAGCTATTATAGCTAAACTTAGATTACAAATTGATACATTCAACTCAAGGTGTTTGCCATACTATGACTATATTGAACAAATGGAAGGCACCCAGTCCTCAAACAACTATTATTATAAGTGTAATGTAAGAGAGAGATGCAGAGAAGCTGGAGGGCCAGCCACATGAGCATAAGAGGCATTGATCCCCAGACAGACAGATTTGTTCTGTTCTCACAGACTCTACTTTAATAAACCATGATAATAAGACATTTCCCTATGGATATCCCACGTACCCCATGGTCCAGCAACATAAAATAAATCAGACAACGAGTATCTTTGGAATTTAAACTGCATTTATTTTGCTATGATTATTGAAAGAGGCTTGATTAGTATTTTTTAATGGTTGTTATAGAATGGTTTAACAACTAATGTTTTTTTTTTTAACAGGAGAGCATACAGTATTATAATCCTTAATGCAAAGTACTATCTGTTAGACACCAGATAATGGTGGGAACTGAGGGAGGAGATCCTTTGAACAACTGACTACATTTCTAGATTTGTTTAAATGGGACATTTGATGAACCCACAGTGGACATTTTCTTTCTTCCTCTGTTCTGTGGACCAGCTGTGATGGACAAGCTGGTAAAAGAAGCATAGATAAAATGGTTGATTAATGTATCTAAGTAAATGCACATGATTGTATATTTAAGTTATTACTCAGTGGAGATGCTTAATTATTTTCGATTTGAACCTTTTTATTGGATGGATTTGGATCTAAAATGTATTATTTATGCTCTCAATAAAGGTTTGAGTTAAAAAGAAAGAAAGAAAATGCAGGCAGCTGGTAGCTAAGCTAACCAGTAGATATTAGAAGAGTCTATTTGGAGGAGGGGAAATTGGGTTATATCACAGCTGGGCAAGCCTTTTTAAGCACACTGTAAAATACAGTACAATAACTGTTTTTCTGATTATGTGTGTTAGGTTCCCTGGCTGATATAAGCAATTCTTACAGAGCTTACATCAAAAACACAGCTCGTCAGCATAATCAGCCCAATCAGGGAACCTACTACAAACCATGTGATACAGCATGGCAGGTACCTCACAGGCAGAACATGTAAAAGAAAAAGAAAACTCTTTTATTACTGTTGCCTTCTCCCTGGAGGTGTGACGTTTGGGATAATCTATAAAGGGTTTTGCCAACTGCTATGTGGAACAGAAACATCCAGCCACCTCATAATTTAGCAACCTGGGAGGGCCAGGAAACCAAAAAAGTAATGTCTCAGTAAAAGGGGACTGTTGTAGATTTCATGATAAAAAGATAGACTGAAAGGGTCTGTGAGAGAAAAAAAAAGCTGCAACAAAACCTACCGTTTTATTTAGTTTGACTGAAGAAAGAGAATGTCTTTTTTCTTAAAGTGACAGTGTTCAAATTAAGGCTTTTAATTTGGAGCCATGAATAGGGCCCTCACTTGAGTGTTCCCAGAATTGCTTCCACCAGCCAGGGACCCTATCACACATCATCACAAAACAGTTATTGTATTACCGAATCTGGAATTGTATGCAAAAGCAGCTTTCCTGAGGGTGCTTTTTCTCTGGTTATCTGAAACCTTCAAAGCTCCATGGAAAATTATAGAATTTACTATCAACAATCTATATGATATAGAAAAAAATCTAATCTGCCTCTGAAGGTAGGTCTCCACCACCGAGGAACTTTATCCAAATCTCAGCTAATATCTTGAAGGTGTGGTATTCACTGAGGAAGCACCAAATGTTCATGCAGGCCTTTTTCTATTGTAATGCAAATATTATTTTAGTGGGTAATGGTTGTCTTCTGGGTCCTTTGGGCCCCATTCCAGGCTTTATAATACAGGAAATACAAATAGGCAATGTTAGGGGGCCCTTTGAAGTAAACACTCTTCATTCAAATGATTGCTCTTCAATCTTGTTTTTTAATTTTCATTCCCCTACGTTTTGCTCAACTTGGAGCTTGTTCACAGGGTTTAATATCTGTGAATACATTTATTTCATGTTAGTAATCAACACTTTTGTTTTAAAATTAAATGTTATTTTTTTATGTTTTCTTTTTTATTTCTTTTGTGTATATCAACTTTCTATATATGTCATTTCAGGATGTAAATGAGAATGTAAATAAATTAACCCTGTGGATAAATAAGACTATACAAACAAGGGTGCACAAACAATAATCTTTATTGGAAGGTATGTGTATACACAGACCACTCCCCCTCCTGGCATAACACCCTCTTACCTATATACTTATTAGCAGCTAAAAAAGCTATCACTCGCAAATGGATGACTAAAGTCATACCAAGAGTGTCAGATTGGAGAGTAATAGTTTTAAGGATATATCAAATGGAAAGCCTAACAGCAGCTCTCCATGATAAATCAACGGATTGCCGAACCAAATGGCAGAGGTGGATCCAATATTTGATGGAGGTTGATCCAGAATTTGTACCTTGAGGGGCTTGTTGTCCCTCCAGTTGCCCCCTTCAAGGGGCAAATATATATTAAGTGAGTTTCAGCTGGGATAGATAATGAACTCTGTGGAGATGTTTCCTCATTGTACGTGATATTATCTTTGGATAAATAGAAACATAGCAACATAGAATTTGACGGCAGATAAGGACCGCTTGGCCCACCCAGTCTGCTCATTTCCCTACCTGATGGATAAGCTGCAGATCCTAGTTAACCAGCAACCTATTTCTTCCTACCCCCACCCCCTAGAATTGCCTTATGACTGTCCCATGCATGCTTGAATTCCACCACTGTTTTTGACTCCACAACCTCCTCTGGAAGGCTGTTCCATGCATCCACAACCCTCTCTGTGAAAAAATACTTCCTTAAATTACCTCTGAGCTGCCCCTTCTATCTTCAAATTGTGCCCCCTTGTTCTTGCACACCTCTTTTTTTGAAAGACGCTACCCTCTTGGACTTTGTTGATTCCCTTGAGGTACTTGAAAGTTTCTATCATGTCCCCCCTCTCCCTCCTTTCCTCGAGGCTATACATATTAAGCTCCTTAAGTCTCACTTCATATGTCTTCCGGTGCAGACCCTGCACCATTTTAGTTGCCCTCCTCTGGACAGCTTCCATCCTGTCAATGTCTTTGAGGAGATTGGGTCTCCAGAACTGCACGCAGTACTCCAGATGTGGTCTCACCAGCTGTCTGTACAGAGGGATAATAACTTCTTGTTTTCTGCTGGTGATGGCTCTCCCTATGCATCCCAGTATCCCCCCAGCCCTCCTTGCTGCCCTCTCACATTGCTTGCCCACCTTTAGGTCATCTGATATGACTACCCCCAGGTCCCTTTCCATTTTTGTTGTTGTTAGTATCTCACCCCCATTGTGTACTCTTCCCCTGGGTTTTTGTTTCCCAGGTGCATTACCTTGCACTTCTTAGCATTGAATCTAAGCTGCCAAACATTTGACCATTCCTCAAACCTTGCCAAGTCCCTTCTCATCCTTTCCACCTCACCTTGTGCATCAACTCTGTTGCAGATCTTTGTGTCATCTGCAAAGAGACATACTTTTCCTTCCAGTCCCTCTGCAATGTCACTTATAAAGACATTGAAGAGGACCGTCCTAATACTGAACCCTGTGGTACCCCACTGCCAACCCCCCTTTTTTCAGAGTGGACTTCATTTACTATTACTCTCTGTGTCCTATTCTCCAGCCAATTCTTTACCCAGGCTGTCATCTTGAGACCCACTCCCAGGCTGGCTAACTTGTATATTAATTTTTTGTGTGGGACTGTGTCAAATGCCTTGCTAAAGTCTAGGTAGGCCATGTCCACAGCCCCTCCCTGATCTACTACTTTGGTCACCCAGATCTACTGCAAGACTAATGCATGACTTTGTCCTGTTTTTAGTAGATAAGTCGTATTAGAGCCGACTACACTTTACAGACTTATAGTTTGATTTCACTGCACTTGAATTCAATATTGTGAAATGCTATATGTATTGCCTCGTATTTTCTCTAATAAAAATTACATTTAAAAAAAAACTGTAATTGTTTTAAACAACCTACTCAGCCAGGCTTGTCAAGCTGAGTTATAACCTTTAATTTTCTGTGGGGTACTGTGTCTACCCATTTCTATGGCTGGATTGAATGGAGCACTGAGAGGTTATTTGACTTGCTCAAGGTCACACAATAAATATTTGGCACTGTTGAAGTTTGAACCTGTGATCCCCCAGTCCTCAAGCCAGTACCATAACTGGGCTGGCAGTATAGCCTAGAGGTTAGAGGAACGAGGTGTGAATGATCTTAGTACATCCAGCAGACCAGACCTGAGTTTGATTCTCACAACCTCCACTTACATACTGTGTGACTCTGAGCAAGTCACTTAACCGCCCAGTGCTCCCAGGTCGCCCCTGAAAACAGGTACTTGTGCCTAGTGGGCCTTACCCAGTTACCAAAGACTAAAATAAAAAATAACCACTAGACCACATTGCCTCACATTACACAAAACATTACCAGCACAACACATGATGCAAGTCATGGGGAAGGCAGTCAGAATAGCAAAGGCCCAAACTGAGGAAAAAATAGCCAACTCAGTTAAGAAGTGGGATAAAACCTTCTATAGGTACATTAGAGAGCATAGAAAAGTTAAGGGAGGAATAGTGAAGATTAATAAAGGAGAGGGGAGGTGGGCAGAGGGAGACAGTGAAAAGGCAGAGATACTGAATAAATACTTTTGCTCAGTATTCACAAAAGAAGATGAGGAGGAGTTACCTAAACCAGACAATAGAAGCACTCTGGGTAGGGGGGTTGACACCGTCCATTTACAGAAGAAAGAGTCCTGAAAGAACTCCTAAAACTCAAGGTGGACAAGGCAATGGAGCCTGACGGGATTCACCCCAGAATCCTAAAAGAACTAAGGGAGGACTTAGTGACACCACTAACCACACTTTTAAACAAATCATGGGAGGATGGGGTGGTACCTGAGGACTGGAGGAGGGCAGATGTGATTCCCTTCACAAAAATGGGAGCAAGGCAGAAGCAGGAAACTACAGACCTATAAGTTTGACCTCAGTGGTAGGGAAAATGATGGAATCACTTCTGAAAGAAAGAATTTTTGAGTACCTAAAGGCCAACGGGGCACAGGACCCAAAGCAGCATGGATTTAAAACAGGAAGGTCATGTCAGACGAATCTAATTGATTTCTTTGACTGGGTGACCAAAGTAATAGACCAGGGAGGGGCTGTGGATATGGCCTACCTAGACTTTAGCGAGGCATTTGACACAGTCCCACATAAAAGACTAATAATCAAGTTAGCCAGCCTGGGAGTGGGTTCCAGGGTGGTAGCCTGGGTAGCAAACTGGCTGTCCAACAGGACACAGAAGGTAATAGTGAATGGAACACATTCCGAAGAAAGGGGGGTTACTAGTGGAGTACCTCAGGGCTCAGTACTGGGTCCAGTCCTCTTTAACATCTTTATAGGTGACATTGCAGAGGGTCTGGAGGAAAAGGTATGCCTCTTTGCAGATGACACAAAGATCTGTAACAGAGTTGATACACAAGGGGAGTAGAAAGGATGAGAAGGGACTTGACAAGGCTGGAGGAATGGTCAGACATATGGCAACTTAGATTCAATGCAAAGAACTGCAAAGTAATGCACCTGGGAAACAAAAACCCTGGAGAAGAGTGCACAATAGCAGGGGGAGGTACTAACAACAACAAAAATGGAAAGGGACTTGGGGGTAGTCATATCAGATGACCTAAAGGTGGGTAAGCAATGTGAGAAGTCAGTAAGGAGAGCCAGAGGGATACTGGGATGCATAGGACAGGGCATCACAAGTAGAAAAAGGGAAGTGGTTATCCCTCTGTACAGACAGTTGGTGAGACCCCATCTGGAATACTGTGTGCAGTTTTGGAGACCCCATCTATGCAAGGACATAGACAGGATGGAAGCAGTCCAGAGGAGGGCAACTAAAATGGTGTAGGATCTGCATCAGAAACCATATGAAGAGAGACTGAGAGAGCTTAATATGCATACCCTTGATGAAAGGAGGGACAGGGGGGAACATGATAGAAACTTTTAAGTACCTCAAGGGAATCAACAAAGTCCAGGAGGGTAGCATTTTTCAGAAAAAGAGATGTGTAAGAACAAGGGGGCACAATTTAAAGATAGAGGGGGATGGCTCAGGGGTAATGTGAGGAACTTTTTTCATGGAGAGAGTGGTGGATGCATGGAACCACCTTCCTGGGGAGGTTGTTGGGTCTAAAACAGTGGGGGAATTCAAACATGCATGGGACAGACATAAGGCAATTGTAGTGGGGGGTTGCAGGAAGTAGGCTGCTGGTTAACTAGAATCTGCAGCTTATCCTATAGGAAGGGAAATGGGCAGACTGGGTGGGCCAAGTGGTCCTTATCTGCCATCAAAGTCTATGTTTCTATGTTTATAAGTCTGCATCATTGCAAATATATAAAATGGCACTGGCACAAAAATGATTAATATAATACAAGCAGAATTAAATTTTGCAAACTGTGCAGTCTCAAAGTAATTCATTAAATGGGGATGTCATAAAACAGGCAAAGCAGTCAAACCACACATGTTCTGGAAACTGGTGGCACTGACCCATGGAACATTTCTCAAAAGAGTACAAACTTGATTTCCACGAAACAGTGCTTTACAAATGTGCAAGTTTGCAGGATTGCTAGTGGCTAAAAATGCCATCAGCCAAAGTTATTAACAATGACACTGAGAGTCATGGGGAACATTTAAACTTCATTAGGAACTCTTGAGTCCTAGGGTCCAATTCCAAAAGGCCTCCGTCTGTCACAAGGGCACTTGTGTCCAACAGGACAGATGCAAGTAGCACCTTGCGACAAGGGATGCGACAATCCCTATTCCAAAAGGCAGCGTGTGACAACACACAGGCTTTCTGTATCCAGGTGGACTTACGCCACCTGTTTTCCCAGCATCATGTTAGAAGAGGGGGGCTATGGCAGCATATGTGCCCTATTCTGAAAGGGCACCTGCCATAACTCCAAATCTCTATTCCAAAAGGTCCCGAGAAGGACAACTGGCAAAATACAGTTAGACCTCACCACATTACTGGGGATTGGGCCAGGGCACCTTTCAGGATTGCCAGGGATTGGGGTCGGGTGGTGGTCCTATAATGCAATATGGGGAAGGGGATGTTCTACTGCCTTGTTCGGGGTCAGGGCTGGATGTCAGCCAGTCTGGTTTCATATGGCTCCTGGTGCAAACCCTGCACCATCATTGTAGCCCTTCTTTGCAACACCTCCAGTCCATTAATATCCTTCTTCAGATGCGGCCTCCAAAACTGGATGCAATATTCCATGTGCGGCCTGACCAGTGATCTGTAGAGTGGCATTATCACTTCTCTTTTTCTGCTAGTTATTCCCCTTCCAGTGCATCCGATGATGTATTTGCTTTCTGTGCTGCCCTTTCACATTGCTTGCTCGTCCTAAGGTCATCTGTAATGAATGATTATGCCAAGATCCCTCTCCACCTGTGTTACTTCAAGCTGGTGTCCTAGCAGCATGTATTCCTTCCTGGGGTTTCTTTTACCCAGATGCATGACCATGTGATTTTTAGCATTGAACTTCAATTGCCAATTTTTGGACCATCCTTCCAACCTATTCAGATCCTCTTCCATCTTCAAGACTTCTTCTTGGGTGTCCACCCAGTTGCAGAGTTTTGTATCATCTACAAACAGGCATACTTTCACCTCCAGCTCATCAGCAATGTCACTGATGAAAACGGTGAAGAGGATGGGGCCTAATAGTGACCCCTGTGGCACCCCACTGATCATCTTGTCCTCCCCTGACTGAGCTCCATTAACTAAGACCCCCTGTGTCCTATCCTTGAGCCAGTTTGCAATTCAGTTGACTGTATTCTGACTAAGTGCTGTATTGTCTAGTTTATTCATAAGCCTTCTATGGGGTACGGTGTTGAAGGCCTTGCTGAAGTCTAGGTACACTACGTCCACTGCTACTCCCTGATCCACTGTTCTTGTCACCCAGTCGAAGAATTCTATCACGTTTGTTAGGCATGATTTTCCTGCTGTAAATCCATGTTGCCTGGGGTCAGGCTTTCTGGATTATTTTAGATGATCCACCATTCTATCTTTCAGCAGGGTTTCCATAAGTTTGCCTACCACTAAGGTCAGACCGACTGGGCAGTAGTTCCCAGGCTCTTACATGCTTCCACTTTTATGTAAGGGTACCACCGCAGCCTTTTTCCAGTCTAGTGGTATTGTGTCACTTTTCAGTGACTTATTAAAATGGTCAGTGAGCGGTATTGCAATTTCTTCCCGTAACTCCTTTAGAATCCTAGGGTGGATTCCATCAGGTACTACTGCTTTGTCTACTTTTAGTTTGCTAAGCTCTTCTAGGACTCTTTCTCTTGAGAAGTGGAAGTCGTCTGCTGCTCTACTGTTGCACACTGCCTTTCCCATAGTAGAGTTGCTGCGTTGGTCTACAATGGTGAAGACTGAGCAGAAGAATGTGTTTAGCACTTCTGCCTTGTCTTCATCCTTTTCAGCTTCATCCTTTTTAGCTATCTGTCCTTCGGTTGATTTTAGCCTGATTATCCCACCCTTACACTTTTTTATTTTTCTTATGTACCTATAACATTTTTTGTCCCCCTTTGTTACTTCCTGTGCAATTTTCTCCTCTGCCTGGGCTTTGGCTACCCTAATAGCCTTTCCGGCTTCTCTCAGCTTTGATATGTAATGCTACCTGTCTGCTTCTTTCTTTGTCTGCTTATATTGCTTGAAGGCCCTCTTTTTGTGTTTTACTATTTCTCTGGAGAACCACAGTGGCTGTTTTCTTCTTTTTGACTTGCTGATGTGCTTTGTGCACTGCTCAGCAACTTAAAGTAAAGTTGATTTCAAGGCTTCCCAGCTTCTCTCCACGTCCCATGAGTTGTTAATTTCCAGCAAGTTTCTTAACTGGGTTTTCATGGTGTTGAAGTCTGCCTTGCGGAAATCAAGGTCAGGTCTGTTTTAGAGGAGACAACTAGGGAGGGTTGATAATTCTGAGAATTCCTTCAATGCCCATAGATATATCCTTGGGGCAACATACTGACCGCAAATATTACTGCAGAGGAAGTTAGAGGGGCAATTCCCTCCTTTTTTTCTGGTACTGCCTCAGGAACAAATGGTTTGGGGGTAGAACTGTACAAGGAGCTATTAGACTATATTTGTCAGGACCTAGCTGATTTATATAATGAATACCTGAAGGGTTCCAAGCTTCCTCATTGTATGCATGAAGCAGTAAGGACTTGTTATATAAAAAGGGTCAAAGAGTAGATATTAATAAATGGAAGTAAATCAGTTCACTGAATGTGGACTTTAAGATCACATCCAAGATTTTGAGTACTCATCTAAGTTCTGTATTGGAAGAAGTAACTGATTCATCACAGGTTTGTGTTTTGCCCAAACAGAAGATCCAAGAACATTTGTTTCTCATTCAGGAAGTTCTAGAATACATTAAAAGGGAGCAGACAAGCAACCTCATATTGTCTCTTGATCAAGACAAGACGTTTAATCAGCTGTCCTATTTTTATCATTTGAGGTTTTCAAAAGGTATGAGACCTTTATACAGTGAGTTAGAATGTGGTATAAGGAGGTTACTGTAACCCCTAATGTGAATGAGTACATGGAGGTCTGTATTTGGATTAAGAGAAGTGCACATCAGGGGTGCCCCTCAGTCTAATTTCAAATGAAGGAGGCAGTATAGCATAGTAATTAAGGGTACTGAGCTGCAAACCTGGAGACCTGGGTTTGAATCCCATCAGCCCCCACTTACATACTGTGTGACCCTGAGCAAGTCACTTAAAGAGATAGTGATGCCTCAAAGAAAACTTTAAAAAACATAATAATTTGGTACAATTCTGTTGCATTCCATTTATATTTTATATATTTCTCCTCCCCATAATTTATTATTAAGGAAATGTGTATGAATATATGATCATTGTCCCTTAGAGCTTATCAATCAATCAATCTTTATTTTACCAGGCTAAACATTATTGAGCAGAGCTCATTTTCAAGATGAGCTTGAAAACAACATATAAACAAAAGTACAGATATCCACCCATATACAGTAGCTATACAGTGCAATGTGTTGAGTATAAGCAGTTTCAACTTTTTTTTTTACATATTTACAACATAACCACATAGGTACTATGTTCAGTGTTTAAAGAAGTAAATTGTTATAGCAAGTACACAGTGTAACAGGAAAAAACCTCTAATATTATTATGGTATAATATTTGTATTATAAACAAATGTGAATGTCTGCTAGATACAAACAGGCTAGATGTTTTGATCAAAGACTCATAATTTGGGAAATTGGTAGTTGCTGATGTTCACATTAATAAAATACATCCTTGTAGATAATTATGTTAAGCAGCTGAAGCTGGGAGGGTATAGGCTGTGACCTCACCAATAGGGGTGAGGAGATGGATCCTGAAATGAACAGACATCAGAGGGAAACAGTGCATATTATTCTGGACTCAAAGAGAGAAGACATTCCCTGGACTTGAAAGCACTTAAGGGTAACAACTAGATAGGAAATAACTTAAATATTTGTGGTAGGAGTTTGTCTATTGTAACTTCCAATTTTCTTTTATGTGACTGTAAAGTTAGTGATATAATCGTTCTGTGTTTGATTTTACCTGTTTTACAATTTTTAGTAAACAACAGTTTCTTTAAAATACTGCCTGTGCTTTCTATCAGTTATTTTACATGTGATTGCTGAATCTGTGTTTAAGTCTGACAGCTGTTAAGGGGCTTGAATGTGTTACTAAGCTTGCTTAAAAGGTAAGAATATACCTAGGTCTCTCATAGAGTTGTAAGGGTACATTTTGGAAACCTGGCTTGGTGCCTCTGGGTGAAGGATTGTACTGCGTTCCCAAAGAGGGTACATATCTGAGCCTGAAATTAGGTATGCTAGCATAAGGTTCACACTTTGACTCCCTCCAGACCTCGAGGCTAGTACGTGATTAGGACCCAAAACAGACAGGGGGGTTGCCCTGTTTGTCAGCTGTTCACACTATTGCCTTCTGAGGTTTGCACTGTGGGAGCAGAGGGCCTGACCTGCGGAGTGCGTTTGTGACACAGAGTTCCAAGTGCTGACAATGCAGGTAATTAGTACATTGTTTAATGGACAGGAGAGCAGCTAAGGGTGATGAACAGCACAACACAGGCAAAGAGGACAGTAGGAGAGGAACATTACTGATGGGAAGCCGATCCCCTGTGTTATCCAGTATCTAGAAGTAGGTAGGCTCATCCTCAGGTTTGTAGCCATTAGTGAAAGCACGTGCATGACTCCATAAAAGAATGATTGAGCAGATTTTTTTGTTGCTGAAATTACATTTTCTGCCTTCCTTTTCCCCAGCCTGCCACCCCTGACCCATCAGGGGAGACAATTGACATCCCACTGCCTTCCGCCCTACCCGAATGGACCCTAGATCCCCATGGAGCTGTGGCTGTACCCCCTGGGCAAGGACAAGGCAGGAGTAGGGCATCCCGTAACTTACATTTCTTCAGTCCCTGGGTCTCATCGGGTGGGCGGGTGGAGACACACTGTAGGCATGGCACAGTTCCCCATCTTCCTGGTGGGGGCAGGCTCATTTTCCATTTTCTCCCTTCCCATACAGCATGCAGCTCCCCTGATGTCATGGCACAAGGCACCAATGTCCACACTGTAACACAGCCAGCCATCCCTCAAGGGGCTTGTAATACTCTGAGCCTCTGCTCAGAGTCAGACAAGTGTGCGGGCATCGGCCTGTTCCCTCCCTGGAGAAGGCGAGCCATCGTAGGATGCTCAAGCCTAACTCCCCCTTGCCAACCCACCAATCCCCCGAGTCTGCTCCCTAACCCACATCACTGGCATGGCATGAGGTGTGGTGTCCAGCACCTCAACCCTTAGCACCACTGGGCCAGCTGCGAGCAGATTTTTAAAGAACAAGAACTTCATGGGGGTTGCAAGTTTGAGTGTTTTTTGAATAGAGTTACACAGGATTGGAAGGGTATGGCTTATTGCCGATTTACCATACCATGACCTATCCTTGGGAGTGATAAGGGAGATGTAGGATAGGCTTCTTATTTTGAGTTCATCTGCCTCTATAGCTTACTCCCTATGGTTCCACCATTGGAACGTGCATATCTGGGTATGCCCGTCATTAGGGCACCAGGGATTTAAAATTGAATCCCGACTTTAATGCCGGGGACTGTGCCCCTGCACCCTCCATGCCCCACTAACTAAATATGCTAACTCCAGAGGGGCAGACTTTGGGGAAGGGGCAGCAAATTTGGATTTTTGGTGCCCTATTGACAGGCGCTCTTGGACCAGTGCACAGATGGCCACAAAGGACTCCTTACTCCAAGTCATAATCCTCTGCTGTGACATCACAGTCTGTTGCCATGGAAGTAACTGTGAGGTTAAAAGCACTGCTCTATGACTTCAGGTAGGGAGAAAGCAGCAGGAATAGATGAACTCTTCAGGAGCAGAAATCCTGTTTTCATACAAATGACCTCAGTAATAAATAATGGGGAGGAGGTCTACAGCACTAATGGGAAGTACAAGCTGGACTGTGTCTAAATATTATGTTTTGTTAAAGTTCACCTGAACGTGTCACCAGTTTTTTTACTTCCTTGAGCTCCCAGGTCACACCTGGAAACATAATCTGACTTAGTATGCCTTTCCCAGTTAAACAACCCCCGATATGTATTAGAAATGTATCCCTTTTAAGTAAAGCAAATCAGAAGGATCATATTGAGGGTTTTACAGATAGGAGGATGCATATGCTCAGTAAAGCTTTACCATATGCAGATGTTTTATACTTGCTACTTAATCCTGAAACAGCAGGACAAAGGGTGGCTCAGGAATTAAACATTTTCACAGATTTCAGGGATGAAAAGTAATCAGAATAAGAGCATGGGATTGGCCTTAGGTATCACTTCTAAGTCCTCTACAGTTGCAGAGGTTTCCTTAGTCCCTAAACCAATTCATATATTAGGAATCTGGTTTAGTGGACCTGATGACAGAACATATAAGGAGAAATGGGGGGACAGTGTTTTCCAAGAAAAAAACACATTTATATAATAAAAATGTTATTGTTACAAGTCTTTTATATTTGAGTTATGTGTTTCTCCCACCGGTGAGTATTATGGTCAAACTTTATGTTTTTCAACTATTTTGGTGTAATAGACTCAGTCTTACGAAAAGAAATGCCACCTATCTGGCAATTTGTAAAGGGTAGATTGGAATGGTAAATCACGTTGTTTTATGCTACAATATTTTTTTTTCACAGTAATTTCGGTCCCATTTTGAAAGGTCAGGGTAGCACTATGGGGGGGCTGTCTTCAGGTGATGCTCCAGCCTTATACTGATAACTGGCTTCAGACTAAGACAAATTAGAACAGGGTAAGAAAGGGACCACAGCAGCTTCCAAGTTATCATACAGATGCACTGACTAAACTGGAAGTTTGGAAACTTTTGCCTGGCCATATAACAGACATGCCATGAAAAGCTTTATATGCCTATATTTTAGGTTCAGCTCCTTCAGTAGAACAAACCTTTGGACAATGCGCCACAGCTCATAATCAGATTTTCAAGATACTCACATACAAAAGTATAAAAAAATACAAAAGTGAGGTCATGAAGCACACAGGAAGTCAACACCTAGATTCTGAAACAATCATCTTGGGTAACTTCAATGTTAATTGGATCACGCCTTGCATTGGCTCTTACAGGGACATGGTCTCTGCATTCCGTCTCACCCAACTTGTAAGCTCGCCTATCAGAACTAATTACAAAAAGGGATCAAGCACCCTGCTGGACTGGTTCCTTACCAACCATCCCGAGCTTATCTCTGTCACCATACACCCTGACTCCCTAAGTAACCACTCACCATTCACATGCAACTGGTCTAACAAATATAGCAAGCCCCCACCCAGGACAATTTCTAGCAGAAAGTTAAAAAGGGGTCACCTTGAGCTCCTCAAACAACAGCTGTGTATCATAGAGTGGAGCCAACTCAACTTGATGATGGATATAAATACAGCATTGGAGCACTTCATTTATAAGTTCAAAGAGGCATGTGATATTTATGCACCTGTAAAGCAGTCCAATATTAAGGGTACTAACAACCAGTGGATAACTCCTCTTCTTATCAAACACATGAAAACTAGGGACCTTCTTTGGTACAGAGCAAAAGCTACTGGTAAACAAGTGGACATTCAGGAATACAAAAGATCACGGAATGACTGCACTTGAGTCATCCGCACGGCAAAAAATAAACACTTTAGGGAGGTACTGAAAAACATTTGGGGTCACAGCAAAAATTTTTGAAGCAACCTTAAAGACATCACTAGAAAGGACATAAGGCAGCTCCAAACATGCTTAACATTAATGGTGCCCCAACTCTAGATCCTCTGGCAATTGCTGATACGTTTAATAAAGTGTTTACTGACTTGAGCAGTGTCCTTCTGCACAACTTCTTTGAGAAAACCTCAAACATTGACACCCAGAATCCAGTACACAATCATATGTCCCCTCTGCCATTCTGTTTCAAAGTGGTCCCACAGCACTTGGCCAGAAAGTATCTTCTCAAAGTTTTAGGAAAATCAAGGAAAAGTGGTGACTCCCTAGACCTCAAGCTTGTCGTCCTTACACTTGAAGAGATTTTGGTTCCCCTCACAAAACTACTGAACTTATCCCTTCATTTGGCCCAGTTTCCTCAAGTGTGGAAGTCAGCCTTGGTAACATGAGTGCATAAGAGTGGAGACCAGGCACTACATTCCATCTCCATCCCCCGTCCAAAGCACTAGAGTGCAATGTTGTGGATTACTTGGTGGAGTACCTTGACAAATACACGATCCAATGCCCACAATATCATGGATTTCAAAAAGGGCATAGCACCACCACCTCCTTACTGGAATTCATCAGTACCATACAGAACTCACTTGACCAGGGTAGGTAGCCTTGTTGGTGCAGCCTTTATTGATTTAACAAAGACTTTCAACACTGTTAATCAGTCACTCCTTCTACAACAGCTATCATCCATTGGCCTTGCTAATGATACCTTAAAGTA
The DNA here is from genome assembly GCA_016271365.2 of Neoceratodus forsteri. Classification (NCBI taxonomy): domain Eukaryota; kingdom Metazoa; phylum Chordata; order Ceratodontiformes; family Ceratodontidae; genus Neoceratodus; species Neoceratodus forsteri. Next base: position 887,522,252 of record CM057454.1, on the reverse strand, counting down.
GTTCAAAAGCTACTTGTCTGATCACTCCCAGCAGGTAAAGATTGCTAATGTCACGTCTGAACATCTGCCTGTCCGATGTGGGGTACTGCAGGGATCTATTCTGGGTCCCCTTCTTTTCAGCATTTTTCTGAATGAGCTTCCTCACTCCATTAATCAACAGATTCTCCTATATGTGGATGACACAGTCATCTACACTACCTATAATCACCCACCCTGTCTTGAAAATCAACTGCAACATGTTTTGAGCAAGTTGAGGACTGGTTTGGATATCACAAACTGGTGTTGAACTACAAAAAAACAAAGGTAATGCTGTTCAGCAGTGCAAGAAGTAAGTTCAAATCCACCCCATTTATCATCAGAAACTGTTCGGGAGTTCCACTTGAACAAGTTGATCATTTCAAATACCTGGGCGTAACTTTGGACTACTCACTAACCTATGCTAAGCACATAGAGAATGTGGCCAGAACAGTCAATATCAGATTAGGGCTCCTACACAGACACAAGCATAGCCTGACACCTGAAGCCCTAAGAACTGCAATCAATAGTGCAATCATCTCTGTTATCAACTATGACCTTGTCATTTACAGCTCTGTGACTGCTACTTCCCTCCGCAGGATAGCAGTAGCACTAAACAAAGCTTGCAGGCTGCTCACAGGTCCCCCCACCTCACACACACCTGCAGCCTCTATGCTCAATCTGGATGGCTTCAACTGAACGACAGAATTCACTATTAAACCTGCCTACTAGCCAAAAAAACGCTCCTTGGATTCGTGCCTCCTGGAGTAGCAAACCTTTTAAGCCCATTCTCAGGCTCGCAGCACACCAGAAACTCCACCCATCAGCTTCTCATAGTACCAAGATGCAGAACTACTCAAGGACAGTGGTCTTTCTCGTACTAGGCACCCTTCTGGTTCAACAACCTAAGTGCTGAACTTACCACCACCCCCCTGAGGTTTTTCAAAAGTCTATTACATCAGCATCTGCTACAGAACAGTAGCTGTGACTGCCCCTGACAACGGCCCTCTGTCCCCACTGACACTGCCATGGCACCCCTCAAGTTTGCCCCTCCACCCCTCCATCCCACCCTAATACTTTCCAGTCCTTTCTCTCCGACCTTCCCTCAGTCCCTCCTCCAGGACTCCGATCTTCCTCTCCCATCCCCCCTCACCCATGCTCCCCCCCACCTTCCCCTTCTCCTTTCTCGCTTTGATTCTTTCTCTCGTATCTGCACTGGCTTAAATTCCTATCATTATGTTTGACTTAGCCACCTTAGGCTGCACCTGTCCCCCTTCTGTCAACACTTATGCTAGTGATATTTTTTTCTTTCTTGCACCAAGATTTTATTTCTGTACAGTATCATATTGTTGATCAAATACTTAACTCCTTCATTGTATGTTTAAAATCATTAACTGTATAATTGTTTAGCTAATGACTCTTGTATTGTCTTCCAATGTACATTCTCCCACCCTTTCTGATGTGGAACCTCTGTAAATGAGCGGTTCTCTGCTCAAAGGTATTGCAATCCTAGACTGAAATAAATAAAATAAAAGGATTCCTATAAGAATGTGGGATAGCATATGGTTATCATTGCATGAGAAACTACAAGATAAAAACAACAATAAACATAGGTGTATGGAGGAATGCAACTGTCCATGGTGTAGTTGTACCCAAATCATGGAAGGCCAGGAACATCTGTTCATACTGTGCCCTTATATTCAGACGTTTGGGAAAAGTCAAGTGTAATTTGACAGAAACCATTGTTCCAGTCCCAGGGGGATGGTGAATTAGTTTCTGGTTACATTCAGAGTAGGTGGAATAGGTATACTCAGAGTAAGCTAGTAGTCTGGTTTGCTATAATTATAATTTTTATTTTCATTTGGCAAGCTAGGTGTCAATTTATCTTATACCAAAAACGGTTGTAACCTGTAAATATTGAAAGACTGGTTGAGATAGCACTTTTGGGGTATACCATCAAGAATGGAGTTGGGATTACAGTCATACCTAAAGAAGGAAAGGACCCCTAGATGTGTAGTCCTTACCACCCCATCTCACTCCTTAATGTTGATTTAAAAATCTTCACAAGGATACTGGCGGACCGTCGGCAAAAGGTGGCTCCGAGACTCCTACATCAAAACCAAACAGGATTTATAGCAAGAAGATTTGTACAAGACAATGTTAGGCGCTTACTTAACATTATTTCTGCACAGTGGGGACAAGGCGCCTTTCAATTAGCCATCTGGGTCCTGATGGAATTCACCCCAGACTTCTAAAAGAATTAAGGGAGGAACTAGTGAAACCACTGGCTACTCTTTTTAATAAATCATGGGAGGATGGTGAGGTACCCGAGGACTGGAGGAAAGCGGATGTGATTCCCCTTCACAAAAGTGGGACCAAGACAGAGGCAGGAAACTACAGACCTGTCAGTCTGACCTCTGTGGTAGGGAAAGTGATGGAGTCACTTCTGAAGGAAAGAATAGTTGAGTACCTAGAGGTCAGTGGGGCACAGGACCCAAGGCAGCATGGGTTCACAGCGGAAGGTCATGTCAAATGAATCTAATAGATTTCTTTGACTGGGTGACCAAAGTAGTAGACCAGGGAGGGGCTGTGACATGGCCTACCTAGACTTTAGCAAGGCGACACAGTCCCACACAAAGATTAATAGTCAAATTAACCAGCCTGGGAGTGGGTCCCAGGGTGGTAGCCTGCAAAACATTGGCTACACAACAGACACAGAAGGTAATTGTAAATGGAGTCCACTCTGAAGAAAGAGGGGTTACTAGTGGGTACCGCAGGGTTCAGTATTGGGTCCAGTCCTTTTTAATGTCTTCATCAGTGACATTGCAGAGGGACTGGAAGGAAAAGTATTCCTTTTTGCAGATGACACAAAGACCTGCAATAGGGTTGATACACAAGGAGGCGTGGAAAGGATGAAAAGGGACTTGGCAAGGTTGGAGGAATGGTAAGAAGTATGGCAGCTGGGATTCAATGCAAAGAAGTGCAAAATAATGCATCTGGGAAACAAGAACCCAGGGGAAGAATAAATACACAATGGGGGGGAGGTAGTAACAACAACAAAAAAGGAAAGGGACCTGGGGGTAATCATATCAGATGACCTTAAGGTTAGCAAGCAATGTGAGAAGGCAGTAGGGAGGGCTGGGGGTATACTGGGATGCATAGGGAGAGGCATCACCAGCAGAAAACAGGAAGTTGTTATCCCTCTGTACAGACAGTTGGTGAGACCCCATCTGGAGTACTGCATCCAGTTCTGGAGACCCCATCTCTGCAAGAACATAGACAGGATAGAGGCAGTCCACAGGAGGGCAACTAAAATGGTGCAGGGTCTGCAAGAGAAGCCGAGAGAGAGACTAAAGGAGCTTAATATGTATACCCTTGAGGAAAGAAGGAGAGAGAGGGATATGATAGACACTTTAAGTACCTCAGTGGAATCAACAAAGTCCAAGAGGGTAGCATCTTTCAGAAAAAGAGACGGCAAGAACAAGGGGACACAATTTAAAGATAGAAGGGGGCAGTTCAGGGCAATGTGAGGAAGTATTATTTCACAGAGAGGGTAGTGGATGCGTGGAACAGCCTTCCTGAGGAGGTTGTGGGGTCTAAAACTGTGGGAGAATTCAAGAATGCATGGGACAGACATAAGGCAATTCTTGTGGGGGGTAGGAAGAAATAGGCTGTTGGTTAACTAAGATCTGCGGCCTATCCTGTAGGTAGGGAAATGGGCAGACTAGATGGGCCAAGCAGTCCTTATCTGCCGTCAAAGTCTATGTTTCTATGTTTCATCTCCATGGACGCCGAGAAGGCATTTGATCGGGTGATTTTTTTTTTAAATCATGCAGAAGATGCAATTTGGCTCCAAATTTCTAGAAATAATAATCAATTTGTACTCCTCCCCACAAGCTCAGGTCAGAGTCAATGGTATTAATTCAGGTCACTTCCTGGTTTGCAGAGGAACCCGACAGGGTTGTCTTTTGTCCCCTCTGTTGTTTGCATTGTTCTTGGAGCCTCTGGCAGTGGCAGTTCACCAGGACCTACAGACAGAGGAAGTCATGGCAGGGGGGTTGGAGCACAAGGTGGCCTTGTATGCCGATGACTCCATATATTTTATTCAGCAACCAGAAACAGCTTTGCCCAGATTGCTAACAATTCTTGAGTCATTTGGCAGCACATCAGGCTACAAAATGAATTTCAACAAGTCTAAAGCCCTGATATTAAGTGACCATTGCCCTTTGGACTTTCAAAATGCCTTCCCATTTGTGTGGGCAAAAAAACAACCAAATTGGTTATTTGGGAATCCAAATTACCACATTATACAAGAATTTATTTGATATTAATTTTAACAAACTCCGGAACAACATGCAAAAAGACATGGCCAGATGGACGCTCTTGCTACTCTCTGTGGCTGGTCAAGTTGAATCCATCAAAATGAACCTTCTCCCGAGATTTTTAATTTTCTTCTCTGCATTGCCCATACCTATATCCACTCAGTTTTGGGCAAAAATTCAAAAGGGTATAACCCAATTTATTTGGAAGGGATGCAGACCGAGAGTAGCACAGAAAATCTTACACCAGTCCAAGGATCGAGGGGGGCTAGGGTTGCCCAACTTGTATAAATATTATTTAGCAAGCCAGGTGGTCCCTGTGTGCTCCTGGGCAAAGCAACGTAGAGACTCAGGATGGTATGAAATTGAGGAAGGCGAGGGACTCCCACAGCCACTGTTTACATTGGCATGCCTAGATAAACAGGTCTGCACCCAAGACCTGACCCCCAACCTATGGAACAAACATTCCTTGCAGATGTTACACAAGGTTAGACAGAGGCTAGCTTCACTGCCATCCCTTGGTCCCCTGTCATTAATTAGACATAATGCCAACTTCATCCCCTCCAAGATTAGACCCCAGATATGGAAAATGGGAAGCTAGTGGCTTCACCAGATTCTCTCAGCTCATTGAGGGAGGCAGGTGTGTGTGTCCTTTGACAGGATGAAAGAAAGATTCCAGCTGAATAACACTGAACTCTTCCATTATCTGTAAGTCAGGCATTTTGTTATGAGCGAGGGCAGAGTGGTGCTCCTGCAGAAATAAAAGACCTCATGGGAAGATTTCCTATATGGGGCTGTTATACCAAAGGTTAAGATAAGGTACATTTCTGCATTATATGGGATGCTGGGGGGTTCAAGTCTAGATCCATTGAACTTGATTTGAGAAGCTTGGGAGTGAGAACTATCCATTCCTATCTCAGAGGACTCCTTGGATAAGCAATTCAGGATAGAGTGGAGGGTAACCTCCTCTCCAGACTGGAGGGAATGCTTTTGGAAAATCATAATATGATTCTTTTGCACTACCAGTCACCAAACACTTTCAGACAACCTTTTCAGATAGATGCTGGCGACAGTGTGGCAACAAAGGAACTCATTCCCATATTTTCTGGGAATGCCCAGTTATTTGAGTTTTTTGGGGCAAGGTTAAAGAAAAAGTATTTCAGATATTGTCAGTGGACATCCCCACAGACTTCCTGAATTGGGTACTGGACCTCCCAGTGTTGCTGGACCTTCCCCCCTGTTCAAAGGAAACTTAGCCTGATTTTCATAATAGCAGCTCTGAAATGCCTTACCTCTCATTGGCAGCAGCAGTGTTCACCAGCCATAAAGGAATGGTATAAGAGAATCAAACAAATACAGGAAATGGAGAGGCTAACTACCAGAATACGCCTGAGAGAAGAAAAACACCTGGAAGTTTAGGATCCCTGGTTGAAATGGTCCACAATGCATGTCCCAGCTTGAATGATTATATAATGTTATCTCAGAAGACAGAATCCCCAAGAGTAGACCTCAAAGTTAGGAATGGTCAGACAGGACCCCCACCACCCCACAACTTGCCAACATGTGTCCCTCCGGGTGGAGGGAATTTAGTTTTGGCGCACATTCTTACATGGTTTTAACTTCAGAGGGACTTCAGACCCCCTCCCCTTCCCCCATCCCCTCCATGTGAGAAAAGGATATGATCACCAATGGAATTTACAAATGAAAGGAAAAATATATGAATCAACTCCTTTACTTTTCAGTTATGGATGATGAAATTAAGACACCCCAGGTAATAGAGTTTTAAAAGTTGCTTCTCTTTATTTTTTACTTTTTTTTTCCTTCTTTTGCTTAACTTGTAACCATGAACACATAAAGTTGAGCCCAACGTCTGTAGCCTATTGCATCTTTGTGTTCTTTCTTAATGATTGTAGATAGAGTCATGATTGGACTTGGAATCATGTGTATGTTTCCCCTTATGATATTGGATGTGTAAGATTCTGCTACATGTCATATCTTAAACCTTGAATAAAGTCGAGTTACCAAAAAGGAAAAAAAGAATGTAGTTGGATACCTTCACATTTACACTGGCAATACTGGAGGAATTTGTCCTGGATCTTCTCAAGATGATAGTCTGACTTGAACAGCAGTATATTGTTTTCACATGTTTTTATATTTAGGGAATGTTATGTACTGGGTATTTGTAAGGGACTTGTCTTTGTTGGGCTTTTTCTAGGTTTCTTCATTCTACTTCTCTATTCACTACTTTTTCCCCCGAATGTAAGGTGTGTCTTTTGAGTTTGTAAACATGTAAATATTGTATTGTATATACTGTATACCCTCCACACACACTAGTTTTGCACTGTCAATCTGCTTATTCATTACCTGTACATTGCTGTGTTAGAGTTGTTCTATCACCAAAATTACCTTAATTGTTTCTATTACATCTATCTGTTATACTGATTTGTCTTTAATTTTAATCATGCTTCATGATATATTTCATCTGCCTGACTGAGACATGGCTTACCCCGAAAATTAAAGATAGTTATATTGCACTACAAGGCTATGGAACCTTCAGACTGGATAGATCTGGGAAAGGGGTTGGGGTTGCCTCATCTTTGTTATAGAACCTATCCAGGGGAGCATGTTCCCTATCTCAGGCATCACTGGCGAATATGAGCTTCTTGCTGTTAACTTCCTTATAGGACGGAGGAAAAAGTCACTCACCATCGCCACTGTCTATTTGCCTCCAAGTAAGGCAAAACAGGGGCTAAGCTCTGTCATGAAAGTGATCTCAAAATTAAAGAGGAACACAGAGGTCATTGTTACCAGTGACTTCAACATTAACTGGCTCAGCAGTGATATTGATTCACTAAAAGACCAGGTAGCCAGTGCACACCTTACGCAAATGGTTAGTGAGTACACTAGGCTGAACATTAAGAGCAGGAAAAACACCCTCCTGGACTGGATCATGACCAGCAGTCCCTCCAGAATCAAAAATGTTGAGGTGCTATCTGGCTGCCTTAGTGATCATTCCCCAGTATCCTGTAAGTGGGTGTTTAATGACAAAAAAGTGCTGCCAACCACCATACAAAGCCAGGTCATCAAGAGGAGCTTCTTAGATGCCTTTAAAACTGCTCTCTCCCAGGTAGACTGGTCACTCATAGACAAGCTCCTGCATTTAGATCAGGCCATGAAATTTTTTTCAGACAAGTTCAATAGCATTTGCAATGTCTATGCCCCAGTGAGGAAAAGAAAAGTTAGAGGATCTGCAAATGGGTGGATCACGTGGGACCTCCTCGATCAGATGAGGGTATGGGACAATCTCTGGTGTATCACCAGGAGCACAGGCAATCCTGCTGACTACCAGAAGTATAGGGCTGCTAGAAATAGATGCACAAACCTAACCAGACTAGCTAAGGCAAAATATTACAAGGAACAAATGAATCAGAACTGCAGAAATGGGAAAAAGTTCTGGGAAAATATCAAGGACCTACTTGGCAAAGAGGATATAAAACACCCCTCTATGCTGAATATCAATGGCACCCTAACCCTGGAGTCTCTTACCATAGCAGAATCATTTAACTCAACCTTCACTGACCTTAGTGCTGTCCTCCCCTCAAAATATCTCAATTCAAGTTACCCGGCACAGCTTACCTCTCAGGACGCCCCCAACCACCCAAACTTCTATTTCAAATGTGTTACTGTCATGGAGGCCAGAAAACACGTCCTCAGGGTACCAGGTAAAACAAGACTAGGCAGTGACAGTATCGATATGAAGCTGGTGGCTGTTGCTCTCAATGAACTGATTGCCCCCATTACCAAATTATTTAATAAATCACTCACCCTGGCAATGTGCCCAACTGTATGGAAACTCACCCTGGTGACCCCAGTCTCAAAAAGTGGTGATCGCACTTGCACCACCAATTACTAGCCAATTTCTATTCTATCCTGCCTCTCAAAAGCACTAGAGGGACTTATTACTGAGCAAGTCGCAGAATATTTACTGAAGTATGAGTTCCTGTGTCCACAACTGCATGGTTTTCACAAAAGCCACAGCATGACCTCTATGCTTGTCGAATTCTCCAATTACGTACACAGTGCTCTGGATTGTAGTAGGTTTGTGGGATCTATTTTTATAGATCTCACTAAAGCCTATGATACTGTCAACCACTACATCCTGCTAGAGCAGCTGTTGTCCCTGAGGCTTGCCTCTGAAGCTGTACAATGGCTCAAAAACTACCTGTCCTGTAGATCTCAGAGTGTCAAAATAGGCTCAGCAACCTCATCTGCCAGGGAAATAGGGCTTGGAATTCCTCAAGGCTCCATTTTGGGCCCACTCCTTTTCAGTTTATTCCCGAACAGGCTCTCTGAAGCATGCATGAGCAAAATCATCCTGTACGCAGATGATGCAGTTATTCTAAGCAGCAGCACCCAACCAGATCACCTGCAAAAGGAGCTACAGTCCACCTTCTTCCACCTGGAGGACTGGATTAAATCACGGAAACTACTTCTTAACTACAAGAAGACTAACTCAATGCTGATATCTAGCCTACAGCACTAGAAGGTATACCTGGTCCTATCCATTGTCAACAACAAATCGGAACCTACTGAGCAGGTGCACAACTTCAAGTACCTTGGGGTCACCATTGATGACATACTATCTTTCACACAGCATATTGACCAGGTGGTAAACATAGTGAATATCAAGCTAGGAGTTCTTCATAGGAACAAACAATACCTTAAGCCAGCAGCCCTGCGATTAACTGTCTCCAGTTCCACCCTCTCAAACATTGACTATGGGCTAGTAGTTTATGGTGCTGCATCTGACACTGCACTCAGACGGGTTAGGACTGTGCTCAACAAGGCCTGTAGGCTTACCCTTGGAGCCAATTACTCAACTCGCTCCTGTAACCTCTATGAGCAAACAGATTGGTTCAACCTATCAAAAATAATCAGGTACCAGATGTGCCGCCTGGGCAAGAAAGCACTGCTAGGCAAAGCCCCTCCCTGTATCAATGAATTACTCCTTTGGTTTGTGGACTCTTTCTGCTGTAGCTAAGAGAGAGAAAGAGTAAGAGAGAAAGCAACCACCTGCTTCCTTAAATCAAGGAGGTAATTTAATAGACTAAATAGGTAATTGAATTATTAATTTTTGGGCCTGTGTTAGTAAGTAGGAGTCAGTGTTTTGATTCTCTGTTTTTGGGATTGACTTTTCTTAGTTTAACTTTTATTTGCCAGGGAGGAAATCTAGCTGGGAGATATTTGCAGTCATTTGTGACTAGACCTGTTACTAAACCTCTGTGAAATAGGTTTCTGAAAGGAAGGGAGGCACTCCCCAAGGTGGAAGTTGTAGTTGATTGTTTTTGGAGGGCACGGGTTTACAATTCCTGGTGGTGGACTCAATCATAAAGGGGTAGAACTGGGGGGAAGGGAGGAAAGGGAGGTAAGGTGCCTGCCTGGCACCATGGCTTGAAATGACAGGAAATGAATCCTCAGGATCGTGGGAGCAGCAGCATGGGGTAGTGAGCTGGATGTCATTATCCACCCAGGAACAAATGACCTGGCTGGAAATGGGATCAGAGCAGTGCAACAGAAGTTTGTGGAGTTGGGGAGGGGCCTTAGACAAGCAGCACACATGGTAACTTTCTCGGAAGCGCTACCTGTCTATGGCAGGGATGAGGCTAGGGTACTCTGCACCATGGGATTCAATGGCTGGTTGAAAAACTGGTGCAGAGCTCAGGGATTTGGCTTTATTGGGGACTGGGGCTCTACCTGGAGGGATGCAGGCCTATACTGGAGCGATGGTCTACATCTGTCAGGGAGGGGAACCAGGATCCTAGGTGATAGGTTTAAATGCTTCATAGGCAAGCATTTAAACTAGCCAAGGGGGGAGGCACTGAAAAGGAGAAGGGAAATCCTAGCCCCCCCCCAAAAAATCAGGGTAGTTAGTGAGGTAAACACCAAGATAGAGCAGTCACTAGTGAGAAGGGCAGGGGTTAATGGAGAAAAAGACAAAGGCAGTAAGGACAGGGATGGGACAAAAAGAAATAAGGCCATCACAAAATTGAGGGTAATAAGTACCAATGCCTGTAGTCTAGGTAACAAGTTCCCTGAAATGGTGGCCTTGATGAAAGAGGGATGCCTGGATATTGTGGCAGTCACAGAAACATGGTACATGGAGAACTATGACTGGGATGTCAACATACCAGGGTGCACAATCTACAGGAGGGACAGGGAGGGTAGAAGAGGAGGAGGGGTAGCTCCCGATGTAAGGGAAGGGATTAAAGCAATGGAAATAAAGGGTAAACAGGGAGGAGAGGAGGCACTGTGGGTCACCCTGGAGACTGGAAATGGCACCACAATCTGCACAGGGGTTGCATACAGACCACCGTCTCAGGGGGAAGGAAATGGACAAGGAAATGATAGAAGTCATCCTTAGGATGGCAGAGAAAGGTGAGATATTGCTCATGGAGGACCTGAATATGCCAGATTTTAACTGGAGCACCTTTGCTGCAGCCACATCCAAGAGCAGGGCCATTCTCATTGCCCTACAGGGGGCATGCCTCAGACAGCTAGTTTTGGAACCCACCCGGGAGGGAGCAATCTTAGACCTGGTACTCTCAAATGGGGATGGAGACAGGATATCTGATCTTGAAGTGGGTAGCCATCTGGGAACAAGCGACCACCAAACAGTGTGGTTCACGACAAACTTAGCTATAGAGTCAAGCCATACAAAAGTGAAGGTACTGGATTTCAGGAGGGCTGATTTTGTCAAAATGGGAGAGTGTCTCAAAAAAGCACTAGCAAACAAGCAAGGAGGAGGGGTGGAGCAACAATGGGGAAACAAAGCTGCCATCACAGAGCCTTTGCGCCCAAACAAATAAACAAATCAAAATGAAAGAAAAAAACACTATGGTTCTCAAAAGAAGTGGCGGGGGAGGTTTGGGAGAAAAAGATAGCACTCAGGAAGTATAAGGAAACGTAGAAGGAGCAGGACAGAGAACTGTACCAGCTAAAGCAGAAGGAAACAAGGAAGGCAGTCAGAATAGCAAAGGCCCAAACCAAGAAAAAGATAGCCAACTTGGTTAAGATGGGGGATAAAGCCAGCCCGGTGGCATAGAGGGTTGAGGCACTGGCACCTTACTTCGACCCATGCTGGTGACCCGGGTTCAGGAACGGGCTCAGGGCACCAGGGGTCGGCAGGGGAAGGAGAGGATCGAGCATCCAACTGCACTCCTCTCCTGGGGTGGGCCGTGCGAGTGTGTCACTCTGCAGTGACCTCCGGTGAAGACTAGGGGTAACGCAGACACGCACAAGAGAGGGAACATTACACCAAAAACAGAAACTGGCTCCGTACTCAACTGGATAACGGCCGCCTGGTGGACCAATGCTATCAATGTCCTGGGAGCCATCCATCCCTCAGCAGTACCCCAGGCCGAGATGCACGTGCCTGCCCCACAGGTGCCTCTTCCCCGGAGGAGGGGTCCACCTACAAGGGTCACATCTGCTACCCTGGGGATGACTGCAAATGTGAGGGATGGGGCACGGGAACAGGATGGATTGGAGGTGCCTTGGCACAGCCTGAAGGAGTGGCTGAGAGTGGTAGCACGTAGGGGGAAAAAGATAACACAAAAAAAAGAAGGGGGATAAAACCTTTTATAGGTACATTAGGAAGCAAATAAAGGCTAAGGCAGGGATACTGAGGCTTAATAAAGAGAAGGGTGGTTAGGCAGAGCGGAACAGTGAAAAAGCATGGATACTGAATGAATACTTCTGCCCAGTATTCACAAAGGAAGACCAGGAGGAGGTACCTAATCCAGTCAATAAAAGCACTCTGGATAGGGGGGTTGATATCAGTCCTTTCACAGAAGAAAGGCTTCTGAAAGAACTCCTAAAACTGAAGGTGGATAAAGCAATGGGGCCTGATGGGATTCACCCCAGAATTCTAAAAGAACTAAGGGGAGAAAGTACAGTTACGTAAGAACTTACCATAACAGTAGATCTTCAAGAGAGGCTCTTGCAGTAGGTAATTACATATAGGACTGACCAGGCAGGTGCCAGGACTCCACGGAAAAATTTCTAGCTAGCAGTCTCTGGCAGGGGACCACCCCCAAGTCAGGTAACCGACATCATATGACGTCAGTTTAAAGGGGCGTTCCACCACGCCCGCCTTTCAGTTCTTACCCACCAAGGGCCAAAAAAGGCAAGACGAGAGAGAGAGACAGAGAGAGAGAGAGAGATTAGTGGATATTTCCATTCCTGGAAAAGGATCTGTAAAAGCTATGGGGGATGGAGGGCGGGAAGGCATTACCTACTGCAAGAGCCTCTTTCCAAGATCTGCTGTTACGGTAAGTTTTTACATAACTGTACTATCTTACTTCAAGGGAGCTCTTACAGTAGGTAATTACATATAGGACTGAATCCCAAGCAGTCTGGAAAAAAGAAAAGCACTTGGGAGGAGGAAAACAATCCAACTAATGGAACCTCCTGCTGACTAGGTCTTATGAAAGAAGACCTTGGAGTACAGCCAACCCGAAGCCTGCTCTAAAGCGAGAAGCAATATCCAAACTGTAGTGTTTCGTAAAGGTATGGACAGAAGTCCATGATGTGGCACCGCAGATGTCTGCCGCTGACACATTCTTGAAACAAGCTGCAGAGATGGCTACTACTCCGGTGGAGTGCCCTCTGACTTGACCCGGCAGGATCTTGTTGTACTTGTCATAACAGAAAGTGATATAATGAGACAATCATTTAGATAGGCATTGCTTGGAAACTGCATTGCCCTCTCTTTTGTGAGGAAAAGAGACAAAAATCTGATCAGATTTCCTGAGACTCTTGGTCCTAGCAGTATAGTATCTCAGTATTCAATGAACATCCAATGTATGCAAGAGGTACTCTCCTTGATTGGAGTGTTGCGTAAAGAAAGCAGGTATCTCAATGGATTGATTCAGTGCAGATTCTGCTACCACCTTAGGGAGAAACTTAGGGTTGGTGTGTAGAGCCACATGTTCCTTGTGAAAAATCAAATATGGGATTTTGCACATCAAGGCCTGAAGCTCGGAAATCCTTCAAGCTGAAGTATTGGCCACTAGGAAGACTGTCTTCCAGGAGAGGAACTTTAAATCTGCTGAGGCTGCTGGCTCAAAAGGAGGCAGAGTTAACTTCTCGAGAACAAAATTCAGATCCCAAGGAGGAGCAGGAATATGGATGGGGGGTCTCAAATGAAGAACCCCTCTGAGGAATATCTTAGAGACTTCCAATTGAGCAAAAGTCCTGTCTCCAAAGGGGACATGGTGGGCCAAAACTGCTGCCAAGTGGACCTTCAAAGAGGAAGGGCTGAGACCCAGATTGAAGAGATGACGCATGTAGTCCAGGACTCTTTCAACTGGGCAGGAGAAAGGCTCAAAGTCCTTTGATAAAGCCCAAATAGAGAATCGTTTCCACTTAATGGTGTAGGTGGACCTAGTAGAAGGCTTTCTGGCCTCCACCAGAATATCTGCCACAAGCGGAGAAACCCTGAACTGGGCTTGAGCTACATCTGCAGGAGCCACACATGCAACTGAAGGGATCTGAGACCTGGATGAACAAGGGCCCCTGATCCTGGGTCAACAAGTGTTGTGACAGAGGAAGAGGAAGCGGAGGTTCCTCTGAAAATTGTTGCAGAAGAGAGAACCAAACTTGTCTGGGCCAGAATGGAGCAATGAGGATCATCCGGACTCCTTCTGTTCTGAGCTTGTGCAAGACCCTTGGAATTAAGGGATTTTTTTTTTTTTTTTGCAATTGTTTGACAAGGAGTGGCACACTAAGCTGAAAGCTTGTTTACAGGTGCGACCTGGGAGTACAGGGAAGTTAAGTGACTTGCTCAGGGTCACACTTGGAGGGAAGGCATAGAAAAATCTGTCCCTCCATTAGAGAGACAGAGCGACCCACCAGAAAATGTCTCACCCTGGAGCGAGTGAGCAGAAGGCGGGAAGTTTTGTGTTTTGAGGAGATCCAAACAGGTCTACCTGAGGGGTTCCCCAGAGCAGGAAGATGTTGTCTACTACCTCTTGATCCAGTTCCCATTCATGGGCTCTGGCTGAAGACTGACTGAGGTGGTTTGCCAGCGTGTTTTCTACTCCCAGAACGTAAACTGCCATCAGGTGATGGTTGTGCTGGGCAGCCCAACTCCAAATTATCATTGCTTCCCTGCACAGAGGGTAGGAACAAGTTCCTCCCTGCTTGTTGATGTACCAGACCACACACATGTTGCCTGTCTGGATGGTTAGATGACCAGGAAGAATGGAGAAGTGCAGGACCTGGAGGGCACACAGGACTGCTCTGAGTTCGAGCACATTTATGTGCAGATTCTGCTCGAACCTGGACCAGCTGCCCTGAGTCATGTGAGACCCTAGATGGACTACCCAGCCCTCTCCTGAGGCATCTGTTGTGAATGTCTGGGAGGGGGGTTTGATACTGAAGTGAACACCCCAAGAAAGGTTCTCTGGAACCATCCACCATTGCAAGTCCCTGACCATGGGATCGGAGACTAGAACCTCCTGGTCTAGGTCGCCCAGTGTTTGGTCCCATTGAGACTGAAATGTCCACTAAGAGATCCTCATATGGAGCCGAGCGTGTGGGACTTTCAGAATAGCAGCCGCCATTAGCCTGAGGAGGCAAAGGACTGACCTTGCACCGACCCTTCTGCGACTGGACAGCAGATGCGCCTGAGTTTGTAGGGTGTCCACCGTGTCCGGGGCAAAAGGCCTTGCTGATGGTCATGTCCAGGATCACCCCTATAAACTGGAGTCTTTGGCAAGGGACCAAATGGGACTTTGCCTGGTTGATGGTGATACCCAAGCTGGTGAAAACCTGCAGGGTGAGGGAAAGAAAGTGTAGGAGCTCCTCTCTGTACATGGCCGCCAGGAGCCAATCGTCCAAGTACGGGAATACCTGCACTCCCTGGGTACGCAGGTGGGCTGCTACCACCTATAGGCATTTGGTAAATACTCGGGGGGCTGAGGAAAGACCAAATGGGAGGGCCTTGAATTGGTAGTAGTCCCACTGAAAACAAAACTGAAGGATTTTGCGGTGGGAAAGGTGAATGGGGATGTGCAGGTAGGCATCCTGTATATCCAAAGCACATAGCCATAGTCCCGGCCGAAGAAGAGGCAGAAGGCTCTGCAGGGAGAGCATTCAGAAATGTTTGTACTTCAGGAACTTGTTCAGGGAGCTGAGGTCTAAGTTAGGTCTCACATCTCCCGATTTCTTTAGAACTAGAAAGAAATGGGAATAGTAACCCATCCTCCAAAGGTGGTTGGGAACTGGTTCTATCGCCGCCTTCGAGAGAAGGGAAGAGATTTCTTCCAGGGTCAGAGGAAGATGTTCTGGGGAGTAAGATGACTTTGGGGGTGACCTTCAGGGCGGTTTCTGGAGAAACTCTATTGAGTGTCCTGCTGCAATCAGTTGGAGCACCCAAGCATCTGATGTTATCCTCTCCCAACCCGGTAGATGGAAGGAGAACCTCCCTCCTACTGGTTCCTCTGGTATATCCAGAGGCTGTGGGAGAGGCGAGGAATCAGGAGGTCTGGAGCTGCGCAGTGGCCGAGGCTCCCACGACTTTTTTGTGAGGGGGAGTCTTGGTTGCTGGAGGGGCCTGACGCTTGTTGGCCCGCTTGCCCTGTGGTTTAGCTTTTTGTTGATTACATCGATGAAAAGGGCATCACTGTCCCTGAGGGAGCCTGTACAGAGAGTCCACAGACTTAAGTGCAGTGCCCTTCTCTTGCAGATTGGTTATGATGTCCTTGACATCACTGCCGAACAGCACCGAACCCCTGAAGGGTGCATCCTGAATAGCGGATTGCACTTCAGGGACCAAACCTGACACCCGAAGCCAAGCATGATGCCAAAGACCTATGGCGAAAGCCGAACTCCATCCAGCTGCATCCACTGCATTGTAAGTGGCACAAAGCATGTGCTGACTGGCCGAACGAGCAGATTGGACAAGGTCAGCCACTTCCTGTTTCGTCTGAGACTCAGGAAGGGAGTCCAACTTAGATTCCACCTGACTCAGGATGGTCTTCCAGTAGTCCCCCATATGTGCTACATAATTCAGGGCCCTAATACCCAGGGTAGAAGACGCATAAACCTTCTTCCCATACTGGTCCAGAAGCCGAGACTCCTTGTCAAGCGGAGATGAGCTAAGATGTTTGGGGTTAGCGGAGCGGCCGTGAGCGGCACTAATCACAACCGAGTCTGCCTTAGGGTGTATATTCACAGAATCTACTCCCTTGGGAGCCTGATATAGCCGATCTGCCTTCCTCAGAAGGGGGGGCTAATGCAGATGGTTGTTTCCAAATAATGGAAACAAGATCCACGCGAGGCTCTATCCAGGGTGGAATCAATGTAGGAATGGTCTCAGGCAGATCCAAGTGGGAAGTGAGCTTTTTACACTGTGGATCTGGCTCCAGAGATTGCCACTGATGAACCTCCTGGATCTTTCTCAGTAACTCCAGAAAGGAAGGATCCTCTGGAGGAGACTTCAGAGGAGTCCTTGGCCTGGGTCATTCAGAAGTATGAGGCTCGTCATCCAGATCGGAGCATCCCCCTGAGTCCAAGTCAGAGGTCTCCGATGTAGAAGAGGAAGACTCCACCAGATGCGGGGGAGGAACGGTCCCTTTGGAAAGCCCTCTGGGAAGCGTGTCCTCCCCACCCCTGGCACCCGTGGGATCATCTCTAGTGTCGGGTAAGGGGGAGGGAGTCTCCTGTCTCCAGCGCAGGTGATCTTGTGCAGGGTCCAGCACCGGTAGATGACTTTCCACCTCCCTGGTGAGCTGAGCCTTGGCCTCAGCCCACCAGGCAGCCAGAGTCTCCTTCAAGTCCACCAGCGGCTGTGGTGTGGGCGGCAGAAGAGTAGGAGCGGGATACGGATATTGGGGATCCATAACCTGATGGCAGGAAACCCAGCATTGAGTATTGAGGCGCCAGGTACTGTGGCATCAGATAAAGCGGTGTTGGGTACTGCGGTGTCGGATACTGCGGTACCGGGTAGGGCAGCACCAGATTTAGTGGTGTTGGATACCCAGATGCCAGGGGCTCTGACAGAGCAGAGGGCACTGGCAAAGGCCCAGCAGGTGGGCCAGGTAAAGGTGGCCCCACGGGCATCAGGCCCTGCATGACAGCGTTGTCCGGAAGAGGGACTTTGGCTGGCGTCGGGTAGGCCAGCATCAGATTCCAGTGTCTGAGGATCCGGCCTCAGGGGTTCTGGCCCAGTAGAAGGGAGCCCTGGTGTCAGTGTGTCCAGCTCCTCTGTGACAACCGGGGACGGAGGGTTGAAATCCCCAGGGTCCAACAGAGGAGATGCAGGAGCCTCAAAGGGCAATGGCAAGTGTTGTAGTGAGCCCAGGACTTTGGACTGGTCGAATGGGTCCGACGTAGGCTCTTTTGCTGGATGGTTGTCGGAGGGGCCAGTGTCCAGCTTATCAGCAGGATCCAGGTGGGCATTGGAGGAGCCAGCGTCTGACTTATCAGAACCCATACCTGATGGAGGTCGCACTGGAGATGCGGCCTTTATGGCCGAACTAACAACCGTGCACCCTCCCAAAGGAACCAGCGGCTTACTGGTCTTGTCTGGGCAGACATCAGTGGCACCAGCATCTGACCTAGTGGACCCACTCAACCCAGAGGGCTGCATGGCAGCGGCCTTCCTTGCAACGGAAGCCTCCTTTACCCTGGAGGAACCCAAGGGGCCCTAGCGCGAGTCCAACGGGAGGGGCAACACTTCCTGGACACCGCCAAGATGGTTGTTGAGGAGTGGTCTCCTGGAGAGGATGTTACCTTTAGGACCGTGACTTCAGCTGGAGTCACGGAGGCCGTGGAGGTCGAATCCCAGTCCCGGTGCTTCTCTTTCTTTTTGTGGCCTTCGGGGGAAGTGGAAGCCTGCCTCAACTTTTTCAACTCCTCCATGGAAGCCATCCTTTTCTTCAGAATATGGGGCTCCAGGGACTGCTGCCTCCATTTTCAGGTAGCTGAATTGAATTTCTGGCAGTCCTGGCACTTCTCCACAGGATGGTCCAGGCCTAGGCAGAAGAGGCAGAGGGAGTGTCCGTCCTTATGCAGCAGCTGGGAACTGCACGAGTTGCACTTGTTTTTATGCGATTTGGAAAGCGTAGATGATGACATACACAGATGATTTAGAGAAAAAAATGAAAAAAAATCAGTCGAAAAGTTCGGAAACTAACCGACAGAAGATTGATGAGTGATGAACTCTACCATGTGGAACTTTCACAAGTCGACGGCAGGAAAGAACTGGAAGACGGGCATGGGGGACCACCCCTTTATACTGACGTCGCATGACGTCAGTCACCTCACTTGGGGGCAGTCCCCTGCTACAGACTGCCAGCTAGAAATTTCTCCGTGGGGTCCTGACGCCTGTCGGGTCAGTCCTATATGTAATTACCTACTGCAAGAGCCCTCTCAAAGTAAGATCTAGTAACACCACTGACTACCCTTTTTAATAAATCATGGGAGGATGGTGTGGTACCTGAGGACTGGAGGAGGGCAGATTTGATTCCCCTTCACAAAAGAGGGAGCAAGACAGAGGCAGGCAACTACAGACCTGTCAGTTTGACCTCAGTGGTAGAGAAAATGATGGAATCACTTCTGAAGGAAAGAATTGTTGAGTACCTGGCGGCCAGTGGGGCACAGGACCCAAGGTAGCATGGATTCACAGCAGGAAAGTCATGTCACACTAACATGCTGACATACTAAAATGCCAGCAGAATAGGCCTAACGGTCTTTCGTGTCTGCTCGTTTGGTCAGCCCCCACCCTGGGAGCTGACCTTGCTGCCCCCCTCGTCCTCTCTGGCTTCTCCCTTCCCAGTCCCGGATATTCCCACTGCACAGGACTTTGCATCCAGAACCCTTCCCCTGTACCTGTCCTACCCCCTCTTGAACCCCTCCACCATCTCTTCCTCCACCAGCCCCCTGGGCAGCGCATTCCATGGCACCAGCACCCTCTCAGTGAAGTAGCATCTCCTCCTTTCTCTCCTGAATCTCCCCTCCTCCAGCTTCCACCCATGCCCTCTAGTTGCTCCTCCCCCCTTCCTTCAGAGCAACTTGGCTGCTTCTCCCCTATTTAACCCCTTCATGTACTTGAAGACCTCTATCATGTTTCCCCGGTCCCTTCTCTCTTCCAATGTTTACATATTTAGCACTTCGAGCCTCTCCCCATAGGTCCTGTCCCCCAAGCCCCAGATCATTTTGGTTTCCCTCCTCTGGACCCTCTCCAGGAGTTCAATGTCCCTCTTTAAGTGTGGCTCCAAAACTGCACTAGTACTGGAGCGGCCTCACCAAGCAGTTATACAGGGGAGTATCACTCCTCCTTCTGGAGGTGATCCCAGCGATGCATCCCAGCATCCTGTTGGCCTTGGCCGCTGCCCTTCTACAAGTCTCAGAGTTGTTCATCTTGACATCCACCACCACCCCAAGTCCCTCTCAGCCATTGAGACTTGTAGTATCCCCCCCCCCAAAGTGTACTCTTGGCCTGGGTTTCTGGCTCCCAGATGCAGTACCTTGCATTTCCCTGCATTAAACCTCAGCTTCCACTTTCTAGACCACCTTTCCAGAGCCTCCAGATCCCCCTGTATGGCCACCCTCCCCTGCTCACCATCCACCACTGCCCCCAGTTTTGAGTCATCCACAAAGAGACTCATCTCACTCCTGATACCCTTCCTTATGTCAGTGACATAGGCATTGAACAGGAGGGGCCCAAGAACTGATCCCTGAGGGACCCCACTAATGACCCTCCTTGGGGATGAGACTATCCCGCCAACCATGACCCTCTGGGTCCAGTCCTGGAGCCAATTGCCTATCCATCTGATCATCTGGTTCCCCACCCCCATTTCACCCAGCTTATTCAACAGGCCCCCATGAGGAACAGAGTCAAACGCCTTGCTGAAGTCAAGATAGAGGACGTCCACTGGTCTACCCAGGTCCAAGGCTCTCGTCACCAAGTCATAGAACTCCACAAGGTTTGTCTGACACAATTTCCCTGGGATGAATCCATGCTGTCTATCGTCCAGGCACCCCGACTTTTCCAGGTCCCACCCTAGCCTCTCCTTGACAATGCCCTCCATCACCTTGCCCACCACCGATGTCAGGCTGATGGGCCTGTAGTCCCCTGCCACCTCCCTTGATCCCTTGATGTCAGACAAATCTAATCGATTTTTTTGACTGGGTGACCAAAGTAGTAGACCAGGGAGGGGCTGTGGATATGGCCTACCTAGACTTTAGCAAGGCATCTGACACAGTCCTGCACAAAAGATTAATAAACAAATTAGCCAGCCTGGGAGTGGGTCTCAGGGTGGTAGCCTGGGTAAAACATTGACTGGACAACAGGACACAAAGGATAATAGTAAACGGAGTCCA
The DNA here is from genome assembly GCA_016271365.2 of Neoceratodus forsteri. Lineage (NCBI taxonomy): Eukaryota > Metazoa > Chordata > Ceratodontiformes > Ceratodontidae > Neoceratodus > Neoceratodus forsteri. The sequence continues at coordinate 887,501,529 of CM057454.1, read as the reverse complement.
CAGTGAAGAAAGGGGGTTACTAGTGGGGTGCCACAGGGTTCAGTACTGGAGTCTGTCCTTTTTAATGTCTTTATAAGTGACATTGCAGAGGGACTGGAAGGAAAAGTATGTCTCTTTGCAGATTACACAAAGATCTGCAATAGGGTTGATACACAAGTTGGGGTAGGAAAGAGAGAAGGGACTTGGCAAGGTTGGAGGAATGGTCAAATGTATGGCAGCTTAGATTCAACGCAAAGAAGTACAAAGTAATGCACCTGGGAAACAAAAACCCAGGGGAAGAGTACACAGTGGGGGGTGAGATACTGACAACAACAAAATGGAAAGGGACCTGGGGGAAGCTTGTCAGATGACCTTAAGGTGGCAAGCAATGTGAGAGAGGACAGCAAGGAGGGCTGAGGATACTGGGATGCATAGGAGAGGCATCACCAGTAGAAAACAGGAAGTTATTATCCTCTGTACAGACAGCTGGTGAGACCCCATCTGGAGTACTGTGTGCAGTTCTGGAGACCCCATCTCCGTAAAGACATAGACAGGGTGGAGGCTGTCCAGGGGAGGACAACCAAAATGGTGCAGGATCTGCACCAGAAAACATATGAAGAATGACTAAAGGAGCTTAATATGTATAGCCTTGAGGAAAGGAGGGAGAGGGGGGACATGATAGAAACTTTCAAGTGCCTCAAGGGAATCAACAAAGTCCAAGAGGATAGCATCTTTCAGAAAAAGAGGTGTGCAAGAACAAGGGGGCACAATTTGGAGATAGAGGGGAGTTGGCTCAGAGGTAACGTGAGGAAGAATTTCTTCATGGAGAGGGTTGTAGATGCATGGAACAGCCTTCCTGAGGAGGTTGTGGAGTTAAAAACAGTTGGGGAATTTAAGAATGCATGAGACCGACATAAGGCAATTCTAGTGGGGGGTAGGAGGAAGTAGGCTGTTGGTTAACTAGGATCAGCAGCTTATCCATTAGGTAGGGAAATGGGCAGACTAGGTGGGCCAATCAGTCCTTATCTGCCATCAAATTTTATGATTCTATGTTTCCTTGCCAGTCATACAAGCTATAGGACCAGGGGTATGGCCCATTGGCCATTCCTTTTAGAAAAATATTTCTTGGACAGCGGTCCTTCACATATATGTCTCCACTATAGTTGAATGATATTCCGGCGCATATTTTGAGCATTAACAGCCGCCCTACTTTTAAAGTTGCTCTCAAACAGCACCTCACCGTATCTGGACCCTGTACATGCAGCACACTGGCCTGATTCGCAGAACCAGATTCCCCCCACCTTACCCTACCCCTTTTCCACTGATTAACTCTGAAAAGTAGGATTGGAACGTGGTGTCCCCTCCGACCCTCAATTTTAGCACTTATTCTTCCAGGTACAGACCATGTCTTGACCTGAAAAAGTCATTCAGTCTCCCCACTGCTGCTAAGTCCACCCTGGTCAAATCCCTCCCATGTACCCTATGCCTCCCATCCTCAGGCTACCTGATAACCCCTCCCCCCTCAACCTTTTACACCTTACAACCCCTCCCCCCTTTTGTTAGAAAAATGGCAAAGTTTCCCCCGGTTGCCACACCGGGAGGAAGTGAAAACCTAAGTAACAGTCATCTACCTACCTCCTCCTCTGCTAGGAAACTATGTCAATGCCTCCTCCTGGCTGCTTTACTTGCTAATATTGTTACTTAAATCTGCAAGCATCCAGCATGTTTCTTGTGATGCAATAAACTGCAATATACAGCTCCTTTGTATGTGTTAGCCTGAAACTGTAAATAGTTAGATTACTTTTGTTGTTATATCTTGTATCTTTGCCTCTGTACATGTGTACCCTTACCCTGTAACCTACCTTCCTGTGTTAACCTCATGTCATGTTGTGGAACATTTGAAAAACAGCAATTTGCTCAATGGTTATTTCCGAAGTATGAAATAGATAAATAAATAAATAAATATAGATAGAGAGATAGATAGATTATTTACTTATATGATTTTTCACACCCCCATGGATGCACCTGGAAATTAGCTGTTAGCAGCTCAGTATGTCTTTCCCTGTGAAACTTTTGAAATAAATAAAATATATATTTTTGACATTTTCAATAAAAATTCATCTGCTCTTTTCAAGATGTGCCATGAGAACTTTAATGCCTACCTGAACAACCACAGAACAGGCAGACAGGATTTCAGCTTAATGTTTCATCTGAAAGATGGCACCTTAAGTGTGCAACACCTCTCCTAATGCTGCACTGCAACGTTAGTATTGGGATTTTACTCCACACTCCTGGTTTGGGGCAACTAGAACCCACAACCTTTTGATCTTCTGGCCTAGGAGGTGTATGTGTGCAACCTGCTTAGTCACGGAACCACTAAAACATGCTTCAGTGAAGTGGATTTCATTCAGTTTCACACAGTTCCCTTTCTTGTAGCAGTCTCTGCTGCTCACTGTGAGCCCCTTCCTGTCTGCAGTGCAGATGATGATTAATTGACTAAATTAAGCCCTAGTGGGAAATCCCTCAACTGCACTTTTTCCCTTGCAGGCTGCTAAATCATTCTAATTGTGGCAAGATTGTCCACTTTGATTCAGAGCCAGGACACAGCATCAGCATCACCACTTTGAGAAAGAACACTCAGACTCGAGTGTTGTAAAAGAAGCAAACCCATTTGTTCAATGATATTTTTATTTTTTCACAGTAGTGCCCCTCTAACTGCTGCAGTGCCCCTTGCACACACTACAAAAAGGTAATTATTTTTCACTGCAATTATTTATTTCACAGAAAAATTCTCCTCCCCACACACACACACACACTTCTCTCTCTGTCTAGCTGGGCATGGGCAGGCCATACCATATTGCTTGCACAAGGGCCGGAGCAGGTTACAGTACTGACAGTAGATGAGCCCCTGTCAATTCCTCTGCTCCAACATAAGCATAGCACAGTGCAGTACAAGAAAGACCTGCAAGGATTTCGGCAACAGCATTTACTAAGCTCTTTTTTATTTTATTTTTTTGTTAAAGTAATTTGAATGTCAAATGACTGAGTTGAGACAGTACCAGCAATGTTCCCTCTTACCCTCCCTGTTAAACATTGTCTCCGTCTTTGTTGCTCAGGGGTATTTGATTTTCAAAAATTGAGCCTAATTTCTCAAGTTCTAGTTGTCATGATCTCTCCTTCCCTGTCACTCTCTCCTTCCATCCTTGTATCTCTCTTGCATGCTTTCTCACTGCAGTGTGGTGCAGAGGAGCTGGGGCATTTATAATAATTGTCAATCATGCAATGAAAATCATTGGTTGCTGTCTCTTTCTCACCAGCTCATGCAAGTCAGTCATACTCATAATCAGTGTCAGCCAGCATGTCACCTAACTAGGTCCAGCTCTGGCCCCCACCACCCACCAGCCACAGTGCCTGGCTGCCTTCCCATGCTCAGCTGTGTACAGTTTTTACACTCCACAGTGACAGAATACAGGAGTGGAAAGGAATTCAGGACTTGCTGGGGGAGCAGTCATGAGCTTGGCTGCCACATGCAAGTCATGAGGACGGCAGCAGGAAGAAGCAAGGCAAGTAGTTAAAACTCACTCACGGACTCGGAACCAGACTTGGAAAGCTAAGTCTATATTGATCCAAGTCTGTGGGTGAGTTCTGGATTGGGGGTTGGGGGATTTTGTATGGAACAGTCTGTCCAGCCCTAGATCTCATGTTGTTTATGGGATATACTCACATATGGAGAGTTTCATTGGTGTAAGGGACCTGGAAGACAGGATCACTAGTCCTGACGGACCATTAGGGCAACCAGTAAAAAGGGAGACACATAGTGGAAAAAAGAAGCACCACAAGAGACACACAGAAACAGTGTTTTGCGGTGGACTTCACCCTCGCAACCCCCCCCCCCACACTATAGATAAGCATCCTCAGAACCACAGCCACCACCACACAAGCGGTGCTCATATGACCCTGGGCTTTTTTGTCACAGGTTACCCAAATTGCTATCATCCTTTTGTCTACACCCTTTTTGGTGTCACCCTTTTTCATTCGCCCTTGTCGCTGGACACCGATTGGTGCCGGGACTCATACTTCAATCAAGAAGCCTCAGGACAGCCTCTGGATGAAGTTAAGCAAATGAAACTGCAGTTTTTACAAACAGTGGAGACAGTCTTCCCAAGGGAGCATCTATTAAAGCCAGAAGCTGCTTATTTTAATTACATTTCATTGTAGAGCTGTGGCACAGCAGTCGGGAAGGGTGACAGGTTGAGACACTGACCCATTGAGAATTTCAATGAAGAACAACTCTGGGTTCCGCTGAGTTAATTTTTTACAAATAAAGTCATCAGAAAGCCAAAGTTTGTTATCTTGGTTTGATTACTGTTTTAATGTACTTATCTTTACAGTGTATATTTTAACCTATATGTAACTATTCCTGCTGGAATATGTTAACCTGTTGACTGCTGCTGTCCTCCCTGGGACCCCATGAAAACATGATGCTGCATCTCAACATCTTATCCCAGTTGAAGTAATTTTGAATAAATAATGTGTCAACTTTTAAACTAGCAATGTGAGAAAGTGCTTGGAGAAACATTAAAATAAGTTTTAGTGTGTTACGACACAGGTGTGCTCAATGATTTGGGGAATTCTGCTTAAAGATGCATGCCTTCATAAGAGGAAACAACTTTATGTATTAATGTTCATGGTTGCATGTAAATGTATCACTGTGCATTGGCTCTCCCCAGCTGTCCTGACAGTGGGGGAATGGAGATCAAGATTATTAGAGGTACAAAAGGTGGAATGCATAATGGCTGAGCTGCGAATTACAGTAGAAAAATATAGTGCCCTTCACCCCGGCAGGCATACAGAGTGACGTGGGCACCTGGATGACCAGAGCCACATAGTAAGGTGGGGTGACCTGAAATTGCATTCACACATTCAGAAGAGCCTTCCAAAGGGCCTCCCTTTAAACCCAGATGGCCCAGAATGGAGGCAATTAGGTCTCCCTCCTCCCCCATTTGACCCTATCCTCTTTCACTCAGAAATCCAATTAGGTAGCTGAGAGTGCAAATGTACTTTCATCAATCATGAAATGACAGACCACTAGAGCACCAAGTTAATTTTAATTTTGACTGTTTATTTTATCTGATTTCATTTCCATTTGGTTCTCTCTTTGTGTTCGTAGAACTTTGGTGTTATTCTTCATTAACATACTGTAAGTTGTCTTTACTTATTAGGTCAACATTACAGTAAATCCAGAGGAACGGGGTCTAAGCGGATACTCAGAATGTACTTAGACTGAAACACCCAAACTCTATTTGTGGCTAATACTCTTGAAATTATATAACCCACACTGTAAGTGGTGACGTGGTACATTAATAATGTATGACAGCCTTGTAATGCATTATATACCATGTCCCCATTCTGACTGTGTATAATGTTATCTATTCCTACTATTTTTCAATAAAGTTGAGGCTAAAAAAAAAACGGGTTGCAGATTTAGCCATTTTTTTCCAATGGGGAAAAAGAGGGCAGAGCATGAGAAGCAGCTCTGCAGGGGCTTCATATTGAACAGTTCAATGCTGCATATGCTGCAGCAGCATTCCAGAGGGGGAATGGAAACTGACTGGTGTGATGGGGATGCAGTGAGGTTTGAACCACTTACAGACAGGAATTAATTTATTCAGAACTTTAAGAGGTTTAAAAAAGGGATGCATAGCCCAGATTTGGGGAGATCAAGCAGGGAGACGAGGCTGATCAGACCAGAGGGATGACCAGTCCAGCCTGTAGAGGCCTACAGCAAGAGTAGGGCCTGGGGGACTAGCAGTTAAGTAAACTAAACAGATGACTGGGAATCACCTGTATCCCAGAGCATGGACAGTAGAGCAGCAAGTAAGAGCGGGGTAAAGTTAGCCACTGAATGCTGCACAGAGGTACCTATAGTTTTCCAGTGAGGTTTCCAGGAGGAAGATTAAGCAACCAGCTACAGAAATCAAGATCTGGCTGACATACAGCACAGACCATCTCTGGGGAGCAACACCACAGTGCCCATTGCTTATTTCCAGCTGTGATCCATTCAGCTGCAGGCAAGGTAATGTGAAATTTATCTTGATATTTGAAAAAGAAATACAGAAACAAAGAATTGTCAGCAAAAAAGGACCCATAGGCCCATTTAGTTTGCCCTATTTTCCCTATTTTCTATTCCCCTGGTCCCTATTTGGTCCCTTCCTATTTATGCCCCCTAGACCCTATTGGTCACAGGTGTTCCTCCCGCCTCTCCTTCCTCAACATTTTATGCCCATGTGCCTATCATATACATGCCTGAAATTCCCAACTGTCTTTGCCCCACCATCTCTTCTGGCAGGCTGTTCCAGGCATCCATCACTCCCTTTCTGTGAAGACATATTTCCTCAAATCCCTCCTGAACTACCCTCCTCAAGGTTCATGGCATGCCCCTGTGTTCTGGTACTCTTCCTCTTATTGAAAAGATTCCCCTCCTGCACCTTGTTCACCACCATGAGGTACTTATAAGTCTCAGTCATGTCCCCTCTTGCTCTCTTTTCCTCTAGGGAGTGTATGTTGAGCTCACACAGCCTGTCCTCATATGGCTTCTCATGCAATCCCTGCAGCATTTTGGTAGCCATTCCTCTAGCCGCTGCCACCCAGTTAATGTCTTTGCAGAGCTGTAGCCTCCAGAACTGGACACAATACTCCAGGCGTGGTCTCACTAGTGAGCGATACAGTGACAACACCACCTCTCTTCTTCTACTAAATATCCCCCTCCCTTTGCACTCAGCATTTGGCTAGCCTTGTCTACTGCCTTGTCACACTGCTCTGCCACCTTGAGATCATCAGATATGATTACCCATATCCCAAAGTGCCTCTTTTGCTTGGTGACTGTAAGCACCACCACCCCCCCCCCCATCTTATACACAGCCCCCAGGTTTCCGTGACTCAGGTGCATGACTTTGCTGTTTTGGCACTGAAACACAGCTGCCACACCCTAGACTGCTCCTCTAGTTTCCCTTTATCCCCTTGCATTCTCTCCACTCCATCCTGCATGTCCGCCCTGTTACAGATCCTTCCCCTCCAGTTCCAGCACCTTCACCTCAGCCCTGAGGTCTCTAAATTTCTTAATTAGTCTCCTGTGTGGTACAGTGGAGGGAGAAAATGGTGTATCTGTTTGGGGGGAATGGATAGGTAGGGATTACAGCATGGGGAAAGGAGAGTTGTAGGTTGGTGGCTGAAAAGAATGGCAGGCAGGCAGGGAAAGGCATAGGGGAACAAGGGCAGCAAGAAGGCAGAGGCTAGGCTGGGGGATAGGGGCCAAAAATTGTTTGGAGGAAGAAAACGATGGTGGGAAATCAGAGATCATGAAAAGCAGTCTGCCTGAATGCCAGACACTGGGCAATAAACTGGGGAAGCTTCAAGCAGCAATGGCAGAGGCCCAGCTGAGTTGACTTGACGTAACCAAAACCTGGCAGTCTGCTCACTATGACTGGGACTTTGCTGCCCCATGCTACATTATTGTCAGGAAGAACAGGCAGAAAGGCAAAGGGTGTGGGATAAATCAATAAGTGAGGAAAATGAAGTGGAATCAGTTTGGGTGCAACTGGCAACGTTGGGGGGGTGGAGGAAAATTAGGAGGGAGTAATATGTAGACCACCAAATCAGAATGAGGTCAAGGACAGGGAACTGGGGGATGAAATCAGAAAGTCATTAGCAAAGGAGGATGTGGTGCTAACAGTAGACCTTAACCTACTTGACCCAAACTGGGCCATCCTGGTGACCAAGAGTGTTGAATCAGGCAGTTGTAGAGGTGCTACAGGATTATTAACTTCTGATGCTTTTGCTCCTGGGAGAAGACTAGACTGCTCACCATGTGATTTAAGGCATAAGATAAATGTTTATGGACATTGTAGATATATAGATAATTAAATTATGGGGACTAATACTAATATTCAGAAAAAGTGTAAAAATTATCTTTTTTTAATTTTTAAACTGTCATAAAATTTTCCCTGTTGATATTAAAAAAGTATATCAAATATACTTTGGCATTATGCAAAAAGGATATCGATAACATTTATTTTACAAAAAAAAAAACACCTGTCATTATGTAAATTCATATATCCATGTAGTTTGAGAAAACTGCCTGTTTCTATAGCGCTAACATAATTATTAATGTTACATGACAACAATACAATAGCAGCATTTCTTAATGGCTGGACACCAAGCTTTAATTAAAAAAAAATGAAGGGCCAGATTCTCACACATCCCCTAGAGTGACACAAGTTGGTGTTGCTCCAGGGATGTGGCAAACTCCAGGTGTACTAGGGACCCCGTGCCCAATTCTCTAAAAATCCGAGTCCCAGCGCAAAACTCCTTGGGTATGCTGCAATCCACCTGCTGCTCCAAACCACTGGTGCACCAGCAGGAAGTGCTGCTGGGATCTGGGCCCATCCCTGCCCAGTGGAACACTAGCAGGGCTGGGATGGGAAGGTGAAGCTGCTGGAAAGGATAGGGTCAGGTGCAGAAGGGGCACAGGAGGGGACAAGAGGGTAGGGTCAGGGAGACAGCTGGGCAGCAGCAGTAGTGATGGCACCCGGTATAGTGCATGTACTATATGTACAGTACAATGAACTTACCTGGTAGTCTAGCGGGCCCCCCAATCCCCGTCCCTCATATCAGTGATCATTTCACCCTGGTAGTCTAGCAGACCCTCAATTCTCGACAAACCTCTGAGTTGTGATCATCTACCATGGTAGTCCAGTGCCTCCCCGCCCGATGTCCAGCAAATAAGTGATGTACCAGTCCCTGATGGTCTGATCACTCCCACCCGGCAGGCAGTGTATCACACTCGCTTCTCCATCCCAAACCTCGAAGCCAGCGACTGGCACTACCCTCCTCACCACACATCGAGTTACTGACTGAACTGCCACAGAGCATGTACTGTATACAGCACGCGCTATTGATTAAATCAATGAGCATGTACTGAGCAGAGCACGACTGTGACAGTTCGGTCAGAGGCCAGCCATGGTGATGAGAAGAGGCTGTGCCAGTCACATGTTCAGAGTTTGGGATGGGGGATTAGTGGTTGGACACGGCCTGCCAGGGTGGGGGGGCACTAGACAACCAGGGACTGGTATATCACTGATTTTGTGGGACATCAGGTATGGGGGGGCACTCAACTACCAGGGTAGATTGATCACAACTTCAGAGGGACATCGGGAATCAAAGGGGGCCACTAGACTACCAGGGATTTCAATTGTATTGTACTATAGTACATGTACTATACTGTGAATGCAGTACACTGCTAAGGCACACCACTGGTTGCCATCACTACCAATGCTTCCCAGCTGAACCCCCCCATGACACCTCCTATGCCCCCTCTGCAGTCAGCAGCACACTTTCAGATCCCCTCCCAGTGGCGCAAGCCACTTAGACTGGCTCCTGGCTGGTCTAAGTGGTGCCCCTTGCTGCATCCATGGCCGAGCTTACAGAATCCCAAAAAAGGGGATGTTGCAGCCTCACCATGGTTCAAGCCCCCTTGTGACCTGACACATCTGGGTGGTTGCCCAACAATGGTACAAGGGGGCTTTGGTGCAGCTGAGTTGGATTTGATGCAGGTTGCATTACAGAATTGTGTTTGATGCAAGTTGTGACGCAAGTCACCCCTTGCATCAAACTCTTGTGATGCAAGTTCCTTGCATTGCTCTACATGTTTTGAGAATCAGGTCCTAAGTTTCTAGCCCCAACAGTTCACAGTTAAGACCTTTCAAAAGGTATTTTCTTTAAAATGTGATCAAATTGAAACTATTAGGGCTAAGACATTACTTTTTAAATGAAAGCTAGGAGCAGATGTATTGATAAGTTATCACTATAGCAACCATATATCAAAACAAAAACATAAAATGTTTCATATCAATATAAAATAACACAAAATGGTTCGCTAAATTTTTAAAGTCCTGTCATTTTTAACAACCTGTTTTATTGACACGCAGGGCCGCAGTAATGGGGGGAAGTGGAGAAGTTGTCCGGGGCCCTGAGCTCAGGAGGGGCCCACCTGAGGAGCTGGCAATTACCCCAGGCATTTGCTGATTTGAGAAACGTGGGCCCATTTCAAGTGACTTGTCCGGGGCCCCAAAATTCATAGCTGCAGCCCTGTTGACATGTATATGCACGTAGCAGCACAAAAAAACTATCATTAGGGTTTATGCATGTTAATGGTACTCCAAGCTTTCATTAAAAAAAAAAGTTTTTTTTGATTAACAGTTCAAATGTTACAGCTTTCAAAAGATAGTTTCAAGCACTAAAAAATACATAAGATTATTTTTTTTAGAAATGTTCAGTAGATACCAGTGTTTTTTTCTGTCTAAGAATAAATCTATTATTTTCTAGTTTTATTACTATTTGGCTTGAGGCACAGTAGCATGTTATGTGAGCAAGTATTATTGAGTGGCTCAATATGAGCCACTCAGTAATACCACTCGCTTATATTTATTTATTTAAAAATTGGTAACCAGGAAAGGTGCTCTGAGCAGAGGATCATTTCCAGGTGCGACCTAGGGCAGGGGGTAAGAGTGCAGAACATAAATAAAGTATATACACATTAAAACATAATTAGAGCTATGAGGCCTACATAAAGATAAGAAATGGTCACATCTTAAACAAAACTAGAGCCTAACAGTGTATTTAACAGTGGACACTGTGACGTACACAGCCCGGTCTGAGTACTATATAATATTTTTTTATATATAAAATGTATTAATGACTGTCTCTGCTGAAAAAATCAAATGCTCTAGGAATTACCTCACCCATCCCCCCCCCCCCAGATTTCAGCTCACAGCTGCAGGCTCAGAGAACTGCTGACAGCATGTATCACACACACTCAGTTTTTTTGAGACAATGTGTTACATGGAAGACTTTAATCAAGGATCCTGTTTCTCTGAGTTAATTATAGAGTTGTTTTGGGTTAACTTTGTTAAGAGGGAAAATCATAAAAAAGGTTTATGATGTTGAAGAGAAAACACAGGTTATTAAACAGAGGTGAGAGGTCATAAATGCTCATATGAAGCCTGTGTGAGGAGGGTACAGCATGAGATCAAAGAAAGTGTCATTTGACACTTGAGTTATGCTAAGGTTGCAGAATTAATACTTTGAAATTACATCCTGTGGTTGTATAGAAATACATATTGTTTAGATATTTTGACAGAGGAGGGGCTGGATGACCTCATCCAAAAGGGGTTGGCAAATACAGCTTGTAAAGATTATTCTTTTTTCACTACAGGGACACTTTTATCTGACTCTGACCAAGATAACATCTGAGCACTGAAAACAGGTTTTTAGAAAGCTAGACAAAATCTAAATATTGTTGTAGGAATTGCACTGTTTTAAACCTTGGTTTGTTTAAAGATACGTATGTCTTGTGATATAAGAGTTCTGTATTGTATGTTTGATGTAGTATTATATATTTTAGTAAAAAACTCTAATTTTAGAGCAAACCTGGTCTGTCTTTGAATTGCTGTTTTTTTTTTTTGCTAAGAAATATTTATGGTTATAGCAGACAGTAGACATAAGCTTGTATGGTGGTACCAAACTGGAAAGAGAAGCGTTTTAAATCTGAGGTCTTTATTAAAGTTTTAAAGGGTTCATTTCTGCACACCTGGTTAGGTGCCCATAGGCAAAGATATCTGGCCCCCCGAAGACAGATATATCTGAGCCTGTGCATTGGGTATGCTAGCAAGAGTCTAACAGTTTGGATCCCTCCAGAACTGAGACCAAAGGTTGATCCGAACTCACAAAAACAGACAAGAGGGTTACCTTGTCTGTCACACTGTTCACAAGACTGTGCTCAGAGGTTGGCACTTTGGGAGTAGAGGGCCTGACCTGCTGACTGAATCTGTGACAGATTGGTTGGCAGCGGTGGCATTAATTTTGGTATCACAAGCTAATTGTTCTGTGTCAGCTGAGACTGTAGGCTCTCTTACAAAGAAAGAAAAAGGCAGGGTTTTATTTTAAAAAGGAAACAGAACTATATATCACTTGGCTTGCAATCGAGTTCCTACCCATTATATTTTTTTCTAAAGTGCAAAGTCAGAGTAGCAGTAGTTAGGAAAGATGGTGTTGTACTACAGCAGGCACACTGTAGAACAGTTAAAACAGTTGTGCGAGGACAGAGGAGTCCTGTTAGAGGTGAAAGCCATTAAGCAGAACCCATAGAGGCCCTGATGGTAACAGATACCCAGAGCAGGGAGTCACAGACCGTGACTGAAATGGACCGGAACTCGAGTGTGGCAGAACTAGCGACCAGTGAGGGGTCCCGAGCTGATGAGGGGGACAGCAGGGCCACTGTCAGTGAAGGGCCACAGCAGCAGGGAAAGGTCACCAGTATCCTGAATCCAGAGGTACTCAAGCTGCAAATTGAGTTGTGGAGGATAGAACTGGAGGCGGGGCCACAACAGAGTGAGGCAGACCATGAGGAATGTGAGCGCCAGCGAGAGGCAGAGGAGAAGAGAGAGTGAGAATGCAGAGCTGCAGGGGAGAGGAGAGAGGAGCATCAGTGGCAACACGAACTGGAGAAGCTACAACTCCAAACAGCGGCACTAGGGCAGGTAAGTGGCTTGGGTTTAACTGGGACTGCAGAACTGGGTTACAAATTGAACTCTAAATTAATAGCTGAGTTTAAGGATGGGGAAGATGTAGACGCTTTTTTAAATTCTTTTGAAAAAGTTCGTATCCAGGCTAAAATTTCTAGAGAGTCCTGGAGCTTCCAGCTATCCCTGCCACTTACCCGAAAAGCTCAGGATGCATTGGGTCAAATGAACAATGAAGACAGTGATGATTACAGCAAGTTATTTTATTTTTATTTTTATTTTTATTTTAACAGCAGTTTGGAAAACCTTTGAGCCATAAGCTCATTTACAAAGGTACCTTGTCACAGTAAGACAAACGAAAATACACAGTATAACAGTACAACACATAAGTATAACAGTAAATTAAGACATAGATACAAACAAGCTGGTACCGGTAGGATGGATGCAAACAATACCAGAGTTATGTTGTCCTTAGCAGCTTAGTAATAAGCTTTGTCATAAGTATTGAGTACGGCTTTGACTAGTGGCAATTACAGCATCGGGTGTTAATAAGGTGGTTACGTAAGGAAGTTTTGAAGCACGAAATAGTTGGAGCTTCAGAGATGGAAGAGGGCAGTGTGTTGAACCAGGAGGGGGCCCTAAAGCTGAAGGCTCTTTGGCCGTGAGAGGTCCTAGCTCTAGGGATAACAAGAGAGGTTTTCCCAGAGGTCCGAGTATGAACTAGTGGGACAGAGCGGGCATGGTGGTGGTCAATCCTGGTGGGATAGCCCAAGGAGGGTCTTTTGTAAGGCACAGGTCAGATATTTGAGGCGCCAGCAAGATCAAGTACCAGCGCTTTAGCGCATAGTAGACAGGTGTGTGTCAGCCTAGGTGCTCCAGTAATTAACCTGCAGGCCTTATTCAGAGAATAGGAATTTTATGGAGTGCGGTCTGATCAGCAGCACCATACACCGGCAGTCCATAGTCCACTAGGGACAGGATAGAGGAGGTGATCATGATCAAGAGCCTCCAGGGGAGGCAGTGTTTATACCGTGTAAGATGCCCAATCGGATATTAGTGGCAGTGGCTAGGGCAGATGTGTCCATGGAAGGAGAGGAGGGGTCAAAATGGATCCCTAGGTATTTATAGGAGCAAACTTGTTCGAGGGGAAAGAGGACCCAGAGTGAATGAGGAGTTTGAAGTTGCAGGACCTGTTTTGGGGATGAGTGAAGAACATGGTTTTTGTTTTTTTAAGATTTATCACCAATCTATGTTCCTTGAACCAGCTCTCGGCTTCAGTGAAGGACTTCTGCAGCGAGTCCTGGAGGGCAATAGGGTTACCACTTGAGGCAAAGATGACTGCATCATCAGCGTACAATAGAATGTTCCCCGAGCAAGAGCGTGAAAGGGTGTTAAGGTAAAGGGAGAATAGTAAGGGGCCCAGAATGGAGCCCTGGGGAACCCCAGAAAAGATGGGACAGATGTCTGAGTAGGTCCCATTAATTTTTAGACGCTGTGAGCGGTCAGACAGATAACTGGTGCACCATGAGATAGGCCCAGCAGCAAAACAAGAGAGACTAAGGGCATCAAGAAGGAGGGGGTTGGAGACAGTGTCGAAAGCTTTTGAGAGGTCAATGAAGACAGCACCAGCCAGAGAACCAGTGTCTAAGGAGGAGTGGAGAAAGTTGGAGAACTCTAGGAAGGCTGTGTTGGTACTGTGGCCCACTCGGAAACCATGCTGCTCAGGACAAAGGACATTGTAGGTGGAGAGGTAGTCAGAGATTTGAGAGGCCACCACTTTTTCCAAGGTCTTGGAGAGAGGAGAGAGAATGGAGATCGGTCGATAGTTTCCAGCCACAGTCCTATCACCACCTTTAAAGATAGGGGTGACAGTGGCGACTTTCCAGGCAGTTGGAACCTTCCCCAGGCAAAGAGAGTTAAAAGCTGCACTACTAAAAAAGTTTGAATTAACTGCTGAATCATACAGAGCTAAATTCTGTAAGCTCAGAAGAAGCCCTGATATGAGCTATGAGTAGCTAGCCATGAAACAAAGTCAGTTTTTAAAACATTGGTGGGAAGGAATTGAGGCAAACACTGTTGATAAAATTGAAAATGTGATTTTATTAAAACAGTTTTATTGGGCATGCCCAGCAGAGTTACAAACCTGGCTAGAGGACCGATATCCAAAAACAGTGCAAGAGGCTGCTGAACTCTCGGACCGATATGCCAAGAGCAAACCTGCTCTGAGAATGAAGGGGTGGGCATGGCAGTGCAGAAAGGGAAAAGTGCACCTGCAGGGCAGCTAAAACCCTCACTGCCTCCACCAAAACTAGTTAGCCCCAGGTTTCAAATAAAAGATTGCTCTGAAGTAAGAAATGTTTGTTGGTTATGTAAAGAAACTGAGCAGACTGCCAGACAGTGTCCAAGAAGGGCAAGCAATAATACGCAAAGTAGTACCAGAAAGGAAGTGGGTTGTTTGTGTGTCCCTGGAAGCATGCCAGTGAACATGAGGGAACACATGCACCCAGTAATAGTAAATGGTGTACAGATGCAGGGGTTAAGGGACACAGGGGCATCCCTGACATTAGTAAAAGGGGATCTGGTACAGCCTGGTCAGCTTATACCCAATAAATATGTGACTGTACAGGACTTTGCGGGTGAAGAGAAAACATTGCCACTGGCCAGTGTTCTCCTGGACTGGGGTGAAACAGGGTGAACTGTGCAACAGGTGGCTGTAGCTAACACATTAGCAGTGGATGTGATCCTGGGTGACAATCTCAAGCAGGGGGTGGTATGTGCAGTTACCCATAGCCAAGCAGCCAGGGAAAACTGTAGTTCCCTGAGCCCCACAGAAGTCATTGGGGAAGATACTGAGAGGCCGGTTCCCCAGCCTGTGTCTCCAGAGGGGGAGACTGATAGAAAGGGGGTAGAAATTTCCCCGTTAGCAAGTAACCACCCAGCTACAGAGGGTTACTCCAAAGAGGGAGGGGTGACCACTTGTCAGAGGGTAGGGATTGACAGTGATCCTGAGAACCCTGATGCTAGTACTAGGGACCCTAGTTTAGCAACTGAAGGGGACTTGTCCCATGTCTTGGGAAGGTGTGAGGGGTTTGCAGCTGCTTAGAGGAGTGACCCTACTTTAGAGAAGCTGAGGGCTTGGGCAGACTCAAATGGAGCACAGGGAGGTGACAGAAGACATAGGGTTTATTGGGAAAATAGACGTATGTATACACAGGCAGTACAGATAGAGGAAGGGATGCTAGGCAGGCAGCTTGTCGTTCCCCAGGGATATCGTGAGCAGTTGCTCAAGGTTGCCCATGATATTCCCTTATCTGGTCATCTGGGAATTGCATGAACTACACAGCGGTTAGCCCAGAATTTCTACTGGCCTAACTTCACCTAGCAGGTGAAGGGGTTTTGCAGGTCTTGTCACCAGTGCCAAGAAATAGGGAAAGCGGGCAAGAAAACCCAAGCTGCCCTGATCCCCTTGCCCATAGTGGAGGAGCCATTCCAGAGGGTGGGAATGGATATTGCAGGGCCTTTATATACCCCCAGCTCCTCAGGGAAGAGATTCATCCTGTGGTGGACTATGCCACCCGGTACCCAGAGGCAGTCGCCCTATCCTCGCTGAGGATGGACAAAGTGGCAGATGCCTTACTTGGGATTTTCTCCCGTGTTGGGTTTCTATGGAGGTAACCACCGATCTAGGGGGTTCCTTCATGTCGAACCTGATGAAATGTTTATGGGAGAAGTGTAGGGTGGTGCAGAGATGCACGACACCGTATCACCCACAAGCCAATGGACTTGTGGAACATTTCAATGGTACCCTAAAGTCAATGCTCCGGGTGTTTGCTGAACAGCATGGGAGGGACTGGGAGAAATACCTTCCCCACCTGTTGTTTGCATACATGGAAGTGCCCCAAGAGTCGACAGGATTTTCCCCCCTTCGAACTCTTATATGAACGCCGGTTACGTGGGCTCCTAGACTTGATCCGGGAGGACTGGGAAGGCAAGCACATCACCCAGGAAACTCCCATTGTGGATTATGTCCTTAGCTTTAAGGAAAGGTTGAAGGAGCTTATGGGGACAGCCCAGAGCAACCTGGCCGCTGCCCAACAGAAACGAAAGGTGTGGTACGACTGCAGAGCCAGAGCTCACTCGTACATGGTGGGTCAGAAAGTCATGGTCCTTATTCCAGTCCGGAAAGACAAACTGCAAGCTGAGAGGGCAGGACCGTACAAAGTGGTTAGGAAGGTAAATGACGTAAACTACATTGTGGAGTCACCTGACCATAGATAGACAGCAAGGATGTACCATGTCAACATGATGAAGCCATATGCAAATAGGGCTGACATGGTGTTCACAGTATGTAGTCATGGGGAAGGGACAGACAAAGGAGACCCCCTTCTGGATCTGCTGGAAGAAAGTAAGTGGCAGTCCTCTGTGGAGGCAGTAACATTGTCTCCCCGGCTGACCCGGACCAGGTCCAGAAAGTAAAGGAGGTTTTAGCAGACTTTGCCCCCTTGTTTAGCGCCAAGCCTGGACTAACCCCCTTAGCAACACATGATGTGGAGACAGGGACACAGACGCCCATACGGCAAACAGCATATCAGGTGTCAGAGGCTGTCCAAAAGGACATTAGGAGGGAAGTGGAGGAGATGCTGGATTTAGGGGTAATCCAGAGATCCCACAGTCCCTGGGCCTTACCTGTAGTCCTTGTGCCCAAGCCAGATGGCACAACTCGTTTCTGTGTGGACTATCGTGGACTGAATGCAGTCACAAAGTCCGATGCCCCGGACAGATGAACTCCTGGACAAGTTGGGGGGGCGACCTACCTTACGACTATTGACCTGACAAAGGGGTATTGGCAGGTAGAACTGACAGACAGAGCTAGGGAGAGGTCGGCCTTCATCACTCCGACAGGCTTATTTGAATTTAAAGTAATGCCTTTCGTAATGAAGAACGCCCCAGCCACTTTCCAAAGGTTGGTGAACCAGGTGTTGAATGGTGCTGAGGAGTACACTGTAGTGTACCTGGATGACATTGCCATCTTCAGTACCAGCTGGGAGGAACACCTTTCCCACCTTAGGGAAGTGCTTGACAGGATACAGAGGGCTGGGCTCACTGTCAAAGCCGAGAAGTGCCAGGTGGCCAAGGGGGAAGTGGCATACCTCGGGCATGTTGTAGGCTGAGGACAGCTCCGTCCTAACCAAATAAAGATAGAGGTGATTCAGGCGTGGCCCAGACCAGAAACCCAGAAGCAGGTCAGGAGCTTTCTAAGGACAGCAGGGTAGTACAAGAAATTTATACCTAATTACAGTGCCCTGGCTGCTCCCCTATCTGACCTGACAAAGAAAAAGATGCCAAAGAAAATTACCTGAAGCCCAGCCTGTGAGGAAGCCTTTACCAGACTGAAGGAGGCACTGTGCAGTGCTCCTGTTTTGAGAAGTCCGGACTATAGCAAAACCTTTATAGTTCAGATGGACGCCTCAGACGTGGGTATTGGGGCAGTACTTAGCCAGACGTCTAGCCAAGGAACAGACCAACTGGTAGCATTCCTGAGTCAGAAGCTGCTCCCCAGGGAGCAAGCATACTCCACGGTGGAAAAGGAGTGTCTTGCCATAGTGTGGGCCCTGCAGAAATTAGAACCATATTTGTATGGGCAGCATTTTGTGGTGCAGACTGACCACAACCCCCTGGTTTGGCTGACGCAGATGGGAAAGAGCAATGGCAGACTACTAAGATGGAGTCTTGCTTTACAAGGGTATGATCTAAAAATAGTACATAGGGCTGGAGCAAAGAACAAGAACTCCAATGGGCTGTCTAGGGTCTATGAGGAGTGAACTGATTTGGGAAGCTCATCCCATGTAGGGGATAGATCCCAAATTCAGTCTAGGTGGGGAGGAGTGATGAGACAGCCCGCTTTGAGTACTGTATAATATTTTTTATATAAAATGTATTAATGACTGTCTCTGCTGAAAAATCAAATGCTCTAGGAATGACCTCACCCATCCCCCCCCACCCAGATTTCAGCTCACAGCTGCAGGCCCAGAGAACTGCTGACAGCATGTGTCACTCGCACTCAGTTTATTGAGACAATGTGTTACATGGAAGACTTTAATCAAGGATCCTGTTTCTCTGAGTTAATTACAGAGTTGTTTTGGGTTAACTTTGTTAAGAGGGAAAATCATAAAAAAGGTTTATGATGTTGAAGAGAAAACACAGGTTATTACACAGAGGTGAGAGGTCATAAATGCTCATATGAAGCCTGTGTGAGGAGGGTACCGCATGAGGTCAAAGAATGTGTCATTTGAAACTTGAGTTATGCTAAGGTTGCAGAATAAATACTTTGAAATTATATCCTGTGGTTGTATAGAAATTTATAATTTTTAGATATTTTGACAGAGGAGGAGCTGGATGATCTCATCCAAAAGGGGTTGGCAAATACAGCTTGTAAAGATTATTCTTTTTCACTACAGGGACACTTTTATCTGACTCTGACCAAGATAACATCTGAGCACTGAAAACAGGTATTTAGAAAGCTAGACAAAATCTAAATATTGTTGTAGGAATAGCACTGTTTTAAACCTAGTTTTGTTTAAAGATATGTATGTCTTTTGATATAAGAGTTCTGTATTGTATGTTTGATGTATTATTATATATTTTAGTAAAAACTCTAATTTTAGAGCAACCTGGTCTGTCTTTGAATTGCTTTCTTTTGCTACGAAATATTTATGGTTATAGCAGACAGCAGACATAAGCTTGTATGGTGGTACCACACTGGAGAGAGAAGCATTTTAAATCTGAGGTCTTTATTAAAGTTTTAAAGGGTTCATTTCTGCACACCTGGTTAGGTGCCCATAGGCAAAGATATCTGGCCCCCCGAAGACAGATATGTCTGAGCCTGTGCATTGGGTATGCTAGCAAGAGGTTAGCAGGTTGAATCCCTCCAGAACTGAGACCAAAGATTGATCCGAACTCACAAAAACAGACAAGAGGGTTACCTTGTCTGTTACACTGTTCACAAGACTGCGCTCAGAGGTTGGCACTTTGGGAGTAGAGGGCCTGACCTGCTGAGTGAATCTGTGACAGACGCCATCGCTAGTAATGGTGCATGAACAAGCAAGATAAGGCTAGTAGTATAGATACAGGATAAGCAAGTACAAGTAATAAGCGGCTAGGATTGTGCATAAATGACCAAGGTTAAGTGGTAAAAGAGGTAATTTAGAGTGAGTGGAAGAAAATAGCTAGGAATAGTTATAGCAAGTGTAGTGCTGAGCTATGGCCGCTACACTCACTAGAGAGGGTATATGGAGATTGGTTTTTCCAAGCCCTACTGATCTGGCCATGTGGTGTAGTGGCTTGAGTCACTGCCACTGGAGCCTGAGGTGCTGGTTTTGGATCCTGGTGCAGGAAAATGTTTTGCTTTCTGTGGGTTTGCTATTTCGTCTATGTCTGCTCCCCCTGGAGTTAGTACTCTTTTATTTGAGGGGTGCAGGGAGCTTGGCCCTGCATAAAAATACTTGTTCTCTATTGATAGTTTGAGTTATGAAGCGACTGTCGTTGTTTGCGATGGTTGGTGTTGTGCGGTTCGCCCTTTTGATTTTGGGTGCTTAGTTTGTCGCTCTATGTGATCAGCGCTGTAACGGAGTCACCGTATCACATAAATCCTCGATGCACACAGTAGCTTGGATCTGGTACTTCCCAAAGAAGATATAATCAGGCCTGTCAGGGTGGTGGAACCTCTAAGGTCCAGTAACCACAGTTAAGTGTGTTTTCACATAGCTCTGGAGGCCCACCACTCAACACTAAAACAAGGGCTCTATGTTTCAAAAGGGTAGAGTTCTAGGAGATGGAAACCTAGAAACATAGATAATGTGGGTAGCAAAGACCATTGGTCCATCCAGTCTGCCCAGTTTTACTCGTTCTACCCCATGACCTATTGTCCACATAGGGTTTTTGCCCTCCTTTTTCCCCTCACTCCCTGCTTAACTTCTACCCTTCACTGAGAAACTATCATGCCCTTTACTCTGTCCCAGCCTTGCTTGAACCCACTGATGGTTTTTGCACCCCCATCTCTGCTTGTAGGCTGTTCCGTGGCTGAACAACTC
This sequence comes from Neoceratodus forsteri, assembly GCA_016271365.2. Lineage (NCBI taxonomy): Eukaryota > Metazoa > Chordata > Ceratodontiformes > Ceratodontidae > Neoceratodus > Neoceratodus forsteri. Next base: position 887,480,882 of record CM057454.1, on the reverse strand, counting down.
TCTTGGCAAAGTAAAACTTTCTAACATCCCTCCTGAATCTCCCCCACCCACGCCTCCAGCTTACATTCATGTCCCCATGTTTTAGACCCATCATTCCTGTTAAATAATTCCTCACAGTTTACCTTGTTTATTCCTTTCTCTTGTCCCCCTTCGCTTCTGCTTCCAGCGAGTAAATGTTCAGTGTCCTAAATTGATATTCATAGGATCTGCCCTGTTAGCCATGAGTCATTTTGGTTTCTCTGTGCTGCACTGTCTCCAGCCTGTCTCTTTTTTTTCTCAGGTGAGGACTTAAAAACTGGCACAGTACTCCAGACGGGGTCTCACCAGTAATCTATAGAGAGGTAGTAATGCTTCTTTCCTCCTGCTATTGACACCCCTTCCAATACACAACAACATTCTGGTTGCCTTGTTGCACTGGCTAGTTTGTTTTAGGGAGTTACTTATGATGACCCCCAGGTCCCTTTCCTTTGAAGTAGTGGCCAGCTTAATCCCTCCCATCCAGTATTCCTTCTTGGGGTTCTTGTTCTCTGTCTGCATCTCCTTGCACTATTCTTTGCACCATGTCTACTATCATCCAATCTTTCAGAAACACCCCTGACTGTAGTGAGTTATTGATTAGCCCTGCCCTGAGTGCAGCCAGTTCTAATGCCAATTCCATGCAGTACTGCAGAGGAAATATGAGGGATAACAAAAATCATTGGACATTTTTACCTCAGAAAATTGTTTGCTGCTGCATTGAAATGTTTTCAAGGTCACTCTTGATTGTATTTATTTTCACAGTGGTAAATGGTTGGCGTATTATTTATTTAAATAAGCACTTGGCACTTGAGTATGTATATGGTGAAAAGTTTGCATTAAATTACACTGTCGCTTTAAGATGAATGACTATTTAAAAAAACAGCATGTGACTATAGATACTATCCCCATGATAAGGCACTGAGTTGCAAAACCGGTCGGGGTCTCTGCCTATACAACTCATTTTTATCTTCACCAACACTGCTGAGCTGGTATGTTTCTATCTGTTTTTTGGAATAAAGCCTTTTTGCCTCAGTTTGGAGTGGTGCTGGTATTGTTTTCGAGTTTGGTCTTGTTTACCAAACCCACTCCTTTACAGTGGAGTTCTCTTGCCTTTTCTCTCCTATGGCAAAAGACAAACTTAAAGTGCTGCATTTGGCGAGAGGGTGGTGCGTTGGGTATAACACCATGGAGGTAAAAAGGAGGATGGAAAAATATGAGAAATACAGAGCAGAGAAAGAGATAATGTTAAAATAAAGCTGATTGGGCAGCGATGTTTAAAGATGACAGTAAGTAGTGTGAAGGAGGGAGAGCAGCCCTTTTCATGAATTCAAAAGACCCAGAGAGGTGCTCAATCAAGGTGTACAAAATAGATTAAGAAAAAAGAAAAGAGAGCCTGGAGGCACTCCACTGGTGGGGAGCAACCCTAGACAAGCAAAATCCCTTTGGTAAAATTCAGTCCAGGTTTATAGGCAAACTGCGCTCTGCTTATTCCCCATGGATGCCCTACATGGTAAGGGCAGTAAACAGAATAGATTCAGAAAAAGAGAGTCTCGAGGCACCCAGCAGGTGGGGAGCAATCCTAGTCATGTGAAACCTATGTGCCAAAGTCCCATCTATGTATGCAGAGAAACTGCACTCTCCTCATTTACACAGATGCCTGTCTTGTAAGGGTGACTCAGCAGTAGTTTCAGGGCTACAGGAGAGGGAATGAAAACTAAAGTAAAACTAAGTATTGCAATGTATGTGTGGTAACAAAAACGAAAATCATACAGGTAATTGTTTACAATAGGCAAATGAGCAAAGGATGAATGCATTTACTGTGTATACAGTATGTTCAAATCAAACTTGTCTAGTGAGGCATTTTACATTAATCTTGCAAAACAAATATTTTCTTGGAACCTATAGAAATGGTTTGAGTCACAGGTAGTATTAGGGCCCCTAGGGTTTCAGTCAGTTCGTCGTGTAAATCCAAAAGCTCTCTCATTGTAGCAGTTCTGTAAGTCTGTTACCACCATGCTTGTACTCTGGTGCCAGGAGAGGTGGGGGAGACATGATAGAGACTTACAAGTTCTTGAGGGGAATAAACAAGGTAGGCTGCATAACTTATTCATGAGAGGTACAAAAGTACCACAGCACAGGCAGCGAAGCAAGGATATGAATACAGCAGCCCCTCAAGGCACCTAACAATGCAGTCAGGGGGCTGCCAAAGAGTACAGGCTTAACCTAAACAAACATAGCTCTCTGCCACAAAACTGTGCTTTGAGAGACTGGGCTGAAGAAGAGTGCCATCACGTGCACAGCAACCCCTGATCCCAGGAAAAGTAGTGGGGTTAAGGATTGAGATCAACAGCACTGGAGCACCATTCTTTCAATAGCGCATGCGCTGGAACAGCAAACTGGGCACACGGAGAGAGAGAGAGAGAGAGAGTTGCTTCACTGCTTGCTTTTCTCTCTGTGGCCCCTGACTCTGCAACACAAAACACCCTACTGGCCACAGGACAGGCAGAAGGACCAGAATATAAATATTGCAGCCCCTCAGAGTATGTAACACAGCAGCTGGAGGCTACCAAAGGTCATTGGCCTAATGTAAATAAACATGGCCGTGGTCATGCAGCACTATGTCCTTCGATCCAGCAGGGACTGCTGCGAAGGGGTCAGAGGCATACAGAATACTTTGCCTGAGAATTTGAGCAAATTCTGAGACAAAACTGGCAGAAGAGCATGCATGCAAACTTATCTCGGCTGGCTCAGGATTATGAAGCATGTGTCTCCCGAGAACTGTCTGACCAATGAGGCATCAAGTTAAGAACCCTACAGAAGAGAGTGAAACCAAGGATATGAGCTCAGTTTTGGTCTGTGTGACCAGGGAAGCTTTGAGCCACAAGCTTACTGGCTGCCAGGAACTACAGTCCTGCAGACCACAGATGTGTACACACATTGAGATTGCTGGGAGGAAGCAGTTTTAATCCAAGATTGATAGTAACAGTGGGCATTTGAAATGGAGCTGGGTGATTTCACCCCAACAGACTTTTTTTACCCACCGGAGATTATCTTTGGAGTACTTTTTGAACAGACTGAGGCTACAGCCTGCCTTAAGAGTTCTGTGGTGCCCCTGCCTAAGCAGCAATGATACGATCAGAGAAACAGAGAGGTTGGGGAGCAGAGTCCAAGTCAGTGATCTAGGTGCAGGTGGTGATAGGTCAGTCTTCATGTTACCCTACCTGGGGAAGTACACCTAGGATAAGAGAGCTGGTGAGTATGCATGCAGTGAGCAGAAACCTGGGTGGTATAAGTTCTGTAAGGTAACGCTGGTTCTTCTGATGTAAAGATGCAGTGGTCAAGCTCACCACAAGGAGAAGCAGGAGACTAACTTCAGCAGAATGGAGTGAAGGATTTTATTTACATAACACAGGATACAAAGATGAGCAAGGGCAATAGAATCACTGCAGTACTGTACTGCTGTAGCAATTTAAATACTGTAACTGTCTAAGTGCTTAGAAAATGACAAGGTAAATCCTACCATTCTGACTGGTTGGCAGAGTAACATCAGTGGGTGGGTATTTTTTGATACAGCCCGCTAAAAACAAGTACCAATTTGGGGTGCCCCATTACTTGGGTTACTATTGGGCACCCCGAATTTTCAAACTGACCAACCGCTATTTTTTGAGTCTCGCTTAGCATGCAAACTGGTGGCTGCCCCCCCCATCTTTGTTTCCTTTCACAAACATAAAATAACATTAAAAAAAACTCCTCCTGTTTAAAAATACGACAATCACCTGATACTTGTTTAAATTTGCTTCACTTTGCCTCATGAAGTAACTTCACTGTCATCCATGATGCCAATTAACCACAAACCAAGGAGCGCTAAACAAGTGACCACAAAAGAATGATGTTCAATCTAAAATTCTTAATAGTGCTGCTATGTGGAATTTAAATATATATACTTAAAAGAAAAACATTTACAGAGTTCCCAAGCCACATCGTAGGTCTCGCTGTGCACTTCCTGCTTTTACGTAGCAGAGTCACACAAGGTCCTGCATGCAACAGCTGCAACTCCCAAGCGGGTGGCGGAAAGTCTAAAAGAAAAATATTATTGTCACTGAAACAGGAATAAATACAGCTTGTGGAGGTGGTGGGACAACAAAAAAATCCAACTATTGTTCTTCAGCTGGTGATCATGGGGGAGATAACAGAATGGTTTTGTGTGGAGGGGAGCAACATAAGATGGAATTTACAACACAGAAGCATAAACATTATTCTTACTCTAAAATGTTAAAATGTTTGTTACATTTTTTAACTCCCATCTAAAACAATGCCACAATTTGCCATTTTCTAAGTGCAATAATATCCTCCAGGGTGGGCGATATGGGCAATACCGGACCTTCCAGGGGCTATAAGGCCCTCCGCCTGCAGCATCAGGTGTCACTACATCCCTGGGTGGTCTGGTAATGCCAAATACCACCCAGCCTGTGGAGTATTATTGCTTACTTAAACCATATAAATACTGGAACTTCTATAATTACTTAGGACTCTAAAAATACTTAAGACTCTATGGATACTCAGACTCCTATAAATACATAAGCTTCTATAACTACTTAAACTTCTGTGTTTCTAGGTAATTGCTTAAATTCAATATCTGGTAATCACAGGACATTTCAGACACAACAATTCATTGCAACAGAGTCAACTACGTGTGTGGCTCTACAAGATGGAACTTGTCCATGAGGATGCAGTAAGGAAACCAATGAAGCACTGATCAGCTTAGTTGCATGTGAAGAATCAAGAAGGGGGAATTGCAAAGTATCCCTGGGTTAGCAAAGAACATAGGAAAACAAGGACAATCTGCACAAGAACTTGAAGAAATGCTTGACTTCTGAGCTTCTCTGGATCCCGGGAAATGAAGAAGAACTCTGTGAAACCTGAAGAAATGCTGAACCTCTGAGCTACGCTGGATCCCAGGAAAAGAAGAAGACAAAAGAACCTGAGAAAAGAAGAACTGTAACCCACTTTCTGTCCAAAAGTCCTCACTAATGAACCAGGGCAGTTCCTAGGCTAAGTCGCACTGGGGATGGGGGGAGAGCATTCTGCAGTTTCAAGTGCAGAATGGGCTTCACTATTACCCTACAATAAGTAATCATCCAAATCCTTTCCAGTCTCTGTAGCATGCAGTGTGGCTGCTATCATGTATTTACATGACACCAGGAACATGCAATGGCTAAAAGGCACAGTCTCTTGAACATGCAATTAAAGTGCTTCACTTTCAGAGATAGGCAGTGTTTAGCATGCAATTTAAATGAACATTGCCACTTTAAAACAGCAGTCTGCAGTGGGCAATTAACTGAAACATTAAGTTCTGTAATTAGTCTTTAGCGTGCAGTTTAAAAGGGTGTTAAAGTAATTAACTTTGGAAATCTTAAACATGCTATTCAGTGGGGCTTGTAACTGTAAATCTCTTAAGCACTACATGCAGTTCAGTGGGTTGCATGTTTTTATGGGGGTGATACCCTGGTTTTGTTTTACCAATAAATGGTGTTTTAAACTGCTCCAAGATCATGGAGATATTTCTTTGAGTCTGGACATGGTAGCCAAGGTTTTTCTTGCAGCTTGTACTTCAGTCTTTTTTTCTTGTGCTCCATCCCAAGATGCATTACTGCAGGTGCTCCTTGCACTAAGGTCAGTGGGGAATTTAACTGTAAATCCCTTAACCAGTCTTAAACATGCAGTTCAGTGGGGTACCAATTCATGGAAACATATAAAATGGCAGTCAGTTTAAATCACGTAGTATATGCGTATTACCCCTTTTAACCATGCAGTCAGTCTATAGTTCCTGTAGTGCGGGTATTCATTGCCCCACATTTACATAAATTAATAATTATGAGTGTCTGCTGTTGTTGAGAGGAAACTGTGGATGGGTAGGAGCCCCCCCCATGGGAACTACTACAAATGTTAAATTAAAACAAAAACAAAAAAAGCTAGCCCAGCCTGTTGGTTAAGTGGCCAATTACAGCTATGCTGTTTTTAGGGACCTGTTTCCAAAGCCCTGCTGGGTTGCAATATCCTCAGATGCAAAGGCAGGGGAATTATAAGCAGTAAACAAGAAGTAATCATTCCAATCTATAGCTCCTTAGTGAGGCCACACATGGAATACTGTGTCCAGTTCTGGAGGCCCCACCTAAAGGACAAGGAGCACTTGGAGACTATTCAGAGAAGGGCCACTAAGATGGTGCAGGGCCTCCATCACAAACCATATGAATCTAGACTCGGGGGCTTGAACTTGTACTCCCTTGAAGGGTTGACTTTGACAAAATGGGGGAGTGCCTAAGGAATGCACTAGCAAATGGGAAGGAAGGAGGAGTGGAAGAACAATGGGGAAAAATCAACACTGCCATCATAGAAGCAACAACCCTTTGCGTGAAGTGAATAAAGAAAACAAAACTAAGTGAAAAACCACTATGGTTCTCCAAAGAAGTGGTGTGGAAGGTTAGGGAGAAAAAGATAGCATGCAGGAAGTATAAGGAATCACAGAATGTGCAGGACAGAGAACTGTATCAGTTAAAGCAGAAGGAAGCGGGAAGGCAGTCAGAATAGCGAAGGCCCAAACCAAGGAAAAGATGGCCAACTCAGTTAAGAAGGGGGATAAAACCTTTTATAGATACATTAGGGAGCGAAGAAAGACTAAGGGAGGGATAGTGAGGATTAATAAAGGGGAGGGGAGGTGGGAAGAGGGTGACAGTGAAAAGGCAGCGACACTGAACAAATACTTTTGCTCAGTATTCACAAAAGAAGAAGAGGGGGAGGTACCTAAACCAAACAATAGAAGCACTCTGGGCAGGGGGGTTGACACTAGTCCATTCAAAGAAGAAAGGGTCCAGAAAGAAATCCTAAAACTCAAGCTGGACAAAGCAATGGGGCCTGATGAGATTCATCCCAGAATTCTAAAAGAACTAATGGGAGACCTAGTGACACCACTGACTACCTTTTTTAACAAATCATGGGCGAATGGTGTGGCACCTGAGGACTGGAGAAGGGCGGATGCGATTCCCCTTCACAAAAGTGGGAGCAAAGCAGAGGCAGGAAGCTACATACCTGTTAGTCTGACCTGAGTGGTAGAGAAAATGATGGAATCACTTCTGAAAGAAAAAATTGTTGAGTACCTAGAGGCCAGCAGGGCACAGGACCCAAGGCAGCATGGATTCACAGCGGGAAGATCATATCAGATGAATCTTACAGATTCCTTTGACTGGGTGACCAAAGTAGTAGACCAGGGAGGGACTGTGGATATGGCCTACCTAGACTTTAGCAAGGCATTTGACACAGTCACACACAAAAGATTAATAAACAAGATAGCCAGCCTAGGAGTGGGTCCCAGGGTGGTAGCCTGGGTAACAAATTGGCTGGACAACAGGACACAGAGGGTAATAGTAAACAGAGTACACTCTGAAGAAAGGGTGGTTACTAGTGGGGTACCACAGGGTTCAGTACTGGGAGCAGTCCTCTTTAATGTCTTTATATAGGATACATTGCTGAAGGGCTAGAAGGAAAAGTATGCTTCTTTGCAGACGACACAAAGGTCTGCAACAGGGTTGATGCACAGGTGGGTGGAAAGGATGAGAAGGGACTTGGCAATGTTGGAGGAATGGTCAAAAGTATGGCAGCTTAGATTCAATCCAAAGAAGTGCAAAGTAATGCACCTGGGAAACAAAAACCCAGGGGAAGAGTACACAATGGGGGGGTACTAACAACAAAAAATGGAAAGGGACTTAGGGTAGTCATATTAGATGACCTTAGGTGAGGCCAGCAATGTAAGAAGGCAGTAAGGAGGGCTGGGGATACTGGGTGCATAGGGAGAGGCATCACCAGTAGAAAACAGGAAGCTGTTATCTCTCTGTACAGACAGTTAGTGAGACCCCATCTGGAGTACTGTATACAGTTCTGGAGACCCAATCTCCACAAGGACATAGACAGGATGAAGGCAGTCCAGAGGAGGGCAACTAAAATGGTGCAGGGTCTGCAACAGAAGCCATATGAAGAGGGACTAAAAGAGCTTAATATGTATACCCTTGAAAGGAGGGAGGGGGGGGACATGATAGAAACTTTCAAGTACTTCAAGGGAATCAACAGAGTCCAAGAGGGGAGCATCTTTCAGAAAAGAGATGTGCAAGAACAAGAGGCTAATTTGAAGATGGGGGCTATTAGGGGCAACTTGAGGAAATATTTTTTTCACAGAGAGGATGGTGGACACATGGAATCACCTTTCTGAGGAGGTTGTGGGGTCAAAAACAGTGAGGGAATTCAAGAATGCATGGGACAGACATAAGGCAATTATAGTAGGGGGTAGGAGGATATAGGCTGTTGGTTAACTAGGATCTGCAGCTTATCTAATAGGTAGGGAAATGGGCAGACTAGGTGGGCCAAGCAGTCCTTATCTGTCATCATAGTCTATGTTTCTATGGAACAGAGAAGGGACAGAGGGGACATGATAGAAATATTCATCATCAAAGGTATAAACACAGTTGAGGCAGAAAACCTCTTCCAGGCCAACAAAGAGGCGCGTACTAGAGGGCACAACCGACGCCTGAGAGGGGGAAGGCTAAAAAACAATGCCAGGAAGTACTTTTTCATGGAGAGGGTGCAGATCCATGGAACAGCCTTGCCCCCAAGGTGGTTGCTGCAAAGACGGTGAATGAATTTAAATATGCATGGGATCGACATTATGGTAAAAGCAAAACAAGCAACCTATAGGGGCAGGGGTAGGATTCACGGGCAGACTAAATGGATCATAAAGTCCCCATCTGCCATCATCTTCTTATTTTCTTACTATGAGCCATTCCTGGCTGGGGTAGGCTTGTGGCCTTTAGGCCTATCGCACTCTTCTTCGGACAGTGATCAGGCTGCTTGTCCTCCCACCTCCTGGCCTTGGCTCCTTTTTGCTGCCTGCATCCTTGGTGTAAAATGTGTGCTGAGGCAAAAGTTTCTCTTGCTGCCCTTTTTATTTAATTAATTAAACAAGTGGGCAGCAACTGCCCAAAGGTGCCGCTGTTGATTCACCACACTGACCAGGTTGCTGCTATGGGAATGCTGCATGGAGAGGCTTAATTGGTGCCTGACTTGCCCAATCTGCTGCCTTCACTGTGTTGAGGCTCTGATCCCTGCTCACCACCACGGTTAACCACCGCTTTACTTTAAAATTAACTGTGCCTCACTCTGGTGCCGCTAACTCTCTCTCACCACTGTGGGCTGGATACTGCGCTCTTCTTTTCTCATCAGCCTGCTAGCTCTGAGTACTACTATGTGAGGGTGTCCTACCAACCATCAATTGGACCACTGACGTTGCTCTGCCAACCTAACAGTGCTCTTGTTGCTACCACTGGAGACCAGACAGCTGACCGGATCTGCTACTGGTGACTGGACTGCAGCCACCATTTAGGGGAACCTACTAAATGGGGGAGAATACTGCTGACTAGCTGACTGGAGGAGGGATGAAGAGAAGGCTGCAGGGACCACCACTCAGATATGCTCTTTCTTTTCTAGGCAGGTTCCCTGTGCCCCCTCTCCCTCAGGTTACACACACTAAAAGACAAGACTGCATTCCTGAGCACCTGAACTGTTGGAGCTACAAATGGCTCTGAATGCAGTACAATCCCATTTATCACCAGCCTAACCAATATATAGCCCCCCAACATCCAACATTCAGGAAACTGAGTCCCTGGCAACGTGGGGGGAGGGGACCACATAGGCAGCACAAGCTTGCACTTTCAAAACAATTTAGTACTGGCATCAGGGGGATGCCTCGCACTGGGAAATGGGAAAAAAGGGTTTTTATTGTTTGGGGGGAAAATTCATGCTTGTGGGGGGAAAAATGGCACAAGCTGCAGCACTATTTTTTTTGATAGTTTATTCAAGAGGACTTCAGTAGGAATATTTTTAGATAAGTTTGCATAACGATGTGCCTAACTCTGTCAAATGCTGTTAGTCTAATAATGTTTTAAAATCTTCTCTGAGTCATTTATGAATGGATCAAGCATGTTGTATGTGTGACTTGTTTTTAATGTTTTTTGTAGGGAGGGGTGGATCAGTTGTGATCCAGTTCTGATCATGACTCTCGACTTGCCCCCTCCGCTCCTCCTGTGGAGGCCACCTAGCGATTCCTGAGTCGAGGTTGAAATTGGCTGGTGACAGGGCTTTCAGTGTCACCGCCCCTGCCCTGTGGAATTTGCTTCCCTCTGGGGTTAAAGGGGCCCCTACCTTGGAGGTTTTTAAGACTCACCTTAAGGCCCTCCTATTTGCTCAGGCATTTTCAGATTAATATTAATCCATAAGTACTGATTCGTGAATAGATGCTGAGAATTTGCTATTTGTTTAATATTTATATGAATTATTTTATTTTAATAAATATTTCTGTGTTTTATTGATATATTTCTGAAACATGTGTTTATGTATTTGTGTGGTGCCCAGAGCCTCTGGGATTGGGCATCTTTTAAAAAAATCTTGCCTTACCTTTTAGGTTCCACTGTTAAAAAAAAAATAATAACATTTAACCTTTAAAAAAAAAATTGTGTCAGTATTTTCCTATAATTTTTAAAAGGTCATCAAGCAGCCAACAGCAATAAAATGACTATTTTCCTTGCCAATCCTGTGTGTCACCCACCACATGACATTCATAGGAGACAGTGTGCTGGACTCACAAAACTCTTAAAAATCCCACAGCTGCAGAAAAAAACTCGTCACAGGTGGATTGGCACTTGCAGAACCACAATTTCTCCCACAGCTATAGTATTCTGAAAAGAGGAGCTGGTTTATGACCAGCTCCATGGTTTATGGCAGCTTGTGGGTGGTGTTGCCATGGAAATCCCCGCAGCTGCAGAAAAATGTTACAGCTGGTGGAACCAGCTATAACATCTTCCGCAGCTGCTGCAGATGTGAATAGCAATCTCCGCAGCTGTGGAGATTTCAGTCTGCAGCTGGAGTTGCGGTGTGGGACCTAGTCCCAAAAACGTTTGTGAATCCAGCCCAGTGTATGCAGGTCATTTGGGGCTTTGTAGTGAAAGGAAGCAGTGTGTCAAACATTAGTTAGCAAGAGAGAGAGAAACCAACAAATTCAACAGCAGAGCACAGACAGACCTTCACGAGTCTGGCATGCTTTTTGGTGGGAGACAGGCAGCATGAGCAGGATATGTGATGGGGCCCCAGCCACCCTCCCATTCTTTTGACTTGAGATGTTATTTTTTTATTTGTAATTATTTTGCTTGCCTACTTGGTGTTACAGCAAGCATCATGGGTCCCAACCAACCTATACACTCCTGCCTGATTGGCCAATTATTTTTTATCACTTTTTTTTTTAATCTGGTTGATCATGCCCCCCCTCCCCCAGCATTGCAGTTTTTGTGTGTTTGTTTCTTTTATAGAGTCGTTTGGCCCCAACCGCCACCTACTCCTGCCATGAAGTCCACGTGCCAGTCCCCAACCCCTTCGCCCCTCATCATCAAGCTAGTGGGGATCCACATGGTACACTCCACCCGGGTTCCCAAACTTAAAAATACATACAGCATTACATATGATGTAATATACATTGTGACCACGAAAGGAGGATTTTTTAACTTGATCTTTCTGTTAAGGTTGCTGACCTTTGTCCTCTAAACTCAAAGAAAGAAACCATTAAATTAAATAATATCATCATCTTCAAACACCACCAAGGAAGCATAATTATTTGGAGACACCTGTTGCAGCTGTCCATCACTTTTATGTGCCTTCTAGTCTTCACTGAACTAGTAACAGAAGTTGTTGAAAATGACTATTAGGTAAGGCATTGTACATTTTCAGGAGTAAGCCTTGTGCAACCATCAGAGATAAAATTTCCAGCTGTACTAAATATATGCTCACAGTAAACACTAGTGGGAGGGCAACTAATAGCAAAGGCAGATAGGGCAGGCCAGATGTTTTTCTTTTCTAGCTAGTACTCAAAAGGGTCAGCAGTTATATTAATGAGTGGTTCTTATAAATAGGCATCCACAATAACAGACAAAGACAAAGATGATGGCTCCACAACAGACAGATCTGAATTATCAGTTTCCGTGAATGTTGGCCAAAACGTGTGAGTCATCTGTGTGCTTTTCAGAATGGCATGCCTTTTTTCAAGGGTCATGAAAGAGGACTTTGTGCAGGACTACCCAATGTTGATGAAGGAGTACATGGTGACACTAGTCACCTCCAATAGATGTTGCATCATCGGATGCAGCATCCACATCACAATTCACTTGTATTGTCAAATACAGTCCCATCCCTTTTCCTGTGCAGTTGCTGAAATCAGTATCTTATTGTGTTCAAGATAATAGTCGCTGAGATCTGAAGGAAGCAGCTGTTGCAACTAAAACCGAAGGTCAAGAAGAGTGGAAAGAAGAGATGTTGTGTCTTCCGTGATATTGTGAAGTCTTCTGCAATTTTGGAACTGCTGCTTCAATCGATCCGTGAGGGATACACAAGATCTGTCTCCTTTTTGGTCAAAACCTCTACGCAGCCTCTTGAGTTCCTTGTTCAATAAATTTAGGATGGGAATAACCTGGCGTACAGTAGCAGTCTGTTTGCTAATCTGTCAAGTTGCTTCCTCCAAGGGAGTCAAGAGCAATGCAAGATACTCCATGAGACCTCATTGGAATGAATTCAGCACAACACCATCTGCTATGCTGTGCTCCATGGTATATTCATGGACTGCCTTCTTTTGTGTGAGAAGTCTCTCACACATGTACAACCATAGAAGATAATGTAATGGTCTTTGGTTAATAACCACACTGTAAACACTTCGAGAGATTGCCATGACATCATTGTAAACCTCGAGAGCACAGCTCGAGAGGTTTTCAGATGACATGGCAACCTCGAGAAGTGTTTTCAGTGCAGTTGTTAACCAAAGACCATACATTATATTTTATTGTGTACGGGCTACCAAGATCATGTAATCGAGGATTGAATTATTTTACTGAATTACTTTACAGAACATTGATTGTTGTGCGCATACCATTTTGTTATATCATTGATATGACCTACTCAAGAAGGGTTAACAACAGAGTGATGTCATAACAATGTTGTAATCTGCTTGATTTCAGTTAATAATAAGACCTCCCCATACATTATATTGAGTTCCATCTTGTCGGAACATCTTGTTTTAGTTGCTGAATTGGCAAGCCGTTTTTTTTTTTTCTGGAGGTCAGCCAAGATACCATGTGATTTTACAGAGTGACTAAAATGGCAACAGATTTTCTTTGCAGCTCCCACTAGTGTTACTATACTGTTGTCACTAGACAGGAAGCTCGTACTAACCGACTGAATGAGTGTGCAAATTATGGAATGTGAGTAAGACTACTACATTTCAATGCAGTAACAATATTGGCGCCATTGTCTGAAGTCACAAATTCAGTATTGAGTCCCAGGGGTTCTAACCACTCAGAAATTTTGTCACGCAACTCTTCCAAAATATTGCCAGTGGTGTGATGCTTACCAAACATGCTAACGCAGAGCTGCCATTCTTTGTCTACCTTCCTGTACACTGCTGCTTGTGGTACATTTGAAGATGAGCATGACACCCAATGTGCTATGATGCACACATAATCAATGGTTTGAGAACTCGTACACATATCTGTGGTTAGGTGCACAGAACCACATTCACTGTCTTGAAGAGCCCATTTCATTTTATTCTGCATAATTCGTACATTTTGGGAACTGCCACAGTTGCAAAATATTTACGGCTTGGTATGTTGTAATGTGGAGCAACATTTCTTAAAGGCCTCTAAAACCATCATTCTCCACCACAGAAAATGGTTGCAGGTCCTTGGCAATAATTTCAACTATTACCTGATTTGATTTTTAACATGACTTGATGTGATCTACTGTAGGTAGTTTTTTGTTCACGCATCAAAGTAATGGTCTGCTGCTTAGTTCGAGCGGGGGGGAGCAAAAACAATGGGATTGCAGTGGCGAAGCTGTAGCTTGTCCAAATACTTTTATCAGTGAAGTCGAACATGTTTTTTTTTCTGCCATCTCTCAGTCTCTTCACCATCACCATGGTCTGTAGGATTATTTCCATCACAGATAGTTGTCCCTTGCTCAGGAAGGCTGCCCAGCCAAACGGTTGGATGTGCTCTTTACAAATGCCTTTTTAGAGAGGTCATCCCAAACTGGCCCCTCAATTTCCTCCTGCTAACTTCCCAATGACAAAAGCTGCAGACACTAACACATTCATTTTTAGGAACTTATATGAAAATAGCTCCAAACAACTGAGGTGGAACGTTTTGTCATTCTGGCAGGAACTGCAGCAGTTTTGGTGGCAGTTGTTTCTGACCCTGATTCATGCACCCTGTGGCTGTCCCCAAAAAAGCCACCATGATTATCGATTTGTTTTTTCCTCTACTGGCTGTGGCTGCTCTTGGTGCTTGTTGTATGTGTTTTTTCTACTTGTGTGGGAGAACCCAGGTGGCATCCTCTACCTCATCAGTATCACATACTGATTCATCACCTCTGGAAGAGCTTAACTTTGATATATCGTGATCGTGATCTTGTTCTTGTACATTTACAACCTCTACTTCATCAGAGGCACTGCTTTCCGATGAAGGAGCCTGATATGCATGAGTGGCATACTGTGGAGTGCCACATCTAATGGTACTAGATACAGCCTTTTCCTTAATCACTGATTTTCTAGTCTTAAGTGTTTTGGCTACCTTTTTTGTGTTTTACTTTTATCTGATTTTTCTGGCAATGCTGACAGTGCTGCACTACTTTGATCAGGGGATACATAGACACTGTCGGCAGATAAGGGCCTATGGCCCACCCAGTCTGCCCATTTAAGCTTGTAAGTTCACTTTATGTTTTTCTAGAAGTCTGTTGCCCCTTACCCCTGACCTCCAGAATTCCCTAATGTCTATCCCATGCATTCTTAAATCTCATGATTGTTTCAGACCCCACCACTTCCTCTGGCAGGGTGTTCCACTTGTCCACCACCCTTTCTGTGAAGAAATTGCTTTTCATGTTTCCTCTGAATCACCCTCCCTCCAACTTCATCCCATGCCCTCTAGTCCTGGAACACCTTTTTCACTGGAAAATAGTGCATTCCTGCATCCTGTTCCTCCATGTAAGGTACGTGCATGTCTCTATCATATCCCCTCTCTCCCTCCTCTCCTCCAGGGAGTACATATGCAAGTCCTTCATCCTGTCCTCCTAGGACTTGTGATGCAATCCCTGTACCATCTTCGTTGCCCTCCTCTGAACCTTCTCTTCCCTGTCTATGTCCTTACATAGGTAAGGTCTCCAGAACTGTACACTGTACTGCAGGTGGGGCCTCGCTAGTGTCTTGTATAGTGGAATTATGGTCTCCCTTTTCCTGCTGGTGATGCCTCTGCCTACGCATCCCAGCATCCTATTTACTTTACCTGCTGCCTTGTTGCACTGTTTCCCTATCATAAGGTCATCAGAGATGATAAATCCAAGGACCCTTTCCTGCTTGGTGCAAGCTATATCCTCACCCCCAACTGATATGTTGTTCCAGGATTTTTGTGCCCCATGTGCATTATCTTGCACTTTTTTGCATTGAATTTCAACTGCCAAACCCTTGACCATTCTTCAAGCTTCTGCAGGTCCTTCCTCATTCTGTCTACACCCTCTGGCACGTCCACTCTGTTACAGAGCTTCATATAATCAGCAAAGAGGGAAATTCTGCCTTCTAGGTCCTGTGCAATGTCACTGACGAAGATGTTGAATATGACTGGTCCCAGCACTGATCCCTGTGGTACCCCACTGATCACTCTTCCCTCTGTAGAGTGAAAGCCATTTACCACCACCCTCTGTGTCCTGCCACCCAGCCAATTACCTGCCCACCACACTGCTGTCCTGCCCACTGCTATATGCCCCAGTTTGTTTAATAGCATTCTATGTGGCACAGTGTCAAAGGCCTTGTTGAAGTCCATATAGGCCACGTCCACTGCCCTGTTTAGGGAGAGGCATCAGCAGCAGAAAACAGGAAGTTGTTATCCCTCTGTACAGACAGTTGGTGAGACCCCATCTGGAATACTGTGTCCAGTTCTGGAGACCCCATCTCTGCAAGGACATAGACAGGATAGAGGCAGTCCAGAGGAGGGCAACTAAAATGGTGCAGGGTCTACAAGAGAAGCCGTATGAGGAGAGACTAAAGGAGCTTAATATGTATACCCTTGAGGAAAGAAGGGAGAGGAAGGGACATGATAGAAACTTTCAAGTACCTCAAGGGAATCAACAAAGTCCAAGAGGGTAGCATCTTTCAGAAAAAGAGACTTGCAAGAACAAGGGGACACAATTTAAAGATAGAAGGAGGGCGGTTCAGGGCAATGGATGAAGTATTATTTCACAGAGAGTAGTGGATGCATGGAACAGCCTTCCTGAGGAAGTTGTGGGGTCTAAAACTGTGGGAGAATTCAAGAATGCATGGGACAGACATAAGGCAATTCTTGTGGGGGGCAGGAAGATATAGGCTGTTGGTTAACTAGGATCTGCGGCCTATCCTGTAGGTAGGGAAATGGGCAGACTAGATGGGCCTAGCGGTCCTTATCTGCCGTCAAAGTCTATGTTTCTATGTTTCTCCCCTGATCCACCTCCCTTGTCATCCAGTCGAAACATTCAATGAGGCTGGTCTGGCATGACCTCCCCCCAGTGAATCCATGCTGCCTTAGATCCTGTAGTCCATTGGCAACCAGATGTTCCACCAATCTCTCCTTCAGTAGTGCTTCCATGATCTTCCCCACTACCAAGGTCAGGCTGACTGGTCTGTAGTTCCTCGCTTCCTCTTTGTTCCCGCTTTTGTATAAGGGGACTACATCTGCTGTCCTCCAGTCTTTGGGTACCTCCCCTGTTCCAAGTGATCAGCTAAACAGGATTGCCAAAGGTTCAGCTACCACCTCTCTTAGTTCCTTTAGGACACTGGGGTGCATCCCATCTGGCCCCACTGCTTTATCGACTCATATTCCTTCCAGTTCCTTTAGGACCCTTTCCCATATAAAGGGACTTGTGTCCATTTCTGCGCTGTTCCCATCCCTTGTACTCCCTTCAAGCCCATTACCCTCCTCTTCCTCAGTAAAGACTGAGCAGAAATATCTGTTCAGTATGTCAGCTTTACTGTTGTCATCCTCCACGTGGCCCCCATCCTTCCCCTTCAGTCTCACTATCCCTCCCTTTGCTTACCTGTAAAAGGTTTTGTCCCCTCTACCCATTGATTCACCAGCATTTTTTTTTTCTGGTTCTGTTACTTCATCTTTTTCTGGTTGTTTGGCTTCATTTTCATCATTGTATTAATGACATCTTCAGCAGTGAATTTCCCTTTTTTCTGGATTTGTTTTCGGGAAATATTTTTATTGTTATGTGTACCAATTTCAGCCATACTGCTGGTGTTGGCCACATGTTTCATTCCATAACAGACTGATGCTGAAGCCAATATTTTTGGTCCAACTTATTTGCTTACTTAGCAGTATTAGTTCAGACACAGAGATGGGCAACACATGATCTGAGACGTGACAGTCCCCCCAAAAAAAATAAGTGAGGCACTATGTGACCTAGTAGTAGTTCAGGCACAGAGATGGGTAACACAGAGTCTAAGGCATAATGATCTTTCAGGGCAGCACAGAGATGGGCAAACCCAGAATATGACACATGGGTGACACCCCCTTCAGACTCTATATGGCACTATAAGCCTCCCCTCGAAATTACTGAGGCACTGTGACCTTCAGATAGAGTCCTCCTGTCATGTGCTGTCTGACTCTGCTCCCCTTAATATTTTTTTATTTTTATTTTCTGCACTCTGCTGTTGAATTTTGTTGTCACTCTCTCTCTCTCTCTCTCTCTCTCTAACAAAAACTGGTGATTTTTGTTTTTTTTACTGTGGAGTCTGCAATGTCTGCACTCTGCTGCTGTCTACTCTGCACTCTGCCATTGAATTCCTTGGCCTCTCTAACAGAAAAAATCCTTTTTTTTTTTTAATAAAAGTACTCTGCAGTCTGCTGTAATGCCTGCACTCTGCTGTTGAATCTGTTGGTCTATCAGTCTCTACCCTCCCTCTCTCTCGCTAAAAAAATGATTTTCAACATTTTGGGGGGATGGTGGGAATTTACACACAAACACACACACACACACACACACACACACACACACACTACTGTCTCCGTTGAATGCAAAGCCCCAAATGCACTCAATACTCTGTTTCCTAGGGATATCCTGTGGTGGCTGACATAAAGGATTGACTAGAACATGTCTCAATCACAGAACAGAAACCCTCATTGGTTGACTCCCCTCAGTGCCCAAGGATCACGAGTGTTTCCCTTTATTGGTCATGTGACGTCCAGAGACTCAGGTGTCTTTGGCAGAGATTGTGGAAAAAGAGAAACACTTTTTTTTGCACCTTTGTACACCCTGCTCTGCTTTTTCCATGCAGTACTGGTGGTGAGAGTGTTATTCCGGACCGGCCCACTTCCAAATCAGGCCAACTTTGCAATTTGGGTCGAGCCATGAAATGCTCAGTTTCCCCGGTCAGAGCTGAGCTGGCCCAGTCTGGGGGGATTGGGGGGTCAGAACTGCATCAAAGCTAGTTCACCCCTCCGTAGTTTTCTTACTGTAGGCTGATTGTATTTGAAAATGGACAATTTGCTCGATGTGCAAAGCTGGGTACATAGAAACATAGAAACATAGAAACATATAATTTGATGGCAGATAAGGACCACTTGACCCACCCAGTCTGCCCATTTCCCTACCTACTAGATAAGCTGCAGATCCTAGTTAACCAGCAGCCTACTTCTTCCTACCCCCAACCCCTAGAATTGCCTTATGACTGTCCCATGCATGTTTGAATTCCACCACTGATTTTTGACTCACAAACCTTCCTCCGAAGGCCGCTCCATGCATCCACAACCCTCTCTGTGAAAATACTTCCTTAAATTACCTCTGAGGCGCCCCCCTCTATCTTCAAATTGTGTCCTCTTGTTCTTGCACACCTCTTTTTTTGAAAGATGCTACCCTCTTGGACTTTGTTGATTCCCTTGAGGTACTTGAACGTTTCTATCATGTCCCCTCTCTCCCTCCTTTCCTCGAGGCTATACATATTAAGCTCCTTTTGTCTCTCTTCATATGTCTTCCGGTGCAGAGCCTGCACCATTTTAGTTGCCCTCCTCTGGACAGCTTCCATCCTGTCTATGTCTTTGCGGAGAATGAGTCTCCAGAACTGCACACAGTACTCCAGATGGCGTCTCACCAGCTGTCTGTACAGAGGGATAATAACTTCCTGTTTTCTACCGGTGATTCCTCTCCCTATGCATCCCAGTATCCCCCTAGCCCTCCTTGCTGCCCTCTCACATTGCTTGCCCACCTTTAGGTCTTCTGATATGACTACCCCAGGTCCCTTTCCATTTTTGTTGTTGTTAGTATCTCACCCCCCATTGTGTACTCTTCCCCTGGGTTTTTGTTTCCCAGGTGCATTACCTTGCACTTCTTAGCATTGAATCTAAGCTGCCATACATTTGACCATTCCTCTAACCTTGCCAAGTCCCTTCTCATCCTTTCCACCCCACCCTGTGCATCAACTCTGTTGCAGATCTTTGCGTCATCTGCAAAGAGACATACTTTTCCTTCCAGTCCCTCTGCAATGTCGCTTATAAAGACATTGAAGAGGACCGGTCCTAATACTGAACCCTGCGGTACCCCACTAGTAACATTCCTTTCTTCTGAGTGGGCTCCATTTACTATTACTCTCTGTGTCCTATTCTCCAGCCAATTCTTTACCCAGGCTGTCATCTTGGGACCCACTCCCAGGCTGGCTAACTTGTATATTAATCTTTTGTGTGGGACTGTGTCAAATGCC
Organism: Neoceratodus forsteri; assembly: GCA_016271365.2. Classification (NCBI taxonomy): domain Eukaryota; kingdom Metazoa; phylum Chordata; order Ceratodontiformes; family Ceratodontidae; genus Neoceratodus; species Neoceratodus forsteri. The sequence continues at coordinate 887,461,009 of CM057454.1, read as the reverse complement.
TTGCTAAAGTCTAGGTAGGCCATGTCCACAGCCCCTCCCTGATCTACTACTTTGGTCACCCAGTCAAAGAAATGTATCAGATTCGTCTGGCATGACCTTCCCGCTGTGAATCCATGCTGCCTAGGGTCCTGTGCCCCTCTGGCCTCTAGATACTTGACAACTCTTTCCTTCAGAAGTGATTACATCATTTTCCCTATCACTGAGGTTAAACTAACAGGTCTGTAGTTTCCTGCTTCTGCCTTGCTCCCACTTTTGTGAAGGAGAATCACATCTGCCCTCCTCCAGTCCTCGGGTACCACCCCATCCTCCCATGATTTGTTAAAAAGGGTAGTCAGTGGTGTCACTAGTTCTACCCTTAGTTCTTTTAGAATTCTGGGATGAATCCCATCAGGCCCCATTGCTTTGTCCACCTTCAGTTTTAAGAGTTCTTTCAGAACCCTTTCTTCTGTAAATGGGCTGGTATCAACTTCTGTATCCAGAGTGTTTCTACTGTTTGTTTTATGTACCTCCCCCTCTTCATTTGTAAATACTGAGCAAAAATATTTGTTTAGTATCTCTGCCTTTTCACAGTCTCCCTCTGCCCACCCTCCCTCCCCTTTATTAAGCCTCATTATCCCTCCCTTGGTCTTACTTCACTCCCTGATGTACCTATAACAGGTTTTATCCCCCTTCTTAACTGAGTTGGCTATCTTTACCTCGGTTTGGGCCTTTGCTGTTCTGACTGCCTTCCCAGCCTCCTTTTGCTTTAACTGATACAGTTCCCTGTCCTGCTCCTTCTGCGATTCCTTGTACTTTCTGAATGCTTTCTTTTTCTCTTGAACCTTCACTGCCACTTCCTTTGAGAACCATAGTGGTTTCTTACATCGTTTTGTTTTGTTTATTTGCTTCACACAAAGGCTCGTTACCTCTGTGATGGTAGTTTTTATTATTCCCCATTGTTCTTCCACCCCTCCTTCCTGCCCATTTGCTGGTGCATTCCTAAGGCACTCACCCATTTTGGCAAAGTCAGCCCTCCTAAAATCCAGTACTTTTGTCTTTGTATGGCTTGACTCTATTGCTGTGTTTATTGTGAACCATACTGTTTGATGGTTGCTAGTTCCCAGATGGCTACCCACTTCTACATCTGTGATCATCTCTCCATCTCCATTTGAGAGAATCACGTCTAATATTGCTCCCTCTTGAGTGGGCGCCAATACTAGTTGTCTAAGGCATGCCCCCTGTAGGGCATCTAGAATAACTCCACTCTTCGAAGTGGCAGCTGCAACTACACTCCAGTTAACATCTGGCATATTCAGATCACCCATCAGCAATATCTCCCCTTTTTCTGCCATTCTAAATATACTTTCTATCATTTCCTTGTCCATTTCCTCCCCCTAAAGAAGGGGGTCTGTATACAACCCCTGTGCAGATTGTGGTGCCATTGCCTGTCTCCAAATTTGCCCACAGTGCTTCTTCTCCTCCTCCCTGTTTACCCTTTTGTTCTGTTGCTTTTATTCCTTCCCTTATGTAAAGAGCTACTCCTCCTCCTCCTCTTTTACCCTCCCTGTCCCTCCTGTAGATAGTGTATCCTGGTATGTTTACGTCCCAGTCATGGTTTTGTGTGTACCACGTTTCTGTGACTGCCACGATATCCTGATGTTCCCCCTCCATCAAGGCATAATTCAGGAAGCTTGTTACCCAGACTACGGGCATTGGTACTCATTGCTCTCCATTTTTTGATGGCTTTACCTTCTGTTGCAGCATCCCCTACTGACAGTTCTACCTCGGTCTTTTTCTCATTTAGTACCCTGTTTTGTAGGGAGAAGCTGGGATTTTCCTGCTGCTTGTCAGTGCCTCCCCCTTTGACTAGTTTAAAAGCTTGCCATTGAAGCATTTAAACCGATTGCTCAAAAGACTTGTTCCCTTCCTGGACAGATGCAGACCATCCTGCCAGTATAGGCTGGAGTCCCTCCAGGTGGAACCCCAGTCCCCAGTGAAGCCAAACCCTGTGCTCCGCACCATTTTTCAACCATTCATTAAACTGCATGGTGCTACTTACCTCGCCTCCCCCATGCCTTTGAAAGACAGCACCTCTGAGAAGGATACTGTGTGTGCTACTTGTCTTAGGCCCCTTCCCAACTCTGCAATGTCCTCCTGCACTGCTCTAATCTCATGATGAGCCAAGTCATTTGTCCCTAGGTGGACAATTACATCCAGCTCAGACTCCCTTGCAGCTGTTCTCGTGATCCTGAGGATGTGCTTCCTGTCCCTCCAAGCCATGGCACCAGGCAGGCACCTTACTTCAGTTTTCCCAGCTCCCCCCAGTTCTGTACCCCTAATTATTGAGTCCCCCACCAGGAGCTGCTTCCTTTCCCAGTGGTGTCCTCTGCCTCCTTCCTGTGGGCCTTCCTTGTGACAGTTGTCATCAGTCTTCTCTGCGGGTGCATCCATAGGGGAGCTATGCTCCCCCAGAATGGTGTATGGATTGTGGAGTGGAACAATTGACTGGGTGTGCCTCTGTTCCACCATCCTCACCCTCCCTGAGCCCACTGTGGTCCAACTGCTGTGCTTTCTTCGCAACCTCTTAGGTAGTGGTGGTGGTGCTAGTGCTCCCTGGATGGGGGAGGTTCCCTTCCTACTGTCCATTGTGGCCTGGGGGAAGGTTTCCTTACTACTGTCCAGTGCGGCCTGAAGACGAGCAACTTCCTCCCTCAGGGCAGAGAGTTGTCTGTAAATAGGGCAGCATCTCAGCCTCCAGAAAGACTCCCGGAAGACTGCTGCCCCACAGCCATTACATTGCACTACTCCCCACATGTTTATCTACTTTTTTTTTGTTTGTTTGATTTTGTGTGTGTGTGTGTGTGTGTGTGTGCGAGCGTGTGTGATTGGTTTTATAGAAATATATATATTATACAATGTGTATGCTTATATTGTCAGTGCAGTGTGCTAGAGAGGATATGACAGTGATATGCACCTTGCACTCTTGAGGAAATGATGTCAGAACCTCAGGTATAAAGGAACTATTTCCAGGGGTGGGTGGGGTGAGGGTGGGAAGGGTTGGGCCTAAACTGTGCCCTCACAAAACAATCAGCTAAAAGCTCTCACCCACCGCTGTGATGAGTACCTTCCTGTCAGCAAGATACCCTACACAACAATTTGACAGAGAAAATACCCTGCTAATCAAACAGAGAAAAATCCAGACATCCAAGTCAGACACAGGTAAACCTCTCCAGCCCCAAAACAGCCTGGTGATTTGTTAGCCACAAAGGAAAATCAAATATGCAGTTATTTCAGCCCTTCTGAAGATGCTGACAAGATAAGCAGTTTTGAAAACCCCCTTCCTGATTTAAAAACTAAAATAAACACAGAGCAATACCACTGTAAAAGTAAGGAAAACTTCTCTCAGATGTAAGCAAGAAAGAGAGATTAGTTACAGATATCTAGTCCAATATAGTATATCCCACACAGCTTCTCAGTTGTTTCAAAGCACACCCAGTACACAACTTGGAAGAAGATGGACTTCTGTCTGAAACAGGATCACACCAGTAGTTTATAGTAATTGATCAATGCTGAAATAGTCAAGCTAGACAATTGGCTGTGATGCAGGCCTCTGACTTGTGAAGACAATTTCCCCCACCTCAGGCTATGTCTGGCATCCAATTACAAACTGCAGCCTTTGCTATTTTAAATCACACAACCCCACCAAATATTGCAAAATATATTGATGCAGATCGTCACAGAATTCTAGTAATCAGTCCAGTTAGCCACAAAGGAAAATCAAATATGCAGTTATTTCAGCCCTTCTGAAGATGCTGACAAGATAAGCAGTTTTGAAAACCCCCTTCCTGAATTAAAAACTAAAATAATTAAACACAAAGCAATACCACTGTAAAAGTAAGGAAAACTTCTCTCAGATGTAAGCAAGAGAGAGAGATTAGTTACAGATATCTAGTCCAATATAGGGTGATCAATAAATGAAACTAAATGGCTGTTAAATACATAAATCACTGGTGCCAGTGCACTTTACAGTACAGGGGCCCACCAACAAACAGAGAGAACATATCTTAACTAAATGACCCCATTCGTTGTATTAAAGGGGGCACTGGGGGCTAAGCAGGAAAGCGTCACAAGGATCCCCCAACCAATATGGGGTTTTGTGCTTTTAAATAAGCATCAGGTACTGGGGCATTACACAGATAACTCCAGAAAACAGAGCCATGTCATCCAGGAGCCATGTCCAGTGCATTTCTGCCACAGGACAGGAGAGAAACGAGGTACCCCAGAGATCGCTAAACCATGACTAACCACCAGATTTCAGTCTGCAACTGGGTGTTTTGTCTAGTACTATACGACATGGAGCAAAGTCCAGGATAGGACAGAACTTGTTTGAATGGCCCAGGCAGAAGACCTAAGAGGTCATCCTTTTGGATTACAGATAGAGGCCGCTCTAGAAGGGAACAATCAGCACAAAGAGCCCCACAACTATGTGTCGGGCTAGTCCCAATTTGCACTTCGTGTGCAAAAAACGTTTTTCTACTTACTATTTACTGTAGTATAGTAGATTGATACTGTACAATCTATTATACTGTACAGATAAGGAATTGGCTGCAGAACTGACTGAACCCCTAATAGTGCCATTCAATAGCTCAGTTCACAAAGGGGTTGTTCTGAAAGACTGAAGGGTAGTGGATATAGTCCCACAACACAAGTTGGGGTGACAAGGAGCCTTACATCTGTAAAGGGTAAACTGATAGAGTCATTCATCAAACAGGAACTTGAGGACTACCTACAGGAGAGAGCAATGGGCTACTGAATAGTAAACAGCATGTGATTGTGGCAGGGAGGTCTTGTCAGATCAAATTGATAGTTATCTTTGACTGAGTAGCAAAGGTAATAGATAAAGGGCATGGTATGGATTTACTCTACTTCAGTTTTGGCAAGGCTTTCAACTCAGTGTCACACAGAAGATTGCTGATGAAGCTGGAGGACCTGGCTGCAGCTAGAAACATACTGTAGTTAGATGGATAAGAAACTGGCTGAAGGAGTGACAGCCAAGAGTTGTGGTAAACAAGATCACATTGAAAGAGAGGGATGTCACAAGTGGTGAGCCACTGGGATCTGTCCTGGGTACTGTCCTTTTCGATATGTTCATCAGCGACATTGGAGAGGGCATCCAGGCAATTTGCATCTCTTTGTAGATGAGACAAGCTCTGTTGCAGGGCAGATCATAACATCATATCATACTTTATTTATAAAAAAGTGCCTTTCCAAAGATCAAGGCACTTGTACATAGTTTGTCACACAAACATAACAATAGTTAAAATCAGATAACAGCAAATCAATAAATTCATAAAAACTGTAGCTCAAGCCGGCTTGTTGGCACAGCAGTTGGATTTCCGCTTGCGATGCCAGTGACCCGGGTTTGGGAATGGACTCAGTTGCTGGAGGACCAGCCAGGAAAAGAAGGCTGAAGTGTCAGATGACTGCTCACCTTCTCTCGGGGGGAGCGTGGGGACGTGACCCGGTGATTGCTGACCCCTGGCAGAGGCTGGGGGTTCAGCAATGAGCAGGGTTCCACTAATCAAAGGAGCATGGCAAACATCGGCATGAGCCTGACATTAGTGGCACACCATGTCCTTGGGGAGCAAAACGGGAATGAGCCCCAAGGCCGACCAGATGACAGTCGCCAGCTTCCGCTGCTGCGAGACCTCGAGCAGTGCACAAACTACCCTAGCAGCACCTGGGGAAAGTATGGCACTGGCCACCCTCCCAGTGAGGAGAGGGACCCACCCAGTGAAGGGTTACATCTGGGGTTACCCAGGGGGCTGCAATATAAGGTGAAGAGGTGGCTGTACCGAGGCAGTGTGACACAGAGGGCATAGGAGGGCCTGAAGGAGAGGCCGGCCTGGAGCTGGGGGAGCAAAAAAAAAACCAACAAAAAAAACTGTAGCTCAATAAATATCAGATCCAGACTAAAAAGAATCTGGATACGCCAAGCTAAACAAATACATTTTTAGTGCTGTTTTAAAGTTCTGGATGGTCAGGCACTCTCGTACCCAACGAGGTAGAGAATTCCACAGGGTAGGGACTGCAAAAGCAAATGCCACAGATGTTTTTAACTGAACCTTGGGAATCTCTAGCAATCCCTCATCGGCGGAGCGGAGTGGGTGAAGGGGGCAGTAAGGGTGAAGGAGATCTTACAAATAATGGGGTTCCTGCTTGTGAAGGGCTTTGTAGGTCAGTAACCCGACCTTGAAGGTGATCTACCACTGTACTGGCAGCCAGTGCAGTCCGCGGAGCACAGGTGTAATATGACTGGCCAAGGAGGTGCCAGTCAACAGCCTGGCTGCCTCATTCTGCATCAGCTGTAAGCGGCAGATATCAACCCCTGGTAGCCCTAGGTAAAGGGCATTGCAGTAGTCAAGGTGGGAGGTCACGAAGGTGTGGACCAACGTTGGAAGGTCATCAGGAGGAACCAGGTGCTTTACCTGGGCAATATTTCTCAGATGGTAAAATGAGGTCCTGGCAATGGCTGACACCTGAGATTTAAGGGTCAGGCCATCATCAAAAATAATGTCCAGGTTCCACACCTGATTTGAGGCAGCCAGCTGAACCCCCCCATGTCAAAGCCCGGACACTTGTCGGGGCAACAAACCCACCTCCCAACGATCTGGGTCCACAAACAGCACCTCAGTTTTAGTCGGGTTCAATGGCAGTCAGCTGGCACTCATCCAGTCCTGGATCTGGGAAAGGCAGTTATTAAAGACTGAGAGGATCCCATCCTGCTCAGGTACAAAGGACATGTACAGCTGAGTATCATCTGCATAGCAGTGAAACTCAAGCTGTACCACCTAATGATATCTCCCAATGGCAGCAAGTACACTGCAAACAACATGGCTGACAAAATGGAGCCTTGCAGTACCCCGCAGGGTAGGGAGAGGGGGGCTGAGGAATAAATGCCAGATACCACTCTCTAGGTCCTATCCTCGAGGAATGATCGAAACCATCTGAGGACCATACCAGACAGTCCACAGATAAACCGCAGGCACTCCAATAGCACACAGTGGTCCATGGTCAACAGTATCAAATGCTGTAGAGAGATTGAGGAGGATCAAGATGGGACGAGTCCTCTGATCTCTTGCTATTAGGAGGTCATTTAGCATCTGAACAAGGGCCGTCTCAGTACTATTCCTCTTCTTAAATCATGACTGGAGAGAATCATAGACATTGTGGGTGGATAAATGATCATCCAACTGCAGCGCAACCACCTTCTCAATAACCTTACGCATAAAGGGCAGGTTAGAGACAGGTATGTAGTTGGCGAGACAGTGTGGGTCAAGAGAGGACTTTTTAAGGAGTGGTTGAACAACTGCCTCCTTTAGGGGGCCCAGAAAGACCCCCCTCTCCAATGACCTCCAGACTATCTCGGCCAGGACTGGCCTATTTCATCAATGCACCCTACAAGAATGTACATCGGACCCGGGTCCAAACTACAGCTGGTTGGTCACAGAGTCTGGATGATCCTCATGATGTCAGTGATTTCCAGCTGGCTGAAGTCAGACCAAGCAAACTGGGCACCCACAACCTCCTGACGACCTCCACAATACTCCATGGGGGGGGGCTGAACAGATCCTGGACCTGAGGGTGACAATCTTATCTGCAAAGAAAGAACTGTGCAAACTCGTCACACCTCTCTTGTGAAAAAGCTCCACCAGGCTAAAGACAGATTGGATTGCACAATCTGTCGACAGTCTGGAAGAGCTGAGCTGGTCGGTTCTGCGAAGCGGCAATCTCCCTGGACAGGAACTCTGCCTTTTTATGGGTGACTGCCGATTGATAGGCCACATAAGGGTTCATCAATCTAAGTCTGTCTCACTCCAGGCTCAATTTCCACCAGCACCTCTCCAGCCTGCATCCCACTGTCCTCATCTCCTTCAGGGTCCCATCAAACCATGGGGTATTTGGGAGAAGAGTGAGAGGGCGAACACGAGTAGGAGCTATGGAATCCAGGGCCTCAGTCACCACCTTATTATAGGCAAGTACCAGAGTCCCTGTATCCATGCATTCTCTCAGTATACCTGATAGGTCCAGCACTGCCATTAGGCTGTCTGGGGTCACGCCCCTCAAAGGGTGGTACTGGACCATCTCCATAGGGGCAGGCCTATTGGGGGGAGCCATAAACCTGAACCCTATGGTGTGATGGTCAGACCACCCAACTGGCTCCACCACCAAGTAGGATATCTCCATCCCCAGGAGGAGCACCCGGTCCAATGAGTGACCAGTCCTTATTTTTAAGAAAGTTTGTCCAGCATAATGAAGTGCAGTGCTGGATTTAACATGGAGAACTCTGTACATAGATTTTGTGACTCCATATTTTTCTCTGACACACTATATATAGCCTGAGAACGCAGTCCTAAACCTTACTAACTCACTTCTTTACTCTAGCTCACTGCCACTAAACTAACTAAAACAACAAAATAAATGATAACAAAATATAATGAGATAACACAACAATCACAAACGGAACAAACAGCACTATATAAAATAAGATAATTTAACTACGTTAAAAACTAAAACTAAGACTGCTGTTGCTACAACATTTTGATAGCTAGCCCAGTGTGGCTGCCATCTATGTACAGCCTAATTACATGCACCAATTGAGCTACATTGACCCCTATCAACATAAGTGGTAGACAGAGACAAAAGGATCAGGAAAATGAAGAGGGATCTACAAAGGGCTAGAGTAGTGGTCAAAGGTTTGACAGTTGAAATTCAGTGCCAAAAAGTGTAAGGTTATGTACCTAGGGAACAAAAATCCAGGACAGAGTACTGGATGGGAATGTTTAAACTGAGTACTACGGCAGAAGAAAAGAACCTGGGAGTCATTATTAGTGACTCCCTTAGACAATCAAGCCAGTGGAACAAGGCCTATAGTAAGGCTAATAGGATGCTGGGTTGTATTAGAAGGGGTTTGGCAGCAGGAAAAAAGGACATACTACTATATACAGGTCACTTCTGAGGCCGCAACTGGAATACTGTGCTCAGTTCTGGAGTCCCCACCTAAAGTAGAACAAGGACAGGCTGGAGACAGTGCAATGCAGGGTGATGAAGATGATTCAGGCCAGCAAAACAGATTTTACAAAGATTGTCTCAAGGCACTGAATATGTACTCACCAGAGACAGAGAAAGGAGGGATATTACAGAGATCTTCAAGTTCCTGAAAGGAATAAACAAACAGAACTGGGAGGAACTATTTAGTATGATTATAGAGTCAGGAATCCAAGGTCTTGCATGGAAATTGGCAGGGGGAAGCTTTAAGAGGGATGTGAGGAAGTTCTATTATATAGAAAGGTTGTTGGAGTTGTGAACAGTCTGCTAGAGGAGGTGGTGGGTGCCAAGACAGTAAATGATTTCAAGCGTGGCTGGGACAGAGTGACTGGTTTGGTAGTTACTCAGGCTGCTAGCATTGTGGGAAGGGGGGACAGAGCAGGAGGGATAAAATCCTACATGGACAATAGGTCCCGGGGCACATAGGGAACTACAGGCAGACTACATGGACGTGTGGTCTTTTACTGCTGGTATTGTCATTGCCTATAATTCTGCTGACTTCCAAGTTGACATTCGCCATACCTAGAAATCCTAGAATCCCCAGCAGTTAACATCAGAGCAAGGCTGCAGCAGTGGGAGATTCAACAGCCTGCAGTGTGTAACCCCTAGGTGGCGCTATCCCAAGGGCTACTACCCCTGCCTGCTTGGCTAGTAGCAGGTTAAGGGGCCTGGGTAATGAAACTGGTGCCTCCACCCGGAGGTCAGGGTTGTTAGTGGTCAAGCTAACCTAGGCACAGCCCTCCGGGACACTGTAACCCCCATCTTTCCCTTCTAGTGGCCTGAACAATATACAATAATTACTTTCACAATGACCCTTATTCACCAGGCAATTACCCACACTGTTCACACTTACCACCAGGGCTGGTTCCTCCAGCTTGACCCTGGGGACCCCCTGAAAACAAGGTTAAGCACAGCAAATAGCAACAGTACAATACTTTTGGCACAAACTAGAACCACAGTCAGGTTAAATGCAAACAAAGTTAAATCTGATTTATTCAGGGGACTTGAACAAAGGAGGGGCATAATCAGGTTGATTTGGTTAAAAGCTATGTTAATCAGACAGTTATGCATGCAGTTCAGAGTCCCTACACAGTCACACACTCTGGGTACCCAGGTAGGACTACGGTGGGCTAGCCAGGAACGTTGCAGCTGGTGGGGCCCTGTGATGGAAAAAAGCAACATGCACAACACACACTATTTGTAATCTGGAGCCGGAGGGCTCAGTTCGTGAAAGAAAAGGCAACAAGACAATCAGATGACAACACTTTTAGATTTAGCTGTTGTTGCAGCGAGCTATCCTTTTTTTTACTCATGATACCCAATACTGGACACAGGCAGGACGAAATTGAGACTGCAGGCTGTTGAGCTGGAGTGCCCAGAGAAGCAGGGCCCACACGAATCACCAAGGCATTGTTCTTGTTCAAGGCATTGATCAGGGGGCTGATCCCCAGGCCGGTCTCTCGTTGATGACTTTCTCTGTGTAGTAGGTATTCTGGCTGGGCCAGTGTAGCAGGGCCCAGGCAAATGGAAATGGATATGGATTCAGTCCGTGGAGCTGGATACAGCCTCCAGCAAGCAAAACACAGTTCAGACACACAGTGGGGTACCAAATCACGATCCACTATAAGCATACAGCACATTTACATGTAAGGAAATTCCACTGTACCAGGCAAATGGCTCTCTGGTCACAATTACAGAGTCTCTGCACAATCCCGAAGTTCAGAGGCAGTTGGAAGTCCTGACAGGCCGATTGCATTCAGCAAATCTTCAGTCTTCTTCAGGTTAAAGCCTGGTCACAATTCACTGGCTTAATTAGCTCTCCAAATTCGGATTCAGTCTGAAAAAGCACAAGTTCTCAGTCAGGAACAGCAGGCACGCATGCAGGCCAAACTCAGGCCTTTCCACAGTTCTCCCACGTGAATCTACTATGGATTGCTGCTTGAACTATCTCAAGCTGTTACTTCTTCACTTCCCAACTCAGATCTAACTGAAACTGCAAGCAGTGTGGGACTTTCCCCAAGATCCAAAAGGTTCAGTTGGCTGATCTGTCTGTCAGTCACAACAAGGGCTCCCCCTCCAGGTTATTTTAGGTGCCAAAAGCCTAAAACTACAATTCCTACAAGTTTTGGCCTCACCAAGCCCCTGTAGGCAGGCTCCATTTTAGAGTCCCAGATGTACTAATTGACCTATTCTGCAGTCCAGCACCAAGATGATGGAAACAAACAGAACTGTCCATGCTGCAAAGAATGCAGGTTAGAACAAACTGCAATATTACTACTACTCTAACAAATGATTAGCAAACAAGTACATCTTCTAACAGAGCTCCCTCTCAGATTAATTATGACTGCAATCCAGGCAGCTCTTAAAGAGACAGTACACAGAGGCTATACAGGCACTCTCTGGCAATACATTTAAACTGCTAAAACCAGCCAGGCAGAGAGCATTTAGGCAAGTTCAAGGAAGACTTTTCGGGAACCCCCATTTGTAGGGGGGTTACAAGGGGATGTGAGAACTTTCATAAGCTCAAATCAGAGGTTTGCCAGTCCCTCTGTTCTACCAGGGATAAGTGAAGTCCTCTGTGACTGTCCATAGCCCCAGGAGGACAGCAGGACCAGCAAACAAAAGCTCAAAGTTCTTAGACTGTTCCCCTTTAATTTGGTTATTTTTTTTCTGCAACAATTTAAGGTACACCAGCCAGTGAGCCAACCTTCCTTCCTAGGAGCAATTACATTCCCAGGGAGATGCCCATCACAGCTGAACAAAGCATTTACACCAAGACCTTTTCGGGAAGCCGTGTGCACCCATTTTGGGACTGTTGGGAGGTGGGCATTGTTGGGGATACATAACATTTAGATTTATTGACTGTTACCCTATTGCCAGCATCATCTTTATTGTCCCCTTGTTTTTTCCTTCCCCTTCCCTTTACTAAATGTCTGTATTTTTTGTATTATATTGCTTTATTTGGTGTATTATTGTGTTTCAGTGTTATTGCTGTGGGGAAGGATTGTGTGGGCCAGGGCAACAAAGTAGTCCCTGCGGGGGTACTTGCCCTGAGCATCAGCATCCAGGTATCCTGCATTGCTACTCCACATGGATTTACCATGTCAACTATAGCCTCAAATAACCAGTGCAGCACCAGTAACCCAGGCTTGCCCTCCTCAAAATTTTGGGAGAGAAGGACCCTGAGGGCACTGGGCAGAAACTACACTGACACAAGGGGATAGTGAGGTCAATGGGAAGGCAGCAGTAAAGACAGACTGGGGGGTGGGAGATATCAAGATTCCATTATGGCACTTGGCTCAGTAAATCCAGTCTGGCTTTTGCTGTTGGGTTGGACACAGAGTCAGTCAGGTAGCAAGCAGACTGACTGGGCTGCTGGGTCTTTATGTGCCAACAAATTCTATGTAACTATTTATCTGTACCATCACAAGTCATCAGTAAAGAGGATGTGAAATGCAGGGGAAAGTAAAGCCCCATGAACACATTAGTCTTGCTGCCATTTGCCTGATGTATAGTCAAAGAAGTGGACATAGTGTATGTCGCTCTGTTCCATATGGCCATACAGTGCTGCAAAAGCACACCAGCACTTCAAGGGGTGCCATTTATATCTGCCCCATGTATCATATCTCAGGATCTGGTTGGCTCCTGCTGGCAGGGGGGCCAGCCAATCCATGGAAGGCCCCTAAAAAGACCATGAATGGGCAAAAAGCCCACCCACCCCTGACACGAGTGGTTAAGACACGACTTTTGATTTCATAAGGATTCACTGAATTAATGTTTCTCCAGCCGCTGGATGAATAAATCCAATATGAACAATATAGTGCAACAGTGTAGGCAGACATACTCAATGTACATCTTTGTGCACATTTTTTAAATACCTGCCCTAAACCATGTGCCTTTCTTAAACATTATCATTAATTTTCTTTCCACTTTCGATTTTGCATCACAGCCAGCGTGGCTCCAGTACTTGAAAAAGATGATAAATACACTGGAAGGGACTTGGTCCAACTATGGAAGAAAAGTAAAAACCTAAATCATTGGAAATCAGCCCACTCACCAAATAATTTTTCAAAACATTTTCAATTTATTCTTTCTATTTAAACTGTCAGAAATAAATAGAACAACATTTCATGAGTACGAGCAGCTCACTTCATCAGGGCTCTGTATACTGTATGATAAAAATACATCTAATATATTCTATGTATATACATTTAACATAAAGTTGTAATTTTATAAATTTGCCAGGATTCAATGAGAGTTTCTGAATCCTGTAATGGATGCTGTACTCTCCCATTACAGGTAGCAAAATATTTTATAACAGCCTTGTTGATATTATTTTTCAGATGGTTCAGCCTCCGTCATATCTGCGGTATAGCCTTCCTTTCAACGTTGCTGTACTGCATTTACCACACTTCCATTTTTTTTTTAATATAGAAAATTCCAACTATGAAATTCATGTATGGTATATAATGTTCTGTGTATAAAGATGCACCTTTTTTGTTCTCTTCTATGTTATTGTTGCTTAGTCCATGCCCCACAGCCATCTTCTGAGGCACCAAAAAGGCTTCATTTTTGTATACCCCCTTCATTTGTGTATTAATTCTTATAATTTGCAGGCTCACCCTTAGTGCTCATGCTAGTTTCCAATTTTGCTTGACTGCAATTCTTTATTCAGGCCATTTTTCTAAACAAACAAACAAAAAAATATATATATATATATATATATATATATATAATGTACTCTGTATAAAAAGTATGTTATGACAAACCACACAAAAACACGTATCCTGGATTTTAGGGGGGCAGACTTTGGGAAAATGGGGAGATGCTTGAAAGAGGCATTAAGGGGAATGGGACGGGAATCAGGGATTGAGGAACAGTGGGCAGTATTTAAAATCGGGATTATAAGAACAACAGAATTATGCATTAAGCAGGTTAGCAAGAGGAAAAGAAAGAGGAGACCATTATGGTTTTCCAAAGAGGTAGCAAAGAAAGTGAAAGCCAAAAGATTGCATTCAGGCAATACAAAAGACACAGGCAGAAGGGGATAGGGAGAAGTACCAGGAGAAACAAAGGAGGCAGGGAAGTCAGTAAGGAAGCCAAAGCTCAGACAGAAGAACACATTGCAAAATCAGTGGTTAAATGGACAAAACCTTTACAGGTACATAAGTGAAAAAGAAGGACAAAGGGAGGGATAGTGAGACTGAAGGGGAGGATGGGGCCACGTGGAGGATGACAACAGTAAAGCTGACATATTGAACTAGGTATTTCTGCTCAGTCTTTACTAAGGAAGAGGGGGTAATGGGTCTGAAGGGAGTACAAGGGTGAGAATGGTGCAGAAATGGACACAAGTCCCTTTACGAGAAAGGGTCCTGAAGGAACTGAGTAATAAGAGCTGATAAAGCAATGGGGCCAGATGGGTGCACCCCAGAGTCCTTAAAGAACTAAGAGAGGTGGTGGCTGAACCTCTGGCTATCCTGTTCAGCCAATCACTGGAAACAGGGAGGTACAAAGACTGGAGGACAGCAGATGTAGTCCCTTATATAAAAGTGGGAACAAAGAGGAAGCAGGAACTACAGACCAGTCAGCCTCACCCCGTAGTGGAAAGATCATGGAAGCACTACTGAAGGAGAGATTGGTGGAACATCTGGTTGTCAATGGACTACAGGACCCAAGGCACCATGGTTTTACCAGGGGAGGTCATGTCAGACCAACCTCATTGAATTTTTGGACTGGGTGACTAGGAGGTGGATCAGGGAGGGCAGTGGACATGGCCTATCTGGACTTCAGCAAGGCCTTTGACACTGTGCCACATAGAAGACTATTACACAAACTGGGGAATATGGGTGTGGGCAGGACAGTAGTGTGGTGGGTAGGTAACTGGCTGGGTGGCAGGACACAGAGGGTGGTGGTAAATGGCTGTCACCCACAGAGGGAAGAGTGACCAGTGGGTACCACAGGGATCAGTGCTGGGACCGTCCTATTCAACATCTTCATCAGTGACATTGCACAGGATCTAGAAGGCAGAATTTCACTGTTCGCTGATGACACAAAGCTCTGTAACAGAGTAGACACACCAGAGGGTGTAGACAGAATGAGAAGGGACCTGCAGAAACTTGAAGAATGGTCAAGGGTTTGGCAGTTGAAATTCAATGCAAAGAAGTGCAAGATAATGCATATGGGGCACAAAAACCCTGGCACAATATATCAGTTGGGGGTGAGGATATAGCATGCACCAAGCAGGAAAGGGATCTTGGGTTGTCATCTCTGATGACCTCAAGGTAGGGAAACAGTGTGACAAGGCATCAGGTAAAGCAAATAGGATGCTGGGATGTATAGGCAGGGCATCTCCAGCAGGAAAAGGGAGGTCATAATCTGCTATACAAGACACTAGTGAGGCCCCACCTGGAGATACAGTGTACAGTCTGGAGACCATACCCACGTAAGGACAATAGACAGGGTAGACAAGGTTCAGAGGAGGGCAACAAAGATGGTGCATGGTTGCATCACAAGTCCTATGAAGACAGGTTGAAGGAACTGAACATGTACTCCTGGAGGAGAGGAGGGAGAGGGATATGATAGAGACATACAAGTATCTTAGAGGGAGGAACAGGTGCAGGAAAACACTATTTTTAAGCGAAAAGATGTTTCAGGACTAGAGGGCATGGGATGAAGTTGGAGGAGGACAATTCAGAGGAAACATGAGAAAGAATTTCTTCACAGAACGGTGGTGGACAAGTGGAACACCCTGCCAGAGGAAGTGGTGGGGGCTGAAACAATCACGGGATTTAAGAATGCATGGGATAGACATAAAGGAATTCTAGAGGTCAGGGGTAAGGGGAAATAGACTTCTAGGAAAACAAACTGAACTTACAAGCTCAAATGGGCAGACTAGGTGGGCCATAGGCCCTTATCTGCCGACACTGTCTATGTATCTATGTATGTATCTATGTAAATTCTTTGTTCATAAGTAGGCTCCTCTAGAGTAAAAGGTTTTTTAAGAACATATGAGTATCTGAGGTACCCCAAATCACAAGAAAATATGTAATCACTCTTTAAATCTTATCCTGACATTTATGATTTTCATCCCTCTATATCGTACATATTGGATTTCTAAAAGCAGGTTTAGAACTTACTCAAAGACTTCCTGTTAGGAAGGTCCACTCCGGTTCCCATTATTGAATTACAGGTCCCTTTGACTTCTATGATTTAGCCACCCTCAGGCTCTGGATGTAAGCAACAAGACCTGACACAGAGTGTGGTATTGGTGGATACCAGCACACCCAGGGGCGTGATGAGGCCCGATGCTGCTGGAGGAAGGCCTTATAGTCCCTGGAAGTGTGGGTATCCACCAATACCTCACACCCTGAAAGGGTCTTATTGTGCTTAGAATATGGGTTGAGCAAAGTTTTAAAAAAATCTCTAAAAGATAAAAAAATACCATGAAATATTGCTTAACAAATGTAAACAGTCTTTCCACAAATGATTTCAACCTGTCAGTCATTTCTTGTTCTACAAATGCAATAGGAGGTTTGTTTGTTTACCATGGAACATAAGAATTCAATATTCTGCAGTATTCCTCTAACAGAATACCCCCCAAGAGGCATGGAATCTAAAAACAGAATGCATGAATTCAAAATTCTGTAAAACTGCATTGGCATACACTCACACAGAAACACAGGCCTCATATGGAGCCAGCAGCTCAATTTCATCTGTTGTAGGGTTAGTGACAGAGATTGCTCTGTCAGGCTAGTTAGTTTATGAAGGAGATATGGGTTCGGATTCACAAAGTGAAATGGGACTAAGTCCCACTCCACAACTCTAGTTACGGACTGAAATCTCTGCAGCTGCAGAGATTTGTATTCTTAGTTCCCTGCTGCTGCATACAGAAATAGCTTAGTTGCTGTACTGGTCCTTGTATGAACAGATCCAGAAGCAAGTGGTTTGATATCTTTTATTGGACCAACATAGATGTTACAAAAAGAAAACAATGTCTAAGCTTTCGGACCAACCAAGTCCTTCCTCGGAGACTTATGCAGAGATGTTACACCTGGTGCCACTGACAGTAACATTTTCCCGCAGCTGTGGGGAAAAAACACCCACAAGCTGCCATAAATCATGGAGCCAGTTGTAAACCGGCTCTACTTTGTGAATACTGCAGCTGCAGGAAAAACTGCGTCTCCACAAGTTGCAAACCACTTGCGCCAGTTTTTTCCCATAGCTGCAGGATTTTTCGGGGGCTCTGTGAATCTGGCCCGTAGTCATCAAAAAATAACCCCCTAGAAATAAATCTGAATAGTGCTCAATTTTTTTTAATTTGTTTATGTGTAAAAAAAGGGATCATGAGTAGAAAGAACATTTAATTATTTATGTATTTTTTTTTTCATTTAAGGGAATTTTGAGGGCCTAGTTGAAGGTTTTTATATAAGAGTAAAGTGTCAACCATGTTTGAGATGAAAATTAAGAATGAGGGAAGTGGCTCATGAATCCTGTATGTGATGTGTCCAAATTCCAGGTCACATGTTGGACCTTTTTCTTTACATGGGGTACTGGCACATAAACATATGTCAATGGAATGGCAACAGTCAATCCAAATACAGTATTTAAAGCAGCAGTGCATGATAATGGTGACAATTTTAATCTAAACTTTTTATTTTATTTTAGATTGCCACCTATCTCCTGACTTGTATGACACATGTTTTCTACATTTCTGAGTCTGCTCTACCACATTTTACAGCTGAAATAATGAAAGCAGTACTCTTTTTAATATGGCCCAGACCAGGTTTTCATTAGTACTTTGATGTTTTTGAACACTCTCTGTTTAACTCAAATATAAGTTTTTGTCCTTTCTTCACTCAAAGATACTGAGTTCACTAAACTCAAAACCTTATATCACCATGCATCCCATTTTGCTGTGGGTGCCGGTAATAGGGAGCACCTCTGCAAAGCACAATCCATGCTAAACCGGCAAACCTAGGAAAGTAGAATTCACTATTCCACACTCTGCCTAGTGCAAGAAATTGTACACACCCCTTCCCCTACCTTGCCTCAATCCTGGAACCTAAACCTCCCAGAAGAGTCCTCTAGTCCTCCTCCTAATTGCTCCTCACTGTCCCTAGAACTGCAGCAGCTGCTGTCAAAAGGTATTTTGCCTCTGTGGCTCCTAGACTGTGGCACGACCTCCTTGCTGATACCCAGGCTTGCATCAATCACAAATCCTTCAAATCCTCCCTCAAGGGCACACTGCTTGTATGTTGCCAGTGTACTTGTCCTAGCTGAGTCCCCCCTCATGACCCCGGTGAGGTTATTGACCTAACTCCCTTCAGGGTGCCTTCCTCAAGCAACTGGTCATGGAACCAACTCGGCAGAAGGCAATACTGGACCTTGTGCTCACAAACAGGGACAGTGTGATGGGGGTAACAGTGGGGGAGCACCTGGGTAACAGTGACCACCAGTCATTGTGGTTTGAAATCACAGAAAGAGCAGAACCAAACCACACAAAACACGATCCTGGATTTTAGGGGGCAGACTTTGGGAAAATGGGGAGATACTTAAAGAGGCATTAAGGGCAATGGGACAGGAATCAGGGGTTGAGGAACAGTGGGCAGTATTTAAATGGGGATTACAAGAACAACAGAATTATGCATTAAGCAGGTTAGCAAGAGAAAAGGAAGAGGAGACCATTATGGTTTTCCAAAGAGTTAGCAAAGAAAGTGAAAGCCAAAAAGATTGTATTCAGACAATACAAAAAGACACAGGCAGAAGGGATAGGGAGAAGTACCAGGAGAAGCAAAGGGAGGCAGGGAGGTCAGTAGGGCAAAAGCTCAGACAGAAGAACACATTGCAAAATCAGTGGGTTGAGGGACAAAACTTTTACAGGTACATAAGTGAAAAAGAAAGACAAAGGGAGGGATAGTGAGACTGAAGGGGGGGATGGGAGCCGCATGGAGGATGACAACAGTAAAGCTGACATATTGAACAGGTATTTCTGCTCAGTCTTTACTGAGGAAGAGGGGGTAATGGGTCTGAAGGAGTACAAGGGTGAGAATGTGCAGAATGGACACAAGTCCCTTTACACAGAAAGGGTCCTGAAGGAACTAGAAGTAATAAGAGTTGATAAAGCAATGGGCCAGACAGGGTGCACCCAGGTCCTTAAAGAACTAAGAGAGGTGGTGGCTGAACCTCTGGCTATCCTGTTTAGCCGATCACTGGAAACAGGGAGGTACCCAAAGACTGGAGGACAGCAGATGTAGTCCCCTTATACAAAAGTGGGAACAAAGAGGAGGCAGGGAACTACAGACCAGTCAGCCTCACCCGGTAGTGGGAAAGATCATGGAAGCACTACTGAAGGAGAGATTGGTGAACATCTGGTTGTCAATGGACTACAGGACCCAAGGCAGCATGGTTTCACCAGGGGAGGTCATGTCAGACCAACCTGTTGAATTTTTTGACTGGGTGATTAGGAGGTAGATCAGGGGAGGCAGTGGACATGGCCTATCTGGACTTCAGCAAGGCCTTTGACACTGTGCCACATAGAAGACTATTACACAAACTGGGGAATATGGGTGGGTAGGACAGTAGTGTGGTGGGTAGGTAACTGGCTGGGTGGCAGGACACAGAGGGTGGTGGTAAATGGCTGTCACTCCACAGAGGGAAGAGTGACCAGTGGGGTACCACAGGGATCAGTGCTGGGACCGGTCCTATTCAACATCTTCATCAGTGACATTGCACAGGATCTAGAAGGCAGAATTTCACTGTTCGCTGATGACACAAAGCTCTGTAACAGAGTAGACACACCAGAGAGTGTAGACAGAATGAGAAGCGACCTGCAGAAACTTGAAGAATGGTCAAGGGTTTGGCAGTTGAAATTCAATGCAAAGAAGTGCAAGATAATGCATATGGGGCACAAAAACCAAGGCACAATATATCAGTTGGGGGGTGAGGAT
Organism: Neoceratodus forsteri; assembly: GCA_016271365.2. Taxonomy (NCBI): domain Eukaryota; kingdom Metazoa; phylum Chordata; order Ceratodontiformes; family Ceratodontidae; genus Neoceratodus; species Neoceratodus forsteri. The sequence continues at coordinate 887,440,976 of CM057454.1, read as the reverse complement.
ATAGCATGCACCAAGCAGGAAAGGGATCTTGGGGTTGTCATCCTGATGACCTCAAGGTAGGGAAACAGTGACAAGGCATCAGGTAAAGCAAATAGGATGCTGGGATGTATAGGCAGGGCATCTCCAGCAGGAAAAGGGAGGTCATAATTCCTCTATACAAGACACTAGTGAGGCCCCACCTGGAGTACAGTGTACAGTTCTGGAGACCATACCTACGTAAGGACATAGACAGGGTAGAGAAGGTTCAGAGGAGGGCAACAAAGATGGTGCATGGATTGCATCACAAGTCCTATGAAGACAGGTTGAAGGAACTGAACATGTACTCCCTGGAGGAGAGGAGGGAGAGAGGGGATATGATAGAGACATACAAGTATCTTACAGGGAGGAACAGGGTGCAGGAAAACACTATTTTTAAGCGAAAAAGATGTTCCAGGACTAGAGGGCATGGGATGAAGTTGGAGGGAGGACGATTCAGAGGAAACATGAGAAAGAATTTCTTCACAGAACGGGAGGTGGACAAGTGGAACACCCTGCCAGAGGAAGTGGTGGGGGCTGAAACAATCACAGGATTTAAGAATGCATGGGATAGACATAAAGGAATTCTAGAGGTCCGGGGTAAGGGGCAACAGACTTCTAGGAAAACAAACTGAACTTACAAGCTCAAATGGGCAGACTGGGTGGGCCATAGGCCCTTATCTGCCAACACTGTCTATGTATCTATGTATCTATGTATCTATGTATCTATGTATCTATGTAACCTATGCATTGCACAGACTACTGTTTTTCACTGTTACGCTGCTATTATACTTTCTCAATTTCTGATGCTAATGTCTGTATAGTTATTTATTTATTTACGTCTTTGGTGACCAGGCAGGTGCACTAATCCTGAGGACCGTTTTCAGTCACAACCAGGGCCACAAAGTGGCAAAAAGTAGGTTTTGGTACAGTCAGTTACAAGATACAATACATGCACATCCAACAGGTGGCGACGAGGGTGGAGAGAGAGAGATAGCAGTGATAATGCAATGACAATGTGCAGACAGAGTAGACAGATAATGCTATATCCGTATGTACATAAGCATGGCCAAAACACAGATGGTGCAAGACACAAGAAATAATGGTATACAGGTACATGGTCCAATTCAAGTACAAGTGACAACAAACAGTTGCTGTAATAAAAATTCAAATAGAAAAACAAACGCAGTTCATAACATCAAAGGGGCAAGACAGGAGGAAAGGGGCAGGGGTAGGCTTAGGGGTGGGGACAGGAAGGAGAGAGGTGGGAAAAGAGACAGGCTAGTGGGGGCAGGAGGGGGGTATAAGTGCTGTAGGGCATCAGGTGAAAGTCTGAGTGCTATTAGAGTGTAATAGAGTTGTAGACCCTAGCATTGCTGTATAGAACAGTGACATTTTGCAGCAGTGAGGAGCCATATCTTCAGGTTATGTTTAAAAGCTAGGTGGGAGGGGGATGTGCAAACAGATAGGGCGAGCTTGTTCCACAGGGAGGGTGCTATGACTGAGAAAGCTCGGGTCCCACGGCAGTGGAGGCATGGGGAACTTCTAGCAGGGGAACTGAGGATGCCCTAAGTTTCCTATGGACCACTCTACCTGTCAAGAGGGGTGAGTAAGGGTGTCACGAGCCCCTAACCTCGGGCAGCCCAGCAGGACCTTCTATTTGCAGAGAGGATCCCCCTATTCAGGAACTCATGAGCAGGAGTAAGGGTCCAGGAAGACTTCCCAACCTTCCTTTTCTCAGTGGGAGGGGGATTCTGTAGTTTTCAGTTCCCCTGACTCTACACTAATTTCAGTATTTGAATCCCACCATGGCCACTGACTATGTCTTGCCTAGGTAGTTTTATATGATAGCTGAGCAGATTCTATCTTTTTAGGCACACAGTCTTTTCAAAACCCTTCTGTTTAAATATTAAATCACACAACCAGACCCCAGGCAGAGTTGATAAGAAAGAAAATCATAAAAGTTTACTTAAAATTTATTTATTTATTTATTTAAATTTTGGTGACCGGGTAGTCCCGCTGAGACCAGTAATAGTCCCTTTTTCAGGGGCGACCCGGGATTAATTACACATAGTACAACAGGATATAACTTTTACATTAGATTCATCAACATACGGTTATTTACAGTTCATGAAAGGAGGCAAACATTTGATGGACAAACTACATAAAGGGGACTATTTTTAGTTCTTGTTGTACACATTAGGTAAGGTCATCAATCATACTCAGAAATCGTGCAAACAACAGGATCAAAGGTAAAATTTAACGAGTAGAAGTGCATTGGTTTAATTCCAGCAAGTGTGTTTTAAGTTCCTTTTTGAAGCCCCCGAGTGATTCACATTCTTGAAGTTTAGGTGGAAGCATGTTCCATAAGGGGGGAATAAGGGATGAGAAGGCCCTGGACCCTTGAGAGGACTGCGTCCGGGGAACCTTGAGGAGCTGTCTGTTTGAGGACCTTAATGTCCTGCTATTCATTTTAGGTTGTAGTAACTCTGCCAGACTAGGCAGAGAAGTAGTCAGTCTGAGTTTATAGGCTAGGCATAAAGATGGATAATGTAGTCTACATTCCAGGGTGGGCCAGGTTAGGGCTTGCAGGACATGACAGTGGTGTTCTCTTTGGGGTGCCCCTCCAGCAAATTTGCCAATCCTGTTGTGTAGGGTCCTAAGTTTACTCATCTCAGTGTTTTTAACTGAGAGGAGCACAGGGGAGCCATAGAGTAGTTTGGGTAGCAGGGTATCAAGGGCAATCTTGGCACATGACCCCAGGGTAAGGTAGGGACTGAGTCAGTACAGGAGATCAATCCTTTGGTTCAGTGTTTTGGATAGTTGATCTATGTGGGCCTTGAAGTTGAGTTCCTGGTCTATGGTGAGACCTAGGTATGTTAGTGAATCAGCTACCACCACCTTTTCCCCGGACAAAAGAGAGAGGTTTAGTGTATTCGATCTATTAGGTCCAAGGTTTTTAGGCTCGAACAGCATCCCTTTGTTTTTTTTGCTGCTCAGTAGAAGTTTATTTCTGGACAGCCATTCTTCCAGGAACCGTAGGTCTTTGGATAGCATTCTGCTGAGTTCGTCAGGATCCTCCATTGACCTGTAGATAACAATGTCGTCTGCATAGAGGATGACCTCTGTGTCTTTGCAGAAGGTTGGCAGATTATTAATAAATAGGGAGAATAGCAGCGGTCCCAGGATAGATCCCTGAGGGACACCATCTCTTATTTCGATCTTGTCAGATATGGCACCCTGCCATTTAACTAATTGGGACCTATCCAGGAGATAATCATTAAATTATTGTACTGCTAGAGAGTCAAGACCGATCTGTGTCACTTTGGCCAGGAGTAGTTGGTGATTCACCAGATCGAATGCTTTGGTGAGATCAATAAGAATTGCACCGGTTAGCAGTCCCTTATCAAGGGCAAAGAATGTATCAGTGGTAAGGTTAAGCAGGGCAGTGTCTGTACCATGGTTCTTTCTGAAGCCGTGTTGGGCCGCGGAGAAGATATTATGTCTCTCCACATAATCCATGACCTGGGAATACACCACTCTCTCCAGCACTTTACTTAGTGTTGTGAGTAAGGATATTGGGTGGTAGTTTTCCACTGACTCTCTAGCACCACCTTTGTGGATGGGGGTAACCAGGGCCACTTTCCAGAGGGGAAGGGAATTTTCCCTCAATGAGCTATTGGTTGATTAGCCACGAGATTGGGGTAGCAATAACTGGGGCCGCAATATTGATTAGTTTGGGTTCCATCCTGTTGTAGCCCACTGTTCCATGGGTTTTAATCCCCTGTAATAGTTTCTAGACTTCTAAACTGGAAACTAATTTAAAGTGGAAGTCTGGAATGTTGTGACAGCTTTTATTGAGAACTTGTGGTGTGGTTGGGCCAGGGCAGGGGGTCTTGAAGGTATCTAGTTCAGTAAAGAACTTGTTGAACGCTTTGGCCGCCTCGACTGGGGTTGAGTATTGGGTACCATTTGCTATAATATCCCCCCTTCAGGTGTATTATTCCCCTTGATAAGGGCATTAATTTGAGCCCAGAATTTTTTAGGGTTTGATAGATTCTTTCCTTGGATATGTCTGAGGTGTTTCTTTTTGGCTTTTTTTTTAACTCTGCTTTACATCTATTCCTGAGTTCCCTATACTTCTGCCAGTCAGTGATTTCATCTGAGGATTTATATGTACTCCAAGCCCTGTCTCTGTATCTCGTGAGTTTCCTCAGGTCTCGTGTGAGCCACATGGCTTCCTGTCCTTTAACTCTGATCTTTTTTCCTGGGGCATGTTTGTTAGTGGCAGACAAGAAGTTATTGTTGAAAAACTCAACAGCGGTGTCCAGGTTAGGTGCTAGTTTTATTTGCTGCCAGTTGACATCAGTAAGGGCTCTGAGAAAGGAACTAGGATCAAAATTAGAGTAATCCCTGGTCAATAAAATATGGGGTAGAGGGATAGGGAAGCCATTCTTCCATATCCGAAACGTGGGGGAGTGATCACTCAGGGAGTCAGCAAAGGTGCCGACCATTTTGAATCTATCTGGGTTTGTGGCCAGGATCCAGTCCAGAGTGGTATGTTTGCCAGTTTTCGTATTTAGTCTAGTTGGTTCCTGAATTAGTTGGATGAGTTCCACATCTTGTAGTGAACTTTTTATTTCATCCCTGGTGTGGGTCCCCCAGTGAATATTGCGATCCCCCAGAATTACTTTTTCAGCCCTGGGTAGGGTGGGGATAGTGTTTAATAGAGATTTCAGTGATTCAGTGGCCGACTTGGGAGGGTTGTAAATGGCCCCAACTAGTAGTGGTTTGATACCTCCTAGCAGTAATTTTATAAATAGGGCTTCACAGTCTGAGTGGGTAGGGACTATTATTGGAATAGGTGTGGCATTAAGGATGGATTTTACATAGATCACGACCCCTCCACCTTTCTTTTTTGGTCTATCTTTTCTAAAGGACCAATATCCAAGTAGACCAATTTCATGGTTATTTATGTGGGGTTTAAGCCATGTCTCTGTAATAGCAATGATGTCTGGGGCATAGAGGCTCACCCAGGCCTGCAACTCATGTATTTTGGGCCTAAGACTATTGGTATTTATATGCGTCAGCCTTAGCCCTTTATGGCTATTCCATGCATGAGTATTAGAGGTGGCAACCTGGATATTGGCTACTGTTGGGCCAGGGTTTTCTTCAACGTCTCCTGCTAGCAGTAATTTTAGCAAGTGGAGCAAGCTGGGAAGAGCTTGGGGCATTGTGGGGGCATTTTCTGCAATGTAGGGTATTGATATATGCCATGAGTTTATACAGGTTACCATGTCTCCGAAGACCTTGAAGATATATTAAGGGGTAGCAGAGTGAATCAAAGGGAGTTACCAAAGCCCTCCTTGAGCGTGACCATTCTCTATCATGCCCAAGGTCTTAGCTTATCTGATGAAATACTGGGTCAGAGCCAAGGACTATCAGGATATATAGGGCCATAAATATTATTTCCTGCTTCATTTTATGACTATTGAGTTCAGCTTTGTTTTTGCTGACTTAAATAAGTACACTCTAAGGAGTTATCGGAATGGACTGCTGATCTGCATGCACTATTCTGGGATATTTATATGGGGGTTAGAATCAATCAGAAAAGGTCCTTTATTTTCCCCAAAGTGCGGTCTGGCAGTAGATTAAAAGAGCCTTCCCTTAACTAGTGTGCTTTAATGTATTTTAGCTTTTCAATCAGCTAGAGACTAAGATTCCTGTGAAAGAGTGACAAGGGGGACCTCTGGTGGTGAAGGGAGATAACCTGCTAATGGGAAAGTTGGCTGTTGGAAAAAAAACACAACACGTGATCAGCCAGCCCTATAAATCTGACAGCTCACCAAGGGTGGTGGTGGGGGTGGTGGGAAGCTGCCGCAAAGTGGCAGCGGGGTTACACCACTGGGACAGAGCAAAAATGACCACCTTCCTCATACTTTTTCAGGAGGGACAATCTCTCACACAGCTCGGGGAGGGCTTCGGTGCAGCCCTCGTGACCCGCAGACCTGCAGCTGTGGAGAGAGGAGAAGACAGAAATTAAATTAAATAGGGACAGGTATGTAAGGGGGAGGTACTGGGGGAGGGAGAGCTACCGAGTTGGATGCCGCTCAGCCTGCAAGACAGTCTGCATTTCACTCGGGTTTCTCTAAATCAATACAGTTACAGAATCACTCAGGTTTCTCTAAATGAATGCAGTTCGGCTATATTAACAACAAGACAATCTGGAATTCACTCCGGTTTCCCTACATCAATTCAGTAGGGCTAATTATAACATCAGCATAGAGGAGTCTATATTTCATCAAGTTGCTATCGGAGTCTACTCTTGGCGCCAAAACGATTTTAAAATTTCACCACTGGGACAGAGCAAAAACGTCCGCCTTCCTTGTACCTTTTTAGGGGGGACAATCTCTCACACAGCTCGGGGAGGGCTTTGGTGCAGCCCTTGTGACCTGCAGACCTGCAGCTTTTCAGGGGAGACAATCTCTCACACAGCTCAGGGAGGGCTTCAGTGCAGCCCTCGTGACCCGCAGACCTGCAGCTTTTCGGGGGGGGGGGAGAACTATGAAATGCAGACAATAACAAAAGTAAAACTGGATGGTTTACAGAAAACACTAGATACTGTATTCTAAACTATACCTTGTTTTGATGTTAGAGATCAGACAAGATTTCAAAATGTTCTTGTAGAGATGACAGTTCATTAGGCAATAGAATTTTGTAGCAAGTCCTTGATCCAAGTCTCTGGATGTCCTTTTAAAAGGCTCCAGGTGCTGTCCTTGTTGAAAAATCTTGATTTCCAAAATTCTGACTTAAAATCAGAATTTTCTGTTCAGTATGTGAAGAGTCTAATTCCCACACACTCAGGTCTGGTTTTAAAGATTTTTCCAGGCCTACGCATATACTTTCTGGTGTAAGTCTGTTTATGGGGGCAGTATAACGCAGTGGTTTAAGGCTCTGAGCTGCAAACCTGGAGACCTGGGTTTGAATCCCACAGCTCCCACTTGCATACTGTGAGACCCTGAGCAAGTCACTTAACTTCCTTGTGCTCCCAGGTTGCACCTGTAAACGAGCTTTTAGCTTAGTGTGTCTCTCCTGGTTAAACAAATAAACAAACAAAACAATAAACAAAAATAAAAGTATATACCAGTTGGACAGACTATTCTGCCTTCCAACTTAAACACTATTCAACTGCTCTGCATTTGAAGTGTGTGTCTGATGACATATGTGACACTTGGCCAGCTGGTTATGATTGTTCTATGATATTTGTAATATAAAAATATAGTATGTGATTGTCTCCCATAAGATAGCCTGTGCTCCTGGGCGACCCCCCTCCCTCCACCAGGTTTCAGTGAAATGACAGGATGTATATTAAACCAGGAGATCTCTGTAATGTAATTAACTTCCTTGAAACATTGCATTTTATGGCCTTTTTATGACCTGTTGCTTCTTTGCAGCGGAAACGAAATGGGACTTTACGAGTCTGCCAGAGGATGAAAATCATAAACTTTTATGACATCTTAAGAGAAAGAACATTTAATATCAACTGGTGTTGAAAAGCTATAAAACCCTTTGAAATGCCTTGGGAGAAGGAACAGGGAAATCAAAGACTTATAATTTGGGAAATTAGTTTTTGCTGATGTCACCTTATTTAAAATACCTCCTGATAGGACATCATGTTTGTAATTTTTTTTATATTCTAAAAGGAGGAGCTAGATGACTCATAGAAGGGGTGTGGAGAGGCACAGTTTAAACTAATACTGTGTCTGAGCTGTTTGTGATATATTCCATCTTGGGACTGTAGAAAGACACAGCTCTATGATCTAACTTGGGCACTTAAAGAGGTAATACATGAGACAGAAAAAGTCTAACTGTATTGTGGTAGGAGTTTTTGTTTTGTATTTTGCCCATGTTATTTTAACTGACTGTATGCTCTTTAATATAGTGTTCTGTATTTTCATTTTACATATTTTTATCCATTTTAGTAAATACATTATGTTGAAAGACTGCCTGGGTCTGCAAGTTCTTTTTTTGCATGTGACGTATAGAGGGTTAAGACTGACAAAAACTGTTCAAAAGCTTGATGGTGTTACTAAACTATACCTTGTTACAACTTCCTGTTGCTAGCCTTGCTTGTAGAGCAGAAAGCAGCTAACTAAAAGAAGCTACATTTTCTTATTAATTTAAAACATATATCTCAGCAGGAGTCAGTGTCTGTTGAGATTAAGTAGACAGATACTTTATTAGAAGTAGAAGGGGTCTTATTTAGGGTTAAAAAAAGAAAGAAAAGAAAGAAAGTCAGTGTGTGTTCTGTGCTGGGAAAGGTACTGTATCAGCTGACTTTGCTAAACCAGTAGGAGGAAAGAGAGCTTAATTGGGGATGTGGCTTAGACACTATAAAAGCAGGTCACTCAAATTACAACTTCCTGTTGCTAGCCTTTTTTCTTACTAATTGCCCTCCATCCCACCCCTCCACCTACCCATCCTAAGCCAGTTCTATTTTTATAGCCACTGGATTTGACTGTCAACAGGAACTTCCTGTTTGGCAATAGGAAGGGAAGCATCATAGAGAAACATTGGTTTTGTCAACCCTAAAGGAAAAAAGTAGCTCACTCTCCCCCCCCCCCCAGCTGCTGGTGGTCTGACATTGCGCAAGGAAGAAGGAGGAGGAGGCTACTGAAGAAGATAGGAAGTTGCTCTCCCAGAACAAGAAGGGTAAGAGTTGTAAGGAGAGGACAGAGTAAGCATACAGAGAAACAGTAGAGGGGATACAAAATAAGACATGATAGGAGTGGTGCAGTGCAATGGCTGTGGGGCGGCAGTGTTCCGGGAGACATTCGGGAGGCTGCGATGCTGCCCTATTTGCAGGCACCTCTCTGGTCTGAGAGATGAGGTTGCCTGTCTCCAGGCTGACCTGGCTAGGATTCATGAAACCTCCTCCCCCACCCAGGGACCACCAGGGCCAATGCCACTACCTCAGAGGTTGCCAAGAAAGAGGAGATGCTGGACCAGGGTGGGCTCAGGGAGGGAGAGGGTGGTGGAACAGAGTTGCATCCCTCCAGCTATACCTGTCCACAATTCATTCACTCTTCTGGTGGATAGTGGTTCCTCTATGGAGGCACCTGCAGTGGAGACCAAAGAGGATGCTGGGAACCTTCACAAAGGAGACCCACAGGAGGGTGGCATGGGACCCCACAGGGGAAGGAAACAACTCCTGGTGGGGGACTCAATCATTAGGGGGGTAGAAATGGAGGAGGAAGGGGAGAGGGAGGTAAGATGCCTTCCTGGCCCTACAGCTGGAGGGACAGGAAGTGAATCCTCAGGATCGTGGAGGAGCTGCATGAGGGAGGGAGCTGGATGTCATTGTCCACCTAGGGACAAATGACCTGGCTAGGAATGGGATCAGAACAGTGCAAGAGGAGTTTGTAGAGTTGGGGAGGGCCTTAGATAAGTAGCGTGACACGGTAACCTTTCTCGGAGGTGCTGCCTGTCTATGGCAAGGGTGATGTTAGGCACTTCTCACCAGGAAATTCAATGAGTGGTTGAAAATCTGTGTGGAGCCCAGGGTTTGGCTTCACTGGGGACTGGGAGCCACCTGGAGGATGCAGACCTATACTGGTGCGATGGTCTGCATCTGTCCAGGGGGAACCAGGATCCAGGAGAGGTTTAAATGCTTCATTGGCAAGCATTTAAACTAGCCAAGGGGGGAGGCACTGAAAAGGAGCAGGGAAATCCCAGCCTCCCCCCACAAAACATGGTAATTAGTGAGGTAAACACCAAGGTAGAGAAGTTATTAGGGAGCAGAACAGAGGTAAATGTAAAAAAAGGCAAAGGCAGTAAGGACAGGAATGGGGCTAAAAGGGGTAAGGCTATCAAAAAGTGGAGGGTGATGAGCACCAATGCCCGTATTCTGTGTAACAAGCTCCCTGAACTAGTGGCCTTGGTGGAAGAGGGTTGCCTGGATATTGTGGCAGTCACAGAAACATGGTACACTGAGAACCATGACTGGGATGTCAACATACCAGGATATACAATCTACAGGAGGGACAGGGAGGGTAAAAGAGGAGGAGGAGTAGCTTTCTATGTAAAGGAAGGGATCAAAGCAACAGAACTAAAGAGTAAACAGGGAGCAGATGAGGCACTCTGGGTCACCCTGGAGACAGGAAATGGCACCACAATCTGCATGGGGTTGTATACAGACCCCCATCTCAGGGGAGGGAATGGACAAGGAAATGATAGAAGGCTTCCTAGAATGGCAGAAAAGGGAGATATTGTTGATGGGGACCTGAATATGCCAGATGTTAACTGAGCACCTTTGCTGCAGGCACATCCAAGCAGCAGGGTCATTCTTGATGCCCTACAGGGGCATGCCTCAGACAGCTAGTATTGGAACCTACTCGGAGGGAGCAATCTTAGACCTGGTACTCTCAAATGGGGACGGAGAAAGAATCTCAGATTTAGAAGTGGGTAGCCATCTGGGAACAAGCGACCACCAAACAGTGTGGTTCACTATAAACACAGCCATACAACTGCCACACAAAAGCAAGAGTATTGGACTTTAGGAGGGCTGACTTTGGGAAAATGAGAGAGTGCCTCAGAAAAGCACTAGCAAACAGGCAAGAAGGAGGGGTGGAGGAACAATGGGGAGTAATCAAAACAGCCATCACAGAGACAATAAGCCTTTGTGTAAAGCAAATCAATAAAACACAACGAAGGAAAAAAACGCTATGGTTCTCAAAAGAGGTGGCTGGGAAGGTTAAGGAGAAAAGGACAGCATTCAGGAAATATAAGGAAACACAGAAGGAGCAGGACAGAGAATCTTTATCAGTTAAAGCAGAAAGAGGCTGGGAAGGCAGTCAGAATAGCAAAGGCCCAAACCGAGGAAAGGATAGCCAATTCTGTTAAGAAGGGGGATAAGACCTTTTATAGGTACATTAGGGAGTGAAGAAAGACCAAAGGAGGGATACTGAGGCTTAATAAAGGGGATGGAATGTGGGTAGAGGGTGACAGTGAAAAAGCAGGGTTACTGAACGAATATTTCTGCTCAGTATTCACAAAGGAAGAGGAGGGGGAGGTACCTAAACCAAACAAGAGAAACACTCTGAAGACAGGGGTCGATAGCAGTCCATTTACAGAAGAAAGGGTTCTGAAAGAACTAATAAAATTGAAGGTGGACAAAGCAATGGGGCCTGATGGGATTCACCCAAGAATTCTAAAAGAACTAAGGGTAGAACTAGTGACACCGCTGACTAGGGAAAATGATGGAATCACTTCTGAAGGAAAGAATTGTTGAGTACCTAGAGGCCAGTGGGGCACAGGACCCAAGGCAGCATGGATTCATGATAGGAAGGTCGTGTCAGATGAATCTAATAGATTTCTTTGACTGGGTGACCAAAGTAGTAGACCAGGGAAGGGCTGTGGACATGGCCTACCTAGATTTTAGCGAGGCATTTGATACAGTCCCACACAAAAGATTAATACTCAAGTTAGCCAGCCTTGGAGTGGGTCCCAAGGTGGTAGCCTGGATAAAAAATTGGCTAGACAACAGGACGTAAAGGGTAGTAGTAAATGGAGTACACAGTGAAGAAAGGAGGGTTACTAGCGGGTACCAGGGTTCAGTACTGGGACCGGTCCTTTAATGTCTTTATAAGTGACATTGCAGAGGAACTGAAGGAAAGTATGTCTCTTTGCAGACGACACAAAGATCTGCAACAGGGTTGATATACAAGATGGAGTGGAAAGGATGAGAAGGACTTGGCAAGGTTGGAGGAATGGTCAGATGTATGGCAGCTCAGATTCAATGCAAAGAAGTGCAAGGTAATGCACTTGGGAAACAAAACCCAGGGAAGCTGACACAATGGGGTGAGATACTGACAACAGTAAAAATGGAAAGGGACCTGGGGTAATCATCAGATGACCTAAAGGTGGGCAAGCAATGTGAAAGGCAGTAAGGAAGGCTGGGGGATACTGGGATGCATAGGAAGAGGCATCAATAGTAGAAAACAGGAAGTTGTTATCCCTCTGTACAGACAGTTGGTGAGACCCCATCTGGAGTACTGTGTGCAGTTCTGGAGACCCCATCTCCGCAAAGACATAGACAGAGTGGAGGCTGTCCAGAGGAGGGCATCCAAAATGGTGCAGAGTCTGCACCAGAAGACATATGAAGAAAGACTAAAGGAGCTTAATATGTATACCCTTGAGGAAAGAAGGGAGAGAAGGGACATGATAGAAACTTTCAAGTACCTCAAGGGAATCAACAAAGTCCAAGAGGGTAGCATCTTTCAGAAAAAGAGATGTGCAAGAACAAGACGGCATAATTTGAAGATAGAGGGGGGATGGCTCAGAGATAATGTGAGGAAGTATTTTTTCACAGAGAGGGTTATGGATGCATGGAACAGCCTCCCTGAGGAGGTCGTGGAGTCAAGAACAGTGGGGGAATTCAAGAATGCATGGGACAGACATAAGGCAGTCCTAGTGGGGGGTAGGAGGAAGTAAGCTGTTGGTTAACTAGGATCTGCAGCTTATCTGTTAGGTAGGAAAATGGGCAGACTAGGTGGGTCAAGTGGTCCTCATCTGCCATCAAATTCTATGTTTCTATGTTTCTAAACTGGGAAAAGGTAAGAACATACCTAAGGTCTTTTATAGCGTTTTAAGGGTTCATTTTGGAAACCTGGTTAGGTGCCCTTAGGCGAAAGATATATTGCATCCCCCCGAAGAGAATATTATCTGAGTCTGTACATTTGGGTACACTAGCATAAGGTTCACAGTTTGAATCCCACCAGAACTTGAGACCAAAGGTGATTCGGATCCAAAAGCAGACAGGAGGGTTACCCTGTCTGTTACCTGTTCACACTGTTGCCCTTGGAGTTTGGCACTGTGGGAGCAGAGGGCCTCTCCTGCTGAGTGTGTTTGTGACAGATTTGGTTGACAGCGGTGCGAAAAAATTGGTAACACAAGCTTTAACTGTTCAGTGTGTCAGCTTAATACTGTACAGCTCACTTGCAAAATAAGGCAGTGATTTATTTTTTAAAAAGGAAACAGAACTATATAATTTTGCTTACAGTCAAGTTCCTACTTGTTTTATTTTTTTTTCTAAAGTGCAAGTTAGAGTGGCCATAATTAGGTAAGAACATGGCTTACAACTACAGCGGGTACACTGCTGACTACTTGAAGCAGTTGTGCCAGGACAGAGGTGTCCTGCATGAGGCGAAAGCTACCAAGCAGAACCTCATGGATGCCCTGATGGCAGCAGATGCCCAGAGCATCGAGTCACAGACTATGACTGTAAAGGATCAAACCTTCGGCGTGGAGGGGCCAGTGGCCAGTGCAGTGTCCAGATCTGGTGAGGATGACAGCAGGGCCAGTGCCAGTGAAGTGCCACAGCAGCAGCAGAAGGTCACCAGCATTCTGAAACCAGAAGCAATCAAGCTAAAGACTGAGCTTCGCAGAATGGTGCTGAAGTTCCAGAGAGAAGAGATGCGAGAACAGCGAGAGGCGGACCGTGAGGAGCGTGAGTGCCAGAGGCGACATGAACTAGGGAAGCTACGACTCCAACTACAAGCACCAGAGCAGGTAAGTGGCTTGGGTTTAACTGGAACTGCAGGACTGGGTTGCAAATTGAATTCCAAATTGATAGCTGAATTTAAAGAGGGGGAAAATATGGATAACTTTTTAAATTCCTTTGAAAAAGTTTGTATTCAGGCAAAAATTTCTAGAGGGTCCTGGAGCTTCTAGCTATCCCCCACTACTTATTGGGAAAGGTCAGATTGCATTGGGTCAAATGAACAATGAGGACAGTAATGATTACAGCAAACTTAGAGCTGCACTTTTAAAAAAGTTTCATTTAAATGCAGAAGCCTACAGAGCTAAATTCAGTAAGCTCAGGAGATGCCCTGACATACATAGAAACATAGATACATAGACAGTGTCGGCAGATAAGGGCCTATGGCCCACCTAGTCTGCCCATTTGAGCTTGTAAGTTCAGTTTGTTTTCCTAGAAGTCTATTTCCCCTTACCCCTGACCTCTAGAATTCCTTTATGTCTATCCCATGCATTCTTAAATCCTGTGATTGTTTCAGCTCCCACCACTTCCTCTGGCAGGGTGTTCCAAATGTCCACCACCCGTTCTGTGAAGAAATTCTTTCTCATGTTTCCTCTGAATCGTCCTCCCTCCAACTTCATCCCATGCCCTAGTCCTGAAACATCTTTTTCGCTAAAAATAGTGTTTTCCTGCACCCTGTTCCTCCCTGTAAGATACTTGTATGTCTCTATCATATCCCCTCTCTCCTCCTCTCCTCCAGGGAGTACATGTTCAGTTCCTTCAACCTGTCTTCATAGGACTTGTGATGCAACCCATGCACAATCTTTTTGCCCCCCTCTGAACCTTCTCTACCCTGTCTATGTCCTTACGTAGGTATGGTCTCCAGAACTGTACACTGTACTCCAGGTGGGGCCTCACTAGTGTCTTGTATAGCGGAATTATGACCTCCCTTTTCCTGCTGGTGATGCCCTGCCTATACATCCCAGCATCCTATTTGCTTTACCTGATGCCTTGTCACACTGTTTCCCTACCTTGAGGTCATCAGAGATGACAACCCCAAGATCCCTTTCCTGCTTGGTATGCTATATCCTCACCCCCAACTGATATATTGTGCCAGGGTTTTGTGCCCCATATGCATTATCTTGCATCTTTTGCATTGAATTTCAACTGCCAAAACCTTGACCATTCTTCAAGTTTCTGCAGGTCCTTCTCATTCTGTCTACACCTCTGGTGTGTCTACTCTGTTACAGAGCTTTGTGTCATCAGCGAACAGTGAAATTCTGCCTTCTAGATCCTGTGCAATGTCACTGATGAAGATGTTGAATAGGACCGGTCCCAGCACTGATCCCTGTGGTACCCCACTGGTCACTCTTCCCTCTGTGGAGTGACAGCCATTTACCACCACCCTCTGTGTCCTGCCACCCAGCCAGTTACCTACCCACCACACTACTGTCCTGCCCACACCCATATTCCCAGTTTGTGTAATAGTCTTCTATGGCACAGTGTCAAAGGCCTTGCTGAAGTCCAGATAGGCCATGTCCACTGCCTCCCTGATCCACCTCCCTAGTCACCCAGTCAAAAATTCAATGAGGTTGGTCTGACATGACCTCCCCTGGTGAAACCATGCTGCCTTGGATCCTGTAGTCCATTGACAACCAGATGTTCCACCAATCTCTCCTTCAGTAGTGCTTCCATGATCTTTCCCACTACCGAGGTGAGGCTGACTGGTCTGTAGTTCCCTGCTTCCTCTTTGTTCCCACTTTTGTATAAGGGACTACATCTGCTGTCCTCCAGTCTTTGGTACCTCCTGTTTCCAGTGATTGGCTGAACAGGATAGCCAGAGGTTCAGCCACCACTCTCTTAGTTCTTTAAGGACCCTGGGTGCACCCATCTGGCCCCATTGCTTTATCAGCTCTTATTACTTCCAGTTCCTTCAGGACCCTTTCTCGTAAAGGACTTGTGTCCATTTCTGCACCATTCTCACCCCTTGTACTCCCTTCAGACCCATTACCCCCCTCTTCCTTAGTAAAGACTGAGCAGAAATACCTGTTCAATATGTCAGCTTTACTGTTGTCATCCTCCACGCGGCTCCCATCCTCCCCCTTCAGTCTCACTATCCCTCCCTTTGTCCTTCTTTTTTCACTTATGTACCTGTAAAAGGTTTTGTCCCCTTTAACCACTGATTTTGCAATGTGTTCTTCTGTCTGAGCTTTGGCTTCCTTACTCACTTCCTGACTCCCTTTTGTTTCTCCTGGTACTTCTCCCATCCCCTCTGCCTGTGTCTTTTGTATTGCCTGAATGCAATCTTTTTGGCTTTCACTTTCTTTGCTACCTCTTTGGAAAACCATAATGGTCTCCTCTTTCTTTTCCTCTTGCTAACCTGGCTTAATGCAATAATTCTGTTGTTCTTATAATCCCCATTTTAAATACTGCCCACTGTTCCTCAATCCCTGATTCTGTCCCATTCCCCTTAATGCCTCTTTCAAGCATCTCCCCATTTTCCCAAAGTCTGCCCCCCTAAAATCCAGGATACGTGTTTTTGTGTGGTTTGGTTCTGCTCTTTCTGTGATTTCAAACCACAATGACTGGTGGTCACTGTTACCCAGGTGCTCCCCCACTGTTACCCCCATCACACTGTACCTGTTTGTGAGCACAAGGTCCAGTATTGCCTTCTGCCGAGTTGGTTCCATGACCAGTTGCTTGAGGAAGGCACCCTGAAGGGAGTCCAGGATAAATCTGCTCCCTAGTTGATGCTGCTGCTGGGAAGCTCCAGTCCACGTCTGGTATATTGAAGTCTCCAACCAGTACTACCTCACCTTTGTCTGCCATCCTTTGGATGGCTAGCATCAGCTCCTATCTGTTTCTTCCTCCTGGGCTGGTGGTCTAGGACCACACCGTGCGGATGGCTGTCCCATTTTCCTTTCCAGCTTAACCCACAGTATCTCTCCCCATTTTGTTCCTCCTGGATCTGTGTGGCCCTTATGTCATTTTTCACATACAGTGCCACCTCCTCCCTTCCTGCCTGCTCTGTCTCTTCTGAATATGTTGTAGCCAGGTATGGCCATCTCCCAGTCATGGTTATCATTACACCAGGTTTCAGTGATGGCCACAATGTCCAGGTCTGACTGTACCATGACAGCCTCCAGATCTTCCATCTTGTTGCTAAGGCTCCTGGCATTTGCACACATGGCTTTCCATGATTTGACCTCCCTAGACTGCTTCACTGTTCTACTCCAGCCCCTTCCTTGGTTGTCATTTATCCCTGGTTCTCCTTGCTGTCTGCCCTTCTGCTGAATTTTGCCCTTTTCTGCTTATCCACCTTTTGGACACTAATCTCCATCTTTGCACACTGCTTTGCAGAGATAGCCACCCTCTGGTTCACTGGTTCCATTACTAGCTGTGGGGGTGAGCAAGTAGGTACCGTCCTTGCTGGCCTGCTACCCCTTTGCTAGGTTTAAATGCTTGTCAATGTAGCATTTAAACTTATCATTGAGTGCTTGATTCCCTCCAGGATGGATGCAGGTCAGTCAGGCTTGAATAAACCTCCATCCCTCCAGATGGGTCCCCAGTCACCAATGAATCCAAACCCTTCCTCCACAGCACCAGTTCTTCAACCATGAGTTAAAGTTCCTGGTGCATGCACTCCTATGCTCTCCCTTGCCTCTCACAGGTAGTACTTTGAGAAAGTGACAGAAGTAGCTACTTGCTTGAGACCCTCCCAGTTTCCTAAATTCTTCCTGAACTTTTGGCTCCCATTTGCCAAGTCATTAGTACCTAGGTGGATAATGACATCCAGCTCACCCTCCTGTCTTGCCTTCCCAGTGATCCCCAGTATCTTCCTTCCATCCCTCCATGCCGCGGGCACCTGGTAGGCACCTCACCTCCCTGTCCTCCCCTCCTGTGTTCCTAGCTGGATCCCTCTTATGATGGAGTCCCCACCAGGATTCGCTTCTCCTCCTCTGGGGTCCACTGCTTTCCCCACTGAGGTCACCTCCTTGCCTAACCTCCACATCCTTTCCTTCCACTTCCCTGGGTACCTCTATTTGGTTGTCCTCATTTGCCAGTGTGGCATATGGAGTTCTTGAGAGGAATAGGATCTGGGATGTGCCTCTGCCTGACTGCTCTAACCTCCCTGAGCCCACTGTCATCCAAGTGCTCCTCGTTCTAGGCATCCTTTGAGGCAGCTGCATTGGACTGGGTGGTTCCTGGACAGGGGTGATGGTACTCCTGACCCAGTTTACTTCCGCCTGAGTCTGGCTACCTCATCCCGCAGTCCCAGAGATGCATGCAGATAGGGCAGCACCTCAGTGTCCAGAAGGTTCTGTTTGAATATGGCTGCCCCACAGCCACTGCATTGCACCACTCCCACATTATACTGCAATTCCACTACTTATCTGCTACTGAAGCTCTCTTAGTTCTCTTTTTATTTATTTACAGTACTAAAAATCCTGTAACTGATCCTCAGATATATATTTTTTAAGGAAAAAGAAACACAATAAATAAATGAGTCAAAACACTTGTCGTGCTGAGGGTGGTCTTCTTCTCCTTATGCCCTCCTACTTCACACCTCTTACTATACCCTGTGTTTAGCTCCTGTCAATCAGATTTATCAGGGCATATAATTAAGAGTTGGGGAAGGTGGGGGGGGAGGTGGGGAGGGAAAATTTGCAGCAATTAAAGACAGCACAGAATTACACCACCACTATTTTTAAATTTTCAACAGCCCAAAACAATTATAAGTAAAGACAACACAGAAAGAAAGTATAGTGTCACTATGCCTACAATCTAAGTTTAAAAGAAAAATACCAGTTACCAGTTACTCTGAAGCACTGAATTGAATATGTTTCCTTCCTTCCTTCACCTTCTGGCTTCTTCTGAGAAGATGAACTTCTGTTTGCTGCTTTAACTGTGACTAAGCCCCACCTTCAGTTATCACGTAGCTGAGGTCAGAGGCCAGACAATTAACACCCTTCACCCAGCTACAGGACAGTCAGACAAGCCAAGATAAAATTTGCAGCAATTAAAGACAGCACAGAATTTTATCTACAGAGTTTGTTTGTTGACATGAGCTACGAGGAGCTAGCCTTGAAACAACATCAATGTTTAAAACACTGGTGGGAGGGAATTGAAACAAACTCTGTAGATAAAATTGAAAATGCTATTTTGTTGGAAGAGGTTTTTTGGGCATGCCCAGCAGAGCTGAAAACCTGGCTGGAGGACCGAGATCCTAAAACAGTGCAAGAGGCTGCTGAACTCTCGGACTGCTATGTCAAGAGCAGACCTGCTCTGAGAGCGAATAGGGAGGGCGTGGCAGCGCAGAAAGGGAAAAGTGAGCCTTCAGGGCAGCTAAAACCCTCCCTGCCTCCACTGAAATCAGTTAGCCCCAGGTTTCAAAGAAAAGATTTTTCTGAGAAAAGAAACGAATGTTGGGTTTGTAAAGAAACTGGGCATATTGCCAGACAGTGTCCCAAAAGGACGAGCCATATGCAGAATGGGGCTAGGAAAGAAGTGGGTTGTTTGTGTGTCCCTGGAAGCATGCCTGTGAACATGAGGGAACACATGCACCCGGTCACGGTGAATGGTGTACAGACACAAGAGTTAAGGGACACAGGGGCATCTCTGACATTGGTAAAAGGGGATCTGGTAGAGCCTGGTCAGCTTATACTCAATAGATTTGTGATTGTACAAGACTTTACTGGTGAGGAGAAAACATTGCCCCTCGCTAGTGTTCTCCTAGACTGGGGTGAAACAGGGGAAACTGTGCAACAGGTGGCTGTAGCCAAAACTTTAGCAGTTGCCATCATCCTTGGCAACAATCTCAGACAGGGGATGGTGTGTGCAGTTACCTGTAGCTAAGCGGCAAGGGAAAATTGTAGTTCCCTGGACCCCACAGAAGCCATTGTGGACACCACTGGGAGGCTGGTCCCCCAGCCTGTGTCTCCTGATAGGGAGACTAATGAAAAGGGGGTAGACATTTCCCCGGTAGCAGTTAACCAAACAGCTATGGAGGATTACTCCAAAGAAGGAGGGGTGACCCATAGTCAGAGGGTTAGGGATGACAGTGATCTTGAGTGCCCTGATGCTAGTGCTAGGGACCCTAGTTTAGAGACTGAAGGGGACCTGTCCCATGCCTTGGGAATGTGTAAGGAGTTTGCAGCTGCTCAGAAAAGTGATCCTAGTTTAGAGAAGCTGAGGGCTTGGGCAGACTCTGATGGAGCACAGGGAGGTGATGGTAAACATAAGGTTTATTGGGAAAATGGACTGATGTATACTCAGGCTGTGAAGACAGAGGGAGGGTGATAGGCAGGCAGCTTGTTCCCCAGGGGTACCGTGAGCAGTTGCTCAAGACTGCACACGATATTCCCTTGTCTGTTCATCAGGAAATTGCATGCACTACGCAGCGGTTGGCCCAGAATTTCTATTGGCCCAACATCACCCAGCAGGTGAAGGAATATTGCAGGTCCTGTCACCGGTGCCAAGAAATAGGGAAGGCAGGTTAGAAAGCCCAAGCTGCCCTAATTTCATTGCCCATAGTGGAGGAGCCATTCCAGAGGGTGGGAATCGATATTGTGGGGCCTTTAAATACCCCCAGCTCCTCCAGGAAGAGGTCCATCCTGACTGTGGTGGATTATGCCACCCGGTATCCAGAGGCAGTCGCCCTACCCTCACTGAGGACAGACAAAGTGGCAGATGCCTTACTTGGGATTTTCTCCCATGTTGGGTTTCCACAGGAGGTTATCACTTATCGAGGGGATTCCTTCATGTTGGATCTGATGAAATGTTTGTGGGAGAAGTGTGGGGTGGTGCAGAGGCACATGGCACCTTATCACCCTCAAGCCAATGGGCTTGTGGAAAGATTTAACAATACCCTGAAGTCAATACTCCAAGAGTTTGCTGAACAGCATGGGAGGGACTGGGAGAAATACCTTCCCCACCTCTGGTTTGCATATAGGGAGGTGCTCCAAAAGTCGACAGGATTTTCCCACTTCGAGCTCTTATGTGGACGCCGGGTACGTGGGCCCTAGACATGATCCGGGAAGACTGGGAAGGATACCTGGTTAGGTGCCCTTAGGCAAAAGATATATTGCATCCCCTGAAGAGAATTTTGTCTGAGCCTGTACATTTGGGTACGCTAGCATAAGGGTCACTGTTTGAATCCCCCCAAAACTTGAGATGAAAAGTGATTCAGACCCACAAGCAGACAGGAGGGTTACCCTGTCTGTTTACCTGTTCACATTACTGCACTTGGAGGTTGGCACTGTGGGAGCAGAGGGCCTGACCTGCTGAGTGCATTTGCGACACCCTGAAGCCAATGCTCCAAGCATTTGCTAAACAACATGAGGGAGACTAGGAGAAATACCTTCCCCACCTGTTGTTTGCATACAGGGAGGTGCCTCAAGAGTCAACAGGGTTTCCCCCCCCTTCTAGCTCTTATATGAACGCCAGGTACGTGGGCCCCTAGACTTGATCCAGGAGGACTGGGAAGGCAAGCACGCCACCCAGGGAACTCCCATAGTGGATTATGTCCTTAGGTTTAGGGAAAGGCTGAAGGAGCTTATGGGGACAGCCCAGAGCAACCTGGCAGCTGTCCAACAGAAATAAAAAGTGTGGTACTACCACAGAGCCAGAGCTCGCTTGTACATGGTGGGTCAGGAAGTCATGGTCCTTATTCCAGTCTGGAAAGACAAGCTGCAGGCTGAGTGGGCAGGACCACACAAAGTAGTTAGAAAGGTAAATGATGTGAACTATATCATAGAATTACCTGACAGAAGACATACAGAAAGAAAGTACCATGTCAACATGATGAATCCATATGCTAATATGGGCTGACATGGTGTTTGCAGTATGTAGTCATGGGGAGGGGACGGATGAAGGAGACCCCCTTCTGGACTTGCTGGAAGAAAGCAAGTGGGACTCCTCTGTGAAGGCAGCTAAACTGTCATCCCAGCTGGCCCCAGACAAGATCCAGGAAGTAAGGGAGGTTCTAGCAGACTTTGCCCCACTGTTTAGCGCCAAGCCTGGACTAACCCCCTTAGCAACGCACAATGTAGAGACAGGGACACAGACGCCCATTCTGCAGACAGCATATTGGGCGTCAGAGGCTGTCAAAAAAGGACATTAAGAGGAAGGTGGAGGAAATGCTCAATTTAGGGGTAATCCAGAGATCCCACAGCCCCAGGGCCTCACCCGTAGTCCTTATGCCCAAGCCAGCTGGCTCTACTCATTTCTGTGTAGACTATCATGGACTGAATGCAGTCACGAAGTCAGATGCCCACCCGATGCCCCGGATGGATGAACTCCTGGACAAGTTGGGAGGGGTGACCTACCTTACGACTATTGACCTAACAAAGGGGTAATGGCAGGTAGAGTTAACTGACAGAGCTAGGGAGAGGTCGGCCTTCATCACTCCGATAGGCTTATATGAATTTAAAGTAATGCCTTTCGGAATGAAGAATGCCTCAGCCACTTTCCACAGGTTGGAGAACCAGGTGTTAAATGGTGCTGAGGAATACACCGTGGCATACCTGGATGACATTGCCATCTTTAGTGCTAGCTGGGAGGAACACTTATTCCACCTTAGAAAAGTGCTGGGCAGGACACAGATGGTTGGGCTCACTGTCAAAGCTGAGATGTGCCAGGTGGCCATGGCTGAAGTGGCATACCTCGGGAATGTTGTAGGCTGGGGACAGCTCCATCCTAACCAAGTAAAAATAGAGGTGATCAAGGCGTGGCCCAGACTGAAAACGCAGAAGCAGATCAGGGTTTTTTTAGGGACAGCAGGGTACTATAGGAAATTTGAACCCAATTACAGTGCCCTGGCTGCTCCCCTATCTGACCTGGTAAAGAAAAAGATGCCTAAGAAAATTACCTGGGAACCAACCTGTGAAAAAGCCTTTACCAGACTGAAGGAAGCACTGTGCAGTGCTCCTGTGTTGACAAGTCCTGACTATAGCAGACCCTTTATAGTCCAGACTGATGCCTCAGATGTGGGCATTGGGGCAGTACTGAGTCAGACATCCAACCAAGGGAAAGATCATCCTGTAGTGTACCTGAGTAAAAAGTTACCTCCCAGGGAGCAGGCATACTCTACTGTGGAAAAATAGTGCATTGCCATAGTGTGGGCCCTAGAGAAGTTACAGCCATACTTATATGGGCAGCATCCCCCCCCCTCCACTTGCATCCATGCCAGCCTCTCCTTCCGGTGAGCCAAGGCTTCTACAAGACCCGTCCTGTCCCCCGAGCCTCCACTCTCACATGACAGCCATCTCCCCGAGTAACCCAGCGTATCCCTTTTGCTGGACAGGTCCCTCTCCTCTGAGGGGAGAAGCACCAGCCAGGGGGATGCAGACCAGCACATCATCTTGGCCCAGGGAGACACTGCTGAGGCAGAAGGCTGCAGAAGCATTGACGGGCTCGGACAGCCAGGCAGCCACCATCCAGCATGACATGGAGCATTTTTCATGCTTTTCTACGTACGTCCCTCCTTCACCATCATGCAGTGCTCCTGGTCTCCACCAGAGGCTGCTGCCAACCGACGACACCCCAGCCCACCCCGGGAGAGAAGAACAGTCCCTATGGATGCTCAATCCTATCCCGCCCCTGCCAGCCCCCAGCAACCCGAGTCTGTTCCCGAACCCGGGTCACCGGCATGGGTCGAGGTAAAGCGCCCATGCCTCAACCCTCTACACCACCAGGCCAGCTATGGGCAGCATTTTGAGGTACACACTGATCACAACCCCCTGGTTTGGCTGACACAAATGGGAAAAACTAATGGCAGACTATTAAAATGGAGTCTTGCCTTGCAAGAGCATGACATGATGATCTTACATAGGGCTGGAATGACCAATCAGAACACAGATGGCTTGTCACGTCTATATGAGGAGTGAACTGACTTGGGAAGCTCATCCCATGCAGGGGATAGAGCCCCCAAATTCAGTCTAGGTGGGGAGGATTGTGATGATTGGCCAGCTGGTTATGATTGTTCTATGATATTTGTAATATAAAAATATGGTATGTGATTGTCTCCCATAAGACAGCCTATTCTCCTGGGTGACCCCCCCCCCCACCACAAGGTTTCAGTGAAATGACAAGATATATATTAAACCAGGAGATCTCTGTAATGTAATTAACTTCCTCGAGACATTGCATTTTATGGCCTTTTTATGACCTGTTGCTTCTTTGAAGTGTAAACGAAATGGGACTTTATGAGTCTGCCATAGGATGAAAATCATAAACTTTTATGACATCTTAAGAGGAAAAACATTTAATATCAACTGGTGTTGAAAAGCTATAAAACACTTTGAAATGCCTTGGGAGAAGGAACTGGGGAATCAAAGACTTATAATTTGGGAAATGAGTTTTTGCTGATGTTACCTTATTTAAAATACCTCCTACTAGGACATCAAGTTTGTATTTTTTTTATATTCTAAAAGGAGGCGCTGGATGACTCATAGAAAGGGTGTGGAGAGACAGTTTAAACTAATACTGTGTCTGAGCTGTTTGTGATATATTCCATCTAGGAACTGTAGAAAGACACAGCTCTGTGATCTGATTTAGGCACTTAAAGAGGTAATACATTAGATAGAAAAAGCCTAAATGTATTGTGGTAGGAATTTTTGTTTTATATTCTGCCCTTGTTATTTTAAGTGACAGTATACTCTTTAATATAGTGTTCTGTGTTTACATTTTACATATTTTTATCCATTTTAGTAAATATATTATTTTGAAAGACTGCCTGGATCTGCCAGTTCTTTTTTTGCATGTGATGTATAGAGGGTTAAGACTGACAAAAACTATTCAAAAGCTTGTTGGTGTTACTAAACTGGGAAAATGTAAGAATACACCTAAGGTCTTTTATAGAGTTTTAAGGGTTCATTTTGGATACCTGGTTAGGTGCCCTTAGGTGAAAGATATATTACATCCCCCCCGAAGAGAATATTATCTGAGTCTGTACATTTGGGTACACTAGCATAAGGTTCACAGTTTGAATCCCCCAAGAACTTGAGACCAAAGGTGATTCAGACCCAAAAGCCGACAGGAGGGTTATCCTGTCTGTTACTTGTTCACACTATTGCACTCGGAGGTTGGCATTGTGGGAGCAGAGGGCCCGACCTGCTGAGTGCATTTGTGACAATATACATGGTAATTTTTTTTTTTTGTGGACACATCCACCTTATCTTTTTCTCTGGGGTGGGGTTAATGATTCCAGGACAATACAGATATTAGGGTGCAACAGTTCACCTTTCCCTGTAGGTGTCACTGTGGTTCCACGTCAATCCCAGTGACACCTGGTCCATACATTTGGCTTAACCTCTAAACATAGAAACATAGAAGTTGACAGCAGATAAGGACCGCAAGGCCCATCCAGTCTGCCCATTTCTTTTTCCGCCTTATAAATGTGCCATCAAGCTTTGCTCTGTCAATGGCCTATCTATTCATAATCATCTGAATTGTTCCCTTATGCCTAGCCCATGCCTGTTTGAAGCTCTGCACTGTATTCACATCCCTCACTTGCTGAGGTAGGCCATTCTATGCATCCACCAACTTTCTGTGAAAAGAACTTCCTCACATTGCCCCTCAATCGTCCTCCCTCTAATCTCATGCTGTGTCCTCTTGTCCTGCTATTTTTCTTATATTGAAACATGTTAGACTCTTTTACTTTGTTAATGCCTTTAAGGTGTTTGAATGTTTTGATCATATCACCTCTCCTCCTTTGCTCTAGGGTATACATTTTGAGCTCGTTAATCTGTCCTCATATGTTTTCTGATTCAGTCCCTGCACCATTTTGTTGCCTTTCTCTAGACTGCCTCAATCTGGGTTAATGTCCTTGTGAAGGTGTGGCCTTCAGTACTGCACGCAGTACTCCAGATGGGGCCTAACCAGTGTCTTATAAAGAGGGATTATTATCTCCCTCTTCCGACTTGTGATAACCCTACTAATACACCCCAACATCCCACTAGCCTTACTTACTGCTTTAGCAGTCTGCTTGGATGATTTCAGGTCATCTGTGATCATGACGCCCAAGTCTCTTTCTTCCCTTGTGACTGCCAGCAACTCCCCTCCCAGCTTATAGGTGGCTTCGGGGTTTCTCTTCCCTATGTGCATGATCTTGCACTTCTTTTTGTTAAACGCCAGTTGTCACTCTTCCAACCATTTTGCTAGTTTATCCAGATCTCTTCTCATTCTGCCCACCCCATCTGGATCATCTGCTCTGTTGCAGATCTCGGTGTCATCTGAAAACAGACAAACCTTACCCTCCAGTCCATCTGCAATGTCACTGATGAAGATATTGAAGAGGACTGGCCCCAGCACTGATCGCTGAGGTTTCATTTTCATTTATTTCATTTATTTCAATTCTAGGATTACAATTACCTATGAGCCCAGGGCTCTTTTACAAAGGTTCCATGTCAAGACATAGGTATCACATGACAATAGACAAAATTGTTACACAAATAAGGGTAAAGGATATAAAATTAATTTTGAACAGACAGGGAGAGGGTAAAGTGGAAAGGAAGAGGACAATAGGAGGAGGGGGGTGGTAGAAAGAAATGGGAGGGGCAAGGCAGGAGGTAAGAAAATGAGAAGAGAGGAGAGGTGGGGGGTAGGTAAGGATAAGGAAGGGGGTGGGGTGAAGCAGCCAGGAGGTGGCATTGTCAGGTGCTGTAGAGCGTGTGGGGCAGAGGCCAAACTAGGGCAAGTGTATTATGTAAGGAGCTGGATAAAGGAAGAGGGAAGAGCGGTAGCGGAACGGAGTTGCATAGACATTATCCATGATGGTCGCAGATGCTGGAAGCGACCAGGGTGTTTCGGAGCCTGGATTTGAAGGCCCCTATCCCAGTGGTATTGATAGCATCATTGACAAGACTGTTAAACCAAGTGGGTGCCCTGTAGGTGAATGAACGCTGGCCAATGGCTGTGCGGTAGCGAGGGTTAAGGAAAATTTGTGGCTTTGATCCCCTGGTAATTCTGGAGCTAGTTTTCGTTTGAAGGAGTGAACAGACCCTGGGAGGGGCAGTTCCCAACTGTATTTTCTTAGCAACCATGCAGGTTTGGTACTGAATTCTATTATCAAGTTGAAGCCAGTTAGCTTGTGAGTAGAGGTCACAGGTGTGTGTGAGCTGCGTCGCCCCAGTGATGAGTCGACAGGCCTTGTTTAGGTGGTGAGTAATCCTTCTGAGTGCAGTGGTAGTGGCAGTGCCATAGATGACAAGACCATAGTCAATCTGGGAGAAGATAGAGCTTTGAACTGTGGCAAAGAGGGCCTTTTAGTCAGGTGCCGATGAGCACGGGTAGAGTGCTCCCAGTCTAGCATTCACAGTTTTAGCGACATTGGTTATATGGGTTCCAAAGGATAGGTGTGGGTCTAAGGTGATTCCTAGATAGCTGAAGGAGTCAACCTGCTCCAGGGAGTTCCTGAGGCAGGTGTTTAAGGAGAGTTGGTGGTGTTTGTGCTTGTTTTGGTGGCTGGTGAAAATCATGGTCTTCGTCTTTTTCTGGTTAAGGATTAACTTATGTTCTTTGAACCAGCTTTCAACAGAGGTGAAGCCGTGTTGAAGGGTTTGTTGCAAGTAGCTTGGGTCATGATGAGAGGCAAGAATCACCGCGTCATCTGCATAGAGTATGACTTGCTGAGAGGTGGAGTCGGGGAAGGAGTTGAGGAACAGGGTGAACAGCAATGGGCCCACAATGGAGCCCTGGGGGACACCGGAGTGAACCTGTTTAGTGTCGGAAACCACGCCTGATATTTTTACACATTGGGACCTGTTGTCAAGATAGCTATTGAACCATTTCACTGATTCCACGGAGAGTCCAATGTACAGTAGCTGATGAAGCAGGAGGCAGTGGTGGACAGTGTCAAAAGCCTTTGACAGGTCGATGAATGTAGCTCCGGTTAGGCGACCCTGATCAAGGGAGTTGTGTATGGCTCCTGTAAACTCAAGAAGTGCCATGGCAGTGCTGTGTCCTTTTCTAAATCCGTGTTGCTGCCAGCAAAGGATGTTGTACTTGTCCAGATGATCAGTGAGCTGGTCTGCTACTATCCGTTCCAAGGCCTTAGAGAGGGGTGGCAGGATAGAGATAGGTCAGTAGTTCACATAGGAGGTTTGGTCACCACCTTTATGGATAGGTGTGACAGTCGCTGCCTTCCATTTGTGAGGGAATTGGCTGAGAGAGAGGGAGAGATTAAAGATCCTGGTGAGAGGCCCCTGAACCTCGTCTAGAGTGAGGGACAGAAGTTTGAGGTCCAGTGTGTCAGCACTTGCTCTAGTGTTTTTGATAGCTTTGGAAATGTATTTCCTGATGGTATTTTTGCTTACTGCTCTGAAGTAGAAAGGGAACAATTTTTTGGTGATGACTGATGGGTGGGAAGATGGAGGTCACTGTCATTGAAAAAGTCAGGAGGGAGGATGCTGCTGAGGTCAGTGAAGGCATCATTAAAGGTGTTGGCTATGACTTTTAGGTCCAGGATAGTATTCCCGTTTATTGTGATTGCAGTAGGGGGTGATTTGGACCCCTTCCCGGTAACATCTTTAATGTTATTCCAGAATGCTCTTGCATTTCCCCAGGTGTCAGCAAGTGCAGTCTTGTAGTATTCAGATTTCTGTTGGCGTATGGATTTGGTGCAATCATTTCTAGCTCTTTTGAAATTTTGGATGTCCGCCTGTTTTCCTGTTTCTCTGGCTAGTTCCCAGAGGTGGTCCCTGTGTTTCAGCTTCTTTAAGAGGGAACCCGTGAGCCAAGGATTGCAGAGGGGTTCAATTTTTCTCTTTTTTGGTGGAGCAAAGATGTTACAAGCTTCATTGAAAATGCGTATGAATTGATCAAGGGCTGTATTTGCATCAGGCACTAGGTTGATGGGGGACCAGTCTTGATTTAGTAGGTGTGATTTTAGGTGGATTAGCTTCCCACGGGGTAGGACTCTGCTCAGGATGACCTTTAGTGGAGATTTCCAGAATTTGTTTGACCAGGTGCAGCTGACGGGGGAATGGTCGCTGAGAGAGTCAGGCAGTACGTCGAGGCTAGTGATACAGGAGGGGTGAGTAGTCAGGATCCAGTCCAGTAAAGTGCTGGTGCCGGTTTTGTAGTTCATTCTAGTTGTGGAATCCAATATCTGTGTGAGATTTGCTGATGTGATCATGTCCCTGGTGTCGCCAGCATCAGGTCCCAACCAGTCTGTGTTGAAATCACCCAGTGTGATGACTTCGGAGTCGGGTGGGAGTGATTTGATGTACTCCAGTAGTGCATGGAGGCCTGGTCCCTGTTCTTTCGTGGGGATATAAATGACGATGACCAAGAGGGTTTTGTGCGGAGCTCCAAGCAGGATTTTGATATGCAATAGCTGGGCATTTGGTGTTGGTAGGTCAGTGTGGGCAGTGTGCCCCATCAGGTTGTCTTTTAGGTAAAGGGTACAGCCCCCTCCATGTTTTGATTTTCGGTCAAGCCTAAAGACAGTGTAGCCAGGGATGGAGATTGTATGATCAGGAACCAAGGGGGTGAGCCAGGTTTCTACTACTGCCAGGATATCGGGCTGGTGGGCATTTGGCGAAGGCTTGTAGTTGATCAAATTTAGATAATAAGCTGCAGATGTTCAGGCAGATAATGGAGAGAGTGCCAAGGTGCTTGGTTTGGGTGGAGTTCATGGCAGCCCGAGGGCCAGGGTTGGGGTGAATGTTTCCAGATAATAGCAGGAGTAGGAGAAGGAGTTTCAGGGTGGCCAGGTGCAGTTCCCTGTGGGAGAACTTGTGGTACTTGATTGAGGAGGGTTTGTTTGCAGAAGTTTTGTGCATGCAAAACAGGAGCATAGTAAGCTGTGGTGGTAGCAGGGCACACTGCACCCTGGTATGAAGGTGTGGGCACAGTGTGGTGTGGTGAGCCCTAGGGGTGAGAAAGTTGTCAGGTAGCGTGGTGCAAGTGGGGCTATAGCAGAGATTATGCTTATAGCTATGCAGGGGGGATGGAAAGCAGGATGGAGGGAGCTAGAGCAATGGGGTGAGGGCAAAAAAGAGGAGAGGGAGGCAGAGGATAGTAGGGAAGGAAGGCATAGTTTGGGGAGGGGGAAGAGAGAGAGAAAGGAGCTGCAAGGAAGGCTGAGGTGGATGTACTACAACGTGAGGGCAGAGGAAGCAAGAGAAAAAAAGGGGATTTAGGCAGGTAGGTGAGCGAGTGGGGGGGGGCAGTTCAGGCCCCGTGAGCAGGGGACAGAGAGAGTTACAGGAGAGCAGTAGAATTAGGCAGGAAATACAACTCAGCAAAAATACAGTCCTTTGATTCGGCAGTGCACAGCAGAAGTAAAATACAGATAGAACAGTTGTCGGATTCGGCAGTAAACAGTGTACACTATCAGCAGATAAACAAGTAGTTTTTTAGCAACCATTGGGCAGCTACACTCGGGGCATAAAATTATAGTCCAGCTCCCCAGTCTGTAGGAGACCAGGAGATAGTGAGGTCGGTGCTGTGACAAAAGCTGTGGCAGAGTGCAATGCTAGTCTATGGGCACAGCAGCCCTGAGCTTGGCCACGGAGTCAGCGGTCGCTGCAGCCAATCATGACCAGGCAGAGAGGGCAAGGACCAATCAGGTAGAGCTCTGACCGTGCTGAGCCAATGGCGGCACACACGGCTTTCCTGGACAGAGGTGGACTTCCTTACCCGTCGCTGTGGATCAGGGAGGTGGCCAGAGGTTGCAAGAGCCAGATATGGTGGCTGTGTGGCAGAGCTGCTGAGTCTGGTAGCAAGGGTGCAAGGTTTGAAGCCTGCATTGGCACCAAGGATATTATTTTAGTAGGCTACGGGGATTAGAGGCTTTGAGAGCCTTAAACCGATAGATAACAACAGTCTGAATGTGATGGTTGAGTGGTAGAGTCACTGATTGTGGTAGCAAGTGTGCAGGGTTTGATGCCTGTAAATGCACCAAAAATAAAATTTTAGCTGAGTATGGGGGTTAGAAGCTTTGAGAGTCTTAAGAGTATAGATGATAATAATAGTCTGATATGATAGCTGAGTGGTAGAGCTGCTGACTCAGGGGTACAGGGTTTGAGATCTGCAGTGATACCAAGAGAGGAAAAAGAAATATTTTTTAGCAGACTATGGGGGTCAGAGGCTATGAGAGCCTTAGAAAGTAAGGATAAAATAGCAAAGATATGGTGTAGAGCTGCAGACTCTGACAGCAAGGGTACTGAGTTTGAGACCTGCAGTGGGAAACAGGGCAAGTCTTTTTCTTTCTAGGAAGAGAGAAGGAAGGGTTAAAAGCTAAAAAACAGAGGTAGATATTGGCCTGGTTCATTGGCTTAGGGGATAGGCTACAGACTTTGGAGTCAGAGGTACAGGGTTTGAGACTTGCAAGGAGACTAAAGGTGAGCCAATGGGAAAAGAGGTGAAAAGGAAGTAGAGATTAGAGGAGAAGAGAAAGGCAGCACAGAGGGTTAGGAGAGAAGCAGGAGTGCAGCAACCCCTAGTGATTGGAGTGTATAAGCTGCAAATGGGAAAGTGGACACTTAGTAAAAAAATAGGGGTAGGTCACATGATGTGTCATGTGACCTGTAGGCAGCAATAAATGGAGTGATACCCTTGGGAGGGTGGCTGGGGCGGGTGAAGCAGACGGGCTAGTACCTCTCCACAGGCAGGAGGCTTTACCTCTTAAGGCTCTCAGCAATTCCCTGTTCCAAGCTCCTCAGCTGGGCTGTGTACCCTACTTGTGACTGGCATCTCTTCTGACTGTATACCATTTACCACCACTCTCTGTTTTCTGCCTGTCAACCAGTTTGCCACCCAGTTGACCGACTTCTCACCCACCCCGAGCCTACCCAGCGTATTAATCAATCTTCTGTGTGGAACAGTATCGAAAGCTTTGCTGAAGTCAAAGTAAGCGACATCAACTGCTCCCCCTTGGTCCACCACTCTGGTTACCCAGTCAAAGAAATGTATGAGATTAGTTTGACAGGACCTTCCTTTTGTAAACCCATGCTGTCTTGGATCCTGTGCTTCTATGGATTCCACATGTTGTACTATCCTTTCCTTAAGGAATGCCTCCATAATCTTGCCCACTACTGAGGTAAGACTGACTGGTCTGTAGTTCCCTGCCTCCTGCCTTCTCTTGTGGAGCGGGATTACATGAGCCCTTCTCCAGTCTTCTGGGATCTCTCCTGTGCTCAGAGACTCAATAAACAGTTCTGATAATGGCTCTGCTAGTTCCACCCTTAGCTCCTTTAGTACCCTGGGATGTATGCCATCAGGTCCCACTGCCTTGTCCACCCTGAGCATTTCGAGCTCTTGTAGGATCCTTTCTTTTATGAAGGGACTAGTGCACACCTCCTTCTCCCCTGTGTCCATGGTGCTTAGCTGTGGGCCCTGTCCTACCTTCTCTTCAGTCAATACTGAGCAGAAGTATCTATTTAGAATAGATGTTTTTATATGATCCTTCTCCTCATATGCCCCCCTTATCCCCTTTGATCTTAGCAATACCCCCTCTGGACCCTCTCCTTTCACTAATGTTTCTAATAGAAAGTCTTGTCACCTTCTTTTACTATTTGTGCTAGTGTTTCCTCAGTTTGGGCCTTTGCCTGCCTTACTGCTTCCCTTAGGGAAGTTTGGTATGCCTCCCTATCTTCATCCTGCTGCGTTCCCTTATATTTCCTGAAGGCTAGCCTTTTGGCTCTGACCTTTTCTGCTACTGGTTTTGAGAACCAAAGTGGTTTCCTTCTTCTTTTGCACTTCCTTTTCTCTCTAACACAATGGGATGTTGCTTCAAGTATTGCATCTTTAATGCTTGCCCACTTTGCCTGTACCCCCTCACCTGTATTTCTTCTTGCCAGGGCTAGCCTAACTCTGTTGGCCATCTTATCAAAGTCAGCTCCTCTGAAGTCCCATATTTTTGCTTTGGAATGGGATGATTTAGTTCTAGTGGCCAAATTGAACCATACCATATGATGGTCACTGACCACTAGCTGAGGGGGGAGGGATGTTCTTCCCATTCGACGTATGGGGTGCTGCACCCCTCTCCCCATTTGTTAGTTTAAATATTCTGCAAAGACATCAAACTTCTGTCCCAATGCACTGACTCTCTCCTTAGTCAGATGCAGTCCATCAAATTTAAAGAACTTTCGCTCCCAGAACTGTTGCCAGTTCCCTACAAATCTGTGTCCTTTTTCCTGGCACCAGCCCTTGAGCCACATGTTTATCTCCCCTATCTCCCCTTCTCTGACCTTCCATCCATCTGCCCCCCTCTCCCAGACTGGCAGGATCTCAGAGAAGGAGATGTCGGACGAAATGGATGATACCTCGAGCCTGCTCCTAGTACATTCATGCACTATAAATGGTTCTATCGCATTATTACTGTTTTGTACATTCATATGTTCTTTTGTATGATTTTGGACATGTAATTTATCTAATGTTCCACTACTGTTTATTGTACAATACCTTGTGTTCCAACTGTTGCACAATCTTACAATGTTGTATTGTTTGTATTATCCATATACTATTGTAACTGATCATCCTTCACAACCCTATGTAAGCCCTCCCCCCATGTCGCACCGTGAGATGGGCAACTTGTTGTTCAGTGTGCCCTCCTGGTAAAACATTTCAATAAAATAAAAAAAAGTTTGTCACCCAGCCTGGTCAGGTGTTCCTAGGTCTCCACAACTGACCAGCTGGTGAGATTGTTAGTCCCTATGTGTGCCAGGACATCAATGTTTTCTCCTGCTTCCTGAACAATTTTAGCAGTGCGGTCAGTGTCTCTCGATGCTGATGTACCTGGAAGACATCTGACCATTACCCCTGGCTGGAGATACGTATCAACTCCCCAAATCATGGAGTCTCCTATGATCAGTAGTTTTTTGGATTTCCTTTTTGCTTTTTTTGTTTTGGTTCCTGTTTTGCGTGAGTTTTGTTGTGCTAGCTCCTGTGCTGCAGTGTCCTCTGGCCGTTTGTTGGATTTCAGAGATAGAGGCAGATACCTGTTTGTAGTTTTTATATGGTTTGTGGAGGTGATATGTTGGAGAGCACCGAGTGATGGGGCACCCGATTTGCCCCTCCTAACCACCTGCCAACCTCCCAGACCAACTACCCTCTGCGGTCGAGGTGCTTCTGTTGGATGTTGGGGAAATGGCAGGTGGTTCTTATAATATATTTCCACTTGAATATGCAATTTTAGGTGTGCAATCTCTACCCATGCTGCCTGGAGCTGAGCCCTTAGATCTCCAATGGCCCAGCATGTAGGACAGTGTCCTAAATCCTGTAAAACTGCCCTTCTGAAAAGTGTTCTGCTGTACCTGCAGTTAATGATATCCATTTCAGATAAGTTGCTGGGTTTATAACCTGGTCAGAGTAATTAGAAGGAAGAAAATGAAAGCAAAAGTTTGATTTTGTGTTTTGTTTGTTTGTTTTTGTATAACTTGTTATAACAAATTAAATTACTAGTGCCCCTGTAAATGAGGTCACTGTGTGCATAGCTCTCTGATCCACCCCTTCCTCCTTTGCTACAGGAAATGTTGCAACTGTGCTACCCTATAAAAGGAGTGCAATGTGGGGTAGTTGGGGATGGGGGTTGGTGGCTGGTCCCTTCCCCTGCTGAAAAAGAAGAACCACGGACGAAAGAAACAAGGAGGTAAGAGCAGAAACAATCAGCCAGCAACAAATGCAGTATCCCTGAAAACTCATCCTAATGATAGATAAAACTGTAAAACCTGTAAAGCACCACCTGTAATAATTTTACAGACGATATACCCTGTAAGAAACACTTTGCTACAGAGAAAAATAAAGCAGTAACAGAAGATATACCTTGCAAAAGACAATTTGAATCAGAAGATTGCAGCAGTAATCTGTAAGCGCACATGTGTAGGCACACCCTGTAATAATGCAGCAGAAGGTATACCCAAAAACAACAATTTGAATCAGAGAAAAATAAAGCAATAAAATGTTAGCAACAAACAGTAACAATCCCTGTGAGTACAAAAAAAAAATTCAACACACAGTAAATCTGCCTAGCCAAAAGAAGCCTTAATCCTTTTCCTTGCTCAGGTAAAGTTATTTGCTCTGTCCTTTCAAGCAACGTAGAAGAAAAGAGCTCAGGTGAAGCTAGGTGCCTTAGTCAGCAAACCTAGTCTTTTACCTCTGACCCCTAGGTCATTACCTTACCCCTTCCCTGTCATAGAAAGCCACAGTGGGATGTTTTATGCTTTCCTGGGGCTATATACCTGTTTCCCTTATCTTGAAATATAACAGGTCCACACTAGTCTTTATAGAAATGCCAGTTATTTTGTAGTTGCCTGTTAAGGGGACAGTATCTTAATGCTACAGTACATTATATCATATACAACATGAACTCACATAAATGGATATTGGCCTATCATTCGACAACGGGGACATATGTTGGTTCCTAAGGGAGTTGTCCACCAGACTTCCTGCTGCATAGTCAAAGTGACCTTGTAGGGTGAGCCACCCAAGTGACTGGTAGAGTGAGCAGTGGTGGGGCGGTAGGGGCTTGAAGGGGCAGATACGACAGAGTTATATGTCGAGTTAAGCCGCTTGTGCAGGATGGTAGATAGGTGCGAGTAAACTGGGGAGCAGTAGTCAAGGAGGGGAAGTATATTGCTGCATGCAATGGCCAGGCATGCCTCGGCAGATAAGTAATGTTTGTGGTGGAACGTGGCGCCTAGCTTCTCGTGGATCTGGCGCACCACATGATTGACATGTTCTGA
This sequence comes from Neoceratodus forsteri, assembly GCA_016271365.2. NCBI lineage: Eukaryota > Metazoa > Chordata > Ceratodontiformes > Ceratodontidae > Neoceratodus > Neoceratodus forsteri. The sequence goes on along the minus strand of CM057454.1, from coordinate 887,405,735 downwards.
GAAAGAAAGGGAGGGGTCAAGGGTAACACCTAGATATTTGAAGGATGTGACAATTTCAAGGAGAGGACCAGAAGGGGTGAGAACTTGGAGGGAGGAGTTGTATTTGGTGGCTTTTGATAGGAAGGGTTTGGAACCGAACAGCATAGATTTAGTGTTTTTTTCATTGACTAGGAGCTTGTATGAAAGGAACCAAAGATGGGTGGATACGTGGTTTTGTGTGAGGGTGGATGAGATTGAGTCAACAGATTTGTCGCTATGATAGATGACCAAATCATCAGCGTAGAGAAGAGCTTTACAGTTGAGGCTGTCATTGGGGAGTGAATTAATAAACATGGAAAAGAGCAGTGGTCCGAGAATGGAGCCCTGAGGAACTCCAGTGAGTAGAGGAAGGGGAGCAGAGGAAGTCTTACCAATGATAACTGACTGAGTCCTGTTTGATAGATACAGTAGCTGCGGAACTAGGCAGTAGGTCCTGGAGAGCAGCCAAAGCGAAACATGGTTGAGTGGAAGAGGTGGTGGTCAACCAGGTCAAATGTTTTTGACAGATCAATGAAGACCACGTCTATGGGTTTGCCCTGGTCCATACTTCTTAGTACATGACCAGAAAAGAGGGCTAGGTTAGAGGAGGTACTATGCTGCTTATGGAAGCCATATTGGAGGGAACATAGGAGGCTGTACTTTTCCAGGTGTTCCGTTTGCTGAGAGTGTATGGATTTTTTTAGCAGCTTGCTCAGGTGGAGAGGAGGGAGATGGGTCAATAGTTGTCTGGGGAGAGGGGATTGCTAGCTTTGAAGATCAGTAAGACGTTGGCATGTTTCCAGGAGTCGGATATAGCAGCAGTGGTAAGGGCAAGATTGAGGATGAAAGTGAGTGGTTTTACAATTGCAGGAGAGATGTGTTTTAGAAATGAAGGGTAGAGACCATCGCTGCCAGGGCTTCCTTTGGCTGGTAGGGATTTTAACAGCTTGGCAGTGCCTATATGCCTGATGGTCCTAAAGTGGAAAGGAAGGGGCAGGGTGGTGGTTGAGGAGGAGGGTGAGTTCTTTGGTTGGCGGTTTCGGGCAGGGGAGGACTGGGCAGGGAGCTTGCTGAGATAGTGCGATAAGTCTGTGAATTTTAAGTTGAAAGCATTTGCAATATCAGTTGGGTCCAAGATGAGACCAGAGGGGGATAAGAGCTGCTTTACCTGCCTGCTATCTTTTGGGTTTAGGAGAGAACCAATGGAGCCCAGAAATTTTGCAGGTTACCAAGGTTGTTGATTTGTTGATTTAGATACTATTTATGCTTTAGCCACTTGGCTGTCTGCTTGCAGGAGTTGCGCAGCTGTCTATATACATTCCAATATTGAGGGGAAGGGGATGCTTTGTATGCCTTCCACTTGTGGTCTCGATCTTTCATTTGTGCCAGCAGTTCTTTGGATAGCCAGCGGGTGCAACCTCCTCAAATCCTTCTGGTATTGAGGGGGAAGTGTGTATCCTGGATGTGAGTGAGGGTGGAGGTAAAGAGCCTGTCAGTATGTCTTGATGTTGTAACAACAGCAAATTATTTTCTAATCACTCTTTGCATGCATATTTCTGTTTGCTGTCCATCTGCATCTTATTATGGACTATTATCTGAATTTGTAGATGACTGTTGAATGTAATTAACTCCGGATTGCTCCTGAAAAAGGGGCTTTTAGTCTCAGTAAGACTACCCAGTTAACAAAAATCCAAATAAATAAATAAATATTTCTTTGCAACCATAATGAACAACGTGCAGCAAGCATTCATTCCTGACCTTAAGGGACAAGTGTGCAAAAAGAGCTGTGAATACTGATAAAAACCTGTTCTGAGTCATATTACTAGGAACGCTCCCTTTAATGCTCATTGTTCTATTTAACCCCATGCCTCTTTTTGTCCCTGTTATTACCTTGTTATCTTATATTTTTATCATTACGTAACTATCTGTTGCCTAGGATTGAGCCCATTTGTATTAGCACCTCTCGTATGTAACTGTACTACACTGTATGCATTTTATTTTACTATGTTTCTGTTTGTTCTCCCACATTGTGTAACCCCTTCCCCAGGACACTTCTGGAAATGAGCTGTTTACAGCTCATGTTGTCTTTCCTGGTGAAACCTTTTCAAATAAAATAAATGTGATGCACGGATACTACTTTTATCCCGGATTACGGGTCTGGATATTTTTTGATTTTGAACAGACCGGTTTCGGTTCAACATCGGTGCGGATACCAATAAATACAATGAATTAATTGCACATATATGCAATATATGCCATATTTATTTTAAAAAGTTGCATTTAGCACATTTATTATTTGATATTGCACATTGTTGCACCATTGCACTTTATTATTACATTACAAGTTTTAAAATGCAAAAATGGACTTAGATAATGGGGTGGGGGATGGGTTCAAATACCAAATTCCAAATGGCAACAGTATGTTACTAAATTTCACAATTTCAATACTGACAACAATTTAGAAGTTTTGTAACAGATTTTGTTTCAAGAAAAGCAACGTTTGCATTCTCTGTCGATAAACGAGAGTGACGTTCTGTAATAATGTCCCCTGCAAGACTAAAAGTTCATTCACTGGGAACGCTACTTGGTGGAGCTGACAGGTAGCGTTTTGCAAGTCTGGAAAGCATCGGGAAGTGGAGATGGTGAATTTCCCAGTAATGTATTGCATCAAAGGGTTTGTTTTAGGGGGAGCAAATGTTTAGAACGGTATATTTCAATCTCAGTATTTCTTGAAGTGACCTCTGCATTTTCAACAGTTGTGGGGGAGAAGGTATGTCTCAGTAAAATGTTAAGAATTGGGGATTACAAAAATTAGATAAAGCTTACAACAGCAAAAGAGCTAGCTAAAGCACTTACTTTCCTGTGGCACAGCATTACACTGTGTAAAGGTGTCCCAAGGGCCCTCAGCCTCACACTCAGGCTCCAGTGTGGTTTCTGGCAGTACATCCTTCATTATTCTGGGTTTGAAATTATTGAGTTCATCAACTAGTTTTTTGACAACAGCATGGGCAAATGATTTGCCTCTGTCCATTCTAAAAAAATGCAATTTGTAACAGGGGTCAAGAAATGAAGCAGCTACCAATTCCTCCTAACTTTGTCTTTTTTTTCTCTTTTAGATATTTCCTGAAGAAGACCTAAGGTCGAAACATAGATTTTTAACTCTATTTTCTATTTTCAGTGTGCATTGAATATAACCATTTTGTTTTGCAATTCCTTCGATGCTTCATAATGCTTAAATCGAGTGTCCATAGCCACCAACAGAGCTTTGCACATAGACAGTAAGCCAGGTATCTTAATGTTCTCAATTGCATGATAAAGAACAGTGGAAGTGGGGATTATGTCTGACACGCAGGCTGACTGCAGGCTTAACCTAGTCTCATGCTTGAAGGGCTTTAATATGCAGCATATACTTTCAGCTAGCGCCCATTGTGTAGAACTCAGGGTTCAGGTCTCAGTTTCAGAGGCATATACGGTGAGGACTCGCCTCTGCTCTAACAGTCTTTCTAACATGTAGTAACTGCTATTCCACCTGGTAGGAACATCTTGAATTAGTCTGTGTACAGGCACGTGAAGGCTTTTCTGTAAAGCTGTTAGCTTTTCTGTTCACTGCTAGAGTGCTTAAAATGCCCCACTATTGCTCTCCCAACAGACAGCAAGTCTTCACAGGTCGTTGTTCTCATGATGGCATCATGGACGATCAGCTGCAGAGTATGTGCTAAGCACCCATCTCTTGGAGCACCACTTAACTTCATTGCCTTTGTTATGTTAGGGCCATTATCCCTAATGACTAAGTGCCTTTGACTGGCTTGCAGACCCCAATTATCAAGAACGTGCACAAACTCTCTGCATAAATTTTCAGCTGTGTGCCTTTCTGTTAAATGTTTAAGCTCCAACATTACACCTCTGCCCTTGTAATTTGCATCTACCCAATGCAGAGTGATTAAGAGGTACGATTCAATGGAATGCTCTGCAGTCCACGTATCAGTGATAAAACTAATTGCTTGAACAGATTGTAATTCACTGATTAGCTTCGATCAAAGCTTTTTCATACATGGCAGGGTTAACATTATCTGAGAAATACCTCCTCGAAGGTGACACATACCTTGGCTCTAACACTGAAAGTAGCCATTTAAACCTCACGTTATCAACAATGGCATAGGGCTGTTCATCCATAGCCATCATCTCTGCTATGCTTTCTGTGATATTTTTAGCCCTTGCAAGCTCAGGGGGAAAAGGAAGGGCTCGGGCTAAACAAGATTCAAGTGTGGGCTGCTCTTTCTTAATTTGTTTTGCTGGTGGCTAATGGAACTCATCTTTTGAAAGCTGTGCAAGCTTTGCTTTCTCCACTAACAGCTCTGCATGCTCTGCTTTATGCTTATTTTTCAAATGATTTAAAAGACTTGATGTCCCGTAACTTTTAACAGATGAACCCTGACTTATTAAAGTAGGTGCAATATACAGAATACATTTAGCTTTAGTATCCGTGTCAGCAGCAAGATAGAAATACTGCCAGACTAGGCTTTTTTGAGTCATTTTAAAAGCGGAAAACAATACAGAGCAGCGTACTTCACCTGGCCCCTTCAGATCACTTACCTGAACCTGCTCCTTAAACAGGCAGTACCTGATCGGGGCTATTACCATGAAAAAACAGAAAATCCAATCGGATCAGATCACCGGATCGGATATCCGTGCATCACTAATTATTTCAAATGTGAAAGACGTGTTAAGGCAGACTCAAAATGGAGAAAGATTACCATATAAGTCAGGAGATACGGGGCAAGGGTAATGTAGAATAAAATAGAAAAAGTACTATACCATGGGTTCGGAAAATGACGCTCCCTGATCGGATGGTTGGTACTTCATACTTCGAACCCATTGTAAATTCTCACCAGTACCAACAGGAAGAAGTGCCAACCAACTGCTCCACTTGCAAACCTGGCATGTATCCATGCCACCCACTGCCCTCTAGCTACAATTCTGTCACTCTACATCGTCCCATTGAAGTTGCTGACAAGCGCTATACACAGACAATTTAATCAATGTTATCTGTGACAACCCGCGTAACCTCGTCTTAAGTCTCAAAGTTTCTATAACAGTATTTTTTTTTTACAGCAGCTCCTCGGTAACCACTGTCAACTATCTCACCTGCTGTGTCTCACTTTTTCACATTGGCTCAGCTTCCTCACAGCACCCTTGAATCCCAAGACGATCTGAGTTTTTTTTTCTCCTGAGTGAAAGCCGGGCAGCAGTTCTTTCTCACCTCAAGGTGCAGCATCGCCGTAACCATTTTAGTAAACTTCTAAATCCTCCTAGATCTTAGCTAACAGCCAAAAGACCACCGATGGGAGGGGACCGGGCAAGAGTTCAATGCACAAACTGAAGCCGCACACTCGCTTGGGGGACGTGGAGATGGGTACTATTTTTTCTGGCGGAGCAATAACAATAAAAATGATTTCAAATATAAATTTTTTTTTTCTTTATTCTTGTCAAACATAAAAATGGAGGACATTGTAGAATAGCAATCTACCATTACAAGGGTGTGGGTTATGCTAGGATTTACAATGCCTGGTGTGTTTTGCTAACTCCGCATATCAGCCTCGTGACCAAACAACACACCAGGCGTTGTAAATCCTAGCAAAAGCCACTTCCTGGTCATGGTAGATTGCTTAAAAGGTCAACATTTTTTTACTACTATAATGCACTGCTGCTTTAAAATGTGACCATTTTTTTTAAAGGCAGTGTGTGTGTGTGTGTGTGTGTGTGTGAGCAATGGCATCCCTGAATTAGTGTTTTCATTTTCAGAGAGCAGGGGGCCACATGGTAACCGTCAGTTGCACAAAGAAGTTAAGTCTGTCTTTAAGACTTGTTTTTGTACTTACAAAAGCAAGGCAGGCTTAAAAAATTAAGTCTGTTGCACAAAAATTGTCTTACACTCCATTGGTCTTATTTAGAGACTTTAATTTAGGCCTCCTATGTACCAGGCTTATTTGTTCTTAGTAGGCTTATTTATCCTACCATAGTTAATTAAGCACAAGGTCATAACCCCACATACAATAACAGTGCAACACACAATGCCACAAGCAAAATGATGTAAAGCAAAAAAAGGTTGCTTAATACATCGACCGCCACAAAATAGCACCCACACAATGTCACTCTATGGAGCGACAGTACAGTTTTTTTGTTTTGCAGGGAGCTGTGCCCCCTGCACTACTCCACTTAGGGGAGCTCCACCACCCCCACACACACCACCCAGACTTAAAATAATCAACTCCAAGGGAGAGTGAACTTCAGGGATGGGGAGAAACTCGAGAAGGGGGAAAGTAAGTTAAAAATAAAAAAAATTCCAAGACTGGGAGATGGGGAACCCAACCGTGGTCCCTTCTCCCAATTCACCAGGTGCTAGTGCCTTCGCTACTCCACCACAGGAGCAGCTCGACCAGGCACTGCATCTGCAGCTACTTGATCCCTTCCTAATCCACCTGTACAGTGACAGCAGTAGCGGTAATTCCTTACCGCCATAATACTCCTGTCGCTATAATTGTTTTCATAATTTCTACCTCTAGATTTCTTACGAGGTGCCAGCTAGCTGGGTGCAGCACCTGTGAGAGGCCAGCATCATCTCGACGGTCGGGCCATTTTCCTTGCTTTTTCTTCCCGTCCCCTGCGTGTGGCATGGAGGTGTTCAATGATGCCAATGGCCAAGCCACACATGCTTCCACATGCGGCACACCGGGTGTCTTCCTCTCATCCGCCCCCTTCATCTGTGAGTCCACTGCACCATCCCCCAGCTACCACTAGGGGACAGGAAAGCAGCAGACTCCATCCCACCTCTCCCCGGGAGAGGAAAGCTGTCCTCCAGATGTTCAATCCTCTCCCTTCCCGGCTGACCCCCGGTAGCCCGCTCGCACCACAAACATGGGTCGCCGGCGTGGCAGGAGGTAAGGCACGGATACCTCAGCCCTCCATAACACTGAGCCGACAATCCATGCTGTTCCTTTCGGCAACATACTGAACTGGTACCGATTAATTACAGTGACATGTACTGTACTTTATTATAGGAAACCAGTCTGAGCATTGCAAAATTAAAATTATATATATTTGAGTGCACTGATTTCCTGTTTTATGGACTGCTATTTCACGTAGCTTATCTGTATGGTACCACGAAAAAATATTTGATATTCTCTTTTAGCTTTTTTTGCCATGAAGGTTTTTCTCCTATGAGCAAGCCCAGTGCCACTGAGGGTTGAGGCGCTGGACCGTCACACTTTGCACCATGCCAGTGACCCAGGTTTGGGAACGAGCCTGGGCCGCTTGGGGTTGGCGGGGGGGGGAGAGAGGAATGAGCATCCAGAGGACTGCTCTCCTCTCTCCAGAGAAGAGGACTAGTCATCCCGCCCACTGACTGCCCTCTAGCAGTGAGTGGAGGGCAGTACGGGTTGGGAGACTCAGAAGCTGATGTGCTTACGTCAGAGGGGAAGGAGAAAACGGAAAAAGGCCGGGGCTCCACGGACCTGTGATGGCCTGACCGCTCCAGTGAAGTCTGCCCCCCTCCACCAGATTTGCCATACCGGGTGGCAGGGCACTGCCGGTGCCCCTCCACCTGGCCCTGCCACAGAGAGGGAATCCACGGGGCAACCTTGGTGGGCAGATGAGCTAGGGGTCAGGCTGGAGGATATACCCTCTCCGAGGGAGGAGGTCATAGCCCTGTGGAGCCTGCGGAATGGCACTATAAAGATAAAAAAAAATTAAAAAAGGGTTTTCTCCTCAGCTCAGATGGGCAGCTGCCCAGCACTGTCCCTGCTTCCCATAACTGGCTACTGGCATCCCTGTCCCCAGGGGCTTGAATCCTCTCTGGATTCCCCTCCATGGTGGGGCCAGAGATGAGAGATCCCCCCCCCAGCACAATCCAGACATACCCCAAGGACCAAGTGGCGATTTTGGCCAAGAGAAAGCAGGCAGGGATATATTTAGCCCACCTGACTGCAATTTTTTCATTTTTCTCCTCAGTTCCCCTGGCCACTGTGGTGCACCAGTGTGTGTGTGTGTGTGTGTGTGTGTGCGCACACGCACAGCCTCACACATGCTGTGAAACTGCAGTCTCCACTCTTTGAAGCCTCTCAGAGCCTGCACTAGCAATGAGCCTCCACCAGGTGACAGTCAACTGCTTAGATGGGAACGTGATACTGCCAATATACAGTTAGGTACTACACGTGTTATACTGTAAAACTGTAAAACTAGTAATAACATTGATTGTTTGTTTACCTGTGCATCAAATCCATTTGATGCACAGGTAAAAAATAAGTACGCAGAAAAGCAGGACTGAATTGTAAAAAATGAAAATTGATGAGCTATTGGAACACTCAGTTTTGCAATGCCTCTATTTTCTTTTCCACGCCAATGCAGCTCATCCCAGACTTACAAAATCATGACAAAATGCCCCACATGATAATGTGTCCAGTTTTTTTTTTTATCCTATCATCTGTTTTTAATTGTTATTACTGGAAAACAAGCTGCATAGAATCATAGAAATTTGACGGCAGAAAAGGACCCTTCAGGCCCAGCTAGTCTGCCCAACCCTCCCCTTTCACATACTCCTCCCCACCTGCTCCCATCCTCCCAGCAATACTCAGTCCCATATGCCTGTCCCATGCCCTCGCAAATTCCTCCACTGTCTCAGCCCCTACCACTCCATCCAGCAGCCTGTTCCAGGGCTCCACCACCCTGTGAAAAAGTGCCCTCTCACATTGCCCCTGAACCTATTTCCTTGCAATCTAAGGCTGTGCCCTCTAGTTCTGGCTCCCTCCTTCCTCCTCAGCTGACCCCCATCACCTACTTTACTGAGCCCCTTTACATATTTAAAGGTTTCAATCATGTCCCCCCTTTCCCACCTTGTTTCCAGCATGTACAGATTCAGCTACTTACACCTCTGCTCATATGTCTTCCCCTACATACCCTGCACCATCTTTGTTGCCTTTCTCTGAACCCTCTCCAATGCATCTATATCCTTACGGAGGTGTATTCTCCAGAACTGAACCCCATACTCTGAGGCCTCACCATGGCTTTGTACAGGGGCATTATAACCTCCCTCCTTCTGCTAATAATGCCCCTGGCTATGCATGCCAGCATTCCACTGGCCCTTTCCGCCGTCCTACTAAATTGGAAACCTACCTTAAGGTTTGAGGAGACTATGATCCCCAGATCCCTTTCTTGTTCTGATTCTTTGATTCCCCCCGCCATGTAGCCCGCTTTCGTGTTTTTCCTCCCTAGATGCATCACAGAATACTTCTAGGCATTAAATCTCAGCTGCCATTTCCTGGCCCATTCCTCGAGCACCTTAAAGGAGCAGACTCAAAACTGACCCCTGTGGCACTCCACTCCTCACCCTTGCCATCTTGGAGTGCACCCCGATAAGCACTACCCTCTTAGTTCTCCCTACTAGCCAGGCCTCCACCCAGCCTGCTATTTTCCCTCCCAATCCCATGCTTTCCATCTTGCTTTCCAACCTCCTATGAGAAATGGTGTCAAAGGCCTTGCTGAAGACCTCCCTGGTTGATTACTTGAGTTACCCAATCAAAGAACTCAGTTAGAGTGGTCTGGCATGATTTCGCCTTGGTGAAGGCATGCTGTCTGGTGTCCTGCAAGCCACACTTCTCCAGGTATTTCACCACCCTCTCCTCAATTAATGCCTCCATTACTTTCTCCACCACATATGTGAGGCTGACTGGGCGGTAGTTCTCCTTCAGCTCCCTGCTACCTCCTTTTTTTCTCTGTCTTTCTCATCTTGTTAAAGTCCATGTGCCTGACATCCATGACTGTCATATTAGTCTTACTTGTCTCCCTTCCTGCCCTGAAAAGTACCATGCTGTGGTCACTGGTGCCAAAGGCTTCTCCCACCCTCAGCTCCTCCACTCTGCCTATTAGTCAGGACCATGTCCAACAAGTTGCTTCCCCTTATTGGTTCCCTGACCAGCTCTTGAAGGAATACCTCCTGCAGCTCGGCTAATACCTCCCTGCTCCTTGCCAACGCTGCATCTGGGATTTCCCAGTCAACAACTGGGAGGCTCAGATCACCCACTAATAACAGATCACCTTTCTGTGCCAGCCTTGTGATTTCCCGAGTTAGCCATCTATCATCTTCCTCTCCTTGCACAGGTGGCCTTTATACCACCCCCAGCCGCAGGGATTCACCCGTCTTCCTACCTAGTGTTACCCACAGCAGCTCAGCCTCCCTTTCCTCCTCCTGCCTTTCAGTAACACTGATGCCTTCCCTGATGTATAAGGCAACCCCCCCCCCCTATTCTTGCCTTCCCTGTCCCTTCTGAACATTCTAGAACCTGGAATGGTTGTTTCTCAGGTGTGATGCTCTGTCCACCAGGTCTCACTTATTGCGACTAAATCTAATCTCTCACCCCTCATGATGGCCTCCAGGTCCATCATCTTATTTCCTAAATTCCTGGTGTTTGCTGACAATCCCTTCTACCAGTCTCTCCCTTTGTTTCCCCTTGCACCTGTCTCCCTCTTGCTCAGCCATGTAATACTATCCTGGGGGGGTGGGCCCAAGCTTTCCTCCTTGTGGAGCAGATTTGCCCCCCACCATCCCCCAACCTAGTTTAAATTGTAGGTATCCGCTATGTATTATCCTAGCTTGCATGTCAGTACTGCTTCCCCCTTCCTATTCAGGTGCAGTCTGTCTGGTGTAAATAGGCTCTTGTCCTCCCATGTAGATCCCCATCCCCCTACCAAGCCATATCCCATTTGCTTACACCACCCCACCAGCCACTTGTTGAACTCCCTAAACCTCGACTTCCTATCAGTGCTTGTCTTCTGTACTGGTAACACCTCTGAGAAAGCCACTGATTTAAATCCCAGACTGCTACAGTATCTAGCTAGAGCTCTGAATCTAGCCTGCACCTCCATCAAGCTACTTACTGCCAGGTTATTTGTTACCAGGTGAAACAGCAAGTGCATTTTCTCATCCTGCTATCTACCCTTTGAGGGAATATAATGAATGACCTTCGCTGCTATTATGCCCGGCAGACACTCCATCCACACTGCGTTGTTTTTGTCTCCCCTTTCCCCCACCTAATCCCTTTTATCATAGAATTCTCAACCAGTAGGACCCTGCTCTCCATCTCCTTCTGATCGCATCTCGCTACCATCCTTACCCCAACCCTCTGCATCCTATTTCCTACCTTATTATCAATACCCCTTTTGCCCATTTCACTTCCTGAAGCACTATCCCCACTCTGTGCCCCCCCAGCTTTGTGCCCCCCCGGCTCTGTCAGGCTGCCCGCCTCTGGCCCTCCATTTTCTAACTTTTCCCCTCCTTGCTTATCTGTTCCTGCCTGTGTCCTGCCTTATTTTTCCTGGGGGACCTTCCTCCCGTCCTCCGCCATCCAGCTTTTGCTCCTCTGAACCCGAGCATGCTGTCCCCCCCTTCTGGGCTTGCCTGTTGGTCTTACCTGATTGCTTTTCTAATTGTTCTGTGCCTTCCTTCATGCTTGCCTCTCCATCATCCCGTGTGCTCTTCAGCTCCCTTTTCCTGATCACCCTCCCATTTAGTGCCTCTAGTGGTGCAATCTATTCTTCTGTTCTAAGCCCACTGCCTGTACCCCTCTGGTTGACAGTCCACCCCTTGCTCCCTCCTCCCTTGCCCTCTGCGCAGGCTTTGTACCTTTATACTATAACACCTGCCATTTCCCTAGTTTCCTCTTGTGCTCATTGCTGCCCTTATCTGGGATTCCTGTATCTCCTTCAGTGCTGTTCCCTATCCACCTCCCCTTGCAATTGTGCTCCCCAACTTTCCTCCAATCCCTATCCCATCTTCCCCCTCCTACGACTGGGTTTGCTCTTTGTTCCCCTACAGCTTCCCTTTTGAGCATGCCTTGTCTTCCCATAGTCCCCCTCATGCTGTAAACACTTCTAAGAGGTTGACATGATATCACTGTCAACCTCGAGAGTGTACCTCGAGAGGTTTTCAGATGTCAAAGACCATACATTATATTTTATACTATATGGGCTACCAAGATTGTGTAATCATGGATTGAATTACTTTTTTGAGTAATTCTTACCTTAAGCAGTCGTAATTCATGTAGGAAGATTCCTCAACAATGTTTTCAAGTTTCAAGTTTTATTTGTTCTTCCAAAAGATTTGTTACAAAGTTTTGGACATTACAAACTTTACAAACTACGTACAAAAGATATATTTAAATAAAAAAGAGAACTTATCAATGTAAGTTCAATTCACAATAAAAATGCTAAGAACAGGAATATCAAAAATAAAAAGGGTCTTTATACCCAAATACATATATAATAAATAAATCCATACATTTAATTTATTCCCTTCTAAGTCTCTTCCTATAAGCTCTTTTTTTGATACTTATTATAAACACAATAAAGTTTCCAATCCTTATAGCCTCTTCAGATGTCCTTGGATGCATCAATATAAAAACTGGGTCATAATCCAAATCTGCTTTTTTAATCAAGAAATCCCTAAGGAATTTAGTGCGAGAATGATTATGTAGGGGGCACTGTATTAAGACATGTGATAGTGTTTCAATAAAGCCTTTATTACATAAGCATTTTGTCTCTTTTGACTTATCTTGGGTTATTAATCTGTTGTAATAAGTATATTTTGAAGTAATTAGTCCAAATCTTGCCCAGGTAATTGCTTTCCGATATTTGGGTGCTAAAGGAATTTTAAGGTAATCCTCAAGATTCGAATCAATTTTATATTGGCTAAGCCTGGAGGATTGCCTTTGAGTATGAACTTGGTTCATCTGAGTGTCTGAAGCCAAGAGTATTATTTTCTTTTTTACTGAGTCCTTATATGACTCATGAATCTTTATGTTAAGGTGATAATCATGCCATAAATACATAAATGTAGAATTATGAAGATTTTGCAAAAGTGCCTTTAACCATGGAGAAGAGAACCCCTCTTTACACCATACTTCTTTTTTGTTGACACATAATAATGGTAGATAATTTTTGGTATTATTAATTATTCTAAGCCAATAAGAGATTAACCTCACTTTGGTAAAATCAGCCAAAGGTAATCTACCTAGTTCAGCTCTTACGATGGCACCCGTCATTGTAGCTGGTACTTGTAAAATGGTTTTGTAGTAATACAACAAGGGTAATTCTAGTTGTGATATTTTTTTAACTCCCCAAATTTCGGCCCCATACAAAAGTAGAGGGGTAATTTTTGCTTCCCCTGCCTTGATGGCTGGGATTACCGAGGAGCCACCAAATTTAGAGTTAAATCTTAACAATGCTTTAGCTGCATGTTTTGCTTTAACTATTTGCTCCTTTATATGTAAATTCCAAAAACTTTTATCATGAAGCATTATGCCAAGATATTTATGTGATGAAACCATTTCAATGCATTTGTCTTTATAATAGATCCTTGGCTTTACTATTTTATTCCCAAAAACCATTAGCTTTGTTTTCTCGAGGTTTATTCCCAGTTCTAATTTATTATATTTATTTATAAGTTGGTCAAGTTTAATTTGTAATCCTTTAGAGGACAAAGACAGAAGTATTAAGTCATCTGCATATGCAAGAGAATGAACATGTAAGTTCTTTATTTTTGGGGAATCCAAATGGTTATTCAGATCAAAACTTAATAGGGAATCTATATACATATACATATACATATACATATATATATATATATATATTAAATAGCAAAGGTGCCAATAAACAACCTTGCTTAACCCCTTTATTAGATGGAAAATAATCAGTAATATTGCCCAAATGATCAAATCTTACTGCTGTACTTGTATTAGAATAAAGGAGAAAAATAGGGGGTTAACAAGCAAATGGATATACCACGTTTCTCAAGTGTTTCCCAAAGAAGCCTTCTATCCACCAAATCGAATGCAGCAGTGAAATCAATGAATAGGACATAAAGGTTCATTTTCCTATAATGAATATACTTCTCCAGTAAATGAGCTAAGGCAAACACATTATCAATTGTGGAAAATCCTTTACGGAATCCAGCTTGGAATTTAGATAGGGGACTTTCTGTTTCAACCCATTGTTGTAGTTTGACTAATAAAGTACTAGAAAAAAATTTTTCCCAGCAATGTCCAGGAGACTTATTGGTCGATGATTATTGTGGGAATAAAACAAGCCTTTCTTATGAATAGGAAGTATTATATTTTTTTTGCCAAGAACTAGGAATAAATCTTTCTTTTAAACAAACATTAAACAAATTTACTAAGAAGGGTATCCAAATATTTTGATTTTCTTTATAAACCTCTCCTGGAACTTTGTCTGGACCAGGGGCTTTGTTACTTGCTAATTTAGATATAGCCAGTTCCACATCACTAATAGAAAAAAAAAAAACAAGGGAGAAGCCTTTCATTAGTATTGGGAATATTATTGTTAAATAGATTTAAGTAATAAGTTACCCAGGTTTCCTTGGGAATATAAGCTGTGAGTGTAGTTTGATAAGATTTGACACCCTTTGCTACCATACTCCAAAATGCTTTTGTATCATTTATTGCTACAATATGGTCCATAGCCTCCTATCTTTTATGAGTATATTCAAATTTCTTTAGTTTTAAGAATTTCTTATATGTTCTCCATGCTTGATTTACAATTACATTTCCAGATTTGGAAGGATTTTTAAGATTCTCCCTAATTAACTTCCCCAACTTCTGTTTTTCCTTTAAGCACTAATAGTCAAACTAAGTCAAAGGAGAAGATTTTTGATCAGTATATACATAAATTTCAGTTGTGATAATAGATAGTAACTACTCTAAATTTTGAATAATATCCTGGTTTAAATTGTTTAATTGCACAGTGTTATCTGAAGAAACAGAATTATCAGAATAAAGAATTGGTTCAACTTTCTTCAGAGTCTTATTGTTTAAACAGAGCCTAGCTTTCCCAACTGGGACTACTGAACTGAGTAGCAACCACTTGGAGTTATTATATTTTTGTTCTTTAAAGTGTCTATACTAACCATCAGAAGTGCATGATCACTTTCTGGTCTTGCTATTATCTGAAAATTCTGCAAATGTTCATAACTTTTTGGAGAAATTAATACAAAATCTATTATACTGTTCCCAATTGGGGAATAATATGTGAATGCTCCATCTGGGTCCCCCATTCCCTTTCCATTCAAAATCAATAAGTTATTGTTGATAATAAACTCTCAACTCATAACCACCCTTATTTGAGCATATGTCTACAGATTTTCTTGGGTTTATATCACTCATATATATCAAACATTAAAAGAGTGATAAGTTATCAAAATTAGAGATGTGGGCATTAAAATCTCCCCCGACCAAAATAATATTAATGTTATGTTTTAAATATAAAGAGTCTATAACCACTGTTAGATCAGCCCAATAATCATGCAAAATATTAGATGGGGGCCCGGGGGAACATACACATTTGTAACAAGAAATATGAATGAATCCCATCTGATGACATTTAACAAAGAAATATTTCTGTATACAGCATGATCAAACACTTGCATTCCATTTCTAATTTTAACAAATGTGGTTAAGCCGTCCTTAAATCTGCCATATTGTTTTTCCCTTGTTGCTAGTAGGCTAAATGCTTCACAACCATTAAGGTATACTTCTGAAGAAGCCCAGGTTTCTTGTAACAACATTAATTCAGATTGCATAATAAATTCCTTCCAGTGATTGTCAATCAATTTGGACCCCAGACCCATTATGTGCCATGATAAAATATTACCAAATTCCATATTTAATGTATCATTGTGATCTAAAATTTCTTTCTTATTATAAATAATTAAAGGGGAAGTCTGCGGGGTGGCCAGTCAACGGACTTCAATCTTCACCAAGTTTGTTTCATTTGTGGTAATCAGAGACTGAGAATCAATCAAGTGTATATGTATTCTAAACAGTTTATGTGCATTAAGAAATATTTCCCTTAATATTATTGCTGAATTTATTTCTATGTTTATTTGTGTATCTGAAGCTTCTGTAAAAACTCCCAGATTGGCCCAATTTCCATAGGGGAAATTTCTGTATCAGTACAGAGATTAAGAAGCGACCTAATAAAAGAGGAAAGCGAATATTAGTCTTTGCCTTCAAATCTATCAACACCAAATATAGAAAGATAATTTGATTTGATTTATATTGTCAAAATTCCAATTTAGAATTGTTAATGTTGAACTTATAAGTTCAATTGAGAGTGATGACGGGGGTAACAAGTTTCCCCTTCCATGCACGTTTCCAAATGGTCGACCAATTAACAGGAGAGGAAATTAATATACATAACTAACTTAAAAGGCATTGTTTAGCCCAGATTTTCTTTGCAATGTCCATATTAGTTAAGAGGACATAAACTGGGAGATTAGGTACTGTTTTATCTCGAAAAACATACTTAATATCTTTCTCAGTCTCTGGGAGTTCTAACTCAGATCCAAACAGATAAGACATCAGTGAAAATAATGTATCATTTGTTTCATAGGTTTTTAAGTATATATTTTCAAGTTTAAAAACCACCTCTTTCCCTGTGGTGATAATATGATTGGTATTGGGTAATGAATAAGTAGGGGAGTGCTCAGTATGATCTTGATGTAGAAGTGGTTTCAAATCTTGTCTCAGAGTTAAGTTTCCTTTTTTGTTTTCTGCCTTTTGACAAATAGAATTATTCTGTGATGTTTGTTCCATTAAATGGGGTGGTATTGTAAGTTGTTTAAAATCATTCCCTATCTGATGGCCCCCTGAGGTCATTACATCTGAATTTAAATGAGTCGTTTTGGAGACATTTGCAGATATTTTCCCATTTAAATTTTCCTTTTTATTATTTTTAGATTGTTTCTTTTTATTTTTGATAAGGTTATTATTTTTAGTCCCTTTTGATCCCTTTTGACTTTCTTTTTTACAGGGGAAGATAGGATAGAGACAGAAGGAAAATATGGTCTCCGTGCTGTCTTATTTAAGTTTATTTTTCCCAAACTATCAAGCTTTTCATTCAGCTCTGTTGTCAAATTAATTATAAAATCAGACAACTCTTCTACATGATGTTTTAGTCCATTATAAGCCTCTAAAAGGACAATATTAGCCATTATTGGATGAGTCAGTGCTTTAATAGTATATTTAGAAATCATGTCAGGACATTGTTTTAAAAATTCTGGATCTATTTTAATAGATTCAACTTCCTTATCTAGTTTAGTAAAGACTCTTTCTGGTGACCCTGCCAATATAAATGAATTCATTGATTGATTCCGATATTTATCTATACTGCTATTTGATTCAGAAGGACTAAACAGATCAAGGTGAGTTGGATGCAGTGAGATTTCTGTCTCTTTTAGAGAATTAGTTATCTGAGGGTGTGTTACTTGATCATGCAGAAAATGCCTGGGAGTCTGACTAGTCTGTAGGGAATCGATCATTGTTTTTTTTTTAATTGCGAGAGAAGAATTCGGTTATTTTCCCCTGTCAAATTGGTTTATTTAAGGGGTGAGTATCTTTAAGGGTTTTCCTCTCCCCTGTGGGGATGAAACCACTATTAAATATAGCTGAGTTTAATTTCTCATTACAAACATCACAATCTATAATATCTACTTTGTTTGGATCCCAACTCAGGGACATGTTATGTTCCTGTTGTTCTAGGGAGTCCAGAATTAATAGCCTCTTACTCGAGCCTCCCAATTCTCTCGGACTAACCCCAAGGTTACCAAAGTTGCCAAGTTCATTATGATAGGGTGAAGTGTCCAATCTAAGATCGTGTGCTACCTCCTCATTATTATGGTAAGGTGAAGTAGAGAGTAAAGCTGTTCCCAAATGTTCTTTTGGGGTGGAAACTATTATAAGTAAATCCTGAGTAAAAACACAGCAGTTTTTCCTTTTAAATTGGTTACCATTTGTAACATTTGTACCACTTATTCCCTTTCTAGCGTTAATATCACTATCAATACTGTGATTAGTTTGATTATGGGATTTAAGCATCCTTTCCCTTCCCTTATTATTATCTTTAACAACCATTTTTCTGCTGCATGTGTACATGCTAAAAAATTCAAGTTGGTTATTATAATATGACTACATGGGTAACAGTACAGAATAAACCTCTAAGATAAAAAAAAAATCACCAGCATCAGGACAGTTTCTAAAGTTCCTATTGGCTCCAGGCTCCAAGTCTACAAGTCTCCAAATCACCGTACTTTTTTAGGACATCACCAGTTAATTTATTCGGAACGAAAAGACTGTTATCATAGCAGGTGTTCCAGCTTGAAACAATCAGCTCTTAGGATTTTACCAAGTTCTACAATCCACCTCAGAATGGTTCCCTCTTATAATGCTCTGAACAATTCAGCTGAAAAGTTTCTCGATGTGTGTTTTCCTTTTACAGGGAAACACACTAGAAATAATTTGGTTGAGGAAGCCAGTGTTTGATGTATGTTGAAAGGTTTTAACTGAAGGCTCTTTAGTGTTCTGGAATAACCTTGACTTTTCCTTAGTTCTATAGGCTGAGTCAATCTCCGTAATGAATCCCCTAGGGAGGGGAAAGATAAAAAAGTTGTAAAGCAAGTCACAAAAGGCCCAAATATACACAATTATACACAGTAAGCAGTTACTAATATCTACTGAAAAAGAAGTATTTCAAAAATTAAGGGAACAGTAGTTCTGAAAACTTTACAACTGTAGGACAGTATATGATTTACAAACACCAAACAAATGAATACGGGGTAATAGAAAAGAGAAAAAAAAAATTTGAGATGGAGACAGATAAAGTAAAAGAATAAATGTAACATACTTATAGATGCTTTTATGTCAAAGCACAATTTAAATGCAGGATACTATGCATATGCAGGATTAAAAAAAAAAACATGTTGAGCCAAGTTTCAAAAATAGAGTCAAATAAAATACAATGCTCATATAAAACTCATTCTAGGCCTGATGAGACCTGACAATGCCTATCCGCAGACTATCCACAGAGTGAGAGGCTTAAAAGAAAACTTTGTAAACGGCACACTGCAGTTATTAAAACCCAGATCTTTAAGTGGATGGAGCTTTCTTTATTAGGCATCGTTTGTCTGCTTTAAATCCTTTAAATTATTTAAAAATGTGCAGACTGAGATGATCAAAACAGTGCATGCTCCACGGAGGTGAAATGGCAAACACACAAACCGAGAGGCTCCAAAACCAAATGCAGGTGTGGCGTACCTGACGTACCATAACAACGTGTGCTGGTATGCCTTTGTACTCTATGATCACGTGACTTAAGTTAGCATATGGCGCAAAGAGTTTTAGTTTAAAAAACAGATTTAACATTAAATATAAAATGTTCTACTTAAGTTACAATTAAGTAAAATGATTCTAAAGTTATCTCATGATATTAATCACTCAGACCCATTACATCTCAAGGAAAATAAACAAAGAGAAAAAGGGAAGTATATTAACAGGAAAGACAATAAAAAAAGAAAAGCGTTAAAAATAAAAAAGTTGAAAAGAACATCCCTCCGGTGTTGAATATTCTACTGAATGTTCTGGGGTAGTGCAAGCTGGATAACTGAACCCCCCATAAATCTTTCCAGGGAACACTTTGTGGTAGATGCACTGTCTCTCTTTCCCTATAGCCGCTCCGAAGGCCTTCTACTTTCCGCTCACACTCCGGCTCCATTTGGAAAGCTCCCAACATTCCAGACCACCCATGGGCCTTCCTCCTGTGAACAAAAAGAGAACAGGGCAGGGAAACAATGCACGACTGGAGCCAACAATACGCTTGTCTGGTAAGGAGACAAACTAGGAAGGTAACGGTGGCATACCTTACGTAATTTATATCAAGCAATGTCTCCCTGCTTCTTTTTTTCCTCAAAGTAGAGAGCATGTAGTTGTGCATCCATCTAACTCAGTTTCCAGCTCCCCACCTGATCCTGCTTACACCAGTCGTGTCTCCTAGGATGCACCACCTCAACAATGTTTATTCTGTGTTCTTCACAACACTATTCATTGCACAGCTTGGTGCAAATCAATTAATGTAATACCAGCATTCTAAACCTTTGCCTCAAAATGGAACATTGAATGTTGTGTGCATTCCACTTTGTTATACCACTGATATGGCATCCTCAAAAAGTGTTAACAACAGAGTGATGCCATAACAATGGCATAACATAGAGAATAATGGATGGATGCCCATCGGTAACAAGCCTGTTAGAACACTGAGCAGCTCCTAAGATGACCGCTTTAACCTTGAGAGCGTAGCTCGAGAGGTTTGGTCACCTTGGGAACCACAAGATGATCTAACATGGCATATTACCGACAGGGCATCCACCCATTTTTTTTTTATAGTGTAGGATGCCAACTGCTAAGTACAAAAGTAAAATGACCAGATTAGGAGCGTATTTGGGTTCCCTACTTTCTTTGTGCCCCCGCTGTGCCGCTCTCCATCACTCCAGTTTTCACCAATGTGGCTCCTTCCTGGTTGCGTACAGCACATGCGCTAGCACCTTCATGTTGCTATGCTGTAATAGCTACGTAGCTAGTGCAGCATAACAGCTATGATGATGTAGCTACTAAAGCATAACAACAGTTTGAAACAGATGGATTTTAATGAATAACAACATTCCATCATACACTATATAAGGAATAAAGTATGAGCGAGCATACACAGTGAGCCTGTGTTCCCATCGAGGGGTTGAGATACCAGCATATGGACCTCGAGAACTTTGCTCTCAAGGTCCATATGCTGGTATCTCAACCCCTCGATGGAAACAGGCTCGATGTGTATGCTCGACCATACTTTATTCCTTACATAGTGTATGTTGAAACATTGTTAGGGATGTAAATCAATCCCAAGAATAGGGTTGTTATGCTGCAGTAGTTACGTCATTGTAGCTGTTATGCTGCATTAGCTACGTAGCTACTGCAGCATAACAATATGGAACATGCATGCACGTCACCCTACTAACAAAGTTCAGGAAGTGGCCACAGCGGTGAGGAGATCGTGGTGGAGAGTGGCTCTGAATAAAACAAATCAGCAAAGTAAGACGTAAAATGTCTTTCCTTTAACTGAGGATTGTAGACCATACACTATAAAGAACAATGTATGGTCTGTAATTAATAACAAGAGTATGTATGCATCTCGAGGTTGCCATGGTGACTAACCTTTTGACCGTCACTCTCGAGATTCAAACTGTTGCCATGGCAACCTCTTAATGCATACATATTCTTGTTATTAATTGTAGACCGTACATTATCCTTTATGTCATGCCTGCAAAATAAAAACAATTTCATTTTGTCTTGGTGTGTCTGGTGTGTATTTCTTTATTTACATAGAACGTAGAGACATACTGTTATTGACCATAGCATTGCCCACCTACCAAGTCAGCAGTTCAAGTACAATACAAATGTTGTGGAGTGTGCATCATGCACTACAAACACATGTACAGAAAGAGCCAACAGCACTTCTCCCCCATCAAAGTCAGAAAACTACAGGCTATTTATAAATCTGTGCAAACTATACAACACACACACACAAACACACTTACTCACTGTAACCAGCTACACACACGTACACCACACTGTAACCAGCCACACACACACACAAGCACACACACTCTCACTGCAACCTGCTACCACACATATACGCACACAGCTCTTGCTGTAATCGCTACACACACATGCACATACATATATACACATATATCTATATATATATATATATATATACACACACACACACACACACACACACACACATATATATATATATATACAACACACACACACACACACACACACACACACACTCTCTCACTGTAACCAGCTACACACACACACACACACAAATCATTATAGTGAACCCAACAAGTGTAGGTAATATGTAGAGAGTCTCTTACCTGGGTAAGAGGGAGCCAGAAGTAGGACTTGTGTAGACAACGTTCATCGGACCTGTAAAATAAAATATAGGCCAGTAGTCACAAAGGATGCATAATTCTTAGGAAGTAAATAGAAAGAATAGGACAAGCTAAATGTAATGTAATACTTATACAGGGCTCTCGGAGACATGGGCACCCGTGTCCTTTATGCACATTTTGTGCTTTAGGATGCTCACCTGCCAGCCCCAAGAAACCCCGAGACTCTACGTAATACAGGCCCCAGGAGTCCTGAGTGGGCCATGTACTGCACAAGCGTGACATGCGCTATTTGTTTATTTTGTTTCCCCTTCCCTTCCCTTTGCCACCTGGTGGTTTCGGCACTTTGGATAGTGGCACACACAACCAGGTGAAGTGGGGAAGGGGAGAAATGAGGAGGAACAGCAGTGCCAGCAGCAGTATTCATGGAGGGGAGCACGATTAGTTCCCCCTTCAAGCCACCACCTTGGTATCATCTGGGGGAGAGAGCTGGAGGACTGACAGGCTCTCAGGAGCCATTTTGCCATCGATGGAAAAATGTGGCAGGAGAGAGAAAGGGCAGAGAAAAGAAAAAGTGTTTAAAAACAAATGTGTGGTTGGACAGTCCGCCCAGTCGCCAGAGGAGAAGAAGAAAGCGTGCGGGTCACTGTTTGTGTGGTCAGCAGGTTGCACACATTCAGTGGGGGCATCAGTGTGTTAGATTTAACACAGAAGGGTAATTATTTTATGTACAATTATTTTAGGCAGTTAGGGCATTGCGACTATTTTTGGCTGATGGTTTAGTGAGCTTAGGGTTTACGGTGTCTTTTTTTTGTGCTTTGTTTTGCAGGGCCAAGTAGAGTTGCAGCATTGCAGCCAGGAGAGGAGGACGAGGAGAGTGAAGAAGCTGGATGGAGGAAGCCTCTTGAGCAGCACACAGGATGTCTCAACAAAGCCTTACTGATTATTTTGGTGGAGGAGAATCCTCAACACCAAAGGATAAGGAACAAATAACATCATCATCCTCCTCTGAGTGTGACCGCAGCACAGCTCAGGAGACTTGACGTGAATGTTGAAGCTGAAAATGATCAGTCTGAACAGACTGCATCTGCTAAAAGCAGCAAGAAATTAAGGTTGGTGAGGGATAGCTGTACAACATTATTTCCATGGCTTGTACAGGAGGAAGTAGAGGGGAATATTGTTGGGAAGTGCAGTTGGTGTAAAAAAAGATGGCAAAAACAATCCATTTGCCACAACTGGTACAACCAATCTGCAAATGTCTGCTTTCTACAGACATGAAAGAAACAGAGAACATTTGCTAGTGCACACTGGAATGAAAACAGCAGAAAAACTGTCTCTGCCAGTGACATTTGAGAAGCAGATCTCGGGACCTGAGGCAAAGTATGACAGTAAAGTTGCTCAGCTAATGACAATGTACTACCTTACCAAATAAGGGCAATAACTCAACCAGTTTGAAACACTGATAGCTCTACAGGTGAAAAATGGAATCTTTTGGGCTGGCGCACATGGTGGCTGTTACTTGTGGACTGACTCTAATGATGGTGGGTGTTTGTCATCCACAGAAATGAAATGGCTGTCCAGGCTTGCAAGACAGTAGCACAATCTACTCTGGTTGGAATACAAGATATGACATGCTCGACTCCATAAATGAAGTCCTACAGGAAGAAATCAAAGCTCACTTAGCAGGTTCTCAGTTCCTTGGGGTAACAGTGGATGAAACCACTGCTGTAACCATTCATATAAAGCTGAACATTTATGTGAAGTGCGTACACGATGCACAGGCCAAAATCCATTTCATTGACTGTATTGCAATATCTGATGGGCGGGCATACACAACTGTGGCAGAACTGTTAAGTGTGTGTTCTGCTAATGCAGTTGACCCTATCAAGATCATCACAATAGCAAGTGACTGGAATGCACAATGGGGCGGGTGCAAAGTTAAGACAGCAAGTTAACCCAAGGCTGATTGAGATTCATTGTGTTGCCCACAGACTGGCACTGGCAGCAGGTCAAGCATGTCGGCACAACCATGTATTCAATGACTATCCAGTAACCATCAAAAATGTGTACAGATACTACAGCAACTCTGTAGTATGGTACTATGCCTTGTGTTTCATCCAGGAAATGCTCAATGATGAAAATATCAGATATCTGTCCCTAAACGAACCTACAAGTTTTCAGTGGTTGTCATCGCATACTGCAGTTCAAGCAATTTACAGATCATACCCTGCACTTTTATAAGCCCTAGAGCATGATGCTGCAGCAAAAGGTACGGCAGAAGCAAAGAGCCTTCACACAAAATTGAAATCAGTTTGCTTTATCTTATGCAC
The DNA here is from genome assembly GCA_016271365.2 of Neoceratodus forsteri. Classification (NCBI taxonomy): domain Eukaryota; kingdom Metazoa; phylum Chordata; order Ceratodontiformes; family Ceratodontidae; genus Neoceratodus; species Neoceratodus forsteri. The sequence continues at coordinate 887,381,543 of CM057454.1, read as the reverse complement.
GTCTTTTTTCATGGATGTTTTAGATGTGGTGAATAAACTGTCTTTAGTCATGCAACGGGACAGTGTTGACATTTCGGTGGCCAGCAGCATGATAGAAGACACAGTTACTAAACTGCAACAGTTTAAAGAGCAGAATGGGGTAGAGCTACAGAAGACATTTCAGAAACTCGACCAATGTCTTGGCATGTGGCAGGATCAGAAAGTGAATGACAAGCCAGCACTGCGAATGCAGTTCCAGACAGCATCTCAGGACTATCTGACACAACTGATTCAAAACATTCACACAAGACTTGAGACAACATCAATGCAGCTGCTGCATAACTTAAATGTTCTTCTAAATCCAAAGTGTCTCCCAGATGACTCCAACATAATGGACCATGGACTGCAGGAACTCAAGGATGTTTGCATTTTTTTTCCAAGAAACAACCTTCAAAGAAGAAACACTGCCAACACTTACTGACCAAGACAGGGCTGAGAAAGATTATGGACAAGTCAAACTTGTTCTGAAATCTAAAAAAGGACTGACTTTGCTCAGTAGTGTCTGCCAAGACTTAATTGAGAACTATTCAGATGTATTCCCAGATTTTGTCACAATGGCCAAGATTTTACTTGTGTCTCCTGTTACATCAGTGGTATGTGAAAGAGAGTTTTCTGTACAAAACAAAATAAAAACAAAAGGTAGATATTCTCTAAAGGCTGACACTGTGAACAAACTCATGCAGACTGCCCAAGAAGAAGCTGAACTTGAAGACTATGACCCTCATCCAGCACTTAAGAAATTTAAGGCCATGAGACTGCACAGAAGATAATTATTTTAAAATGTTTTAATAATTGTCTTTGTGTTTTTTTTGTTTCAGACAATCTGAGATGACTGAGTCTGAGCCACAGACAGGACTGGAGGAACTTGGGTATATGAGTAGAATAAGATAAGTATCATTAAGGTTTTGTTCCAACAAGGGTGGTGGTGGGGGGAATACCATTTTCAGCCCCTTAAGGCCTATGCTACTTTTGGTGGGGTCCCATCCAGGGGAACATATCAAGACTTCAATTTCACAGGGGTTGGGGGTGGTGGGTGGATGGCCATTACCCCATACTGCTAAATTTAATATCATGTTTTGTGTTTGGTTGGGGAGGATCACAGTCTAACAAGTTCAGATGATCGGGTTGGGTGGGTGTAAACTATACATATGGCCCCAAATTCAGTCCCTGTGTTTTTTTTAATGGGGGGATAGTCTGAGATTATTGTCAATGTAGCTACCTAACCCATTCTGCTCTTTCCACAGTCTGTCTGCAACAGTGGCTTCTATTGTCATCAACAGTACACACACAAAACAGTTAAGATGTGCAGGAGGGAGAGGTTGGAGATTAGTTATGAGAGAAGTTATGGGCAGTAAGGTGTTTTAGGAGAAGATATTGCCACAGAAAACATGGCATACCATGAAAAAAGAAGTTCAAACAGAAAAAGCAGATTGCAGTGGTGGTGCAGATAATTCATACCAAGGCACCACCTGATTGTTCCGCAAACCAGACAGATTTGGGAGACCTGCTGAGTCAAGGTAATTGTGGATGGGGATGGGGGGGCTCTTTTGTCACCCCACTGTGCTATCCAGTCATGAACACTGGCATTAGTTCTCTTTTAGTTGCCACACACACAATTAAGAAATGTGCAGGAGGGTGTTGAGGATAAGTTATGGACAAAAGGGTCAGTGTCAGGAGAAGTTATGAGCAGGAGGTGTTAGGAGAAGTTATGAGCAGGAGGTGTTAGAAGAAGTTATGAGCAGGAGGTGTTAGGAAATTGCCACAGAAAAATGGCAATCTATGCTATGAAAAAAGAAGTTCATTAGAAAAGCAGACTCTGCAGATTTCATGCCACCAACCAGATTTGATTGTGCCACTGTCTTAAACCGGTCAGATGTGGGAGACCTGCTGAGCCAAGGTAGGTTGTCGGTGGGGTGGGGTGGGTAAGAAATGTGCAGGAGGACAGTCAGAAAAGTTATGGGCAGGAGAGTTGTGTGGAGAAGTTATTGGGCAGGAGGGGTGTTAGGAGAAATTGTCTGCCAGCATAGAAGTATGCCATCATGACTCATACACACATTGCAGACTGAGTTTATTTATTTAGTTTTTGTTGATCGGGTAAGGTGCGCTAGCCATAGCAATGACTATTTTCAGGCACGACCCGGGAGTTTACAGAGACAAAACATTTGATTAACAAAGGCAGAAGCAACACTATACAGTAAAAGCTTAGACAGTTATAATACAGTGTAGGCAGGAAAAAACAATAAGTACAAATTGATTCAACAATAATGTACAACATACTGTAGAACGATAAGAGAGCAAATACAATAAATAAAGTCATTTGGTAGCAGTTCAGGAAGCGAAAATGGTGTGAGATATTATAAGAATCCACCAGCTGTCAAGGCTAAAAAGGGTGGGGGGTAGGGGTGGGAATGTGGGGGTGCTTTTCAGTCACCCAGGTCAAATCCATGTCTCTGGTACAGCCAGGTAGTCTTACAACTGAAGAAGATTTTGTGCAGGAGAGTAGCAGGGAGATGTTTTGTGCAGGAGAGTGCTTGGGAGAAGTTTTGTGCAGGAGAGTGCTTGGGAGAAGTTTTGTGCAGGAGAGTGCTTGGGAGATGTTGTGGGCAGAAGGGTGTTATGAGAAGTTGTGGGCAGGAGGATGTAGGTGAAGAAATAATCACTTATGCCAGGTCAAGACACAAAACAGCAATTATCTGCCATACAGATGGCACCTCCATCACCAGATCGTGGTGCTAACAAGTTTTGGCAGGTTGTGTCGGAGCCAGTTTGGTTTAGCCAGGTTAAAAAAAATGCACTAAGGGGCAGCAACCTCACAATCATGTTAGACTGTGTCATCTTTCTAAGCCTGAGTCATCATTGGTGGGTGGGAGCTGGGAGGGAGGTTTCTGCAATGTTTATTAGAGGGTGTTGGGTGGGCAATGGGAGTCTGAAACGGGGGGCTGTTAAGATTATAAATGCAACTAAAATGTCAATGTGCAGGAGAGAATGAAGAAGTATTTTGGGCAGAAGGTGAGTGACTGGGAGACATAGATGACTGTCAGCAATGACTGTTAGTCATAATGTTTACATCTTCTTATTGTCAGTACCTAATCTAATGGCAAACTTTGTTTGTAGCAGTTTGGCAAATAAATAAATCGGGCTACTGCACTCAACTGCAGCAGAAGAATTCCCAATTCAATGTACCAGAACTGCAAAACTGTAAGTACATTTTTCTAATTGTTAATTTGTGACAGCGAACAAATGAATGAACAACAGTCAACAGTTCCTCCAGGTGATGACATCCCTGGGTTTCATACAGGTTGTTTCCTCAGCTACTCACAAAGGCTGTCACTCTCTTGATTTGGTTCTCCTCCTGGGGATCTAAGCCTCCAACTTGGTGGTGGAACCTGTCAGTTGGTCCGATCACTACACCATTGGGTTCAATTTTTCAGCCCCACTGGGTAGGTCGGCCTCTGTGGGGATGGTCAGTTATCGCCCTTTGCGGGACGTGGTCCCCGAAGACCTGATGGCAGTGATTGACCTCTCGCTGATTGGCGAGACCAACACAGATCCTGAGATGTTGGTTATGGCCTATTATAAAAAGGGTCTGAGAAATGGAGCTGTCTGATTGGCTGCAAACATTCTAACAGCCTTATGTTAATCTTTTATTAACATATATGTAGAGCTTAACCATATGCTGAACAAGATTTAACACTGTTTTAAAACATTTTTTATTATAATAGCAATAAGGCACTCCCAGGGATTATGTTAATGGTCAGTTAATAACCCTCTAAGGGCATGTGGCACTCAGCTACACCTCATGACACAGTACACCACTAGAAGGTGATTAACAGACCATTAACATAACCCTTGGTCATGCCTTATTTCTTAATAATAGGACCATTTCCTCAGTCCTTGATTTGATTGCTCCTGTTCGAGTTCGCCCCCTTCCACTTTGCCCCAGAGCCCCATGGTTTGATGGGTCTCTGAGGGAGTTACGGAGGCAGGGATGTAGGTTAGAGCATCACTGGCAGAGAACTGCCTTAGATGCTGACCACCCTATTTTGTTAGAGCATTATAAACTCTATCAAACAGAAATTTCCTGTAAGAAGGCAGAATTCCTGTCCAGGGAAATTGCTGTTGCACGGAATTGACCAGCTCAACTCTTCCGAACTGCTGACAGGTGTCCAACCCAGCCTGTCAGCAGTTCTGTCGAGTGTTTTCACAAAATGAGTGTGATGAGATTGCTCGTTTCTTTGTGAATAAGATGGCCAACATCAGGCAGGAGTACTGCCAGCTTCACCCTATGGGGGATGTTGTTGGTTGGTGCTTGGTCACAGAGCCCGGAGTCTCCTGGAGTACCTTTGCTCTGCCAGAGTTCGTGGACATTATAAGGATTATCATAGGGATGCTTCTCACTTGCTGTAGTTTAGACCTGGGCCCTACTTCCCTGATTTTAGGTTGTAGTGACATCATTGGTCTGGTCTTAGCTTGGATTGTCCGGTGCTCTTTGGACTTGGGTGAGTTTCCTAGCTCCCTGAAGGTGGGGGTGGTGATACCCCTGCTGAAGAAAGTTTCTTTAGACCCAGATAACCTAGTGAACTACAAGCCTATCTCTAACCTTCCTTCTGTGGGAAAGGTTATTGATAAAGTTGTGGTGGCTCAACTGGAAAACCATCTAACCATCCATAATTTATACGCACCTCTCCAATTGGGTTTTCGTAAGAGGCATAGTACTGAGACTGCTCTGGTTCGGTTGCTCAATGATCTCCTGATGGTGAGAGACTGGAGAAACCGTTCCATCTTAGTACTCCTAGATTTGTCATCAGCTTTCCACACTGTGGATCATGGGGTTTTGCTTGAGCGTTTGAGGTTCATCTGTGGGCTGTCGGGGACAGTTCTCAGATGGTTTACATCTTTCCTCACCAGTAGAACTAAGAGAGTTGTCTTGGGAACATTTTCTTCTGAGGCTTTCTCTCTGCCTTGCGGGGTACCCCAGGGCTCGGTGTTGTTGCCCATGTTATTCACAGTGTATATGCTGCCCATTGGAGACATTGTAAGATGGCATGGGCTGAGGTTTCACTGCTATGCTCATGATACCCAGCTCTACCTGTCTTTTGGCCCTGACCAGGTTGGTGCTATCTCAGTATTGAACAGCTGCCTCGTAGAAATCCAAGATTGGATGAGTTTCAGCGGTTTAAAGTTGAACCCAGGAAAGACTGAGGTTTTAGTAGTGGACCCGGGTCATAGGACAGAGGGGTTGAGGACTGGGCTCTCCTCTGGTTTAGTCCGGGGGGGGCTCAGATTCTTACCTCTGAGCGGGTGCGTGACCTGGGAGTGGTGCTTGACGATGGTCTGACCCTTCAACATCAGGTGTCGGCAGTCGTCAAGCTGGCCTTTTACCATCTTAGGAACATTGCTAGGATCAAACACCTTGTTCCATCCAGCGAACTGCCTGTCTTGGTCCACGTATTTGTGACATCACGCCTTGACTACTGCAACTCCCTCTACCTAGGGCTTTCGGGGGTTGATATCCACTGCTTGCAGCCAGTGCAGAATGCTGCAGCACGTTTGTTGACTGGGGTATCCAGGAAAACTCATATTACCCCAGTGCTGCACAATCTGCACTGGCTGCCTATTCAGTGGAAGATCACCTTTAAGATAGGTTTATTAACTTACAAAGCCCTACACAGACAGGGTCCTGATTACCTGAAAGAGCTCCTGGTTCCCTACACCCCTTTGCAACAGCTTCGCTCGGCTGACGAGGGGTTGCTGGAGATTCCGAGGGTTAGTTTAAAGTCATCTGGTGCTCGTGCCTTTGAGTTTGTTGCCCCTACCCTCTGGAATTCTCTGGCCCGTCAGCTATGTGAGTGCAGGACAGCGGGGTGCTTTAAGCAGGCACTGAAGACCTTTTTGTGGGGCAAAGCTTACCCCGATCTTTTATGATTTTATCTGTATTTATTGTATTTTCTGCAGTTGTTGATTTTATCTGATTGTGCAGTGCCTTGATTTGAGAAAGGTGCTATATTAAATAAAATCTATTATTATTTTTATTACAGGTGAATCCTTTATTTTTATGTGATCATTTACTGCTGTGGTTTTTAGCCATCTGGTACCTTTGTAAAAGGAATACAAAACAACACTGCTGAAAAAAAAACAACTTTTGGGCATTATTAGCAAAATGACAACTCAGGAATATAAAAAATACATGAGCATATTAATAAAAAACACTGAAATGCACTTTCCAGACTTGTTCCATTCATTTCAATGGGGACCCCCATAAATGTCACGAGGACTCCCAGATTTTCAGTCTGGACCCCCATATTTTTTTTCCAAGAAATTCCGGGACTCAACAAAAAATCCTACAGAGAGCCCTGTTATCTGATGGGCAAAGCATCAGCATCCTGTCAGACTTGTTAAAGTAAAGAGACAAAAAGGTTAATGTGGAGAAAATATAGTAGCGAGGGCTGAGAAAGAGAGAGGAAAAATACTGTACTGTAAGAAAGGGGTATATGGCAGCATAGAAGTAAAAAAAAAAAGGCGCTTTAGATAAAGAGTTACAGACAGAACAAAGCAGAAAGACAGAAAGAGAAAGGAAATAAAGTAATACACAGATAACAGCTGGCCCGCCAGCAGAGAAGTAGCACTACTGCTCATGATGCGGACAACCCTGCTTCAGGAATGAGCCAGAACTGTCAGAGGACCAGCCCGGGAGAGGAAAACAGGACACCTTCCTCATCCGGAGATTGCTCTGCTGCCACCTGGGTACTCACAGGTGGCAGTGCAGGGGATCAGCATGTGAGAGGCAGGGCCGTTGGAGCACGCCCACTGGTTGGCTGCACCAGACATAGTCGATAAACAAAGAAAGTATATACAGGGTTGGTGGTGCTCTACAACAGCCGATGATAAACTGATACACAAAAATAGTTGAACACCACCTCTAAGGGGTGGGACACCACACAATAGAAATAAATGCTCCACTGTCCTTTATTAGTGACAATCTTGGATAAAGAAAGCCAAAACAGAATAAAAAGTAGTCAAGATGAGTAAGAGTCTGCCTGACGCATTTCGGACTGAGGCGGCCAAAATATTTTATATCGTGAAAAACATTGGAATGCATGCCATACACCTCAGTTTAAATGCCAAGGAGTACAAGTTGATGCACTTAGGGAAATGGAACCCAAATACCCAAATATGGAATATTGGATTGGTGGGGGGGAGAGTTGGCCACTACTACTGAGGAAAGGGATTTGGGAGCCATCATCAGTGACTCCCTCAAGCAAACCAGCAAGCGCAATAAGGTCTACAGTAAGGCACTGAAGAAGCTGGGGTTCATTGGGAAATATTTTTATAGCAGAGAGGGGAAGTGATACTGCCAATATACAGCTAGACACTACACGTGCTACATTTTATAATGCTTAGAACCAATTGGTTTAACTTGAAACATGCTAACAACGATAGAATTCATCACACTGTTTGCCATGCCTGAATAATAAATTCTTTCATTTAAGCCAGCCCGGTGGCACTGAGGGTTGAGGTGCTGGATGCCACACTTCGTGCCATGCCAGCAACCTGGGTTCGGGAATGAGCCTGGGTCATCGGGGGTCAGCAGGGGAGGAGAAGGATGGAGCATCCGTAGGACTGCTCTCCTTCTCCGGGGAGGGGGGAGGATTGTCATCAATGCTCTGGCGGCCTCTGGCAGTGGCTGGGGGTGGCTACAGAGCATTGGCACACATAGAGGGAATGTGCTGGGGCAGATGCTTGGCTCACAGTGCGTGTGGACACCTTAGGCGTCATTGCACTCCTCTAGCCATAAGGGGAGAAAAAGTGGAAAAATAGGGGCACTAGTCGCAGCGGCATGATGGCCATCTCCAGAGCGGACTTGTTCGGCACCAAGGGTGCACAGCAGTACTGGATCCTGACCGGGTGGGTTGAGCTCCGAGGGAGTGCTCCCCACCACCTCGCCACGGGGGTAGTTGCGGGACCCGAATTGGAGCCAGAGGAAGTCCCAGGAGATGGCGGCCTGAGTATCCAGGAGGATGCCAGACGTGCAGAGGTAAGGCAGACTGGTGGCCCCAGGGGGGGAAAAGTATAGAGGAAAAAAAATGTTTTCATTTTGTTTTGGTGTGTCTGGTATATTTCTTTATTAAGTACCAATGTAGCTCTTTTAGCACCTCATACATTATCAGCATGGCCTACTGTGGAGGCAGGGAGGATATATAGGGGACCCACTGCCTTTCAAATTTTTGACCTGTCCCTTTTACACACAAGCAAGTCGTTCCTTGGGTAAGACTTTCAAAACCAGGTTGTGCTACATTTCAAAAGTTGGCTGCTGCTGAGAGATCCAGGTATTTTATATGCAGTTCCTCGTAAGGAGATGTACAATATGCACTACTCTTGTATAAGGGTCCTAGTCATCTCCCTTCATGTATGGTGTGACGCTTGGTCAGCTGGTTATGATTGCTGTATGATTTGTAATATAAAAATATAGTAGGTGATTGTCTCACATAAAGCAGCCTGTGCGTATGGGTGCCCCAGTTTCAGTGAAGTTGTAGTGACAAGTGACCGGAAACCAGGAGGTAATTAAAAGACCAGAGGGACTTAATTAAGGGTCTCCTGTTTTTCTGTCTTAATTAGAACTGACCCAGCTGCCAGGATATAGGGCTTGTAAAGTTTTATGATTCCTATAGGAAGAACATTTTATACCACTATGGTGCTAAAAGCTGTAAAAACCCTTTGATATGCCTTGGGAATAGGAACTGCTCAAGATCAAAGAGAAAATTTTTAATTAAGGAGTCATATTTTGGAAATGGATTTGTTTGCTGATGTCACCTTATTTCATATACCTCCTGACAGGACATCATGTTTGTATTTTTGTATTTTTTTATATATTCTAAAAGGAGGAGCTAGATTACTCACCAAGTGGGTGGGGAGATGGATTTGAAATGTATGCTTGTAACTGGGAAAAAAGGACATATCTTGTTGGGCTCTTAAGAAACACAGTTCTCTAACTTTCAAGGCACTTATAGAGGTAATACATTAGATAGAAAAAGTCTAAATGTATTGTGGTAGGAGTTTTTGTTTTGTACTTTGCCCTTGTTCTTTTATGTGATTGTATTCTCTTTGATATATTGTTCTATGTTTACATTTTTCATATTTTTATCATCTTGTAGTAAAATATATTTTTCCAAAAGACAGCCTGGGCTGTCTGCCAGTTATTTTTGCATATGATGTATAGAGGGTTAAGACTGACAAAAACTGTTCAAAAGCTTGATAGTGTTATTAAACTGGGAAAAGGTAAGAATATACCGAAGGTCTTTTATAGAGTTTTAAGGGTTCATTTTGGAAGCCTGGCTTGGTGCCCCGACGAAAGATTGTACCGCAATCCCCAAAGAGGGTACATATCTGAGCCTGTACATTGGGTATGCTAGCATAAGATTCACAGTTTGAATACCCCCAGAACTTGAGACTAAAAGTGATTCAGACCCAAAAGCAGACAGGAGGGTTACCCTGTCTGTTACCTGTTCACATTATTGTGCTTGGAGGTTGGCACTGTGGGAGCAGAGGGCATGACATGCTGAGTGCGTCTGTGACAGATTTGATTGACAGCGGTAGGATAAAATTGGTAACACGAGCTTTAACTGTTCAGTGTGTCAGCTTAATACTGTACAGCTCACTTGCAAAATAAGGCTGTGATTTATTTTTTTAAAAAAGGAAACAGAACTATATCATTTTGCAGTCAAGTTCTTACGTGTTTTATTTTTTTTCTAAAGTGCAAGTTAAAGTAGCCATGGTTAGGGAAGAATATGGCTACCAACTACAACGGGTACACTGCAGACTACTTGAGGCAGTTGTGCCAGGACAGAGGAGTCCTGCAGGAGGTGAGAGCCACCAAGCAGAACCTCATAGATGCCCAGAGCAGAGTCACAGACTGTGACTGTAAAGGACCAAACCTTGGGCATGGAGGGGCCAGCGGCCAGTGCAGTGTCCAGATCCAATGAGGAGGGTAGCAGGGCCAGTGCAAGTGAAGGGCCACAGCAGCAGGGGAAGGTCACCAGCATTCTGGAGCCAGAAGCAATCAGACTGCAGATTGAGTTATGCAGAATGGAGCTGGAGTTCCAGAGAGATGCTGAGCGAGAGAAACGAGCTGCAGAGGAGAAAAGGGAACGAGAACAGCGAGAAGCTGACTGTCAAATGCGTGAGTGCCAGCGAGCCACAGAGGGGAAGAGGGAGTGAGAAGCTGAACGTGAATAGCAAGAAGCGGACCGTGAGGAGCGCGAGTACCAGAGGCGACATGAACTGGAGAAGCTACGACTCCAACCAACAGCACCAGAGCAGGTAAGTGGCTTGGGTTTAACTGGAACTACAGGACTGGGTTATAATTAAATTTCAAATTGATAACTGAATTTAAAGAAGGGGAGGATATGGATGCCTTTTTAAATTCCTTTGAAAAAGTTTGTATTCAGGCAAATATTCCTAGAGGGTCCTGGAACTTCCAGCTATCCCCGCTACTTACCAGGAAAGCTCGGGATGCATTGGGTCAAATGGACAATGAGGACAGTAATGATTAGAACAAACTTAAAGCTGCACTTTTAAAAAAATTTGATTTAACCTCAGAAGCCTACAGAGCTAAATTCCGTAAGCTCAGGAGAAGCTCGGACATGTCCTACGAGGAGCTAGCCATGAAACAACATCAGTGTTTAAAACATTGGTGGGAAGGAATTGAAGCAAACTCTGTAGATAAAATTGAAAATGCTATATTGTTAGAACAGTTTTTTGGGGCATGCCCAGCAGAGCTGAAAACCTGGCTGGAGGACCAAGATCCCAAAACAGTTCCAGAGGCTGCTGAACTCTCGGATTGCTATGCCAAGAGCAAACCTGTGCTGAGAGTGAATGGGGAGGGCGTGACAGTGAAGAAAGGGAAAAGCGCGCCTTCAGGGCAGCTAAAACCCTCACTGCCTCCACCAAAACCAGTTAGCCCCACATTTCAAAGAAAAGAGTTCTCTGAGAAAAGAAATGAATGTTGGGTTTGTAAAGAAACTGGGCTTATTGCCAGACAGTGTCCCAAAAGGATGAGCAATACACAACATGGGGCTAGGAAAGAAGTGGATTGTTTATGTGTCCCTGGAAGCATGCCTGTGAACGTGAGGGAACACATGCACCCAGTCATGGTGAATGGTTTACTGACACAAGGGTTAAGGGACACAGGGCATCCCTGATGTTGGTAAAAGGGGATCAGGTAGAGCCTGGTCAGCTTATACCCAATAAATTTGTAACGGTACAAGACTTTGTCATGGAATGTGGGCATTGAGACACAGACACCATGTTTAAAGTGTAAAACACACTGGTAGTGCGGTATTTATTTTGAACGTAGGCGAAAATAAGAACAGAAAATAAAACGGAAATAACAAAACATAACCAACTGCAGAGTGAATATCAACAGCAGCACTTCCACAATCATCTGGCAGAGGTCTTCCTTTCACAGCAACACAGGTTGAACTGACCTTGCCTAGCTTCCAGGGGTGGCTTTTATAGGGATCTCTGGTCACCTGATCCACCTGCTCCACCCCTAATCTAATACAAATTGTTATAAAAAATATACTAATACATAATCTGATGAATCTGGTGGACATGGAAAACATCACAATGATTATATATTTACAAAAAATGAACGTAAAATATGTTAATACATTAAAGAAAACAGTTCTAACACTTAATAAGCAAACCTGAGGATTCATTACTCCAACTACTTTCAAGAGATTGACAGGTGGCTTCCTATAACACAGTCTCTGGGTGGGTCTGCTGACTCCTATAGAAGCAAAAAGAACACAGAGGTAAAAGGTAGGCTACAAACACCCTTATCTTCTCTTGGTTACCTGCTCTTTGGTTTCTTTGTTTTTATTCAATGAAACTTACATTAAACATTATAATTCAAAGGCAAAACATTATCTAGCACTTTCTTTTAGTATGGCACTGCTTTTGTTCCTGTTTCTAATCAACACAATAATAGTAAGAATAAACAGAAAAATAACAGCAAGGAAGTATTGTAATGCTAAAGGGTGCAACAGACAGGGCTTCTGAAAAGGCTGCACACTGTTTACATTACTATTTCTGTCTCTCTGTCCTCCCGAAGAAGGAACCAGTGTTTTATTTCATTTTACATACAGAGGGAGGAGAACGAGAAATGTAAAACACTAACTGCATGCCTGCAGTTTCAACTTCTGGCATTTGCTATTTTGCAGGTTGCAACATGTGGCAAGAAAGCTCCCCTCCTGCAACTCGCAGAGCACATTTTGCACATCTTTCCTCTTGCACAGTTGCGAGGTGCATCCTGCGTGTTCCACAGCAGAAACTTTACATTGAGAACCAGGATATATCTCTAGGAGCTGCTGAGCTGCTTCTGGGGGGGGGGGGGCTTGCAGCACCAGATCGCTCAGCACAAACAAATTACAAGCTCCAAAGCACTAATATGGTGCAACATAGAAACATATAAACATAGATTTTGACGGCAGATAAGGACCGCTTGGCCTACCCAGTCTGCCCATTTCCCTACCTAACGGATAAGCTGCAGATCCTAGTTAACCAGCAGCCTACTTCTTCCTACCCCTACCCCCTAGAATTGCCTTATGACTGTCCCATGCATGCTTGAATTCCACCACTGTTTTTGACTCCACAACTTCCTCCGGAAGGCCATTCCATGAATCCACAACCCTCTCTGTGAAAAATACTTCCTAAATTACCTCTGAGCCACCCCTTCTATCTTCAAATTGTGCCCCTTGTTCTTGCACACCTCTTTTTTGAAAGATGCTACCTCTTGGACTTTGTTGATTCCTTGAGATACTTGAAAGTTTCTATCATGTCCCCCTCTCCCTCCTTTCCTCGAGGCTATACATATTCAGCTCCTTAAGTCTCTTCATATGTCTTCCGGTGCAGACCCTGCACCATTTTAGTTGCCCTCCTCTGGACAGCCTCCATCCTGTCTATGTCTTTGCGGAGACTGTGTCTCCAGAACTGCACACAGTACTCCAGATGGGGTCTCACCAACTGTCTGTACAGAGGGATAATAACTTACATAGAAACATAGACTTTGACGGCAGATAAGGACCGCTAGGCCCATCTAGTCTGCCCATTTCCCTACCTACAGGATAGGCCGCAGATCCTAGTTAACCAACAGCCTATTTCTTCCTACCCCCCACAAGAATTGCCTTATGTCTGTCCCATGCATTCTTGAATTCTCCCACAGTTTTAGACCCCACAACCTCCTCAGGAAGGCTGTTCCATGCATCCACTACCCTCTCTGTGAAATAATACTTCCTCACATTGCCCTGAACCGCCTCCTTCTATCTTTAAATTGTGTCCCTTGTTCTTGCAAGTCTCTTTTTCTGAAAGATGCTACCCTCTTGGACTTTGTTGATTCCACTGAGGTACTGAAAGTTTCTATTATGTCCCCTCTCCTTCTTTCCTCGAGGGTATACATATTAAGCTCCTTTAGTCTCTCCTCATACGGCTTCTCTTGCAGACCCTGCACCATTTTAGTTGCCCTCCTCTGGACTGCCTCTATCCTGTCTATGTCCTTGCGGAGATGGGGTCTCCAGAACTGGACACAGTACTCCAGATGAGGTCTCACCAACTGTCTATACAGGGATAACAACTTCCTGTTTTCTGCTGATGATGCCTCTCCCTATACATCCCAGTATACCCCCAGCCCTCCCTACTGCCTTCTCACATTGCTTGCTAACCTTAAGGTCATCTGATATGATTACCCCCAGGTCCTTTCCTTTTTTGTTGTTGTTACTACCTCCCCACCCATTGTGTATTCTTCCCCTGGGTTCTTGTTTCCCAGGTGCATTATTTTGCACTTCTTTGCATTGAATCCTAGCTGCCATACCTCTGACCATTCCTCCAACCTTGCCAAGTCCCTTTTCATCCTTTCCACGCCTCCTTGTGTATCAACCCTGTTGCAGATCTTTGTGTCATCTGCAAAAAGGCATACTTTTCCTTCCAGTCCCTCTGCAATGTCACTGATGAAGACATTAAAAAGGACTGGACCCAATACTGAACCCTGCGGTACCCCACTAGTAACCCACTTTCTTCAGAGTGGACTCCATTTACAATTACCTTCTGTGTCCTGTTGTCCAGCCAATGTTTTACCCAGCCTACCACCCTGGGTCCCACTCCCAGGCTGGTTAATTTGACTATTAATCTTTTGTGTGGGACTGTGTCAAATGCCTTGCTAAAGTCTAGGTAGGCCATGCCCACAGCCCCTCCCTGGTCTACTACTTTGGTCACCCAGTCAAAGAAATCTATTAGATTCGTCTGACATGACCTTCCCACTGTGAACCCATGCTGCCTTGGGTCCTGTGCTCTACTGGCCTCTAGGTACTCAACTATTCTTTCCTTCTGAAGTGACTCCATCACTTTCCCTACCACAGAGGTCAGACTGACAGGTCTGTAGTTTCCTGCCTCTGTCTTGGTCCCACTTTGTGAAGGGAATCCATCTGCCTTCCTCCAGTCCTCGGGTACCACCATCCTCCCATGATTTATTAAAAAGAGTAGCCAGTGGTTTCACTAGTTCCTCCTTAATTCTTTTAGAATTCTGGGGTGAATTCCATCAGGACCCATTGCTTTGTCCACCTTCAGTTTTAGGAGTTCTTGCAGAACCCTTTCTTCTGTGAAAGGACTGGGATCGACCCCTATCAAGAGTGCTTCTGTTAATTGGATTAGGCACTTCCCTCCTCTTTTGGAATACTGGGCAGAAATATTCATTCAGTATTCCTGCTTTTTCACTGTCCCCCTCTGCCCACCCACCGTTCATTCTATTCAGCCTCACTATCCCTCCCTTTGTCTTTCTACGCTAGCTGATGTACCTATAAAAGGTTTTAGCCCCCTTCTTAACTGAGTTGGCTATCTTTTCCTCAGTTTGGGCCTTTGCTATTCTGACTTCCCTCCCTGCTTCCTTCTGCCTTAACTGGTACAGCTCTCTGTCTTGCTCCTTCTGTGTTTCCTTATACTTCTGGAATGCTATCCTTTTCTTCCTGACTTTCATAGCCACCTCTTTTGAGAACCATAGTGGCTTTTTCTTTTGTTTTGATTTGTTTATTTGCTTCACACAAAGGCTTGTTGCCTCTGTGTTGGCAGTTTTGATAATTCCCCATTGTTGCTCCACACCTCCTTCTAGCCTGTTTGCTAGTGCTTTTCTGAGGCACTCTCCCATCTTGCCTGTTGCCTGTTTTCTACTGGTGATGCCTATCCCTATGCATCCCAGTATCCCCCCAGCCCTCCTTACTGCCCTCTCACATTGCTTGCCCACCTTTAGGTCATCTGATATGACTACCCCAGGTCCCTTTCCATTTTTGTTGTTGTTAGTATCTCACCCCCCATTGTGTACTCTTCCCCTTGGTTTTTGCTTCCCAGGTGCATTACCTTGCACTTCTTAGCATTGAATCTAAGCTGCCATACATTTGACCATTCCTCTAACCTTGCCAAGTCCCTTCTCATCCTTTCCACCCCACCTTGTTGCAACTCTGTTGCAGATCTTTGTGTCATCTGCAAAGAGACATACTTTCCTTCCAGTCCCTCTGCAATGTACTATAAAGACATTGAAGAGGACCGGTCCTAATACTGAACCCTGCGGTACTCCACTAGTAACCCCTCTTTCTTCAGAGGACTCCATTTACTATTACTCTCTGTGTCCTATTCTCCAGCCAATTCTTTACCCAGGCTGTCATCTTGGGACCCACTCTCAGGCTGGCTAACTTGTATATTAATCTTTTGTGGGGACTGTGTCAAATGCCTTGCTAAAGTCTAGGTAGGCCATGTCCACAGCCCTCCCTGATCTACTACTTTGGTCACCCAGTCAAAGAAATCTATCAGATTTGTCTGGCATGACCTTCCTGCTGTGAATCCATGCTGCCTTGGGTCCTGAGCCCTCTGGCCTCTAGATACTCGACAATTTCTTTCCTTCAAGTGATTCCATCATTTTCCCTACCACTGAGGTTAAACTAATAGGTCTGTAGTTTTCTCTTCTGCCTTGCTCCCACTTTTGTGAAGGGAATCACATCTGCCCTTCTCCAGTCCTCGGGTACCACCCCATCCTCCCATGATTTGTTAAAGAGGGTAGTCAGGTGTCACTAGTTCTACCCTAGTTCTTTAGAATTCTGGATGAATCCATCAGGCCCCATTGCTTTGTCCACCTTCAGTTTTAAGAGTTCTTTCAGAACCCTTTCTTCTGTAAATGGGCTGGTATCAACTTCTGTATCCAGAGTGTTTCCACTGTTTGTTTTAGGTACCTCCCCACTTCCTTTGTAAATACTGAGCAAAATATTTGTTTAGTATCTCTGCCTTTTCACAGTCACCTCTGCCCACCCTCCCTCCTCTTTATTAAGCCTCACTAACCTCCCTTGGTCTTCCTTCGCTCCCTGATGTACCTATAAAAGGTTTTATCCCCCTTCTTAACTGAGTTGGCTAGCTTTTCCTCGGTTTGGGCCTTTGCTGTTCTGACTGCCTTCCCAGCTTCCTTTTGTTTTAACTGATACAGTTCTCTGTCCTGCTCCTTCTGTGATTCCTTGTACTTCCTGAATGCTTTCTTTTTCTCTTGAACCTTCACTGCCACTTCCTTTGAGAACCATAGTGGTTTCTTACATCGTTTCATGTTGTTAATTTGCTTCACACAAAGGCTTGTTACCTCTGTGATGGCAGTTTTTATTATTCCCCATTGTTCTTCCACCCCTCCTTCCTGCCCATTTGCTAGTGCATTCCTTAGGCACTCATCCATTTTGGCAAAATCAGCCCTCCTAAAGTCCAGTACTTTTGCCTTTGTATGGCTTGACTCTATTGCTGTGTTTATTGTGAACCATACTGTTCGATGGTCGCTAGTTCCCACATGGCTACCCACTTCTACATCTGTAATCCTCTCTTCATCTCCATTTGAGAGAACCAGGTCTAAGATTGCTCCCTCTTGAGTGGACTCCAATACTAGTTGTCTAAGGCATGCCCCTTGTAGGGCATCTAGAATAACCCCACTCTTCACATTACAGGAGCACATCTAATTTTTACCATACAAGGCACAAGAAGTACCTTTTTAGTTTGCATGCATTCTGGGCAGGAAGAAAGGAAAACAAAGAGGGGAAAGTATAGGCAGAAGATACTTCAGTGGGTGGCTGAGCCACTGAAGTAGAAAAGGAGATAAAGGATAAATTTAAAGGAAAGGGTGCTACTGCAGTAGTCTTTAAAAAGAGGGAAAGGAGAATGCCAGGAGTGCCTATCATGGGGGGGGCACCAACACCTTCACAGACTTCACTGGCGAGGAGAAAACATCACCACTCGCAAGTGTTCTTCTAGACTGGGGTGAAACAGGAGGAACTGTGCAACAAGTGGCTGTAGCCGAAACTTTAGCAGGTGATGTCATCCTTGGCAACAATCTCAAACAGGGCATGGTGTGTGCAGTTACCCGTAGCCAAGCAGCAGAGGAAAATTGTAGTTCCCTGGACCCCACAGAAGCCACTGTGGAAACCACTGGGAGGCTGGTTCCCCAGCCTATGTCTCCTGATATGGAGACTAATGAAAAGAGGGTAGAAATTTCCCCAGTAGCAGATAACCACACAGCTATGGAGGGTTACTCTGAAGGAGAAGGGGTGACCCATTGTCAGAGGGTTAGGGATGACACTGCTCTGGAGTGCCCTGACGCTAGTGCTAGGGACCCTAGTTTAGAGACTGAAGGGGACCTGTCCCATGCCTTGGGAATGTGTAAGGAGTTTGCAGCTACTCAGAAAAGTGAACCCAGCCTAGAGAAGCTGAGGGTTTGGGCAGACTCTGATGGAGCACAGAGAGGTGACAGTAATCATAAAGTTTATTGGGAAAATGGACTGATGTATACTCAGGCTGTAAAGACAGAGGGAGGGGTGACAGGCAGGCAGCTTGTCGTGCCCCATGGGTACCGTGAGCAGTTGCTCAAGACTGCACACGATATTCCCTTGTCGGGTCATCTGGCAATCATGCACACTATGCAGAAGTTGAATCAGAATTTCTATTGGCCCAACTTCACCCAGCAGGTGAAGGAGTATTGCAGGTCTTGTCACTGGTGCCAAGAAATAGGGAAGGCAGGTAAGAAAACCCAAGCTGCCCTAATTCCATTACCCATAGTGGAGGAGCCATTCCAGAGGGTGGGAATGGATATTGTGGGGCCTTTAAATACCCCCAGCTCCTCTGGGAAGAGGTTCATCCTGACTGTGGTGGATTATGCCACCCGGTATCCAGAGGCAGTCGCCCTATCCTCACTGAGGACAAAGTGGCAGATGCCTTACTTGGGATTTTCTCCCGTGTTGGATTTCTGCAGGAGTGTTGGGTTTCCACAGGAGGTTATCACTGATTGAGGGGGTTTACTTCATGTCGGACCCCGAGAGCCAAGACAAGTGTCCGCCTCCCCCCCCAAAACTCCAAGTACCAGAGTCCCAGTGTGCATTGAGATGGGGTTGGTACTAGCACAATTGGCGAGGAAGGCCAGTGGGCGGGACTAGTCATGACGTTTTGCTGTGGTGGACGAGGCGAGCACAGCAGACAGGGTATCCCTTCGGAGGCGGGAAAGTAGCAGTATGAAGGCTAGCTAGATGACGACAAGCTGAGGCACCAAGAAAGTGGGTCTAGGAGGAGGGGCTGGCGTGTCGGATTGGGGTTTTATTTTTCATCGATCGGTCGGGCAGCCGGGCACCGCACCGGGCGCAGTCTAGGCCAGAAAGGCAAGGACAGGACTGGAGCAGCAGGAGCGTGGGCCGCGGAGCGCCTCAGGAGTTGGACACATGACGACGTGGGACTGGTCTGAGACAGGACAGAGATGGCCAGATGAGATCTGGAGAAGCCTGGACTGAAGGAGAGCAAGAACAGTACAAGCAGTGAGGTAAGCAACAAACAATAAAGGGAAAAAAAACTGCTTTCATTGCTTTTTGCTTGCTTCTTAAAAACTGGTAAGCCTCTGACAGAGGGAGTTGGGGTGGACCATTTACAAGAGACACTGCTGTGGGGGTGTGTGCATACTTGTGAATGCAGACACTGGGACAGCAGAAGGCATATGGGGGAGGGGGGACTGACTGGCCTGTCCAGACTGGGAGTCATGATGGACATGGGGGACAGAGCAGAGCTGTGGGAGTGGGGGATGACTGGTGTGTTTGGTACCAAGAATACAGGGGCACGGGGGGAGAGGGCAGTACAGTGGTAATGATAGCTTACCTATGAATGTGGACACAATGGGATAGCAGGGGTCTTGGGAGCGGACTGGTGTGTCTGGTTCAGAGGATACAGGGGGGATTGGGGATGGAGAAACAATCAAGAGAAATGGAGGGATGAGAGAGAGTCTGAGGAGTACTGGGTAACCTTGCAGAATGTGGGACCCTGGGGGTACATGGGGTGCAGGAGTGAGTGTAGCATTTAAAGAAGGGTATACCATCGCTGCAGTGACTCCCCGACAGCGAAGACCATCATGGCGACAGGACTGGGCAAAAATCCGCCGCGTCAGCTGTGATGAGCCCCTGCGAGGCCAGGGACTGCCTTTCAGGGTGTTTCACCCCCGTCCAACTCTGACTCGGAGTTGAATCCTAGGAGACTGGGGTGTGGAACCCCACATGGGGGTTCGGGACACAGCCCCGATGGAAACACGGAGGTATCCCCGACACCGCATTGCTGACACTTAGCAATGCGGCTGTCGCTGTCGGGGATGTCTCCGTGTCCGCTGTAACTGCAGCATGGTAAAACTGTCTGCACTAAAGCCTACTCATGCCCACGTGAAACAAACTGAACATTATTTTAACTGATGTGTCCTCTGAAGTCTTGATTTTTAAACAGAGAACCAGAAAATAAAGTTACCCCATCAAACCCCTTTCACAAAGTCAGCACTGAATAAAAATCACGTAAAAACACTGTGGAGATGGTTTTAACTTGTATCACTCAAACTGCAACCCTCACATCACAGCAAGAAAAAGAATTTAAAGAACAAAAGACAAAACAAATTCTGGGATTCTTACTTTTATTTCGCAAGGCACCAACAAAATGATAAATCCATTAAAGCAGCATTACTTGTTAGTTGGCAAAGAATTTCATCCTATAGTTTTTTTGCCAGAAATGTATTTCTGACATCCTTAATGTGTGAAATGATGCATTTTAGGTCCAGGTTCAGGAGCAAAGTGTGGCTCACCCGTCACTCCTCAGTCTTCTTGCCTCCTTCCCATCACAGAGCAGCTGCTAACAATAATGGCTACCTCACAGGGATAAGAGGTAAGCAGCGGGAGATGGCTGATTGTTCTACTATAGACAATGATGGCAGAAAAAGACTAATGGCAATCCATTCTGCCTATGGTTCCCTATCTAATTCCGTGACCTAATGTCCACCCAGGGCCCTAGCCCTCTCTATCCACCCCACTATTCCACTCCTAGTATCTGTTGCCTTGAGTAACCATTATACCCTTCACTTTGTCCCAACCTTGCTTGAAACCAATAATGGTTTTAGCGCCCACCACCTTGGCAGGTAGACTGCTCCATGGTTCCACCACCCTTTCTGTAAAATAATACTTCCTCATGCCCCTCCAGGCATCTCCAAAACTCACACCTGCAAGGCAACCTGCCACTGCACTGTGATAGAAAGGAACCAGAGTTAAAATCTCTATCCGACATAGTGATTGCTAGACCTCAGTAACAGTAAACTGTGACAATTGGAATGTTATTTGAATACTGTACTGAGACTAACAATCACATTCTGGGTGTGAATACTGAATAACACTGGCATTCCGTTTTGTAAACCCACTGCTATGACATAGATGAGATAGGTTTATACAGTTCTGACATCACAACAGTGGGATTACAAGGTTGTAATCTGTTTGATTTCAATGGGTAATAAGGGCTACCCATACATTATAATATTGTTTAATATTTGTACAGTTGAGGAATGGAACTTTCACTATACTGATGATTCCATAATTTGATGAAAACTAGCTATTTAATTTGAATCAGCATCTGTAATGACCCATTTCACATTTATACTCAGACTTTACTTTCCAATTCATACCCATTTTTAAATTACTTGGTCACTAGCTCTACGTCACATTGACAGATGCCACCCTCTCTGGCCCCGCCCACACCGTGGCCCCACCCACATCGTGCCCACCCCACCTTGCTACCCCTATGATTTTGCTGAAATGACGCCCCTGCATCTCTTTGTTACCTAATGGTAAAGGAGTTTTATTTTATAGACTCACACCAAGCTATAAGTAGATAAGGTATCTAAGGTTAGATTATCTTTTCCGGCCTTTGAGTACTATTTTAGTCCAGCTTAACATACCCTTCCAATACTCTACAAGATATTGTGGCCAATTGAGTATCAGAATTTTGGGTGGACTGCCTCATTTGAGGAATGATTGGTAAATGACCCAAGATATATTGGTTCCACCAGGGAGTGGTAATTTTTCCACTCCACTAGGGGCCCTTCTGTTAATCCTGGGGTTTTTAATCTCTAGGTTTGCCTATGAAGCCCCACACTCCTCTCCTACTTCCTCAGGAAATCAGGACAGGATGTCTGAGGGGGAGCTCAGAAAGAGCACCTCCCACTTGGGAGTCATATTGTATATAGTTTTGGTTAAGGTTTTTAGGGTTACTTGTAGTTCTAGTTTTTGTGTTTTAGTCATGGGCTATTTGACCCATGATAGTCAGAGTTTGATTGGGGGTTGGGGAAACTTTCTCTTAGCTCTATACAGATATCTGGAATTAAGACAAACTGCTTTAAGTGCCAAATGCCTTGGCCTACATTTTATTTTTACTGTTTCCAGATTTCTACAGGATATTTTACCAGATAGATCTTTCTTATGAATGGGGGGGGGGGGGACACACTTGTCAAGAATATATGTTAATCAGGTATGCTTTCTTGATTTACATATCTTAAAAAGCAGTCAGTGGACAGCTTTTCTTCAACAGCTGGACCGTGGTCCCTGGAGGAGTGTGGTCTGGACTGATATCTCTTCATTCACCCTGGGGACAAAACAAATTTTAACTAAAATACTAAGCAAGCAATATGACATCAATTAATCCAGTTAAAATTATATCACAAAATATTAATGGTCTCCATGACCCCATCAAAAGAGCCCGCCTTATGCAGTATCTTAACAAACAAGTATCAGATCTTATTTTTCTTCAGGAGACTCACCTCTCAGACACTGAGCGCCTTAAATTAAAATGGGGAAATAAGTACTGGGTTGTGGCATCATTGCACCCGAGAGGTAAAAAAAGAGGGGCAGCTATTCTAATTCCCCAAAACACTCCTCTGGAAATATTACAAACACATGTTGATGCCCAAGGTAGATATATAATAGTCAAGGGTCTTTTATATGGCCAGAAGGTCACCTTAGCCAATGTATACTTCCCCCCTCAGACAAAATTTCCAACATTGTGGGGATTTATATTAATAATGTTGGACCTCTTTCATGGCCAATTAATTTTAGGGAGCGATCTTAATTTGACCCTATCACAATATACTGGCTGTTCTAACCAGCAGCGACACAGGAACTCTACAACCATGAAACAGTTCAAAAATACCATGGATCACCTAGGTTTTGTAGATGTGTGGAGACGTCTATTCCCCTCTGCACCTAGTTACACCTATCATTCCCCCAGATTTAAGTCGTATTCTAGATTAGACTATTTTATGGTATCATGTGAACATTTATCAAAGGTTCAGGATATCTCTATAGGCCCTAAAATCTTATCTGACTACCACCCCCTGATCTTGAAGCTAGACATGGGCAGAGAGAAGAAAAAGACCCTATGGAGACTGAGCCCGTTAACTTTAGTTGACAAAGAATTCCAGGAGGAAATTAAAACCAGAATCCCCCAAATTTTTTTGAGAATGCTTCCCCATACATTTCTGAAGCGATCCAATGGGATGCGGTGAAGGCAACAATTCAGGGGGAAATAATAGCATATACCACAAAAAGGAATAAACAAAGAGAGGCTAAATATCGCATGTTGTCAGAGCAATTACTAAATTACCAAATGCTATACAGAGTGGGCGATACTGACCTGCAAAATTTAATTCGGGACACTAAGGCAGCTTTACAAAAAAGTATAGATAATAAAATACAACAATCCCTAACTTATCTTAGACAAACAGTCCACAAGGGTGGTCCAAGGGGGGTTAGGAAACTAACGCAGAAGCTTCGTTCCAGAAAATGCTCCTCTACTATCCTTAAGCTCAAAAACCCTACTACAGGGAAATCTCTCCACACTGATAGCATAATAGTCTGAAAAAGCCTGTAAAATATGGTTAAGTTATATTCCCCAAATTTGTCTCGACCTCATCTGGTCCCTCTCACTTTCTAAACCAAGCCAACCTTCTAAAATTGTCTCCACTTCAAATTCTCTCACTTGAATCTTCCATCTCCCAGTCGGAAATAACAGAGACAATAAAATCTCTTAACTCTAGGCATTCCCCTGGTCCTGATGGTTATATATCTGAGTGGTACAAAATGTTTATCAAGGAACTAACCCCCAAACTATTCTCCCTATTTAATGAGATATCTTGAGGTGGTATGCCTCCTCCATCATGGGATTATGCAACAATTGCCCCATACCTAAACCACATAAGGATCCTACAGACCCAGGATCTTACCACCCTATCTCTATTTTAAATGTAGATTATAAAATCTTCATGGCTATTTGGGCTTCCAGATTAAAATTTATTATCCCAAAGATTATCCACCCCGATCAATCTGGCTTCATTAAAAATAGGAGTACTGCAGATAATATCCGTAGGACCCTGGTTTTACAGGAATATGTCTGTACTAGAAAAATCCCATCAGTATTTATTAGCCTTGATGCTGAAAAGGCTTTCGACCGTGTCTCGTGGTCGTTTTTGTGGGACACCCTTGGAGCCTTTCTTTTTCCCTCCTCATTCATAACTTGTTTAATTAATCTTTACAGGTCCCCGAAGGCTTATGTCAGAGTCAATGGTACCCTGTCGGCCTCGCTCCAATTGGGCAGAGGAACGAGACTGGGGTGTCCCTTGTCTCCTTACCTCTTTGCTCTTTATCTTGAACCTTTGGCGTCTGTGCTGAGGACTATGACCACAGTGGAAGGTATATCAATAGGTCAACAGAAATATAAACTTAGTATGTTTGTGGATTATATTTTGTTAACCTTATTGTCTCCGACTATATCTATTCCTGCAACGTGGACTATATTGAATCAGTTTGAAGGAATAGCAGGATTCAGGTTAAACGTGGCCAAAACGGAAATCTTGGCCTTTAATTATCGCCTTCCTTCACAATTAAAAAAGGCTTATCCCTTTAAATGGTTGTCCATCAAGATTAAATACTTGGGTCTTCAAGTCCCCTTAGATCCAGAGGTCCTGGACACTATAAATTATAAGCCTCTTGCGTTACTAATTCAGTTGGACCTCGACAGGTGGTCCACTGTTTTTTTTCCCCTTTCACCAACGAATAGAGATCATACGGACTAATATCCTTCCCAGGTTACTATATTTGATCCAGAATATTCCTTTTTTCCCCCCTCAACATATTATTTTAAGTCCTGGAATAGATTAATATCCGGTTTCATTTGAGGCAGGAGCCGCCCAAGAATAAGGTTATCGATCCTTAAACTATCCTTGGCCCAGGGAGGTTTCAACCTCCCAGACTTTCATTTATACACCAAGTCAGCGCTCCTCAGGATACTAATTTTGTGGTTGGCAGAGCCCTATGAGTCTCCTTGGAAAACCCTAGAGTTCCACTTGAATGACCTGTTTGATATTAAGAGGATTTTATTCTCTTCAGATGAGAGATCGGTGTCATCCGGAGCCTTCACCACCATTACGGCCCAACCTTATAAACTTTGGAGATGCATGAGAAAGTCTGGTCCAACCTGTACCATTTATGAATACTGTAAACTAATCTCTGAGGATGAGATTTGTTCCTATTTTTATGGATCAGGTCTTTTCCACTTGGAGAAGACTGGGACTTTCTCATGTTTTCCAATTTCTCTCCCCTCAAAGGATTCCCCCCTTTGAAAAGTTACAATCCCAATACAATCTCCGTAACTCAGACCTATTTCGTTACTTCCAGGTTCGTAACCATATACTACAAAATAGGATTATCCAGGTGAATATGCCTTCCCCGACTCCCGATTTACTAAAATTATTAATAGATGCTACTCAAGGGAACCTGGGAACACATATAATAGGAACTATTTATAAAGGGTTGAGAAATGAACAGCATGAATATACTGCCTCTATCCTACAGGAGTGGAACAGAGACTTATCTCTGGAAATATCCATGGAGACATGGCTGGGGTCGGCCTTGAGGGTGGTGAAGACCTCCTCATCTCCTTTATGGAGGGAATTTGCATGGAAATGCCGCTTCTGCTACTTTTGAGCACCAGCAGTCCTCCTTAAATTCTTTCCAGATAAATATGGGGTTTGTTGGAGAGGTTGCAGTTGTCCTAGGGCTTCCCTGGGTCATATTTTTTGGCTCTGCCCCAATTTGATGCCTTATTGGCTTATCATTCAGATGGAATTTACTACTTTGTTTAGCCAGTCAGTTGAATTAACAGCTGAACAGACTTTACTGGGGATCTTTCCAGACCACACTCCTCCATGGGTTAATACCCTTTTACCAACATGTTTATTAGATGCAAAGAAATCTATAACCCGATGATGGATGTCGACACAGATACCAACAGTTGAGGAATGGAGATCTATAATGTCTGATTTATACCAATTAGAAAGTCTTAATGTAAAGATACAAAATAAAAATCCATCTCACATGTCTAAATGGCAGAAGTGGGTACTCTATCATTCAGCGGTGGACCCTACCTTTTGTCCTTAATTTATCGAATTGGCAGTGGGGGTAACAGATTATTTACTCGCGTAAGGGGATGAGTTGGTTGGGAGGAGAGAGAGTAACTCAGGGTAACAATTAATGTCTAAAGGGAGTTAAACTAGCATTTTATATTTAAGGGCCTGTATGTTATGGTAAATATTGACTTAACTATAAGGTCAAATGATGGACTTTTTTCCACCCCAAAGTAAGAATGCTATCATGGAGATGGACTTTTTCTAGCAATAATTAAACTTAGCCAATGGTAATTGTTCAATTATATTTATATCCCTAGGAAGAATGATTTTACTGACTGCTTTATGCTACTGTCTACTACCTTTTCTATCTCAACACATTGTACAGTGTCTTTATATGTGTATAAAAACTGCTATAATTTAAGAAATACAAAAAAAAAGACCAGAGGGACTTAATTAAGGGTCACCTGTTTTTCTGTCTTAATTAGAACTGACCCAGCTGCCAGGATATAGGGCTCATAAAGTTTTATGATTCCTATAGGAAGAACATTTTATACCACCATGGTGCTAAAAGTTGTAAAATCCCCTTGGGAATAGGAACTGCTCAAGATCAAAGAGAAAACATTTTATTAAGAAGTCATATTTAGGAAGTGGAATTTTTGCTGATGTCACCTTATTTAATATACCTCCTGATAGGATATCATGTTTGTATTTTTTTTTTATATATTCAAAAAGGAGAAGCTAGATGACTCACTAAGGCAGTGGGGAGATGGGGTTGAAATGTATCCTTGTAACTGGGGAAAAAGGACATATCGTTTTGGTCTCTTAGGAAACACAGTTCTCTAACTTTCAAGGCACTTATAGAGGTAATACACTAGATAGAAAAAGTCTAAACGTATTGTGGTAGGAGTTTTTGTTTTGTACTTTGCTCTTGTTCTTTTAAGTGATTGTATGCTCTTTGATATATTGTTCTGTTTACATTTTTCATATTTTTATTATCTTGTAGTAAAGTATCTTTTTTTCAAAAGACTGCCTGGGGTGTCTGCCAGTTCTTTTTGCATGTGATGAATAGAGAGTTAAGACTGACAAAAACTGTTCAAAAGCTTGATGGTGTTACTAAACTGGGAAAAGGTAAGAATATACCGAAAATCTTTTATAGCATTTTAAGGGTTCATATTGGAAGCCTGGATTGGTGCCCCTGGTGAAAGATTGTACCGCAATCCCCAAAGAGGGTACATATCTGAGCCTGTACATTGGGTATGCTAGCATAAGATTCACAGTTTGAATCCCCCCAGAACTTGAGACTAAAGGTGATTTGGACCCAAAAGCAGACAGGAGGGTTACCCTGTCTGTTACCTGTTCACATTACTGCGCTTGGAGGTTGGCACTGTGGGAGCAGAGGGCCTGACCTGCTGAGTGCGTTTGTGATATACGGTACTCTAGAAACACATACTCTGACGTAAGAAAAAGGACCAGTAGGACCATGTAATCTACCCTATGCCCCTTCCTATTACTACTCCCTGTACCCTATTTGGTCTCAGGTATCACACCCTCCTCCCTTTCCTCTACTTTTTATAACCTCGTACCTGTCCCACACATGCTTGAAGCCTCCACTGTCTTTGCCCTCTGAGCACCTCCTCTGGCAGGCTGCTCCAGGCATCCACCACACCTTTATAGGAAAAGGAATTTCCTCACATCACTTTTAAACTTCCCCTGCTCAAGCTTCTTTGCATACCCCCATGTTCTGGTGTTCTTCACCTCTGAAAAAGACTTGCCTTCTGCACCTTGTTTACCTCAGTGAAGTACTTATAGGTCTCAATCGTGTCCCCTCCAGCTGTCTTATCTTCCGGGGAGTACGTGCTGGGATCCTGCTGCTCATCCTTATATGATTTCATGTAAAACAGCTGTACCATTTCTGGCAGCACTCCCCTGGATTGCTTCCACCCTGTCAATGTCTTTGTGGAGGTGTGGCCTCCAGAACTGTACACAGTATTCTAGGAGGGATCTCACTAGTGAGCTATACAGTGGCAACATCACCTCCCTTCTCCTGCTATTAATCCCCCTCCCTATGCACCCCAGCATCCCACCAGCTTTGCCAGCTGCCCTGATTCACTACCTTGCCACTTACCCAAGTGTTCCTCTTTTGCTTGGTGACTTCAAGTACCAACCCCACCCCCATCTTATACACAACCACTGGGTTTCCCTGTCCAAGGTGCATGACTTTGCCCTTTTTGGCTCTGAACCCCAGCTGCTACCCTCTAGACTACTTCTCTAGTTTCCCCAGGTCCCAGTGTAATCTCTCCACTCTTTTATGGGCATTCACCCTGTTGCAGAGTTCTGTGTCATCTGCAAAAAGACACCCCTTCACCTCCATTTCAACAGCAATGCCACTTATGAAGACACCGAAGAGGATAGATCCCAGTACTAATCCCTGTGGCACACCACTGGTCACTCTGTGGTCCCCTGAGTAGCTTCTTTTTACCACCACATGCTGTATCCTATCCTTTAACCAGTTTAATATCCAGCTTACCACCTTCTCCTCAACCCCAGCTTGACGTTTCTTTATTAGCCAGTGTCAAAGGCATTACTGGAGTCAAGATAGACTACATCCACTGCCTTCACCTGATCCTCCTCCCTAGTCACTCAGCCAAATAAATCTATGATATTTGTTTGACATGACCCCCCTTCCCCCAGTGAAACCATGCTGCCAGTGGTCATAGCTCATTTCCCTCCATGTAGTCCATCAGCAGAGCCTCCATTAATTTCCCCACCACTGATCTTTTGCTGGGGTATTCTGCCACCCACATTGGGACCTCCCATATGAAGGACCCTCACATCCTCTCTGGCCACTAACACAGGTGCCTCCTCTTGGTAGTCCCATCTTGCCAGAGCATCAAAAGAGTTGTGTATTGGCAGAGAAATGAGTTCCTGTCCTGCACCACCACCCCTCGTGGAGCACACCAGCCCACCATAGTCCAGTCAATCTTCCTCTTTGGCACCCTCTGAGGCACAATAGTAGCAAAGCATCATCATCTCTTACATGGTTCTCATTATTTGCACAAGCATCCAAAGCTGGCTGGCCATTGCACCTTTGTCCAATGCTGGATAAATAGATGGTCCAACAGTGCAAAAGAAAGTCTTTTTTTTTTAATATTGGGTGGACAGGTCCAGTCTGAAAATACTGCCCACAGAATTCATAAGATGATATTATGGGGAGCACTTTAAAAAATGTGATGGAGCCATCTCCATGACATCAAGTGGTAGGGCACCAGCTTGGCACACTGACGATCTAGGATTGAACCCTCAGCCTGGGACTCAGCTTGGGATAACAGGAGTGGAGGCCAGCAGGGAGTGTGCCAGAGTGTCTGCATGAGCATTGTCCTCCTGGGGGAGGGTGTTGTGGAGCACCGGTTAGAGAGCATCACCTGGTGGTGTGTGGCAGCCTTACCATCATGGGTGACCACCCATCAACTGACTCAGCTTCCAGGGCATTGCCCTGGTGCACACCAGTGGGGTAGGACCAAGAAAATGGAAGAAGTGCCCATTTTGGCCTGCCAGAAGATGACTTCCTAGCCCTACCCAACACATAACACATCCCTCTAGTGCACTATCCCTGCCCCCAACCCTGCACACCTTGCAGAACCCCCCAGAAATGCTACTCCAATCACCCCTCCCTCAGACAGAGGGGCCCCTCAGTAGGGATAAGCCGAACCCTCCGGGACATAGGGAAAATGGATATGAAGTAGCAGGAAGTGGCAGCAAAGGTTGAGACCAATGGGAGTGCAAGGGAAGAGCCAAAAAAAAATTCTGACACACATACCCTCACACAAGAATTCACATATTGACTATAGCATGGTACATCCCCCCCACACACACACACAAGAATCCATATACTGAGTAACTCTAGTTCATCAAACAACTGTGTGTGCCTTTTTAAAGGCTTTTGAGTGCTTGTTTTAAAGCTTGATACAGAGCGAGAGACCGGAAGTAGCGTGGCTAGGCACTTCCAGTTCTCGCACACATAAAGACCCGCACTAGCAAGCGGGCGGTAGATTAAAACTCTGCCTAAGAGCTAGCGCACCACTGGTGAGAGGTTTTATATGAAACATATGCCTGTTGTACCTTGAATGCTTACAAATTATACATTTCATGAGCTTTGGTAAAAGGGTATTATCCCTATACCTGTGCTCGTTGTATTGCTGAGCGTAGGCACTGTGGGAAACTGGAGGACTGCATTTAGACTACCACAGTATCATACCCACTTTGTCTGCATTGTTTTCACAACCTTGCACTTCTTAGTGCACTTATTGCCTATTCTAGTTCATCAAACAACTGTGTGTGCCTTTTTAAAGGCTTTTGAGTGTTTGTTTAAAAGCTTGATACAGAGTGAGAGACCGAAGTAGCACGACTAGGCACTTCCGGTTCTCGCACACATAAAGACCCGCACTAGCGAGCGGGCAGGTGGTAGATTAAACCCTTTAGTGCCCTATGTAATACTGTGTATGACACAGGGCACAGCTGCACATGGCCATAAAGACGTTCTTTGTACGTCTGGCCATAAATCCCTCCGGTGCACTGGGGATCCGGTGAGATTTACAAGCTTTGACCCCTGGGGTCACGAGAGCAGATGGTAGTCTCGCGATCCTGGGGGTCTGGCATGCAGCAGACATCACGTGTTTGCAGAAGCATGCAAACACGTGGCTTGTCTGGGTTTGTCTGCTTTCAGTTTCTCTTGGGCTCCACTCTGAGAAGCAACGGTGTATCAGAGCACAAGGAGGTTGCTACATTTGCTAATAAAACTACTTGATAACTTGCTTTTAAGTTGTAAATCAAGGACCTGCAGTGCTCTGGAAGAGATTTATTGTGTTTCTGCAGCTAGTGTGGGTGCTAGGCAGACTCATTTAGTAGAAAAAAAAAGTTACAAGTTCATTGCTCTTTTTCACCAGCCTTTTTACCTTGTATTTTGGCAATACATTTTTTTTTACTTTTTTTTTGCAGACAACTGTTTTAGAACTTATTAGTTTTTAACTGGTGTTTTGTGGTGTGTTTAAAATAAGTTTTGTTTTATAAAGTGCCCTTCATTTACTTTATTTTGATTTGTATTCATTTCCAGTGCTCAGGGTCAACCCTGTAAACAGGCCTTGTGTCCAGTGGGTCTTACCCAGTTACTAAGGAATAATAAATAAAAAAATATATATAGTATAAAGAATTTGATATTTTGTATACATTGCAGTAAAAGTGTGACCCTGAGCAAGTCACTTTACTTTCTTGTGCTCCCAGGTTGCACCTGTAAACAAGCTTTCAGCTTAGTGTGTCTTTCCTGGTTAAAAAAAAAAAGTGTCACTCTGTCTATAGTAAGATACAAGCCTAGGGCTCTAGGATCTCTTTTAGTTACAAACAATAGCATAAATCAGTTTTGAGTTAGTGAATAATGACGCTGTACTTGCTCATAGTGTGATGCAGTTGTATATAGTTTACTGCTTTTGGTGAAGAGTGTGAGCCTTCTGTTTTACATAGTTTTGGTTGTTTGGGGCCTTACACACCACTGTCACTCTGAAACAACCTTTCTTTTGCTGTCCTTTCTAGATACACCCCTCCCCCTAAAAATAGCATAAAAGAATCAGTGCTATTATACAGCAATGCTGGAAGTATCTGTACTGGGATACAAACCTAGGGCTCTAGGTTCTCACATAGTTAGCAAAAAATAAATAAAATTCAGAAAACAATCCAGATATTATACAGCAGTTATACCCAGCCACAATTTAAGTGTCCCTGGTGAGATTCAAACCTTGAACTCTGGTTCTTACTTCTGTGCTTCAAGCACTAGGCAAATATATTTAGTGCCTTTTACTTGCACTATCCCAAAGTACTTTACAATACAGGAGAGGGAGGGGGGGAGAGAGAGAGAGTATCTCTGCCACTAAGACATACTGGCTGCTAATCATGCCAAAGAAATACACTGCAGAGGAGATCTTAAAATACATTATCAGCTCTGATTCAGAGTTGGATGATTTTATTGATCCAGAGTCTAGGAGTGACTACTGTCCAAGCAGTACTCCTACTGACGATACAATATCGAGTGATGCCGATAAGGGTGGTCCGTACAGTCCTAAGACCAAGCCGAAGTCCCCACATGGATGCAAGCACACATGTGTGCCCACCAGCAAGCACCAGCCAAAGCATAAACAGAAAAAGCAGAATTCACAGCCCAAGAAAGCATCCAAACATAGAAAGCAGAAGAAGCATGGGGATCTGCCTAAGCCTCTGCAGATACCAGAGCCTGAGATATTTCCCCAGAAAGAGGCCCCATGTGTGCCTTTGATGGAGCCAGAG
This sequence comes from Neoceratodus forsteri, assembly GCA_016271365.2. Taxonomy (NCBI): domain Eukaryota; kingdom Metazoa; phylum Chordata; order Ceratodontiformes; family Ceratodontidae; genus Neoceratodus; species Neoceratodus forsteri. The sequence goes on along the minus strand of CM057454.1, from coordinate 887,349,373 downwards.
GCCAGAAGGCAGGCAGAGGGAAGTTACATGAAGCATAAATGTAAGCAGAAGCACCTGCCATTTACTCATGTTATGGTACCTACAACACAGGATGAGGGTAAATGCAAAAAGCACAAAAAAAAGTGCAAACATCTGCCTCAGCCAGAATCAGAGCCCCAGCCTAGGCAAGAATCTCAACCCAAAAGGCGTAAGCTAAAGTGCAAGCAGTTGTCTGACACTAGCACACTACCCAAGCCTGAAACTCTGCCCGGAGCAGATACCCTGCTTGAGCATGACCCCCTGGACAAGCCTTATTGTCTGCCTGCATATGACTCCCCACCTGAGCCTGATGCCCTGCCTAAACCTGACACATTGCCTGAGCCTGACACTCTGACCAAGCCTGACGCATTGCCTAGGCCTGACACTCTGTCCGAGCCTGACATGTTGCTGGAGCCTGACAAGTTGCCAGAGCCTGACATACTGTACTGCCTAAGCCTGACACACTGCCCAAGTCCTGCATCTTACCTGAGGGAGACACTCAGCTTGAGCATAATGCACTGTTTGAGCCTGACACCTGCAGTGCCACTTTCTCAGAAAAAGCTAATCCCTTGGCAATGTCTGAGTCTGAAACTACTGCCCCAGTGCTAGGTACAGGCCATAGCAGGCACAATAGTGGTTATACTCCAGTTTACCAATGGAATCCCCCAAATATGGAAAAACCATGTGTTCCACCATTTACTGGTAATGCAGGTGTCCAGGTTGACACAAAGGAATTTACCCCCCTAGAATATTTTCTCTTATTTTTTAGTGATGAAATACGTTCTCACATAGTGACTCAAACAAATTTATATGCAGATCAGTTTTTGGCTCAGTATGGGGACAAGCTAAAACCATATGCAAGGGCTCGCCAATGGACTCCCACAAACTTAGAGGAAATGAAAAGGTTCTGGGGTTTGACATTTTTAATGGGGATTGTGAAAAAGCCCACCATCAGCATGTACTGGTCCACCCACCCTGCTCATTCTACCCCTCTATTTCCAGCTATAATGAACAGGAACAGATTTCAGCTTCTGACGAGATTTATGCACTACGATGACAACACTAAGGCTTTGCCAAGGGATCATCCAGAGAATGACAGGCTTTTTAAATTACGGCCTATTATTGATCATCTTTTTAAAATGTTTTCTGAGGTGTACACCCCATCCCAAAACATTTCAGTGGATGAGTCTCTTCTGCTTTTCAAAGGTAGAATAATATTTAAACAATACCATCCTCTGAAACGTGCCCGATATGGAATTAAATTGTACAAACTTTGTGAAAGTTCCACCGGGTACACATACCGTTTCAGAATCTACACGGGAAAGGATGCCACACAGGATGTTGCAGGCTGCCCCCCATGTCTAAACACAAATGAGAAAATTGTGTGGGACCTAATTCTTCCCTTGCTAGGCTCTGGCTACAAGCTGTATGTTGATAATTTCTATACTGGGATTCCTCTGTTTAATATTCTGTATCAGTTTGATACAGTAGCTTGTGGTACCATTAGACCTAACAGGCAACGTTTTCCAAAAGAGTTGGTAGCCAGAAAGCAAAAACGTGGTGAGACCAGTGCTCTCCGTTATGACGAACTACTGGCTGTAAAATTCACAGATAAAAAAGTGTGTATCTCCTTAGTACAATTCATGATGAATCCACAGCAGTAGTTCCAGTTTGTGGTCAGGACAAATTAATAAGCAAGCCTTAGTGTGTCCTAGATTGTAACAAACATATGGGAGGTGTGGACAAAACAGATCAGATGCTTGAGCCCTGTGATGCCACTCGAAAAACAATGGCTTAGTACAAGAAATTAGCTGTTCACCTGTTTCAGCTGGCTATGTGTAATGCTTTTATTCTGTACCGGGCAAAGTCAGCTGGTCATTTAAAATCATTCTTAGATTTCCAAACAGATGTCATTTCAAGTCTACTATTTGATTCAGCAGAAATACCAGAAATAGAAATAAATGAGGGTGCAGCCAGACTAACTGAAAGACATTTCTGCAGAACGTTGCCACCTACTGAAAGGAAGGCTAGACCCCAGAGGAGATATAGAGTCTGCTGCAAAAAAGGCTTTAGGAGAGACGCAAGATATTACTGTCCACACTGTCCCACAGAGCCAGGGCTGTGCCTGGAGAACTGTTTTGAGAAATACCACACCAAGCTCATTTACTGGAATGACTGATGGGTGTAAAAATTCATCTTGAATAGGGCAATGAGGCCAAAGCAGTTATAAGTTAAAAACATTTTGGAAGAAGTTATTTTCTTATCTAAGCACCCACAAACTGTTGTTTATACTCTGTTGGTAACCAAGTAAGGCCCATGAAGCACAATGCCTGCTTGTAGGGGCAACCTGGAAACACTGGGGATGTTAAGTGACTTGCTCAGGGTCACACAGTATACAAGTGGAGGTGGTGAGAATCAAACCCAGCGCTGTACCAAACTTGATTATGGCTCATTACACTAACCACTAGGCTATATTGTCAGCCCTTTATTCAAGGGCCTTTAGAATATAATTATATTTTACACTGTATGGGCAAACTCACTTTATTTCTGATTCTTCCAGAGTATTTTGGTAATGCAAATGTGAAACACATGCAATCTTACCATGGCATTCTGTCCAGACCTGCCTATTACAATACGCTTTTGTAGAAACCTTTGTCATGCAGCCCCTCCCTGTCTGCATTTCCCACCTCCCGAAGACTTTAATGCATTGGCATTGTATTACCCAGGGAACAATATATATTGCTTCAGGGATTACAAAATAAAGATTTTAAGGATGTCTGAGAAAGTATCCTACCCACATGTTCACTATCTATAATCTTGTAGTGAATTAAGCTCCACAGCTAAAAATACTAAATAAAATGCAATATTTTGGCCCCTTTTCTACCTAATTATTTGGCTGTCTCATTTATCAAGTACAAACTCCTACCATGTTGGGCTTCTTTGGGGAGTACTAATTGTGTTGGTACCACAAACTTACACCTCCACCAAAGGACCCTTGGTACAAAATGCTCCAAACCTGCTAACACTGTACATTCAATGGACCTGAAATGCATTTAGCAGCCTGTGTGTCGGGCTTACATCTGCCAGACTCTGGTAAAGAAACATGAATTTAATACCACATTAAGCAGTACCCTTTTGAGAATAAAAAAAAAAAGTTTTCCTATACCAGCATCCTACTTAACTTGCTGAAATGAGAGAATTATGCAAAATTTCATTATTTTTTATAGTCATACTAAATGTAGAGGAGGATTATGGGTAGCGCATACTTTGGTAACAAGCAGTCTTACCAATGATTACAGCAAGTATTTTATTGCATTTCAGAAAATAAATACTTTTCTTGTGGTATCCTGGCATCCCGAGATCAATGCTGTGGATTTTCCATTGTGGGCCTAAGTTTTCTCCTTTAAAATATACATCGCACCCTATAGGTTTCAAGCCTATTTCAACCAAACCTTTGTGGTGAAGGTATATACATGTGGTATCATTGTAACCAGTACTCTAAGCAGAGCCCACAAATGTGGTGTTTGTGTACGTCCATCCTATGTTACATAGATATTTGGTTTGCTAAACTTTGAAAATGATGCAAATGTCCATAATTTTACATAGTTCTACCAAATGTGAAGGAGGATTATGGGTAGAAAATATTTGGACAGCAGGCAATGTCATACATTTTTAAAACCAGCATTTTGTGCAGTTTCAGAAAATATATACTTTTCTTATGATATCATGGTGTCCTGAGATCAATGCTGTAGATTTTCTATGGTGGGTCTACATTTTCTCCTTTAAAATATACATAGCACCCTATAGGTTTCAAGTCTATTTCAACCAAATCTTTGTGGTAAGGATACATAAATGTGACATCATTGAAACCAGTACTCTAAGCAGAACCCAGAAATGTAGTGTTTGTGTACCTCCATCCTATGTTACATAGATATTTGGTTTGCTAAACTGTGAAAATGATGCAAATTTCCATACTTTTGCATATGTCTACCAAATGTAAAGGAGGATTATGGGTAGCAAACATTTGGACAGCAGGCAATGTCATACATTGTTAAAAACAGTATATTGTGCAGTTTCAGAAAATATATACATTTTCTATAATACCATGGTGTCCTGAATGTCTACAAGCCAGAGAACCAGTGTTGCATATTTTCCATAGTGGGCCAAAATGTCCCCCCTTTGAAATGTACTTAGCGCTATGTAGGCTTTGAGCCCATTTCCACCAACTCTTTGTGGTAAAGGTACATAAATGTGGCATCACTGTAACCGGTACTCTCAGCAGAATCCACAATTGTGATATTTGGGTACCTCCATCCTATTTTACATAGACATTTGGTTTGCTAAATTGTGAAAATTAGGTGAATTTCCATCATTTTCCGTAGTTCTACCAAATGGAAAGGAGGATTATGGGTAGCAAGCATTTGAATAGTGGACACTTTCATACATTTTTAAAACAGTATCTTATGCAGTTTCAGAAAATATATACTTTTTGTATGATACCATGGTGTCCTGAATGTCTACAAGCTAGAGAATCAGTGCTGTGTATTTTCCACAGTGGACAAAATGTTCCTCTTTGACATGTTCTTAGCATTATATAGGTTTTGAGCTTATTTCCACCAAATCTTTGATGATAAAGGTACACAAATGTGGCATCATTGTAACCGGTACTCTCAGCAGAATCCACAAATGTGATATTTATGTACCTCTGTCCTATTTTACGTAGACATTTGGTTTGTTAAACTGTGAAAACATTGTGAATTTCCATCATTTTGGATAGTTCTACCAAATGTAAAGGAGGATTATGGGTAGCAAACATTTGAATAGTGGGCAATTTCATACATTTTTAAAAACAGTATCTTATGCAGTTTCAGAAAATGTATACTTTTTATATGATACCATGGTGTCCTAAATGCAGACAAGCCAGAGAAGCAATGCTATGCATTTTTCATTGTGGGCTTAAATTATCCCCTTTAAAATACATATAGCACCATGTATGTTTCAAGCCTATTTAAACCAAATCTTTGTGATAAAGATACATAAATGTGGTATTATTGTAACCGGTACATTCAGCAGAATCCATAAATGTGGTATTTTTGTACCTCCATCCTATTTTACATAGTCATTTGATTTGTTAAATTGTGAAAACTATGCGAATTTCCATAATTTTACATAGTTATAACAGATGTAAAGGAGGATTATGGGTAGCAATCATTTGGATAGCAGGCAATGTCATACATTTTTGAAAACAGCATCTTATGCAGTTTCAGAAAATATACACTTTTTCTATGGTACCATGGTGTCCTGAATGTCTACAGCCCAGAGAAGCAATGCTATGTGTTTTTTCAGTGTGGGCCTAAATTTTCCCCATTAAAATATGCATAGTATCATATAGGTTTCAAGCTTATTTAACCCAAATCTTTGTGGTAAAGGTACATAAAAGTGGTATCATTGTAACTGGTACTTCCAGCAGAATCCATAAATGTGGTATTTTTGTACCTCCATCCTATTTTGCATAGAGATTTGGTTTGTTAAACGATGAAAACATTTCGAATTTCCATCCTTTTGCATAGTTCTACCAAATGTAAAGGAGGATTATGGGTAGCAAACATTTGGATAGCAGGCTATGTCATACATTTTTAAAAACAGTATCTTTTGCAGGTTAAGAAAATGTATACGTTTTCTATTATACTATGGCTTCCTGAATGTTTACAGGCCAGAGAAGCAAAGCTATGCATTTTTTGCTGTGGGCCAACATTTTCCCCCTTAAAATACAACGTAGCACCCAATAGATTTCAAGGCTATTTAAACCAAATATTTGTGGTAAAGGTACATAAATGTGGTATCATTGTAACCGGTACTTTCAGCAGAATCCATAAATTTGTTTTTTGTGTACCTCCATACTATTTTACATAGACATTTGGTTCGTTAAATTGTGAAAACTATGCAGATGTTCATCCTTTCGCGTAGTTCGACCAAATGCAAAGGACAATTATGGGTAGCAAATATTTGGACAGCAGGCAATGTCATACATTTTTAGAAACAGTATGTTGTGCAGTTTCAGAAAATATATACTTTTTCTATGATATCGTGGTGTCTTGAGTGTCTACAGGCCAAAGAATCAATGTGGTGCATTTTTCACTGTGGGCATATATTTTCCCATTTAAAATACACATATCACTCTATAGATTTTGAGCCTATTTCAGACAAATCTTTGTGGTGACGGTACATAAATGTGGTATCATTATAACCAGTACTCTTAGTGGAATCCACAAATGTGGAGTTTGTGTACCTCCATCCAATCTGACACAGACAATTGGTTTGTTGAAGTGTGAAAACTATGTGACTTTTCGTCATTTTGCATAGATCCACCAAATGCAAAGGAGGATTATGGGTAGCAAACATTTGGATAGTGGGCAGTGTCATACATTTTTAAAAACAGTATCTTGTGCAGATTCATACAATATATACTTTTTCTACGGTAACAAGGTGTCCTGAATGTCTACAGGCCAGAGAAGCAATGCCAGGCATTTACTGTTATGGACAAAAATTTCCACTTTAAAATGCACTTAGCAACCTGTGCGTATAGGGCTTATTTCTGCTAGACTTCTTTGATAAAGGTACATAAATTAGGTACCGATGTAACCAGTGCTCTCCACAGAATCCAAACATGGGATGTTTATATACCTGCCTCTTATGTTACATTTGCATTTACTTTGTTAGAACATGAAAATTCTGTGAATTTAAATTATTTTTGATTGTTGCAAGACATATAAAGAATAATAATGTGTAGTATATATTTGGGTAGTGGGCTATGCTACCCATGTTTAAAAACAGTATTTTGTGTAGTTTTAAAAAATATATACTTTTCCTAAAATAACATGAAGTTCTTGGTCTCTACAAGCAAAAGAAGCAATGATGTGCATTAAATTAGAATGTAAGGCAATTCAAGTAGAAATTAAATAGAGTACTACTGCTATAATATGTTTCTGCCTATAAAAAATATTTTTGGAGAGTATATAGCACAGACACTGAGAAGTTCAGCACCATATAGCTTTCCATAAGTCTCAGTTAAATAACATGTTTTCTGGGATGTTTTCTGCAACATTTTTGAGTAAAAATAGCACTTTGTTTACATTTCAGGCAGTGTTTCATGGCCACATGACCTGATATTGACAAAACCTTACTACCTATAAAAAGCTCAGAGTCTGACAATAAAAAACATCCATGGTTTCCCTACTTTTCCTTGAAGGGAACATAGTGATATTTTAATTTTATATCATATTGTGCAAAAATAACATAAATTGCCTGGTCCAGGAGTGTAAAATACCTCTGGCAGCGAAAGGGATAAAACTCTGCCTAAGAGCTAGTGCACCTCTGGTGAGAGGTTTTATATGAAACATATGCCTGTTGTACCTTGAATGCTTACAAATGATACATTTCATGAGCTTTGGTAAAAGGGTTTTATCCCTATATCTGTGCTCATTGTACTGCTGAGTGTAGGCACTGTGGGATACTGGAGGTCTGCATTTAGACTACCACAGTATCATACCCACTTTGTCTGCGTTGTTTTCACAACCTTGCACTTCTCAGTGCACTTATTGCCTATTCTAGTTCATCAAACAACTGTGTGTGCCTTTTTAAAGTCTTTTGAGTGTTTGTTTTAAAGCTTGATACAGAGTGAGAGACCGGAAGTAGTGCGACTGGGCACTTCTGGTTCTTGCACACATAAAGACCCACACTAGCGAGCGGGCGGTAGTTTAAAACTCTGCCTAAGAGCTAGCGCACCTCTGGTGAGAGGTTTTATATGAAACATATGCCTGTTGTGCCTTGAATGCTTACAACTTATACATTTCATAAGCTTTGGTAAAAGGTATTATCCCTATATCTGTGCTCGTTGTATTGCTGAGCATAGGCACTGTGGGATACTGGAGGTCTGCATTTAGACTACCACAGTATCATACCCACTTTGTCTGCATTGTTTTCACTACCTTGCACTTCTTAGTGCACTTATTGCCTATTCTAGTTCATCAAACAACTGTGTGTTCCTTTTTAAAGGCTTTTGAGTGTTTGTTTTAAAGCTTGATACAGAGCGAGAGACTGGACGTAGGGCGACAAGGCACTTCCGGTTCTCACACACCTAAAAGACCCGCACTAGCGAGGGAGGTGAGTATGCGTGGGGCCACACACAGAGATGCATGTCTCAGCGCATGTCTACTGTGTCCAGCGGGGACAACGGGACTGGGCCCATACACTGTGATACCTAGCCAAGGAGCACAAACTTATTAGTAAATATATTCTGCAAATCACATGAACTAGTATCAGAGCACAATGAAGAAAGAAAACAAATTCTGCTCCTCATGCCAGATGTATGCTATGGGTAAAGAAATACCCAATTTTCCTTGTGATAGGTGTGTGTTGGTTTGCAACTTGCAGGAGGAAATTAAACGCCTCCAACCTAAAGAAACAACAAAATCAGATATCAAAGCTCCGGAGGACTATATTGATCAAATGTCACTCCTCGTGGAGGCAAACACATCATCCACACAATTGATGGATGATGCTACCCCTCATGAATCTCATTTAAATATTCCACTCACCCTAATTTAGGAGGGCATCTAGCCACCACCTCCACCTCCTCAATTGTTGCATTCAACTTCCAGCCACAAACTACAAAAGAGGCAGAAAACTGGATTACTATTCCCCAAACCAAGTTAAGCAAGCAATAATACCTGACAGGGTGGGTGGTATTGGGCAATAGCGGACCACCCAGGGGCGTAATGAGGCCTGACGCCGCAGGCGGAGGGCCTTATAGCCCCTGGAAGGTCCGGTATTGCCCAATACCGCCCACCCTGGAGGGTATTATTGCGCTTAAAATGGGCACTGTGGCATTTTATTTGGGATTTTTTTCAAAATTAAGAAAAAGATTTAAAAATGTATTAACAATGATGTTTAAAGGTTTGCCTGGTAAAGTAGTCCCTGTTTCTGTGTCATCTGTTTCCCTCCCCAGTCATTGTCTTGTAGCTATCCCTGCCCAGACCACCAACTTCAGACTGAAAGATTTAGATATAATGTTTTGAAAACAAAAGATCCGTCTCATACAATCATTTTCCTAAGGAAGATGCAGATGCTTACTTCCGTGTGCTTGACAAGCGCTATACCCGGAAGTAGGAACAAAACAGAACAAAAGTCAGAAGCATTTTTTTGGCTGGCTTTGTGTTGTCATTTTTTCGCTGCTACCTGTTAATCAGTCGGAGATGAATGTGTCTAGTGGGGTCAGAGAGCAATGGAGAAATGGAAGCGGTGCCATTGATCTGTTGCGACAGTGGAAATTACTGTGGGAGAGCTGCGGTAAGAGTCGCCATGCAGGCACAACTCAGCCGCTTTCGTTGTATCATCAGAAACAAATGTTTTACAGACCGCTATGTTAGTAGTTATCAGGTGGCTAAGCTGGGGGCACAGCAAGAGAGGTATCTGCCACACTCGCTGAAGGAAAAAAAAAGACCTAAATGGTACATGAGGTGGCATGTTGTGTGGTTCAGTGCTCAAAAGCACAGTTAGGGCAGTTGAGACAGATATGTGTACACGGAGCGTTTATTTTTACAGCTCTGCCTCTCGGAAGGGAAGTGTCACCATTACGGTACACAATACAGAAGTCATGTCCATTTGGTTTCTGTGTGTTTTTGTGTGGACAGCCATTGTGTTTTTGTTTATTTTATTACTTTTGCTATGTTTGTTTTCTTTTTTTTCACTTTGTTAAGGGTCAGCTGCTCAGTTAATCGCCTGCTAAGCGACGTATACATATGGCTGACATTTGGAATTCAACTAAGGGGTTTCAGCCAATTGGAGAGCATACTGAGCACAAACATACTGGTGATGGGGCAGACTAGGCTGGCACTTTTAATAGGTGGGCGTCTATTGCCTGATAGATGCCCACCTAGAAAAGTGTCTGAGCCAATCAGATTACTATAATCACTTTACACATTTTCTAAAAAGAAATAATACTCAACCCCCTTTAGTCCCCCCGTAATCCCTATATATAATTCCTTTGAAAATCTAATACAAACTACAGATGATGTTACAAATATTAGTCTAGACCTTGGAGTAAACGTAAATTTGACAATCAGTCCTAGCCCCCTACCTAGTCAGCAAACTCCTGTCCTACAGACCCAAATATTAAAACCCCCTACAGTTCAGGTGGATTCTCCCAAAAAAAAAACAGGTGTACAGTATGTCCTGGGAGATTCCATCATAAAATATATTGAGGATAAGTATGTAACCCAGATAAAGAACACCGAACCTGCTCAAGTTACCGAGGGGGCCAGGGTCTCTGACATAACCTCTATGGTAAAAAAGTATTCTGTCCTCAGCTGGCAAGAATCCCTTAGTGGTCATTCATGTAGGGACTAATGACATTAACAGATCTTCACTTCAGCAACTTAAACAGGACTATGTCTCCCTTTGTAATATATTGGTGAAAAGAGGCTGTAGCCTATGCCTATCTGAAATAATGGCAGCCCCAAGAGCCAGAAGACACATTATGGGCAAAATAAAAGCCTTGAATGAATGGCTTCACAAATGGTGCTATCGACAAGATATCCCGTCTTACTCACTGGAAAGAATTCTATAATAAACCATTCCTATTTTGCTGGGATGGTCTGCACCTTAGTAGAAAGGGAAGCACAATACTGGGATGTAAGGTTGCTACGTTTATCAGCAACCATTTAAACTGAAGGACAAGGGGGAGATTGGGCTAGCACCTAAATCTCTTATTATAAGCACTTACCCACCACAATGTAATAACTTGAACATACTATCCCTTAATGCTCGTTCTTTAAATATCTCTAAACATGCGGAACTAGAAATTAAAGCACAGTCCCAGCTGGCCCATCGGCGCAGTGGTTGAATTTCCACTTGCGACTCCAGCGACCCGGGTTCGGGAGTGAGCTCGGGTCGCTGGAGGGCCGGCCGGGGGGAGGCAGCTTGAGCATCCCACAACTGCTTGTTGTCTTCAGGGAGGGAAGGGGCTGTGACCTGGTGTTGAAGCAACCACTGGTGGATGCCGGGGGTAGAGCAAAACGTCAGGATCATTGGGGTGGTGTATGACATATGTCGGCTCTGGCCTTGACATCCGGACATCACGCACCTTAAGAAAGCCAGGAAAATTGCTTGCTGGCCACTGGATGATGGCTCTCTGTTCCCTGAGAGCCTCCAGAGCCTTCCCAGGGCCTCCTGTTCCTCAGCAGCATCCCTGGGCCCTAGAAGTATGTGCTGGGGTCACGCCTCTCCTGGTGTCTTCCGCCTCAGAGGAGGGGGAAGGCCCGGTGAAGGGATATGCTGGGATATCCCGAGGGTTGGCTGCAATATGAGGATCAGAGGAGGGTTGGGTAAGGACAGTAGGGGCTGGGGGGAAGTTGGTAGAGCTCGAAGGATTGGTGAACCATTGAGCACGGGGGTGGAAAAATAGATCACACACACAAAAAAAAACACAGTCCCTCGACTTGGGACTAATAGCCATAACAGAAACTTGGGGCGATTCTGATAAAAAAATGGATAGTTGAAATCCCTGGATTTAAATACTATTATAAAAACAGAATGGATAAAAGGAAAGGGGGAGGTGTAAGTATCTATGTCAGAAATGGCATTCCCTCCTTTGAATCAACAGCTAACATTCAATCAGAAAGCATATGGATATTTATTCAGCCCACAGGACTTGCCCAAATATTAGTTGGCACTTGTTATCGTCCACCCTCTGCAGACATAACTCAAACTATGCAGTTAGCAGAAGAAATCTCTCAAATAGCAAATAAAGGAATGGTCCATGTACTAGGAGATTTCAATCTACCCTCCATTAATTGGGGGACCTTAACAGGTTCTAATCAACATGACAATCAACTACTTACAACTATCATACACCTAGGCCTCAACCAACTTATTACGGAACCTACCTGAGGAGAAAATATCCTAGACCATGTCATAACAAATTTAGAGACTTCCATAATAGATCTTTGGATCTCTGACCCACTTGATAATAGTGACCATATGTCTATATACTTCACTATTCCACTTCATCAACATCCTAAAATTAATAAACTTAAAATTAAACAATACAACAGGACTGATTTCCAAAACATGTAATGAACACTTAAGCACTTTTAATTGGGAACATATTCTTTCTCCCCTTAGTACTCAAGAAGCCTGGGACTTTTTAAAATAAAAAATTCAAGAGTTAGAACACCTATATGTCCCAGAAAAGAATAAATACAACGTCAAAGGAAAAATTCCTCCTTGGTTTAATGGACCTGTCAAATAACAAATAGCATGTAAACAAAAACAATTTTCATTATTAAAAAAATGCCCAATTGATCAAAAGAATGATATATTTAATTAAATACAGGGAAGCTGTCAAAAAACTAAAAAAGATCATACTCACAAAACACAACTTAGAATTTCAAATTACACATGAAAAACATTCACATAAAGCCCTATATTCTTACCTAAACACCAAAAGAGGGAACAACAGATTGTTTGGACCATTAATTATAAATAACACAACCATTACGACTGATACAGAAACAGCTACTGTGCTAAATGATTACTTCTCCTCAGTCTTTGAGCAAGAAGCTTTATTAACAGCATTAAAAAATTATTCTCCCAGCCTTACACACTATAAGGTCTCACTACATGACACTCAGGAAGTACTACAAACATCAAAACAAACAACAGGTCCCAAGTCCCGATAATATTAGTTCCAGATTCCTTACAGGAACAAAAGAAACCATTATCCTACCACTAATAATTATTTTTTATAAATCTCTCTACGAATCCAGAGTTCCACCTGATTGGTTGACAGCCACAGTTACTCCCATTTTTAAACAAAGGATCACATTCAAAAGTTGAAAATTATCGACCGATAAGCCTTACTTGCATCCCTTGTAAATTAATGGAAAAAATAATTAAATCACTTTTAGAAGTAGAGATGCAGTCTTTGAACATTGTAGATACAGCTCAACATGTGTTTAAATCAGGTTTCTCCTGTACTACCAATTTACTTTTCTTTTATAATCATATCAGCATAATCCTTGATTCAAACATCCCCACTGATGTTATCCTTCTTGACTATAGTAAAGCATTCGATAAAGTATCACACACCATTCTGATCAATAAATTCAGTTATCTAGGTTTTTCACCTTCTGTTGTTTCCTGGATAAACAGTTGGTTGAGTAACAGAACTCAAAGGGTTAGGGTAAATAGTGCTTTATCTGACCTGGGAAGGGTGACTAGTGGTGTTCCCCCAAGGCTCTGTTTTGGGCCCCACCCTCTTTAACATTTTTAACAGCGATATGAATATTTCATCTAACAATATCTTAGTAAAGTTCACTGATGACACAAAATTAGGGGAAAAGTGAACAACGAGATCAATAGAAAAGCTGACTATCAGACCTTGCATCAATAGAATACTGGGCGCATATCAATAAAATGCACTTTAATGTTGCTAAATGTGCAGTGTTACACATGGGAAAAAATAATCCCAAACATATCTTTTAAACAATATTAGCATCAGGGAATCAAATACAAAAACAGACCTAGGGATATTGGTCAACAATAAATTATCCTCCTCATCTTACTGTAATAAAATAGCCAACCAAACAAATGTTCTCCTCCATGTGATAATCCACACCTTTATCTCCAAAACTGAACAATGTATTATGACCTTGTACAGGTCACATGTCAGGCCATACACTGACTACGGCTCCCTATTTTGGAGTCCATACCTGATCTCTGACATTAATAGAATGGAACAGATTCAGTGTAAGGCAACCAAATTTGTTCTGTACCTTACTTACTTGGATTATGATACCAGACTCCAGAAAACTGGCTTATATTCACTTAAACTAAGAAGAACTAGAGGTGATCTCCTATGGTTATTTAAAATTCTTCAATCACCTGCTCTGATGCAACAGTGTGGTATAACTTACTCCACAAGAAAAATTGTGGCCAGGTTACATACTAAACAATTAGAAGTTAAAAGAGCAAACAATAATAAAAGGCAACATTTTTTCACTATTGAGCACCTAGTCTATGGAATACTTTGCCACAAGATATAATAGATTCTCCAAATATTACACTCTTTAAAAATAAACTTGATAAACGGTTATTTAACTAACCCTGGGTCAATGTTCCACACATGTGGAGGACAATCTCGATAGACAATCACCTTCTTTTGTCCACTAAACCAAGTAACTTTATAGGACGGTACCCCCCACCATACCAGTCATCAAATTGTTGGATATCAACAAAGTGCTAAAACTTCACCACCCATATACAGACATAGCCAAATTTTGACATTATTACATGAACCACTATCTGTCCCCCCATCCACCCACGATTCCTATCAACAAAATGCTGAGGACTCTGACACACACACACATATATACATACACACACACCCTTGAACAAAAACAGCTATTGCCCTTAGTACTGCCCACCTTCCAAACAAGCAGTTCAAGTATAATATAAATACCGTGGCGTGTACATCTTACACTACAAACAAACAAACACCCACACACAAAAGGAGCCTTCCATGTCAGGTATTGACAGCAGTACCCTCCCATCACAGTCAGAAAAGTACTGGCTATTTAGAAATCCTAGTAGACTATGTATACCCCTTCCCCCACACACACTCAAAACCATCTGTATCTACACACACAACCACCTATAGCAGCAGCTTAGCATAGCATGCATTTTATCTAACAGCTAGCAAACATTCATGTAAAAAAAAAAACTGCTGCAGTATAAAGCCGGCCAGGTAGCACAGAGGGCTCAGGTGATGTGCGCCTTACCTCTCACCATGCCAACGACCCAAGTATGGAAGCAAGCTGAGTTACCGTGGGGTGGGGGGTTCGAACGTCCATCAGACAGCTCCACTCTCTTCTAGAGCAGGGAGGCATGCTAACTCATCCCTTGGCTGCCCCCAGGTGGAGATCTGTGGGTAGCGCCGGAACCTTGAGCAACATCGAAGGGAGGGGCTGTGGTTCCATAGCAGTTGTGCACATCCTTGCGTGCATGCTTACGTGACACCACAGCAGGGGACCCTAAGGGAAAAAAACTTGAAAAATAGTCAGCACAGGCTTCATGAATCCCTTCCTGTCTGCCTACATCCCTCCCATGCCACCAACTAAACCACTACCCCAATTACGGAAGTGAGTCACTGGGTGGGGAAGGATAGCCTTCACCTTCCCAACCCCACCATGGGGGGGGGCGACAATCCGTGGGGGACTGCGGGTTTGGTGGGTATGGGCAAGTGCCGGATGGGTGAGGAGGGAACAGGGCTGAGAGCTTACAAGCATCAACTTTCAATGCAAAAATTTTATTAAAAAAAATCAATAAAAAATAAAAGTGTTGTGGTATATGTTACCTTAACACACACACACGGACACACACAGTAATGGGCATGGCTGCACCATTCCACTAAACCCAAGTGTAGATAATTGTAGAATATCTCTTACCTGGTACTAGAAGCCTGATGTAGGAGTCTTGAAGAGAAAACGTCCATCGGACCTGCAGAATAAAACATAATAAAGAGATCACAAAAGATCCACAGTTTCGGGGAGCAGATAGGAAGGGACAGGTTAGATACAGAGTAATACTTATGTGATAGGGAAGGAGTCAACATCCTCTCAGATCTGGGTACAGGAGAGCAGAGGAGTAAAAAAATGTACTTTAGACAAAAAGTTACAGTTAGGGCACAGCAGGAAGGCAGAGATACAGAGAAAATACAGTTGCGTAAGAACTTACTGTAACAGATCTTCGAGAATCTCTTGCAGCAGATCATAACCAGTGGGATTTAGCAGCAGGTGCCCACATCTTCAGATGATTTCACAGCAATCGACCCTGGGACCTCCCCACAGCATCATCATGTGTCATACACCTGGCGGGCAGGTATAAAAGGGGCAGGCCCTCAGTTCTTTTCCCAACTGGGCGACTGTATGTGTAACCATATCTGAGGGGGGAACTGAGGAGGAAACAAGGAAAGGCAGCAGCTTATGGAGTATCAGAGACAGGAGCTAGTAACCCTTGTGAAGCAACAGCAAGGGGGAAGGAGGGTGGGACTGTATGACCTGCTACAAGAGACTCTCGAAGATCTACTGTTACAACAAGTTCTTACACAACTTACTATCTTCTTCAAGGCAGTCTCTTGCAGCAGGTCATAGCCAGTGGGAAGATTCCCAAGCAGTTGTAAAACCCCCGGGAGGATGGCAATGTATCCTGAGAGATCAGCACAGGAGACCGTGTAGGACGGCCCGTCCAAAAGCAGTGTGCCTCTTAGAAGCGATGTCCAGACTGCAATGCCTAGTGAAGGTATGGACAGTGGACCACATGGTGGCTTTGCCGATATCCAAGGCTGAAACACCATGGAAACAGGCCGTCGAGGCAGCCATGCCTCTGGTAGAGTGTGGCTTGACAATACCTGTGACAGGGACATTGTATTTAGCATAAATAAACGTAGTGCGGTTGGCCAGCCATGTGGACAAGCACTGCTTGGAGACACCAGCACCCTGGCGACCAGGGGCAAAAGAAACCAAAAGTTGCTGAGATTGACACAACTGTGTAGTGCAGAGATGGTAAATACCCAATGTTCTATGCACATCGAGCATATGAAGCGAGGCTTCCCCCAGATTCTGAGGGTCCAGAAAGTAAACTGGCAGGTGGATGATCTGATTTAAAGTAAACGCAGAAACAACCTTAGGCAAAAATGCCGGGTTTGTGCATAACGACACCCAGTCGACATGAAACTGAATATACAGGGGTTTTCACATCAGGGCGTGCACCTCTGAGACCCATCTGCCAGAAGTAATGGCTATTAAAAACTTAGTCTTCCAAGAGAGAAATTGGAGGTCGCTGGACTCAGTGGGCTCAAAAGGACTTGTGGTCAATTTTTCAAGCACAAAATTCAAATCCCAGATGGGGACTGGATCCCTAATAGGGGAATGCAGATGTAAAATATCTTTTAAAAAGGTATGAATCAATGGCAACTGGGACAAAGGAACGTTGCCCACAGGCAAATGAAATGCGTCAATAGCCGAAAGGTGGACTTTCACTGAGGAATATTTATAGTCCACTGTCCAACAAGTACAGTAAATAATCTAGGATGCGCTGAGGGGGACACTCATAAGGATCCAAGGCTTGAGATGATGCCCAAGTAGAGATGCGTTTCCACTTCAAAGAATAGGAAGACCGAGTAGAGGTCTTCCTAGCAGCCCGGAGAACCTCCGCCACCTGTGGGGATACCCGGAAAAGCGAGAGGACTACATCCTTAGGAGCCAGGCATGCAGGTGGAGGGATCAAAGGCCCAGGTGTAACAAGGAGCCTTGTGCTTGGGACAGCAAGGCTCAGCAAAGAGGCATAGGGATCAGTTCTGTGTTCGAGAGCTGCAGAAGCAGAAGGAACCAAATCTGTCTCGGCCAGAACGGCACTATGAGAATCATAGGTGCTCCGTCCTGGACCAGTTTGAGTAGTACTCTCTGGATGAGTGGAAAGGGTGGGAAGGCATAAAGAAATATTTCTGTCCAGGAGAGATAATGCGTCCTGCCACACAGTTCCAGGACCTCACACAAAAGAGCAGTAAAGTGGCAGTTTTGCGGAGAGGCAAACAGATCCAATTCCGGCTGTCCCCAGACGTGGAAGACATTGAGAACATCAGGCAGGATTTTCCACTTGTGGGCCAGGGCAGAGAATCTGCTCAGGGCATCCGCCAGGGTGTTGGACACCCCTGGGATGTTTTACTGCCAGAAGATATATACATCTCTGGAGCGCACAGTACCACACCCTCATGGATTCTCTGCAGAGAGGGTAGGAATGGGTGCCACCTTATTTGTTTAGCTAGTGAACTACCATAGAATTGTCTGACCGCACCTGCAGGCAACCTGGAGGGAGGTGCGCCTCGAATGCTTGCAGGGTGTAGAGGACCACCCACAGTTCCAAGACATTGATGTGGAGGCAGGCCTCCACCGACGTCCAAGATCCTTGTGATCAGACGTGCAGGAGGTGAGCACCCCACCCAGTCAAGGAGGCGTCCGTCTTTAGCGTGAGACTTGGGAGACTTCCGATGTAGCTTCCGGTTTTAAGGCAGCATAATTTTCGAGCTCCTGGACCGCTTCTCCTTTTAAAGCAGAAAAAACCGCCGCAATGTCAATAAAACCGACAGAAATAATTCCATGAACCTTATGGCTGCATGCAACCTACGCGTGGGATCTAATAGATTTGCAACACTTCGCCCAGACACCGAGAACTCGGACGGAGATGTAACTGACTCCAGAACCTCCACACTTTCATCTCAGACACCTAGGCCTCGCAGAAGAAATAAATCAAAACCAAAACAACCAGCCAAGATGGACAGCAAATTAGACAGAATCTTACAGGAGCTCCAGGAATTTAAATTGGATTTTCAAAGTTTTAAACAAACTCAGGAACTATTCCAAAGGGACCTTACAGAACTCCACTCTACAGTCTCTTTCCTTGATCAACTGGTGCAGGAACAGGCCACTACCACCTCCCAGCTTCAGGACACCCTGAATCAAGTCGCTCACCTCTGTCAGCTGACGGTAGAATGGCAGGAAGATGCCAAGAACCTTAGCTGTCGCAAGAATATTCATATCTACGGGGTCCCAGAGGATAGCTGAGGTCTCTAACCTGCACATGTTTGAGGAGTCCTTTCTATGAGAGGCCCTTGAGTTGGAAACGGACTATAGCTTTGAAACAGAAAGGCTACATCGAGCTCTGGGCCTGAAACCTACCCAAGTGTCAGCATGCCCCAAATCCATTATTATTAGGTTTCTCTGGTACCAAACAAAGGAATTCATTTCAAAACAGGCCTGGGCCAAAGCGTGCCTCTACTGTGGACAGCACTGTGTCTTTGTAGACAACAACTATGCCCCCGCTACAATGCAGAGGAGACGGGCATACAGCCCGCTGTTTCCATTCCTCAGGCAACAGAAACTTAAATTCAGAACCCCATACCCAAGCAGATTGGTGATTCAATTTCCATCGGGGCAACAATTCTATGATACCATGGAAGATGCTTATATGGACCTTAAGAAAAGAGGTTACACCTTGCCATCCTCGATTTGCCCACCGAGGAGCATGCCCGAAGAAAAAGTGTCCCTTGAAGAGACATCAACTAGGCAGCTTCCAGATCAGAGAGCCACCATAACCTCGATCAAAAAAATGTTGGCGCAATTCTCCAGACAGGCGAATTGACCCTCATCAGACCTGGGACTTTTGGCTCACAGTGAGTAGAGTGGAGGGGGGGGTTTTGGGGGACAGCCCCACGGGGCCTTTTGACAGAGAGGACTCATAGAGCAATTGAGTTCCCACCAGGTACACTCTGATATGTATAATTCCAACACATAATACTTGGGTTCCTGTTTTGTGAGGGGAGGGTTCACCGTGTGTGCCTCGATGAAGGTTCCGACGGGCCTAGACAGCCAGATTTGATTGAGTGGCTGTCATGGAGTGCAGATTTTCTCTGCTCTGCCTCCTAGTCTGTTGGGGGTCAGGGGGGTAGATGTGGATTGGGCCCAGCACAGCATGTTATGAATGACCTTCGAGGTGGACCTGTTGTTTGCTGCTGGACTGAGCCAGACAGGCGATTATAGACCCACACCTCACCTGTATTCTCCTGAAATGGTCAAGAGCTAATTTGATTTGAAATACCCCCATTAAATAGGGGGTTTGTAGAGGTCTCCGGACTTGGCAGAGGTTGATGAGCTCTGAGTGGTCGATTAGCCTGCTCGGACTTAGACGCCCACTAGGATCGGGATCTGCACTATAATGAGCTGTCTTGTACAGGCTGCATTGGCTCATTAACAGTTTCAGGTCCCGGAAAGTCTGGCAGCAACACGGGGAGCTGTAACCCAGATGACTGGCACAAGTCGAGTCTAACCTCGGGAAATATGGAAATATTTAGGCTGTGCAGACCCGGTCCATGCCTACCCTGATTACCCTGATTCCTTCAGACGAATGACTATAGTTCCACTGTGGGCTGGAAGCAGAGTCCTCCCTCCCCACCGTTGTCCACTGTTGCTTGGGAGGCTGAGGATGAGGGGTTGGTTGCCTGTCTTGCCACACCGGGCTCCCCTTCTCCTTTTTTTAAGTTAAATCATGCCTCCCTTGCATTTAGTGGGAAATATGCGTGTGGGGCCTCCCCCAAGTCCTCCCAGAGCCAGGGCACCCTCCTGACCTTATAGCCCGCACATAGTTAACCGGCTGGCCTGCTGTTCCGGTTTGTAGGGCTGGATACCTACTGGTCCATTTTCTTCTTCATTGAATAATAAGAAGTACTGCAACTAGGACCTTGACAAGACACCAGAAGTTATCCTATCAAAACAAGAAGAGCCTCCAAGTTTAAATTCCCAATCCGTAGGGTTCCTCCTCACTCCAGACATACGAGACTGAGAAATGAAAGGTCCATTGATGGAGGATCCCTCTCAATGCCCTCAGAGAGAACTAGACTATATTTTATTCATGGCAGAGGCCAAACTGGACAGAACTTGTGGGAGGACACATGGAGTCAACCCCCCCTTGTTTCTTTTTCTTTTTTTTTTTCTTCGCTTTACAACTTGGGTAAAACTTAACGTTATATATACTGGAATGACCCCCTTTGTGGATAATTCTTTTTATTTTATCCAAATTCTGATTGTTCACTTAGTGATGTCTAGGGTGTTCCCATTTTGACTCTATCTTCCCCCCCTCACACATCCATATTCCTGGAGGGGCAGTCCGGAGACCTCCATGCCCTCTGAGCTTTTAAGCCATGAAAGACCTACATCTTTTTCCCAACCCAGAACTTTCCCTCTCCCCACCACTTATTATTTTTGACTTATCCCTGATTTTAGTTATCTATACTTCTATCCTCTCCCTTCCTGGATTTAGGGGCAGGAGTTTCCCCAGGGCTTCTTACCACATCTTGGAGCAAGAGCCCCTTTAGGGAGGTTGACTGACCATTCCCAAATGCTTGCTCCATTTCAGCAGGCACTGTTGGAAGTTACAATAATTTCCCATAATTGGGGATTGTATATAGTTCCTATTCCATTTTCCTATGTAAATATTCACACTTGCACACCCAGTTGGCTTGCAGGCTTTCTTATAGATTATAATCAGTTGTTGTTTTTTTCTTACTATTATCATTATTTTTGGATCACAGGAACATTAGATTGGTACAATTTATGTGGATTTTATTGGTTACACAAATTGGGATTTCATAGGGAGTGTGTCATTAGGGATCTTTGTTATTGGGAGGGAAGCCCAGGGTGTACTGAGAATTCTAAGCAAATAAAGAGATGCAATACCCCTTTAAACTTATATCACACAATGTAAATGGACTAGCTGGCCCCATCAATAGGGATCGTATGCTCCGAGCACTCAAAAAACTTAACCCAGACATTCTTTTATTGCAGGAGACTCACCTCTCCTCCATTGAGCATCATAAATTGCTCAAATTCGGCTTATTTCAGCTAATTGAATCCTCATACCAGAAGGGTAGAAGGAGAGGTTCAGTGATCCTAATACCAAAATGTTCTAAACTACAATTACTTGACCAGTATGTGGACAGAGAGGGCAGATTGGCATTGGTGATAGTCAAATTGAATCAACAGATTATGACGATGTGCAGCTTTTATGTCCCACCGGGTTCTGATGCCTCCTCCATACAGCACCTGTTGGACACTATTCTGACTAGGCAGCAGGGGATATTAGTTTTGGGTGGGGATTTTAATTGTCTTCTCAATCCCTCATTGGATTCCTCAGCCGCACGCCCCCCCCCCAGACAACTGGACAAAAACATCTTTGTCGCCTTGTCCAGGATGTGGGTCTAGTGGATGCGTTGAGACAACTTCACCCATCCCAGCATAAATTCACTTATTACTCTTACGCTTTTAAGCATTACTCCAGGTTAGAGTACTTCTGTATGGGTAAGGAGCACATTGACCTAGTCCAGTCAGCTGAGATTTTAAATATCTGTTTATAGGACCATGCCCCCATTACTTTAGACCTCAATATTCAGAAAGGTAAATTAAATACTCAATGGAGATTTAACCAGTCTCTATTTCAAGATAAAGAATTTCATGATATGCTAGACAAATGTATCCCAGAAATCATTGGAGATAATACTTCCCCCCAAACATCTCCTCAGACCCTATGGGATACCCTCAAGGCAGTCCTCAGAGGCTATATAAAAGCCTATGCTTCTCATAGAAAAAAACAGGCTGAGTCCAACCTGCTAGCCCTACAAGATAAACTTAAATTCCTTCAAGAGGCCCATATGCAAGGAGATAACGGATCTTTTATCATTAATAACACAAACCCAAGCCAGAATTCAACAATTACTGACAGCTAAAACCGAGCAGGCCTTGGCCTGGTTGCGGCAACGCTACTATGAGGGAGGAGCTCGGGCTTCCAAACTTCTAGCCTACCACCTCAGAAATCAAATACAACAACATACCATCCCTAAAATTAAAGACCCTATATCAGGACAAAGTAAATATTCAGCTCCACAAATATTAGAAGCATTCAAGACGTATTACCAAACCCTATACTATTCCCCCCCCTCTGACCCACATAAAATCTCCACTCTTCTTGCCCAGCTTCATCTCCCTGCTCTTTCAGTTGAACAAAAGCAACAGATAGTGGCTCCAATTACGGAATTAGAACTTCAAAATACAAGTCAGAACCTCAAGAATGGAAAATCTCCAGGCCCAGACGGTTTGTGGGCGGAATTCTACAAAAGAGCGTGGAATCTCCTGAAAACCCCATTTCTTCAGGTGTTAAAATCTGCCCACACAAACTCTTCTTTCCCTGTCTCATGGAGACAAGCAACAATTTCAGTGATCCTGAAACCCCAAAAACCTTCACATTTACGTGACTCGTACTGCCCTATCTTGGTGCTCAATCAAGATTCCAAAATTTACACGCGCATAATGGCTCATGGACTTGATCACATTCTCCCCTCCTTGATACATCCAAACCAGTTGGAATTTATTAAGGGTAGACAGACAACTGACAACATTATTTATTATAGACCATCCTCAGTCTCCCCTCCTTATATTAAGCCTCGATGCTCGAAAGGCTTTTGACATGGCTTCATGGGAGTTTTTACAAGCGGCCTTAAAAAATTTCAAATTCCCTACCACTTTCGCAGATGTGATTAAAGGAATTTATACAGACCCGGAAGCGGTAGTTAGGTTGAATGGTTCTCACTCGGAGCGTTTCTCTCTACATAGGGGCACCCAGCAGGGTTTTCCCCTCTCCCCATATTTGTTTGCTATTTTTGTGGAGCCCATAGCTCAATTACTCAGACAATCTCCTGGTCTGCATGGATACAAAGTCTCGGAAAGATCTCATCACAAAATAGTATACTATGCGGATGATCTTTTGCTTTATATTACCCTTCCCGAAGAATCGCTGTCAACCTTAACGATCATACTAAAAGACATAGAGACCTTTACAGGCTATACTATAAATACTAATAAATCAGAAGGCCTTGATTATACAATCTTCCCTTCCCCTGGAACTCACTCAGAAATATCCCCTTAGGTGGGACAAAAGCTATATAACCTACTTAGGAATCAAAATACCATCAGATCTAGCTGATTTATACAAGTTGAATTACTCTTCCACCCTTTCTGGAATAAACTTGGACTTACAGAGGTGGACCCCTCTCCCGCTGTCACTAATGGCTAGGATTCAATCCATCCAAATGAACTCCCTACTGAAGATCTTATATCTGATGCAAAATATTCCCTTACTCCTCCTATCGAAGGACATTTAGTTATGAGACAAATTCACTAGCAGATTCTTATGGGCAAATCAATGACCTAGATTGGCCTTGGTAAAGCTCCAATGTCCCAAAGATAAAAGTGGGTTATCTCTTTCAAATATATTCCACAATTCGATAGCCTCTGTACTTACTCATATGACTACCTGGATGTCCCCTCGAACACATGCACCACCCTGGATGATAATAGAGCAAACTATGGCATCCTGCCCACTGAATTCATCATGGGTATTCCAGTCAAATAACAAAACTCGGATACAGAGAGCCTCTAGATTCACTAAAGAGGTGCTCCATTCATGGTCGAAGTTTCTGACTCGTCCCTCCTGTGGGTTCTTTTTCTCCTGGCTGGGAATTCCATCGGAAGACCCTACCTGGACACCGGCAGAACTGGATTCTTCCTTCCAGTCCTGGGCCCGTAGGGGTCTATGATATATTTACCAATTCTATGCCAATGCAGTATTTAAAACATTTGACCAACTCAAACCGGAGTTTTCTTTAAATAGGAATGACTTCTATAGATACTTACAAATCTGTCACTTCTTGAGTGCTAAGACTGGCTTAGATGTCACAGCTCAGGTTATCCCCCACTATGTCCTCTCCTGGTCCAACTTGAGGGAGGTGGAGCCCCGGACCATTTGGTCTCTCAACTTTATAAAGCCCTACAAGGGGCACCAACGCAGATCATGGACTTAGTACAATTACATTGGGAAGCTGAGCTTCAGATTACCCTGTCCCAGGCAGAGTGGCTTCAGATCTGGAGAAGACACCACAAAACCTCTAGCTCATGCACATGGAGAGAGTACACCTGGAGAGTGGTCTCCAGATGCTTTCGTACACCTCAGATTACTGCCAAGTTTCAAGGGCGGGGGACTCCTCCTGCTGGTGAAGATGCGGTTGCAAGGTAGCCACACATACGCATATTCTCTGGTCCTGCCCAGCCTTGACCTCATATTGGCTAACAATAGGAGGTAGAATCACACAACTTTTTCCGATACTGAAAGAGCTCTCTCCGGCTATGGGGCTACTACTACATTATCCCCAGTGTTTTAGAAACCCACATCAAGTTTATCTCCTTAACATTCTATTGGGGGCTGCGAAGAAATGTATAACTAGATTATGGCTTCGCCAGGGGCCCCCTTTCATCACAGCCTGAGAAGACCTAATATATGCCATATATAAATTACAGCATATGACAGCCAGAATTCAAAATAAAGTTCCTGAGTTAATGAATCGTTGGAACCCATGGTTCCTTCATATAACTCATTTCAGATCTGATCAGATACCTTAGAGCCCACGCGTGGAGGGAGATGGGCGGGAGCGTGGTTGGGTCAAGCCAGTCCCTAATCCCGATTCTCGCCTGGGAGATACTTCATTATCAGACTGAGCAGACCCTATGTAAAACAATATCCTTATATGTGATCTGCCCCCTGGGTCATCCCCCCCCATTCTCCTCAATAATCCCAAATAATAAGTTTGAATTGGCTGGTTATACCTGCTTTTGAAGGACAATTGCTAAGTTGCTGTAATTATGTTGAACCAACACTGCTTGTCAGTAAGATGCATATCAGTTATATATATTTATTACTGCTAAAAATCATTACTTAATTGTCTATAGTGCCCCCCTGTGCTAGGGAGTTTACCATTTTATTCTTTTTTATCTGCTGATTGACATGCACTGATCAATACGGTCCTGTATAATTGAACTGTGATCCTATTATTGCTAAAATCTGAAATAAAAAGACAGTTTAAAAAAAAAAATAATGACACTTGGGATGGGTGAATGAAAATGCATCCCCCAGAGGAGATTTTCCTTTTACTTCCACCACTGCAGGGCTCGAAGAGCCGGGGAAGACAGTAGGACGGGGCATCAAAACTGTCCAGATACTGGTCCCACTGGACTCTGAGGGACCACTGAAAGACCCTCATATGCAACCTGGCACTGGGGACCATTGGAATTGTAGCCACCAAATGTCCCATGAGACAGGGATAGTCTCTTGCAGAGATCTGATTGCAGGATTCCAAACCACACGCCACAGCAATCAGGGAGTCTGCCCGAGTGGCGGGCAGATATACCCATCCCAGAGGAATCCAGCACAGCTCCTATATACTGGAGGCATTGAGCAGGGTCCAATTTGGACTTAAGATAGTTTACCACAATCCCTAGTTGGGTGAACAACTACAGGGTGCGAGAAAGCATGTGAGACAACCAGTGCCTGGAGGACACATTCAGGAGCTAGTAGTCCAGGTAGGGGAAGACATAGAAGCCTTCCCATCAGATGGCCACTGAAACCACTTCAAAGCATTTTGAAAAGACTCTTGGGGTCAAGGAAAGACCAAAAGGGAGGGCTCTGAACTGGAAATGACACCCTTGGAACACGAAAACGGAGAAACCGCCGGTGAGCCGGGTGCATCATGACATGAAGGTATACATCTTTCATATCCAGAGAGCAAAGCCAGCTGCCTTTGCTCAGCAAAGGAAGAAGTGTCAGAAGGGACACCATGTTGAACTTTTGATAAACGATGTAGAGGTTGAGACCTCTCAAATCCAAAATGGGGTGTAAATCCCCCATCCATTTGGGGACCAGGAAGAACTGGGAGTAAAATTCCGTCCCCTTCTGAGGAAGAGGAACCAGTTCGATAGCCCTTTTTGATAGTAAGGCAGCGATCTTGGTCCATAGGAGCAGGGCCTGGTCTGGGGGGTAGTGAGAGACCCTGGGTGGCGACGGAGGAGGCATCACCCTGAACTTTAGTGTGTGTCCTGTACTGATCAGTTGCAGGAGCCACAGATCATCAGAGAAGGCTTGCCACCCTTGCAGGTGCAGGGAAAACCTGCCCCTGATGGCCGTGGGTAGGGCCTCCATACCCATGACCGGAGGAAGACCCTCAGACAGGAGGCATGCCCTGCCGAGGGGTAGCAGGGATATACTGGGGCCTAGGAGCATTCTTCAGGCCAGGCAATTGTAACTGAGGCTTCCATTTATTGACCAGCTGCCAATTAAACGGAGGACGACCTCTATAGGGGTGGCCCCTGGAGGAACCCCTGAAGGGTTGTTTGGCCTTACGGCGGTAAAGGGTCTGTACCAATTGTAGGGTACGACCAGAGTCCTGCAGGTCTTTAAAGATGTCCTGCGTCTGAGGACCAAAAAGTTGCACACCTTTAAAGGGAGCATTCAAAATGGATTGCTGGACGTCCTAGGAAAAAACAGACACCTGAAGCCAGGTGTGACGCCTGAGACATATACCAGCAGAGGATGTATGAGCCATGGTATCAACTGCATCGTAAGCAGCCCATAGCAGGTGGCGACCCAATGCCATGCAAAGTTTCACCATTAGGTTGTCTTGGACAGCGCCATCCAGGAGGGGCTGGACCATGGCCTGGGAGGCTTTAAGAATTTCCTCCTGATATTTAAGAAGATGTCCCATGTAATTAAGGACCCAGATGGACAAGGCAGCCAAGGAATAAACCCGTTTTTCCATGGCGTCCAACTTCTTAGACTCCACATCCGGAGGCTGCGCACTCATGTGCTGAAGCCTGGAAGACCAATCGTGAGCGGCATTAATCACCACGGAGTCCACCTGAGGTGGAGACGTGAAATAGGGGTGAGCCACCGGAGCCTAATAAAGCTTGTCCGCCTTCCCAAGATTGGAGGGAATCTTGAATGGCTGCATCCAGGCAGCCATAGTAGCCTCTTAAAAGGCACTCACCAATGGGAGGACAACCAGAGTAGGGCATTCAGGGATACCCAGGAACTGAGCCAATATCTTGTGAGAAGACTCCTGTACTGAGCTCTGGAATGCAAAGGTTCTCTGGAGGTAAAGCACGATGTCCGCATACGTCGGGTAATCCAGCAGGGAACAAGGGAGGCCAGGGGTAACATCCTCCTGGACACAGGAGGCGGCAGAGGAGGACTGAGGGGATGGCTCTTGGTCCATACCGGAATCCTCCTCCCTGCCATCCAGACCCCAGTCTTGCAGGAAAGGGTCCTCCATGTCCACTTCCTGGGAATACAGACCCAGGGAGACAGGGGAAGAGATGGCTGTATGCTGGGCTGCAAGAGGCTGAGATGGAGCAGCGTTCAGCGGCACCACCTCCTTAGGGGGGCAGCAGGGTTGCGTGAGGCCCAGAATGGAGGTAACCACAACCTGAACTTCAATCATGGCCATCTGTCCAGAGGTGGCAGATGTAGTGGAACAAACGGGCATCACAGACAGAACAGTGGCCAGCTGAGGGACCAAATGAGCAGCCATCGATGAAGGGGGCATATAGGCAGGGCTGGCCTTAGCTAGGTGCAAACTGTGCCCCTGCACCTTGGGGGGGGGCCCATAGTTTGTGCCTAAATTTTGTTAGAGATGAAAATGTTTACCAGCAAATGAAAGTGGAAGACAACTGGCTCCAATACTATTAGAAAAGATGGGGGCAGTTTTGCTGCAGTGGAAAAGTTTAGGTTAAGTAAGTGCTAATGGTGTTAACGGACATACATTACACCTCCCAGGTTGACTGCTTTCACAAACAAAGGGCTATATTGATAAGAGAACATGTTTGAAACCTGGACATGTAGCTGAAACAATGAATATGACAGCATCTGTTTCAAAAGTACGTGAGTACTCAAAATGGCTCAAAAACCTGACCAACACAGAGCAAAACTGGATTTCCTGATAGGGACCCTGAAAACCTGATCACCAGGTAAAACAAACTGACAGGTGGCAACCTTACTGGTGTCCCATGATTATCCTCTCTATTCTCTCTCACTCACAGCTCCAGAAAAGTTGTAAATCAGAGTATCAGAAGAGTGAGCGTCCAGTGATGATGTCCCTGTCCTTACAGAAATTAATATGGTAGTAGTACCGTACTTACTTAAATTCTTGCTCCAGGCTCAGACAGATTAATTTCCAATGGTGAAGTAAAATAATTCAGTGCAGTCAATGGCACTAATTAAAAGATGCTGGTTAAATTAGCAGACTTAGTACTGCTTTATTAATACAGGACAGGAGGGTTAGTTAGGTGTAAATGTTAGATGTGGGGGGTGGGGGCCACAGGGAATGGAATGGTGGGGCCCGGCAAGGGGCTGCACAGGGGACTAGATTGATTAAAACCGGCCCTGCATATAGGACCCCAAAGACGTCGATAACAGCGCAAAGGTGACTGTCGATAATGGCAAGGCATCCCCATCCCAACTATTGACGAGAACCTTGGCAATGGAGGAGGCAGTGATGGAATGCTGAATAACACTGATGGGCTGTGGTACAGGGCCATTGATGGGTCAATGCGTGGAGCCATCGATGAGAGAGTTGCTGTTGATGGAGAGGGCCATGCAGCAGTAAAAGTGTTGCCAGTAGCAAAGCAACCCAAGGTGCTCGTCGACGGAGGAGCCATCAACGAGTTTGGAGAGGAGCCCACAATCGTTGATGTTAGAGAAGATGATAAAAGAAGGATTACCTACTCCATAAATCACATTTGTAGAGGATGGCACAGGGGTGGAAGCGACATGCTTGGTTTTAGTAGCATGCTTCCTACGCTGACCCTGTGCCAAGGTGGAGGGGCCTCCCGTGGAGTAGTGAGACCCGGAAGAGGATGCAGAGGAACCCCTCACAGAGGAGTGTTTGCGCTGCTGTTGCTCCAAGAGGGCTACCTGCTGCTCCATGAGATACTCTTGGAGCTGTTGCAATTGTCGGCGTTTCGTGGCTCTGGAAAAAGTTTGACAGAAGACACATCTGACAGTGCTGTATTCAGAACCAAAGCAGTGAACACAGACAGTGTGGAGGTCTTCCCATGCAATGCCGTGCCCACAAGCACAACTTCGGAGTAATGGATCCGAAGACATAAGTTGTAAAACAAAACACAAAAAATAAAGTTAAAAGGTTGTCTAGAACTATTCAAACACGCATTTGTCAATGCCGAATGTTGATTGTGTTGGTCTGCTGAGCTCGCTCAGTGGCCCTCTGTCACTGGCTCAGTCTGTTTGTCCCAGTGTTGCAGGCTGCTGTTTTGTACTGGGCTGCTGCCTGCGTTGGCACCTTGTTCTGCTGAGGAAGAAATCCGCAGCTGTCCCGACAGAGCTCCATTGAGGTGGCTCACTCCCCCTCTCTCACTCGCTCATTCTGTTTCTCCTGGCGCTGCAGGCTGCCCTTTTGTACTGGGCTCCTGCCTGTGTTGGTGGCTTTTTCTACCCACAAAGAAATCCACAGCTGTCCTGACAGAGCTCCGTTGAGGTCGCTCACTCCCCCTGTCTCACTCACTCGGTCTGGTTCTCCTGGCGCTACAGGCTGCCCTTTTGTACTGGGCTCCTGCCTCTGTTGGTGCCTTTTTCTGCCCACAAAGAAATCTGTAGCAGTCCCGACAAAGCTGTGGTGAGCTCGCTCACTCCCCTTCTCTCACTCGCTAATTCTGTTCTGCCGGCGTTGCAGGCTGCCCTTTTCTACTGGGATCCTGCCTGCGTCTGCTGCCTTCTTATGCCCACAAAGAAATTTGCAGCAGTTACAATACAGCTCTGTTGAGCTCACTCACTCACTCACTCATTCTGGTTTTCCTGCCACTGCAGACTGCCCTTTTCTACTGGGCGCCTGCATGCATTGCTGCCTTTTTCTACCCACAAACAAATCTGCAGCAGTCCCAACAGAGCCCCATTGAGCTCAATGACTCCCCCTCCCTCACTCGCTCGTTCTGTGTCTCCTAGTGCTGCAGGCTGCCCTTTTGTACTGGGCTCCTGCCTGCATTGGTGGCTTTTTCTGGCCAGAAAGAAATCTGAAGCAGTACCGACACAGCTCCACTGAGCTCACTCACTCCCCCTCTGTCACTCTCGCATTCCGTTTCTGCCGGCACTGCAAGCTGGCCTTTTGAACTGGGCTCCTGCCTGTGTTGCCGCATTTTCTGCCCACAAAGAAATCTGCAGCAGTCACACTAGACCTCCGTTGAGCTCGCTCACTAGCACTCTGTCACTCGCTCGTTCTGTTTCTCTTGGCACTGCAGACTGCGCTTTTGTATGGGGCTCCTGGCTGCATTGGCACCTTTGTCTGTCCACAAAGAAATCCGCAGCTGTCCCGACAGAGCTCCGTTGAGGTCGCTCAGTCTCCCTCTTTCATCACTCATTCTGTTTGTCCTGGCGCTGCAAGCTGCCCTTTTTTATGGGGCTCCTGCCTGCATTGGCGCCTTTTTCTGCCCACAAAGAAATCCCAGCAGTCCTGATAGAGGCTCCGTTGAGCTCACTAAGTCCCCTTGTCTCTTTCGCTCGAGACTGTTTCTCCCACGCTGCAGGCTGGCCTTTGTACTGGGCCCTGCCTGTATTGACGCCTTTTCTGCCCACAAAGAAATCCGCAGCAGTCCTGACAGCGCTTCGGTGAGTTCGCTCACTCCCCCTCCCTCACTCACTCTCTCATTCTGTTTCTCCCAGTGCCGCAGGCTGCCCTTTTGTACTGGGCTCTTGTGTTGAAGCCTTTGTCTGCCCACAAACAAATCCACAGCAGTCCCGATAGAGCTCAGTTGAGCTCCGTCACTCCCCACTCTCACTCAGTCAGTCTTAATCTGTCCCAAACACTGATTTCCCAGAGTGACCGTGCTATTGTCCGGCAGGAGTGCAAAAACATATTTTAGCCAGGATGTGAAAAATGACAGCTGTAGTGTTCATAAGGAGTTGTGAAAAAATGCCACTGTTGAAAATGTGGCGTAACAATATTACAAATTTGTGAAGTTACAAGGGTGCGTGGAAACAGTTCAATGCACGCTTGTAACACAGTCATGTTATGGAGTTTTGTCACCAAATTTTCAACATAGGGATTTTAGGACCTCTGCTCATGAACAGTGCCACTGCCATTTTCTTAATCTGTCCCGAACACTGACTTCACACAGTGACCACGTTATTCTGCGCTGGAACTGTGAAAACACATTTCGGTCAGGATGTGAAAAATGACAGCTGTACTGCTTATAAGGAGGTGTGAAAAAATGGCACTGTTGAAAATCTGGTGTGACAATATTACAAATCTGCAAAGTTACAAGGGTGCGTGGAAAGTGCACAACACACACTTGTAACACAGTCAATTGATGGGCTATCATCACCAAAGTTTCAACATAGGCATTTTAGGACCTCTGCTCATGAACAGTATCATTGTCATTTTCTTAATCTGTCCCAAACAGTGATTTTCCACAGCAACCACTCTATTCTGCGCCGGAAGTGCGAAAACACATTTCGGCCAGGATGGGAAAAATGACACCTGCACTGTTCATAAGTAGGTCTGGGAAAATGGCAATACTGAAAATCTGGAGTGAAAATATTATAAATTCGTGAAGTTATGAGCGTGTGTGCCAACTGTGCAACACACGCTCGTAACACAGTCATTTTATGGAGTATCGTTACCAAATTTTCAACATAGACATTTTAGTACCTCTACTCATGAACAGTGTCACTGTCATTTTCTTAATCTGTCCTGAACACTGATTTCCTACAGCGACTGCGCTATTCTGCGCCAGAAGTGCGAAAACACATTTCAGCCAGGATGTGAACAATGATAGCTGTACTGCTCACAAGGAGGTGTGACAAAATGCCAATGTTGAAAATCTGGCATGAAAATATTGTAAATTTGAGAAGTTACGAGTGTACATAACAACTGCGCAACGCACGCGTGTAAATGTCATTTTTTTTTCATTTTTTTCCACCAAATTTGCAACATAGGCTTTTTGAGAGCCCACCTCATGAACACTGGCACTGTCATTTCGTTAATCAGCCCCAAAGGGTGATTCCGCACAGTGACCGTGAAACCACCTTTTGGGTCCCATTAACGCCATGACAGTTCAAGAATTCATGAGGAGGAGTCCCAAAAACAACATGTTGAAAATTTGGTGAAAAAATTTCCCAAAATGCCCAAGATATGCACTAAAGTTGAAAAAAAAACCTATTTATTGCATTATACAGCTTACCGGCATTTCCTCAGTTGGCGGTAGGCTTTGAAGAAGAGTGCAGACGTGTTCCGGGCCACCAAAGATCGTCCCGCCGAGCTCCGGAGGTAAGTGGGGGAGGGACGGGGCAGTGAGAGACCTAGGACAGTTTTTTTAGCAGAAAAAAAGACGTCGCGGGACCATTTTTCCTTCACAGGGTCATCTGGCACGCTGGGGTGGGCTCCCAGCATAGGCTTTCGTTGGGGGGCAGCAGTAGCCGAGGGGCAGTATAATGGGCTTAGTGCAAAATGCATCCTCTAAAGAAGAATGAGACTGTAACTTTAATGATTGGCTTTATTTTGTGCTTACAGCTCCCAATGTTTAGCCACAAAAACACAAATTTTAGGATGGGCAGAGTAAACTTTTGAGGCAAAATTAGGGCCGTCCCTGAAAATCAGGGACACTTGAGAGGTATGCAGTGTGACAAATAAAGAATGGTGTTGCATCAAAATGCAGGGCATCGGTACAAAAGAAAGTGAGCTGAGACTTCATCTCCTCTAAGGGAAAGAGGGTGTATATAAGAGGACTAGCCCAATTTTGGAGACTTATAACTGGACTAGTCCACCGTTGTGCCGCTGGATGAGCGCGGCGGCTGGGCAGCACCACTCTTTATGTGTGTACCCCACCTCCTGGAGGCCAAACATCTCTACAGCTGTGTGACGCGCTGGTAAAAAGGCTTTGCTCCGGAGTCTTTCTCCCCCTCCCTGCCTGTGCAGAGCGAGTAAAACTCCCATTACGTCGGAGGAGAACGTCACGCTGGCAGACGACTGCAAGAAGGAGTCTGTTACAGAGGATCGTAAATTGTGTATCCCGGCCGGGGAGACGTGCGCCTGACTGGTTTACAGCGGGGGTGCCTCATCATGACACCCGCCGCCGCCACAGAAGAGAAGCTGAAATGAGACCGACAGGTAGGTGACCAGCGGGCGGGATGAGGTTCGGATCGGCCGTGGCAGAGTTAGAGGCGCCGCCGCCGCGGCTTCAGCCATGAAAAGGTTGGGGGAAGGGGGCAGAGACGATAGGGCAAGCTCTTTGCGTGTTTGTGTTTTCTTCTCTCTTCATAAAAACGACAGCAGTGCTGAAATCACTAAGTAGAAGTGGCTTAAAACTTATTTTCACACAGAAACGAGTAAAACATGTGGATTTAGTCAGCGTTTTGTCAACGTCTTGTGGAAAGTACTTTTATTTCTGATTTGTATAATCCTGAAACCTGCTTACTTTGTTGGGGCGAGTGTTGGTGGTCGGGGGAGAAATGGCATTCCAGTCATAGGGGCCGGAACAGTGGGGGACACTAGGGCCATGGCACTACCACTTTCATAAGTGGCCCTATCACTGTTTGCTATCATGGTAATATATTTAATAGGGGAAAATTTACCCCTTATGTCCTTGGCCCTACCACTTTTCAAACCATTTCGACACCACTGATTCCAGTTTTGTCCTTGCTGCCACCCGTGACACTCTGAAGGTTTTATTGCACTTTAAGAGGATCTCCATATCTACTGATAAGTCTTGCCCACAAAGTAAGAGTTCCTGCGCCCTTGTTATCTAGCATTTACATTTTGCAGAGCTATGGTACTGGTATCATGGAGGGCAAATACTCAGGGACATACTACAGTTTTTAAAAATACAAATCTCTTATAAGCAGCAGTCCATAACAGCGGTGAAAATGTTGACCTGTACATTTTTAAGTTCTGTTTTCGATTACCCCATTTCTACTGTCTTGTGTTCTGTGATACCATTCTTTCCATATGTTTAGTCCGATTTAGCACTGTTTTCATGTTTGCGATAATAAAAGGAGTGGGCCTTTTAATATGGCTCAGACTGTGAGTATTTTCAGCTGTTTTTTTTTTTTTTTGTACACCGTCACCTGTTATTTCATAAGGTCAGGGAGCAGTGTGTGTTGAATGCTAGTTCATTATAGCCACTTGAAAAGTTATCAGTCATAAACCATGGGTGTACAAAACCCACAGAGGATACCAAAGAAAATGTGGTCCAAGCCATATTAAAAGAGGCACTCTTTTATTATTTTAACTGTGGAAAAATAAGTGGTAAAGCAGACTGCGGAACAAAGGGTATCATACAAGTCTGGAGATGAGGGTAATCTGAAATAGAAAAGCAAAGGCCAACATTTTCACTCCTGTCTTGCAGTCAGGGGTTGAAATAACCACTTGTCTGCCTGTACCAGACACCCAGTTGTACTCTGGGACAGCTGGTTTTATTTATCCACCTGTCCATGGGACAGGCACCAAGTGAAAAATTATTAGTGGGCCCTAGGATGACCCAGGAGATGCCACCACCTGTATGGATGGGCTATGGACCTCCAACATCATGGCATCACATGTTTGAAAGATTTCCATTTTACCAAATGTCCAGTGATGGTGTCTTCGGTGTGATCAATGGTTTTGTCAGGCAGCAGAAATAAAAACAGTGCCGTGGTAGAACTAGACTGTGCATGTATTCCTTTGTCATTGTATCATTGTACATGGGCAGTTGCTGGACTTCATTTTTCTTTCTGCAGTTCATGCCTCATTTCTCTGCATGCTATACTTGCAGTAACAGCACAAGACAAACATCTTTTTCATAGGCAGCACGTTTTGAGGATGCAAATTAAAGACCCCTTTCAGGGCTGTCAACTAACAGAGGCCTGTGTAAGGCTAGTTAAAACCACTGTAAGGGCTTGAAAACAATATGTGGAAGCCTTTTTGATGGCAGACAGTCAAGGCAGAAAGAGGGTGAGACTCAATATTTAAGGATTAGAAGAGGAACTTAAAGGACTGAGAGAACCACTTAAAAACCCCTGTCAGGTCAGGAAGGGCTCCAGAGGCAGGAGATTGGAAGGCTGTATAAATGCCCTTGGCAGGGTTACTAAGTAGGGAGAACTTTTATGGTTCAGACTATACACAGGAGCAGAGGAAGCTGATTGACTTGTCAGGGCAGAGCAAAAATCAGTTTAAGGGCCCTAGTCAGGGTTTGTGCTGAGCACAGGGGGAGGAAATGGACAAGGAAATGATAGAAGACATCCTTGGTATGGCAGAAAAAGGGGAGGTATTGCCAATGGGGGAACCTGAATATGCCAGATGTTGACTGGAGCACCTTTGCTGCAGCCACATCCAAGAGCAGGGCCATTCTCAGTGCCCTTCAGGGGGCATGCCTCAGAAAGCTAGTTTTGGAACCCACTCGGGAGAGAGCAATCTTAGACCTGGTACTCTCAAATGGGGATGGAGGGAGGATCTCTATTCTTAAAATGGGTAGCCATCTGGAACAAGCGACCACCAAATAGTGTCGTTCACGATAAACTTAGCTGTAGAGTCAAGCCACACAAAAGTGAAGGTACTGGACTTCAGGAGGGCTGATTTTGACGAAATGGGAGAGTGCCTCAGAAAAGCACTAGCAAACAGGCAAGAAGGTGGGGTGGAGCAACAATGGGGAAACATCAAAACCGCCATCACAGAGGCAACAAGTCTTGGTGTGAAGCAAATAAATCAAAATGAAAGAAAAAAACACTATGGTTCTCAAAAGAAGTGGCGGGGAAGGTAAGGTAAAAAAAAAAGATAGCATTCAGGAAGTATAAGGAAACACAGATGAAGCAGGACAGAGAACTGTACCAGTTAAAGCAGAAGGAAGTGAGTAAGGCAGTCAGAATAGCAAAGGCCCAAACCGAGGAATAGATAGCCAACTCGGTTAAGAAGGGGGATAAAACCTTTTATAGGTACATTAGGGGGCAAAGAAAGACTAAGGCAAGGATACTGAGGCTGAATGAAGAGGAAGGTGGTTGGGCAGAGAGTAACAGTGAAAAAGCAGGGATACTGAACGAATACTTTTGCTCAGTATTCACAGTGGAAAAGCAGGGGGAAATACCTAATCCGGTCAATAGAAGCACTCTGGATAGGGGGGTTGATATTAGTCCTTTCACAGAAGAAAGGGTTCTGAAAGAACTCTTAAAACTGAAGGTGGATAAAGCAATGGGCCCTGATGGGATTCACCCCAGAATTTTAAAAGAACTAAGGGAAGAACTAGTAACACCACTGACTACCCTTTTTAATAAATCATGGGAGGACGGGGTGGTACCTGAGGACTGGAGGGGGGCGGATGTGATTCCCGTTCACAAAAGTGGGAGCAAGACAGAGGCAGGAAACTAAAGACCTTTCAGTTTGACCTCAGTGGTAGTGAAAATGATGGACTTACTTCTGAAGGAAAGAATTGTTGAGTACCTAGAGGCCAGTGGGGGACAGGACCCAAGGCAGCATGGATTCACAGTAGGAAGGTCATGTCAGACAAATCTAATTGATTTCTTTGACTGGGTGACCAAAGCAGTAGACCAGGGAGGGGCTGTGGACATGGCCTACCTAGACTTTAGCAAGGCATTTGACATAGTCCCACACAGAAGATTAATAAACAAATTAGCCAGCCTGGGAGTGGGTCCTAAGGTGGTAGCCTGGGTAAAACACTGGTTGGACAACAGGACACAGCGGGTAATAGTAAGTGGAGTCCACAGTGAAGAAAGGAGGGTTACTAGTGGGGTACCGTAGGGTTCAGTACCTTGGCCGGTCCTTTTTAATGTCTTTATAAGTGACATTGCAGAGGGACTGGAAGGGAAAGTATGTCTCTTTGCAGGTGACACAAAAATCTGCAACAGGATTGATACACAAGGTGGGGTGGAAAGGATAAAAAGGGACTTGGCAAGGTTGGAGGAATGGTCAAATGTATGGCAGATTAGATTCAGAGTAATGCACCTGGGAAACAAAAACCCAGGGGAAGAGTACACAATGGGGGGGGGGGTGAGATACTGACAGCAACAAAAATGGAAAAGGACCTGGGGGTAGTCCTATCAGATGACCTAAAGGTGGACCAGCATGAGAGAAGACAGTAAAGGGGGCTGGGGGGATACTGGGATGCATAGGGAGAGGCATCACCAGTAGAAAACAGAAAGTTATTGGCCCTCTGTGCAGACAGTTGATAAGACCACATCTGGAGTACTGTGTGTACAGTTCTGGAGACCCCATCTCTGCAAAGACATAGACAGGGTGGAGGCTGTCCAGAGGAGGGCAACCAAAATGATGCAGGGTCTGCATCAGAAGATATATGAAGAAAGACTAAAGGAACGAAAGATGTATAACCTTGAGGAGGGGGGGGGGGACATGATAGAAACTTTCAAATACCTCAAAGGAGTCAACAAAATCCAAGAGGGTAGCATCTTTCAGAAAAAGAAATGTGCAAAAACAAGGGGGCACAATTTGAAGATAGAGGGGGGATGGCTCAGAGGTAATGTGAGATAGTATTTCTTCACAGAGAGGGTTGTGGATACATGGAACAGCCTTCCTGAGGAGGTCGTAGAGTCAAAAACAGTGGGGGAATTCAAGAATGCATGGGACAGACATAAGGCAATTCTAGTGGGGGGTAGGAGGAAGTAGGCTGTTGGTTAACTAGGATCTACAGCTTATCCGTTAGGTAGGGAAATGGGCAGACTAGGTGGGCCAAGCGGTCCTTATCTGCCGTCAAATTCTGTGTTTCTGCGTTTCTGTGTAAAAGGCCTTATCAGGGCAGTGAACTGGGGCACACTTGTTAAGTCCTTTTCAGGGCCATGTACCAGCCAGTGGGTAATATTTAGTAGCCCTTTTTAGGGTACCTTACAATGGGCACCATCAATTAATAAACCCTATAGACGGAACTGCACCAACCAGGGGACACACTAATTGTTATTAGCTTATATTTGGAAACAGAAATTTAAGATTAGTAAGCCCCCCCCCCAAAAAAAAATCCACAAGACGGGTACAGTTTCCATGGCACCGTCAAACTGAATAGTACAGCTGTCCCTTGGACAGCTATCTAAAAAAAAATATTTGTAGCCCTGCTTGCAGTGCTGCTGTAAATATTTGTAGTTGACCACATAAAGTAACTTGGACCTGAGGCTTAATGACCTGCATATGCCTGCTACTACGGCGCATTACACGGGTGCATTGTTCATTGATACATCTTCATATTTTACTGATAACCTCAGCACCTTGGTCTTATGGCATTAACAACACAAGCTTTGCTCTCGAGGTTTGCTTCATCATGGAAACCACTCAGTAAGAGAATAGCAGGGTTATGTATGGGCTCCTGTACACTATTCTGTATGTTTTTAGTAAGATGAACCTGCAAATATGAATTCCAGAGCCTTAAATGTGAACACCAAAAATGAACCTGTGGACAGCCCTAATTATAACCAAAGCATGACATTTAGTTCACATTGAATGCAATTTTTTGTTTTTTGTTGTTGGCTAAGATCATTTTAGTGCAAAGATTTACAGAGTGAAAGCAGTGCTTGCCACCATTTGTAGTGTTGTGGAATTTGCACGAGAAGCTCTGCGAGGAGAGTATGAGGGATCTCGACATGAACACTCTGGAGGAGGGAGAGGTGGGACATGATGGAGACCTACAGCTACCTTATGGAGGTGAACTGGGTGCAGGGGGGGTTCCATTGAAAATGAGGAAATGCACCAGGACAAGAGGACATGCGATGAAGCTGGGGGGGGTTAAGAGGGATGTGAGGAAGTACTACTTTACTGAAAGAGTGGTGGATTCCTGGAATAGTCTGCCAGTAGAGGTAGTGGGGGGCCAAAACAGTAGGGGATGTCAGGCATGCATGGAATAGGCATAGAGGGATATAAGTAAATAGGCAGGGAGGGTCGCTGGAGATCAGGTAGGGTCTGTGGCAACAGAACAGGCAGGTGACATCTAAGCAGACTTGGTGGGCCAAAAGGTCTTTTTCTGCTGACGGTGTCTATGTTTGAATGTTAAATTGGGATTCTCAAGGATGTGTGTCTGTGCCCTGTCCTCTACAAATCTGCAACAGCTGGTGGGGGTGGGGGGCACTGCTTATCATAATAATGTGTACCTGACCAATGTGGTCAGAAATACA
Source organism: Neoceratodus forsteri (assembly GCA_016271365.2). NCBI lineage: Eukaryota > Metazoa > Chordata > Ceratodontiformes > Ceratodontidae > Neoceratodus > Neoceratodus forsteri. Next base: position 887,309,701 of record CM057454.1, on the reverse strand, counting down.
GGGTGCAGTTGATGCTGCTTGCTGCTTGCCCACCGATTGGTATTTTGGTTCACCTTGCAAAAATAAAGCGGGGGAAGGATCATGGGCTCACCAGTGTTTTTTTGTTGTTGTGGTGGTGTTCTTGGTTGCCTGGAATTTTTGTTTACTGACACTCCTCTAACATTGAACTCTCGGATTTTGAACATTGAATCATTGTTTATGACAGCAATTTATCACTTCCCAAGCAAAGTAATATGGAACATTTCATGTTTAATGGTTTTTGTAATCTATTTCAAGGAGAACAACTGCTTGTCATATTGTTAAATTTACCAGTTTCCTTAGTGCCTGCCATCTCTATTTGGGTGGCTTTTGGGTCTATAACTTTTTGTTTTGTTTGTTTTTGTCATGAGTACTAGTAGTAAGGCTCTACCTGGAGTACTGCGTGCAGTTCTGGTCTTCTTAATACAAACTGATGTTGAGGCAGTCAAGAGGGTTCGGTGCAGGGCCTCCAAAATGATCGGTGTTACGGGGAACAAAAGTTACAAGGAGAAACTGGAGTACCTTAAAGGAGTAGTCCACCCAGAATGTGCAAAAAACATATGTTATGTAGAGTGTTTTGATATGTATGTTAAGTCCTAGTGTGTCCTTCCCTCTGCTATTTGGAGTTTTTCCTAAATTGCCTGCTAGCTGTATGGTAGTTTTACAACCCATGGGTATCTCCATAACAAATAGTTTTATTGGCTTTCTTTCTCCTACGATGCCCCCTGTCTCATGTGACAGTGATATGTAGCCATGCCCTTAGATTTAGCATGTGTACTGCTTTAAAATTAGCTCTAATTCATTATTTGTGTTTTTGATGTTAAAACACTCCTGCTAGCTAGACCTTATGCACAGAGAAAACAAAAATAGTGAATTAGAGCTATTTAGTAGCTGTTGTCTTACAGAAACCCCAGTTAGCTTGCTCTCAGGTATCTGCTAAACTAACTGTTAACATTTGTGTGTCCTGGATAAGAACAGTTACAAGGTTGTGCTGTTGCTAAACTAATTTTAAAGCACTACACATGCTAAATCTAAGGTTATGGCTACATCACTGGCACATGAGACAGGGGGCATTGTAGGAGAATGAAAGCCAATAAAACTGTTTGTCATGGATATCCCCAGGGGTCGTAAAACTACCATACAGCTAGCAAGCTAATTTAGGAAAAACTCCTAATAGCAGACAGAGGGAAGGACACACTAGGATTTAACATACATATAAATACACTATATATAACATATGTTTTTTGCACATTCTGGGTGGACTACTCCTTTAACATGTCACCCTGGAGGAAAGGAGGCTGAGAGGGAGGGGACGTGACTTTAGTCTTATACTGAAGAACAGTCCAAAGATGTTTATTCTGGTGTGCTCCAGCAGTGCATAGGGACACACCCTTAAGCTAAGGTGTGGTTTATTGAGGGGCACGTTAGGAGGCACTTTCTCCTGCATAGGGTTGGGACCTATTGAGCAGCCTACCAGCAGAGATAACGTACGTGAAGACAGTGCAGACCTTCTAAGGACACCTGGAAAAATTCCTGCTTTCCAAGGGTATGGAGACCCTATAAATTGGTACGTGTTTGGACAGCATCATTTATTTCATCCCTGCTTAGGAAGTGGAGGTGGGGTTTGGACTTAATGGACTTAGAATCCCTTCTGATCTTAAAGTACTTGGTTATTAATGTCCCCTGTAACTTGTTTTCTGGAGTAGAACTAGCAGTGAGAGAACATGAAGTCAACCATCCTCATTAGTTTGTACAGGATACCTGTCTACTTATTTAGACCTGTAACTGCAGAGATGTAAATCATTTGTAACTTTAACTAGCTTTAAAACTTTCCTAGGAGTGCTGGAGCAGGTTTTTTCATGTAGACTACTTTTATTATGCCTGTTTTCTGAGACTGCCTTTCTGCATAGAGATAAATGGAGTAAGTGGGCATTGTGGCATCCTGTTCTCACTGCTGAGTCTTCTGCCGGGTGCAAATGAGGGTTTTCCAATCAGAAAATGGGGCCACTGAGAATAGTTCCAAGGGACTACTACTACAAGCAATCAAAATACAGTAAAACAAAAGTTTGTATTCCTAACAGATGAAGACCTGCAGCAAGGGAATAGATAATTTATGTGTTCTGTAATGTGTAGCTCTCCTTTAACCAAGGAGTGTTAGGCCTAATGGAGTGGATGGAGGTACGGCTTAGTTGTGGAGATTTAATGGTCTTTGTTTTTTCACCTGAATGGTGATTACGCTAGTGTGGATAGCAGTGTAGAAGAACCAGTATAGGTCTCTGGTGAGGCCTTACTTTGAATACTGTGCCCAGTTCTGGAGCCTGCATCTGAGGAAGGGCAGGGATAGGCTGGAGACTGGGCAGGGAATGTTCACCAAGGTGATCCATGGCTAGCAGGGCAGATCATATGAGGAACAGCTGGTGGACCTTAATGTGTACACGCGGGAGAGAAGGAGAATAAGTAAGAAATTTACACATTCCTGAGGGGGATAAACAAAGTGGGAAGTGTAAGGTCCTCTTCACCAGGAACAGAAACGGTGACGAGGGGGACATAAGTAGAGACCCTGCACAGTCTGGACTACCTGAAAGACCTCCTGGTCCCATATGCTCTTGGCCGTGCCCTCCAGTTGGTGAAGGCAGACGTCTTGACCATCCCAAGAGCTAGGTTAAAATCTTCTGATGACAAGTGTGTTTGGTGTTATGGCTCCTATCCTTTGGAATGCCATTCCCTGGGAGGTGAGAGGTGCCCCTTCACCAGCTGTTTTTAAGAAGCTCTTTTAAAAACTTACTTTTTTACTTTAAGCTTTAGCATGGTTGGCCTGGTTTCATGATCTAACATTTAAAAATGTTGTTATTGTTTTAAATGTAATCTGTTTTTTCATGTTGTAAGGTGCCCAGAGCCGTTGGGATTGCGCGCCATATAAATACAATTGCCTTGCCTTATTGGTGGGAGATTTAAAGGGGACAGGACATTTGTGTTAATTGACAGCAGCTAGTAATATTGCTGTTTACAGTAATGAAATTCAGACCTACAAATGATCCATATTTAACTGTACCTGAATAAACACTGATGTGAAAAACTGTGCTTTCAATTGTTTTCTTTTTATGGACAGGACAACATGCTACACAGTTCTTTTTCAGGGAACCTATTGTTTGGAGTTTTTACTACGTCATAACTTGAGAAAATAATGATAATTATTATGAGCTGTGTACCTAGTAGAACCTTGCTCAGAGTTCTATGTGCAGACTGACATAGTTAGAACTACATATCACAAGTTCAATGAAGAGATTCTGAAAATAAGAACTTTATAAGCAGCTGTCAATCAGAAATGATTTCCTGTTCTCTTTAAGAGGGATGTAAGGAAGGCATCCTACTGAAAGGGTGATGAACAGGGAATAGATTGCTAAGAGCAGTGGGGTGGAGTACATTAATGGGTTCTAGATTGGATGGGACAAATACGCGGGGCTTGCAGCATCAAGAGAATGGGGGAAGGAAGTACAAGGGGGGAGTCAGTCGAGGGAAAGGTGAGATAGACCCCAAGGTAAAAATCCTGTGCAACAACAGGTCAAGGGAGAATGGATATGGAAACTGAGCAGACTGGATATTTTTTTATTTATTTAGTGATTTGGTAAAGAATGGACCTTGGGTCTTTTCTTGTTGTCATTTTCTGTGTTGCTGTGTAGACTTGAGATGTTTAGAATTTCATGCACCCGGCCCATCGGCGCAGCGGTTGGATTTCCACTCATGATGCCGGCGTCCCTGGTTCGGGAGCCAACTCTGGTCGCTGGAGGGCTGGCCGAGGTAGAAGGCTTGAGTGTCCCAGGACTGCTCACCTTTTCGGGGGAGGAATCAAGGTCTGCAGCTTGCCTGACCCTGAGGCGGAGGCCTGAGGTACAGCAAGTCCTGCAGCTTGCAGGAGGGACCAGTGAAGCTGTAGGACGCCAGCGATAGCCTTGATATGGGGCACACACCACGGAAGAAAAAAAAGAAACAGCAGCACCGGAGCATAGGTAGACGGAGCACCAGTACTGACCCTAATTGTGACTGCCTGCCTGACCACCAAGGGACCCGACAAAACTTAGAAGATATCGGGGCATCAGGGCCCCGCCCTGTACCCCCCTGGGGTGGGGGTACATCCACGGCTCCATGGGAGAACCCCTGGGGACTCTGGTAAGGCAGGTCGTGTGGTGGTACTTAGGTGTCTCCGGGGTGGGGAGGAGGAGAACCCAAAGTTTAAAAAAAAAAAAAATTTCATGCACCGAAATGCATTAGCCCCTATAAAAATGAGTAATGTAGGAGGTGATGTGGTGATATCTTTGACTGGATTAACACAAAACATCTGGGCAGTGTGAGATTTTATGCCCCGTTAATAAACTGTCTTAATCATGCTGAAAAGATATATGCATTTACACTCACCTGTATTGTTTTTCCAAGCAGCTTGCTATGCACGGGGATCTCCCCACTCAGAAAACTTTTAAAATGGTATTTGGAAAGTGATGCTGTCTTATGTACTAGTTTTCATACAGTTTTCTTGTATTGAAACTCCTATACACAGTTTTGCTTATTATATTATAATTCCTATTTGTTCTATCCAGGACCTTCATGAAAATGAGCATTGCTCACTGGAGTTTTAATCCTGTTAAAACAAACAGTGAGCACCCAAACAGAGTCGGTTTTGAGTTTGTTGTCTGATCAGACTCTGAGGGTTTCCAAAGATGTAGTTGCATAGTATGTATAGCAAATGTGCAAAATTCAGTTGCTGTACTAAAATGTGAGTATAAGGCTTCCTTTAATTAAGGAGCTGTGATCTAGTGCTGCATTTTAGCAGTGGAAGGCAAGGCAAGACAATTTTATTTACACTACCAGTCAAAAGTTTTAGAACACCCCCATTTTTCCAGTTTTTATTGAAATTTAAGCAATTCAAGTCCAGTGAATAACCTGAAATGGTACAAAGGTAAGCGGTAAACTGCTAGAGGTTAAAAAAAAAAAAAAAAGTTTAGGTTAGCAAAAACTGCTGTAGAGAAATTGCAAAGAAAGCCAAGATGTCAGTGAGTACAGTTTCCTACACCATCAAAAGGCACTTGGAAACTGGAGGAAACTCTGACAGGAAGAGGTCTGGCAGACCCAAAGCCACAACAGAATCAGAAGACAAGTTTCTGAGAGTCAGCAGCTTGCGTGATAGGCGGCTCACAGGACAACAGCACAGAGTGACTGGCACCCTGAACCAAGGTCTACCACAGCATTTTGCAGCGCCATGCAGTACCCTCTGGTCTACGCCTAGTTGGTCAGGGTTCATCCTACAGCAAGATAATGACCCAAAACATACCTCCAGGCTATGTGAGAACTACCTTGAGGAAAAGAACAAGACGGTGAGCTTCAAATCATGGAATGGCCAGCACAGTCTCCAGACTTAAACCCCATCGAGCTGGTTTGGGATGAACTGGACAGAAGGGTGAAAGCAAAGCAACCTACAAGTGCAACACATTTGTGGGAACTTCTGCAACAGTGTTGGGAAGAACTTCCGAACAATATTTGATATCCATTGTAGGAAGAATGCCACGAGTGTGTTACGTGAGTTACAGTATATCTGCAAAAGGTGGCTACTTTGATGAGTCAAAAATTTAGATTAAATTTTGTTAAACAAAATGATTCTATGATTTCTTTTTTCTCTCCAATTGTTTATTTGTTCTATGCTTTAATTTCAGAGTACACTGAGACATTAACCTGCGTAAATTTCAATAAAAACTGGAAAAATGGGGGTGTTCTAAAACTTTGGACCGGTAGTGTATATAGTGCGTTATTCCAGGGGTTCAGAACGCATCACAATAAGTGTGCATCCAGTTAAAATATCTACATTATATCATAATGGAAATAAATACATAAAATACATAAAAACTCAGAAAGAACTGGACGGGGACAGGATCAGTTGTGTTCCAGGACAGTAGCTGCTGCTGTTGTTTTCACAGGGTTCTTGTGGATTTTACTTGGTAGGTTAGTTCTTTTCTTACTTCTAAGGGGCTAGCAGGGTATTGTTTTGGGTGATGCTGGATGTTTGTAAACTGATTTGGTGGCTGTAAGTGGGGCTCATTTTGTGGATGTTTCACTGTGTAACAGGCTGCGCTGGTAGAGGCCTATTTCTTCTGATTTAAAACCTATTTGGTGGGATTTGCTTGGGCCTGGTTCTTTGGCTACTGGGCTTGGAGGGGAGACACAGGGCTGATACTCTCTCTCGAGTCAGGTGTCTGCCCAAAACCCACCCTCCCCAGAAGTCTGTGAATTTATAGGGGAACACCTGCCCTGCAATTGGAGGAAAAGGCTGCAGGTGCAGCTCATGTAGTTCTAGGCACTGGGGGTAGGATTTAAAGGCTGGGAGAGAGGAGCTTTGGGAGTTGTTCATTTCCCTTATAAGTTAATGTGTTGTACTGCACCTAGTAACAGGGTTACTGGTGTACAGTGGGACTGTCTCTAAGATTAGTGGGTGACCTGATTAGGCAGTAGGGGTATCTTGGACTAGGGGGGAACCTGGTGGCTCACCCAAGGAAACCTATTTGGAAGGGGATGGAACCACATCATTAGGGCCGGCATCTTTGGGAGGGTGGTGGGGTGCACAGGGTGTGGAGCAGCCATGATACTGGACTGGGCTTGGAAGTTCGGTGTTGCCCAGTGTGCTACCAGCTAGCACAGCAGGGAGGAGGTTCGGGGATTAGGAGAAAGCTGGGGGAAGGGGTGGTATGGTTGGGGAAGGGGCTGGGAATCTCCACAGGGTTGCACCAAGCACTGGGGTGGGGCATAGGGAAAGGAGTGCAGGAGAATACTGGGGTCACAGGGAACCTGGCAGAGGGGTACAAAGGACACTACCAGGAAGCAGGCAGGTAACTGGGGGCCCTCACAAGGGGAGACGGAGGGATAACATTCTTAGGAAATAGGCAGATGGCCAGGGCTGGACAGAAGGAAGCAAGGTGGGGAGGTGGATCAGACCTTACACTCAGTAACCGCTTCAATTCTCTTCTTCTGCTCCAAGGTTGAGGGGGGTGATGTAGCCACGACAGGGGTAGTTAGAGATGGAAAGGGAGTGGGAGTGGGAGGCAGGAGCCAGATAGCAGGAAGAACAGGGGGGGACCTGGAATGCAGGAGAATGGAGGGAGCAGTGAATCAGAGCAGGAGGGGCAGGGGGAAGAGGGAGGAAAGCGCAAGAAAGACCAGTTGGGAGGAAAGGTAAAGAAGGACCAGAAGTACAAGGAGGATTCAGTAAAGGGAGCTGAGGGTTTAGGCCAGGGGAGCACGACTAGCAAGGAGGAACTAAATGGAGACAGGAAGGAAGGGAGGATGAGCCAGGCTGGGTTAGCAGATGGGGGAGAAGGACCAGTTGCAAGCAGTGAGGGGGAATTAGCAAGGAACAGAAGGATACTCAGGAGGAGGAGAGGCATAGGATTGGAGGGGGGGTGGCCATGGTAAATAAGGAGGGGGTGGCATGTGGCACCCAGAAGGGGAGGAACACGGACCAGCTGGGTGGAGGGCCTGTAGAAAGGATGAGGGACATGGAAGGGGGGGATGGAGGAATAGGGTGGTCAGAGTGCTCCTGCTGGGGATTCTATGATCAGGGTATCAAATGGGATAGGGAGGGAGAAGCCTGGCAGTTAGAACAAGATGCTTCCTGGACTAACGGTGCACAGGGCTAAGCACGAGGTATATCAGCTGGCAAAGGATTGTGGGGTTCCCCAGACATACTGGTCCACCTGGGTACAAATGACATTGAGGGAAATAGCGAGCTAGAGATACAGGCAAGATTCAGGAGCTTGCCAGGGTCTGTCATGACATAGGATGCACAGTTTCCTTCTCAGAAATCCTGCCAGTGCCAAGGGCTAGTGGGGAACACAAAAGGAAAATTAGGAGATAAACCAGTGGCTCAGGAGTGGTGTGAGGCCAGAGGGTATGGGTTGATGGGGGATTGGGGAGACCTGGGAGGATAAGAGCTGTATGCTGAGATAGACTACATCTCAATTTGGAGGAGGAATCCTAAGTTGAAAATAGAGGTTCATTGGTGAAAAGTGGGGTTTAAACTTGTAAGGGGGTGGGATGGGAGAAAAGGCTGTCAAGGGGTGCCGATAAAGGAGGGACTCTGTCTCCACCCCTGGGGACCAGGAGGATTGCAGGAAAAGGCCGACTGGCAAAAGTGCAGACCAGGAAAACAGAATCCCGTGGGAACACGAGCAGGGAAATGGAACTATAGGGAAAGGGTGGAAGGTAGTCCTGCTAAATGCCAGGAGCTTGGGCAATAAAATGCCTGAGCTCCAGGCGATGCTAACTGAGGGAGCAGTGGATGTGGCAGCGGTCACTGAGACTTGGGCCACTGCAAGACATGACTGGGACCTGAACCTGGAGGGATACACTATGTTCAGGAAGGACAGGGGGGAGGGAAGGGGAGGAGGGGTAGCAATGATAGTCAAAAACTGCATTGGCATAGGGGGAGTAGAGGAGGCAGAGGGAACCGTGGAGGCGATTTGGGTCACCTTGATAACAAGGGGTGCAAGAGTAAAAATAGGAGTGGTGTATAGACCCCTGCCCTGGCGGAGGAGCTGGAGGACAGTCTGGTGGCAGATGTTGGAGACACTGCAGACTGGGCAGAGGAACGGTGGTGGTGTGGGGACTTAAACATGCCAGGAACAGACTGGGAGACTATGACATCCTCTGTGACCAGGAACAGAGGTTGTTGGATGTCTTTCAAGACGTTCCTAACTCAGCAGGTGAGGGAACCGACCAGGAGGCACAGGTACTGGATGTGGTCCTGGCAGACAGTGACCAGATTGGGGCCTGGAGGTAAGGGACCCATTGGTGGGGAGTGACCATGCCACGGTCTGGTTCTGCCTGGACCTAGGAGGGGTAGAAGGCTGCAAAAGACGGAAGTAACCGACTTCAGGGGGGTGGATTTTAAGGAAATGGGAAGGATCCTTAAGGAGCATTTGGATGGGATTGGGTCAGACATGGACGCTGATAGTAGGTGGGAAATCATCAGGAGAGGGGTGCAGGATGCTACCAGCACCTGTGCAAGAGTAAGACGAAAATGCGGTAGGGCCCAAAAACCCTGTTGGTGGACCAGGGAGGTCCAGGAGGTGGTGCGGGGAAAGAAAGCAGCCTATAAGCAATTCAGGTGCTCAAGGAGTGAAAGGGATCGAGGGGAGTATGAGCTGATGGCTAGAAGGGCCACTAGAGTGGTGAGGGGCTAAGGCAAGGAAGGAGAGCAGAACCTGGCCAGGGAAATTAGGAGAGGAACAAGGGTTCTTTAGATACATTGGGGAAAAACAGAAGGTGAAGGGGCAGATTAGCAGGATTAAATCAGGGAGATGGGCACAAGATCCGGGGAGCAGGCTGAGGTACTAAATGAGTACTTCACCTCAGTTTTCACCAGGAAAATGGGGTGCTGCATCATACATGGGAGGAGACAGAAATACTGAGGAGGGGGGGACCCTTACCGATCGGCAGGTCCGGGGAGAGGGGGAGGCATCACTGGCAGGTGGGGGGAGGGCTAAGCAGGGAGAAGGGGTACCAGAAGTGGAAATTACAGCAGAGAGAGTGAGGGAAGCCCTCAGCTCCCTTAAGACGGAGAAAGCACCGGGGCCGGATAAATTACATCCCAGAGTGCTGAAGGAACTTGCAGATGTCCTGGCAAAACCCCTGGCAGAGCTTTTCACCATCTCTCTGAGGACAGGGTGGGTGCCCCAAGACTGGAAGGTGGCGCATATAGTGCATATCCATAAGGGGGATCAAGGGAGGTGGCAGGGAACTGCAGGCCTGTCAGCCTGACCTCGGTGGTGGGCAAGGTGATGGAGGGCATTGTCAAGGAGAGGCTAGGGGGGGACCTGGATAAGTCAGGGTGCCTGGACGATAGACAGCATGGATTCATCCCGGGGAAATCGTGTCAGACAAACCTGGTGGAGTTCTATGACTGGGTGACAAGTGCCTTGGACCTGGGTAGACCAGTGGATGTCCTCTTTCTAGACTTCAAGGAATCGCAGCAGGAGCAGGACAGAGAACTGTATCAGTTAAAGCAAAAGGAGGCTGGGAAGGCAGTCAGAACAGCAAAGGCCCAAACTGAGGAAAAGATGGCCAACTCAGTTAAGAAGGGGAATAAAACCTTTATAGGTACATCAGGAGCAAAGGAAGACCAAGGGAGGATAGTGAGAGCTTAATAAAGGGGAGGAGGGTGGGCAGAGAGGAGATGTGAAAGGCAGAGATACTAAACAAATATTTTTGCTCAGTATTTACAAAGGAAGAGGGAGGTACATAAAACAAACAGTAGTAACACTCTGGATACAGAAGTTGATACCAGCCCATTACAGAAGAAAGGGTTCTGAAAGAACCTTAAAACTGAAGGTGGACAAAGCAATGGGGCCTGATGGGATTCATCCCAGAATTCTAAAAGAACTAAGGGTAGAACTAGTGACACCACTGACTACCCTCTTTAACAAATCATGGGAGGATGGGGTGGTACCGAGGACTGGAGGAGGGCAGATGTGATTCCCTTCACAAAAGTGGGAGCAAGGCAGAAGCAGGAAACTATAGACCTGTTAGTTTAACCTCAGTGATAGGAAAATGATGGAATCACTTCTAAAGGAAAGAATTGTCGTGTATCTAGAGGCCAGAAGGCACTGGACCCTAGGCAGCATGGATTCACAGCGGGAAGGTCATGCCAGCAGAATCTGATAGATTTCTTTGACTGGGTGACCAAAGTAGTAGATCAGGGAGGGCTGTGGACATGGCCTACCTAGACTTTAGCAAGGCATTTGACACAGTCCCACACAAAGATTAATATATAAGTTAGCCAGCCTGGGAGTGGATCCCAAGATGACAGCCTGGGTAAAGAATGGCTGGAGAATAGGACACAGAGAGTAATAGTAAATGGAGTCACTCAGAAGAAAGGAGGGTTACTAGCGGGTACTGCAGGGTTCAGTGATGGACAGTCCTCTTCAATGTCTTTATAAGCGACATTGCAGAAGGACTGGAAGGAAAAATATGTCTCTTTGCAGATGACACTAAGATCTGCAACAGAGTTGATGCACAGGGTGGGGTGGAAAGGATGAGAAGGACTTGGCAAGGTTAGAGGAATAGTCAAATGTATGGCAGCTTAGATTCAATGCTAAGAAGTGCAAGGTAATGCACTGGGAAACAAAAACCCAGGGAAGAGTACACAATGGGGGTGAGATACTAACAACAACAAAATGGAAAGGGACCTGGGGTAGTCATATCAGATGACCTAAAGGTGGGCAAGCAATGTGAGAAGGCAGCAAGGAGGGCTGGGGGATACTGGGAAGCATAGGAGAGGCATCACCAGTAGAAAACAGGAAGTTATTATCCTCTGTACAGACAGCTGGTGAGACCCCATCTGGAGTACTGTGTGCAGTTCTGGAGACCCAGTCTCCATGAAAGACATAGACAGGATGGAAGCTGTCCAGAGAGGCAACTAAAATGGTGCAGGGTCTGCACCGGAGGACATATGAAGAGAGACTTAAGGAGCTTAATATGTATAGCCTCGAGGAAAGGAGGAGAGGGGGACATGATAGAAACTTTCAAGTACCTCAAGAGATCAACAAAGTCCAAGAAGGTAGCATCTTTCAAAAAGAGATGGTGCAAGAACAAGAGGCACAATTTGAAGATAGAGGCGGCTCAGAGGTAATTTAAGGAGTATTTTTCACAGAGAGGTTGTGGATGCATGGAATGGCCTTCCGAGGAGGTTGTGGAGTCAAAATCAGTGGTGGAATTCAAGCATGCATGGGATAGTCATAAGGCAATTCTGGGGGGTTGGGGTAGGAAGAAGTAGGCTGCTGGTTAACTAGGATCTGCAGCTTATCCAGTAGGTAGGGAAATGGGCAGACTGGGTGGGCCAAGCGGTCCTCATCTGCCGTCAAATTCTATGTTTCTATGTTTCAGCAAGGCATTTGACTCTGTTCCTCACGTGGGCCTGTTGGATAAGCTGGGAGAAATGGGGGTGGGGAACCAGATGATCAGATGGATAGGCAATTGGCTCCAGGACCGGACCCAGAGGGTCGTAGTTGGTGGGATAGTCTCATCCCCAAGGAGGGTCATTAGTGGGGTCCCACAGGGATCAGTCCTTGGGCCCCTTCTGTTCAACGCCTACGTATCTGACATAAGGACAGGAATCAGGAGTGAGATGAGTCTCTTTGCAGATGACTCGAAACTGGGGGTGGTGGTGGATGGGGAGGAGGGGAGGGTGGCCCTACAGGGGGACCTGGAGGCTCTGGAAAGATGGTCTAGAAAGTGGAAGCTGAGGTTCAATGCAGGGAAATGCAAGGTACTCCACCTGGGGGGCCAGAAACCCAGGCCTAGTGTACACCCTGGGGGAAATGCTACAAGTCCGATGGCTGAGAGGGACCTGGGGTGGTGGTGGATGTCAAGATGAACAACTCTGAGACTTGTAGGAGGGAGCAGCCAAGGCCAACAGGATGCTGGGATGCATCGCTAAGGGATCACCTCCAGAAGGAGGGAAGTGATACTCCTTGTATAACTGCTTGGTGAGGCCGCACCTTGAGTACTGCGTGCAGTTTGGAGCCACACTTAAAGGGACATTAACCTCCTGGAGAGGGTCAGAGGAGGCAACCAAAATGATTTGGGGCTTGGGGACAGGACCTATGAGGAGAGGCTCGAAGAGCTAAATATGTACACATTGGAAGAGAGAAGGACTGGGGGACATGATAGGGTCTTTAGGTACATGAAGAGGGTAAATAGGGAGGAACAGTCAGGGTGCTTGAAGGAAGGAGGAGGGGCCACTAGAGGGCATGGGTGGAAGCTGGAGGGAAGATTCAGGGAGAAAGGAGGTGCTACTTCACTGAGAGGGTGGTGGAGCCATGGAATGCACTGCCTAGGGGGCTAGTGGAGGGGTTCAAGAGGGGGTGGGACAGGTACAGGGGAAGGGTTCTGGAAGCAAAATCCAATGCAGCAAGAATATCCGGAACTGGGAAGGGAGAAGCCAGAGAAGGCGAGGGGGACAGCAAGGTCAACACCCAGGTTGGGGACTGACCAAACGAGAGGACACGAAAGACCTTTAGGTCTATTCTGCTGGCATTTTAGTATGTTAGTAAAATAGAAGTACAGTTTGTGGTGAAAGCATGGGAAAACTGTTACATTTTAGTGCCTTCTTAAATGCATTCACCAAAGGGGAGCTCTAAGGGCAGTGAGTTCCAGATCATTAGGGCCACCACCAAGAATGCCTAATCGCCCAGTTGCTTCATGCAAGCTGTTCTGGACAGCCAGAAATGTTTCCTCAGTGGTGTGGAGTGGAGAGAGCAAACGGGAGCATACCGAACTGAGATATCTTTAAAGTAGCCTACAGACTGCGTACTAGTGCTGTGTAATCGGCTTAACCTGATGTTAGTAGGTCAGTATTCAGCTGAATTCCCATGTCCCCGGTACTCCAAGATGGGCTAAAAATGGGTAGAATTGCCTAGCCCTCCTTTTCCTGTCAACAACAACGAAAAAGCTTAAATAAATTTTGTTTTTAAAAATACAGTATCGTGTTGACATTGGAACTGGCCCACTAGCCAAGTGCTAGTAGATTTTGTGTTAGGCTAGTAAGATTTTCCTTTAACTAGCCCTGTGGTCTTGTACTGGAGACGGTAACATTTTAATGAATATACAGGGTGGGCCAGTGGAAAAGTGTGTGAGGTTAGTGGATTTTCCCAGTCACCAGCCCTGCTGGCTAGTGGCTGTAGCAGTTAATTTTGACCCGAGTATAAAAGAAAAAATATGACCGAAGTTGAAGTAGACCAACTTACTTTGATATGCAAGATACAGTAGTTAAAGAAAATTTCGTAATTTAAAAAAGTAATCCCGTGTTTTTATTTCTGAAGTGTTTTTCCTTTTTTTCTGTGCTTCTTAGATGAGTTTTACCCAATAGTATTGGGTGTGATGTGAAAAGCAATGTTTACCTGGAAGCAGACCTGTCTAGTTCTGATCCTCCCACTACATCATCATCATCATCATCTCTTGACCGCAGTCACTGTTACATCACGTGCCCTATCCATTATAGATTCCTTCCTCCTCCTTTTCTTTACTAACTGTTCCAAGAAACAGACATTTAAGACGTCCAGGAAGTCAGCACCCACACTACTACTGCCCTGCCTGGTCCCTGCTCAGTTCCATTGAAGTCAAGCAGTGTATTAAATAGTTCTGCCATGGCTCTTTTTATATTGGATGCCTGTCAAAACCGCAAGCTGTACAGAAGAGATCATAATATGGTATTGGGTTGAACAGATGTCCCAGTGACACCTTACTGTTGAGATGTCAGTCAGCCCAACCTTGCAGGCAGCATCTCCTGGGTCCTAGTGCCTTCTGATGCTTTTCAAGTTGTTGTCTGTCCTTGGGACAGGCAGAGGAATTAAAATAGCGGTCCCTGGGGAAAACTATATGGTTATATATCGCATCCAGAAAAAATAGTTTGTGGTGCACTCAGAGGTTCAGATGTTATCCGCACCAAAAAAAAAGTAGTAGCTACCAGCAGATGATTTCCATTTGTAGGATATTCCTGTAAAGATACAAAGTGCAGCGTGCAAGTGCAGTGATGCCAATATAGAGAACATTAGTGCAGACACAAGTATACGTGGTAAAATTTACAGTTAAAAAGAGATGAACCTCCCACCTTGCTGCCACAAGGATTCTGCAAGGCGTCCTGTTTTGGTATCATTACACATGCACGTTGCACTTTGTATCTGCAACGGAAGATCCTATTAAATGCCGTAACTAGAAACCAATATTGTATACATCTTGATGCCATTTGTTGGTAGCTACCAGCTTATTTGGTACTGATAACATTTGAACCTCCAAGTGCACCACAAACCTCTGTTCTGGAAGTGTGTGTGTGTGTGTGTGTGTGTGTGTGTGTAATTAATATATGTGTGTATGTGTATATATAATATAATTTTATACAGGGTTTAGCTGAAACCCTTTGAGGTGCACAGACATAATGAGAATTGTGCCATCATTGAAAAACTGTATGGGACAGGCAGAATTTTTTTTTGTTGTTGCCCCCAGCACCATAGCATTCCACAAACTATTTTCCGATTTAAGAAGTGCAAGGCCTGCCACAGGAATGGACTCATTTTGTTATTTTTGTGCAAGGGAAGCACACATAGCTTTTTTTTTTTTTTTTTTTGGCCCCCCCCAACACCCAGACATCTGGTATCGCAAGGGAGAGTACATCTGACAACTCTCAAGGCAGCAGCAAAATTCAGTTACACCAGCCCCTATTAAAACTTTTAAATAATAATTTGGTATTAAAGAACTGCAGCCGTCTTCTGCGAAGTGGTCCACTAAGGCCAAGGGGATCCACATCATGCATATGCAGATCAGATGTACCAGAACACGTACAGAATGCTGTAATCAATTTAAAAGCATTCATGGATATTTCTTGTGGCTCCAGTACTTGGATAAGCCTATCAATAAGGACTGTCCCATCTTAGCAACTAATGCTGAGCCACTGGATAAAAAAAAATACTCCTCTGAAGAAGAGGAGATTAAAATGAGTTGACTGAGGGCCTACAGGTGTCCTCCTTTCCACTGTTGTTTGATTTTTGGTTCATGTCCTTTCTGGTAGCCTTATCTTGCAGAATGCCAAAGCTTTCAGAGGTTTGTTCAGTCAAGAAATGCCCCTGAGTGTTTCTCTGAGTTTTCAGCATTGTGATCAGGTTGTGTGCCAGAAGTCGCTGGATGTTGGTATGAAAAGCAGTTTGCAAAATCCCAGTAGAAATGTTATCCTTTTCTGGTGGCTGTACTGAAAAAGTGGGGCCTCCCACTAGTCACTAATACTGTAGTGGCCAATATGATTAATTATACCACAGTCCAAACTGTGGGAACATCTGCTCTCTCTGCTGGGACTAAGTAGGTAGTTGTAACTTGCTGGTCTTCCTTTTCGGCTGCAAGGTCTCACATTCGAGTTATATATACCTTTTTCCTTTTTTTAATTTTATTTATTTATACTTTTTGTGCCCTGCTTCCACTGCCATCCATCCGTCCGGTCACGGACCCCGTGCTGTGACTTCCCCATATCGGCCATCCTCCCGGGACCCCCTGGCTTACCACCTAGGGTGGGGCCTTGGCACCAGAACCCCCTTGAAGGGTGCACAGTCAACAGGATAGGGCTGAAGTCGGCCTGGGGAGCCGATGGCAGCCACGGGGCGGGCATCACCAAGGCAGTGGGCAGGCTGATTTTCTAGTTAGGCTCCAGGGGTGGGGATGTGCAATGATGTCCAGCGTCCGCCCCACCCCTCAATGTGTCGAGCACTGGTTGGTTCGTGAGTCCTCCAGCCTCTGCTCGGGGTCTCTCGATCGGGCACTAACCCATCCCTTCCCCCGGAGAAAGAGAGCAGTCCGTGGGATGCTCCATCCTTCTACCCCTGGCAGGCCCTCCAACTCCCTGGGTCTGTTCCTGAACTCGGGTTGCTGGTGTCTCAAGCGGAAATCCAACCGCTGTGCCATATTTACCTTCTTCCTGATCTCCACGACTTGATGCGATTGGGTGTCGGCTCTGTTGGATGGGCTAGCAGTGGGTTTCCTGGTATCCAACCTTTTGCCTCATATTACCTTAGCATTCTTTCTGCATGATTCAGTTCTGGGACAGCCTCTAGCGCTCTCCTAGGTGCTCCTCTGCCATAGTTTTGGGTGTGAGTATGAAAGGAGCTTGGCTTCAGTACTGGTTTGCAGAGTAGGCTTCCAAGTCGCATTTATTTCAGGTTCCTTTTTCTGGTGATATGTTATTCAGTCCAGAGTTAGGATTCTGAAGGATATCAGAGACAAGAAGGATCAGTTGCATATTTCCAAGGAGCAACAGAGTTCTTCTAATCCTCTTGTGGAATTGGTTTTGGCAATCCTCTATATAACAGAGGTGGTTTTCATTCTTTTTGAGGCTTCAGAACCCAGAGAGGCCTAGGCTTCTTTGCCAGTTTTAAGTTCCTTCAGAATAGAGTTTCTCTTTCCAGCAGATGTTTGGGAGGAGCCAATAGAAAGAGCAGATTCTCTACTTTGCGGGCCCATCTTGTCTATCCGGCCCTTGAAACAGATGGGCCCAGACTATAATGAACTTGTGGGTGCTGGAGATTGTCTCTCATGGTTATGTAATAGACCATGCCGATAAGGGGCTGTTTGTTGTCCGTTTTCAGTCTCCTAAAATCCAGTAAAAATAAAAGTGGAGGACCAGACCCTGGACCACTTGCTCCATCCATATAGTGGTGATAGTCCCAGCCCCACTTCTGAGAGGGACAGGAGTTTGACACTTTTTTATTTCATAGTCCCAAAGAAATCCTGGTGATTTTACTAAATTTTTTAGATTTGCCAAGTCTAAATAAATTCATGAGGCAAACCAAGTTCAAGATGGAGTCCATTTAGTCTAGTCTATTATCATGGCAGTACAACCAAGGCATTATCTAACTTCCATAGATCTGATGAATCCTATCTTCATATCCTGATCCTATACATTTTATATCTCCTGTCTATGTAATTGCGAACTGTATGTGTATGTGTCTCAGGACCTCCTTGTGAATGAGCTTGCTCAACAGAGTCTTTCCTGCAATAAACTTGAAACTTGAAAAACTTGAACACGCAGAGATTTTTACGGCTTGCTATTTGATTATTGGAATTTTCAGTATCAGGCTCCCTTCTTTGGCCTGAGATTTGCTCCAAAGGTCTTCTCAAAGGTACTGATACAGATTGTTCTCTCCCTCAGGTTGGTCATCATGTGTGCCTGTATTTGGATATTCTGGTAACAGTCTCATCGGAACAGGCCATAAGAGCCTCTCTGTAGCTAGGTCATGATGAGTCCTGGATCACCAACAGAAAGAAAAGCCTCTCTTACTTCATGTCAGGGACTGGAACACCTGGGGACCTGTTTTCAGATCAATTTGCTGTGGGTTTTCCTCTCCTTTTCCACAGTGGAAACTCTCCAGCTATACATTTGGCATCTTGGAGCTCAGAATGTGGTTTCTGCACACTGTTGCCTTCTGACCTTGAATTTGATGGCTGCTGCAGTAGAACTAGTCCCATAACATCACCCATATATTAGGCCTCTCCAGTACCACTTTCTAACATCTTGGTCCCCTGTGTTAGGACGGTATCTGATTCCTATTTGGTTTCCCCCTCGGTTCGTCATTCACTTGCCTGGAGGGAAAATAAAAGAAATTTGACAAAGGGCTCCCCACTAATTTTTCTTTCAGAGTGAATCCTGACCATGGATGTCAGCGTCCAGGGATGGGACATTGTCCTGGACCGCACTACAGTCTAGAGTGTTTGAAGTCTGGATGAACAACTCCTTCAGATAATGTCTTGGAGATTAAAGCAGTGTTTCTTGCTCTTTTACATTTTCAGAAGCAGCTTTTTTTTTTTTTTTTTTTTTTTTTTTATTTTTTTTTTTATTTATTGAACTTTAGGAATTACAACCTCTGAGTCAACGACTCCTTTACAAAGGCTACACGTCAGAGGCAAACCAATAAACAGAGGGTATAAAGGGTAAACATAGTACTATGATTGTACGATAAGAGGTACAATAATACATGAATGCAAGACCAGGTACAGAGGCAGTCACTAGTGCGCAAAGAGGTAGAGATATTGAGTGGGCCATAAGCTGAGAGAGAGACCACCGAGTACAATATTTGTGTTAGTGTAGTCCAGTGAGACCTTGGCAGAGTTGGGGGGTAGGGACAAAGAAAACGTGATGCAGTCAGAGGCGACCTTGTCCTGGCAAATTTGAGCACCAGAGGATGAGTGAGCCATGTGAGTAGAAGGGAGAGGTGGGGGCTAGGCACAGTCACATTGTCCCCTGGCTAGAAGATGTTGCTGAAGTGAGAGAGTGAATGTGCTGAGTTTTTGTATGGAGGAGACGTCAGGAGGCAGGCTATTCAGCCAGTTAGGAGCCTTGTACATGAAGGCCCTCTGCCCTAATGAAGTCCTATAGAATGGGACCTGGAGGCGGGTTTTTGAGGAGCTTCTGGTAGTTCGGGGGGGGGTGGGGGAAGGTTTTAAAAGGTGGAGAGTAGAGGGTGGAGTGAGACTGGAGGCTATCTTTGGCTAGGAGGCAGGTCTGAGAGGTAAGTCTACCCGCAGAGTTTAGCCAGTTTGCTTGTTTGTATAACTCATGTGTGGGTGAGCCTGTCTCAACCAGCCACAAGATGGCATGCTTTGTTCACGGCAACTTTGACATGCATAAGTGCAGTGTCGACTGCAGAGCCATAGATTACAGTGCTGTAATCCGCTATGGACAGGATGGAGCTTGTGATAGCTAGGCGGAGAGCATTGGGAGTGAGGCAATTCCGGTGGCATTAGAGAATGCCAATCCTGGTATTCACTGCTTTGCAAACCAGATTGATATGGTCTTGAAAAGAGAGGGTGGAGTCGATTAGTGATGCCTTAATATTTGAAGCTGTGTACCTGCTCGAGGGGTTGTTGCAGATTGTTCAGAATGTGCAGGAGGTGACCTTTACTCTCAAAATATTTTTTAGGTCGACACCTCGTCACTGTCCACTTCAGATGAAAAATTCCACTGAGATGTAGAAGGATAAAAGCCTTTTATTACAAAGATAGGCAAGCCAGCCAGCAGACCGGATACATAGTGCCCCTCCCTTTGTATTTGTTGTGAGTGTTAGTAAACAGCATAACTTTGGTTTTCTTATAATTATGAGTTTGTAATGAGTGAACTGTGATTCTGACTCCAAGAAAATCCGTTGGAGGTTGTGTTCAAGAGGGGAGGGATCGGGGTGGCTGGAAAAGATAACTGCATCATCTGCGTTGTGTAATAACTTGCCAGAGCAGGCTAGGGGAATGGTGTTCAGGAAGAGACTAAAAAGGAGGGGGCCCAGGATTGAGCCTTGTGGGACTCCGGAGTGAACTGGTAGAAAGGAGGAAAGGATGTCATGAATCCTAATCCGCTGTGTTCTACCACAAAGATAGTTAGCGAACCAGGAGGTGACTTCATTTGACAAGCCTAGAGAGGGTCACGAGTCGATGAGGATAGAGTAGTTTACAGTGCCAAATGCTTTTATTAGGTCTATGTATACAGACCCAACAAGATGGCCACGGTCAAGGGCTTATATATATTTTTTCAGTATATTCCAGAAGGGCAGTGGTGGTGCTGTGATCCTTCCAGAAACCATTCTGCTGTGGACACTGAAGGTTGTGTTTTGAGAAATAGTTGGAGAGTTGGTCAGAAACTATCCTCTCAAGGGCTTTAGAGATAGGAGGGAGGATAGAGATGGGGCGGTAGTTGCTGGATTGGGTACGGTTGCCACCCTTGAGAATGGGGGTAACCACGGCCATCTTCCTCTATGAGGGGAATTGACCAAGGGAGAGGTTGATAAGTTTGGTGAGGGGTGTGAGGACTACATCGAGGGCTAGGTGCAGAAGTTTTAACTCAAGGGAGTCCCCGCTGAATCTGGATTTGCCCAAGACCTGGGTTAGATACTTTTTTTGCTTCACCGGGGGGGGGGACAACCCTGAATGGAAAGGAGGAATTCCTTTGGGGGAGGGAGGGTTTGGGGGGAAGTGGAGGTACTGCTGAAAAAGTCTGGGGGGAGGACACTACTGAGGTTGGAGAAGGCGGTATTAAGGCAGTCTGCTGAGGGTCCTGTGTGGTGATGCCGCTGATGTTGCGTAGCGAAGGAGGTGAGGAGTGGGGTTTACCCAAGAGATCCTTTATGTTCCAAAATTTCCTTCCTTGCCCCCAGGTGGAAGAGAGGCAGTCTTGGAAATGGGCTGCTTTTGTGCGGCAGATTTGCCGGGTACATTCATTTCTAGCAGCCCTGTACTTCTGCCTGTCAGCAGGGAGACCTGAGGCCAGTGCCCTGTGCCACAGGTTCTCTATGGGATATAAGTCCCAGTAGTGCCGGGAAAATCCATGGAGTAACAAGGCCTTTAGTAATGCGCTTGGAGTAAGGGGCATAGATGTCACATGCTGAGTTGAAAGCAGAAATGAAATATGAAAAGACGCCATCAATGCTGGTGGCATAGTCTATGGGGGGCCAGTCACAGCATGTAAGGAAGTCCCTAAAAGGCCCCAAATGGCCTGTTTTTAAGAGATCGGAGGTAAGAAGTCTTGGGGAAGGGTTTGAGGTTATGGTTAGACCATCTGCAGAGTGGTCACTGAGAACATCAGGTAGGACCATGATGTTTGTAAGTCTTTCCGGATGGTTAGAGAAACATAGGTGAATCATGGTACTGGTGCCAGTTTGATAGTTGGTCCTAGTGGGAGAGGACACGACCTGGGCTATGTTTAGGGTGGCTGTGGCATCTGTGTATGGCAGCTGATGGTGCAGCCAGTTTATATTCAAGTCTTCCAGGATGATCGCGTAAGTGTTGTTGGGTAAGTGAGAAATGAGGTCAAGAATAGATTGAAAATGGGGTTTAGGGTTACTGGAGGTATGTATGTGGACAGGACTGTGAGGTACTTACACTGGTTACCTAAGGATGTTTTAATGGCTAGGACCTGTGCATCATTATCCAAGTTAGCGGAGGGAATGGTGTACCCTTGGAAGGCGTCCCAGAGGTAGATGGCACAGCCACCAACCCTCTTGCCCAGCCTATCAAATCTTTACAGCATGTATCCCTGTAGGGCGGCATCAAAATTGGGGATTTTTGGAGTGAGCCAAGTTTCGACCACTGCCAGAAGCTTGGGTCCCAAGCGGTGAAAACTCCTCGGACAATGCAATGACAATTGTGTACGTAAACAGTGAAGGAGACGTAAAAAACACAAGCATGCTTCTGGAAGCTCACTTGTGACCCTTCAGAACTATCTCTGCATGTGGGGAAAATTATCAAATGCCTGATTTCTTCAGTCACTTTCAGTGTTCATTAACAGAAGCAGGAGGCACCCTCTCTTAGCAGTTGAGTCTTGATAGCAGCAGAGTGGCAAAGAATGCTGTGGTTCTCTAACCTGATAAATGTCACAATTCAGGAACATTCTGACTCCCTAACAGCAGGTTATCTTCTAGGTATCGGACCTGCTCTATATCCAAACACAGTATCATTTAACTTAGCTTCCTGGCTTTCAAGAAGAGAAGACTTCTAAACGAATATTTCTTTGCCACAGTCATTGCCACTATCATGTTACCTAGAAAGCTTTTGACCTCACTGGCATATATCAGGACCTGGAACTGTTTTTGTCGCCTGGTCTAAGTAACTGGGTCTTAAGCTTACTAAAGTCACCATCCCACAGATTTTTGATTTCTTGCTATTGGGGGTAGACGAGGGTTGGTCCTCACAGACCAACAGGGTCATGTTTCAGCTCTAAAGGCCATGCTTTGCCCTTTGAATGGGTTCTCTCCAGGGTACTTGTTCTGACATTATTCTCCTTTTTTTTTTTTTTTTTTTTAATAGTTTTTATTGACTTTTTCGTGTGAGACACATCACAATGCACATGTACAAAATAATCATCTGCAGTACATTTATACCAGCATATCATGTACAAGGTTACAAGAACATTGACATTTGTCATTCAGTATTTCTATTCATTAAACATTATCATATGTAAATTATAAACAACTTCGCAGAAGATACTCATTCTAAACATTCTTCCCTGTATTACTTTTAGTCCTCCTATTCTCTCCCCCTCCCCCCCCAAAGAGGGGGCAGCACCACCCCATGAGCCACAGGAAGCCCCTCAGGACAAAATCTGAATCTATCCGGGCCATTTGCCACACCAACTTTCTCCATTTTAAATTAAAGGTGTCCAGTTTTTCATGGATGCCTGCTGTTAATGTTTCTAAATGGTAGATACCCATAACAGTGGCCCTTCAATCCTCCACTGAAGGAAAAACTGGGGTCATCCACCTTCGAGTAAGAGCATTTTTTTGGTTGTCATCAAATATATTGGCAGCAGAATTCGGTGCCATGAGGGACTATGTTGAGGCATAATAGATAGTACCAGCTTAACCATTAATTTGACTACTTCCCCCAGGCATTCCTGCAGTTCTTACTGTAAAGTACACCAGCATGGAGTCAGTAGGGGGTATAGCTAAAATATATGCCCCAGATCCGCTATCTGGGATTTGCGTCTGCACCAACACACTTTAAAAGATAGTGGCATATATTTAATAAGAACAGCAGGAGATCTAAAATACCTATAACGGCATATTCCCTCCAAATAGAGGACAGAGTAATTTGTACTGCTGGTAGGGTGAATCTTGACCAGTCCTCATGGGTTATAGTAAGACTGAGAACTGATAACGTTGAGTCCCTCAGTGTGTCCCTAAGAATTTGATATAGTTTTTTTTTTTTTTTTTTTTAAAGCATTTTGCTATTTTTGGGCCAGTCCTCACGATCTTGCAGTTGGAGGTCATCCCTCCACCCTGCTTGCCAAATCCGCATAGATACTGTGGCAAGCCCAGCTTACCCGGCTCAGGGCCAGGAGGCGGGACCCCCGTTGGATGGTGAGGTTGGGGAGATGGTGGCAGGCGGGGTGTCATGCCCAGAGCTGGCTTTTTCCGAGGGCTGGGTCCGAGGGGCAGGGATGCAGTGATGTCCAGCGTCCGCCCCGTTCCCTAGAGAGCGGTGACAGCCAGCGGTGCACCAGCCTCTGCTAGGGGTCTGTAAAGCCGGACACCTCTTTCTCCCCAGAGAAGGAGAGCAGTCCCCAGGATGCTTGATCCTTCTCCTCCCAGCCGCCCTCCAACTCCCGGGTCCATTCCCTGGGTCGTTGGCATCGCAAGCTGAAATCCAACTGCTGCACTGGCAGACCAGCCCGGAATTCGGTATAGTTGTCCAATGAGATGCCCCCCAACATTACCGGTTAAGCTATCAATTAATAAAGGTGACTTTGGGTTTGGTAACCATATCCTATCCTGTTGTTGGTGCTGTATATAAGTTCGCAATTAAAGAAATCTACAGTGATCTCTATGAGCCAGCTCATACTCCCCCTGCAAGATTTCGGAAGAGGTTATTTTCTGTAGGGGTTAGGACCTGATAAATAAATAAATTGCAATCCCATTCAGCGCCACCCTTTAAAGGTGAGGTCGGTCTGGGATGGTCTGAAATTTTAATAGCAGATATCAGCCGCATATAGTAAGACTTCTACAAACTTCAGATGATATTTCATATGAGTCCATGTTTTCAAGACACCGGAGGTAAATTTAGTAAAATGGTGCAACGAAGGAGACCTTCCTCTAGTTGTAAACAGAATAGGTGCAAGGTCATAGAGATCATTTATGGTGAATTCAGTATCCTTCCAAGGGGCTAGATATGTAAGTGTTAACCAAAGAACCTTTAAAAAAAAAAAAAAAAAAAAAAAAAGCGTCTGTTAAATACCATTCAAGATTAGGTAGGTTAACTCCCCTTGAAGCTAATGGTAATTATAACATGGGTTAGGTAAAGTAGCTCATACCATTGGTGGAGAGGTGGCAGGTGTCTGTGGATTAAATTCCTTATTTAATCCATGGTTTCTATGCCTGATCTTTTTCCCTCCACAGGAGCAGACCTGAGCACACCATGGAGGGGTCTGCAGATTGAATTCTGCTCATTTCTCACAGCAGCCATTGTTGTTTTCTGAGTTAGCAAGTGCATAATATAGTACCCTCTATAGTGTTAAGGCAGTAAATGTATTCTTGTTTGGCAACCTAAGTTGGCAGTATGTGGCTTGATGACACGTGTTATAATGCTGAAGTTGTTCTGCGACGTGGAAAAAACGGAAAATGTCAGACACGACTCCAATCACTGAAGTGAAAGTGACACTCAACAATTATTCTTGCTCTGTAATAATAGGGGAACCCAGGAATAATACATTTAAATATCGCAGACCGTTTCCTTCACTTCAGTGAGGCCGACACTAATTCTTGACCAAAAGTAAGAAAGACGGTGTAAATATCATAGCGGATATAACCGAGTGTGCCCAGATTGTCTTTACTGCTGTAGAGTGCTCATTGCCTTACTCTATTGAGTGGTGTCCATAGTGATCTCAAAGCTCCACAGTGCTGGAACAGTGAGGGTCTCCCACCAGTCCATGGCTTCCTTTTCCCGCTGCAGTACTCCAATATTTTGCATAAAAAAGCTAGTACTGTTAAGTAACATAAGCATACGATGGGCACACAGACATGCTCTGATGATGCAAACATTTAAAACAGTGGAGTGGGATTAGCTCTGCCACATTGGATGGGAGAGGCGTCCCCACTTTCCAGCCATAGCAGTCACAGACTTCTTACTAGCTTATGACCAGTGTTGGGTAAGTTACTTTTTTTTATTATTTTCTATTACTTTTGGAAACTTGTTCCAGGAAGCTCTGTGCAGTCACTTGCAAGGATGAAGATGTACTGGAAAAAGTAATACACTTTACAGTTACAGCTACTTATGTTTTTTTATACAAAAGTAATACGTAACTGTAACTGATTACATTTATTTGAAAGTAACTAGTAACTAACCTTTTATATTCAAAATAAATGTAATTTGTTGTAGTTGGTTATTTTGTATTGTTTTTTTATAAAAAGAAACAAGTAACTGTAACTGTAAGGTGTATTATTTTTTTCTAGTACTTCTCCATCCTTGCTAGTGACTGCACAAAGCTTCCTGAAACAAGTTTCCAAACGTAATAGAAAGTAGTAGGAAAGGTAACTTGCCCAACACTGCTTATGACATACCAGTACCATTCAGACTGCTTCCCGCAGACATCTGTGCAGCTGTTAAAATAACCATGACTGTTTTCCCCTGCACCTTGTATGACGTATCTTCTTTGCCCAAATATGACAGTAAATAAGTGTCCCGTGGCGCATCTGCACAAAAGGGAGAGTAAAGTTAAAGTACTGCACTTGGCAACAGCCAAGAAAAGTATCTGTTGGGTAGCAGTATCAGGTGGCTTTTGATGCTGTGGAGCAGAGAGAAAAGTTGTCTACTATTTACTGCAAATGGTAAGGAGCTATATCATTAGAAGCGTGGATTAAACTCTCACTGTAATGCTCTGTAGGTGGTAGGGCAGCATAGTAAATAGTCTGCACCATTGCAAGTGTGGATTAAACAGCGACTCTACTGTTATCTTTTCTCTGCTCTGGGCACTTACTAATATTGTTCTGCAGCTGTGTATTATGGCCCCCGTGAGCTTCTCTCCCCATGTCTCATTCAACAGCTCCTTTCAGCAGTCACAGTAGGAAGTATGTGAATGGCAGCAACTGTGGATTAAACTCAGTTCAATGCACAGTTACTGAGTGTTAGTCTTGCACATCAAGCATACCACGCAGATGTGTAGCTGTATTGTATCCACACAGAACATACTGCATAATTGGAGACCACAGATGTGCAAAATGTTCTGTAAAGACATACTGTAACATTTGTATGGTAAAAACAATGAAATCAGTACAGCTTTTCTAAGGAACTACTTTACAAGGCAGAAGGATAAAGTCTTTTTCTCCCATTAAAACACGGGCACAACATACTTTTGGGGGTAACACCCTGTACTTTACCTAACCCATGGTGTAAGCACAATAACCCACTCCAGGGTGTGGAGTTATAGGCATTTAATCCACACTTGGGTGATATGAAGACACTCTGCCTACGGCCTCGTGCCTCACAATGCTCCCCAGGTGTGGGCTAAATGCCTATAACCTCACACCCTGTCATGGATTATTGCTTACTTAAAGGACAGGGATACGGACCCTGGGATGCTGCCCCTCCATATAAAATTCAATATTAAGCTGTTCAAGGAGGTAAAATATGAATGTGATGGCAAAATTGGGATAATCTGAAACGGATATAACAGACGAGGCAAGATGTTCATTTGGATAATTTCCACTTTTTGAAAGAAAGATAGGGTTAATTTACTTCATTTAGATAAATTGTTTTGTATCATTATTGTTAAAGGTTCCTAATTTATGAGGTCTGTATTATTTACGTCCTTCATAATGTTGATTCCTACTTATTATATCTTAGTACGCAACCAGTGTAAAGGGAACCTAAACTTTAAACCAGCAGGTGGGGCAAAGTTAGAGGTCAAAACCTCGGTTTTAGATGTATTTAAATTAAAAAGGCACCGACTACTTGGGCGATAAGACAGAGAGTAGTACATCATCTGCAGACAGAGACCTTGTACTGTGTTTGTTCCAAAGGGCCCCCCTCTATACCCTCCTCCCTGAGGAGAGCTGAGGCCAAAGGCTCCATATACAGAGCAAATAAAAAGTGTGGAGAGATGGCATCCCTGTCTCGTACCACGTTGCAGAGACATTTGGGTGGGGGAGGGGGGTGTCAGAGCACCATTGACGTGAATATAAGTCCTCAGACCATAATAAATGTTTTTTCAGCCAGGCCTGGAAAGAATCAGGGAACCGGAAGATGGCAAGTGTGTCCTAGAGAAAATCCCAGGACACCCTTTCAGACGCCTTGTCAGCATCTAAATTTTACAAGGCTGCCAGTATCTGTCTGGTCTGAATGTATTCGGCCAATAACAATACAGATATTATCCATTGTGTATCTCGCCTTAATAAATCCTGCCTGGTCAGGGTGTATGATGGTAGGTAGTATTTGTTCCAACTGGGAAGCCCAAATAGCCATATAGATCTTATAGACT
Source organism: Neoceratodus forsteri (assembly GCA_016271365.2). Taxonomy (NCBI): domain Eukaryota; kingdom Metazoa; phylum Chordata; order Ceratodontiformes; family Ceratodontidae; genus Neoceratodus; species Neoceratodus forsteri. The sequence continues at coordinate 887,282,157 of CM057454.1, read as the reverse complement.
ATAGTCAGCATTTAATATGAAGATTGGGCAATATGAGGAAGGATCGGTAATGTCCTTATCAGGCATAGGTAGGGCTGCCAATACGGAGTATGCCCAAAAAGGGGGTGGGAGGAGGTGTTTCCCCACTCTCCACCTCCTGGTACACCTGCAGTGTGGTCGGGAAAAGTAAAATTGAACATTTTTTGTACCGTTCTGCACTAAAGCCATCCGGTCCAGGGCATATTTGGGGACTCTCAGCTTGGGTGTGCCGAAGTATTTCGTCTGACCTAATTGATGCTTCCATTGAATGTCTTTGATCATCTCCTAGTTGTGGCAGACCAAGCGGTTCCAAAAATGGCTGCCTTTCCTCCACTGTTGATGGAGGGCCAGTCCTATAAAGGGTTTGGCAGTATTTCGTTAAGATGACTTTGATCTCGTCTTTATAAACCAACTTATTTGTTAAGGGGTGTTTTTAGTTTAGGTATTGTCATTGTTGTTCTACACATTCTTATTTTATGGGCCAACATGCGAGTGCCCCTACTTTCTCCCCCTCCTTGTAGTTACTTTGTCTTAGGTACATCACAGCTTGTTGAACTTTATAATCCATGATTTTTTGAATTTCCTGCTGAGTAGCCCTTATTTTCAACATCACCTCTCTGTCCCCTTTCCTGTACAATGATTGAAAATTTTACAATTGCTTCAGTAAAGTATCATATATAGCCTCCAACTGAACTTTTTATATACTGAATATGCTAGAATATCCTCCTTATGACAGCCTTTATTGTATCCCAGAAGGTAGCCACAGATATATTTGATGAATCATTGTCTTGTAATATTTAGGGAATTCTTTCTTGAATGTAGGTTTTAAATTGGGGGTCTCTTAAAAGGGACTCATTAAGATGCCACAACGTTTGTCGTTAGCATTTACCCAGATCTTTTTTGTTATTTTGTTAACCATAACTGTTGAGTTGCTTCGTCATTAACCTTTGTCATCTTCCCAAGGATATCCTCTTCTACAAAATTTGCTTCTTGATAGTTATCTGATCTGCGAGATGCATCTGTGAGCTTCAGGCCTTCTCTTGCAAGGTGCTGTATCTCATTATGTATAAGCTTCTTTATTAGAATAGTCATACCAGTTACATTTCATAGAATGTATTAGTTATACAGCGTTGAAAAACGGTATACGATAAAGGTCCAGCGTTAAATATTAGTTAAAAGCAGTGTCCAGTTTTCCCTTCAGAACGGCATAGTTCCAGATGGTAATAAAGACCTCTCACCGGCAGTCCTTATAGAGAGTAAACATCTACTAGGGCATGATGTCATGTGAATCTTTAGTGCCTTTTCTGTCTCATAAAATGACTTGAACCTTGTACAGAAAGCTATTCTTAAGCATGCTGATTCCTGTTCTAACATAAATAACAAACTTCGATTTTATTCAGTTGATCATGAGCCTAATTACTGCTGTATAAGACATAAGTATACCACAAAACGGGGCTTTCATTTAGGTACCTAAGTATGAGTACTGATGTAAATCCATTACACAAAGGAACCTGCTAGAATGTATGTTACTTTTGTATTACAGTATACTGGATCAATAACTTTCCGTCTGTTGAGGAAAGGACTGGTCTTCTCTTTCAGTCAGAAGCACAGATTTAAAGTGACAGTACAACATATGACATCATTTTTATTTGCATATCATACACATTCAAAATTGTAACAATAGTAGTAATTAGTCATTGACAACATATTCTACATTTGCTTATGTATTTAAAATGTAAAGTGAAAATCCCATAACCTGGTATAAAAATTACAAGGCTAGTATGAATTGGAAAAAGAGGAGGGGGAACACTTTACACACACAAACCAACCAACCAAAAAAAAGAAAGAAAAAAGGAGACTGGACATATTTCAAAAAGCTTTTTGGTGCCAAGCAATTACAGTATAATAATGTTAATATCAGGTCACTGAAATCATGGGAAATGGTTCACTTGTTTAAGATAACAACTTACTTGCATTTAATACTTTATCATTCTATAATATTTCAAAAGTGCAGAATTATAAATATAATCAAATATGAGTGGAAATATTGTTATAAAAATATATTTCCTTACTTAATCCTTCAGACTGCAGGGAGTTCAGAATATAGGTCCATCTTACTTTATTTTTTTTTTTTCAGTATCTTATGTGTGCTCCCCCGTTCCAGACCCAAGAAAATTGTTTAAAATTATAACCATGTTCCATAGCAAAACGTACCCCCAAAGTGGAAGTTAATTTCAAATTTGTGGTGGCTGCTGCTTACAAACTAGTCTTTGGTACTGAAAGCTGTTCCACAACCACTTTTTGAGTTGTTCGCTGCTGTTGCCTTGCTTGGTTCATGTTCTCAGCTGGGAGTTTAACGGTTGTAGACCAGATAAGGTTCTGCAGCCAGATCGTGGAAACTTGATTAAAATGTGGGTCTTCTGCTGGTAGTGTTTGCAGAGGACTACAGTACTGAGAGTGGTGTCTTCTCGCATGTGGCTTAGCTGGTGTCCTTTCCTTGTTTTTGAGTGGGGAGCTGTCTTACATTTGGTGAAATGCCTCTCCAGTGGTAGTCACGCCTTTTTTTTGTACTTCAAAATTATTTGTTCTATATTTGGATTTGTAAGCTTGTATATATTTTATTTCGCCTCCATGGCCTGAGTCTCTGCTGTAAAAGAACTTGTTTCCAACGAAACCTGCATAGAACAAATAAAATCAGTCATCAGCCATTCAGTTGTTATGTGGTTGGGGAGACGTCTTGGTGTGAGAGCAGGGTCTCCTTAGCAGCACTCTCCCTGGTTGGTTTAAAGTAGCAGTGGCCAAGTTCAGTCAGTCACACTTCTTTTGATAAGGTGCTCTTTCCAAAATACTCCGAGCACCTTACACAGTAAAACATCCAACAGTGAAACAAATGAACAAATACCTAAAACAATCAGAAATAAATTGCTCATTGAAGAATCTAGCATTTCAGTAGTCAGGATAAGAGCAACAAAATCTCTACACACCCATATAGTCTTCACCGTGGTAGCCCTCTGCAGGTCCCCAGGTCTGGGTATTCCAAAATTAAGGAGCCACCACCATGAAAAATCTGTGGCCTCTGCGACACTGTTGAGACCTAGGGACAAACCAGTAGGCTAACTTTGGTGGAGTGGTCCAACTTGTCCATGAGCTGACTCAGAGTGCAGACCATGTATGGTTTTGCAGGTCAAAAGATCCAACTTGAAGGCACTACGCTATTGAACCAGCAGCCAATGCAGTTTGTTGAGGATCCACATGACATGCTTGGTCAAAACGAGATGGATTTGAGTCTGGCTGCTGCATTTTGCAGTGGCTGCAGTGGGGCACAGTTAAAACATAGTAAGATAGAAATTGCCAGAAGATAAGTACTGCTTAGCCACCCACAGTCTGCCGATTTTTCCCTACCTACATTGTTGCTGCAGACCCTATTGATCTACAGCTCTTTTCGCTCTCCCTCCCCTCTTCCTTTCTGCTACGATTCCCTTGTGTCTGTTCCATGCATTCTTGAACACCAACAATCATCCAGGATTGGTAACGCCAATTTCCAAAGCACTCACTGGACCTCACTGAAAATGAGCTTGTCTCAGTTGAGCTTCCAATTCATGTGATGAATAAGAGTTTTTGCTGCCACTACTACTACTACTACTACTACTACTACTACTACAAACTAGGATTGGCAGCACCAATTCACAGTTCCCTTAAGTAAGCAATGAATAACCCACGACAGGGTCTGCATTTAATCCCCATTAACAGCACACCCTGGAGTGGGTTATTGTGCTTATAACATGGGATACCTGAACAAAACAAGAGGGTACCTCCACACTGTCAGAAAACACACAGAATGCATGAATCTTGCATCAAAACAGTGGAACTCAATTATGTGTTCTGCTGCCAGCAAAACACTGAAAAATGAAGTAGGACAACAGAAACAGAAGGACAACACTGTGAAAGACAAGTAGGACAACAAAAGGAGCAGGACAACGCAGTGTCAAACACATCAACAGAAAAAAATGTTCTACAGTTATATGCAACATGTAAGAATGACTGATACTATGCAGTACACATAGAAGAGAAATGCCTGCCTGACACGGGTAATCTAGTTACTGGTGCGGGATGCGTTCCATCACTGCACAGTGAAAAAGACGACAATAACTAATGTAAGCAAGCTGAACAGCTCCAAACACTAACTGATATTAGATAATACAGAACTTGGGAATGTGTCAGTGTTCATCCACTCACCCTGAACATTTCGCTCTCCCTGCTGCGCTTCGGTCTCTCCCCGCTGCACACGGTTCACCAGATGCCAGACCACAACATAGAACAAGCGGAAATGGTGCACACTTCAGAAACTGGATGGGAGGAGAAATCTGTGGAGTGCCTCGGAATCGGTGCTTTATGTGAGCTTCTGGCGGGAGCGCCGGGGGGATGTTGGGACGGAGGCAGGCTATAATCAGTTACACTCAGAGTTCATTGGGCTCCCTACTCTGTGCACCATCGGGACACTGTGCGGGCAGAGACAGAGAAGCGTTCATGGGACAGTCTGCAGAGGACCGGAGTCGGCATCCGCATCAGGTAACACCTTGCACGGTATCATGGAGACACACGTGCAACAGTGATGTGTGCCACTACTAACATACTAAAAGCCAGCAGAATAGGCCAAATGGTCTCTCTTGTCGCTCGAAAGCCAGCAACCTAATGGCTGCTCGCCTTATCATCCCCATCAGCCCCAAGAGGGTCTTCATTTGTTTCAGTTTCCCCTTGTACCTTTCCCACCCCTTCTTGAAGCCCTCCACTGTACCCTGTTCCACCAGCCTCCCAGGCAGCACATTCCACGGCTCTACCACCCTATCAGTGAAAAAATGCTTCCTACACTCCCCACCTGTAATTTCCTCCTTCCTGCTTCCACTCATGGCCCCTGGTTGTTTCCCACTTCTTAAATCTAAACAGCTGCTTGGTTCCACTCCTGGTTATTCCTTTTACATACTGGAAAACCTCTATCGTGTCTCCCCTATCCCTCCTCTCCTCCAGTGAGTAAAGCCCAAGTTCTTTCAGTCTCTCCTCATAAGGCCTCCCCTCCATGCCCTGAATCATCCTGGTTGCTCTTCTCTGAACCCTCTCCAGCAGTACTATATCCTTCTTCAGATGAGGTTTCCAGAACTGTACACAGTACTCAAGCTGCAGCCTGACCAAGGCATTATACAGAGGGAGGATCACCTCCCTTCGTCTGGACATAATACCTCTGGCTATGCAGCCCAGTATCCTGTTTGCATTGGCTGCTGTTCTTCTACAGTTTTCAGAATTATTCATTTTGACGTGTACCACCACCCCTAAATCCCTTTCTCCCAATGTGGCTTGCAGTATGACCCCCCGGGTGTATATATTGCCCGGGTTTTTACCCCAAATGAAGTATCTTACATTTCCCGGCATTAAATTTTAGTTCCCACCTCCTTGACCACCCCTCCAGGTTACTAAAGTAACAGGGGTGGAATTAGGACCAATCGACACATCTGGGAGAGACAGAGAGAGAGAAACAGTGCTGCATGCTTTTTTTTTTTTCTTCTCTCTCTCTCCCTCGCCTTTTGCAACCCTGTACAGGTGATCAGAGGAAGATGTATGGGTGGTCAAGGAAGGGAGGGCAGCAACCAAGGTCCTCATTTTCTGTAGTGCATCTCGATTGGTCAGTTTTTCAGGAACACACATAGAAGGAGAGAGCTCACCCGGTATGTGGAGATCCGCGGTGTGGGTGCGTACGGACAAGCAATGTAGCAGTCTCTGACAGGATGTAGGGTATACTGACAGGCAAGGGAACACATACTCTTTTTACATGTAGGCTCGGAATCGATTATAAGGTATTCGATTGCTATATAACTGATTGCGAGTCTGCAAGTAATTAAGATTACCGAGGATCAAAGGATCGATCTGGAACCGATCAAAGTGCACTGAATGAGTGCACCAATTCCAGGAACTTCAATTTTTTAAATTCATGTAGATGCAATTGGAGTTGGAACTGATCTAGTGCGCACACTCTGTAAACTTGTACCCCAGGGTAAAATCAATTATGTTGTAATTGAATATTACCCTGCATGTAAACCCGTTCTATTCTGGGTGCATCGATTGATGCCCTTCTTGTAAATGTGAACGGAGTTGGTAATCGATTACCTAGAATTGAATACTAGGTAATTGATCACCACTCATGTAAACATAGTAACGGATCTCCCTCTATCAAATTTCGCCACACCTGCACTTGTTGTGTGTTGGACAATGCTTTTGCAAAGGCACTGGGAGTCTTGTTACCAAGGATTGCAAGTGGCTGCCTTTGTAAAATTATCTTCCCCTACACAAGAGGTGCAGGTCTGCGCAGGGATCACTCTCGGACCCCTTTACCCTAACTGTGCCGATAAGGGTGCATTAATGCACAGTCACCTGACTGCATTGCACCAGTCGCCTTCCTCCCTCCCTCTCTCTACCCCATGTTATAACTTTATTTATTTAAAAAGTTACACCAAGAAAGATGTAATGAGCTTGTAACAGCTCATTTACAGTTGTGTCGGGGATGGGGGTGGGGTAAGGGGAGTATGCAATATATGATATGTAAGTAAACATATAATATGATGACAGATAACGACTGCTTGGCCCACCCTGTCTGCCCATTTTCCCCTACCTATAGTATCACCGTAGACCCTACTTGATCTCTGCCCTCCTTTTTCCACTAAGATTTCCTTATGCCTGTCCATCCCATGCATTCTTGAAACCCCCTACCGTCCCCCCCCCCACTTCCACAGAAAGACTGTTCCAGGAATCCACCACTCTTTCTGTGAAGAAATGTTTCCTCGCATCTCTCCTGAATCTACCCCCTCAAGCTTTGTAGTATGTTACCTTGTTCTTGAGTACTTGTTTCTGAAAAATACTTCCTCCTACACATTATTTGCACTGGTGACATATGAAAAAGGTCTCTATCATATCCCCCCCTCTCCCTTCTCTCTTCCAGGATATACATATTGAGGTCCTTTAGTCTCTCCTAGTAGCACTTTTAATGCAGGCCCAGCACCATTTTAGTTGCCCTCCTCTGGACCGCTCCCCTCCATGTCTTTCCAGAGATAGGGTCTCCAGAACTGGACACAGTACTTTGGGAGGGGTCATAACAGGAACCTATACAGAGGCAACACCACCTCTCTCTTTCTGCTAGGGATGTCCCTCTCTGTGCACCCCAGCATCCCACTAGCCCTCCCAACTACCTTGTTGCACTGCCTGGCCACCTTTCAGTCATCAGATATGATCAGGTCTGTTTCTTGCTTGGTAGTCACTACCACTCCACTCATTTTGTACTCCACCCGTGTTTCTGTGCCAAAGTGCATTACTTTGCATTTTCTCACATTGAAACCCAGTTACCACACCCATAACTACTCCTCTAGTTTTCTTGGATCTCTATTCATCTTTTCTACACCCTCTTGGTGTGCACCGTATTGCAGATTTTGGTGTCATCCGCAAAGAGGCAGACCTTCGCTTCCAGCTCCTCTGCAATGTCACTTGTAAAGACATTAAAGAGGACTGATACCACCACTGATTCCTGAAGCACCCCACTGGTCACCCTCCCTTACTCAGAGTGAACTTCGTTTAGCACCACCCTCTGTCGCCCATCCCCTAAACAATTTTTGTATCCAGTTTACCACCTTTAGACCCACTCCTAAGCTACCTAGCCTTCTTACTTGTCTCCTATGTGGAACGGTGTCAAAAGCCTTACTGAAATCTAGGTAGGCCACATGCACCGCTCAACCGTGATTTAATTCCTATGTCGCCTAGTCAAAGAAATCCTATTAGATTTGTTTGACATGACCTCCTGTCTGTGGACCCATGCTGCCTCGAATCTTGCAACTCATTGGATTCAAGATATTCCACAATCCTTTTCCTTCAGGAGTGATTCCATTAACCTTCCCTCCACCGATGTCACGCTAATTGCTGCCCTCCACCTTGCTACTACTTTTGTGATGTGGGACTACATCTGCCCTCCTCCAGTCCTCCGGAACCACTCCTGCTTCACATGAGCTTTTAAATAGGACTGTCAGAGGTGCAGCCAGTATCTCCCTGAGCTCCCTCAATACCCTCGGATACACCCTGTCTGGCCCTGTTGCTTTGACGAACTTCAGATTAGGGAGTCCCTTCAGGACTCTCTTTACTGAAAAAAAAGACTGGTGTCTACCTCCCTCTCTTCCAACGCTTCTGTTACTTTTTTTTGTGGCCGCTCCCCTTCTCCTTCCTCAGTAAACACTGAACAAAAGCAGGAGATCTGCCTTTTCCTGGTCCCCCTCTGCAAACTCCCTCCCTTGCTTCACTTTTTTTTTTTTTTTTTTTAAATCTTCTTTTTTTTATTATTCATATTTTAACTTATTTACATACGGGTCAGCATCTCTGATTTTACACAATACTTTTACATCTGGCCATTCAATACACACAACTCTGAGGCAGTGTCAGACAGTTCAAACCTCAAATGTCCCAGTGGTTTCAACCGGTTTGTTATCCACAAAGCCTAATAATTTACAGTGAGGCATTTGTCAGTAGGACATCGAACTATTTACCTTTTGGGTTAGGTATTACAAACCCATAATTCCCAAATTAGCTATTATGGCAGTTCAGTTACTTCATGGAAACGAGAGAGTCCAGACCAAAGGGCCCAGAGGGGCAAGGGGCCGTCCTTACTTTTAGGACCGCCCATAATTTATGAGGCTGTGCTTCTCACAATACAAACAAAGGGTCCTTTAACATATAATATAGCTGCCATCTTGTCCATCTTTCAGAAAAGAGTTCCCCGCGGTCATTCAGGTTATGAGTCATCTTTTCCAAGTTATAGACTTGTTTAGTGATGTCCCACCATTCCTGAATGGTTGGGACCACAGCAGATAGCCAATGCTTAGTAATTGCTTTTTTGGCTATTGTGAGGAGCAGAGAGAGAAGATACCTAGTATTAGGTCCTTGATAGGGTTTAGGGAATATGAGGAATATATACATCTCCAGTGTGAGCTGTATCCCTGAGTCAATAAACTCTCGTAGTTGAGTTTCAAGCTGTCGTATGTAATTGGAGAGAGCCGGACAGTTCCATATCATATGGGTCAGGTTGGCTTCTTGTTCCCCACACCCTCTCCAGCAGGCCGCTGTGTTACTCGGCGCATAGTGTTTAGTGATCAAGGGGGTTCTAAAATAGCGAATCAATACTTTCCAGGCAAACTCTCTCCATTGATGTGAGCTGCTTACCCTGGAAACCTGATTGCAGGCTTTTTTCCATTCAGCAGTATTTAGTTGGTAGCCCAAATCCCTGTTCCACTGCGAGCGGATTCTCTCGGTAATAACATCCTCTCGTGAGTTCAGGGATTGATGGTAGAAGGAGATCAAATGATCTTGTTTCCCCAGTCTATTCATTAAGATTTGGCATTGTATTAACATTGGGTAAGTTTCAGGGTTTTACTTGGGGAGGCGGTGGGCTATCTACATAGTGTTCGGAGTTGTAAATATCGGTAAAAGTCTTTGTGAGATAATTGAAATTTTGTCTGGATCTCTGCAAAGGTCCACAGCCTCCCCGTGTCATTATTTGTGGAAGAAATCTTAACCCGAGCGTGATCCATGCTTCAAATCCATTATCCAAGTCATTGGGGGTGAAATCTGGGAGTGACTGGATCGGGGATATTAGGGGTAAGTAAGGTGATAGCCCGTAGGACCTTCTCAGTGAGCCCCAATTTCGCAACTGAGCCACAAGCCAAGGATTAGTGGTTATATTGGCCAAGACTTCCGACCTCTGCTGGTACAACACCCGAAAGTACTTGGCATCATTGAGGAGAAACCTTTCCATCTCCATCCAATGTGGGAGTGTTGTCCTATTTTGTCTAGCCATAACATTAGTCATGATTACCACCTGTTGGTATCGTTTTAAGTCTGGAAGGGCGAGTCCCCCATCTACCCGCGCGAGGGAGAGCACACTAAAATTTACTCGGGCTTTCTGTCTCTCCCACACAAAATTCCGTATTGTCTGATTGATTTCTTTAAAGGTTTTTAAAGGAACTAGTATCGGGACATTTTGGAAGAGGTATAACGCTCTGGGGAGGGTTATCATCCTAATAAGCTCAATTCGTCGTGTAAGGCTCATGGGGATTACTGACCACCTCCGGAGATCTTGCTTTAGTTGTGTAATAAATGGCAAGTAATTGTATTTGTGATACTCAGTCTGTCCCCGGGGTATATAAATACCTAAATATTTTAGCTTTGTCAGGTTCCATCTACCCGGGAGGGATTCCACCATCTTCTGAGTAGGGGCGCAATTGAATGTGAGTATTTCGGTCTTAGTGAGATTAAGTTTATATCCTGACACTTCCCCATAGGAGTCTAGGACTTGGCGAATCTCTGCAATAGATTGTTCCGGGTTTTGGAGATATAGTAGTATATCATCTGCGTATAATGCAATCCTGTGCTCCGTTCCTCCAAAATAAATTCCATGCAGCTGAGGGGAATCTCGGATTTGTTGCGCAAGGGGTTCTATTACTGTTGCAAATAGTAATGGGGATAGTGGGCACCCTTGTCGGGTACCTCTTCCCAGTTGAAAGTATCCCGAATGGTGACCATTGACTCTCACGCAGGTGCGGGGGGATGAGTATATGTTTTGTAGGGCTTGGGTAAAGCCTGGGGGGAAACCAGATTTATTCAGGGTAGCATATAAAAAGGGCCAGGACACCCTGTCGAAGGCCTTTTCAGCATCTAAACTGATCATTACTGCTGGTGTATTCGATTGGCTCATTTGGTTTACCAGGTAAAGAGTACGCCTGATATTGTCGGTGGTGAGTGCAGTCCTAACAAATCCTGTTTGGTCTCTGTGTATTAAAGTGGGTAGGATTTGATCAATACGTTTAGCTAATATAGTCATGAACAGTTTGTAATCCTGATTTAGTGCGGAATCAGTCGGTATGAAGTGCACTCCTGGGGTTCTTCCTGGTTTGGGATCACAGAGATAGTAGCATAGGACCATGATTCGGCGGTGGTTACCCTCTAATGGAGTTAAATACACTGAGAAGGAGGGAAAGATTTGGGATTTTGGCCGTTTATAAAACTCAGCTCCGTATCCGTCGGGTCCCGGTGCCTTTTGGGATTTAGAGTTAGCTATAGCTTGGACTATATCCGCAGCTGTAATATGTCTGATAAGGGAGTCCCTATGCTCATCCATGAGGGTTGGTAGCGTAAGCTTCTCAAGGTACTCAGTTTATCTAAAGATGGATTAGACTCTGGGGTGTATAAGTTTCTATAGTATGTTTGAAAAGCTTCAGCAATGTCATGTGTTTTAAAAAGTGGTTGGGCTCTAACTGGGTGTCGTATGGTAATTATTGTTGAGCCCTTCTTCTGCCTGCGGGCTTGGTATGCTAGCATTCGTGTAGCTCGTGGTCCTACCTCATAGAATCTTTGCTTCAAAAATGCTAGTGCTATTTCAGTTTGCTGTAGGGCAAGTTTATCTAACATTTGTTTGGTGTGCTGTATCTGAGGCAGGAGAGACTCGTCACCCTGCTGGTGAGCCTGCTGTAGGAAGTGAAGGGTTTCTTCAAGAGTAGCTCTTTGTTCATCCCTTTGTCTCTTTTTTTGTGTTGCGAACTTAATTATATGCCCTCTCAGGACTGCTTTAATTGTATCCCATTGGACCGAGGGGGAGGTATTAGAGACTGGGTTATCTATCATAACCTCCGTGATCTTGTCCGATTATAAATTCCTGGAATTCTTTAGACCGCAAATAACATGGGTTTAGTCTCCATTGGGTGGTTCTAGGTTGAAGGCCTAGATCCCAGTGGGTGATTACGGGTGCATGATCCGAAATAGAAATATCTCCCAGTTGCGCTCGGCTTATACTGTATTAATTTTTCAATTTGCGTATAAGCATAGTCTATACGAGAATATGTGTTATGCACCTGAGAGTAATAGGAATAGTTTCTAGACCGCGGATGGAACTTTCGCCAGATGTCACACCACCCAATTTCTGAGACAAAGTTATTGAAGAACTTTTGGGTCGCGGTTAATTTCGGTGGCCTCGCTCTAGAGGAATCTAGGTTTGGGTCGGCAATTAGATTTAAATCTCCAGCCAGTAATAGGGTGCCTCTGGTAAATTGCACCACCTTGTCCAGCAGGGGTCTCAACTGCGAAACCGTGGTGCCAGGTGGGAGGTACACATTAGCCAAGGTGACTTCCTCATTATTAAGTTTACCCCGAGTTAATACCATTCGCCCTTCCAGGTCAGACCAAGTTTGTTCCGGGTGATATGGTATATGTGGTGATACAATTATGATCACCCCTCTGCTCCGACCTCCCCTATAGGATGCATAGAACGCTTGTCCTTTGCTTAGTTTAGCTAGTTTTGCATGTTCTATTGGGCTCATATGGGTTTCTTGAAGGTAGACAACCTCGGCTTTATTTCTCCGAAGGTAAGCCAGTGTCCTCGATCTTTTAATGGGTGAGGCCAGGCCGTTTATGTTTAGAGAGAGTAGTTTTAATTTTGGGGAGTGGGTCATGGCCAATAGGTGGGTTTCTGGTGTACTGGAACCCCCATCCCCCCTTGGGGTCCCCTAGGGGATCGCATTTTTTGCTGTAAGGACCAGAAGCAGTTCGATGACCTATTCACACAACATTCAACAACAATAACATTACCATACAGACCTACACACAACCTACTACTACTTAGAGAACAATTGACCAACATGGCCATAGAAAAAAACATTGGTACTTCCATTAATCTGGGCAAGCCCAGACCTGCGATAGGGCCCCTACACCCTATCGGTGCGGTCCTCTTTAACTCAAAGACCTTAGGTACCAGGGTACCTATGGGGAAAGGGTAATGGAGTTTGGTGGCCACGAGACAGTGCTTCCCCTAAAGTCCCTTATGCAGGGGAGATATACTTTTATGGTGGCGGGTGTAGGTCTTCAAGCGACCATTATAAGTGTTGGCTCGCCTCTACAAAATGCCCACTGATATGTGAGAGTCCGGTGTGGTATCCCAGAGGATTCTTCCATGCCGCTGGGGTGTAATCCCTTCCCAAGCGACTCATCGCAAGGCAAGAAAACGGATGCCTACCCCGCACCGGGAGCCAGATCAAGCAGGCAATGCCTGAAACCTGTGCTGGGTATGCTCCCATGTGCAAAGCACCTCCGATTGGCCCGTATCCAGCCCAGGGAGGGCTCGGGAAGCCCTAAGCTTTGATAAGTCTATCTAGCAGGACTGGTAGGTCATAAACCAGGTATAGTTCTAGCTACCTGCTCGAACCTTGGGCAATTTGGGGGCCCATCCTGATCCATCTCAGCACACGCTCAGGTTGTTCAATGATGAGATAAAAAAAAAAAAAAAAAACCAGCCCCACCTTCCCGTCTCTACCATCATACCCGCAGTTTCTCCCCGTCCCTCCTCCCTGCAAGACCGCATTACATTCTCTCACATACTTCAAATTTACTCTAAGGTCTGCTTTCGCCCCAAGCTATAGATGCCTTCCAGCTTCACTGTTAATTACTTCTGTCCTGCCGACCGCAACCAGAAAGCCACATCACCCCCCATAGGCATCTAGTATCCAAATCCACGGCCATAAGCATTAGTTTGCCGAAGTGTCTCATGCGAGGGGCTGACCATTGGAAGGCCCGCTACCACCATTCTACGGAGATTTGCGCAAAACGTCTTTTTTGAATTGCCAGCGAGCAGATCCTCGGACTTTCAGCCGCCCTAAAGCTTTAAACTTTCGTACAGGACACCCCTTCGACCTCCTACCCCCACCCACCCCAATCCCAGCGTTTCAAATGATGTGGGTTAAGCGACGGTCCCTATCTTCTTCATCTAGAGAAGACCCGCCAGCAACCTCGAAGGTCCGGTTTGTGATCTCCTCAACCCAAAGCCGGGAGGGAAGGGAGGCGAGGCCTGGCGAACTGTGCAAGACTTCCAGCGTGGGAGAAGAGGGCGAAGAACTACCGCACCTTCCTCTCGCCCACGACCCACACCAGCAGTCCTGGACTAAAGGCCGCATCCGCCAGCCCCGCCCCAGCCCCAGGTCCAACTCACCCCTGATGCCAGCCAGAGTAGGCCAACGCCGCCAAACCCACCCCAGATCCCTCCAACAGCCCCATCCCGCCTCTCCACAGCAGGCGTTCCATCTCAGGGCAGAGCCCACAGCAGGAGACAATCCCACCCGCTCACGAGATCCACCCCAAGCAAATCAGGGATGGAACAGGGGCGGGAGGACCACCACTAACCGCTTTCCGACCACGGTCTTGCTTCACTTTTAACAGTTCGGTCCCCGTCTTCCTCTTTTCAGTTATATACTTAGGAAAAAAAAAAAAAAGTCTTGCCACCCCGCCTCGTTACCTACTGGGCTAGTCTCCCTTCAGCTTGCACCTCTGTGCTTCTTACTCCTTTCCCCTGTTTCCCCCTGATACACCTGCCTATCCTATTCCTCTGTGTCTCCTTATACTGTACCTTTGAATGCTACCATGTTAGCCTTTACCTTTTCAGCCACCTCTTTTGAGAACAGTAGCGGTCTCTTTTTTTCTTTTTTTTTTTTTTTTCTCTCCCCTCTTGCTTTTGCTTACTTGCCTGCTATGGTCATGTCCCAGTCACAGTTTTCAGTGCACCATGATTCGATAATGGCCACAGTATCCAGGTTGACCTCTGCCGTGAAGGCCTGGAGGTCCAGATCTTATTTCCTAGATTTCTAGTGTTTGCACAGATGGCCTTCCAGATTTTGTTTCCACTCTGCTTGTCGTTTTGCTCTTCCTCCTTCTCCCTCTCTTTTTAATGCTCCCTTACTCTTTTGTCTCTACCACCCAGCTTCCTTTATTAATTTGCACCTTGGTGGATTCCTCTCCCCTCGGGTTCTCCTTACTCTCTACTTCAGCCTGTGGGGAGGGTGCAGTTTCTACCTCCCCAATTCCTTCCACCACCTCTCTCTGCTAGTTTTAAATGTTCATTGAAGTAACATTTAAATTGTTCACTGAGGACTGCAATTCCACTCCCGGATGGTTCAGGCCATTACTCCTGTATAGGCCCTTATCCTCTCATGTTGGTCCCCAATCCCCAATGCAGCCGAACCCCTTCTCTCTGCACTATTTCGTCAGCCATGAGTTGAAGCTCCTGGTGCAGAGATCCCTCTCCTCCCCTCTGTCGTAGAAAGGCAGCCCCTCGGCAAACACCACTGAATGCGCTACCTGTCTAAGATCTCTCACCAGCTCCCTAAACTCCCTTTGCACTATCCCAGCCCCATCCCTAGCCAGGTCATTAGACCTCAGGTGGGCAGTGACATCCAGCTCTTCTTCCTGCCCTAGCAATCCTCAGGATCCACTTGCCATCCCTCCGGGCCATGGCACCGCATAGGCATCTAGCCTGCCTCTCTTCCCCCCCCCCCCCTTTCCTGTTCTCAAATCTATCCTCTTCACAATCGAATCCCCCACCAGAAGTTGCTTCCTCCTTTTTTCTGGGGTCTCTGCCACCCTCCTTGAGGCTTCCCCTATGGAGGGTCCCCACATCCTCCCTGTTCACTACCATGAGTGCCTCTTTCCAGCAGTCCCACCCCGCCAGAGCAGTGTAGGAATTTCATAGTGGTACTGGTTGAGGAATGTGCCTCTGCTGCACCACCCCAACCTTCCATAGCCCACTATAGTTCAGCAGTTCCTCCTCCTTGGCATCCTTTGAGGGTAATAGTGGCAGATTTGGTGACCCCTGTGTGGGGGAAAAGGTCCCCCGAATCCTAGCCGACTCAGCCTGGAGTCTAGTGACCTCCTCCCCCAACCCAGAGAGGTGTATGCAGATGGGGCCAGCACTGCAATTCTCCAGAAACTCTGTCTGTACACTGTCACCCCATAGCCACTACATTGCACCACTCCCTCCATTCTCAACTTTTCAGGCTTTGTTACCTGGAAGTACTTTTGTACCCTTACCCTTGATAGGTGTTTCCGGTTTTCACCTTTTTTTGTTTTTCTGTTTGTTTTCCCCTATGCCTTGTTTAAATCTGTTAATATTCTCTCCCTAGATAGGGTGTTTCTTCTGTTCCCAGTTTTGGCCTCCACCCCTCCCAGCAGTGACTGTTACATAGTAGTGAACAGGCACCTTACTGTAGTCAATTGGCAGTGCCCCCTGCTTCCTCCTACTTCTGCCTACAGATGCCTAAGATGCCAGTTATCTGTTCTTCTCCTTTGCTGGGACAAAAAACATGCTGAGCACATTAGAGTAGAAGTGATTTTATATTGCTTTTGTAATAAGGCACTAAGCCTCTGTCAGCTCCACCCCCAAATTACGTACTTGATTCACAGGGCTTCCTGAATCTGCTCAGCCTCAAGATTAATCTCCTGAGCTAGTTTCCCAAACACCACCTGCTGAAATCTTAAAGACAAGTTTCAAAGTACCCTAAACACTGCCTAAAAATATCTCTTTCTCCCCACTTACCCTGGTACTTTTAGTATAAAGAAAAAGGTTGTTTAACCAGGTATAGCACAGTAAGCTGAAAGCTTTTACAGGAGCGACCTGGGAGCACAAGGAGGTTAAGTGACTTGCTCAGGGTCACACAGTATGCAAGTGGAAGCTGTGGGATTCAAACCCAGGTCTGGTCTACTGGATGTCACCAAATTTGCAGCTCAGAGCCTTAGACCACTGCGCTATACTGCCTGGAGCTGAATTGCTGGAGATGATGCTCAAGACATGTTTAATGGGAGACATGTTTTTTTTGAAGAACCCAGGAGTAGAGGATTTTGTGGTTGGGGTTTTCAGTTTGTAAATTTGGTTAAAGGAAAGCTGTCATAAACACTATTGCCCATTACCAGGGCTGCAGAAATGCCCGATTAGCACAACCTTTAGGAGTTTACAAGTTTCCAGCAACCCTATCATATTAAATTTGTCCTGTTTCTGTGCCTTCAGTGTAGTACTGAGTGCTATGCTGAAGCTGCTATTTGAAAGCTGTCACCGCACCAGAAGACTGAGCGTGAACCACGTTCATTAGCTGTATTCCTGTGTGTAGCTGGAATGCTCGTTCATGACGGGCAAATTTTTACGAAGGAAAAAAGAACTGGTGTGCCATGTAGTAGTCTTTTAGCTGGTCTTTTAGAAGTAAACCCCATTGAAAACTGAGCATGGTAACCTGTTCAATATTTTAATTGAAAGTTGAAGTTCTGAGTTCGGGCATATGCATTATCGCATACGCTACAGATAGATTCTCACTAGTCTGATGAATGATCAAAGTCTGGAAGCTGGAGCATTTTGACACTAGTTTCCACAGTATGGTCCAGTATCCATTTATAGTGTATGGTTGGGGCTTATTGTGCGTGGAATTCAGCCTGGACGAAAAATTTGTTTTGCATGTTCAAAAGTTATTGTGGATGTTCTGTCGTTAAATGCATCTCCGATTAGCTTGCGGTCACTCCTGCCGACTGCTTTCAGTTGTTCCACACACTGTACCTCACGACTCTCACCACGGCAGTACACAGAGAAAAAAAAAAGCCAGCCGCAGTTTATTCAAAAGAAATGATGGAATTAAAAAAGTTCATCCTTGAACAAGAAAACGAGCTGCAATTCCTATGTATCATTACTATTTACTGATTCCATAGCACCTTGTTTCCACTGTTTTTACTGATGCAGTACACTGCTAACAACTAGTTGGTCTTGGACACAAAACCTAAACAAGAAAATGCTCCTTTAACATGTAATTGTTAAACAGTTACTTTTTATCTGTTTCAAACAATTTATTAGAATACGTTTGTTATTGTTATAATAGTCATTGGAGTAAAGCAATTTAGAAACTCTATTAATGTTGTTTCTGCCTTTACTTTTAAAACCATGTTCTCTGACAAATAAAATACAAGTGCCCATACACAGCTTGCCTTGTGTTTCCATCTCGGGGCTGAGATATCACCATGGACCTCTCAAGCTTCACTCTAGAGGTCCATACGCTGGTATCTCAGCCCGTCGATGGAAACAGGCTCGTTGTGTATGGTCACCATTCATCATTCCTGATATAGTGTATAGAGGAAGCTTGTTCTGCATGGATTTTCATTCTAAGAATGATGATGTACCACAGTGCAAAGGTCATGGCACGTGGTTGTACCCTTCTGCGTTACAATAGCGTTCTACACAGGTGAAAACAGTGTCCACACAACCATCTTTAATGAAAGAAGCACTGAGACAAAAAAAAAAAATTAAAAAAAAAAGTCACACTCCCAACAGATACCAGAGAGCCAGACATGGTAATGTGGACCTTTTTGCTAGTTTGCCTTTGTTTTCTTCAAAAGTTGGAACAATTTCACTTTTCTGTGGACATTAAGGGAAAAAAGCAGCCGTTTCTCTGTATTAACTGTCACTTATAATTCACAACAGGACAACACCCGAAAGCAGGACATGACAACGATCGAACAGACATCAGTTTAAGCAGTTTATATAAAAAAAAGTTTTATATTTGTTTAGCTCAGTACAGTACGAAAAATACTGGTTGAGCAAAACCATGTCCAAGCAGCCTGTGATGCCACCTGGAGGTTCAGATTATAACAGACCTCTCCAGCTTTGCTCTCGAGTGGCAGCTCAGGCTGGTTATGCATGGTTGCCCAAATAGTATTCTCTTATGTTTTTATAAAATGAGTTAACATTCAGCCACCAAATTCATTAGTAGATATAATTTGCTGTAAACCTAGACAAAAAGATACAGTTTGGCGGTTTGAAGATAAATGTGTGAATACATTTGAGCAACACTGATTTCATGATAAATTAGTTCTGTACACATTATACTGCAAACAAGCCGTGTTACAGACAGAATAATTATGATAGGTAGGTAAATAAATGCTAGATCAAAGTAGACATCAAATAGATTATGAATGGGTTTAAGCATTTCTTAGCCAGATCATTACATGGAGGAGAGATCAAGTGACATTCTCTTTATCTGTATGTTGTTTTAAGTTTCTGAAGGTTTCTCCCTCCAGCGTTTTAATCTTGGTGTCAATGCACAGTCTTCAGGTTTTTCATTTCCCTTCAACTTTCTGCAGTTCTCTGATTGTGGCCTTGTAGCAGAAGTTGAAGATTCCCATGGTAGGTTTCGCAAGTGTAGAGGCTATTCCTGGTGTCCTGGACTGTGTTCTATCTCTGCCAAACCTGTTTCAAATAAAGCTGTGCTTAGCCAGGTATGAATGATGCATGTGAATGTCGGTAAAAGAAACTGTGTGTGCTTGGTGGTGCCTTGCTCCAGTGAAAACAGTTTTGTGTTTAAAAAAAAAAAAAAAAACACTTGCCTCTCCTAACTGTTTATGAAATATACACTCGCATCAGAAGTCCAACTCCAGTATCATTTTACTTTATTTCAGGTGCACAATCAATATATTGCAAAAAAAACTGCTAATATGTAAGTGTAGTACAGATGACGGATTAACATGTCGGCATCCGATATTGCATCTTTTGATACTGTTATCAGAGGTTGTTTCTACAAAGATGTGTGTGCATAATAGCTATTGCCATGTTTGCATGTGTGCAACCCCTGCACTACCAGTATTTTTTTTTTTTTATCATCATTTGTAAGTTGAGTGCTTTGAGATACAGGATGTAGTGCTTTCCATCAAAAAAAAAAAAAAAAAAAAAAAAAAAGTCTGAAGGATAGGGGCATTTGTTGAGCAATAACCTGTTCTTTCGTTTTTATATCAAACTTATGTTGCTGATTCATCTTAACTTTACCTTTGTTGCAGTGATTGTCTGTTTTTTGTCTCCTTGTTCTTTGTGGTCCCACAAATGCTACAGGTATTATACTGGGAAATGTTGGGGCGAGCATGGGTACTCACAACGAAAGCATGGGGTTGCCCCAACATAATGTTTTTCTAGAAACACTGGTGCATGTGAAGGACGCTATATAGAGTTGAAATTAATTCTGTTTTGTTCCACCCTTCTTATTCTCCGGGGCCCTGTTATAGTCCTGTTTAAGCCTGAATCACTCTCTGATAAGAGACAGTCTTTGATACAGGGGATTGAGACGCTGCTGCAGAAAGGGACTGTATAAGGGTAATTTCGGGCCATTCTTATGTTTATTTTCAGTTATTCACTTAATGTTTTCATAACTAGGGAGGCTTTGGAACACTTGGTTCTAAGAAGACAAAGTGTTTATGAAAAGGATGTTGACTTTAGGGCGTTTGTGGCAGTCGTCTTCTCAATTGACTTGGTTGGAAGCCAGATATTTTATTTTTATGTTCCTATATACTGGTAACATTAAACGGTAGAACTTTAGGATTGCTGGGAAAACATGTCACTACAGGGTTTTGCCCTTTGGGGTTTCTTTTCCTCAGGTTTTCATGCAACATTCGTTGCAGTGGTGGTGAAAGGGGATGGCGTATTTCCATTATTTTCCTGTCTGGTTCCTAAGTGACTGAGTTTGCTCTTGTCGTGAATTAACTTTTAAATGTCTTTGCTAAGCTGTGGCGAAATGAAGAAAGCTGCAGATGACCCAAACACAAAGTTGGAGTATCCAGAGCATTATTTGGCCTACAAGGGAACTTGAACTTAAGCTCATGGGAAGACCATAAAATCAGAAGTTAATTTCTGGAGTATTGTTTATATAAAAAAAGTATAATTTTGTACTTAGCAATACACTAAAGACCCATTTCTCCCAGCATATTTTGGTCATGGCAGGGGTCGACTTAAGCAGTGGCCCGAGGCCAGTCAGTTTGAAGGAGGGCCAGAGGATGTCCTGCTTTGCTGGCTAGATTGGCCAGCACCATTTTAAAGTAACTACTGCACTGCATCTTTACAGAATGAAGGGTTGCCAGTGCTGGGAATCCTCCAGCTTGCTGGCTGCAGAGCTGATGTGCTTGCGCACGAACTGACGTACTGGACCTGCAATCATGTGCGAAGAGACGCACACAGCAGTTAAGAAAAACTTTGTTTAAAACAAAGTTAGGGTTCTAGACATGGGTCTTTAACGAAAGTGATGCAGGTCAGGAAGTTGGATGTTAGGGTTTACAACTGTTATACCCCTCCCCCACCAAACCCTACCATTGGAACCGCACCCCCACCATCCTCACATTAACAAGCGGGATGTGACTTAGGGTTGTAGGTCCCACGCCCCGCCCAACCGTACCATCACAACACCACCCCCACCTTCCACACACCAACAAGCCTCAGGGTGTGCCTTCATGGGCTCCACCCCACCCAAATCTACCATTGCAACACCACCCCTACCCTCCAGACAAAAAACAGCAAAACACAAAACAATCTTTTTTTTTTTTTTCTTCACCCAAACACTCTGTGTCTCAAAAACCACACAAGGGATTCCAGCCAAATTTGGCATGTCAGTAGACCTGTTCCTTCTGAAGATGCATGCAAAATTTCAAGCAGATCTGTTGAAACTGCTCAGAGTTATTACCCTGCATAAAGTGGCCTTTAACATTAAATGCTGGCACTAACCCTGACTAGCTGCACTACTGTGCAGCTATAATACACATAGTGGGAACCCCAGCACTAGTTGAGTCAGGGTGAGCAGTCACTGTGGTGCGAACAGCCAGCAGAACCTGTTAGAACCTGAGCATGGTGCAGTTGCTAACTTAAACTCTAGCCAACAAAGTTTTCAAATTCACTGTGGGGAAAAACAGATTTAAAAGTAGTGAGAATTCATTCATTAGCAGGGGTAAGGGACTGCTGCAAGTGTGCAGCCTCTCAAATAAACTGAGATTTCCTTTCTACAAAAAAATTGCCATAAAAATGCATTCCTTCCAAGTGTTTGAACTGTAGCTGTGTGCAGGAACTCTCCTTGGAAAAATCTAAGTGAAGTCCATCAGTGGACAGTTTGCCAGTATATATTACAGGCCAAGTCTTTAAAAAAATCCAGTGTGGTCCTCTGTTAGCAAGGTACTAATATACTGTAATAAGTAACTAGTGTGCCATAAATTGGGCTCTTGTTGGCCACTTCTTTTGTAAACCAGTCCACTTCTTTGGTAAACCAGTCTCTGTGCCAGTTGTCTTTCCACAGGTACCAACATCTGTGTTCAATTTATTTACTCTTATACTTATGCTCATTCTGCCCCCTGAATATAAATGTCATTATCAAATGTGTCCTTTGTCCTGTTAACGAACCAGTGTGAGTAGAGTAAGGCAGTGGTATTGTCCTGGCGGGCTACCAGAATTTGATGCGGGCCATTCATTTTAGCTAACTCACTGGCCCAGTGGCCACCAGGTTTTTGGTGTTAGTCAACCCCTGTCATAGGTAGTAGAGCCCTCAAGTGTCCTGCTCGTAGCTTGAATGTAAACCTAATGTCTCCTTTGACGCAAGCCCTTTATTGCAGCTGTAAATCAGTTAACTTGAAGTTAATCAGTTGGTATGTTCTATTGTGAAGCTATACATTTGCTAAAAAATTTTTTGGTGTGCCTTTTTTTTTTTTATATGTATGTTATACTTTATCCTTGGAATTTGGCTGGTTGTATATATTTTGGTTTGTCTGTATATTTAACTGTTACATATCCTCGGGACCTCCTTGTGAATGAGCTTGCTCAATGGAGTTATTCTTGCAGTAAACTTCTGCAGACTTTGTACAAATTGTCCTTCCTACATTCAGTACAAAATATATACACGTAAAGGTCACAATCATTGTCCTATCAAACGTATTTTAGCTTCCTGATGATATTATATGGAAATACAGTCTCTTCAGATTTTGGGGAAAAAATTGCTTATATTCTTAGCTAAGTCTTCAGTGGTCCATTGAACCAGTAATAATTTACTCTCAGTAGTCTGGGACAAATTTACTCTTATTAGCTGGGAATAAAAAGTACTAGGTCCCTGCCAGACAAAGGACCACTGGAGCGTTTGGTCCGTGGCGTGATGGTTTGTTTTTGTTCTGTTGATTGGGCAGTATTTGTGTTTTTTTTTTTTTTTTTTTTTTTTGTGGCACTGCTGTTTTAAAGGGATACTTCAACCCCTTAATCCTGTAATGGTTCCTAGTTGGGGATTTTATGATTGTTGACATTCTGTAGACATAGCTGATGTAGCTGGTAGCTTGATCCAGTTTCTGTTTTCTTTTTGAAAGTGAAAATGACTACCCAGCAAACTGGTGTTACTGCACAAGAACTTTGTTTCCATTCCTTGAACAGCTGGATCCTGCCTGGACTTGGGAACACACCCAGTACAGTCTAGACACTGAAGAAACAATGAGAGGAGAGGAGACTATTTTATCATGAGGGGCTGCACTGTTTGGGGGTGTTCCTAATGTTCAGGAAGTATGCAATAAGAGTAGCTAAAGGATTCAAAACAAGGTTTGGTATAAATGTACTACGAGAGTGCATTTTAATTTCTAGTAAGAAAGGAAGCGGATAAAGCAACCAACAACATAATGCAGTTTTGCGAGGACAAGCAATCATA
The DNA here is from genome assembly GCA_016271365.2 of Neoceratodus forsteri. Lineage (NCBI taxonomy): Eukaryota > Metazoa > Chordata > Ceratodontiformes > Ceratodontidae > Neoceratodus > Neoceratodus forsteri. Next base: position 887,258,788 of record CM057454.1, on the reverse strand, counting down.
AAAAATGGATTTTCAACTAGAAATAATATGATGCAAAAAGGGTTGAAACAATGAATTTTAGAGAACGTAAGCAATCATAAAATGTGGGTTTTTAACTAGAAATAATATGATACAAAAAGGGTGGAAGGTGTCCCTTTAAAACATTTATTTTACTGGTGTAGCAGCTGAGCGACTTAGGAGGACCTGTTTTAAGTTACAGATTACGCTGGGTGGTGCAGTATTTTTTTTAATTTTTTTTGTTCAGTGGATTGCTGAACTAATGCCAGAAACAACATAGAAGTAAGTTTGTTCTTAAAGAATGATTTAATTCACTGTAGGACCTCATTTTCTAATGCATGGATGGGATTTTCCCCCTTAGAAGGGGTTAGCAGCAGTTTCCCTATATACCCTTCCCTGTTTATGCAGTTGTGATCAAAACTAATGGTAACCATCTCCATGTGTTCTATAAAATAAATAACAGGCAGCTGTAGTATACTCCGAAATGCATCATTGAGGGGAGCTCATAAGGTAAGTTACTGCCACTCATACTTTGGGTTTGTGCTTAGTTAACAGACCTCTTGAGCTCCCCTCAGTGGCATATTCCATTGCACACCATAATGGGATCATAGTTGTGTGAGCTGGCACAACTTGTAGCCGCCTGCACATCTGCTCCACCTTTTGTGGTGAGTGGTTAATGCTTCACGATGGGGAGAAGAGCTCAAATGTTGCTGCTTCTAGTACTGATTTTTCTTATTGGTCCTGTGGACAGGGGGATAGTAAGGTAATCACAGAAAGCGGAACTGAAATCTGAACTGTGATCACAAATTTGTGTTTAGAGTTTGAGATTGATTTTATAGACAAACATAATATTTGCTCAAATGTGTGCTTACCTCAGTAATCATATTTTAGTCTGGCTTAATGTCAGTATTAACCTTTTTTTTTTTTGTCACCTGGGTTGACTGGTGAATGTATTTCTAGAACAAGTAAGTAAATCATTCCAGAGACTGGTCCTGTACTAGTTATCAGGATGAAATGTCTTTAATCCCTGCAGGGAGGGAAGTGGGATGGGGGAACCTTGATCATCAGGGATTTGTTCATGTTACAAGAGGGATGGAGGGGAGCGACAGAAGAAATGGTGAACTAATGAAGAGTGGAGGTGGGCGGTGAGGGACACTAGGCTGTATGACCAAGTGCCTTGCACCTGAAACAGCTTGCATGGCAGGAAGGGCTTTCACATGCTAACATTTCAAATGACGAGTTGCATTGCACCAGTTCCACAAGAGGGATATCTTCTCATTGTGAGGCATACCGGCTTTTGTGATGGCTAGTTAGGATGGCAGCACAAGTTAGTAGCCCCCTGGCCACAAAGTGAAGTTCTCCATGGTGAGATTCACAGAACAGTTGTAGGAAGAACAGCCTTAATCACCCCTCTATGTTCTGGAGGTAAGTCATGTGCCTTTTCTCCCCTCTGACCCAATCCCCTCTCCCCTATTCTCATCATGGGTGATAACTTCCATCTCTGACTCCACTGCAGTTGTCAAATTTGTCCTTTATCACCTCCTGTGTCTGTTCACTCCCCTCTTCCTCCTCCTCTTTACTTTTCCCTCTAACTCTTCTGCCCCCTACAGGCCCCCTTTTTTCTTTTTACCCATTACTCCTGCTGATAATCTTAAGGCCCTCTTGGCTCTAAGTTCACACAGGATGGGAGCCCTGATGGTCTCCTTTTCCTTATCCTGTGTCCTTAACTCTTGGAAGTTGGCTACTGTCATTCCCCTTCCTAAACGGGGTGATCTCTCTTCCCCTATTAACTTTCATCTTTCTGTCTTCCTCCCCACTCTGGCTAAACTCCAGGAACACCTTGTTCTTTCCTAACTCTCCCCTTTTCTTGACTCGACTTCTTTCTTCATTTCTTTGCAGTCTGGCTTTAGAAAGTCACACGCCATTTCCACCTCTCTCCTCCGACTCACTGATACCGTCCTCTGTGACATGGATCAGGCGTTGTCACTTCTGTCATTTTTGTCAGCTTAGCCAAAGCTTTCAGCTCTGTTGCCCATCCCATTCTCCTGGACAAGCTTAAGGCATCTGCATGCTTGGCTTCCTCAGTTGAGTGGTTCCGTTTCTACCTTGAGAGTAGGTCGCAAGCTGACCATATTGTTGACTTCCTTCCCCAACTCCCCACAGGTTCTGGCTTCCCCCAAAGGTCTGTCCTTGACCCAGGTCTTTTTCCCAATTTTTCTAAATGACCTCCAGTTCCCAGTGCCTGCTACTCCGTGTCCATTCATATTTTGTAGCCAGATGATATGGTACTGTTTTTCTCTAGCTCTTCTGCTCCTGACCTCATCAAACCAGCTCTAACTAGACTTTAACATCTAGCTCTGGTTTTGAGAAAATCAGTTATCCCTCAATGGTAAGAAAACAGTCCCTTTGAGTTTTGGCACCAGTCAGAGGCTTGCTAGAGTCTTTTTCTTATTTATTTTTTATTTAACTCTTGATGGCGCAGCTATTGAAGATGTCCCATCCTTCAAGTACTTCGGGGTCTGGCTGGATCGTCACCTTTTTTGTTTCTGTTTGTGTGGGTGCTATCCACAAGAATTTCAACTCCAGACTTGGATTGCTATACAAAATAAGAGGAGCATTCCACTTCCTGCATGCAGAGAAATCCTCACCAAGATGATTCTTCCCATTTTCAACTACAGAGACATTGTTTACAGTGCTGCTTCAAAGTCCACTTTAGCTAGACTGGAGCCCCTCTTTCACTCCTTCTGTTGCATTGCCCTTGACAAACAACCCCTCTGTACTCACCATTGTTTTTTGTAGTCATTCTTCTCCCTTTCCTCTCTTGATGCCAGGTGCTTTAGCCATAGTGTCACCTTTATCTCCAAATATTGGTTTGGGTCTCTCTTCCCTTGTGCCTTTCTTCTTTCCTCTCTCTCCCATTTCTTTCTCTTAATAACTTTGCAGTGTTCGCTGTCACTCTTATGCTCTCCCACCAAGGAAATCTACTGCTGAGAAAACTGCCTTCTTGTTCCACTTCCTTATAATACAGGGCTGTCTTCCCCTTCCATTCGCTCTGCGCCCCCCCCCCCCATTTCTCCTGTGTGATTTCTCTGTTCACCCCTGCAGTTGCTTTTGATATTGAGGTGGACTCCTATTCACCAGCTTTTTACCCCACACTGACACAGCACAGCCCCATCCCTCTAGTATCAGTCATTTCTCCCTAGTCTTCATATTTTGATGTGTTGCTTACTGTTTGTGTTCTTTTGTCTGTTACACAATTTACTGTATGCCAGTTTTATTCTTTAAGTGCTCTTGAAATTGTTTTACTCTTCCGTATTTTTGTATATATTGTACTTTTAATCTGTTCTCTTCTCATCCCCTCCCCCCAGGAACATCTGGAAACAAGCTGATACCAGCTCAGTATGTCTTTCCTGGGAACAATTTTGAAATAAATACATGAAAGGACATTGATTGTCTTCCGACATCACACATAAGCTAATGAATGCTTGTTGTCGGCTGTGTAGAATTACTGCTTTGGAGGGTAACAGCATTTTTTATTCATCATTACACTTTGCATGTTTTAGGCAGAGCCATTTGCCTTATGTTTTAGCTGCAGCAAAATTAAAGCAAGCAATGCTGTATCGAACCCTTAAAATGATTTCCACTATAAATATTGGTTTGGCTACCAGATTTTGTAGACCTCTCGCCAGCTGATGACCATACCACAAGTTGATTTGTGCCCTCCTTCCCCCCTTCCTACTGTGTCTGTGAATGGGACCCCTAATTTGTCTCATGTGTGTTTATACTGTTTTAATTCTGTCATCTTTACTTGACTGTTACTTTACTCATATGTTTTGTTTTCACTGTTTAAAATGGTATGCCTGTGTGCCATGTAACCTCCTGGGTTGTACCTGAAAATAGGCACGTATTTGTCTACTGTGCTTACTTGATCAGCAAAAAACTAAATAAAAAAAAAAAAATGAAATAAAAATTCCTGATTTTCAGTGTTGGCTTGATGGCAGAATTGTGTTGCTACAGTATGGGTTTGCATTTCATGGCACTGTTGTTTGCTTATTGACGGCGGGGGGAAAATCTATGCTCGAACTTACTGAAAATGTCTACATGGAAGTCTCTGACTGCTAGAGCCTGCTGCTGAAGATGTGTGTGTGTGTGTGTGTGTGTGTGTGTGTGGGTTTATGTGCATGTTGTGTGCATACACATGTGCTTCTACCCACCGTAAGGACCACATGACCCGAAGCTGTGGAATAAAATAAGTATAAAAGCTCACAACAGGCATTGTTGGATTCTTAAGAGCATGCACACACAGTGCCTTTGCTATTGTTATTTTTGAAGAAGTCCTACCTTAAGCGTAAACATGGAGTTTGCAGTCTGTGTTGTAAAACACTGTCAACCCCCCCCCCTTAGGTTTAGTTTTAATGGGCCAGAATTGTCCCATTTGAGGTTACTGGGGTCCCTTTGGGTAATGCATCTCAGCATGTTCCTGTTGATTTGCTGCTACCTGCTATTAGTTGGCTGCTCTGCTTATCAAAGTATTCACTAAAAACACCACCAACAGCTTAATCTGATTCAGCGTCAAGTTGGCATCCATCTGTATCCCCCTCCCCCCAGGACAAGGCTGAAAATAGACAGAATTGTCTAGCCATCCTTTCCTGGTCAACAAAAACTAAAATAAAAAAAAATAAAAAGTGAAGGCAGCTGACTGGAAGTCTTCCTTTAACTTTTCATTTGTTCTGGGTTGGAGTATAATCAGGATCACATAATGGGGGTTGGAAACTCCAGTAACCTGATTGGTCAGTCTGTATCTTTATCCATGGGTAAATCTCATCATAACCCGTGTGTAAAGTGGCAGCAGACCAATTTTAGGTTTACAGAAATCAGTACACTGTGTGTGCTCCAGTAAGTTTTGTTTTTGTTGCCGTCTTGATTCTTGCTCAGCTGCAACTCTCATTCTAAAAATTAAAATAACTTCATGAAACTAACAAAAACAAATGTTTTAAATACTCTATACATAAATGATCCTGCAGTAGCTCTTCTAAGCTACTTGTTTTCTCATAATACCAGCAGACCATGAAATGGGAATATGGGCCAAAGTTAAACCTCTGCTCATTTACCAGCTTCCTCCTGGGTAATGGCAACCCCCGTCCACACTGCAGTTCTTCAAACAGCGGCACAGACCCAAGGAACCCCCACCCACACTTCCCCTTGGCTCCCATGCTGCCTGATCCAAAAGTAAAAAAAAAAGAAAAAAAAAATCCGCTCCCGACTGAGCTGCATAATCGCCAGCACTCACATTATTAAATAACATAACAGAGTCAGTCCATCTTTTAGAAGTGCCTAATGACTCGTTACCCAAGCTTTTTGACTGGATTCTGTGTGTTGCATTATCTTCCCCAAATCCTGCCAAGACCATACCCACGTGATTGCAGGATTTAAACCATAACTCGGACTTGCATGTCCCTCGTCCACGCAATTGCAGGATTTAAACTACAGTTCAGACTTGCACTTCCCGCGCCCACTTGATTGCAGGATTTAAACTACAGCTCAGACTTGCACTTCCCTTGCCCGCTCGATTTGCAGGATTTAAACCACAGCTGAGATTAGCATTTCCTTCTCCTTCCATTACAAATGTAACATTAAACTGCATCACTTGGGGGACTAGGCCCATTCCCAGTTTGCAACCACTATTCATCCCTTCCTAACTGCCATGCTACCAGACATCCTTCTCTCTTTCTCTTCCCACCTCCTGTAAACTGCTCACTTATTCGAAGCTGCCTATACTATTGCTAACTACTCACGCACTCTCACTCTCCTTGCTTCCTGTCAATTGCGCCCCTGTCTGCAGCAGCAAAAAAATATTAAAAAGGAGCTATTTGGGAAAAGTGAGGTGGGGGTGGTAGGGGCAGAGACACTTTCAATAACCTGCCTGCCCTGTATCTCCTATGATCATCCATGTTAATTCCTCTCCAACTAAACTGCCACGCTTAACAATAATATTTAGAATGACTACTCGGAGGAGAAAAGCTAAGGGTGGAAGTGGGCAACATTTTTAACAAACCGAATGCTGGCTGGTGAGGCGGGCAAGCCTGACTTTGGGGGGGGGGTGGACTTCCACAACCCATGTTGTGCTAGCTGTGGTGGGGGGGAAGAACTGTTTCAGAAAGTGTGGAAGGATACATCCTTAAAAGCTTTAAAATGCCTTTAAAAACAAACAAACAAAAAAGACATGCAGGCTAACGGCTAACAACCAATCGGAATGCAGGATTCTTTCCCTTCCTATTGAGTCTTTGTAATTTCCTTTGAAATAGTGCCTTCCAGAGATGGACTGCCACTTGAAACACTGGGGCTACCATTGTTGGTAAGGCCAGTTGTCCTTGGACAAGTACGTAATTATTAAACTTGCTGATTCCTGCTCCCATATCTATTTTGTGCTTGGTGGTCATCAGTACCACTCCACCCATTTTGTCCTCTGCCCCTGGGTTTCTGTGCCCTAAGTGCATTATGTTGAACTTTTTCATTTTGAAACCCAGCTGCAGTACCCTTGACCAATTCTGGAGTTTCTCAGGTCTCTGCCCCCCCCCCCAAGTCAAGTGTCCACCCTGTTGCAGATTTTGGTGTCATCTGTAAAGAGGCAGACCTCCCCTTTCAGCTTCTCTGCAGTAGGCAGTCCCAGCAGTGATCCCAGAGGCACTCTGCTGGTCCCCCTCCCTTCTTCAGAGTGAACTCAAGTTTACCATCACCCTCTGTTGCCTGGCCCCTCTTTCGGACCCAGTCCTAAGCTACCCAGCTTGCCATATTGTGTCCTATATAGTGTCCAATGTCAGAAGCCTTACAGAAGTCTAGTTAGGCCACATCTGCCGCTTCACCCTAATCTAATTCCTTAGTCACTTAGTCAGAGAAATCTATCAGATTTGTTTGACATGACCCCCCCACCCGAATCCATGAAAATACTTGATGTAAGGTGCAGTAGTGTTTATGCAAGCAATAATACCCAACTGGGTGGGTGGTATTGGGCAATACCAGACCACCCAGGGGCGTAATGAGGCCCGACGCCGCAGGCGGGGAAGGCTTCATAGCTCCTGGAAGGTCCAGTATTGCCCATATCACTCACCCTGGAGGATATTATTGCGCTTAGAAAATGGGTTATTTGTGAAATGTTTTATACAGTAATTAAAAAATGGTGCAAATGTGCTTAAAAAACTGGAATAAATTAATAAAAATTGTTTTGTTGCAAAGTAGTCCCTGTAGTGGTATAGCTGTGTAGCTGGCAGCAGAGGGCACTTTTGTTTTCCATGCCCTGATTTTATGTGTCTTTATTCCTGCTTGAGAGTTCGTTGCCTTGTGTCACTTTTGTTTTTTTTGAGCAGGTTCTAGTCTTGTGTGTCATTCTGTGGCTGTTTTTTTTTTTTTTTAAGAGACTGAGGTGGGGTGAGACTCATCGGTAGCGCGGTTGGAAGAAAGCGTTTTGAGCAAAATTAAAGCTTCTGCGTGTCCTGTTATGTCAGGCGGGAAGCGTGAGTGAGACGTCTTCGGGAGGACAGATGGAGATGTGAACGGGCAGCATTTACTGGCAAGAACAAGAAATGTAAGCTTTTTTAAAATATGCAAAGCATTCCTGACAGACTGCTCGAGTCAGGTAGTCAGATCATTTTACTGGCTCGGTTTGTGTGTGAATGACGACCGGGGGGGGGGAGGACGGAGCAGGACTCTGCTCGAGTAAGTAAAGTAATTCAACTGTGCCAGGATTAAATGGTGATGAGTTTAAAAAAAAAAAAAAAGTGTTCTGTGGACTGCAATGCTTAAGAAACTGTCTTGGGGTGAGAGTGTTGCATCGCATATTTCGGGGACAGTAACGCTTGCTAAGTGTGTTTAAAAAAAAAAAAAAATAAAATAAAAAAAAAATGGCAGTGATTTTGAATTTGCCAAGGATCTTTTGCCCAATGAGTAAGCTGAGTGGGCAAAGGGATATGTTAGGTGGTGATGGGGAAGGTTAGTGGCACTTTTTATTTGCTGGGCATCTATTGAAAGTTAATGTACCTCCCTGGCAGGAGTACTAGTCAGTCAGAGCCCAGCATATAAAAAGCCCATTTTCTAAAAAATAAAGGGTGCAATAAAAAACAAAAAAACAAAATAAAGTAAAAGTAAGTAACAGTGTGCAGTCACAATTTACAGACAGAATATTCAGGGCTACACAAAATAGAGATGAAATATCGTGAAATTAAGATACAAGTGCTATACGGTACTGGAAGCAATGCTGGACAGTAGCAGAAAACCACAACAAGACTGCTTAAGGAGGGGTCCCCAAGAATGTGTTTAAGATGCACTTGCTGGAGACCTCCCACCCCAAATAAAAAATCGAAATTTAAATACCTGTAAATTTTCTTTCTCCGACGGCTGGTCTCCGGGCTTCCTTACTCCTGGGCTGCACCTCCTGACACTGACATACAGGCAGGAATCGGATCTCTGCAGCAGGGGACATCCAGCCCTCCACTTCCTGTCTCCCTCAGTTCTTCCTAAAGCAGTCCAATGTGGCAATACTACAGGAACTTGGAAACAGAAAACAAGCATTTTAAGGCATATATGGCCGAGGGGCCCTCTAACTACAGTATATACATTCTGGGAGGGAATCCGAAGCCCGGAGACCAGCCATCGGAGAAAGAAAATTTACAGGTATTTAAATTTCAATTTCTCTCTCCTAAGCTGGTCTCCGGGCTTCCTTACTCCTGGGATATACAAAAGCAGTATGTCCCCCAGATGTCCCGGGTGGGATGAATGTCAGGAGCCTGTTAAGGATCCACCACCACTTGAAGCACTCTGTGACCAAAGGATGCCTTATGGTGGCATCGCTTCTAGCAAACAAAATGTTGAAAATGTGTGAATGAATTATCAAGTGGCCGTCTGCATAAGTGTGCTGTTGATGCTTCTCTGAAGTACACCCACGAAGGGGCCATAGCTCTGATGGAATGGGCTGTCCCTGGGCCAGGCAAGTTACTCTGGCCTGATCGTAAGCCATGGAAGTGGCTGATAGAATCTGTCTGGCTATAGAGCCTTTTGAATCCTTGTTACCCATAATGTGGGCCCATATCTGACATGAACAAACTTGAGGTTTTGCGAATAGCTTCCTCTCTCTCTCTCTTAGTATACATTTCCATCAGGGGCAGACTGGATGGGCCTCGAGGACCCCATCCTCAACCCCCATGTCTCTACATTTCTATCACACCTCCCAGGACTAGAGCATGCAATTCCCTTTCCTTATTGCTTTTGGAGAGTGGGCAGAAGGAAGAAGGAACCCTTGATTGTAATGGAACGGAAGCCTAACTTTGGCAAAAAACCTGGAACTGTTTGAGCCTGATGAAAAACAGAGTATGTCCCATGGGTAAGCTTACCTTTAGTTTGCTGGTCCTCCTGGCTGAAGCAATAGCTATGAGAAAAAAGATTCTTTATTTTGAAACACTTGATGGATATCTCCTTCATAGCCCTTAAGGTGGGCTTTGGCCACAGCCTTGAGAACTGGCGGCTTTGGTAGGTTGGAAGGTATCTTAATGTTGCTGTCTTTAGAGACCTACAGGCATGGATATATGAATCCAGTGATTCCCCTGAATCCGTCAACAAGAGTGCCCCCAGTGTAAAGACCTGAACTTGTGAGGTGGCTGGTTGCAGTCCTTTGTCCATCCATCTGAAAAGAACAGCCAATTATATTGAATAGTTTTATATATGTTTTGGATGAAGCCAGGACCAACATTTTCTCCAGATTCAATAATACATCTTGGGAGGAAGAAGAGAGACAAGTTCCCCATCATGTCAATAACAGGAGCTGTATAGTAGAGCTCCTTGAAAAGTTTTTGCCTCTCAATCTCCAGGCATAGAGAGATAAGTCGTTTATATGGTATGTCAAGCCTGAGTTGATGAAGAATGCCCAGGCTGAACTTGAATATTAGACGTGGTCACCTTGACAGACGAATGATAATCGGGAACTATGTGCAGAAAAGCCATAAGGGGCAGACTCGAATCATGACTGTCCTGTCCCGAACCACTTTGTGAAGGACTCTTGATAGATGCGGTATTAGAGGAAAGGCATACAGGAGACCAAACTCATCCTAGTTTGGGGAAAAAGGTGTCCTGAGCCACCGCTGGTTCATCCTTGGCCAGGGAGCGGAATTGCTGTACCTTGGAGTACCACCAGCAGGAGACCGAACTCATCCCAGTTTGGGGGAAAAGGTGTCCTGAGCCACCACCGGTTCATCCTTGGCCAGGAAGCAGAACTGCTTTACATTGGAGAACCACCACACAGGCAAAAAGATCTGTCTCAGGATTGCCCCATGTCAAGATGTGGGAGGCGCTATCCTTCGGCTGCCATTCCCCTGGTCAACCAACCTTGCGACTAAGCTAGTCTGATATGTCGTTTACCCGTCCTGGTATATACATCACTCAGTGGTGCTCAGCCCACTGAAAGAGAAGGGATTCCCTTAGCATTTTGAGCTTTTTGTTCCGCGTTGATGGTTGGTGTATGCCAACATTGACAGATTGTCGGCTGGACTGCTGTTTTGGTGTATGCCAACACTGACAGATTGTCAGCTGGACTACTGTTTTGGTGTATGCCAACATTGACAGATTGTCGGCTGGACTACTGTTTTGGTGTATGCCAACACTGACAGATTGTTGGCTGGACTACTGCTCACATGTCAGGAACATTTCTGCTGTACTTTGTGCCCCTAACAGCGACCACCTGCCTGGTGCCAACAACTGATGCAGGTGAGCCGTCCCCAGCTCCCAAGACTTGCATCGGTCACGATTCGGATTTGTTGGGGATGGCCTAACTTGCGACCCTGCATGACCTTTGTCCTTCGACTGTCACTGGAGGGAGGGTTTGCTCTATCTCATTGAGCTGTATGAAAAACATAAGCAGGCAGCAGAGTAGGTAAACTCCTTGATGAGCTTTAGCCGGATCCGAAATTTAGTTTTTTGGGGGGAAAATCCATGGGTCATTTGTGTGTGTGCCCTCAGAAGGGTCCAGTACTGTTTGGGTAATAGGGAACTCTTTCTCTTTGTTTGAGCTGTGGGACCTTTTTGTGGACTATGACCAGTACTAGCACCTTCAATTCTGTCCGTGGGTCTGGGGAAGACCGCAATGGCAGAGTCTGCATTGAAGTACTGCTCAACCACTCTGAACCTGAGATTGTGCGCATGACGTTACTGAGTGGGAAAGGTAAACAGGCATCTTGCAGATCTGTGGATGCCAGAAAAAAAAACCTTTTTGTGATTCCCTGATTGATGACAAGGTTTGCTGCGGACAAAGCTATTCAAGAATTCAAAAACTAGAACTGGCTTGAATCCCCCGTATGTTTTGGCACAATGAAAAATGGAAACTAGCCCATTTGCAGTGATCCTGTAATGGCCTGTAGCATTCCCAGTCTTTCAGATGGATTGCCAGTGATGGTGGAGGGCACCAGATGAGGTAGTGGGGGCTTGTATTAGGTGCTGATGTCTGTGACCCTCTGTCTGACTTATTTTGGGCCCCTTCCTCAAGAATTTGTAGAAACATGCCCCCTACTGAGGAATGTGCCCGGATAGCGTGTTCATTTTCCAGGAGAAATCAGTATTTTGATCCTTATTGTAACCTAGGAAATGCAAAAAGTGTCTGGGGCCTGAGGATGAAGACTGGCCCCTGCCTCTTGATGTGGGATGCACACCATGGCATCTCCTCGGGGCTGAGCCAAACAGGAGATTACCTACACTGGGCAAGTTAACCGACCAGCTCTTGTAGAGGCGGTTTCTTGTTAGACCCAAAGCCAGAGGCTGCATGGAGTCGAAGTTGGATACATGGTCTGCACCTGACCACCTCCCCAAGAACCGTAGCTGATGAAGAATAGGTCTGTTCCTCCCTGGATCGCTTACTGGCAAATAAAAAGCTAAAACTGGGGTCCCAGGAGAGTTTTCTCTGGTTGTCGGCCTGAGATGTCGCTGATGCTTGGAGGACCAAGTTGAGAGAGGCATTCACATTCTTATGCACTGGGTCTCTGAGATAAGCCCCTACTTCAGCTGGGATGACAGACCTCTTGGTCAAGTTTGAATGCTGGGGCAGTCTAACCACTTTTTAAATTGCTTCTTGTCAGACTTGAGAAGCTTAGAAATCTGCCAGGCCACCGGATAGGTGCCATTCTTGCACTGTAAGTCCCCAGTGGCTGGGGAATATAGAAGGTTGAGGCCAGTTTGTTGCAGCTGTAAGGTGAAAGCCTGTTTCGGCTGGGTGGGAGCCTCCGAGGAGAATCCTGATCACAACCTTTTTTTTTTTTTTTTGTGTTTAATAAAAACACCTTACGAAAAGGGCTGAGGGCCTGCAGGCCAAAGATTCTGAGCAGTTAGCATTAGGGAACTCTTTCTCCTTGACAGTCTGAAAATAAGCGCCATGAACTGAGGAATTCGAATCACCCATGTGTGGTGGACATTCCCTGCGACACTAACGAGAGGATTACTGCTCCTCTTCGAATGAGGACAGGGCTTTCTTTTGCCTTCTTGTGCGGTCTCCCAGCTGGTGACCCCGGAGATTACCCGTGAGGAATGCTGGGTCCAGGCCAAGAGCCCTGATTTGCCTGTCGAGGAGGCCTAGAGCTAGAGAAGATCAGTCTAAGTTGAGGAAGGGGCCACCTCCTTTGAGCCCTTGGCATTCGCCGATGCTGCCTTCTTACTTCTTAGGCGAGTCGACCCAGCAAAAGGATTAGAAGTGGGGACGAATTGTCTCTGGCAGTTGTTTTTTCTTCTTTTAAACAGCGTACCCCCTTCCCTGGATGTTGAAGTGGGATGAAATGCTGTTGGCACTTTAAGGGGAAAACTCTGAGCTGCATGTGCTGCTTACCAGTACTTATACTGAAAAAGATCCATCTGGTCTCTGGGGCCTGAGCCTGATGCTTTTGTGGGGGGGGGGGGGCTCCTGGGCTCCATTGGTCCCTTTAAGGGAGGGGGGATCCCCAAGTGCTGTGCCCTTCATTCACTAGGGATGCCTGCCCATTTTGTAGCACTAAGCGCTGTGCTCTGCGATTTGCAGGAATGCCCCTTAGGTGCTACTGGTTAGCCTAAGCCCTCCTCGATGAGGGAATCCTTTCAGCCTTACAGCCCAGTCAACGACTGGGACCACTGCTGAACGTCGACAAGCGGCCTGGTGCTCCCCTCAGCGCCCTTCATCATGCTACAGCCTGGCGCTCTCCTCCGCGCTCGTTGACGAGAGGTCATGCGCCCTCCTCCATGCTCAATGGGAGCGCTAACCGCCCCTGCCAGAATCCACGTGGATCGCATCAATGAGCAGCTGGTATTTTCTCGTCCTCAGGAAGCACTCCCGTGCTGAACTTTGGGGTCCCCCTAGCCTTGTACTTCGCGGCCTGAATCAGAGCTGCACATTGACGGGTGGCTGATAATTTCCCAGAACCGCTCGTCGCTAAACAGGCACTCGACCCCAGAAAACCCTCCATTACTTACATTAGGGATTCTCCTAGCCCAGAGGGTTAATAAATGAGGCACTCCAGTGCTTAAATTAGGGTTTCACCTAGCATTGAGGCTTACAAACGTCCACTGTGGGGGAGCCCCAAATCGTGGGAAAACACTAGTGAGCCGCTGATAGGTGGGGCCAGTCTGTGCAGCTTGCACGGCTGAGACTGGGTCCCTTCATGGAGCATTTCCAAATTGCTCCTAGCAATCCCAGAAATACACTTGCTGTACATGTAGAATAAAATGTCTAACTTACAGTCTCTTCAGCCCTGCCACGTGTGACGGGGCTCTGCTGCAGAGTACCTGCTTCATTGAAGGCAAGAAGTAAACTGAGGGAGACAGGAAGTGGAGGACCGGATGTCCCCTGCTGCAGAGGTCTGATTCCTGCCTGTGTATCAGTGTCAGGAGGTGCAGCCCAGGAGTAAGGAAGCCCAGAGACCAGCTTAGGAGAGAGAATCTGCTATTTTTATTACAAAATATTTGGCCTTCTTTGGTAGGAGCAGTAAACATTTTCCCAACTTCTCTGAATTGCTTCATTTTATATCCACAATCTTACAATGTTGTATTGCTTGTACTACCCACGAACTATTGTAATTGATCATCCTTCACAACCCTATGTAGCCCCTTCCTCCAGGTCGCACCGTGAGTCGAGCAGCTTGTTGTTCAGTGTGCTCTCCTGATGAAACATTTCAATAAATAAATAAAAAATATCCCACAGCAGTCCGAAGATTCTGAATATCCATGAAGAGTATCATGGGGTCTGTTATTGCTACAGACCAGTTGGAATTAAATTGAACTAACTTATTATGGTGAGAGAGAGAGAGAGAGAGGAGAAAAAAAAAAAAGACCAAATACTGCATGACTGCAAGTAATCATTTGTTAATCTTGTTTTTTTATTTTGTTTTACAATCTACCCCCTAGCACTTTTGATGTTTTCACCTAATAGTGCAGAAAAAACATCAATCTTGAGAAGACACTAATAAAATCTAAACTTTTGGACTCAGAGTTGTGTTTTTTTTTTTTTTTTTTTAATGCTCCCCAGCCCCTGCACTCCGCATCATCGGGAGTTGCCTGAGCATCTGTCTCCCTTTTACCTAATCTGGTGTCCACCCCCCCCCCCGGTGGGAATGAGGTGGGTCCTGTACACCTGAGTCTTTCTCGGTTTTTTCATCTGGACACCGGACAGTAGAGGACTGGGGATCTGTGCTGGTGCTCTGTCTTCTCGGAGTGCAGGGAGCACTTCCTTGTTTTCTGCGTGCGTGACACGGACCATGACGTCAAGGCAAACTCCCCGATGTCTGCCACTCCCTTTTCCCTCTGAAGGGCTGATGCTTGCTGTACCGCCTGCCTCCACTGGAGGTCAGTCAAGCAGCGAACCTCGTTCCCCGGAGAAGGCGGGCAGTCCATGGATGCTAAGCCTCTTTCCCAGCCAACCCTCCGACTCCCTGGTACGCTCCTCAAACCCAGGTCAGCTGGCTGGCCAGCCGGACTTGAGTTTGACTTGCATGCTTGCTGTGACAATCTTGATTTGTGGACCCAGATCATCTATATCTGTAATTATCATATTGCCAGCTACTCCAGTGTTGTATATTTAGAATTTGGGGTCAGGAAAAGTATTTGAGGCAAAGTTAGTTTGCAGGTGCGACTCTGGTGAGACTTACCCATGGGGAAGTGAAGTTACCTGCTCAGTAGTGGTTTTGGGATGTGAACCTGGATCTGTTGTGGCTCTACGTTCACCACGTTCACACACTCTGTGCTCTGACCACTAGGCTATATTGCCTTTCTAATGTCACAGGTATGGACATTAGCCCGGACATGTTCTTAGCAGTGTGTTGGCTCTTCTTGGAGAGTCCAGTAGACATGGACGAGGAAAAAAAAATGCTGGTCCATTGTGCAATTCCCATGTGCATTTTATGGTTTAAGCAAGCCAAACTACTTGGATACATTCATAGGTATGCATGTTAACTTTAACATGTTAACATTTTTTTCAAGCTTGCGGAGTTGTCGTGATGATGTCATCAAAATGGTAAGTATAATTTTAGTTTTATGGTGCCCTATCACAGCGGCCCAGAGCACTGTACAGAAAATTCAGCAGAGCTGCAAAGATCACAGCCACAAAAATTCAATAAAATGACAATATACCATAAAATAATAATAGACCCACTGCTGTCCATAGTCATTAAATGCCAGGGAGCCAGGAATAAAATGGCAGAGCCCACTAATGATCAAATGAGCAGAGGTCTTGCAAATTATGAGAGCAATGATGCATGTCAGCACCCTGCAAGAAAGTTTTATTTAAAACGAAACAAAAAAAAACCAAAAACATTGCTTCACGGAAAATACATTAACATGCAAATGAGTTAGTTACCCTATTTACTGTCTACCCTCTTAACCCCTTCTTGTGCTTTCACTCTGCATGTACACTGGTACAGTCCCCTTGTCCACAGTTTCTTTCCCACAGCCATTGCCCTGTCCCTAAACTCAGTATTACATTGCAGATGTTGTTCTTTCACATTTATTATTTATAATGCTTAATTACGTATTTATATTATTTGTATTAACTATGTTTTATTGTTCTTAGTGTACCTCTGTTTCTCTCCCAAATCCTGTCAGGACATCTCTGGAAAACAAGTTGTTACCAGCTCAGTATGTTTTCCTGGAAAATATTTTTGAGTCGGAGGTGAGACAGTATAACCTGTTAGAGCATAGAGCTGTGCTCTCAGACTGTGACCCTGAGCAACTTGCTTCACTTCCTTGTGCTTAATTCTGTCCCAGGTTGTATCTGGAAACGAGCTTCAGCTCAGTGTGCTGTTCCTGATCGAAAATTCTAAAATTAAAACAAATAAAATATCTAACTATAAAAGGTTTTAAAATGAATCCCTTTATTTTAGTGAACAGGGAGCTTTACATGGCTGTTGAGCCAAGGCTTACCTCCAGTCTCTCTCCAAGACCATTACTAAGAGCAGCAGTGCATAATAGCTGATTAAACGTCAGTCCAGTACGCTTTAACTATATGTACACACATCACACCACCACCACCACTCCAGATACACACACACACACACACACACACACACACACACACACACACTTTAATCTGTAGCGCAGTTTATTATTTATTTATTGAAACCTATTTTAGCCAGCTCCGTGGCACCGAGCCCCGAGTCCGGGTACCAGGAGCGGAAACCAGCAGGGAGGGAGTGAAGAGAACCCATTGTGCAGCCTCAGCACACCGCCATCCATCTCCACCCCAGGGAATCCCTGATGGGTTGAACTGGGGAGGTGGGTGGGTTGGAAACGTGAAAATGAATGGCCACCCATGCTGCCTGGATGACGGTGGCTCACCTCTCCATCGCCCCGAAGCCTGGGATAGCCCCGGGCTGTACCCTCTTTCCCTCTGTGTCATGACCACAGGAGATATTTTATTACAAAATCACTGCAGTTCACTGGGAAGAAATATTATGACCGTTACCTGTCCCTTTGCCTTCCAAGCTACAGCTATAGCAGTTGTACTTCACCTGTACAGCTGGCACAGAGGAAACCATTAAGTTAAAATGAGGTAGGGACACCAGGGGGCATGGTCTGAAATTGAAGAGTGGAAAATTTGAGGAGAGAGATGAGATGGCACTATTTCACGGAAAGGGTGGCATCGAGGTGGAACGCACTGCCAGAGGAAGTGGTGGCCTTGAAGTCGATGGGCAGCTTTAAGAGGGAGTGGTACAAGGCCAGGGGGAAGGTCACTATGGAGAGGGTATCGGAGGGGGAGGAGGGGTCAGCTAACAAGGGCATTTAACCAGTTGTACGGGCGGGGGGGAGGCAGCTGCAGTATAGTGTACTGACAGCTGCACACTCGAGCAGACATGATAGACCATTTGGTCTGTATCTGCTGGCATTTTTCGTATGCCATCAAACACAGTTGGAGTTACTGCAAAGTGTCTGGTATCACAGAACAAAGTCAAGTTCCCCCCTCTGAATTCTTTATAAAAGTGAACTACTGCTTGTATTGTTAGACTACCAGCTATTAGAAGTTTAAAAACGTGGAGGCGGTCGGTGGTGGGCTGCCAGAAGGAAAATGAAGAGCAAAAGTGGAATACTGGATTTGTTTCCGGAGCAGAATGCCTGAATAATTGCATGGGACTCTTTCAAAAAAAAAAAAAAATCTGCAGGGAAGGTCCCAGACTCTTCACAAAACCTTTTAAGTCTCTGAGTATGGAATGTATTTCAGTGTGATACAATAAGTCTTCGGCAGAGGAGCCTTGATATTATGGGGCTCTTCAGGAACCTCCAGCTACTGGCTGGAGAGAGCTTGTCACCCATCTGGATTGTAGGTGCATTACCTGTACTTAATCTGTATAAAACAAAAACAGAGGGTGCTTATACCACGTTAAACAAATGTTTTGAGTAATGAGATGGATTTGCTTCTTCTTCTCTGATGTTTGCTGCTTTACTGTCCTCTACCAAGCCTGTCTTTCATCTGACGTCACTGGATGGCTCATCATTCAGATACTGCTTGTTTATGATATTGTTACATTCTCCTGCAGTAGGGCTAAACTTTCACAGACAGTAGTGCAAACCGTGCCACATGGAAATGAAGGAGGAGCTCACACGTAGGGCAACTAGCCCTTTGAAACAAATGCATAGCAGAGACATGGAGCTTGCTACGTGGTGCCCAGGAAGAAAATGCAGTCTTCTAGTTAGTTTACAGTTGGTTTACTGATGTGCTATATTTATTTTAGTGACTGCATAAAATAGCAGTAGATCAGCAGCATAGTCCATATGGCGTTTCAACAAGTCTAGCATGTGTGTGCAGTGCAGAACAGTGTATAATGCTCCTGCACTTCAGTTCTCTACAGATCTTCATTAGGAATTGCAAAGGCTTTTGCAGTGTGAGACCACGTGGATTTATAAATTAGATGCACTCTAATCACAAGGTCTAAATGACAAACTAGACTTTAAGTCTTTTTTTGTAACTGTCAGTTGAATCTGGCCGTGAAGTTCATGCACTAACATTCACATTTTTTCCCTTTTGTTTCTCGCTACGTCTAACTGATGTGAGCCTCAATTAATTAATTTCTTTCTTATATATTGATAATTTCAGAGAATACCTTTGAGCACAGGTACTCATTTACAAATGTTCCATGTCAGTGGCAAGAGAATATAAGCAAACTTTACATATACATAAAGCATATCCCAGGGGAATATAGTAAAAACAGGTACATTACATATAGGCTAGGTCATTTGCATACAGTTTTACAATCAGACAAGTAAACTGTGATAGCGTATAACAGGCATAAAGATGGTACATGGCCACAGAGCCAGAATCGGACACAGTTCAGTATGTACACCGAGAGGGGGAGTAGTTATGATGATTAGCAGTTACAGTTGTATTGAACTGTTAGCATTGTCCACAGAGATCTCCTGAACTGGTCAAACTTAGATAGGCTAAGCAGGATTTCTGCCAGCTCATTTAACCAGCCAGTGGCTCTGACAGCAAACGAACGCTTGTCCACTTGAGTTGGATGAAAAGGCAGTTCAAGAGCATTCAGAGTAAATATTGGCAACAGAGCAGAAGCAGTGTGTTGGGGCTGGTGGAGGTTAGGCCCGGCCATTCCTGTTTGATTTGTAGATGTGTCTGTAACTTGATTCTGTTAGGGGTAGCCAGTTTCTTTTCGGGCGTAGAGGGTGCAGCTGTGGGTACGCTTGTCAGCCTTAAGCACAGAGTGACAAGCCTTATTGCAGATCAGTTTGATTGTGTTGAGTACTGAGCCACAGGCAGCTGTGTAAACAGGGAGGCCATTGTCAACTAGTGACAAGACTGAGCTTGCTACTACGAGGTGTCTAGCATCTGCAGTGAGGTTGATCTGATTACAGTACAAGGCTCTCAGCCTTTTCGTTATCCTAGACATTAGGTGGTCAACATGGGGAGTAAATGATAAGGTATAGTCCAGGATCACCCTGTTCCATCTGTTCAAATTTTTGTCCCCGGTCGTTGCGGATGACAAGGTGGTGTATCATTTTCTTCGTTTGTGGGCTTGTGAAAAGCATGGACTTAGGTTTTTTTTTTGTTTTTTTTTTGTAATTTAGGACCAGTTTTTTGAAGGGGAACCATCTTTCAAGGACCCTGAAGTTATCCTGGAGAGTGGACAGGCATCAGGCAGGTGGTTTATGAATTAGGTTGAACGGGGGGGGGCCAAAATGGAGCCCTGGGAGATGCCAGTGGATGCTTTCCTAATGTCTGACGAGGAGACCTCTGTCTTCACGTGTTGAGTGTGATTAGCGACATAGCTCCGGAATCGGGTGACTGAGTTTACTGAGAAGGAGCCTATGGCTGACCAAGTCAATGGTTTTTGTCAAGTCGATATAGATGGAACCAACCTCGTCTCCATTGTCAACTGCCTCATATACAAAGTTGGAATATTCGGTCAGTGCTATATTACTGCTGTGTTGTGTCCGAAAGCCATGCTGTTGGGGACACTGGATTTCTTACTTTTCAAGATACAAGTTGATCGGACACTGTTCTCTCAAGGGCTCTGGACGGGGTGAGAGAATGTGAAATGTTCTGTAATTGGCAAGGTTAGAATGGTCATTGCTTTTAAATACTGGTATAACCAGCACAGATTGCCACTCCTCAGGAAACTGGGAGTAATGCAGAGAGAAGCTAAACATTTTGGAAATGGGGTTGGAGAGTTCCTCTACAACCAGGGCAAATAGTTTCACATTGAGTGATTTAGCCCTGATTCTGGTTTTACTAAGCACCTTTCTGATACAGTTAGAAAAGTCCTTAACTGAGACAGGCTAAAAGTAGAATTTAGGGTATCCTGGTGTGGGGTTCAGCCATTGGGTGTCTACAGGACCAGGACCTCTGTAGGAAGAGTGGGGAGACTTGGTGGATGATGGAGCTTAGATCTGTGAAGGCTACATGGAATTTGTTGTCCGTTTTGGTGGGATCAAGTAGCTCGTGCATCTACTGTAAGCATTTTCAGTGAGGTTTTGTTACACTAACCAAGGAGTTCAGAGACAGTCTCCCAAAATATTTTACCATTGCTCCAGGTCTGGGTTTACTAGGGCTTGCAGTAGTTGAATTTGGCCAGTCAGATCCTACTATTGCATTTATTCTTGGCTTTCTTGTAGTTTTGTAGATGGGCTTGGGATCCAGACTCCCTGACCAGCGCCCGCAGATTAACCCTCTCTCATGAGGACAAGGAGTTCCAGGGTGATCCATCCGGAGGGTATGCCTCTAACCTTGGGCTTTTTGAAGGGTGCAGATTTATTGAAGGCTATGTCCAAATCAGTATTGGGGATGGCATCCTTGAAGCTCTAGTCTGATTGGGCCTATAGGATTTGAAATCTGGCACCTTCTTTTTTCTTGGGACACGGTGGTTTATGAATGGGGGGGTTGTTAAAGGGACACTGTCAATCTGGTTTTCTTCATACTATTTCTAGTTTAAAAACCTACATTTTATGATT
This sequence comes from Neoceratodus forsteri, assembly GCA_016271365.2. Taxonomy (NCBI): domain Eukaryota; kingdom Metazoa; phylum Chordata; order Ceratodontiformes; family Ceratodontidae; genus Neoceratodus; species Neoceratodus forsteri. The sequence continues at coordinate 887,237,848 of CM057454.1, read as the reverse complement.
GCTTACCTTCTCTAAAATTCATTGATGTTGCTGTTTGTCTTGCCTGTCTCCTTGTTTAGTGGAACTGAAATGCATGCTAATGTATAGTTTTAAACAACCTTGTTTTGTTTCCAATCCTGGATCTGTTATTACTGCATACTTCCTGAATATTAGGAACACCCCCAAACAGTGCAGTCACTCATGATGCAATAGCCTCCTACACCCACTGCATCTTGAGTGGCTAGACTGTGTTGTAGGTGCTCCCAAGTCCAGGAAAAATGCAGTTGGAGTTGATCAAGGAACAAACCTGTTTTTGTGTGATAGCACCACTATGGTGGGCAGTCTGTTTTTCACTTTTTAAAAGAAAATAATCGGAATCAAACCATCAGCTACATGAGCAGTCTTTACAGAATGTTGACAATCATAAAATGTGTTTTGTTTTTAAACTAGGGTCACTTGAGACTTAAGGGGGTTGACAGTGCCCCATTAAACTTCCCACAAGCATTGCACCGTTGAGTGGTCACTGAGGCTGTCTGGCAGAACTCTGCCATTTTTTTACCCTGTCTGGGTCAGTTGCCAGTACCCAATTGAGTAGTGCCACAGTGCCTGATTTATAGTCCATTCTGGTGTGCTCCGTGACTGTTAGAAATAGACTGGCAATCTTATCTTTGTGACTGGTGCTGGACTTAGTCCAGCTGATATTGAAGTCATCAGTAACTGTGAACTCCCAATTCTGGTTAAATTGTTTGAGATAGTTAGAGAGGGACCCCATACCCATTTGTTGTTTGCCAGCTGGGATATGGATTGTCAGGTGGAAGACATTTTTAGCTTCTCCCTAGCAGTAGTTTAATGGACAGGCATCTACAGTCCCTAGCCAAGTCTTTGATTTCATGGTTCAATGCTTGCAGGTTGCGTCTGAAATAGATAAGACAGCCCCCACTTTGCTTAACTTGTCTGTCTTCTCTAAAGATATTAAAATTTGGTAATGAGATGGTGGAGTCAGGTATTTTGGGGTTAAGCCAAGTTTCAGTATGGGAGATGATATCCGATTCCACTAATGCCACTTAGGCTTTGAATTGAGCAAGTTTAGATAGGAGACTATTAATATTTAGGAAGACTGTGTTCCATTTCCATTGACTTCCAGAGCCATGCCAAGGGCTATTTGCAGGGCCTGGGGTGGGGTGGACATTGTCAAACAGCAGGAGTAGCATTAAAGTTAGTCCACTGGAGGCTCTAAGGAAGTGTTTGTCTCCGGGTTTTTCTCTTCGGGAGACGGGACTTACAAGTTGTCCCGAAGGCACAGTGACAGCGTGTGATCTCAAAGCATTTCCCTAGCACCACCTGTGATGGGTAATCTTTTTGGTGGGCATTGGGTTGTGGGACTTGAACTGAGGGGCAGTTCAGGACGATCATGTGGTCATGGTTTCAGCATAAAGCCCATTGAGAAAGCCTCATTAGCCACAGAGGGATCTGAAGGTTCAAGAAAAAGTGGGTAGGTGGGTCAACAGTAGTATTGCAGTAAACATGCTTATGGTAGAAGCTGTGTCCCAGCAGGTATTAAATTAGATCCACCCAGACAGTAGAAGGATGGCAGGGCCTTGGTATTGGTACAGTATAGGCAACTAGCTGAGCAAAACCCTTAGTCCACCCAGATTGGGTGTTGGCAGAACCTCAGTATAAACAGGGCATCAATGCAGGCAGGGTATAACTAACTAACCAGAAAATTGAGTCCGCCCAAATAGGGTGATAGGCAGACTTCACTTTGAACATGATCACAGTACAAGCAAGATGCAGGCAACTAGCGAAAAAGAATACTCAATCCACCCAGATAAGGTGTTGGTGAGGCCTCAGTATAGGCACAGTCATGGTACAAGCAGGGTGTAGACAATCAGATTAAAACTCGGTCCACCCAAACAGGATGTTGGCAGTGCCTTAATAGGAGCAGGGAACTAGCAGCTAGGAAGCAGTACAGTTAGTTCCAGTTAGTTTATTAGCAGTGGAGCAGGATTTCAACCAACCAGCAACTAGCATGTAAAACAGGTGCAGGCAGTAATGGAGAGGTCAGTGGGGCAGGATTTCAACCAGCCAGCAACTAGCAAGTAAAACAAGTGCAGGCAGTAAGGGTGAGGTCAGTGGGGCAGGATTTCAAAACACATCTCTGGTTGTAGCAGGGTAGTTAGCAGTAGTTAAGCAAGTGGATAGTGTACAACAAATCCTAACTGCAGATTAAATTATTTAGAAGCTAGAGACAGAAGCAGTGTTATGCACTGAAGGTCCACAACCCATTCTTACCAGTAGCACCATATGTCAGAACCATCCATTGCTTAATCTGACCCAAAATGGCCGCACAAGATTGGGATGTAGTCTGAAGGTTACTAGTTAGTCACAAACGGCAGATACAAGAAGTAAATTTATCCAGTGTACCTGGGTGGTAGTATGACTTAATAGTGATGGTACAAGCCTTACTACAGAAATGATCAAACTGCATGCACTGTAATCAGTTCAGTGTCCTAAACTTGGTTATCAGAGAACAAGGGGGCACAATTTGAAGATGAGGGGGGCGGCTCAGAGGTAATGTAAGGAAGTATTTTTTCACAGAGAGGGTTGTGGATGCATGGAACGGCCTTCTGGAGGAGGTTGTGGAGTCAAAAACAGTGGTTGAATTCAAGCATGCATGGGACAGTCATAAGGCAATTCTAGGGGGTTGGGGTAGAAAGAAGTAGGCTGCTGGTTAACAGTGATCTGCAGCTTATCCATTAGGTAGGGAAGTGGGCAGACTGGGTGGGCCAAGCGGTTCTTATCTGTTGTCAAATTCTATGTTTCTATGTTTGCCGTGGGCACTCGCATATTGTTAAGGTTGAGGCAGATGGGCTGCCTCCTTGGCTGACTCCAGGCAGACTCCTTGATGTCCTTTGTGCTGTAGCCCTTAGCATTCTGGACTGGTTGGAATAGCAGCCTTTTGAGGACAGTACTGGCCATGTGTGCTGATGTGGCTGAGAGGTCCTGAGGCGTTTGGGTAGCCATCAAAACACAGCAGCAGACTATCTGTTTCTGCTTGGAATTACTGCCTGCCACGGTCTCCTGCTGATTTCCCATAAAAATTGAAAGGATGTCCATATGCAGTGAACTCGCTTGGGTGATTGCAGAGGTATGTCTATGGTCTCTGGACAGGTGCCACTTACTGTTTTTCTTTTTCTCTGAATCTACTCAGTGCATTTACTATGAGAATGTTTGCAGTGTGTACCTACCACTATATTACGATATTCAAGATGAGAATTCTTATCAGATTTGGCTTTCTGTAATTTTTTTTTTTAATTCTAGCTATTATACATCAAGTGTGATTATTTTTATGTCACGTATAAACTTAGCTTTCTTTTTGGAACTTTGACTAGAATAGCTGCTGCTCCTGCATTAGCCTGGGTTTCCATTCAAAATGACACTGTGTCCTTAAAAATCATGGCTATTTAATGGGAGCCATCTCCTCCATGATCCTGCCCCCTGATGAAGATTCGTAGAGAAGTGAAGCGCCGGTGCAGTGATGAGAGGCCTGCCAGTCAGTAGGATGCATTGATTGCACTTCGCACATTTTGTTAAACACAGTTCTGCATTGCATACATATGCTGTTTTTTCTGAAATACCTCGTGGATTATGCTGCTGATCTGCTGCTATTTTATGCTGCTGCTAAAATGCAATAAATACAGCATATGGGTAAACCAACTACAAACCAATCGGCAGACTGCATTTCCTTTTGGCCACCACATAGCAAGCTCCTTGACTTTGCTTTGCATTTGGGCTATACTTTAGCCAATCTCTACCCCAGTAGTCCTTCCTGCCACCGTTAAGTTGGACCACCCCTAAAATGCTTGGCCATTGTTGAGGAGTGCTTGATGTTATACAGCCTGCTTGTCTAAAGCCCAACAGTAAGCACTTTTTTAGTGATGTGGAGATTTTTTATCCTTTCAAGTGAGAGTGCGGGAAATCATTTCAGACTTCTGCAGCCCGGGATGAGTGTAGGGCTCGAAACACTGACATTTGATGATATTAAGTTAGGAAGAAACAAAATAAGTCCATAACTACCCCAGCTCACACTAGCTACTTGTCAAGTATTTTCTTGAAAGCAGACTTATCAGCAGCTATCACAACCTCATTTGGGAACCCATTCCGCACCACTCTCCTGAAGTAATATCTGGGTTTGGGGTTCACTTCCATTTAGGAATCATTATTTCTCTCTCCTTACAATTTGAAGCAGTACTTCCTAATATTTGTTCTGTTTCTGCCATCCATTAGTATCATCATTCTCTTGTTTAAAGGGGAATCCTAAGCTTCCCTACATTTATACTGTGGAACCCAGGGGTCCGGATTAAGCAAGCAACTTAAAGAAATCATTTTTAAACCGCAGACAGGTTAGAGATCTTGCATTATCTGATCAATCATGCGTCCCTCTGCCCACCATGCTGCCAAACTAACAGTCCCACTATCCCCTGTGGCCAGCCCTGTGATGACAGGAGTGACCAGGGACATCTGTACGATGGTATTTAGTAATGTATGCTAGGCACTTAGTAATGTATGCTAATACTCTATAACAGTGCATTTTCATGCTTAGTCTGCCTGTTCCAATCATGTATTTTTTTTTTTTTCCAACTTCTTTTTTTCACACCTACCACCGAACTCTCTCCAGCGACCTCCGGAACTGCAGTCTCTACCTCCCTGTGTGACTCTGCTGACCCATTAGCACCTCTCCAGCACCGGGCATCCCTCGGGTCTATCCTCCAGGGAAGGGTTGCCCCCGCCCAGGGTGCTCTTTCTTTTAGTATTGAGACACCATGCCGGAGAGGGAGGGGCAAGCACAGGGAGCTGAGTTAGTTTCTGGGAGTGTGGACTACGGAGGGAGGTGCCTTCACCTATCGGCGGAGAAGAGCAGTTTTCACGTATTTTTACACCCCTGTGGAGCCCGACTGTCAAGGCGATGCACTGCCATGGATCCACTCCCCTGGCATATGCCACAATGCTCCTTTCGGCTACCCCAGCCTCCGCCAGAGGTCGCTCGTTGAGTGATCGTTGCCCTAGCCTTCCCCGGGGAAGAGAGAGCAGTCCTCTGGATGCTCAGTCTCTTTCCCCTCCCCATCAACCCCCGGCCCGCCGGGTCCACTTCTGAACCCAGGTCACCGATGTGGCACAAGGTGTGATGTCCAGCGCCTCAACCCTCTGCGCCACTGGGCTGGCCAGTTCCAATCATGTAGACTCAACCCGATCTGTACCGATGGACTAAGCCTCTGCCAACCTTACGCAGATGGTTACTTCCTCAACTAGAATGAACTACAAATCTGGCACTAGTACACTCTTGGACTGGGCCCTCACCAACCACCCAACCCGTACCATTAACACCTCCGTCCTCCCGGACTCTCTGTGACCATTCTCCAGTCATCTGCGAATGGTCAAACAAGTTCTGTAAACCTCCCCCCAAAGTCATTACCAGTCGAGTTCTTCCTCGTGGCAAGCTGGCCCATCTCAAATCCTGCCTTAGTCGTCAAGACTGGACTCCCATCTTCAATGCGACAGATGTTGACTTGGTCCTTAGTTATTTCATCACCACCTTCAATGCAGCCTGTGATGCCTACGGCCCTGTCAAAAAGCGCAAAGTTAAATCTCTCTCCAGTCCTTGGCTCTCTGCTGAACTCCTGGCCCAGCTCAAATCTAGAGACCAACTCTGGGCAATAGCCAGAGCTACAGATGCTCAACCAGGCATTCAAACCTAAAAACAGGCTCAAAACAACTGCACTAAACTAATTCGACTGAAGAAAAGTGCTTACCTCATGGAAACCCTAACTAACACTTGGGGAAATGGTTGGGTGTTCTGGGACAGTATCAAAGAAATCACTGGGAAGCAGCCCAAGTCCACCCCTTCTTTACTCAGTATTGATGGGACTACCACCCTTGACCCTATGGTCATTGCAAATACTTTCAGTGAGACTTTCACAGATCTCAGTAGTGTTCTCCCTCACAACTTTTTTATGGACAACTTCACTACTCCCAGCACCCTCCCCTTCCCTTCCAAACATCCGCCATTCCATTTCAAAGTAGTCAAGGTGTGTGAAGCCCATAAGTACATTAAAAAAGCTATCTTGAAGACCAGAGTTAGTGGCGACTCTCTGGACCTTAAATTACTGTCCCTCACTCTGAGGTACTACGCCCGCTAATAAGAATTTTCAACCTCTCTCTGTCCGTCAGTTCCCTAGCATATGGAAATCAGCTATTGTCACCCCAGTACATAAAAGTGGAGACAAGTCTATCTAAGGCAAGTACCGGCCAATCTCTATATTGCCCCCCCCCCCCCAAAAAAGCCTTAGAGCAGATTGTTGCAGACCAGCTTACTGATCACTTGGACAAATATAGCATCTTGTGTCCTCAGCAACACGGGTTCCGGCAATGTTACAGCACATTAGCTGCCCTCCTGGAATTTACTGGAGTCCTCCACAACTCAATGGACAAAGACCAACTAACAGGGGCAGCTTTTATTGACTTGACCAAAGCCTTTGATACAGTTCACCATGGCCTGTTAATGGAACAGCTGCTACTTGCAGGTCTCTCCCATGACTCTACTGCCTGGTTCAAAAGTTACCTGGAAAATCGCTCTCAAAGAGTAAATATCTCTGGTCTACTCTCCAACTCTAAACCAGTCCTCTCAGGGGTCCCCCAAGGATCTGTCCTGGGCCCTCTACTTCTCAGCCTTTTTCTGAACTCCCTTCCACTTTCCTGCCCTGAACAAATTATCCTCTACACTGATGGTGCTGTGCTCCTCACCTCACACAAAGATCCACACACCCTTCAACACAACTTACAGCTAGGATTCACTGCCATCGAGAATTGGTTCGCTGACCACAAACTGGTTCTAAACCACAAAAAAAACAAGTTGATTCTCTTCTGCAGCTCCCAAAACAAGCATAGGTCTCACCCCTTGGTCATTTCTACAGGCCTCGGGACTACCCTGGAACAGGTGGCATCCTTTAAATACCTTGGAATCACACTTGACCCTAACCTATCCTATGGGGCACACATTGATAATGTTGCCAGAGCTGCCAATTCACGCATTGGTTTACTCTACCGGAATAGACAACACCTCGTCCCGGATGCCCTTAAGGCAGCTGTTCTTAGCTCAGTTGCCTCCATCATTGACTACGGCCTCATTATTTATGGCTCTGCACCTGCTACTGCTCTCAAACGTAGTGTGACCTCCTTAAACAAGGCTTGTCTGCTTATCACTGGAGCCCATCGACTCACGCATACTTGTGACCTATATGCCCAAATGGGGTGACTACAACTTGCCAACCGCATAAAGTACCAGACCTGCCTGATGACGAAAAAAATAACCTTAGGCCTTGCTCCCCCTGGTGTCCGAGCTCTCCTGCGCCCCAGTTTAAATCCATGCAACACCAGAGGGGCCGAACATCAGCTACTTCAGGTTCCCCATTGTCCCACAGCACAGGACCAATGTTCTTTTGCTGATAGTGCTCCCAGCTGGATGAATGCCATTAGTTCTGACATCCACCCCCCCACCACCACCCTGGGTATGTTCAAAACCAGATTACGCCTCCTTCTAGCTGCCTCCAGCTCCTGTGACTGCCACCCCTAACTGGTCCAATCCACTAGCACCTCTCCCTGCAGTCCTCTTGACAATGCCATTGTGCTGCACTAGTCTCTTCCTGTGTGTGTGTCCCCGTCATTTCTCTTGCTCACCCTCCTTTCCCCTAGCTGCCCTCTCTGGGTAACCTCCTGTTATTCTCCTAGTTGTTGCATCTTTGTGATCGCTGACTTATGTATTTGATTTATGTAAATTGCTGTAGTTCTGCTTATTTTTATGTATGTACCATTTCTGACATGGAACCTTTGTAAAAGAGCCTTGGCTCAAAGGTATCTGTAATCCTAGACTTAAACAAAGCGAGAGTATTAGTCTACATTACTAAGTGTCCGGCACATAAATGCCCCCCACTGCTTAGCTCGTCACTCTCATCATCAGGGGGCTGGCCGCAGAGGACTGTGGGACTGTAAGTTCGGCAGCATGGTGGGTGGAGGGACACAGGATTGACTGGATATAAAGTAAAATAGCTAACCTGTCAGCGGTTTAAAAATAATTTCTTTAAGTTGTTTGCTTAATTGGGACCTCTAGGTTCTGCAGTACTAAGCCAGGGGATACGAGGATTCCCATTTAAACATTGTTCGTCCCAGTGAAGTTTGCATTCAGTCAGATTGGGTGATCTCCTTCAAGTATTTAAAGGCTGTGGTAATATCCCCGAGTCTTCTCTTTTCTGATGATAACAATCTTAGTTCTGCTAATCTGTCGTCAAAAGGTTTCTCTGGGAGCAATCTCCCGCTTTGGTTGCTCCCCTCAGTACTTTTTCCCGATCTGCAGAATGTCCTTTAATTTCAGTTTAATCCCCGGATAAAAACTGTTGAGCAGAGCTCATTTACAATGATATCCTATTTATTTTTTTATGAGGACAGATTAGCAGAACTGAGATTGTTCTCATCAGAAAAGAGAAGAGCGGTGACAGTGTGGAACAGGTTCTTAAATGAGGTTGTGATGGTTACGGATATTTCTGCTTTCAAGTTGCGACTTGACAAACTCCTTGGAGAAAAGATGATTTTTCTTGATGTGTGCCATGCTCCCATTTTCTCTGCTTACTGTCGTTCTGTGCTGAGTTGCTGTCAAAAAAACAAACAAACGGACAAAAAACACCTAGACCCATTTACTGACTGTAATCGTTTTACCATCCAGGTGGTAATTTGTACTTGTATTCTTTCTTTTTCTATGTTAGTTTATAGTTTTTTCTCATTGAAATTCTTTTTATTTTTTAATGGTGGCTACTGACCTTCACTGACCTCAGTATTTAGTTTCATTTGCAACAAAAGTGATACAGTCCTTATGAACCGATAATGCGATGAAATTTCCTGAACTCAAACTGTCAGTATAATTAATTAAATATTGTTATAAAAAACGTGTCTGCCCGGTGTTTTATATGAAAATCTACCATGTTGTACCATTTTTAGCCATTTGTTGTGTGCTCTGCTTACATTGTTAGATGCAGAGACCTGCTGTTCTCTGTGGTAATCATCATGTCTCCATTCTGGTGATGTCATTTGGGGCGCTGTTCTCTTTCATTTATGAAGTGGCATATAAATCAGTGGAGGGATTCAAAAGTGTGTGGGTCAGGACAGTGGTGGGGGGGGGAGCGGCAGGTGCAAAATAAGGGTGCTAGCTGCAAACTCGAGCAGATTCGATAGACCAGTTGGCCTTTTTCTGCTGGCAATTTTCATATTTATTTATTTAGTTTTTGTTGACCGGGTAAGTGCACTAGACAAATCCTGCCTATTTTCAGACACGACCCGGGGAGGGGGATACAGATGAATGCCAACTGACCTTGAACCAAATTAAGCTGTTGGTGGTATTTTTAGTGAATGAGGGAAATTTGGCCAGGACACCGGGGAAATACCCCTACTCTTTTCGATAAGTGCCATGGGATCTTTAACATCCACCTGAACTACCACCAATTCAGGTAGATGGGACCTCGGTTTAATGTCTAATCCGAAAGACGGCACCTCAGAAGTGCAGTACCCCTCTCATGCTGCACTACAGTGTCAGTACTGGGATATTAACCCAAGTGCCAGATGTGGGAACGGAACCCACAGCCCTCTGATCTCCCGGCCTCAGAGGCGAGTGTGCTACCTACTGACACTAAGTTCGTAAGCCAGGGAGATTGTCACATTGCTGAGGTCTGTAAGGATTCTTTTTTTTTCCTTGCTGTGTGCCTGTTCCAAGAAACTGAAAGACAGTCAGCTGTTTGATTGTTATATCACGTCCAATGCTAGTAATGCACAAAAATAGTTTAAATTGATAATTTTAGCCTGTGCAGAAGTCGAGGAGAGTGACATATTGCTGTTAAGGTTTGCAGACTAACTTTCTGTTGTGGTGGAAGGTATGAGTCCTATTGTCATGTTAACAACTGCTGTGCTCATTCACACATGACATTCAATAGAGGTGATTTCTCAGAATGGCACTGCAAGTATCCCATCACTTTTTAAATGTGTGTGGGAGAAGTAATGCTGTTTTAAAACCTTACTAAGTGTTTTATGCACTAGCCAGTCCAGTGTTTTCTCTCTGGCAGATTTTTACTTGACCTAAATTCATGCCAAGCTTCATTACTTCAGGTTACAGTGGTCTTTTTATAGGTGCTAACACATCCATCCTTAGTAGGAAATAACACAGATAAGCCCCCTATTAAAATTTATTGCAAAGCAGACACTGTCCAGTGGAGGCATGCCTTCTTATCCAGCAACCTTGTAAGCATTAATCACCGGCAGAGGAGGCGTCTGACCGGGGATTAATGCCGCTGGAAGCGGTGTTGCGGGCGAAGCCCAAGGGTTCAGCCTCAAGCGGCATTAATCACCGGTAGAGGCCGGTGGCTGCCGGTGATTAATGCTCTTGTAACACGGACAAGCGCGATGTCTACTAGGACGAGCACAGTGCAGAGTGATTCAGGAAAAAGGCGCCGGAGACTGAGGCAATCTTCATAGACTGTAGTCTTGCTTTAGAACACGGCATTATTGAAACCTCTATGAAGGCGCCAGCGATAGGCTAACGTCAGTTATGGCAGGTAGAGCAACACGGCATTGTCAGAGCCAATAATGCCGTGTTGCTGTGGTTAAGTGTTTCGGCTCAACCGTCATTATTTCTCATAATGCCGTGTTGATCGTTTTGCGTTGTTTCTTGAGCTTCAACACGCATTAGAGAAATAATGCCGTGTTGGACTCGTGAACACGCTTCCCAGGACACTAACACGGCATTATCGGCTCACAATGCCGTGTTGGTCCTATACCACGTGACGGCATTCAGCCTATCCCGGGGCGCCGTCGTGCACTTCTGAATAATGCCGTGTTACAAGGAGAAATGGACCACACCAAAAAGGCACTGCAAAAGTACAAATTTGTTGACTTTTGTTACAAAACTTGTAACGTGTATATTTTTTTTATAGCAGTGTTTATTGAGTGGTGCTGCCTGCTTTAGTTTTGAAAAACATTGCACTTCGTCTTGAAACTAAAGCAATACTTATCTGAAAATTATCAGAGGATTGTATGAGGGCAGTAGATAAAGCCTGCGCACAAAATAGCAGCCTGCCATTTTACATTGACTGTCCATTGTTTGGTGGGCAGTTAGCCATTTCTAAATCTGTCCATGCCTTGCTTGTGTGTGTGTGTGTGTGTGTGTGTGTGTGTGCGCGCGCGCTGACAGCAAGTATGGTTATATATTATGGGATTTAAAAATGGGTTGTTTTGAATTGGCTTAACACAGAGTTGATCACAGACCTCCACTTTCTCTGGACCTTTCTTGGCCTCTCCAGACTTATCCTGCAGCTGATTATTTTAGGTGGGGTGTGGGCAAAGATAACTTGGCCTGAGAGGATTATTAGCCAGTGAAAACATATATTATTCTGTAACACTCCACGTTGTCAGGGGGGGACTTAATACATATGGGTAATGAACACCCCTACTCAGCTAGTGGCACAGCCCAAAGCTGTCACTCTGCATAGAAGCCTGGGCATATGAACATTCTGAGAGCTGAGATTCTCCAGTATTTGCTGTGCCACTGAAGGGGTGGGCAGCTTAGGAGAGCTCTCACAGCATTTCTTCTGTCTACAGTTTGCTATTTTTCTAGGCCAGATTTGTGTAACTGTGAAGCAGGTTGGGGCTACCTGTTTCCTGGGAGCACTGTCAAATTTAGAAATCGTGACAATTAAGCTGCTGCTTTCGAATTGTCTAACCTGCTATCCTTTTACTCCCATCTGTACAGCTTATTTACTCAAAGTATTGCGTAATAATTTTCCTAAGTGCTGTGTGGTAATTCTTTATGCCTTAGCAGTGTGGGACTGTTGGTGCTTGGCGCAACTGTGTAGAGTTTTTTTTTTTTTTTTCCCGTTTGAAACCTCCGAGTAGCCCCTGTGTTCTGCTACCTTGACCACTATGAACCTGTTATACATATTGTAATTTTTAGGCAAAAACCCACGTTTTATTATTGCTTACTTTCTCTGAAACTCATTGATGTTGCTGGTTGTTTTATGTGCCTCATTTCTTATTAGAACTGAAGCTCACCTGCAACCCGCTAACCCCTATCCCATCACCTATGCAAACACCTCCTACTCCCAATTCTGCACACCCCACTTTCGTCACCCCCTCACTGGTCTCTCCCCTCTTCATTTTGTCCCTTACCCTCAGTATCACTGTCTCCTCCCATGTATAATACAGCCCCCCCATTTTCCTTGGTGAAAACTGAGGTGAAGTACTCATTTAGTACCTCAGCCTGCTCCCCCGGGTCTTGTGCCCATCTCTCTCTCCTGTTTTAATCCTGCTAATCTGCCCCTTCACCCTTCGTTTTTCCCCAGTGTATCTAAAGAACTCCTTGTTCCCTCTCCTAATTTCCCTGGCCAGGTTCTGCTCCTTCCTTGCCTTAGCCGCCCTCACCACCCTAGTGGCCCTTCTAGCCAACAGCTCATACTCTCCTCAATCCCTTTCACTCCTTGAGCATTTGAATTGCCTATAGGCTGCCTTCTTTCCCTTCACCACCTCCTGGACCTCCCTGGTCCACCAGCAGGATTTTCGGGCCCTACCGCATTTTCGTCTTACTCTTGCACAGGTGCTGGTAGCATCCTGCATCCCTCTCCTGATGATTTCCCACCTACTGTCAGCGTCCATGTCTGGCCCAATCACATCCAAATGCTCCTTAAGGATCCTTCCCATTTCCTTAAAATCCACCCCCCTGAAGTCAGTTACCTCCGTCTTTTTGCAGCCTTCTATCCCTCCTAGGTCCAGGCAGAACCAGACCGTGGCATGGTTGCTCCCCGCCAATGGGTCCCTTACCTCTAGGCTCCCAATCTGGTCACTGTCTGCCAGGACCGCATCCAGTACCTGCGCCTCCCTGGTCGGTTCCCCCACCTGCTGAGTTAGGAACGCGCCTTGAAAGACATCCAACAACCTCTGTTCCCTGGCCACTGAGGATGTCAGTTTCCCAGTCTGTTCCTGGCATGTTTAAGTCCCCCAACACCACCACCCCTGCCCAATCTGCAGTGTCTCCCAACATCTGCCACCAGACTGTCCTCCAGCTCCTCTGTCAGCTCAGGGGGTCTATACACCACTCCTACTTTTACTCTCTTGTCCCCCCTTGTTATCAAGGTGACCCAAATCGCCTCCACGGTTCCCTCTGCCTCCTCTACTCCCCTATGCCAATGCAGTTTTGACTATTATTGCTACCCTCCTCCCTTCCTCCCCGTCCTTCCTGAACATAGTGTAACCTTCCAGGTTCAGGTCCCAGGCCGTGGTCCTGCGGTGGCCCAGGTCTCAGTGGACCGCTGCCACATCCACCCTCCCTCAGTTAGCACGCCTCGGAGCTCAGGCATTTTATTGCCCAAGCTCCTGGCATTTAGCAGGGCTACCTTCCACCCTTTCCCTATACTTCCATTTCCCCTGCTCGTGTTCCCATGGGGATTCCATTTTTCCCTGGTCAGCACCTTACCAGTCTGCCTTTTCCCGCATTCCTCCAGCTCCCCAGGGGGTTAGAGACAGAGTCCCTCCTTTATCGGACCCCCCTCGACAGCCTTTTCTCCCACTGAGTTCTGTTGTTCTATAAGACATCCCCACCAGTACACCCAAATCAAAGGTGGGGGTGGGGAGCCTTACAGGCATGTTCAAGCGTGTCCCACTTTAAATACTTCTATAAATACACACTCTTGAGCCTGGAATGTTTAACTTACTGTGTAAACTGTGTTCTCGTTGAAACTTGTGTAACTGAAACTTGTAATTTATTTTGTTGTCTGTTTGTCCATTGTATCGGTATGACTTGGTACCTTTTGTAAACGAGTCCTTGACTCAAAGGTATTGATGCCAATCTGAAATAAATAAAATAAATGCACGGTAACGTATAGCTATGCCCAGCTTTGTTTTGCTTCTAATCATTGAACTACTCTTAGTGCACACTTCTTGAATATTAGAAACACGCTCAAGCAGTCCAGCCACTTGTGATACAATAGTCTCCTCTACTCCCACTGCATAATGAGTGGCTAGATGGTGTTGGGGGTGTTCCTGAGTCCAGGAAAGATGCAGTCGGAGCTGGTCAAAAAATGTAAACAAACATGTTTTGGTGTGGTAACACCAGTATAGTGGGCAGTCAGTTTTTCACTTTTTAAAAGAAAAAGAAGAAAAAAGGAATCTGAATCGAATTACCAGCTGCATTAATAGTCTCCACAGAATGTGAACAGTCATAAAATGTGTTTTTTAAACAAGGGACACTTTGAGGCCTAAGGGGGTTCACAGTGTCCCTTTAATGTGTTTTAAATCTTTTTAGTCTCCCACTATGTAAAGCGACTTATTACTGACATCGTGCTGCTCAGTGCATCTTGTCAGCTTGTTGGAGCCACACAATTCTCTGCATTGGTGGCATCTTGCCAGCAAGATTTTGTGCTCTTGTCCTCCTCTGCACTAGTTTGGACGTGCTCATGCTCGACATGATGATGTCATGTGCATTGACTTAACATTGCCCTGATGCATGTCAGTGCACGTGCCTTGTGCTCTCTTCAGCACATTTACTGGCGTCCTCACTGTTTTCAGGCATCATTGTGCCTTGTTTGTCTTGGAACACTTCTCCCTACAGACCGTTTTAAATCCAGAGTGCTACCCCTAGAGAATGTGGGACATACTCTCCTTCTAGGAGGCTCTGCAGGGCTTTAACATAGAAACATAGAATGTGATGGCAGATAAGGACCGCTTGGCCCACCTAGTCTGCCCATTTTCCTACCTAACAGAGAAGCTGCAGATCCTAATTAACCAACAGCTTACTTCCTCCTACCCCCCACTAGGACTGCCTTATGTCTGTCCCATGCATTCTTGAATTCCCCCACTGTTCTTGACTCCACGACCTCCTCAGGGAGGCTGTTCCATGCATCCACAACCCTTTTTTGTGAATTTCTATGTTTTGGCACAAGACAGTGGTACCGTGACTTGACAAGGCCTGTAATTTTTAAGCGCTGTAAGACCTGCAGGAGGATGATGAGACCCGTCCCACTGAGGTCCTACCTAATTGCGTAACACAGTTTAACATGCGTGTTTCAGTTCCCCCCTTGCAGAACCCCTGAGCTGGAGGGGTTGCACCTGGGGTACCAACTGGCAGTGGCAGGGCTTAGTTGTGAAAATTCTTTTTGCTGCCGAGTTCTATTGTTCTACAAGACTTCCCCACCAGTACACCCAAATCAAAGGCGGGGGCAGGGTGGGGAGCCATACGGGCACGTTCAAGGGTGTCACAGTAGAACAAGAATGCCTACTCAGATCTGCAGGCAGCCCCCCTGACCTTGATAGTGCTGAAGGTCAAGAGGATGACACGGGACCAAGGGGAAAATCCTGACCCGTCAGTGCTTTTTGATGAGGAAGAGGAATGCTCTGAGGAGGAGGAGTGCATAAAGCCTAAGAAAAAGATTCTGATCCCACCCCTGTTTGATACAAAGTCCTTCTCCTGTATTTCAACAAAGACTTGTCAGACATTACAGCTGAAGGAGGTGGAGGTCATGGAGTCTTTGGACGTAAATCCAGTCCTGTCTGCTTCCTCCACTGTACCGAAGTGCTTCTCAAGCTTTGTGTACTGCAGCCAGATCAATGAACAGGAATAGGAATAGGCTGGCACAGATCAGTGCAAGCATCTCCCTAGACCTAGGATGAGACGTTATCCTGTTTTGGAGGAGAGCTTCCAGAAATGGGAGGTTCCCTCTTTGCCAGATAAGGCCATGCATAATTCTGTTAAGCACAAAACCATATGTGTTGAGGGGTTCGTTGACCCTAACCAACACCCATGATAAGTGGGTGAGAGCCTCGTGCTGAAGAGCATTTGCCTTGATTGGGGTAAATCTTCGCATCTCATATGCATCTTTTATTGTTTGCAGAGCCATGATTTCATGGGTCTCAGCCCTGGGTAGTTTTGTTCCCCTGGATTTGGAAGGGGTGAACATTTTGCAGCTGGTATCCATGGTACTAGGTGAAAACAGTGAGAACAAAAATGGTGAGGACAAAAACAGCAAAGGAAAATCAGCACCAAGTAAAAGAGCAACGGCAAGGGGTACTGCCAGCAACACTGTCAGCAAAATAAAGTAACCCACTTGTACAAGAAAACAAGGGTGGGGAGTCAGGAGGGGGGCAGATTCATTAAACTGACTCCAGGAAGGGGGCGCAACTCGGGGAGCAGGAGACAGTTGGGAGGGGGGCAGATTCATTAAACTGACTCCAGGAAGGGGCGAACTCGGGGAGCAGGGAGACAGTTGGGAGGGGGGCAGAGTTATTAAACGGACTCTGGGAGTTGGTGCAACTCTGGGAGCAGGAGACAGTTGGGAGGGGCCAGAGTTATTAAACGGACTCTGGGAGTTGGTGCAACTCTGGGAGCTGGAGACAGTTGGGAGGATGGCAGATTTATTAAACTGACTCTGGGGATGCAACTTGGGAGCGGGAGACAGCCGCAAGGGTGGCAGATTTATTAAACTGACTCCAGGGGAGCACAACTCAGGAAGCAGGAGACAGTGGGGAGGGAGCAGATTTATTAAACTGACTCCCGGGGACGCAACTTGAGGAGGGGAACTAACTGGGGGGTACAGATTATCACCCGGGGGGGGATGCTGCTCTGGGAGGGGGTCAAAGTTGGGATGGAGCGACAGCAAACAAGAAAAGAAACTAGCGCACAGTGCAGTGATGGCTTGAACCCGAGTCAGCTGGACGTAGCAATGCCAGTCACACTGTTACTCTAACCTCTATGCCACAGTGCCAGGACAGTGAAACAGCACACAGTCAGGAAGTTACAGTGCTCTACATCACTGAAATACCACACGATACCACCTACATCGTTGAAATACCATGCGGGTTGGTGCTCCTTTTGTTAGTTTATACTGTAACTCATCCACTCCTTTTACCATATTATAGTAATGGTGCTTTAAATCTATTAATCTGATTGACTGCAACTCCTAAAGTAGACCTATGTTAATCTTTAACATACCTGTTAAGCCCTATCACAGAAGCAGTGATATTAAGACGTGCTAGATGTTCAAATAACATTCCAAAAAGTCCCCGTTGTCCGCCATTAACTACCAGAATCGCTCCTTACTAGCATCAGCTCATATCTGAATTAGCTGTGCTATGTTATGGACTGTAGGACTAAAAAAATCAAAGCAGTTCAAACGTTTACCAATCGGTTATCCGAAACAGTGTACTAGATAGTAGCGGCAACGTTTATCTCCCGTAGAGAAATGGAGCTCTCTTTCTCAGTTGTAGCATGTAGTTCATGGGCAGCCTGAACAGTAATGACAGCCATGACTTGCTGGTTTTGACAGTTGGACACCAGATGTAGCCGCGGCCATCATTAATGAAGTTGATGCCTTCTCTCAGTCGTCTGCAGTAGTAGCTGTAGAAACGGAAGTGCTCCCAGCTGAAAACATGCCAGATGAGATGGTGGAGGAAACCACAAGCAGTGTACAGCATAGTTCAGGCTGTACTACGGTCCTAGGCATGTTGCCTCCCATGCCACGGTGGCAGTGCCGACAGATGCTGTACAAAACGAGACCACCCCGCAAGTTGCACAGCATTTGAACATAACAGTTACTGCAGACATGACCACTAAACCTGCATTAAATGTACAAGTCGTGCCACAGGCCGGTAATCGTACTGCCCATGACCCTAATCTAACAGTGTAAGACTTCCCATAATGTGCTGCTGAACCCCTTGCCCCCCACCAGCACTTTTTGACAAAGTAAACACTAACTAGCTTAAGATTTAAAGCCAGCTTTACTTTCAAAGTGGTTCCCAGGCATCAATGCAGCTAATCCTATGCCACGCCCTCTGGTCTGTGTGGTGGCTGCTTGTGTTTGTCTGTAGCTTAGTTTTTGTGGATTTACATGTTTTTCTGCTTGTGGTAACTATACCATTCTTGCTCACTACATCCGTGAAAGTCTCCTGGACTGGATTTCTGCAAAAAATCATCATCAGGTATCTTTATTTTCATTTTGAAATCAACTTTTTGGACGCTATCCCAAGCAAAACATAAGTGAAGCAACTCCATCTGACAAACTCGGTGACTCTGGGTCCTGCTTGAATCCACATTTTCGTCTGACCTGCTCCATGATCTGTATGTGGGCTTTTCAGCAACCTGTTTGAATGACAAAGAAGCATACAGACGAAGGGATTTCACATCCTGCATATGTGCAGGCACAGTTAATCACCTTCAGGAATTCTAATACATTCTGTGACTCTGGACCTCAGCTGTTGATCATTTCTTTTGGCTTTTGACTTAACCACCGGGTATCGCTCAATTGACAAACTGTTGTTTTTTTGCCTTTAACAGTGTCCACTGTCAGCCAAACTGTGGCTCCTTCCTGAAACCAAATCATGGCTGCTTTAAACCTGCATTCCACATTGCTAGTAGTGGTGGTAATAGTGCTGCACTGTCCCATTTCTCCTGAGGTCACCTCCTCTCAATCTACCTGCCAGCCAACGCCACCCTCTGCCCTGCATTATGCACTGGGTATGACCACAGGGATCCAGCGCAATGATACCATGGCTCATTGCACCCCTATCTGGCACACTGATTACCTTCTAAAGCTACAAGTGATCAGCCTTCCGAGGAACCTACAAGTATTAGCAGTTCTCTGCAGCAAGGCTGGACAACCCCTGTACCGTAGCACCAAGGTGCACAGACACCTAGCAAACAAACAAGCTTTAAAAATACTTAAAACCTCTCTCCTGAGAATTCTTTTTATGCTACGTCTGCTCTCTGGAAACGTACACCCCAACCCAGGACCAGTTGGGCCAACCCACACCCCCAGAATAGGAGGGTGGAGTCCCTCACACTGGCGTCAATCAGTGTCTGTAGCCTCCTCAGTAAACTTCATAACCTCCAAACCTGGATTCAACAACACAATCCTGACATCCTCTCTGTTTTTGAAAGTTGGCTAAACCCTAAGATCCCTGACACTGCAGTCGCAATTTCCGGATACTATATCTTCAGGCAGGACAGAATTTCAGAACGGGGTGGTGGCTGTGCCATCTACCTGAGAGATACCCTCATGGGACATGTCATCCCATTTTCTAACCCGGGATCCCCATCTCGGGTCCTCGCCATCAAAATTCTCCTAGGGGCCCATAATAAAAATCGTACTATAGCCTTTGTATACATACCCCCAAAGGGCCAGACCAGTGGTTTCAACAGCATCATGGAAGATCTCCAGGGGTCATAAAACTACCATACAGCTAGCAGGCTAATTTAGGAAAAACTCCTAATAGCAGACAGAGGGAAGGACAAGCTAGGACTTAACATACATATCAAAACACTCTGCATAACATATGTTTTTTTTGCACATTCTGGGTGGACTACTCCTTTAAAAAGATGAAGGTTAAAGGCAGGTTTAACCCATGGATAAACTCTGAGCTTGTAGCACGGCTCAAACAAAGGGACCAGCTCTGGCACTGTGCACGAGCCACATCATCGCAAGGGGACATTCAAAAATACAGATCTGCAAGAAGTGGCTGTACCTGAGCTATACAGAAGGCTAAAAGCAAATATTTTAGGGAGGTACTCTCCAACTCCTGGGATGATGGGAAAACATTTTGGAATAACTTGAAGGACCTCACAGGCAAGGATACTAAGGCACCACCCGCCATGCTCAACATTGATGGAACACCTACGCTAGACCTAGGTACCATCTCCAATACTTTCAACAATGCGTTCTCCAACCTTGGCAGTGTCCTTCCACCTGGTTGTTTGTTTTTTTTTTCAACGCCCCCACCACCAATTCCCCCTTTGACACTCCGTCCCAAGTACACACAGCTCCGCAGTTCTTTTTCAAAGATATCACAATGCACTTAGCCAGAACCTATATATGCAAGGCCATCCGCAGAACTGGCTACAGTGGTGACTCACTCGACCTGAAGTTGCTTGTACTAGTCCTAGATGAAATCCTTGAACCCCTGACAAAGATCTTCAACCTTTCCCTACGATTAGGTCAATTCCCATCACTCTGGAAACAGGTGACTATCACACCTGTACACAAAAGTGGAGACCAGTCACTGCACACCAACTACAGGCCCATTTCCATCCCCCCATCTAAAGCTCTGGAAAGAAAAGTCTCGGACCAGCTTGTTGAGTTCCTGGACAGATATGTAATCCAGTGCCCAGAACAGCATGGCTTCCGAAAGGGCATAGTACCACCATGGCACTGTTGGAATTTACCGGAGTCATCCATGACACCCTCGACCAAGGAATCGATGGGGGGGGGTGGGGGTTAGTATTCATTGACCTGACAAAGGCCTTTGATACTGTTAACCACCCACTCCTACTCAGGCAACTGACCACTCTCGGGCTCTCCAAGGATGCACTGCCCTGGTTTGCCGGCTACCTCGGGGGAAGGGTCCAACATGTTAGGATTGCTGGCGTCACCTCTGATGAAAAAACAGTCCTCTCAGGTGTCCCGCAGGGGTCTGTACTGGGGCCATTACTCTTTTCTGTCTTCCTGAGCAGTCTCCCTAGCATCTACCAACAGAGAACATTACTCTATGCGGATGATGCAGTACTATTTACTAGAAACCAAGACTCTAAACAACTTGAGAGTCAGTTGCAGTGTGATTTCAGGCATGTTGAAGAGTGGTTTAGCTCACATAAACTCATCCTGAACTACGGCAAAACTAAGGTCATAACATTCTGCAACGCACAGAGCAAGTATAAACCTCTGTCCCTCACCATCAAGAACCATGTGGGGACTTCACTTGAACATGTTCCTGAGTTTAAATATCTCGGCATCACCTTGGACACTTCCCTTTCTTACACACGGTACATTGGCAATGTAGCTATGGCTGCCAACATACAGATTGGCCTGCTCCACAATCACAAACACTTCATGACCACTGATGCCCTTAGACTGGCCATCTACAGCTCTGTTACCTCCATCTTCGACTACGATCTAGTCATCTGTGGCTCTGCTTCCCCTACTGCCTTCCGGAGGATATCGATGACACTCAACAAGGCCTGTAGGCTTCTAACAGGTGCCGCCTGCCTAACAGACACCTGTGACCTGTACGCCCAGGCCAGATGGCTACCACTCCTTGTAGAATACAATACCAGATCTGCTTGTTAACCAAAAAAGTTCTCCTTGGGCTAATGCCATCAGGAGTGACAAAGCTCCTTACTGCCAACAGCAGTACCCAGCTTACACGCAGTGCTCTATATCAAACCTTCCAGGTCCCCAGATGCCGGACCACAATGGGTCAGAGGTCATTCACACACAGGGCTCCCCAGTGGTACAATACCTTTAACAAAGAAACACAACTGTGACGCTTGGTCCCTTTAAAAGGCAACTCTGACTATTCCTCGCCTCTTCCACTCAGTGTGACTGCCTCTCCTAAGTAACTGCCTCCTCATTTTACCCTAGTCGTAGGTGACCTGCAACCTCCCCTAGAGCTCCACTTTTTTGGCACCAGTTTCCTCCACTCTCACCTCTTGCCCCCCCTCCCCCCAAACACCACACTGCCTCACCCACCCCCTTCCCCTCTCTAATGGCACTTTCACCCACCTCTACCTGCCAACAATGGCCCTTTAGCCTGCCTACTTCTTCCTGACTTCCTCCTACCCTATACTAACTATATACTGTTCACCTTGAAACTTGTCTGAAGCTGGCTTATGTTGTCTCTCTCCATTTTTGGCTGTATAATAAATGCTTAGATATGTTTGTGTTTTTAAATCTGTAACCATTGTTGACCTTTGTATGTATGCTACCCTACATCCTTTGACGTGGAACCTTTGTAAATGATTAGTTTCTGCTCAAAGGTATTTGTAATCCTAGAATTTAATAAAATAAAAATTAAAAAGTGTTGTGTCGCCAACAGGTTATCATTACATAGGTAACCACTCTACACACACGCTGCCTGCCTGAATGACCGCTGACTGACTATATTAGCAAGTTTACCAGCAAAACAATTTAAAATAAACAGTAAAATGAACTGAACGCAAAAAATACTACTGTTGCCATTACTATAATAGCAAGGAGGCAGTATAGCGCAGTGGTTTAAGGCTCTGAGCTGCAAATGTGGTCTGTTCTAATGCCCATCAGCCGCAGTTCAAAACAATTTAACTTATTTCCCCTTTAGACGTCTTCACTGTACACTTTCTGGTTCTTCTGATCTGCTTGTCTGCTCATGCCACTGCTTAAGTGGATAACATTTCAAACCCTGTAGCTTGTAGGGAATACGATCAGTGCAACATCTGCTTAGACAGCTTAACAACTGATGATTGCAGTGTTGTCCTACAGTGAGAGGTATGATGTCAGAGAATGCAGAGAATGGGGTCAGTGAGGTGTGATTTCAAAACTGAATTGCCAGCTGAATGTGTGGGTGTCTGTGATTGAATGAATGACTGCCTTAATCCCCATCTGCCAGCCACATACCAAAAAACAGATCCTTCTTCTAACCCCCCGACTTCTCCCATCTCCTGCCATTTACCCGGTTCGCTCGATCCTTGTTCCTGGGCAGCACGTTTATGACAGGCAGCACAGTAAGTGTTCATTTTATTTTGTTACTGAGCCTGCGGCTCCATGCTTAGTGTATAGTGTGCGATAGAGAGAGAGGGAGATGTACCAGTATGCTGCCAGCATCCCGACGCACAACCTGAAGCACAGCTCCATTCAAAAAGCAGAGCAAAACCTCCCGCTGTTTACTGAGCTGATAGGCAGTAGCAGACAGCACAGTAAGGGTTCATTTTGAACTTTGGTGAACTATAGTGTAAGGTGCACATCCCTTAATTAACGTGTTCCGATTATTTTCGCCGTCAGTAGTTCACATCCGAATATAGTGAAAATAATCGGAATGCCAAATATACTTGCTATACAGTACCTTATTGCTTAATTGTAGCCTCCCAAGACCGAAAATAAAATCTCATGTTTTGTGCACTTACCTAATCACCGAAAACTGAATAAATTACATACAATCTGTGTAGAAATTCTGGTAGAAGTATGAGCAGTACTAATGAAGTTCTAAGTTGCTGTTTTGTTACAGTAACCAAAAAAAAACACAAGACAGTAATATGAGCCGAGAGAGCTGTCAGACAAATGCTGTAGGGTTTTTAGTAGGAGGGTGCCCAATTTTTTTTTTCTTTCTAGTTTGCTTCTGCGACTAAAGTTAGCCAAGATTTGTGGTGTACATTTTTCTTGAGCTGTTTTTATGCTCAGATGGAAATCATCTGCTGTACTTTAGTTCTTGTGCTTTAACCAAACTCTATAAGGCCTTTGTCTAAACTAGCATCGTTTGCATCTTGATGAAGGTAAATAACGTAGCGTGATGTAGCACTTAGGATCCAGGCATGGAAGCGTGACAGTCGAAAGACCATCACAGCCACTTACTTACTGTGTGATATTGTATAATTCTCCTGTACTTGGTTCTCTCAGTTGTAAAAAGTTTGTAAAATCAGGAACCCACTGAAAACGAGATCTTGAATGTCAGTAGGATTGTCCTGACTGGGTTAAAATGAACCTTCGCAGTCATTAGCCAGAAGGGCTGGGAAAATCCACTGGCACAGTGGACAAGGACATTCTACTGGCTCAATTAATGTATGTATTGAAATGTTACCTACTCCAATACATTCCAGCTGGGCTAGAAAAAGGAAACTCTTACTAACCCAGTACATAGCCTGCCAGCATTTAGCTGGTGGGCTGGGTGGGGATAATTTCAACCCCTGTCTTTGTAAACAAATTGTAAAAAAAAAAAAAACAAAAAAAAACAGTGAAAGACAAATGTAGATTATTGGTGAAAGGAACTTTGTGTACGTGATACAGAAGTTGGCAGCAAGAGTACCATACATAAAATAGTTACAGCTCTGCAGAACACACCCACAGACACATCAGCAATGCATTCAGTTGCTTAGTTCAGGAAACAGTGGCTTCAGCTTAACTGTGAAGCAGAATTTTATTTACCCGTCTCATGCACGGACCTCTAAAATGACCACATTCTGAATGAAAGCCCTGAAAATTGCCCCGCTGTATATATTAAAGAACATATGTGGTGACGGTACATAGTTAATTAACTTGCATTTTGAGATTGTTTCAGTGGTATTACATAACATGTTGACCAGAATTCCAGAATGCAGTGAAGGTAGCTGAGAAATTCTTAGTAACTGATCGAGGTTAACACCTCACAAGCAGAGGAGAAGTGAGAACTTCTCAGCAATAAATGTTCTCAGAAATGTGATCAAAGAAAGTGTTCCATCCTTACTGTTGCAGCAAATTAAGCTTTGCATGCACAGACTGGATTTGCTGATCAGTAATAGGCTGGAGCCCTGTAAATTATGCATCATTGTTTATCAAAATATAGTGCAGGGGCACTACTACTGATCACTGGAGTGGTGCTGTTCTTTTGTTGCCTGAGTTTCACAAACAACCAGTTGGAAACTGTGGGCATGCATTGGTGGAGTGTGGCAGATACCTCTAGCAAGCTGCAACACTTTCCCACTAGCAGGTGTAGAAAAAGGCAAAGTCATCAAGAACTTTTCCAGAGTGTTCCAGATAAGGTGCACACAAGCCCTACTTACTGTTCAGCAAAGGGCAATTTACATGTTCTGCTTTAATTGTTGTCTCTACCCCCCCCCCCCACCACATCTCATGCCTAGAGTTGCAGGCCCCAACTTTTCAGTTTCCTTTTATTCTCTAACTCCTTGCTTCCCCTTGCAGCCTAACCTTCTCCTCCCCATTTCACTGGCCCCCGTAGCCTTGATACCCTCTCAGACATATATAGGTCACCCCCCTTGCCCTGCCCCTTTCCGAATAAAACAAAGCCTGGGATTATTTGGTGTAGCCCATGTTTCTGTAATTGCCATGATGTCCGACTTGCCTTCATCTGCTAAGGCTTGAAGATTGCCCCTCTTATTGCCTGGACTTCTGGCATTCAAGCATAATAGTCTCCAGGCCCCGTCGATCTCCCCTTCCCTGCTGATTTTACTAGGACCAGTCTGACATTTTGCACTTTACCCCTCTGCGTTGCTCCTTTTATCCACAGAATCTCCCACCTTACCCTTACCTGTGACATCACTGTATCATCCCTACTCTTCTTGATCTGAGGAGCGCTTACAAGTTCACCCATTGGTGGCCTAGCCCTAGGCTGACTTTGGACAAGTCTCCCCCACAGCTAGTTTAAATGGTGTGATATATAGTCCTCAAACTTGTGCCCCAAGACCCTTGTTCCTTCCCTGTTAGGATGAAGGCCAACCAGTTTGAACAGCCTTTTGTCACTCCAGAAATTCCCCCAGTTATTGAATACAAAGATTTTGTGCTTCCTGTCCAACTCTTCTGCGCACTGTGACTACTTCGAGAAGGTCACAGTCCTGGCTAGGTTTACTAACATACTAAAATGCCAGCAGAATAGGCCTAATGGTCTCTCGAGTCTGCTTGATTTTTCAGCACCCGTACTGAGGGCAGATTTGGGTGTCTTCTCCCCCCCCCCTTGGGTTATACTGTACCCAGTCCCAGATGTTCCACCTGTATTGGGTCTGGTCAGATTTACCCTTCCCCCGTACCTGTCTCATCTCTCTTAAACCCGTCCACAGTCTCCACCTCTACCAGCTCTCTGGGCAGTGCATTCCATGGCTCCACCACCCTTTCAGTGAAATAACATCTCCTCTCACCTCTGAGCCTGCCTCCTTCCAGCTTACACCCATGACCTCTTGTTGCCCCACACTCCTTCCTTTGGAGCACCCTGACTGGGCCTCCTTTATTGATCCCTTTCATGTACTTAATGACCTCTATCATGTCCCCCCCCCATCCCTCCTCTCCTCCAGGGTGTACATGTTGAGCTCCTTGAGCCTCTCCTCATGGGTCCTCTCCCCCCGGCCCCAGATCATTTTGGTTGCCCTCCTTTGGACCCTCTCTAGGAGTGCAATGTCCCTCTTTAAATGTGGTCTCCAAAACTGTACACAATACTCGAGGTGTGGCCTAACCAAGCAGTTGTACAGTGGAAGGATCACTTTCGCCTTTCTGGAGGTAATCTCCCTGGTGATGCATCCCAACATCCTATTTGCCTTGCTGCTGCCCTCCTACAGGTCCCTAAGTTGTTCATTTGGACATCTACCACTACCCCTAGGTCCTTCTAACCCTCCGTGACTTGAATCACGTGTCCTCCCAGGGTATACCTCTGGAGTGGATTTCTGACTCCCAGGTGCAGAACCTTGCCCTTCCCCGCATTGAATTTTAGTTTCCATTTTCCCGACCACCTTTCTAGAGCCTCTAGGTCCTTCTGCAAGGCCACCCTCCTCCCCATCCACCACTGCACCCAACTTTGAGTCATCTGCAAAGAGACTCGTCTCACTCCTGATCCCCCTCCTGATGTCTGAGATATGGGCATTGAACAGGAGTGACCCCTGGGGAACCCCACTAGTAACCCACCTTGGGGATGAGGCTAACCCTCCAACCACCACCTTCTGAGTACGCTCAGAGAGCCAATTTCCTATCCATCTTAACAACTGTCTCCCTACCCCATTTCCTTCAGCTTAGCCAGCAGGTCACTGTGGGGCACCGAATCAAACGTCTTGCTAAAGTCCAGAAAGAGGACGTCCACTGGCCTACCCTGGTCCGGGGCCCTCGTCACCCAGTCATAGAACTCAACAAGATTTGTCTGGCACGATCTTCCCATGACAAAGCCATGCTGCCTATCGTCCAAGTACCCAGTTTGCTCCAGTAACCTCCCTAGCCTTTCCTTGACAATACCCTCAATCACCTTGCCGACCACTGATGTCAGGCTAACGGGCCTGTAATTTCCTGCCGCCTCTCTTGATTCCCCTTCCCCCACCTTGTGGATCGGCATGACATGGGCCATCTTCCAGTCTTGAGGCACCCACCCAGTCCTCAGAGAGATGTTGAAAAGGTCCGCTATAGGGACTGCCACCTGGATGGTGAGGGGGGAAAAGTCCAGTAAAGAGCAGCGGCTGGCACAGGGGATACATGGAGGGGAAAGGGGTTCTTCTGGTACATTGGGGAGTGGAGAAAAACTAAGGGCCATCTCGGCAGATTGAGATCAGAAGGAGGGTGGGTGGAAGAGGCGAGGGACCAGGCAGAGATATTAAACGAGTACTTCACCTCTGTGTTCACTAGGGAGGGGGATGGGATATCTACAAAGCAAGGCACGATGGGGATAGAAGCGGTAAAGAGTGGGATCGGGGAGCAACATAAATGGAGCAAGAGGGAGGGAGAGGTACCCCAGGGGTGTCACATCAGGATAAGGATAAAAAGGCCAGTAAGGTGGAGGGGACGGATGATGCTATCTCCACTGAAAGGGTGTGATTAGCCCTCAAGAAAGATAAATTTCCTGGACCGGATGGCATTCATCCGAGAGTACTATGGGAATTGGCGGACATCCGCCAGTTCCATCAGCATCCTGGGATGCATCTCATCTGGCCCAGGTGCTTTCTCCGTCTGAAGTGACCTGAGGTCTTCAGCCTCCATGTCCTCCCCCTTTTCACCCTGCACTGCTGGGCCCCCATCTGTCTATGGTGGTCACTCCCTTTCCCCAGACCCATCAGGGCCCCTGGTCTCTACCGGTCCCACCCCTTGCTCCAGTTTGCCTCTGCTCCCCTTGCAGGACATAGCCCCTCCAGCCCCCCCCAGTAAAAAACTGAGGCAAACTACTAATTTAGGACGTCTGCCTGTTCCCCCGCCTCCTGTGCCCAACCATCCCTATCCTTATCTTGCTGATCTGCCCGCTTACTTTCTTTTTTTTCCCCTGTGTATCTAAAGAACCCCTTGTCCCACCTCCGGATCCCACTGGCCAAGGACTGCTCCTTTTTTGACTTCGCTGCTCTCACCTCCCTGGTGACTCTCTTGGCTGTTGGCTCATATTCCTCCTGATCCCTTTCACTCCTTGAGCACTTGAAGCGCCTGTAGGCTGCCTTCTTTTCCCTCACCACCTCCTGTACCTCCAGGGTCCACCAGCAGGGTTTTCTGGCCTTACCAAACTTAAACCTTTCCCTTGCGCAGGATCTGGTAACCTCCTGTATTCCCCTCCTAATGATCCCCCACCTGCTGTCAGCATCCATATCCGGCCTTATCCTGTCCAGATGATCTTTAAGGATCCTTCCCATCTCCCTGAAGTCTGCACCCTTAAAGTCGGTTACTACCATCCTTGTTCGGCTTTCCTCACCCCCTAGGTCCAGGAAGAATCAGACTGTGGCGTGATCACTCCCAGCCAACGGGTCCCTCACCTCTAGGCCCCTAATCTGATCACTGTCCACCAGGACCACATCCAGTGTTTGGGCCTCCCTAGTTGGCTCACCCACTTGTTGTGTCAGAAACGCATCCTGCAAGACATCCAGCAGCCTGTGCTCTCTGGCTACTGGTGATGTCATAATCCTCCAGTCTGTTTCTTTGTTTCATTTTTATAATTTCATTTTTTTTTTTGTAATCTACACAGGCACTGGACTAACATAGCCCAATTTGTAAACCCATCTTACAGTGAAAGGGTAAAACATATATGAACAGCTACAGCAGGTAGAACGGAATGCTACCTGGAGTCCTCCAGAATGTCTGAGTATACAGTGTAAGCATTCTGTGTCTTACACATGACCCCAGCTGGAAAATCAGAGTTTGGCCCAGGGGGGAATTTGCATGATGGCCCGCCACACTGCCAGACTTAAGTTTATGGCATAACATCGTCCTTAACCTCTTTAATGTACGTCATCCATGTATTCCATATGTTACGATATGTCAGTAACTTGTGAAGTCAAAATGCAATATTTTCCATCGTATATACCTCTGAGACCAAGTCCTGCCATAACTCCATAGGAGGAGTGCTCGGCATTCGCCACAGTTTAGGGATACATTTCTTGATGGCTATTACACAGATGTGGAGCTGGGTACTAGAGGTTGTTTTTATGGCTGCATGGGCGGAGCTCTGCAGACGTTATGCCATCACTGTAGGAGAACAGGGTGTCTGCTCTGGAACGTGACCCTGTGTTCTCCTACAGTGCTGCAGCAACATCATGACAGTGCTTACTCTACAGCAGCTGTCCTCCGTGATGGAGCTCCCCTCTGCAGAAAGATTTCCTCCTCCCCACGGCGCACTGCTTCGTAGGTGTACTTTTGCATTCACTGCACTTGCACGAGTATCACGCATGTGCAGTGTTGCCGCTGCCAACTTTTGAAGGGCAACCGTCACCGCTTGCCGCCACTCCGTGACCAGCTCCAAAGTCTCTGCTGGTGCTTCAGCACTCTACGAGCCATGCTGCCGCTGTTCTGATACCTGGACAGGTAAGAGCTCGGCACAGCCGTATCTTGTTTGTAAGAGAGCAGGTATTTTGAGAAACAAAGCAGAGGACATAGATATAAGCCAACCCCAGAATTAACAGCTCAACCCATGCTCTTTCACACACTTTAAATTGCTTTTTTAATTGGGTGCCACTGGTTATGTCACAAATAAGTTATAGAAAGACCCAGCACCCCCTTCCCCGGTAATGTTCAGTTATTACAGCTTGTTTTCTGCCTGACATAGCTGTTTACTTATTTCTTCCCAAAGTGGAGTGAGCATCTCTTAGTGTTCAGTTCAGAACTCTGATGTGAAATGTTGGCTCAACCACCATTTGTAAGTCAGTCTATGTGTGTGTGTGTGTGTGTGTGTGTGTGTGTATATATAGCTTTCTGTCTGTCTAATCTATATGGTGCACTAGTGCCAGGCACCTTTTTTAGGCATGACTGGGGTACTACAAGTACATTAAATACAACAGCAGAATAATGTTACAGTTAATAATACAATGGTACTCACTGGCTGCCTGTCAAGAGCCGCCTAGTTGGACGAGCGGAGCGGTATCTGCGCAGTGGAGCTGCGTTGCACTGCTTGGATCAGCACACTCAATAAAGACACTGTTGAAGACTTGTGCAGGTGCAATAGAAGGAGCAGTTGCTGTGAACTGAAGTGTAGGCAGGTATTTCATCTGTTGCCTGCTGAAATTCAGAACCTGTCTGTGCTAATGACTGTGTCCCCTGTGCCGCTGAGAGTCGTTATGGTTGGGAGAGGATTGGGACATTTCCTCGCTGGATAACTGTTGTAGTCTGCTCAAGAGTAGTGAGAGAGCCACTGGGTTATAATTTTGACCGTTTTTCATTTCCATGGTATTTGTCCTCGCTGGTGGTGAGAACACCACCTGGGATTTTACATCTGTATCTCTTTGCTTCAAAGAACTAATTTCTCTTGTGAGAGAAGAGGATAACTTGTTTATTGCAAGTTTTGTCCTGGACTGATTGTTGTCTGTCACCTGGAAAATTTTGGTGCATCATGAACTGACCTGTGGATTTTCCCTTGTTTTATTGTTTTAATTGTGTGATTTTAGGTTACTTTGGGTATTGGTGGGAGATTATTTTGGGGGAAGGGGTGTTTTTGTGTTAGGTTACGTGTGTGTGTGTGTGTGTGTGTGTGTGTGTGTGTGTAAATTGTCGTTTTGGGATGCAAATGTCTGTGTAATGAAGGACAAGAAGTGATTGTGCGGGTTGTTGTAGATTGTAATTGGGTGGAGGAAATTTTGTTGTGGATGGGTGTATTTTTATTTATTTATTTATTGAAATGTTTCACCAGGAGAGCACACTGAACATTAAGTTGCTTGTCTCACAGTGCGACCTGGGGGGGAGGGGTTACATAGGGTTGTGAAGGATGATCAGTTACAATAGTATGTGAGTAGTACAAACAATACAACATTGTGCAACAGTTGGAACACAAGGTATTGTACAATAAACAGTAGTAGAACACTGGGTAAATTACATGTCCAAAATCATACAAAAGAACATATGACTGTACAAAACAGTAATAATATGATAGAACCATTTATAGTGCATGAGTATACCAGGAACAGGCTTGAGGTAGTACGCAAGTGCTGTTGGAGTAACATGGATGGGATTAGGCTGTGCACAGTGGTGACCCAGAAGGGCAGGAGAAGAAGGGGGAAGGAGAGGCAAGTACTGAATATGAGAAGAAGGGGTAGCCATTTCCTGATTTCCCCCTTCAAGATGTTGAGAACCCTTATGGGGGGGGGGGTCATGGTAGGAAGACAGAAACTGGGGATAGGTATTAAGGTGGGTTAAAGCAGGAACAGCTGAGGGAAAGGGTAATTGTGTAGGGCAGAGGTAAGGGAGTAATTAGAGGAGGAGTGATGTATTTCGGGGATTCAGATTTTAGGAAACGATGGGCAAAACCAGTCTGACCGATGAGGTGGAGCGGCGAGGGACCGCCAAGGTGCTAAGCGCCATTTATTCGAGAGAGTTGGTGGGTGGGAGTGTAGAGGAGAGGAGAGATGGGAGGGGGCCCTGAACCAGAATCTGAGGTTAGATTGGCACAGTGAGAGATGCGTCTGTGAGATAGTGGAAGGAAGGTTAGAGAGCGATAGAGTTCACAGTGCTGGGGGCGGGAAGGGGAGTCTATAGCAAAGCGGCAGAAGGAGTTAGTGTCCAACTTGGTCAGGGAAGATTTGGGAGCAGCACAATAGGCTACGTCACAGTAGTCAAAGATGGGGAGTATCATCTTCTGGAAAATTTCGCACCTCACAGTCAGTGGGATGCAACTATGATTCTTGTACAGAGCACCAAGCTTGGGGCGCAGTTTCTTCAGGATAGCATTGATATGCACAGAGAATTTGAGGTGCTGGTCCAACCAAACTCCCAGATATCGAAATGAGGAGGTGTCCTCCAAGATGGTCCCATCAAGCGTGTGGAAGGTGTTACCTGCTGCTGACCCTGAGACTAAGGTGTTCCTTGTCCATGCTTTGGGATCTATGCCCCACCTGTGGACCCCCCCCCCCAATCAGGTGCAGCTTAACATCTGTGCAAGGAAGTGGGGATCAGAAGGAGGCACGGAGGGGAAGCAGATGACTTAAAGTGGGCTGACGGAAGGAGGGTGCCATATGGTTAGTACAAAGAGAAAACCTTGCACTCTTGAGCAGATCTCTCATAAAACTTTTTACTGTAGCCAGATATTCACAGCAAGCACAACAAAAATGTCTCAGTGTTACATGCATGCGCGATATCTGGCTGCAATAAAACGTTTTATAAGAGGTACTTTTTTTTTTTTTTTTTTTTAGAATTTCGAGAGCGAGGTTTTCTGTTTGTACTTTTATTCTGTTTACAATGCACCGCTTTGGACTTTAGAGCTGCATTTTCCTTTGGTGCCATAGGGTTGTGAGGACCAGGAGATGCCCTGGGCAAAATGGGAGCTTGAGAGAAGCCAGACATTTTTAGTTCTTATACCCAGGGATCCCACCAGACCAAGTGACAGGTAGCTGAAGGGCCAGCTGTCACCATTCATCTGCTTTGAGCGGTGCTGTTCAGTGCTAAATTGATGAGGAATAAGTCTGTTATTTGTGTTTTTTAATAGGTTATTTAATTTAACAGAGTACTCAGTGACTACAGTTGAACCCCAAACCGAGTCCCTGTTTCATTGTTCAGACAGTGATTTTAACACGAAATAACCCTTGTTTTTAAAACAACTATCTGGCATTGCCAAAATCGTCTCAGTTCATAGACGAAAGACATATATTTGCTCTCTAGGACTCAAAAATCACCAAACTTTTTCATGCATGAGCTCAGCACGATTCAGCGCAGTAGTGCTGTGAGACGCGTGGGAAGGAGCGGCCTGTGGCAGATAAGGGGGTGACTTAATGTGCATTTTTGAGAAAAAAACTACATGCAGCAAACGTGCATTTTGAGTACACCGTAAGCAAATACTTCTTAGAGCTTTTTAACAAGCACACAGTGAAGCGGCACAGAAAATGTGTAGCTGACAGTGTCCCTTTAAATAACACACTATTGCTATTCACTAAATTCTACAGTAGGTGAGTAGTCAAAATGTGTGTTTCTAGTTGGAAGGATTTGAGGCTTATGAGATTGGCAGTGTCCTATTAAAGTTATGTTGCCTGATTAAATGATCAAATTTTTCGTAGGATGGAGGCAGAGCTCAAACTACATGACATGCAGCTCCTGATAGAACAGAGCATAAAATAGTGGGTTTGTATTGCAATTTGTGACTCTGAAAATGATGTTTGCAGCTCTGTGTACCTTTCCTGGCCAGATCTGGACAAATATTTTAAATACGCAGTATAAATAAAACTACTGTGCTTTGTAACATAGTAACATAGTAGGTGACTTCAGTTAAGGGCCGCTAGGCCCACCCAGTCTGCCTGTCCTGCTTGAGTCAGTGCTGCCTCTTCCCTGATCAGAGGCACAGATCATAAATTAGTTTTGGGAACGGGATTAGCAGTGGTTTCTTATCAAAGCATTTTTGATTGGCAGCCTCAGCAGATAGAGGAGCAGTTTTTCAAAATTGTTATTTTTCACTGTGAGATACAGTCCAGAACACTGTATCTGTGGGAAAGTGCCAAATTGTGGGGAAAAGTGCCAAACTGCAGATAATTTTATCACAGTGTGGTGAATTAGTTGATGATAGCTACGGGCTAATTAAGACTGCATGTGTTTCACTAACAGCTCATTTCCAAATGCATCTGTGGTGGGGGGTATATAGGAGTACAGCAGAAGAATATAGTTGTACATGTCAACATAATAATTTAGCCAAGTGGGAAAGAGTGTGAAAACTCAAGGGAGAAGTATGGTGGATTCAGAATCTGAGCCTTACCCAGATAGGAATACACAGTCCTAGCACAGAGTTCATATACAGAACAGATTCAGAAGCAAATGGTGTGATACCTTTTATTGGACCAACATAGATGTTACAAAAAGAAAACGATGTGTAAGCTTTCGGACCAACCAAGTCCTTCCTCGGAGACCGAGGAAGGACTTGGTCGGTCTGAAAGCTTAGACATCGTGTTGTTTTTTTTGTAACATCTATGTTGGTCCAATAAAAGGTATCAGACCATTTGCTTCCGGATCAGCACAGAGTTGAGAAAGTCTCAAGACAGTTTATAGCAGTATTCCTCTAATAGTGTGCTTCATGATAATTGGTGTATTGATTTTTATACAGTAGTAAATTATTGTCATGGGAAATACTGTGCTAAAACCATATTGAGTAATGACATCCCACTATTCTTTTATGCATGTCCCCCTCTCTATAACTGAGCTTGAAAACTCTGGCCCTCCTTACTCTTGATTTTTATCTTCAAGAGTCCCACCACAACAAATTAGGTATTCAGCTCTTCTAACATACCTTGAGCATGATGGATTGGAAAGTAAATTAAAAACGTAGGGTCAAAGAATGTTGTATCATTGGACACTCTGCCCTTTGGATTAAAAGTCTCAAAGAGAGGTTAGGTGGCCTTGAGATTCTTACTATGGGATTAAGGAGAGCTCTGCTGATGCTTCCGAATTCTCCAATGTTCTTCAGTGGGTTCTCCTTGAGGGTCCACTTCTAAAAGGCTTGGAGTGTGTGGCAGCCTGATATTCAGAACATTCTTAAGTAGTTTGTGAGAGATTAGGCAGCACTCTTGGCTCTCAACGCCTTGCATCACAGGTAGTGGGGAGGCCTTGACTAAAGTCTGGGACAGATGACCAAATATAGGGACACTTAAAATGTTACATCAGCTCAAGAAATGGATATTATGTGGCTCAATGGGAAAAGCATTTTATGATGGAGAACTAGACTAATGCTATTGCTTGGTGGTGTTATTTTATTCTTCAGAGCCCTACTGTAGTGTCAGTAAGGCCATTGTTAGGAAGAAGAAAGAAAAGTATTAAGCAGAGTAAAGAGCTTCCCTGAGAACAGAGGCAAGTTGAGTGGCATACGCGCCCGTATCGGTAACTGCATGCATATGACCGTGATTCGTGACCCCGAAGATGCCGGATACAAGAAAATTGATTGTTGTACTCCAGTTTGGAGTTACGTTATTTTTTTATTTTATTTTTTTTTAGATTTTAAATCATCTGTGTAGCTCTCTTATTAAATGACTGCCCACAGGTTTTCATCAATATTTTCAGCTGTATTTAAACACTATTTATTGTTGCTGTTCTTGCTGTGAAGATGAACCTAGCACAGAACAGAAACTACTCTGACATTATTTTAGGATAGAGATGGGCAAAGTCGGCAAAATTCACTCTGCAAATTAGGCGCAATTCACGGAGTGCAGATTGATCTGTGAAGTGCAAAGTTTTGCAGTGAAGTGTGGAATTTTGCCTGCAAACTGCAGAATTTCACAAGTGAAATTCTACACCTTGTGGTGAAAGCTTTGCACTTTGTGGTGAAAACGTCATGATTCGGACGAAGTTGAAGTTGCTGAGGTCCGGGAAAGCGTGACAAAGTTCTGTACATACAAATTTTCGCCACCTCGCAGCAACTTCTCTGGTGAATCAAAATTTTGCCACATCTCTGTGGTGGAATACTGGGGACCTCGGGGGCCAGTTCCAGGCTGCAGAATGTATGTGAACATAAACGGGAGAGTGGCACCATATAAATGGATGTGGAAATAGTGGGGGTTAAAAAGAAGTGCATAAGGAGCTACATTAAAACATTGATCCATTTTTTTTTTTATTTTACTCCTAGTAGCAAAATTGCAAGTTAGGTTCATTTTTTTTGTGTGTGTACTTAGTTAGAAATGTTAAAAGTTTAATACGTGTTGATCCTGCCACTCTTTTGTGGTACGCACCCAGATTCCTCTGTGACTGAAATCGGTAAAGGGCTCACCTAAGGGGAAATTGGCTGCCTGCTGATATTGTTGTTTGAGAAAGGGGAGATGGCAGTGTCAGTGGCTCAGTAGGTAGCACACTCGTCTCTGGGGCCGTGAGATCAGAGGGCTGTGGGTTCAGTTCCCACATCTGGCACTTGGGTTAATATCCCAGTACTGACACTGTAGTGCAGCATGAGATGGGTGCTGCACTTCTGAGGTGCCGTCTTTCGGATGAGATGTTAAATTGAGGTCCCATCTGCCTGGATTGGTGGTAGTTCAGGTGGATGTTAAAGATCCCATGGCACTTGTCGAAAAAGAGTAGGGAAATTTCCTGGTGTCCTGGCCAAATTTCCTTCATTCACTAAAAAAAAATACCACCAACAGCTTAATCTGGTTCAAGGTCAGTTGTCATTGCTCTGTATCCCCCTCATGCCTGGGTCATGCCTAAAAATAGGCAAGAGTTTGTCTAGTGCACTTACCCGGTCAACAAAAACTAAACAAATTAGAAAAAAAAAAAAAATGTTGCTGACAGTACTGGTTACACTCTCTTTTTCCCAATATTCGGGGAAGTAAAAGTGGAACCAGCACTGCCAGTATTCAGAGCTACTATCCTTCCTTTGCTGGACAAGAGTGCAAGCAGGTAATTAATGTTCTCACTATGATTGTTCCCGTCACTAACGGCCACTGCAGGAGGTGTTTGGGATATGTGATATTTTGGCATGGAGGGGTGTAGCCAGGTCAACCAAATGTTTAAAATTTCTAAGTAAGTACTAAAAATATATATTTTAATTGTGATTTTGCTTTTTGGGATGTAATGGTCCCACTCTTTTGCTCAGGGGTGGGGTTTGCTTTCCTGCATGAACATGCTCCATCAATGAAAGCCGAGATACTTGCTACTATAGCTTTGCTGCTGACCTGTTTTACAGAATTTTTTTTTTTTGTTTTACAACCCACACAGTGTTATCTCTTTCTTTCATTGCAGCCTGGTACGATCAGTTATAACACTGCAAAATAGCCTGATCAAAACATCACAAGCTGGAAAAAATGTTTCTAAGACCAGAAACTCTGTGGCAGCACATTGACCTGAAGCTTGAATGATGATGGATCATGTGATGCATCTGCGATCAGCAATTTGGTCAGAATTAAGTTTCACTAAAGCGTTTATATGGTGCCACATTTAATTTCACGTTCACCAAGTCAGAACTTTCATTTTGTGGTTAGAAGTTGATCCTTATGTCCTCCGTGTCCCATACGGTAAGGGTGCAATTTCTGTTGCATGCCAGTTTATCTTGGTTACAGGAAATGTGATGTTAAACAGTGTTGTTCAAATACTGTTGAAAATATGGATGGCAGCCTAGGACAGCCATATTTAATGGAGCTCTATTTCACAGAGCTCTCCTTTGTCTTAAATTTAAAAAGAATTGCTAAAGCACAGTAAAAAGGCTTGGCTTACAAGACAGGAGAAAAGGGGTGAAAGTAGTCACTGGAATAGGAAGATTACAGCCACTCTGTGACCTCCCTAGAGCAAAAAGCATTCACCTTCACCTCCTGCCTTGTAACTAGGGCCCCTAGTTCTCTGCGACGCTTTAGTCCCAATTCTGCTGCAGGCCTCCTAAGCTTTAGTGGCAGTGTTTTTGTTCATTTATGCAGCCTGAAGTTCATATTCATTTCTGTGGCAGAATGGAATCCTGCCACTGGTTGAGACATCAAGTGAAAACCAAGGAAGGAAAGGGAACCAGGCACTATCAAAAACAGTGTATTTGAATGAAAAATCACCAAGAGCACGGAATTGTACAGTAATGCATATATTCTGTGGCAGGATGCAAGTTTTACATAAAATTCCACAGCTGTGGAACCATAGAAATTAAGGGACCTTTCCTGTGACTCTGGAGAATTACAGTACCTCACAGTTCCCTTCCCTCTTGAGTTCAGACTCGAGAAGCAGGGCAGTTATAGGAACAAGGTTAAGTAATGGTATTAAATAATTGTGCCACAGTTTAGCATTACTGCATAGATGCCATGGGGGGTACATGTAAAGTCTTGGTGTCCACTGTTCCATTAAGTTCTGTCTCAAATTTCACATGCAAGCCAGGTACAGCATCTCAGGAAAGAGAGGCATTCTGGCCACGCGCTTCTGGGCTACATTGCACAATATTCGTGAGACTAGTATTTAATGGATATGCTATACGTTGTAAGTTGGCCTCCTCGTTTTAAGAAATTATCCAGGAGATGTTCTCAGTGTGTGTGTGTGTGTGTGTGTGTGTGTGTGTGTGTGTGTTTTATTAAACACCATTATAACAAAGTTAATAAAGTTCCAAGATGGCCTTAAATAATAGGGCAATAAGTAATTTCCTTTTCAAGACCATTCTGTTTCTACGAGTTTTTTTTGGGTCTGATTCTGAGTGAGAGGGAATGCATTATATTACTTCAGCGTCTGTGGTCTCCATTCTGTTGTGCAATGTGCAGCGATAACACTAAACATCTTACTTATGTCATTGTGACTAGTCCCAAGTGGTAAAGTGGTAGGAGCTGTACTGGACATATGAAGACGTTTCGGACTTGGCTCATGATGAGTCTGACAGGTCATCAAACTCCGAGAAGTGACTAAAGTCCTCTAGACCTATAAACAAAGACTGTCAGCCCCAAAAAAAAAACAAAGAAAGCCGCATGAGCCAGTTGTGGCTCATTTAAAGGAGAGAAACAATATGGCCTTGCTTTAGAAGATCTTGGTCCTCTGGATTATCTCCTGTTGTTATGCAGTTGCGCATGAAAAGGATGAAAACATGACAATCTTCCTCTGTCTCCGAAAGTGCAAGACAGAGCTTGGCCAATTCTGCTAAATTTTGTGCCTTTTTGAGAGTTTTGCCAGAGAACATGGATCAATTGAATGATGCCTTAATCAGCATATTCTTGGATTGTTGATTGGTCCGTCTTTTTTTTTTTTTTTTTATAGAAACAGGACTTGACGGCAGTTAGAGGCCACTAGGCCCATCCAGTCTACCCATTTTCCC
The DNA here is from genome assembly GCA_016271365.2 of Neoceratodus forsteri. Taxonomy (NCBI): domain Eukaryota; kingdom Metazoa; phylum Chordata; order Ceratodontiformes; family Ceratodontidae; genus Neoceratodus; species Neoceratodus forsteri. Next base: position 887,199,181 of record CM057454.1, on the reverse strand, counting down.
TACCCGTATTAGTGGCCGCCGACTCTACTTGTTCATCGGCTTTAACCTCTCTTTCCCACCTCTAGGGTTTTCTTGTGCCTATCCCATGTATTTTTGAATCCACCCACTGAGTTTACTTCTACCACCTCCTGGGGTAGGCTGTTCATGCATCCACCACCCTTTCCCTGAAGAAACACTTCCTACCATTCCCCCTTATCCTGCCCCCCTCCAGTCTCCTATAATCCCCCTCATTCTTGTACATCTCCTGAACTGAAAGATGTCTCCCACTTGCACCTTTTTGATCACCTTAAGGTACTTGAAGGTTTCAATCATATTCCCCCCGTTCTTGCCTCTCCTTCAGAGTATACAGGTTGAGGTCTTTTAATCTCTCCTCATATGCCTTCTGTTGCAAGCCCTACACCATCTTAGTTGCCCATCTCTGAACCACCTCCACCCTGTCTGTGTCCTTCTGCAGATGCGGCCTCCAGAACTGAACACAGTATTCCAGATGAGGTCTCACCAGTGTTCTGTACAGTGCCATCACCACCTCCCTTCTTCTGCTAGTGATACCCCTTCCTATGTACCCCACCATACCACTGGCCCTCCCCACTGCGTTTGTACACTGCTTGGCCACCTTTATGTCATCTGAGATGATTATTCCCAAATCCTTTTCTTCCCTTGTGACAGTCAGTAACTACCCCCATGCTGTAACTCTCCTCAGGGTTTTTGCACCTCAGGTGCATGATTTTGCACTTCTTCACATTGAATCTTAGTTGCTGTACCTCTGACCATTTTTGCAGCTTCCGTAAGTCCCTCCTCATTTTCTGCACTCCTTCTGGAGTGTCTGCTTTATTGCAGATGTTGGTGTCCTCCGCAAATAGGCAAGCCTCCCCTTCCAGTCCTTTAGCAATGTCGCTAATATTTATCTGTTTATCCTGTACCTGTTTATTTGAATAACTCTGATTATTGCTTGTATTTTACATTGTGGTAATTTCCTTGCACTGTTCTGTAAACCACGCTCTTGTAATCTCCCGGGTCATACCTAAAAAATAGGCATTCCTTATCTAGTGTGCTTACCCGTTAAACAAAAGCTAATAAATACTGTAAATGAAGACTTTACAAAGGACTGGCCCCAGGACTTATCCCTGTGGTACCCCATTGGCCACCCCCGATTCCTGGGATTGGACCCCATTACCACCACCCGCTGCTTTCTGTCCCTCAATCAATACCAATTACTGACCCAATTCACCACCTGTTGGCCCACATCCAAGCTCCCCAGCTTGTTTATCAGCCACTTATGTAGAACGGTGTCAAAGGCTTTGCTGAAATCAAGGTAGGCGACATCCACCGCTCCCCCCCCCCCCAATCTACCTCTTTTGCCACCCAGTCAGAGAAATCTTCCCACTGTGAATCCATGCTGCCTCGGATCCTGTGCTCTGCTGGATTCCAGGTGTTCCACAGTCCTTTCCTTAAGAAGCGTCAGTGGCTCAGTAGGTAGTACACTCGTCTCTGAAGCGGGGAGATGAGAAGGCTATGGGTTCTGTCCCCACACCAGGCACTTGGGTTAAATCCCAATACTGATGCTGTAGCACAGCATGAGGTGGCCGCTGCACTCCTGAGATGCTGTCTTTCGGGTGAGAGGTTAAACCGAGGTCCCATCTGCCTGTTCTGGTGGTAGTTCAGGTGGGTGTTAAAGATTCCATGGCACTTCTCGAAAAGAGTAGGGGAATTTCCCTGTTGCTGTGGCCAAATTTCCCCCATTCACTGAAAATACCACCAACAGCTTAATCTGGTTCAAGGTCAGTTGGCATTCATCTGTATGCCCCTCCCCCGGGTCATGCCTGATAATAGGCAGAATTTGTCTAGTGCACTTACCCGGTCAACAAAAACAAAATAAATAAAAATAAAGAAGTGCCTCCGTAGTCTTCCCCACTACTGAGGTGAGGCTGACAGGACTATAGTTGGCCACCTCCTCCCTGCTTCCGCTTTTATGAAGAGGGACTACGCGTACCTTTCTCCAGTCCTCTGGAACCACACCTGTATTGAGGGATTCATTAAACAGGTCTGCCAGCAGTGCTGCAAGCACCATCCTTAGTTCCTTTAATATCCTAGGGTGCATGCTATCTGGCCCCATTGCTTTGTCCACCCTCAGTTTTGCGAGTTCCCCTAGAAGACTCTTCTGCAAAGGGACTGATGTTCACCTCCCTCCCCTCTTTGAGTCTGGTGGCTAGTTTTGTCCCCTCTCCCTCACCTTCTCCAGTGAATACAGAACAGAAGTATTCACTTTAAACAATTTTTTATTTACCTACCCAGGATAGCCAATATTAGATGTAACATCTTATTTCCAGTTCAAAGTTCATCTGTTTGGAGTCCTGCCTCTACCCATGTCTGGGTGGACTAGGGCACTAGAAGGTTAAGTGACTTGTTCAGGGTCACACAGTGAGTAGTTGGCTCTAATGGGGTTTAAACTCGTGATCTCCTGGTTCTCTAGTTGGTGCTTTTAAGCACTAGATCACTGAGCCTGTGCTTTAACTAGAGTGTAGGTTTGCACACTATATTAGCCATTGCTCTTTTGGACAAAATCTGAGGGGAGAGTCCGCTGCAGTGTAGAGATAGATGGCTACTGATTCCACCCAAACCTGCAGCAACTTTTGACAGTATCGCATTGCTAAAGAATCTGTCTTAAGCCAGATTAGTAAGGACTGGGATTTGTATGCTCCTGCTCTAGAGATTGGTATTAGCAAAGACAGAACCTCATGGGTTCTTTTGTGAATTCCTTCCATTCATTCATTTATTTATTTCAAAAGTTTAACCAGGAAGTACATACTGAGCAAATAACATATGAGTCCTGGGGAAGAGGTGAGGAAGAGATACTTAGCAATATAGTATAAGGTAAAGTACAATAAAATAGTAATAAAAGCAGAAATATAAAATTAAAGGCAAAAATAAATAAGGCAATTCGATAATAAAAACACATGATATATAAAGAAAGAAAACAATAGCAGAACAGCAAGAAGAGAGCAAGACGAAAAGAGAAAAAGGGAAAGGGTCAGAGGCAGTTGCAGGTAGGATGATGAAAGGAGAGATTCAAGGGAGGAAGGAGAAGAGGCAGAACAAATAGGTGAAGGGGGATCAAAGTTTAGGAAAGCTGTAAGAAAAAGCATATTGGTCAACAATAGATTTTCTAGGAGGGATATTGAGAGAATGGAAAGTACTGTTGCGAAGAGGGTAGAAGGAAGTAAGAGGAAGGGAGAGGAGAAAGTTGAGAGAAGAGGGAAGGGTGCCAAATCAGAATTTGCAAATTCCATCACATGCTTTACCTTATGCTTGTGTTCAGCAGCACAGTTGGATGGGTGAAAGGTCAGTTTTTGGAAGTTCATGCCATTTCACCAGTCTTGGGTGCCTCTCTTGCCCTGCTTTAACAGAACCCTGTACAGCCTTATAAATGGTTTGCTCATCAGCCTGTTAAGGTCAGTGTGCTGACATTTATTATTGATGACTGACTGAGTAGTTAGATGAAGTATTGAAATGGGTTTGCTGTCCTTCCATGGTTGTCAGAACATAAGGTCCTGATCACTCGGTGTCTCCCAAAAAAAGATGTAGAGGCGACTTCGGGAAAAGTCTGACATCTCACCCGGGTGGGGTGGGGAGGTTCTGCTTGTCCTTCTCCTTGGTTTTCTTCTGTTATACCCTAGTGGCCCTGGAGGCACCATCTGACTGGAGAGTGGTCTAGAGTGCTTTAAAAGCAGTAATGACACTTCCGCTGCTGTTTGACTCCCATGTGTACAGTGCAGCATTGCAGCCATTTTAGGCCCTTTCAGATATAAGCACCACAGCTTTGTTGGTACTGAAGAGGACACATGGAGCACATGTGGAACTGGCAGTGCTGCAGGCAAAGGGGAACTTTTTACAATGACTGACAGTGCTACAGTGTTCCCATATTGCTCTTCTGTTTTGGTCTGCAATGTATTCTTCACAGCTGTCTCTGAGGATACATAGTATAATCGCAGTAAGGCACTCCAGGATTTGGGTGATTCTGGGATTTATACACTTTTCATATGGTTGATGTCACTCGGCCTTTGGCATTGTGACATACCACACGTGGCGTGGGTAAATCCCACAGTAACCCACACCTTGTCATGCCTTATTGCATAAAAAGCCAATACCTGTTGTGTCCTGTTACTTACATATTGTTAGTGTATATTTAACGAGCCTGGATGTGTTACAATTTTGCTTATGTTGTACATATATAATTATCTCTTGATGAAAATCAAAACGAAACAAAGCAGCATGTTATCTTTGCAAAATGAAAATAATTACGAAATAGATTTGTATCTAAAAAGTAGTCTTTCCCCCTTGCCTATAAATCCCTGCACATAAATTGACTGTTTGCAACAGACAAGCATAATTCTTTTTGAGGACCGTAAATATAAGAAGCCTCCAAAATTTATTTTTCGCCGCCTTTTTGGCTAGATTACAGTAGCTTATACAAAGATTTGTGAATCCACCTGGGCTGAAAACACATTCATAACCAAAACAGGAATTCGAAACCACATTAAACACACAAAACCATACTGTGGTTGTTTTTCCAGAGAAAGGTTATTTTCTGATTTCTGGTTACACAAGCCATCCGTTGCTGTGTAGTAGTATTTTTTTTTTGACCAAGTATTAAGTTTTTACCATGTAGCAATTGCATTCAGGTGGGGAAGGTACTACAGTGGACCCTGCCACAGTTATGGTGACAGCTATGGTGTAGCACAAGTATTCTGAATATTCCAAAAACATCAGCAGAAATATCACAACACACACTGTTAATACTACAGTTAAAGGTTACAAAACAAAGCACTAGTGTCCAGTACTGTCACATTCTGGAGATGTCCTTAAGAGGAGGATGTCATCTCCAGGTGCTGATATTTGGCATTTTTAAATTAAAGGAAATGTCCGATGTGAGGGAGCTACTCACATATTGTGGTAGCTGCCCTCAGCGACAGTTGATCAACAAAAGTTCAAAACTATTGGCCTGTTTCTCTATTAGCACTTCTCTCAAAGGTTTTTGAGAGAATAATATCTGATCAAATGACTTGAGTATCTCTCAAAATACAATGTCCTCACACCCGCTCAACATGGATTTAGGCTGGGTCACAGTACCGTCACAGCTCTGGTGGGGTTCATGAGCACTATCCAGTTGGCCATGGATGATGGGGCAGTGTTTGTGGACCTCGCCAAGGCCTTTGACTTGGTTGATCACGGCCTTCTACTATCCTTTCTTTTTAATCTAGGTATGTCTGGTGAGGTGGTAGAGTGGTTCGGAAGTTACTTAAATCACCGTACACAAGTAACAAAGATTGATGGCTATTTTTCACAACCTGTACTTACTTCATTGGGTGTTCCACAAGGGTCGATTTTGGGTTCCCTTTTGTTTATTTTTAAACACTCTTCCCTCTGTTTGCACTAGTTCCCAGATATTACTTTATGCAGATGATGCGGTTATCCTCACGAGTAGTTCAAATGTTAATGTAGTTCGAAAAGATCTGATAGCTGATTTTCAGGCAACCCATAACTGGTTTACGGAACACAGACTTGTTCTGAATGAAAAGAAAACAAAGTCTATGGTTTTTCAAAAGGTAAGAAAACAAAAAAGGGACAGATATTGAGTTATTATTACATACAGTGCAGGGAAATATTATTGAACAAGTTCAACAATTTAAGTATTTGGGACTCTTAATAGATGAGGGCATGACATTTGAACCACATATTTCTAGTTTGAATAAATCCAATGCATCAGAGATTGGGGGCTTTATACAGACGTATTCCTTTTCTAGCACCTTCCACTAGAAAAATTATTGCTAATAATAACTTTCTTATTCCTACTGTTGACTAAGGTCTCAAGATTTATTATGCCACAGAAGATGGCTTAATAAATGAAGTTAAAATTCTTTTAAATCAAATTTCTAGATTTTCCACACAACTTCCAGCCAGGACACATCACTGTTTATTATTGAGGGATGCAGGCTTTTTGCCATTAGGCTTGCGCTTTAAATTTCAACTAAGCATGTTGGCAAAGAAAATAACATTAAACAGGGTTCCTGAGGTTATTGCTACTCTTTTTTAAGAGGCATAATAGTTCTGTTTGTACAAGGTCTGTTGATTCTACTAATTTTGAAATACCTAGGATGAAGACCTCTAAGGGCCAAACAACTCTATTGTATGTTCTTCCTTGTTTTTTTAATCATCTGTTACTCATTTTAGACAATCTGAAAGGATCATTAATGTATTTCAGGAAGAGACTTGGGAATTTTTGTATTATTAGAAAGCAAATGTAAATGCTTCGTTTGATATTTATGTATGTAATGTAAATCATTGGTGTACCGAGACTTAGTGTGAGGAGCATTTTTGTATTTATGTATTTCTGCATATCTGTCTAATTGTATATTTGTCTAATTGTATGTTTATGTGGAACTGGTCGACCATGAAAACGGGCCATTGGCCCATGGACTTAAACCAGCATAAATAAATAAAACAGTTATTGTAGCCAGGTTTTAATTGTTAATTGTAGGCCATATCTTTGCAGTATTGCTCGTAACTTTTTTGTTGAGCTGGGCTGTCCGATGACTTCTTAGTGCTGCAGTCCTGCCGCCACGCCCCCGTGCTCAAGCATGTGATGACGTATGACCAGGGAGAGCACAGGGGCGTGCCCCATTGAAGTGAATGGGACTTCTTTTTCCTGTTGTTTTTATGCCTCAGGATGACCAGTTGGACAGTAAAGAAAGACACCGCTTGACTAACAAGGTGCCATCCTTTTCAGAAAGTGGTGTTGAAAAAGTTGGAAACTCCGTCTATCATTGAAATGGTCAAGCACACAACTGTTCTATTGAGGGAGAAGCATCTCTCTCAGTAATGACAATAGAATAGATATCACTTTGATATGGGCCTACTGCACTCCTGGGGACAGGTATATTGGTGGCGTCTGTCTCTGTCTTGGTGGCACATACACTCTGTGATTGGACACCCATGCAGGTGACCTGGAATGCACCATGTGGGAGTTTGTCTCACAGTTTAAACACTGTAGACTCTCCTGTTCCTAGGGGTATCCCTTCCAGCTTCATGGACTAGTTTTACTGTTTTTAAAAGGCTGGCTGTTTTTCATTTAAATGTCACAAAACTTATATCATAACATAATTTTTATTCCTTCTTTTAAGTTTTGAGATCCTGGTTCAAGTTCAGGTGGACTGGGAACACTATTAAATATTTAGGCATTATTTTGACCAAAAATTTGGATCACACGGAACTTCTCAGTTTGGAACCCATCACTGCTGCTGTTCAACAGGACTTGCAGCGGTGGGGTCAGTTTCCCCTTGTTTTTTTAGTGGCATTTAAGCAGTTAGGCAGAATATCCTTCCAGGCAGTACTATACTTTTTACAAACCCTCCGTTTTTCCAGTTAAATCTTATTTTCAGTCCTGGGATAAATACTCATTTTGTATTTTTTTTTTTTTTTTTTGGGTGGGGGGACCTACCCATGCATTCAGTTTAAGGTGTTGTTACAGTTACCCAGGATAAAGGGGAGTCTTAACCTCCCCAACCTTTACAATTATGCAGTGGTATCACATTTGCCTACAGTCAGTTTATTTAAAATTTGATAACTGGAAAAGGGACACAGAGCAGCAGCGTGTTTCCAGTTGTGACCTGGGTACAGGGGGTGCAAATACAAACATAATGGCCATTTGGTGATGAAACATGGGCACCGGTGGGCCTAACGAGATCCTTGTTAGTGGGCAGGTCTACTATCACCAAGTAGCATTATAATATAAAAAATTGAAAAGGTGCCACCCCTAGAGTATAATGGAGTGCGTCCCTGCACTCTCCCTAGCATTGCATCATAACTTTTCAGAGCGCAGGGGCATAGCGTGGGCAGCATGAGAAACCATGAAGTCCTTGGGACTCGGTATTTCTAATTTTACGAGTGTTGCCATTTTTTACTACAGCGATTATTTTCATCAAGCTTTACATTACAAGCAGCCCCATGAGGTATAGCACCTATATATCGGGTGCAGGGGCCAAGGCTGGTAAGTCTCTTTAAGCATCCCTGGACTTCGGGGCAGGAAAGGGTACTTGGCGCTTTTTGTACTTTCCACCAGAAAAGTTTGTTCTTTTAAGAAAACCATAACAGTATAGGACTAGGTCAGCTGTGGTTACAAGAACATAGAAAGAACTAAGTATTGCTTTAAAGATAATCATGCCAGGAATAAGGGTTATCCGAGCACAAAATTAACTGACAGCAATTAAGGATTAAGCAATCCAGAGCCATCTGTCATCCGGTTAAAAAAAAATAAAAATAAATAAGCAATAGGTCAGCTTGCAGCCCTGGAGAAAATGTCTCACAGGAATGTAGGCACCTTCAGCAAATATGACCGGTTATGGGGGCACACACATCCTTGGGGCTATGCCATCCCCATAGTAGCAAACACTAATCCTCTAACCCATGGGGGGTGGGGAAGTAGAGTTATACCCATTCCCCAGTCTGCAAGATTGCACTGGAGTTTATTTTATTTGGCCCTCTACCCACACCCCATTGCCAATGCAGATTCAGTTTGATTATTACATGACGGTCTGTTGTATAGCACTTTCTTCTGCTGCCAAGACAAAGTTGTATCTGTTGCGAGATTTGTATCTTAGTGTTCCCCATTGTTTATCAGTGTGGACTGTGTATCTGTTTGTACACAGTTTTCTCACTCATGATCTTCCTGTATTTGTGTTTATTGAAACACTTCAATAAAAAGTCAACTGAAGAAAGAGCACTACAATGGCAGATATAGATTAGTTTTCTGCCCAGTTGTGAGCTATGGAAGGCCTGTTTTTAAACTAAGGATGGAAAAATATTTTTCTCCAAATACAATAAGAGTACATACCAAGACTCCGTATAAATAGAAAATGTGTGTCTGTTATCTTGAAACAGTAGAAACTTTGAGAAATGATGGGTTAGTTTGCCCCCTTGTGGGGAATATTCAAAAGAAAACACTGGGCGTGTATTAGGGTTCAGTTCATGCTTTATAAATGTGCTGTATGCCATATGATTTTAAATCATTAAGAGTAAAATTTAAGCCAGTAAAAATTGAACTGAATTGAATAGACCCCCCTCCCATCAGTCTTGTAGCTCTGTGCTGTATTTTTTTCCAACTCCTTTATGTTCTTTTTGTAATACAGCAAGCAGAACTGCACACAGTACTTAACATGTGTCTAGGCAGCAGCTCCTGTTGTCACATTATCACTTTCTTTCGTCATTGTTTATCTCCTTTTACTGGAACTTAATATTCTGTTGGTCTTCCTTACTGCTACTGAGCACTGTTGGGACATGTTGAAAAATAAACCTGTAATAACCTCCAGGTCCCTTTTCTGCTCTACCACACAGTACTGTGCGTTTAATCTGTGAGCACAGTCACTTTCTGTTTTCCAACTCTTAAGTACATTAATGTGTACTTCCTAACCTTGAATTGCATCTGCCAAATGTCTGAACAACAACTTGGTTTATTTAGGTCCTGCTGCAGTTTCTCTCATGCCTCACTCTTGCCCACTCTTCTTAGCTTTGTATCATCTGCAGACATGAGGAAGTAGCTGCTAGCCCACAGTTCTAAATCAGTATTGAACAAGTTGAACAGAAGCAGTGCTAGAGTTGGACCCTGGGAAACCCCAGTAGTCCTTGCCTTCCTATCTGACACTTGCTCTCCCACCCCCACCAGGTCAGTTTATGCTTTACCAATTAACAAAGGTTTCAGGATCCTTATCTTGTACTGACTTCCAGGTCGTGATGGGTATTTCCTGCAGGAAAACATGGACTTAATTGCCAGTAGGGTGTGGGAGTCACCTGGATGGTTAGTTTCAGTGACTTAAGTGCCTGGATTGATGATGAACTCTTGCTTTTTGGGCACTATTTTCTCTGGTTAATGGAATCACTGGACCTAGCACAAGTGGTTTCTTCTGTGACCAGTCATTACAGACACACCTTAGATTGTTTTTCCCCTTGGGCTTGAAATCGGTGATCTTGAGATTGCTCTGGTTAACTGGTCGAATCATTGCATGGTAAAGTTCTTCGGGGCCACCCATGTAGTTCACCCCCAGTGGAGATGGTTCGATACCCCTCTCCCAAAGAGGATTATCTCCAAAAGAACTTCAGGTGGTATTGGACATCTCAGGTGTCATGGCAACTTGTGGGATGGTATCAGAGGAGGCAGTGGTGGCCAGTAACAGGAGCATTACCTCGGCCCTCAATTCCATTACACAGATTCACATAAAACCCTGGACCTCTCACTGGAGATCCCAGTGTTCTGATGGGAAGCTCAGGGAGTTGAAGCCTAGGGGTCAGAGGTTGGAGCATTGTTGGAGAAGGTCTAGAACTATTTAAGACAAACTGGCTCTGAGAACTCTCACTGTGGTACGTACCAGAGGGCAGTTTCCAGTAAGAAGTCAGCATTCCTGTCCAGGGAGATTACCGCCGGGAGGAATCAACCTGCTCAGCTCTTCCAGACTGTAGACAGGTTGCCTCTTCCCACTTGTCTGCAGCTGGTGAGAGCAGGGTCATCTTCAAAGTGTGAGGAGTTTGCTTGGTTCTTCTCTGGCAGGGTTTCTTCTGTCTGGTCATGTATCTTACCAGCCCGGTTGTTGTGACCCAACAGGGACAAACTTGCCTTTTATGATCGCACTCCTCTACCATGGGAAGAGTTTAGATCATTTACGATGGATGTGGTTTGTGGGGTGATCTTGGAGCTGCTACCTATCTTTTGTGAACAGGATCCAGGCCTGACACATCTACTAGTGAGCTATGTGGGTTTACTGGGTCTGGTGTTTGGTGGGATAGTCCTGTGTTCCCTCCCAGAGGTGGTTTTTCCAAGCGCATTAAAAAATGCACTTGTGAGGTCCTGCTTGGAGATGTCTACTTTGACTTGAAATGCCCAGCAGATTATAGTTTGGTCTCTAATCTTCCATTTCTGGGGAAGGTTATCGAGAAAATTACAGCACTGCTGCTTGAGGCCCACCTCATAGCCTGTGACATCTGAGAGCCCCTCAAAGACCAGATTTGGATCCACACATAGTACCAAGACCACGTTGCTCAAGGTGCACAATGACCTTCTTAGGGTAAGGGAAGGAGAACTGTCAGTTCTTGTACTGCTTGTTCTCGCCTCAACATTTGAAATTGTGGACCAAGGGTTACTGTTGGACTGCATAAGGGAGTACTGTGGACATACTGGCACAGTCATCTGCTGGTTTGAGTCCTACATTGGGGATAGGATGCACAGTATGGTGCTGGGGAATTTCTCCTCGCTCCTAAAACCCCTGTTTTGTGGTGTATCCCAGGGATCAGTCCTCTCTCCCATGTTGTTCACAGTGTACATCCCTGGGTCACATGAGAGGGATCACTAGACATTACTGGCTAGGTTTTCACTTTTATGTAGATAACACACAGCTGTATCTGTCATTTGTGCCTGGGACACTGGACACAGTCGAGGTGCTTAATTTGTCCCTGACAGAGATCCAGGACTGAATGGCATTGAGCTGGCTGATGCATAACTTGGGCAAGACTGAGGGAGGGACTTTTGATTGAGCCATGTTGAAAAAGGGGCACTGGGGTGACCAAAATAGTGACGGAGCTTATGCTTAGGGCCTTTAGGCTTGTGGCCTCTGCTAAGGTGACAAATCTGGACATAATTGTGGATGAGAAACTGACATTGAGGCTCAACATGTCGACAGTAGTCCAGAGTGATTTTTATCATCTCAGGAACATTGCCCGGATTAAGCCTTTGGTCCCCATGAAGACCTGCTGTTGCTAGTTCATGACATACAGGCTCGATTACTGTAATGCCCAATACCACGGGGTCACTGGAGGTGTCCTGCGATGCCCGCAACTAGTGCAGAATGCAGTAGCCAGGCTGCTGACGGGACTTCCAAGATACTGTTATGTGACCCTGGGCCTGCGCAAGCTGTACCTGCTGCTGGTAAAGTAGTGTATCACCTTCAGGGTGGGATTACTGAACTGTTTGGGCTGGTGTTACCTGGTAGAACTCCCGACTCCCAATTGATCTGCCTTCTGTGCTCCTCCAAGGTGGGCCTTTTTTGTAGTTCCTAGGGTAAGGTTAAAATCTTTGGTGGACCAGGCATTCGCAGTAGACAGTCCATCCCTCTGGAACTCACTCACATGATCTTTGAGGGAGGCCCCCTCAGTGGAGGCCTTTAAAAGGGACCTAAAGACTTTTTTGTTTAATGAGGCATTTAGAGGTTCTTCGGGCCTCTATTTTCATTTACTACTTTATTTACCCCAGTTGATACCATCTGCTCTTGTTATTATTGAAACATTTAATTATCTGTTTTATAGACTAATATTTATTTTATTCTAATTTTATTTATGTAATTCGTTTTACCACGTGAGGTGCTCTGAGCCCCTGCTAAAGGGTGCAATATTAAATAACATACTACTACTACCACCACCACCACCACTCTATGCCTCCTGTTACTCAGCTGGCTTCTAGTTCTTACTAATGGTTCCCCTTCCACTCCCTGCTTATCAGTTTTGTGTAACAGCCTCCCATTGAGTACCTTGTAAGTGGGGTGGGGTTGACACGTGTCCCTTGAGGAATACTGTTCTAGCTAGGTAAAAACTTAAAACAAATTTAGCCCACAAGTGTGGTGCTATGGCCCTAACTTTTGATAGGTAAAGTCCTGAATGGGGTATGAAAGGCCTGTCCTTGTCATACAAGCATATGAAAATGCCAGCGGAAACAGGCCATTTTGGTCTGTCTTGTCTGCTCGAGTGTGCAGCTCTCAGATGAATTTACTGGAACTTGCTCCCTCCTCTTTCCTACTAGATCCTTCCTCCTTCCCCCTCTAATCTCCCCTGCACATCTTCCTACCCATTACGATACTCCCTTTCACTCTGTCCCAACCCCCTTTAAAGCTGTCCACTGTTTTCGATTATACCACCTCCTCCAGCAGTTTATTCCACTTGGATACCACTCTTTCTGTGAAAAAGTGCCTACTCATTTCCCTTTTGAGTCTTCCTCCCAGTAATTTAAGACTATGACCCCTAGTGGACCCATTCTTCCCGAGCTTGTAGATTCCTCCCATACTAATCTTGTTTATACCTTTAAAGTGTTTGAAGATTTCGATCATGCCCCTCCCCCCTTCTGTTCTCCAGGGAATGCATGTTGAGCACCTGCAGCCTTTCCTTGTAGAGTTTGTCGTGCAGGCCCTGGATCATCTTGGTTGCCCTACGCTGCACCCCTACAGTAATTTGATGTCCTTTATCAGATGTGGGCACAAGATCTGCACACAGTACTCCCAAGTGTAGTCTCACCAAGGACCTGTACAGTGGCAGAATTACCTCCCCTTTCCTGGAGGTGATTCCTCTGGCGATGCATCCCAGCATCCTGGTGACTTTGGCTGCTGCATTACAGCAATGCACAGAGTGCTTCAGGTCTCACATGATGATTACCCCTAGGTCCTTTTCCTCCTCAGAACTGGACACCTTCACCCCACCCAGCCAGTAACTGGTTCCTGGGTTCTTTATTAATTTATTTATTGAAGTCTCTGAATTACAACCTTTGAGCCAGGGGCTCATTTACAAAGGCTTCACGTCCTGGAATGAGGGAAACTAGCAATAATATACATGCTACGATAGACGAGGTGAACAGGTACAGAGTCCTGAAGTGAAATCAAAAAAGAAAATGTAAAGTAAGTGTTACAAGGTTACAGTGGATACAAGGCTTCAGAATTACATGGTACATGTTGCATTGGTTACAAAAGATTACTTGGATACCAACATTTAACATACAGAGAAGGAGTGGTTAGAGAGGTGACCTTGTCAAGGGCCTCAGGATGCAAGGCCAAGAGTTGGTGAGTAAAGGAATGTGTGGAGACCAGATAGAGGGTGAAAGAGTTGAGCAACCCAAGATATGCTTTGTACTGGGGGGAGCAGAGTCCTAATACCCCTAATGTAGGTACAGTGGTGAGATGGGAAGAACAGTGGGGTGGGAGACAGAGTAGAATGGAGGGAGTTAACCAAGAGAGGGAAACGGTGAGTACAAGAAGGATGACTAAAGGTGGTGATCGGGGAAAGGAGGGGGTAGTAGTAGATGTGTGGGTGGGGGTATGACCAGAGAGGAATAACGGCACGGGGGGGCAAGAGGGGATAAGGGGACACAGGGTGAGATAGAACAAAACTGGTAATAGTGAAGAGTTGAAGAGGGCAAGAGAGCACAAGAATGGGTGTAAGGCTAGAGGTGGAAAGGATGAGGGGGGGTATGAGTAATGGAAAAGGGAGGTAGTTGGTTAGGGAGGAGAGAGCAAGGTAATTAGGTGGAGGCAGATACAACTGTTGAGTTTCAAGGAATGCATTCTAAGTTTAGCTTTGAAGGGCCCTAGCCTAGAGACAGCTGTGCGGTCTGGTGGAAGGTTGATTAAGCCAGCTGGATGCCCTATACATAAATGCTTGTTGGGCCTGGGCAGTACAGCAGAAAGGGACTAGGAAGATGGAGTTGGAAGTGCTTCTGGTGTGGTGTAAGGTATTGGTCCTTTGGAGAAGCGGCAGAAGTGAGGTGGGCTAGCCCTGAAGATTCAGCCATTTTGCTGTAGTATAGAGGTTACAGGTGTGCGTGTAGCGGTTGGCACCTGTGACAAGGTAGCATGCCTTATTAAGAGTAACACTTAGTCTCCTGAGTGAGGTGTTGGTGGCATCACCATAGATAATGAGCCCAAAGTCAATGATAGAGAGGATGGAGCTAGTGATGGCTAGGTGGAGCGCATCATGGGTCATGCTATGTCTGTGTCTATAAAGAAGCCCTGTGCAGACAGGTCTTGATATTGTATTGATATGTTCCTAATAGGACAGGTGACTGTCGAGGGTAATGCCAAGATACTTAAAGCTGTAGACTTGTTCAAGGGGTGAGCTAAGATTGTTTATGATATGAAGCTGGGCATTTTTGTACTTACTGTATGGGCTAGCAAAGAGCATCACTTTGGTTTTCTTATAGTTCAGAACTAGTTTTGGCTTGGAGAACCAGGCCTCAACTGCGGAAAGACTCTGTTGCAGACTGTTGGCGAGGGGTAGGGGGTCAGGCTGGGTGGTGTAGAGCACCGCATCATCCGCATACAGAAGCAAGTTGGTGGGACATACTTGTGGCAGGGAGTTTAGAAAAAGGCTGAATGGGAGAGGGCCCAGGATCGAGCCTTGGGGGACTCCAGAGCATACAGGGTGACTGAGGGAGAGTGTGTCATGTATTTTTACCCATTGGGAGCTGCCTTCGAGGAAACTTTTTTTTTTTTTTTTTTCTTTTTTCTTTTCCTCTCTCTCCTGTGGCCCGGTTGGCTCCTTTTCCTCTCCTCCCGTCCTCCGTCTGCCCGCTCTGGTCTCCTCTCGGGCCACCACTCTGTACTCCCCCATGGCTTACCCCCTGTGGCAGGGAGGCGAGGAAGCCCCCAAGTCCCCCACCAGGCACGGATCCAGATCAGGTGGTGCCCGTGGAGACTGTGTGCACTGGTGGACGACCATCAAGCCGCATGATCTGGCTGCCACTGTTTTCTGTTTTTTTCCCCTTGCAGGAGCGCGGCGTGTAAGGACTCCTGTGACAGGGGTTGCGCACGCTCCCATGCACGCCCACATTAAGCGCCTGCCGCCCGTTCTTGTGGCTCCATGTCGCTGAGTCCCAGCCTCTGCTAGGGGTCAGACGTGCACCGGCCGCTGGTCTTCCCCTCCCCAAAGGTGGAGAGCAGTCCATCGGACGCTCAGTCCATCTCCTCCCTGCCAACCCATGGCAACCCTTGCTCATTCCCGAACACAGGCCACTGGTGCAGCGTGAGGTATGGCATCCAGTACCTCAACCCTCCAGGCCACTGGGCTGGGTTTCGAGGTAACTTTTAAACCAACCTGTGACTTCCTGGGAAATTCCAAGGGTGGGTAGGGACTTGAGTAGTAGAGGGTGATTAATAATATCGAACGCCTTTGTGAGAGCTATGTAGATAGACCCCACAAGGTGACCCCGATGTAACACCTTATGAATGAAGTTGGTGTATTCTAAAAGGGCAGTATTGGTGCTGTGCCCCTTTCTAAAACCATGCTGTTGGGCACATTGGATATTGTAGGTGTCCAGATACTCAGTCAACTGATCGTCAACTATACACTCTTGGGCTTTGTAAAGTGGGGGCAAGATGGAGATGGGCCAGTAGTTTGAGTGCAAGGCCCTGTCACCACTCTTGTGGACAGGCGTTAACCCCTGCCGCTTTCCAAACCAAGGAGAATTTACTTCAGTGGAGGGATACGTTGAGGATAGTGGTGAGAGAATTCAGAACAGCATCTAGGGTGAGGAGGAGCAATTTAAGATCCAGTGTGTCGCTACTAATTCTTGAGTTGGAGAGGACTCACAGTAGATATTTTTTTACGGTCCCAGGAGAAACTGCCTTGAAATAGAATTGGGGGGTATTGGGGGATGGGTCCGTGTTTAGGTCACTGTCTGGTGGGGGAGGGTCGAAGAAGAAGTTGGGAGGAACTGACTTAGGTCAGTGAATGCAGTGTTGAATGTACGCAGTTTCTTTAGGATCTTGAGTAGAGGTTCCATTAATGTTGACAGTTAAGGGAGGGGATTTGCTGGGTTTGCCAGTGAGGTTTTTTATGTTCTCCCAGAACAGTTTACTATTGCCCTAGGAGTTGGAGAAGTGATCTTGGAAGTGGGTGATCTTAGCAATACGTACTGCATGGGTGCAGGCATTCCTGGCTTCCGTGCATCGTTGCCAGTCCTTTGTGCACTTAGTGGCATGTACAACATGCCAGAGATGGTCACGAGTGGCCATTTGTTCTAGTAGTGATGTGGTGATCCAGGGATTATTGATTGTTTTGCATTTCTGTTCTTTAAGGGAGGGAAATATATCACATGCCTTGTTAAAGAGAGATGAAGTGCTTCAAGGCTAAGTCTACACTGGTGGCAGTGTCAGTTGGTGACCAGTCGCACTGCTGGAGGTGATCTTGCAACTGTATGAGCTGCCCGCGTCTTAGGGTACGCAGGTAGGTCATCCTATTGGGGGGGGGGTTTGGGAGACTGATTAGACCAGCAGCTTATGACTGGGGAGTGGTCACTATGGGTGTCGGGTAACACCACTGTGTCCGAGATCCTGTTGGGGCAATTGGTGAAAATGAGGTTGAGTAGCGTTTGGGTTCCGGTTCTATAATTAACCCTTGGGGTTGAAACCAATTGAGTAAGGTCAGCTGCAGCAATAGCATCCTTATAAGGACCAACCTCAGGTGCAAGCCAGTTGACGTTGAAGTCCCCTAGTGTAATGACCTCAGAATGCTTAGGCAGTTTGATAATAAAGTCGAGGACTGAGTCAAATCCTGAAGCTATGTCCCTGGGAGGGATTTAAATCGATAAGATATAGTGACTTCCCTTTGTTACCCTGGGCTATTTTGACAGCAAGGGCGTGAGCAGTGTTCCCGTTGGACAGAGAAGGAAGGGCATGACCCTGAAGTGTGTCAGCTACGTAAATAGCACAACCCCCCCCCCTTTTTCACAAGCCTGTCTGCTCTGCTCTGAAGAGGGTTTAACCATCCAGTGCATTAGCGGAGCTGGAGGTTTTGGGGGAGAGCCAGGTTTTGGCATCGGCAAGGATGTTTGACTTGTGCTGTTGTATCCATACCTGCAGCTGGTCAAGTTTAGGTAGCAGACTCCGGATGTTAAGGAAAGCAGCCCTAAGACCACTGGAGTTAGTGGATTTGATATGTGGTTGCTGAGGGGAGGCTAGGGTTGGGGTGTACATTTTCTGAGAGCAGTGGGAGTAGTAGGGCATTGTGGAATAGCACAGGCTTCAGAAGTTTAGGTTTGTGGGTGCCTGGATGCAAGGAGGCATATTCAGGTGACAGGGGCTACCAAGTGTATGATATTGTACTTCTTGGCATTGAACCCCAGCTGCCAGATACCCAACCACTTTTTGAGCCTTGCCAGGTCCTCTTTGAGCTCCTGTCTCCACTCCTCTGTGTCCACTTTCCCACAGAGCTTAGTGTTGTCTGCGAATAGGCAGATTTCATCTTGGATCCCATCCACTATGTCACTAATGAAAATATTAAACAACACTGAGTCAAATGAGACTTGTGGTACCCCACTGGTTACAGGACTAGGCTTTGAGAGTCCCCCCCCCCCCACTGCCCTCTGGTTTCTGTCTTGTAGCCAGCTCTTGACCCACCCCACCAGCTTCTCCCCAGTGCCCAGGTCCTGCAGCTTATTGAGCAGTCTTCTGTGTGGTGCAGACTCAAAGGCTTTGCTGAGATCCAGATACAGGACATCAACCGCCTGGCCCCTGTCCACAGTCCTTGTGACCCAGTCAAAAAGTCTTATAAGGTTTTTCTGGTAGGATCTCCCTAAGACAAACACATGTTGCCTTTTGGATGAATGAGACCATTAACCTCCAGAAAGTTCACTAGTCTCTCTTTTAGTATTGTCTCCATTAAATTGCCTGCGGTGGAGGAAAGGTTGACTGGTCTCTGTGACTTTGATGATCCCTAGAGCTCCCTGCAGTACCTTCCTTTCATTTTGAGTGGCTAGCTGCACAATTGGGCAGACTTGATAGACCATGAGGCCCGTTTCTGCTGGTATTTCGTATGTTCATATGTTTCCTCCATTTTGTAGCCAAGCCAGCTATTTAATAATGAAATGTAGTGGCCCCATCTCGGTCAGTAGACTCAGTGTTCCTTGTTCCTCTATGTGCATCATCACAGCGAATCCTCACCTCTGTTATGATCTGCATGCTGCTGCTGCACTCTGATATTAGGTGATGGCTGAAAAGGGGAGCAAACCTGCACAAATCAGGCAATGTAGTGGAGACAGCAGCCCCTGAACTACAAAATCTCCTGATTTTTTCAGACCTTTACAGTTGCTCACTTTCTCTGAAAATAGAGGTTGTATCTGCTGACGCTGCCCTCCCACCCCGGCCCACCATCCTGACATGGAAAGCCTTCTGTTGTGTCTGACATATAGTAACGTAAAGTTGAAGGGGGCTCTAAGTCCATCTTGTCCTCCTCGTTTCATGAACTGTTATGAAGAAATTATACTGTGCAAAGTTGTACTAATTTAAAGGGGTCAATACTAGGGCCTTTTTTTTCCTTTTTTCAAAAACGACTTCCACAAGCGTGCTGTTTAGCCCAAACTATACGCTGATGACGTGGTTATATACATTGCTGATAAGTAAATAGTTTTTTATAAACCAATTTTTAACAAGAAAAACTAAGGCCATGATGTTTTGTTAAGCTCAGAAAAAAATGTTTTGCTGCAGGTGTGTTTCAGGAACTTCTAGAAGGGGGGAATTAGATGTAGTGAGATCAAGTATCTGGGCATTTTGTTGGACTCGAAGTTAAATTTTGAAAGACACACTAAACAGAGTTCTATCCAACTGAATAAAAAGCTGGGACAGGACTTCCTCCAGTTGATGACATCACTAGGCTTTACACAGGTGGTTGCCTCTGCTACCCCAAGTTTGGTTACTCTCTTGACTTGGTCTTCCTCCTGGGGCTCAAAACCTCCGACTTGGTGGTGGAACTGGTCGGATGGGCGAATCATCACACTGTGGGGTTCAGTTTTTATGGCCCCCCCCTTCACATAGACTTGCTCCTGTGGACATGGTCAGATACCGCCCTTTACAGGATGCGAGTCCTGCTGGTCTATCAGCAGTATTAGACCTGTCAGTAATTCCAGAGGCAAGTTGGAGTCCAGAGAGCCTGGTTCAGGCCTATAACAAGGCCATTATTGTGGCCCTGGACTCTTATCGCTCTTGTCTGTGTTCGTCCTCCATTGGTTTGATGGGACCTTGAGGGAGCTGTGACGACTTGGACGAAAGTTAGAACGTTGCTAGCGGAAGATCAACCCCGGAGGCCAACTGCCTTTTTTTTTTTAATCTCTCTTTATTCTACCCAGCTTGTTGAATTCTCTCAGGCATCCTGCAGTGCCCCCAACTCTACCTTCGTGCCTGAGAGGCCTCCAGAAACCTGGCACCAGCCCGGCTATCCCCCCAGCTCTGAGCCCCCCGAGGTAGGGCTGCCCTATCCTCCCAGGGCACTCTATTTGTAAATTTGGGCCGAACCAGGCAAGGAGTGCAGCCGGCGTTGGAGTGTGGTTGGGTGGATGCAGGTGCCATCGCCTATCCACAAGCTGTTTTTTTTTTTTTTGTCCCCTGTGCTTCCCTCCTCCCCAGAGTTCGGTCGTGCAATGACGTCCGCCACAACTCTGCTCCCTCTACATTAACACTATATGAGCGCACATCCACTGAGTGATGCTGTTGCACCGGCAGTCCCTGGATCCCTCCCCAGAGAGAGGAGAGCCATCCACAGACGCTCAATCCTCTCTCTCCCTGCTCGTTCCCGAACCTGGGTCATTGGTGTGATGCGAGGTGTGGCGTCCAGCGCCTCAACCCTCTGTGCCACCGGGCTGGCCTAGGCCAACTACCGTAGATTGATTGAACATTATCAAGTCTATCAATCAGCAGTCACCCGTAATAAGGCAGAGTTACTGTCTTGGGAGATTGCTGCTGCTCAGAATCTACCAGCTCAGCTCTTTTGAACCATGGACAGGTTGTGCAACCCAACTTGTCTTCAGGTTTGAAGAGTGTTTTCACAGACTGAATGTGATGAGCTCGCTCGGTTCTTTGCGGATAAGGTGGCCAGCATCAGGGCGGAGATTCAACTGGCACACTCTGTGGGAGCTGATAGTGGTTTTTGTATGGTCACTCCTCCTCGGTTTACCTGGAGTTCCTTCGACTGGCTGGAAATCGTGGTTGTTGTGCGGATTGCCCAGGGTATGCGCCAAACGTGCTGTAGTTTGAACCCGGGCCCAACTTCCCTGATTATGGGTTGTTGTGACATTGTTGGCCCTGTCCTTGCAAGGATAGTTTGGTGCTCCTTAGATTTTGTTGAGTTTCCTAACTTCCTGAAGGAGGTGGTGATGAAACCTCTAATGAAGAAAGCTGCTCTGGACCCAAGCTGCCTTGCAAACTACAGACCGATCCCTGACCTTCCCTTTGTTGGGAAGGTAATTGAGAAAGTTGTGGCGTTGCAACTGGAGAATGTTCTGACCACCCTTGACATCTACGAACCTCTCCAGTCCAGATTTTGTAAGAGGCATAGTACCGATACCGCTGCGGTTCGGGTGCTCAACGATCTCTTGATGGCGAGAGAACAGAAGTGCCATTCTATCTTGGTACTTCTTGATCTCTCTTCAGCTTTTGACACCATGGACAATGGGGTGCTTCTCTAGCGCCTGAGATTAATCTGTGGCCTGTCCGGTACAGTTCTCAGATGGTTTAAGTCCTACCTCACTGTCAGAACCCAGAGGGTGGTGTCGGGGATTTTTTCCTTTTAGCCATTCTCTCTGCCATGTGGGGCTCCTCAGGGCTCGGTGTTGTCCCCCATGCTGTTCACGGTGTATATGCTGCCACTTGGAGACATTGTAAGATGGCATGGGCTGAGTATTCACTGCTATGTTGACGATACCCAGCTCTACCTGTCTTTTGCACATGGCCAGGATAGTGCTTGTTCAGTATTTAACAACTGTTCACTGAAATCCAGGACTGAATGAGTACCAGCTAGTTGAAGCTGAATTCTGGAAAGACTGAGGTGATGGTGGTGGATTCTAGTTGCCCGGACAGAGGGGTTTGGGGGCTGTCCAACCCACCGGACTTTGTCTAGGGGGTATCCAGCTTCCTTCCTCTGAATGGGTGTGAAACCTAGGGGTGATTCTTGATGATGGGATGACAGTAAGTTCGCAGGTGTCAGCAGTCATCAAGTCCTCTTTTTACCACCTAAGTAACATCGCCAGGGTTAAGCACCTTGTTCCATCTGGCGACCTTCCAACATTGATCCACTCCTTTGTGACCTCGCGCCTTGACTACTGCAACTCCCTTTATCTAGGGCTTCTGGGGGTTAATATCCGCCGCTTGCAGCTAGTGCAGAACGTTGCAGCCCGGTTGTTGATGGGGACCCCATGTGCGAGTCACATCACACTGGTACTGTGCGAACTGCACTGGTTGCCTGTTCAGTAGTGGATCACCTTAAAGGTCAGGCTTCGAACCTACAAGGCCCTACATGGACTAGGCCTGGACTATCTGAAAGAGCTCCTGTTTCCTTATTGCCCCAGATGACCGCTTCACTCAGCTGATGGGTTGCTAGAGATTCCCAGGGTGAGTCTTAAGTCATCTGGGGCCTGTGCGTTTATGTATATGGCCACAACCCTGTGGAATTCTCTACCCTGTCAGATACGTGAGTGCACGACCATGCAGGGCTTTAAGAAGACCCTGAAGACACATCTGTGGCTGAAAGCAGACCCAAACTGACCATTTTATTTTATTTACGTTATTTTGATTACTGTGTATTATACTGTTTTATTCGTTTATTTATTGTTCAGTGCCTTGATACCAAAGGCGCTTTACAAAATATTAAAAAAAATATATATATATATATATGTGTGTGTGTGTGTGTGTGTGTGTGTGTGTGTATATATATATATATATGTGTGTGTGTGTGTGTGTGTGTGTGTGTGTGTGTATATATATATATATATATATATATATATGTGTGTGTGTGTGTGTGTGTGTGTGTGTGTGTATGTATGTATGTATATATATATATATATATATATATATATATATATATATATATATATATATATATATATATATATATATATATATATATATAATATGGCTATCTATATAAAATAAACAGAGGAAAGAGTAAGTATTTAAAACAACAGTTAAGGGGCCAGATATAACACATGATGGGAATGGTGCAGTGGCTGTGGAGCAGCAGTCTTCCGGGAGACATTCTGTGGTGTTCTATCTGCAGGCACCTCTCAGGGCTGAGGGAGGAGGCTGCCCATCTCCAGGCTGAGTTGGCCAGGATTTGGGGGACCTCATTTCCCACCCAGGGACCACAAGGGCCACTGCCGTTGCCTCAGAGGTTGCCAAGAAAGAGGAGTGGTTGGACCACATTGGGCTCAGGGAGGGTGAGGGTGGTGGAACAGAGGCGCATCTCTCCAGTTGTACATCTTCAGAATTCGAATGCCACTCTGGCAGAGTGTGGTTCCTCTATAGAGGCACCTGCAGTGGAGACCAAGGAGGATGTTGGGAATCTCTACAGTGGAGACCTGCAGGAGGATGGCATGGTACCCCACAGGGGAAGTAAACAACAACTGGTGGGGGATTCCATTGTTAGGAGGGTAGAACTGGAGGAGGGAGGAGAGAGGGAGGTAAGGTGTCTGCTAGGTGCCATGACTTGGAGGGACAGGGAGTGAATTCTCAGAATCATGGGAGCAGCTGCATGGGGGAAGGGGCTGGATGTCATTGTCCACCTAGGGACAAATGATCTGGCTGGGAAAGGGGTCAGAATAGTGCAGGAGGAGTTTGTGGAGTTGGGGAGGGGCCTTCAAGAAGGTTACCATGCATGCTGCTTGTCTGAGGTGCTGCCTGTCTATGACATGGGTGAGGCTAGGGTGCTCCACACCATGGGATTCGATCAGTGGTTGAAAAACTGGTGCACAGCTCAGGGGTTTGGCTTCATTGGAGACTAAGGGGCCCACCTGGAGTGATGCAGGCCTATACTGGTACGATGGTCTGCATCTGTCTAGGAAGAGAACCAGGATCCTAGGTAATAGGTTTAAATGCTTCATTGGCAAGCATTTAATCTAGCCAAGGGGGGGGAGGTACTGGAAAGAAGCAGGGAAATCCTAGCTCCCCCCAAAAAAAAAAAATATCAGGGTAGTTAGTGAAGTAAACACCAAGACAGAGACGTTGATAGGGAGAAGGGCAGGGGTAAATGGAGAAAACGACAAAGGCAGTAAGGACAGGGATGAGGCAAAAAGGGGTAAAGCCATCAAGAAATGGAGGGTAATGAGTACTAATGCTTGTAGTCTGGGCAGCAAGCTCCCTGAACTAGTGGCCGTGATGGAAGAGGGATTCCTGGATATCGTGGCAGTCACAGAAACATGGTACACAGAGAACCATGACTGGGATGTTAACATACCAGAGTACACAACCTACAGGAGAGATGGAGGGTGGGGTGGGGGGCAGCTCTCTGTGTAAGGGAAGGGATAAAAGCAATGGAACAAAAGAGTAAACCGGGAGGAGAGGAGGCACTGTGGGTCACCTTAGAGACTGGAAATGGCACCACAATCCGCACAGGGGTTGTATACAGACCCCCATCTCTGGGAGGGAATGGACAAGGATATGATAGAAGGCATCTTTAGGATGGCAGAGAAAGGGGAGATATTGATGGGGGAACCCAATGTGTCAGATGTTAACTGGAGCACCTTTGCTGCAGCCACATCCAAGAGCAGGGTCATTCTCGATGCCCTACAGGGGGCATGCCTCAGACTGCTAATGTTGGAACCCACTCAGGAGGGAGCAGTCTTAGACCTCATACTCATAAAAGGGGACAGTGAGAGGATCTCAGATCTAGAAGTGGGTAGCCATTTGGGAACAAGTGACCACCAAACAGTGTGGTTCACGATAAAGTCAGCTGTAGTCAAACCATACAAAAGTGAGGGTACTGGACTTCAGGAGGGCTGACTTTATCAAAATGGGAGAGTGCCTTAGAAAAGCATTAGCAAACAGACAAGGAGTGGTGGAGCAACAATGGGGAAACATCAAAACTGCCATCAGAGGCAGCAAGCCTTTGTGTGAAGCAAATATATAAATCAAAATGAAAGAAAAAGCCACTGTGGTTCTCAAAAGAAGTGGCGGGGAAGATTAGGGAGAAAACAATAGCATTTAGGAAGTATAAGGAAACAACACAGAAGGAACAGGACAGAGAACTGTACTAGTTAAGGCAGAAGGAAGCAGGGAAGGCAGTTAGAATAGCAAAGGCCTAAACTGAGGAAAAGATAGCCATCTCGGTTAAGAAGGGGGATAAAACCTTTTTTAGGTACATTAGGGAGCATAGAAAGACAAAGGAAGGGATAGTGAGGCTGAATAGAATGGATGATGGGTGGGCAGAGAGGGACAGTGAAAAAGCAGGAATATTGAACGAATACTTCTGCTCAGTATCCACAAAAGAGTAGGGGGAGGTACTTAATCCAATTAACAGAAGCATTCTGGATAGGGAGGTTGATCCCAGTCCTTTCACAGAAGAAAGGGTTCTGAAAGAACTCCTAAAACTGAAGGTGGACAAAGCAGAATTCTAAAAGAATTAAGGAGAGAACTAGTGACACCACTGACTACCCTGTTTAACTAATCATGGGAGGATGGTGTGGTACCTGAGAACTGGAAGAGGGTGGATGTGATTTCCCCTGCACAAAAGTGGGAGCAAGACAGAGGCAGGAAACTACAGACCTGTTAGTTTGACCTCTCCAGTAGGGATAAAGATGAAATCACTTCCGAAGGAAAGAACTGTTGAGCCAGCATGGATTCACAGCGGGAAGATCATGTCAGTTGAATATAATCGATTTTCTTTGACTGGGTGACCAAAGTAGTAGACCAGGGAGGGGCTCTGGACATGGCCTACCTAGACTTTAGCAAGGCATTTGACACAGTCCCACACAAAAGATTAATGAACAAATTAGCCAGCCTGGGAGAAACATTGGCTGGACAACAGGATATTAGTGGGGTGCTGCAGGGTTCAGTCCATTTCAGTGTCTTTATAAGTGACATTGCAGAGGGACTGGAAGGAAAAGTATGCCTCTTTGCAGGTGTCACAAAGATCTGCAACAAGGTTGATACACAAGGTGGGGTGGAAAGGATGAGAAGGGACTTGGCAAGGTTGGAGGAATGGTCAGAAGTATGGCAGCTTGGATTCCATACAAAGAAGTGCAAAAAATGCACCTGGGAAACAAAACCTATGGGATAGATGGGGAGGTAGTAACAACAAAAAGGAAAGGGACTGGGGTAATCATGTCAGATGACCTTAATTGTTAGCAAGCAGTGTGAGAAAGCAGTAGGAAGGGCTGGGGGGATAATGGGATGTATAGGGAGAGGAATCACCAGCAGAAAACAGGAAGTTGTTATCCCTCTGTACAGACAGTTGGTGAGACCCCATCTGGAGTGCTGTGTCCAGTTCTGGAGACCCCATCTCTGCAAGGACATAGACTGGATGGAGGTAGTCCAGAGGAGGACAACTAAATTGGTGCAAGGTCTGCAAGAGAAGCCATACAAGGAGAGAATAAAGGAGTTAATATGTACACCCTTGAGAAAAGGAGGGAGAGGGGGGACATGACTGAAACTTTTAAGTACCTCAGAGGAATCAACAAAGTCCAAGAGGGTGGCATCTTTCGGAAAAAGAGATGTGCAAGAACAAGGGGACACAATTTGAAGATAGAGGGGGGACAGCTCAGGGGCAATGTGAGGAAGTATTTTTTCACAGAGAGGGTGGTGGACGATGGAACCACCTTCCTGAGGAAGTTGTGGGGTCTAAAACTGTGGGAGATTTCAAGAATGCATGGGACAGACATAAGGCAATTCTTGTGGGGGGGGGGGAGGTGAAATAGGCTGTTGGTTAACTAGGATCTGCAGCTTATCCAGTAGGTAGGGAAATAGGCAGACTAGGTGGGGCCAAGCAGTCCTTATCTGCAGTCAAAACCTGTTTCTGTGTATTATTATTATATTATTATTCTTTCAGAGACTTTGTCTGTTAGAGCTTAGAAAATGTTGGCCCGAAGTAGCCTACCTGAGATAGATTGAGGAGTATAAGAAAAAGTGCGTGAGAAATGTATCTGTGTGCACATCTCAATTTGTAGGCTTGTTCTTAGAGCCCAGTATCAAGACCACCATTGCATTGTATATACAAAGCTAATGTAGTTACATAGAAACATAGAAACATAGAATTTGACGGCAGATAAGGACTGCTTGGCCCACCCAGTCTGCCCATTTCCCTACCTACTGGATAAGCTGCAGATCCTAGTTAACCAGCAGCCTACTTCTTCCTACCCCCACCCCCCAGAACTGCCTTATGACTATCCCATGCATGCTTGAATTCCACCACTGATTTTGACTCCACAACCTCCTTCGGAAGGCCATTCCATGCATCCACAACCCTCTCTGTAAAAAAATACTTCCTAAATTACACTCTGAGCCACTTCTCTATTTTCTCAAATTGTGCCCCTCTTGTTCTTGCACACCTCTTTTTTTGAAAGATGCTACCCTCTTGACTTTGTTGATTCCCTTGAGGTACTTGAACGCTTCTATCATGTCCCCCCTCTCTTCTTTCCCTCGAGGCTATACATATTAAGCTCCTTAAGTCTGTCTTCATATGTCTTCTCCGTGCAGAGACCCTGCACCATTTTAGTTGCCTCCTCTGGACAGCTTCCATCCTGTTCTATGTCTTTATGGGAGATTGGGTCTCCAGAACTGCACACAATACTCCAGATGGGGTCTCACCAGCTGTCTGTACAGAGGGATAATAACTTCCTGTTTTCTACTGGTGATGCCTCTCCCTATGCATCCCAGTATCCCCCCAGCCCTCCTTGCTGCCCGCTCACATTGCTTGCCCGTCTTTAGGTCATCTGATATGACTACCCCCAGGTCCCTTTCTATTTTTGTTGTTGTTAGTATCTCACCCCCCATTGTGTACTCTTCCCCTGGGTTTTTGTTTCCCAGGTGCATTACCTTGCACTTCTTAGCATTGAATCTAAGCTGCCAACCATTTGACCATTCCTCTAACCTTGCCAAGTCCCTTCTCATCCTTTCCACCCTACCCTGTGCATCAACTCTGTTGCAGATCTTAGTGTCATCTGCAGAGAGACATATTTTCCTTCCAGTCCTTCTGCAATGTCGCTTATAAAGACATTGAAGAGGACCGGTCCTAATACTGAACTCCCCATGTACCCCACTAGTAACCCTCCTTTCTTCTGAGTGGACTCCATTTACTATTACTCTCTGTGTCCTATTCTCCAGCCAATTCTTTACGAGGCTGTCATCTTGGGACCCACTCCCAGGCTGGCTAACTTGCATATTAATCTTTTGTGTGGGACTGTGTCAAATGCCTTGCTAAAGTCTAGGTAGGCCATGTCCACAACCCCTCCCTGATCTACTACTTTGGTCACCCAGTCAAAGAAATCTATCAGATTCGTCTGGCATGACCTTCCCGCTGTGAATCCATGCTGCCTAGGGTCCTGTGTCCCTCTGGCCTCTAGATACTCGTCAGTTCTTTCCTTTAGAAGTGATTCCATCATTTTCCCTATCACTGAGGTTAAACTAACAGGTCTATAGTTTCCTGCTTCTGCCTTGCTCCCACTTTTGTGAAGGGGAATCACACTTACCACTTACCAGTTACCACTGGTACAGCAGGATAAATTGCACAACAGTTGTTTTGTAGTTGTATCACTTGTCACAAGGGTAAGGATGGACCACTAGCTGTAATGTTTAGTCCCAGGGCTTGTGCTGAAATCAGATGACTCAGTAACAATATCAAATGCCCTTCTGTAAAACCTATGAAAAACAAGCATCTTTCAAGTATACTGCATTTAAACTTTGGAACAGTATTGATCTGGTGATCAGAAAATTAAATGTTAATTTCAAATCCCAATATAAAGGAAGCCTGCTAAGAGATGCTAGATGGCTCTTGCTTTTAATACAGTTTTAAACTTTGTGTATACAGTAGTGTGTGTTCATTGTATGTATATTTAATAATTGTAATACTACTTTGTTTTGTACGATCGATGTTTGAAGGTTTCAATATGCAGTTATTTATTGTGTGTGTTTGTTTGCTCTGAAATTTGTCTGTACCCGGGTTAAGCTCATAAATGGGCCATGTGGCCCAGTGCCTTTCCTTTTTTGTTTAAACAGGTCAACAAAATTAAAAAAAAAACATTTAATTAATGTTTTCCACTCAACTACCTAGGGTACGAGGCTGTTTACTTGGTAAGCATTATCCAGGCTTACCTTGAAGGCCTTGCCAGGCTTCATGTCCACTGTCTCTACTGGTCGGCTCTTCATTTAATTAGAATACCCAGGGGAATGATACTGTAGCTATCCACACTGCAGATACTGATTACTTGCCACTGGGTAAGAGTGCAATACCGGTGGTGCCATCACTGTTGAGAGCTGCAGTATTACTGATACTCTTCAGATAGTTTTGTAGTTTGGACCATGTGGTCTCACTGTATTGTCTGTTTGGTAGTTTTCTTTTCGGTTAAGGGAGTTGCCTTGAAAACATATTTTTTTATCTAGTTCAAATAGCATGAATTACAAAATATAGGCAGAGGGCCATGTTCAAATGTTCTCAAAAGGTAGTCAGTCATGTTACAAGTTATTTGGTTCTTCCAACCTCTGCACCCCCACCAGATACACCTGAAGACAGTAACCACACTATTGTTGGGTTCAAAGGGCCACAGCCATGTGTTTAATTTGAAGTTCTTAAACATTACTGCTATATGATTTGTGCTGATGGGAGTCTCTGTAAAGAACCCTGCCCTCCCATCTTGTGCCAAGTGAGCGAGAGCTGTAGCTTATGCCCCTCCCACAGTGCGGCTCAACACTGGGGTGATATTGTATTGAGGATTGCTTTTCCACCATCTGTCCTGGGTGCAGTACTAGGCAGTCCTCCCGTATCCCCAAAACCAGTTATTGCAGACCTCTGTTAAGTGGTCCCACTCTGAGAGGGCACGCAGTGGATCCCGACCTGTAACACTGTAAATGCTCAGGCTCACTTGTGCTGGGCTTGAACTTTGCAACCTCGCTTGATCACCTATAAGGAAGGTACCTGTCCATCTGGGTGAAGGCACCTCCTTTACCTTGGAGACAGGTGGACCCAACTTCACCTGAGACAGACTTTGCAGGGACTCCCAGTATGCTTATAATTTGGCTAACAAAAATCCCCCTTTGCCCGCCTATTACACTTCTGCCCAATTTTTCAAGCCAACCTGGCGGAGGTTAAAAAAAAAAAAAAAAACCTGAGTGGAAAAAACTGTACAGGAAGAAATAAGGAAAATCCCCTTCCCCCAAAGTCGGAGTTGGAGCATGCTGTGTAACTACTCCAAGGGTTGTTGGGTTCCCCAAGATCCCCCACTGGCCATCCTTGTTGTTCTCCAAGCAGAAAGCAGGGAGGGGGTGGCCTGGCTCCTCCTCCCTTGTTGCATGAGTGCTGAGTGGGGGGTGAATGGTGAGGCCAAAAAACTACCTGCTTCTTTTTCTTGCTGGAAGGGGAATAGAGAAACTCAGTGGACTGGAGTTGGGAGGAGGGTCCCCCCACCCCGATCAGAGAATAAGCCTCCAGTAAGGAATACGTTCAACTGAAGCGATTAGGGTCACATACAGTCTTTATCTAAATGTTATGGGTAGTGGTTATAGCACTTAAAAAGCACAGTTTTGATTGAGTGTTACTTTGAAGTGTTTTGTTGATGTCTGATGCATATCTTATCATTTGTTTAAAGGCAAGTGGTCTGTTGATCTTTTATAAAGATAGGAAGCCTTTGTGGAAAAATTTCAAGCTGTGTTTGTTCTGTGCATGTTGCTTCCTCAAGTGTGATATTGCACTGGTTGGCTCTGAAAGAAATCAATCTGGTGGATTAACACACAAGTGCTTCCGCAATCTTGTTTGTTGAAAGTAAAATAAACGTTGCATGAATCTGAAATAATAGTTGGTGATAAATTGGCGAAAATGGGAAACCAGAGTTATTAAAATGTTACTGTAGCTCCGCATCTATTTGCATAACAAGGTTTGATGTGCTCTAGACTAAAAGAAGCCAAGTTTCCTCTCTTCATTTACCCACGTACACATTCTTAACATGTCGTATCAGCACAATTGCAGACTTGGTGGCACTAATCAACTCTAGTCACCAGCAAGTTGTGACTTCTATCAGAAACCACGACTACAGAATCAAGCACATAGCTTTCTTTAGTCTGTTAAATTGACCTTACTGAAGAAGAGTCTTTCCTACTTTAAGGAGATTCTCTGGCATCTAAGAAAAGTTTTAAATGTGTAGTTAGACCTTATTTGGTTTTCATTTTAAATAGTTTCTCCTTTTCCGCTGCCGTCATCTGTGAAGACATTCACAAGAAAACAGGATCTTTTGGCTTCAAACATCATTAGCTCCTCCTGCTGTTTCCTCACTTGAAGTCAGAGTCTTTGGTTTGTGGCCTCTCAGTCATTTCTGCATCAGTAAATTTGTGGTGTTGTCAACTGAGGATTATTTAAAATGATGTGCACTAGGTAACCAACCCCTTGACATGCAGCCTTTCAGACATTTACTACACTCTGAGGCAGCGTGCCAGAGAGGTAGTGGGGGGACTGAACTGACAAAACTGCACAACAGTTGATGCAAGTGCAGGTTTGTTAGAATTGTCAAAACTGCAGAACAGTTGACACATGTATACAGTAATTTTAATTTGAGTAGATACCAAATGCCCTTTTTTTTTTGTTTTTTTGGTTTTTTGTTAAAGTGATTTAGTCACATTTCAGACTGCCTTACCTTATTATATAAGTTATGTGGGCGAAAGTCATTCTGCCCTGTTTCCAGTACTTCATTCATAGTCTATATTTAGAAGCATGCGATTGTACTTTGGCCCCAGTGATGTGGGCCAGTTGATTCCTTTACTTCCCAAGTTATAAAAACGCTCTCGCGCTATGACGTCCAGCAAGGGAGAGCGTGGGGGTGTGCCCCATTGAAATGAATGGGGCTCGATTTTGCGTCCTAGTTAATACCTTATAACTGTGAGGTGGAAATTAATGAAGGCCACTGCTCGACTGTGGCTTGATGATTTTGTAATGTTCGGTCTGGATGTTTTGGTGGAGTTACTGCAGCAAACAACTCCGTCTGACCCACTGTCAAAAGGCTAAAATATAGTGATTACTGGCAGTGCCGCAGTTGATTAGCAAGTATGTTTGTTAATAGATATGTGTCAGCGCTGCTCTGGAGTGAGAGGGGCTGCCTTTTTCATAATTAAGGGGAAAAATCTGACATGATTGCTGGTTTTGAAGTACCCCGTCCTCCATCTTCCTCTTTTTGGCACGCTATGTTCATTGATGCCAACTGATGTAATGTTTCTTCCTGTGTGGCAGCAGCCTGTAAATGATGACTATGGTGGGCATGGCCAGCGTGACCAGGAGTCTAGGACTGACGTTGACCATAGGTGCCGGAACAGGGGGGGCCACTAGGGCCATGGCCCTACCACTTTCATAAGTGGCCCTATCAGTTTTTGCAATCATGTTAATGTATTTAATAGGGGAGAACTCACCCCTTACTTCCTTGGCCCTCCCACTTTTCAAACTGTTCCGGCACCAATGACGTTGACAACCCAGTTTTGACGTCAGTACTGTCCAGAGTTTTCTGCCATCATTGTATGTGTATCTATGAGTTTGCTGTTTCCACTCTGGTGTCCTTCAAAAAAATCTGAGATAGAGACAGTTTGCAACTTTTTAACTGTGGCTGTTGTGTGTGCCCATCAAAGGTTAAAAGCTCCTCCTGCTCTCTGGCTGGTGTGTGTGTGTGTGTGTGTGTGTGTGTGTGTGTGTGTGTGGGGGGGTATCTGGTAGTTTTTTTTTTTGTTTTTTTAAACATTGGTGGAGTTAGGAAGATTAATGTCATTGTCCATTTTCTTGTCTCTTCACTGCCCTTGCACTCTCCACCCTTTTCCCTTCCATAGATTGGCTTATGTTGGTCAAGCCCAGTGACCACTCACCCTCAGTCTGGTGTGTGATCTGATCTCAGAATTTAGGCATCTTGAAATTAAGAGAGGGGCAGGGAGGAGTATGTGTTAAGAAATGCATTGGCTTTGTGACATTGTTGAAGCTCGCCAGCTCTTCTTCTCAGCACCTACTATGAAAACACAGCCTGGCATTGCTGGTCTCACCTGATACAAGAGTAATGCGAGTGGTATCAGTCAACTGCTGCAGGGGGGATTATGTCAAACAGCATTTGTGCATGCTGGGTACAAGAAGGAATGTACTGCACTGCACTATTGAAGGTAATGAATGTAATTGGATTATTATTACTTAGAAAAAACTTCTTGACATGATGTAATTTATTTGTATGAAGTAAACGCTGTGAAAGATATATTAAAAAAAACAAACAAAAAAAAACAAACAAAAACAGCAAAACACTTCAGAAAGTGATGAATTTTTGGAGGACTATGTGGCCCCATATGCCCTGCACTTCAGTGAAGATTCTGTTGGGCACCACATTGAACCAACTCTGTCCCAAGGGTCCTGTTCACAAGATGGCCCTGACCCTATATCAACTACAAGATACTAACATACTAAAATGCCAGCAGAATAGGCCTAACGGTCTTTTGCGTCTGCTCGTTTGGTCAGTCCCCACCCTGGGAGCTGACCTTGCTGCCCCCCTCACCTTCTCTGGCTTCTTCCTTCGCAGTTCCGGATATTCTCGCTGCATTGGATTTTGCTTCCAGAACCCTTCCCTTGTACGTGTCCCACCCCCTCTTGAACCCCTCCACCAGCCCCCTAGGCAGCACATTCCATGGCTCCACCACCTTCTCAGTGAAGTAGCACCTCCTCCTTTCTCTCCTGAATTTTCCCCCCTCCAGCTTCCACCCATGCCCTCTAGTGGCACCCTCCTCCTTCCTTCGAAGCACCCTGACTGTTCCTCCCTATTTACCCCTTCATGTACCTGAAGACCTCTATCATGTCCCCCGTCCCTTCTCTCTTCCAATATGTACATATTTAGCTCTTTGAGCCTCTCCTCATAGGTCCTGTCCCCAAGCCCAAATTATATATATATATATATATATATATATGTGTGTGTATATATATATATATATATATATATGTATATATATATATATATATATGTGTATATATACACACTTGATAAAAATAGTAAAATGTATAAGTTTCACTGTACAGTACAAAACATATAGCATCTAGAAAATGCAGTACAGAAGATAGCCCAGAAGTAAACAAAATTTGTCTGCTATGTAAGCAATAACCCATGATAGGGTGTGCGTATATTGGGGATTAATCAACACCCCGGGTGCGTAGTGAGGCACAAGGCCGTAAGCCAAGTGTCCTTACAGCACCCGGGGTATTGATTAATCTCCAATAAGCACATACCTTGGAGTGGATTATTGCACGTATAACATGGGCCACATTTGGGGAGAAGCGGACAAAAGGTGTTTCCGTAAGAGAGAAAACATGTGGGAACTACTTAGCGTTCTTCCACTGTGTTTTGGCCTTAGAACCACAGTTTCTAGGGACATGGATATGTTGTTCATCCACACTTATTGGCAGGTCTCTTGCCGCTTTAAATCTTGCCGGAAGGTCTTCAAGCTGGCTCCTCCCACCCACCTGGGTGGTAAAACTCGCGCTCCGCCCATGGCCTAGATCTTCCTTACGTTTGGAAGCTCAGGTTCCCTCCCTAGCGCTCTGCGTTTGAATAGTTCCTGAAAATTTCGGTGCCCGAAATCATTGGAAGTGTCTTTTCTGAAACTTCGATCTTTTCTTCAACCCGCTACGGCGATGGCTCCAGTCCTTTCCGGCCCGAGAGGCACTCCGTTAGTTCCTCCAGGAGACTCGCATTCCACGTGCATTTATTGCCTGGACTTGGATCATGATCCTCAGGCTTGCAATTTCTGTTCTGCCCTTCGGTCAGCTCTCTGGAGGACCATGACCCGGTCAGGGGCTCGGACATCCGATAGTTTTTCCGCTCCGGAGATTCCCTCGGACTGGCGGGTGTCTGCTTCGACTGTTTCTCAGCAGTTTGATCCTGCCGGGGAGGGGGCGGTCCCTCCCCTCGGTTGCGGCGCTAATCCCACTCTCCTTGGGTTCAACTCATGCAGCTTCGTTCAAGGAGCTTCGTCATTTCCTCTCCTCCAAGGGAGAGGGACCCTGGAGCCCTGCCGCTCGGCCTAAGGCTAAAGGGCCGCAGGCGGGGTCTCTTCTTCGGCAGGAGCGGGAACTCTCCCCCTTCCTCATCGGCCGACAATCAACTCCGGTCGAGGATGCGGCTTCAGCCACTGGCCTCACGGTGTCCCCGTCAGGTCAGCTGGCCAGGTCCCCCGTCGACATTGTCGAGTCTCTCGACCCGTCTTTTGGGTGGTTTTCTGGTGCCGCCATCCCTTCGCCTCTGGCGGAGGCTGAGGCTCTGTCCATCCCTTCGGGTCGACAGCCCTCGGTCCTTTCTTCTGAGCCGAGGGAGGAGCGGGTGCGTCCCACTCCTTCCCAGGCCCGCCCTCGGTCCCCCCGAGGATTTGGGTCTCTGTCTCGGTCAACCTCTCGGTCTAGCCGCTCATGCCGATCTCGGCGTTCTCGGTCGGGGCACCGAGTTAAGTGGCTTTGCCGTTCTTCCTCGTCCCCCTCCTCGGATGAGGAGCGGTTTCGATGCCGTTGGCGTCGTGATTACGAGGAACTTATGTGGCGACAGCAGTTGTCCGGGTATCAATCGAGCCCGCTTCATTCTCCGGATAGCAAGCAGCCACCGCTCGGTCGGCAGCCGTTCGAATCAGTCGAGGAGCCCTCTCCAGGGCCGGTTGCTCGTCCGACCCTCGCTGCCCCTCTACCTTCGGTGGGGTTCAGGCCAGGCCATGACCTGTTCTTCAGGTCACTCCGTCCCCTCACTCCTGCCCGCCCCCGGCGGACGAAGAGTGCCTCTGGCCTGCGGCAGCTTTTTGCAGACCCTTCGGAGCCTGAAGCTGGCTCTGCTATGTTTCCTAGCAAGGAGGTCCCGGGGTCTTCCCAGGAACATTCCGTAGATGACAGCCCATCGTCTTTGAGGGGTCTGCTTCAGCTCATTTCAGAATTCACTGGGATGCAGCTTGAGCCCGTCTCCAAACGGGCACCTTACCCCCTTACGGAGATTCTGGACCGAGAGGGTTCTCCCTCGGAGGCCTTCTCAGTGGCTGAGGCTATCATGGGCCCAGCCTTGGAGCTATGGCGGCGGCCTACTTCCTGCCCTGCACCTTCGGCCAGGGTGGCTCAGAGGTACCCTGTCCCTGTCAGTTCTCTGCCCAGTTTCTCGGAGCACCCCTCTGCTGAAGGGGTAGTCACCGACAATGTTTTCCAGTGTCTTGGAAACGCTGGGGATGTGGATAGACCCCCTGACAAGGAGTCCAAAGGATGGACTATATGGGCGCCAAGGTTCGCTCGTCCTCCCTAGGCCTCCATCAGGCCAGCCGGCTCTATGTACGCTGTTCCCACGCCCTTCTGGGCTCCTGAATAGATTCTGCCTCATCTCCCGGCTGAACTACGGACCACAGTCTGGCGGGTATGGGACCAGGATAGGCGGTGGCAATACAGCAGCTCAGGCGGCTCTGGATCTGGGTGACTCCTGTGTGCCAGATCGGTGGCGGCCGCAGTGGCCAATTTGCGCCGCCGGGGCATGGCTGAGGTTATCCTCTTTTTCCTTGGAAACCCAGCATGAGTTGGCGGACATCCCCTTCTTGGGGACTGACCTTTTTGGCCCTGGAGTGGAGGGACATATCCAAGGGCCCCGAGAAGTCTGATGCCACTCCGGACTCGGTCACTCTCGCCCAGAGGGTCAAGGGCAGCCGTCAGCCTTTGCGTAAGCCCCTTTGCCCCCTGAGCCCTGCAACTCAACCGGCTCAGCATAAGGGCCAGCAGGCATGCGCTGGGCGGCCTGTTGCCAGTCCAGCGTCTTCCTCCAAAAGGAAGCAGGGAGGCAGGAAACAGAGAGCCCCCTCAGCTCCTTCACCCTCCAAGCCTGCTCAGTGATGGGCCAAGGGGCACTGCCCCGGCCCCGTCGTCCCAGCCCGGGTTTCCCCATGGGGGGACGGCTCCGCACCTCGTTCTGGAGGTATTTAAGGGTAGATCCTCGCAGGTTGCGAGCAGTTTCTCCTTTTGAGCCGTTGCCCCATGGGGATCTTGGGTCCACTGCCTCTGTGTCAGTCATACCGACATGCCTGGCCCTCTAGTTAGAGGTGATCAGGAAGGCTGTGGCCCCCCCCCCCCCCTTTTTTTTCAACCCTGGGTTCGTGTCCAGGTATTCCTGGCCTCAAACGGACGGGGGCTCGCGCCCATTCTCCCACACGCCTGGATGGTCTCTCTACTTCAGATATTCCATCCTCAGAACGTGGCGTGTGGCTGTTTCCTGGGCCTCCAGGATGTACCTACTCCTCGTTCCGTCCATTTCTTGGGAGGCCCCTCCCCTTCTTAGCAGGGGATCTCCTTACGAGTTCCTAGCCAGGCCCTTCTTTTGCTCAGCAGTCTCTGCGGCACTGAAGAGTCCAGACGTAATCCCACCTGGAAGGCAGACTTGTCTCCCGTTTCAGGATCCAAGTGGGAACTCGTGCCTTAGCGGTGAGGCTTCTTCGGGACTAAGCTCGACTCTTGAGTCCGAGCTCAGCTCCAGGCAAACAGGGCTGAGGTTCTTCCTCCCTTACCCAGTCGGGTTGGCTGGGTAATTATGCCCTGCCAGGACCTCCTGCACCTCCTGGGCCTCAGGGCGGCCTTCCCCTAGTGGGAGGGGCCAGCCAGAGGTCACAGCGCTGCGTCCTTGGACCAGTTCGTGACTACAGCCCAGGAGTTAAGAGAACGCTCCCCTTGGACCGTTCCAACTTCAGCAGGAGAACATCCTGTTAGTTCGCCTGAGTCAGGCGGCTTCTCCCACGATGATGCTCGGATGGGTGGGGTGCCCATCTAGGGAATACAGAGTGTTAGCTCTGGTCCTCTCGAGAGTCCCAATGTCCTTCCTGTTCGCTGGAGCACAGGCGGTCCGCTTAGCTTGCACCGCTCGCTCCGCTTGTATGGGGTCTAGTGGTCTAAGTCCAAGTAGGACAACACCATGACCATGTGCTACCTACCCCGCCAGGGTCGGTCGATCCCCTTGTCTCGGTGCAAGGAGGTCCTCCGCATTGGGTTTTTGCGCAGTCGAGGGTTCCCAGCCATTTAATGGCAGGAGCCCCCAGTTTCCTGGCTGCTGCCCTAAGCCGGGCATAGGCTGCGCCTCATGAGTGGTCTCCCCTGCCGGAGGTAGCACAGGATCTTCTCCCTCTTCCCTCTAGGGAGAATACGAGGCCGAGACTGTTTTTTGCCCGCCCCCTCAGTAAGGCCTGCTGCAGGGGATGCCATCGGGGCCACGGACCCCGGGCCCCTCCGTGCCTCTCCTCCATTTCCCTTGACCTACGGGCAAGACGAGGAGGGACTTGGCGCAGGTGATGCTGGTAGCCCCAGACTGGATTGCCAGTTCTGGTATCCAGCTCTCCTCAGTCTCAGCCCCAGGCTCCCGAGGTGGCCTCTAGTCCGCCCGGTCCTGTCTTTCCGTTTCAGGGGAAGGTTATCCATCTGGACCTTCAATCCTTGCACCTGTAGGCCGACCCCTGTGTGGCTAGGGGCCAGGCCTAGGGTCTTTCGGCAAGGTCTTCGACCTTCGAGGCGTCCTGCTAAGAAGTCGGCCAAGATGTCGTCTCTGGGAGAAGTTCTCCTTTGATGTTGAATAGGTCGTGCCTCTCCCGTCCCTGGCCGAGCATTCTGGACCATCTGCGGTCCATCCTTAAACCAGGGCTTCGGCCGACGACCCTTAGGTGCTTCTGCGGGTCACCCCTGTCTTCCTGGCGTGGGCCGGGAGGCAGTTGGTGGTGCGGAGAAGGTGGTCTGGCACTTCTAGGCCTCGATCACGCCTCCCCTTTTGGGGAGAGTATCCCCATTTCTGTGGGATCCTTGCTGGTTTGGGCTTAGCTCATGAGCAAGCCATCCGAACCTTTTGCACAGGTGTGTTTCCCCCACCTGTTGTGGAAGAACACCTTCTTGGGGCCACTCCGCCATCCAGAAGGTGGGGAGAGTTCCAGGCGCTCCTTTAAACTCCCTATCTGGTCTTCCACAGGGACTAGGTTGTCCTGCGCCCCACCTGAAGTCCTTCCAAAGGCGGTGGTGGAGTCTTCCCTTCGGGGGTATTGCCTCTGCTGGGGTTTATCCCCATTCACACTTCAGAGGCCGTATACAGGTTCCATAGGAACCGGTTTAACGCTCACC
The DNA here is from genome assembly GCA_016271365.2 of Neoceratodus forsteri. Lineage (NCBI taxonomy): Eukaryota > Metazoa > Chordata > Ceratodontiformes > Ceratodontidae > Neoceratodus > Neoceratodus forsteri. The sequence goes on along the minus strand of CM057454.1, from coordinate 887,160,319 downwards.
CACCTAGGGAGCGTAAAGCTAATGTTCGGGAGAGGTTCGCCAGCTGTTCATCATCTTCGCTGAAGACGCATCTGGCAGATTTGCAGCCCAGTGGACGACGAGCGGGCAGGTCACCCCTGCATAGGTCTCCACTGTAGGCGGGCGGGCATGGAGACTCCCAGAGGGATAAGCGCGCATTTTTACCCGTCCTTCCGCTGCATCGGTGGCTGCTTTCAAGGATACTGTGGTCCAGGATATCCGCAGGGCTTCTGCCCGGAAGCAGGCTTTACCGTTCCCCTTCCACATCGACCTTGGGTCACGCCGGGGTGCTGGTCGGGGCCTCGGTTCTCCAGTTTTTCTACCTAAGTAGGGGTGTGCACCTTGCCTCCCTCCTCCCGGAGAACTGCTAGGAGTCTGCTAATAAGTGTGGATGAACAACATATCCATGTCCCTAGAAATATAGGTTACTCACCTGTAACAGGAGTTCTAGGAATGGTATATGTTGTCTATCCACACGACTCCACCCGCCTCCCTGCTTCGACAAGACAACCTGCTTCCAGCGGGCTAGATCTGGCATCATGGGGCGGAGCCGAGAGTTTTACCACCCGGGTGGGTGGGAGGAGCCAGCTTGAAGACCTTCCGGCAAGATTTAAAGCGGCAAGGGACCTGCCAATTAGTGTGGATGAACAACATATACCATTCCTAGAACTCCTGTTACAGGTGAGTAACCTGTATTTTCTGTGTTCTGCAACAGTACAAATAGTTCCACGGAGACAAGTTTGTGGTGAACAAGCCACCGATTTGTAAATCACAGTGCATCTGGGACTTTTTACTGTCATCTAACAATTGTGCAGTGTGCTAGTTTTCTACTCCTGCCTTACACTGCACTCTGCGACTCGACATATTACCCCCCCCCCAACAAAAGGATAATCAGATTTGGAACTGCTCAATGTCGTCATTTAAAGGCATTATTAACACAGACAGGTATTATTTATTGTGATTTCATTAAACACATTAACAGTGTCAGTGGCTCAGTAGGTAGCACAATTGCCTCTGAGGCCGGGAGATCAGAGGGCTGTGGGTTCAGTTCTCACATCTGGCACTTAGGTTAATATCCCAGTACTGACACTGCAGTGTAGCATGAGAGGGTTGCTGCACTTCTGAGGTGCCGTCTTTTGAATATGACGTTAAACTGAGGTCCCATCTGCCTGGATTGGTGGTAGTTCAGGTGGATGTTAAAGATCCCATGGCACTTATCGAAAAGAGTAGGGGAATTTCCCTGGTGTCCTGGCCAAATTTCCCTCATTCACTAAAAACACCACCTACAGCTTAATCTGGTTCAATTTCTCAGTTGCTTACCGCCTTCCCACCCCCCACCTCCAGTCGCCTTCGGGAAAAAGGACTTCTAGGTCCAGTGGGCTTACCGGGTCAACAGAATTCAACAAAAACAAACAATTATTGTGCACCATGCAGATTCCGTTCTTACATGTGGCACATTGCCCCCCCAGCGACATGATCACTCGCACACTCTGTCTCTCTGTCACTGTTTCTCTTTGTGTGTGTGCAGGAGTGATTAAGTCCCAGGATTGTACAGTGTGATGCAAGGAATGACTGTGCCTGCTGTTACAGCTGGGTGTAGGTGTGCCGTTACTGGGACCTGAAGACCGCATAGAAAACAGCTAGTGAGTGTACCAGTGCAGGGGGAAGGAGCATACACTGTAACCGATGTGCTTCAGATCACCGAGGAATCAGTCAACTGTGTCCATGGCGCTTCCGCCTCTGTCTGGCATGTGACCCCGCTATGGTACACATATACTTAAGTTGTTTTATTTGTACTTTGCAGAGCTCTACCTTGCTTATCTGACATGAAATTATTGGCATGAGACTGCCAACTGTTCACATGGGGGTGTCTACATATGCGATTCTGTCACTTAGTACACTGCATTGTTAAAGATGTACTTTTACTTCTGTGCAGGTTTGCTCATACACACTTGCATTTCTGCACAATAAAACTTTATGGTGCGATTGTCAATGTCCTCCAGGTGGGTAAGCTTAATTTCAACATTGCTACTACTTGCATTTCTGTATACAGCTCTAAATTAGTGCCGTTTGCCGTCTCTCTGTGTGCTTGGGTGCCTTTTCACCACTTGCTGCAACTGTACGTATCTTGGGAATTAATGAATAGTCAGCTGATTATGATTGACCAGTCATTTTCCTAATATATAGATGCCCATGTTATAAAATGTATTATGAATTGAGGAGCGTAAATAGAGGAATCTGATTGGCAGAGAGCTCTTTGAAGCCATGATGATATCGGCTACATCATCACGGCTTCAAAAAAGTTCCGGCGCCACTAGCCTCCTTGTTCTGTTCTGTCTGAGAACTGTTTTTTCAAAATGTACTCCTTCATCACCCAAAAACGTGTTCATAAAAAGTTTAAAAACCTGTTTGTTTTATTTTTTTATTTACGAAAATTCAAACTCAGTTCATAATAGCAATAAGTCACTCCAGGGTGTGGTATATCATGGGATATCGTCACTTGGGTCGTTGGACACACTCGGCTTGCGGCCTCGTGCCCAACCACCAGAGGCGTGACGATATCCCATGATATACCACACCCTGTCGTGCCTTATTGCTTAATTATACTGCATTGAACAGTAGGTAAACCAAAATGCTTTCACACATAAAGTGCACATAGAAACCAGCCCCACAGTTGAGTGTGGGGCCCCTGGCGTTGACTGACTGTTCCCCTTTAAGAACTTTGTAATATAAAACCTTCAACTGAATCTTAAAAGCTGCCACAGAGGTGCTAATTGAGTATATGCAGCAGACCATTCCAGAGTTATGGGGCATTTGGTTACTCAATGTTTGTCACCCATGTAACTCAGGACTGGTCAGCAGATCTGAAAAACCCTTCTCCTCTATGGTACCCTTACGCCTAGCCTGCTTCCCATTTGTACCTGCTGGGAGCTGGGAACAGAGTGTAAAAGCACAAGGTTCTTGGCTAGTGGTCCCTGGTAATCCAGTAAAGCCACCTGACACCAAATGTTTTAAATCAGTTGCAATTTATTAATACCAAATAAGCCCTAACAATTTTACCTCTAACATGATCAAATCTAAACAGCTGATGGCTTTTTACCACCAGGGCTACAGGTACAGAAAAGTGGAGTGAACCGCTCCCTTTTCTGGGTGTTTTAGCATCTATAGCAGCCGTAGCTATTCCTCTAAAAACACACTGGCCATGACATTTAGGTCCTGTATTTATACCCCAAAAATGCATGGTGGAAATTTCTAAAGCCTACTACAGCACATTTTAGCCTAGACACTAGGTCATTTGATACATCCTGAGGTTAGGGTTTGAAAAATAGAGTGGCCATGAGATACCTCGGTCATAAGATACATTTGACACTTTGCTGAGACATGTGGTCATTCTTAGATGGAAAACAAGTGATATGGGGATTTTACATTTATCAAAAATAACTCGCTTTAGGATACAGAAAACATATGAGGGGACTTCACATTCACTTTAAATAACTTGCTGACTAGACAGTGGCCAAAACAAGGATACAATTGTTTCTTATCAACTCTCTGTTACACATTTTTTTTTAAACACAAAAAATTATAAAATGAGGACCTGTGTCTAAGCTGCAGTGGGTTGAAGTAGCTGGACCTTATCTTTGGCTATGACCTTGGGTTGAAGGAAGGTTTTGTACAAAATTTCTCTGAGCAAAGCAAAGCTAATCTTCTTTAAAACATTTATTTGTTTAAACACAGTTTATGTTCTTCACTTATTTTCTACAGTTATTTAAAGGGCCCCAGCACCTTTTGAACCTGTGCATCTACACAGACATCAATTTTCACAGTGGTATCATTATTTGCATGGTTTCAGCAATTACTCACCAAACACCTCTGCACTTACAAGGCACATCATTCTACATGTTGGTATCATGTAGTCCTCTACTAGCCACCTTCACCTTTTACTAGCCCTTTGCAGCCTCTACACTAGCCATTTTACACCTTTCTATCTCCTCAACCTTTTGGCTAGCCAATGGCATATTGTTGATAAAAGTTTGGTCACTGGTCAGTAGACTTTGGCCACTGGCCACTTTCAAAAATCCCCACCTTGAAGGCAAGGGATCCATATGGGGGACCTGAGCCTTCGCAAAAGTAAACATAAAAATAAAGATGCTAATTACTAAATAAATGTTTTTAAAGCTTACTGCCCTGTGATTCCATCTTGTGATCTCTGATAATGAGCTGCTGTTACATCTATTATTAGGGAGACATAAAATAAGGACACATTAGTTTGAATGCATGTTTAAACTCAGCCGTATTTCAATGTGAGATACTTAAGACAACAGGTATATGCATAATTGTACATTATTTATAAGGGTTTCAGGTACTGAAGTAGCAGTTAATCGGCTAGGGGGCCCTGGTTTTAACTGGGAACACTTTTAACAATTCTGATTATGGGGGTGAAGGAAGACTGGTAAGGGGAGTCTTGAACCCCCACAAATAATACTTTGATTAGTGTATAAGTTTGGTATAACTAAACACTTTCAATCTTAATCTGTTAATTGCATTTTAATTCTTTTACCTTACGTAATTTCTAAACTATTATAATACAAGCTACAATTTTGTTAAAGCTAGAAAAACAGTTTATAATTGATTACATGAAAAACCTTTTTTAAAACTGGTTGCCAGCATACAAATAGTCAAGGCATTTATAAAAAGCATCCTGTTCTGGATTTGGTACAGGGGTGGTTACAGATGGAGCACAAATGATGAGTTTGTAAAACATAGTGCAGAACTCGGGGATGTCAACACCACAATTGAAAGATGTTAACATGTGATACCACATATAACACAATATGACATAACAATTTTGTTGATGAAGAAGAGTTAATGGAATCCTCTTTGAGAGTGGATAAGGTAGATGCTACCTGGTGTTGAGGTGTGGCACACCCGTGGAACTTGATTGAAGAATCTGTTGATAATGTCTCTTGACAGATGAGTCCTTATAAAACATATATAACCAGTTTAGAAAGTTTTTATATGAATAATAGTCCATGAAATTAACAGTTCATAAGTTCATATAAGTAACCACAAGTTGGTGTAGTTACAGTACAGGTGAAATGTCATTTGCATAACGGTGGTAACCCCACAAGGCACATGGGGCAATGCAGACAGTAATTTAAAAACAAAACAGCATAATAGAAAAATCAGTGTTCATGTTGCTGGCTGCTGGATGGCTGATTGGCAGGCACATTGGCCAGGGATGCATTAGATTGTGCATTAAGTCCTTTTAATGGAGTAGCCACACACACACACTGGCATGGCATTTGAGCTGTGGTAGTTGATTACACCTCGGCACAAAGATTAACAGTCCATAAAAAAGTAATAGTTGACAATAAACCATTAAGAACACAGTCCACAATAGAGCAATAGGTTTGTAGAAAGTACCAGCCATGTTTGGAACAAGCAGCGGTGAAGAAAATGGATGTCTTGCTTGAAGATCAATTGAAGAAAAATCTTGTTACTGAAGTTAGGGGATTGCCCCTACCCCAGACTTAACTTCATAGTAAGCAGAAACAATAAGCTTGATTGCAGAGTCTGAACTGACTGGACCTTTTTCAGTTGCTTTAAAGTTCTACAAATGGGTGTAATTTTGCTGAAAACATTACATTTGCAGAAGTAATAATAACTTGATTCATGCAATAGTCCTTATATGGAACCAGTCAGGCATAACGATGGTGATGACATCAAAGCTGTGGCAGTTGTTTTCTTTTCAGGAAAAAGATGAAGGTCTTGGCAACTTAGATGAAAGTATTACTGTTGTTGAACGTGGAGATCTTATGTGTGCCACACCGTGGAAACCTGCAAACTTGCAAAGTGTGTTAGAAACTGAGTTAAGAACACATAAATAATCTTTTAAACCGATGACTTTTTTGTTTTGTAAAGAGTGGTGTGATAGAGCCTAAATTCTGACAATTGTGGAAAGAGAAAATAAAAATGGGACGTCAACCGCACACCTAGGGTTGCAGGCCAAGGTCGAATTGTACCATTTGACCATCTGTGAATCCATGACAATGTTATGGTTACACCCTGCTTTCAAATTGCAGAAGAGGTTATGACGTACCTCTCAACCTTTCATCACCCAAATGTGTGACAAGATATGTGACAACTGGACAAAATGTGTGACACATTGTCAAACATGACACTGCAAGCTCAGAACACTATGGAAATGAGTGTACTAATGTTTATATTGCTTTCTGATAACGTAACATCTTATACCATTATAAATTTATACTTAAAAGTCTCAGTGGTCAATGCTTGATGTTACCTTCTCAGTGTGGGACAGAGGGTTTCTAAGAGATAAAATGAGTGACATACCTCGTAATGTGGGACAGTTGAGAGGTATGGGTTATGACAGTGATGAACATGATTTCCCTGTCTGTTGCTAGCAGCCTAACTGAGACCTGTGTTATAAAATCTTGTAATGTTACAATAACACACTTTAAACATATAGTTTATGGCAATATGCCTGTTATACTATACAATAGTGGAACAAATATATATATTGTTGGCCTGTGCCAACTAATAGTAGTTCCTGTTGCACCTTTGACAAGTGAAAGGGTCTACCTTCTTTACCCTGTATAGTGAAACACTCCAAAGTACTGAGTGATGTAAAGATTGAAGCATAGGTTTGGAGCACAATCTAAATTCTGCATATTATAATTGTTAAGATTTAAAATGACAAAACCTGCATAGAGGGAACTTATTTTTCATGGGTACCTGTGAGTAATAAGACAAATGGAGCATTCATTTGTCTGGGGTTTTGATTTGGAACATATTGTAGGGGTGGGTCAGCAATGCTGGCCCCAGTATTTAGGTTTGGTTATGAGCATTAAAAACGTTTATACATGTGGAGCACTTATCTGAATACACACATGCTACAGTGTAGCAAGATGTATATCAAAACATAACATAAACGTGAAACAAGCATTTTTGCAATAGAACCTGCATATTAGTAAGTTTCATACCTTACTATAAAGATGGGGAACTTCTTTTTCTGTAGAAGAAAGAGAAGAAACACACAGACAAACAAAAAAAAACCAAAACAAACATACACAAGTCTAAAAATAAAACAAGATTATTTTCATAGGATAAAAGAAGCCAAGCATCCTTCCTTCCAGTGCAATCCCCACAAAGGTTACAAGGTACGTCACTGTCTCCCCAAAGAGGTAAATAAAGAAAATGTGTATTTGCCAATAATTATTTCTTATTTACAAGTTTTGAAAAGACCCAAAGTACTTTGACAGTATAACCTAGCTCAGTCCCCTCTGCTTTTTCTAGTGCAAACAGTTAAACCTCATACCTATCATTGGTACAAGGGCTTCTGCCCTCAGCAAATAATCAGTTAAGCTGGAGGGGGGGTTGTGTATGAATTTCCACACATATTCATGTCTTTTAATTGTCTTTTCAGCTTTCTTATCCTGTCAGACAAATATAAAACAACTTTCCATAGCCTTACAGCAATGGATGCATTTTACCAAGGACTGCAACGTATAAACTTAAACTGTACCACACACCCTCTGCAACGTATTCCATGGTTATGTTCAACAAGTAAATTCACAAAACTCTAACAATCCCGGACTCTGAACTAAACTTACAAGCTATATTTGTTCTGTGTTTAAAATGTATTTATGCATTATGCGCAATACTGAAAGCCATCATCGGCTCCAACAGTATATACTTCTAGCAAGCACAAATTACAAGGGCAGTCGCCCTTACTTGTTTGAGAGACTTTTCCTTAATACATCTCTCCACATATCCTTAAACCTGGGGTCCTCAGAACCCCACATAAATATACATTATCCTTACCCAGCTTATAGCTGCACCATAGACCTTTTCCTGTAGGTTCAAGTCCACTTGAACACTGAGTCCATTAGACTCTTTTTCCCAGCCGCACAGTTAGGTTATGACCCTTACCTACGCGGACCCTGTTTTAGAGTAAACACTAGGCTTTACCAGATTTACCAAGACCAGAACCAAAACCATCTCCTGGCTGGCTTGCCAATTTGTAAAACACAAGGTTCTTGGCTAGTGGTCCCTGGTAATCCAGTAAAGCCACCTGACACCAAATGTTGTTTTAAATCAGTTGCAATTTATTAATACCAAATAGGCCCTAACAATTTTACCTCTAACATGATCAAATGTAAACAGCTGATGGCTTTTTACTACCAGGGCTACAGGTACAGAAAAGTGGAGTGAACTGCTCCCTTTTCTGGGTGTTTTAGCATCTATAGCAGCCATAGCTATTCCTCTAAAAACACACTGGCCATGACATTTAGGTCCTGTATTTATACCCCAAAAATGCATGGTGGAAATTTCCAAAGCCTACTACAGCACATTTTAGCCTAGACACCTAGGTAGTCTGATACATCCTGAGGTTTGGATTTGAAAAATAGAGTGGCCATGAGATACCTCGGTCATAAGATACATTTGACACTTTGCCGAGACGTGGTCATTCTTAGATGGAAAAACAAGTGATCAGGGGATTTTACATTTATCAAAAGTAACTTACTTTAGGATACAGAAAACATGTGATGGGACTTCACATTCACTTTAAATAACTTGCTGACTAGACAGTGGCAAAAACAAGGATATAATTGTTTCTTATCAACTCTGTTACACATTTTTTTTAAACATAAGAAATTATAAAATGAGGAACTGTATCTAAGCTGCAGTGGGTTGAAGTAGCTGGACCTTATATTTGGCTATGACCTTGGGTTGAAGGAAGGTTTTGGACAAAATATCTGTGCTGAGCAAAGCAAAGCTAATTTTCTTTAAAACATTTATTTTTTTTAAACATGGTTTATGCTCTTCACTTATTTTCTACAGTTATTTAAAGAGCCCCAACACCCTTTGAACCTGGGCATCTACACGGACATCAATTTGCACAGTGATATCATTATTTGCATGGTTTCAACAATTACTCTCCAAACACCTCTGCACTTACGAGGCACATCAGTCTACCTGTTGGTATCATGTAGTCATCTACTAGCCACCTTCACCTTTTACTAGCCCTTTGCAGCCTCTACACTAGCCATTTTACACCTTTCTATCTCCTCAACCTTTCAGTTAGCCAATTACATATTGTTGATAAAAGTTTGGTCACTAGTTACTAAACTTTGGCCACTGGCCACTTTCAACAAGAGAACAGGACAGAGAAGAAGTGGGAAACTACAGACCAGTCAGCCTGACCTCAGTAGTGAGGAAGTTCTTGGAAACACTACTGAATGAAAGAATAGTGGAAGAAGAAGAAGACCTGGTTGCCAGTGGTCTACAGGACCCAAGGCAGCATGATTTTACTGGGGGGAGGAGGTCATGCCAGACTAACCGCATTTAATTTTTAGACTGGGTGACAAGGGAGGTGGATCGGGGGGGTAGTAAATGTGGCCTACCTGGACTTAAGCAAGGCCTTTGACACTGTGCGGCATAGAAGGCTGTTAAACAAGCTGGGGAACATGGGAGTGGGCAGGATGTGGTGCAGTGGGTGGGGGGGGAAACTGGCTGGATTGCAGGACACAGAGGGTGGTGGTTAATGGCCGTCACTCCACAGAGGGAAGGGCGACCAGTGGGGTGCCACAGGGATCAGTGCTGGGTCCAGTCCTCTTCAACTTCTTTATCAGTGAGATTACAGAAGACCTAGAAGGATAGATTTGCCTGTTCACTGATGACATAAAGCTCTGGAACAGGGTGGACGTGCTAGAGGGTGTGGATAGAATAAGGAGAGATCTGCAGAAGTTTGAGGACTGGTCAAGGGAATGGCAGTTGAGATTTAATGCAAAGAAATGCAAGATAATGCACATGGGGCACAAAAAAAAAAACGGAACAAAATATTAGCTGGGGGGGATTTAGAATGCTCCAAGCAGGAAAGGGACCTGGGGTTATCTCATCCTCTGATGCCCTCAAGGTAGGGAGTCAGTGTGACAAGACAGTGGGTAAAGCAAACAGGATGCTGGGATGCATAGGCGGGGTAGCACCAGCAGGAAAGGGAGGTCATAATTCCACTATACAGGACATTAGTGAGGCCTCATTTCGAGTACAGTGTCTGGTTCTGGAGGCCTTACCTACGTAAAGATATAGACAGGGTGGAGGCAGTGAAGAGGAGAACAACCAAGATGGTGCAAGGATTACATCACAAGACCTACGAGGACAGGCTCGAAGACTTAAATGTGTACTCACCAGAGGAGAGGAGGGAGTGGAGGGACATGACTGAGACATACAAGTACCTAACAGGGAGGAACAGGATGCATGAAAATGCAATTTTAATGGAAAAAGTGGTTCCAGGACTAGGGGACATGGGATGAAACTGGAGGGAGAGAGATTCCGAGGGAACATGAGGAAGTATTTCTTCACGGAGAGGGTGGTGGACAAATGGAATGCCCTGCCAGGGAAGGCGGTGGGGGCTGAAATGAATACAGGATTTAAGAATGCATGGGATAGGCATCAGGGGATCCTAGTAGTAGGGGGGAAGGGACAATCCAGTTCTGGGGAAGTTTGAAGAAGCAAGTTATGTGCACAAATTTGCAGACTAGGTGGGCCATAGGCCCATATCTGCCATCAACATCTATGTTAGAATGCTTCTGCTGCAGGGCTGAAATAAGGTTTTGCAGCTGCTGGCTCGCAGGGTCATTGACTGAGAAAATGTATTGGTCCCACAGACTTTTCAGTGGTGTAAATGCTGTATTTCATGAAAGGCTACCTCCTCCAATACTGGCCAGCAGGGTTAGTTAAGGAATGTGTTACGGGCCTGCTCCAGAGCAGTGACAGCGTTAGGAGTTTTAAAACATGGGTCAAATTAGACCCACTGGTGTAAATAATTTGGGTCAAAATGAGAAACAGCTGGGTCAAAACCTAATCACAAGTACAAATTTTACTAGTACAGAAGCTTACATTCGTTAAGTGAAAATACTTTTCTGTCATTTACCTTTCCATCTTTTGGCTGTTATTACAGACAGGTGCACCACTTTGCACCCACTGTCATGTGGCAAGTGGGTCATTTCTGGGAAGCTGCAGCTTTTTCCCTTTTTGCCCTATCTAGCACTGTCCCTTCTCCAGAGTCTACCAAGCATTTGCCCAGTGCCAGTTTCCAGCCCTGCTGCTGTCCGAGCACCTAACTGTGACAGCCACCTTAGGCTGTGGGGGAAGGGTCTTGGTACATGAAAGTTCGTGTACTGCAAGTTAATTTCTGGCTCCAACCATGCACCCAACTAGCTAGTGCTGTTGGCTGATAAAATGCTATTTAGTTAGCAAGATCATTCTGATCTAAATAGAAATTTAGATGAGAAGGGCTAGCTGTGCATAGGGTCATTATTGTCAAAACTGGACTTTAACTTCTGTGCAGCTTTTCTCAGCAAGATGCTACTTCAAGATTTGAGATCCATTGTGGCTGGTACACTTAATGGAGGGTCATCCAGCATCACTGGTCTTTCAGTCTTGCAGGCCATTAACAGCACATGTCTGGGAGGAAATAGCAGGTCCTAAACTGCACACCAGTGCAGTTTTTCTTCCCTGAAAACATTCAGACAAATAGGAGAAAATAGCCTGCCCTTGCAGTCAAGTGAAAGTTATGATCTGTTTCTGAAGCAAAATAGCTGTAATAAAATGTGGGGTAAAAACACTGTGCATGAGAGAGCCAAGAGCTCTGAGTCAGTGAACTGGTTTTCTTTTTCTTTTTTTTTTTTGCACTTTTAAATGTTCCTCTGGAAGAGGTAGACTGGACTCCCTTCAGCCCTGTCCCCACTATCCCTCACAGTCTACCAACTATCCAGGTTTACCTTCATAGTCCAGGTATACCCCCACACCGATTTCCCCCTTCCCCCATGGCATGGTCAGGGTTGCCCCCCTCTCCCCCCGACAAACAGATCCAGCGATCCTACCAACAGTGACCTGGTGATGGAGCAGCTGGGGGATTTGCACCCAGGGCATCATGCAAGCCTGCCTTGCCAACTTTTTTCCTCCCTTTTCTGCCCCCCTTGCTCTGGGGTGCACTGCAGAGTCCTGCGGCTCCCTCCCATCTTCGTTGCTCCAGTCCTGCACTGCCACCCAGCCTCCTCCTTGTGGCAGTCATTCAGCAAAAACTGCAACCATCCTTCACCAAAAGGAGAGCAGTCTGTTGGATGCTTGATTTCTCTCCCCGCCCCCCCAAGTTCGAGCCTCCAGCAACCCAAGATCACTCCCAGTCCCGGGTTGCTGGCATGGTGGGTGATGGTGCTAACACCGTGACACTAGGCTGGCTTGAGTCACTGAATTTTGACACATAAATAAGCCTGAATATATTTCTATTTAAGCTCCCTGCCTTCCTCTTACACCCAAATTCCTTCAGGAGTCACCAAGGCATCCATCTTATGTGGGCCCCCCACACCTGCAAACCAGTGCTTTGGCCAATCCCCCATGGAGCCGTGGCTATACCCCCCAGGCGGGGATGAGGTGGAAGCAGTGGTCCAGATAAATTTTAGGACTCTGAAGTATTTATTACCAGCTTCCTCAGCCTGGTAGTATTTTCATCTAGATGGTAGTAATGCTGTTTACAGACTTGTCTCGAACCCAAACCACTACTTCTGAACCAAGGCACTCTAGCTCACTGAGCATCTGCAGCCACTGCCATTCTTTGCTTAATACTGGAGCCTGAGATACTTCTCCACTGCTACTTAGTGCTATAACCTCTTTTTCTTTTTTAACACACTGCCAGCTTGCAACAGCACTTTTGGTCAGCCAGTGTTCAACTTCGGAAACCGTCTCCACGGTACACAGGGGATGTTGATAATATGAGCTAAATGATGTGATTCCACCTCACCTCTAGCCTGTCGTTTGTTTCAGCACCTTATTGTAAATCATGTAGTTGATTGTATGTATTGACGCTGCACCAGTCCAATAAGGTGTGCTCAGACTACTGTTGTTGCCATCCTGGAATTTGTACTACTTATATCTCTGTCACGACTGTTGTGTACAATGTTTCTGATACTATCTGTTGCTTTGTTGCTGTGTTCCTCGCCACTAAATTGTCTGAAAATAGGCTCTGCCAAATGGTTTTATGTGAAATAAAAATGAATGAAATGAACATACCCGATGGGCTGGCTTGTCACTCAGCATTTCTGTTGGATTATAAGTGTATCATCCAAAGACTCACAAAATTAATTGATTATTTTATTTTCTGATTAGAGCACTAGCAGTGAACTTAACAAATTTTGTTCTTGTGATTGTCCTACCAAATGGGCATATCATTTTGTAATTTCTCTGGACACTTCCAACACAGTTGAGTTGCAAGGCATCCCTCCTTTCTCAGAGGAGCGCATCTGTAGGATAAACAGACCATCTCCTGCTGGATCACTGGTTTGCTAAGTGGCACTCTTGCCACCTGCATCTGAAGCCAACCTCTTAGACTTGTATTATGAACTTTCTGGAATGTGACCTTATGGGGTAAAAATTTGCACTGGCCCACCAGTCAGATGCTGGTAGATATTCCATCTTGTTTTGTATGTATGGCCATAAGCCAGCAACCTCCTAAAAATTATAGATACTGTAAAAGTATGTGAGATACTCTCCTCCCCCAGGAAGGTAATCGGTGGGAGTTCCCCAAGGTTCAGTATTGGGGTCACTCTTGTTCAGTGCCTGTGTCTCGGATATAGGGAGGGGGGGTTAGGAGTAGGTTGAGTCTGTTTGCGGATGATTCAAAACTGGGAGCACTGGTGGATTGGGAAGAAGCAAGGGAGGCAGTCCAGGGGGATCTGGGTACCCTGGAGGGATGGTCAAGGAGGTGGGGCTGAAATTTAATGCCGGGAAAATGTAAGGTACTTCATTTGGGGGTCAAAAGCCCGGACATGTTTACAACTGGGTTACATTGCATGCCACATTGGGAGAAAGGGATCTAGGGTGGTGGTAGACGTCAAAATGAATAACTGAAAATTGTAGAAGAACTACAGCCAAAGAAAACAGGATACTGGGCTGCATAGCAGGGGGAATTACATCCAGAAGGAGGGAGGTGATCCTCCCTCTATATAATGCCTTGGTCAGGCCGCAGCTCAAGTACTGTGTACAGTTCTGGAGACCTCATCTGAAGAAGGACATAGCACTGCTGGATAGAGTCCAGAGGAGAATGACCAGGATGATTCAGGGCATGGAGGGGAGGCCTTATGAGGAGAGACTGGAAGAGCTTGGGCTGTACATACTGGAGGAGAGGAGGGACGGGGAGATATGATAGAGGTTTTCAGGTATGTAAAAGGAATAACCAACAGTGGAACCAAGGAGCTGTTTAGGCTAAAGAAGGGGGGAACAACCAGGGGGCATGAGTGGAAGCTGAAGGGGACATACGGGGGGAGTGGAAGCATTATTTTACTGAGAGGGTGGTGGAGCCATGGAATGCACTGCCTGGGAGGCTGGCTGAGGAGGGCACACTGAGGTCTTCAGAAGGGGTGGGACAGGACAAAGGAAACTGAAACCAAAGGAGACCCTCTCGGCTGGGGTAATGCAGCAACCACTAGGTTGCTGGCTATCGAGCAGACAAGACAGACATTAGGCCTATTCTGCTAGCTTTTAGTATGTTAGTATGTTAAAAGTATTTAAAACTAATCGGGGAATCTGGGAAGTATTCCACCTGGTGATGTGTTTTAGTGATCTAAAGGAGAGAAGTGGTCCCCTCCTAGTAACTTGTACCCTAGTCGAAAACACTGATGCTTCTTGTTTTGCTGAGATGTAAATTTAAGCGAGAACCTCATTGGGCTGTATTGATAAGAAGGAGAAAGCACACTCTTCAGCTCACTTGGAGCATTTGAGAGAAGTTTTGATAGTGTGGGACATGTCCGGAAGGATGCCTTGGAGTTGGTGCTAAGTTTATGCATGTTTCAGCAGAAATCCGTCAACTAAATTCCCATATTTTGTCCAAGGTTGGGACTGGAGACTAGAGCGGGAGGAACAGTGCCTGTCTACAGATGACAAAAAACTCTGCAACAGAGTGGACACACCAGACGCGGTCGATTAAAATGAAAAGGGATCTACAAAAAATGGAAGACTGGTCTAAGGAGTGGCAGCTGGGGTTTAATGCTAAAAATGCAAGATCATGCATATGAGTAACAGCAACCCAAGGGCAGTTTACAACCTAGGGGGAGAGGAAATTTCAAGTTCCAGACAGGAACAGGATGTCGCAGTAATCATCTGTGATGAGCTGAATGTGACAAGGCAGAAGCAAAGGCTAGCAGATGCTGAGCTACACTAGTAGGGGAATAATGAGCAGAAGGAGGGAAGTGATACTCCCGCTGTATAGACAACTAGTGAGGCCTCACAGTGAGTACTGCATCCAGTTCTGGAGACCCCATCTTCAGAATGATATATACAGGGTGGAGGCTGTGCAGAGGAGGGTAACTGAAATGGTGAGTGGCGGACACAGCAAACCATATGGTGAGAGGCTGAGGGAGCTAAATAAGTATTTGATGGAGGAGAGGAGAGAGAGGGTGACGTGATTGAAACATATAAATACCTCTCAGGGAGTGCAAGTAGATACAGTCTTCCAAAGAAAAGAGTACTCTAGGACTAGAGGCCACAACATGAAGCTGGAGGGGGCAGGCTCAGGGGGAATGTGAGGAAATACTTTTTCACAGAGAGAGTGGTGGATAAGTGGAACAGGCTGTTGGCTGAGGTGGTGGGGACCAAAACAGTTTAAGCTTCAAGAAGGCATGGGACAGACACATAGAGAGCTTGAGAATGCAATAAGAGAGGATTTGTGTATCATTAGAGATGCACTGGTGCATGTAAAGCACTAAAATGGGCAGACGCGTGGGCCCTTATCTGCCGTCAACTTCTATGTTTCTGTAAAAGGGTTTTAATGCAGGGGCTCTTCTGGACAGGACTTTGGGGGTGGCTGAATTCTGATTTAAGTGTGTGTATGGTCACCACTAGCAACCCCCCATAAAAATATAATAGGTAACTATAAATGACAAGGCTATAATTCCACCAAGGTGTTCCGGTGACAACATAAGCATGAGGACGAAGCTCAATACCATTCTTTTTATTTTAATAAGATTTAATATCCAGCGTCGCGTGCATACAAACGCCAGCTGCTACCCCTTCTGCAATGTTTCAATGTCACAATGACTTAAACTGCTATTTTGCTTAGTCCTCCAGTTGTTGGTAGTGTTGGATCCCGATCTTGTCTAAATGTTGTAGCCCCCAAAAATGAAAGGCATTTTGGAAGAGCGTCCTGTAATTCTCTTGCTCCCTGGTCTTGAAGTGAACTCCAAAGCAAACTAAAGGTTTCAGGGTTTCAGCTGTCATATGACTTCTACCATTTAAAATGAAAGTTATATGTCATTTTTGGGAAGTGTACTCCTGCTTTTTTGGCCACCTGCCTGGCACTGATTACCCTGCCTCTGGTCTGAGCCTTATGACTTACCCCACTTTCTGAAGCTAGGCTGGGGTGGCGAGTCTACCCCCACCGAGCTCACAAAGTATTGACCAGGATCCAGTATGGGTCTGGGGCCCAAGCGGCTGCCTGATCTTTCATGCTGCAGCATCCATGAGGTGATTCGTCCTTGCCCTTTGCGTCCCCACAGGTGCTGTGTCAGAGATGCAAGCGTGCATGTGCTGTGGAGTGCTGATGCTGATCTGGTATAGGCAACAACCCCCCCCACCAAGTGTTGCTGCAGGCTTTCAACTGCAGTGCCACCTGTTCTCCCCAGGTGGCGGTAGTACATTGAGGCCTGTCTACCCTCTGGCGAAGCACACTCAACCCGCCTCATTCTGTCCCTCCAAAATGCAGAATTTGTGGCTTGAACCAGGTTGTCAGTGCCACAGACTGCAGTGTTGCCATTGTGCTGGCGAGCGGGCTTTCTCACGTTTCATTCTTGCTTTCACTGTTTATTTAACTGCATTGTTGGTTATTTTGTCTGCTGGTAGCTAGATGATACTCTGGTTTTTAGTTCTCTCTGCATCTCTTCTGTATGTTCTAAACAGATAGTAAAATGTTTCTGGGTCAGGTCACCCTTGTAACAGAGATTGTAATCTCATTCGAGAGCTTGGTTACAGTTATATTATGATTATCATTTTCCTTTTGGAGTGGTGCAGGGCCTTCCCTTATCACCCGTAATGTGCAGAGGCAGTGCAGTTCATAAGTACCCAGAACCACATCTGAGTAAGTTAAGTACTTCCTGTAAGCTGTATTTATATTCTCTCAAATCTATTCTTGTTGAATGTAAATAACAGATGTCAAGTTATGCAATAGGCAGTCTGTTTTTTTACAAAATGACAAGCAATCAAATGCTTCATATGTGGGTTGGGGTGTGCTTTTATTAGATAGGGTAGCTGACTTCAAGCAACTTCTGCTTCTTCAGGCTTGGCATTAACTTGCAGTCTAAAATTTGCCTCATAAACATTCTTAAACGTTTTTTCACTATTGTAAAAAGGACTTGTTTTAGTTGGGAGTTTTCAGTTTCCCTTTGAAGAGTCTCTTTTGGCAGTTCAGGCCAGTTTCTCTCTCTGACTGCTCATTTCCTGAGTAGGAAACCTTATTGGTTCAGTCCCGTGCCTCTTGTGGTCCAAGAAACAGCAATACAAAGCAAAAAAAAAATGTCAGGCAGTTTCTTATTTATAGATTTGTGAGTTGATCTGTTGTATGCCTGTGGTAAAAAGGCTGTGAGTTTGTACTATTGAATACCTACTTCATCAAGGAATCTTAGGCAGAATGCCTTGCTTTCCAAAACATTGCTGTTACAGGTGCTGCCAGTTAAAAGGTTGTATTTTCAGACACTTGATCAGTCTTATGATACAGAGCCAAGTTTGAGTTCTTTGAAGACATCTATTTATTTTAGTTTAGTTAGCTTTTGTTGACCGGGAAAGGAGAGCTAGACAATTCTGCCTATTTTCAGCCTTGTCCCAAGGGAAGGGGGAGACACAGATGATAACCAACTGAAACTAAACCAGATTAGGCTGTTGGTGGTATTTTTAGTGAACGAGGGAGATTTGGCCAGGGCACCGGAGAAATTCTCCTACTCTTTCAGGAAGTGCCATGGGATCTTTAATGTCGCCTGAACAACCACCAGAACAGGCAGACAGGACCTCAGTTTTGGCGTCTCTCCAAAAGGCGGCACCTCAGGAGTGCAGCATCTCCCTCGTGATGCACTACAGTGTCAGTATTGGGATTTTTACCCCAAGTGCCCGATGTGGGGCTTGAATTCACGACCTTCCAGCCACAGAGGTAAGTGTGCAACCTGCAGAGCCACCGACACTCCACTGTACTGCATTTATGGGTACAGGAGTTGTAATGTGAAGACACATTTAATAGCTCGTGCACCGACTTGGGAACCAGGAGACCCAGATCCACTTAGTTGCTGTGTGACCTTGAGTAAGTGTAAGTCACTTATAGAGATTATGACACCATTTTTTCTATATAGAGTTTTGTCCCCATCTCACACTCTTTTTCTAGGATGTACCTTATGAACAGGGATATGTCCTGCTCAGACCGTATGGACTGTAGCCAGGTATTTTTCTACCCAGTGTTACTCCGACATCCACCCTTTTCCCCTTGCATGCAGGGCGTTCCCCAGCGGAAGGAGCAAGCTTGTTGGCCCTTCTGTGGGGTTTGTTGTGGTGCTGGAAACTGCTGTCAACCCTCCCCAGGAAGGCACACTGCGTAATGTTGAGTCTACTCCTGAACCTGGGCCGCCTGCACTGCATTGTGACGTGCTACTGCTGATACATCGGGGTGACTTGATGATACCTTTTTATATTTGCTCCTACCTGCCACGTCTTCTGTCTGCTCAATATCCCATTCTGTCCTCCATTCTCACCCTTCGTAGCCGCTTCCTGCCACCTGACTCCCGGCTATCCCCATGTCCTCGGAGGGTCCTTATCCCTGCTGGCGAGCTTCCCTCCCCTGGGAGGGGAATAGTATTCCTGGGGCGTTCTCAGAGATGTGCAGGGCTGGGTGGGCAGAAATGGTACAGTAGGGGGACTGTGGCATCGAGGGTGATTGGCGGCTGTCATACAGCAGGCCGAAATGGGTGCTATTTCTGTTTTCAAGGGCCCTCCCCATACCCTAGTGGTGTGCACTGTGGAGACTCCCTGGAGGCAGAGCACCCCGACATGTGGTCACCCACACGACAAGGCTCCACACACCACCAGGTGTCACTGTCCAAGCAGTACTCCACAGCACCCTCCTCTGGGAGGAGATCATCTGCGCAGACACTGTCACCCTCCCTGCCAGTCTCCGCTCCTGATATTGTAGGCTTGGGGCTCGAACCGGAGTCACCGGCGTGCAAAATTGGGTACCCCACTGCTCAGCACCAGGAGCCAAACCTCTCAATACCTTTTCTTAACGTGGAGCAAGCAAGTCACACCAAGGTGCTATGCACCTGATGATCTAGATAAGCAGCTTTAAAAAATGTTTGTTGAATAATCAAATGCAAACCTTTGTAGAGCCAGCTTGTATTCAGTACGTCCCACTCTGTTGTGAAATCACAAGCTGTAGCTCCACCCCCAAAACAGCATTTTGAGGCAATGAAAGGCAGTCTGCTAAGTTGAGTAAAGTTTGTTTGATTTACTGCTGTATAAAATTAGTCAATGCGGTAAACGATTGAAGTTCATTACATTCTAGGTTAGCAAAACATACATCAGATATGTACAAGATAATCATTACAGAAGCTTTAAGCTAATACATGAATATTTAAAAGCCTTCCTACTGTTAAGATTACGTAGGACACAGTGCCTGTACACACACACATTATTGCATACACAGTAAAACACACATAATGTAGCATAAACTTGGAAAAGCGCTCTTTATTTAATACTGTTTATAACTTTACAGTGCAAAAGGCCCATTTTTATTTTATTTGTAACATACAGTCATCAGTCTAGTACATAGTATCCCGCTTGGGGCATTGGTAGTTAGGTTCATTTAATAACCCAGGGATTTCACAGATGAAAAGGGGAGAGAGAAAAAAATGTACAGGAAACCCTTGCTATCACAGACTTATCTTTTTAACTTAGCCTTCCCAGGCGAGTTTTAATTTACAGCCATATTTATTGTTTTATTGTAAATTTTATGTCTGCATATTGTATTTTAAATGTGAAGCGCCTTGATCATGGAAAGGTGCTATACAAATACAGATTTACGTACTTACTAGCTCATAACCTTCATCAAACCCCTCAAGAAAAATGTGTTGTCTGTCTTAGTTCTGGCCCTTGGAATTTGCCACTTACCATGTGTTCTCAAATAGTACCCAACATTCTACTTGAGTGGTAACACAGAAAAAAGTTTATGGTTGGAATTGCAGATTTCTTGAAACTGTTTTATCTCCATGCTGTCTTTATGGTTACACAGTTTTTCAAGCTTGCAGATCCTCATAGCCTCCTCATAATCAATAACACGTTTCAAGGTTGTTCTAACCCCTCTTTTCTGGATTCTTTCGGTAAAAGCTTGCAGATCCTTCTAATTAAGTCTCCTCATAACCAATCTCACATTCCAAGATTGTGCTAGCTCCTGTCTTCTGGATTCTTTTAGTATTCTCAATGTGTTTTTTATAAGGCGCCTTTACACGCAGTGATTAGTACGGCATCGAGTAATACAGATCAACTGCAACGTTACCTTTCTACCATGTACAGGTGATCCGCTTCACACAACGTTTGTCGATTCTGCATTCCTTGCTTTCCTCGGTTTGCAGGATTTTGTTCCATTCAGCACAGCTGTGTACAGGTGTGCTTCCGCTCATTTCTGTCCCATTACAAAAGAGAATCCCATGCTCTCCTGGCTGTTGCAAAGTAGATCGCCTGTAGATGGCACAAGAAGGTAATGTTACAGTTAATCTGTACTGCTTGTTCTGGTACAGTTCACCGCAGTGTAAACGTGATCCGCTCCACAACAGACCAACTGGAACAAAGCAGGTCATGAAACAAGCAGTACCAGAACGCTCCTTTAATTAGTCAGCCCCCCCCCCCCCATTCTAAACTGCACTATCAGGAAAAAGTCCACCACAGCTCCCTTTTAGTTTCAACTTTACTTAAACGGGAGTGTTTCTGATAACCGGTATCAGCAAGTCATAAGAAAGAAACACTTGACCCAATAAATATGTACTGTCTTGATTTTTTACGTGAAATTGAGTATATTTCAAAAGTCTTTGTATAATTCAAATATTGGATCCCTTAAAAAAGGTTTCTTTGTATTGATGTTTTGAAAAAAATCCTGTTTCTTCCCCAGAATACATAGGGCTGTAGAAATGAGAACAAAATAACATTCCTTTAGTTATATTTCTTATCTATAATTAATTTTATATCATTCTTAATCACCCAAATAAAATTATTCATCTTAAGAACTAAATAAATAAATGAGGCAGGGGGAACAGACTTGCCATCTCGTAATTTAGATCCCACTTAGTCTTTTCTCAGTGCTTTTTTCTTTCATATACAAGTGTGGCTCAAACTGTGGCGTTTCACCTAAAAAATAAATGAGGAACAGAGGAGGTTTGGGAGTGGGGGTGATGCTGAAAACAGGGGTTATCTTTTAGTTTGCTAATAAATTAAAACCACCTTTTAAGTAATACAATTTCAGGACTCAGTTATTTTAAATTATCTTTACCTCGGGGGGGGGGGGGGGATGTCTCTGGTACAAGAGTGTGTATTTCCAGTGTCCATAGGACTAACACCTATAAGTTTTAAAATGGGTTTCAGTTCATCACTGTATTGTTACCTTGTGTTAACATTTACTGATGTAAATTTGAAAGTGTGTCTTAAAAATTAATTCACAGGCACGGTCGAGGTTGCGATGAGCACCCTGGTGAGACTTGCTAACCTTGATTGTATCAGCTACTCTTTAACTTCTCAGTGCTGCAGGCTGCCCAGCTCTAACAGTACATTAAATCAGGACACCACTGTAAGTGAATTGGCTAGGCTGTCCTGTGGACTTAATTGCAGCAATAAAATGTCCAGTGTCATGGAGGTGAGGTGCTTAGTTCTCTGTGATTGCACAGGTTTTTCCGCATTCTCACCAGCCCTGCCGTTAACCTATGAAGCACTGCTTGTGTCCACTTATGGGGTCAGATACTTGTCTGCCCACTTAACCAGAGTACAATAATATTGCAACCAAATTACACTAATCCGTGTTCCCTATTCATTATTAAAGCACAACCTATATTTTATTAGCACTACTTATGTTTTTTTCTCCACTCTAGATTTTTTAAGCACCACCCTGCTTTTTTGGCAGTGACCCCAATTCGTTCTGTAAAATCATCTAAAATTATCTTTTACCACCGTTCTTTATTCTACTACTACTCATTTTGCTATAGTATCTGTATTTAGTACCTTACTTTAAACCATTTTATGCACATGTACAGTGCATATAGCGGCCCCAAAGAATAATACATCCCAGAACCACTGCTCTGTATTTCTAGGCAATGGGAAACCCAGCTGATGATAGGTATGGGGGGATTTGCCCACTCACACAAAAGTTATGTTTACCAGCTTTGGTGCTAAAACAGTGATTAAAAGTGGAGGAAAATGATTACTGTTGGATGTTAGTGTTCTGCTGAACAGTGCTGCTAGGAAAATGTGGGAAGAGATCCTGTACTGTAGTCTGCTTCCCCACTGCTTCTTGCTGCTTTCCCACATATTCTGCAGGGTCTGCTGTTCTACTCTGGTTTCCTTGTGTTGCAGTTTTTGGCTACAGATGCAGCTGCACACAGGACCAGCTTGCTTTCAGGAAACATCTGGAAATGCAGCATTTATCTTTTCCCTTCCTGTCATTTGCTGAGGTTCCCCAAAAGTACTTATGCAAGGGGGCCATGCCTTGGTTCTTTGTTTTTTCCAAATAACTGTGCTTCCCAGCAGAACCCTGGTCCCCCAGTCCTGCTGCTGGTAAAAGCACTGGGGAGGGGAAAGAAAAAAAGTGTGTAGAAAGGGAGACTATGGGGGTGGAGGGGAAGAATGCTAAAATTTGTCATAGAAAGAAAAAAGGAGGGCACTTACAAAACAAGTATGTAGAAAGGATGCCTCATATACTTTGTTCAGCCTGCACTCCCCCTGTTTCTCAGTTTTGTGGGACAGCATTACACAAGATCAAAGCGTAAGTACACTTCTTCTGTTCCAGTGTCTGTCAGTGGCACTATAATAAATTGACTTGGTACCATTTAGTGCAAAGTACAGGAAAGGCCTTAATCATTTTATAACTTTCTGTAGTAGTGCCATTAGAAGTTGGCTAAACTTTCTCCAGTTCATGGTACCGAAATTCTTTGTAGAATCATATCCAAATATATTTTCTTTAGTACAAGTTTAGTCATTATCAGTATGACAAAGCAGCTGGTAGGGCTAGTAGATGCTAGGGTATATAGGGGAGAGTATCTCTAGCAGGAGGAGGGAGATGGTGTTACAATTGTACTGTTTGCTGGGGAGACCGCCAGCTGGAGTAGTATGTCCAGTTTTTGAGGCAGCATCTCAGAAAGGACATAGAGTGTAGACAATCCAGAAGAGGTCAACTAAAATGGTTCTGGTGTTGCACGAGAAGCCTTTTGAGGAGAGACTGAGGGCTCTCAACATGTACACCCTGGAAGAGAGGAGAGCAAGAGGTGACATGATGGGGAACTACTTGTACCTCATGGGGGTGAACCAGGTACAGGTGCAGGGGTCGAAATTAAGTTTTACAGCCACTAGCCAGCAGGGCTAGTGACTGGGACAATCCACTAGCCCCACAGACTTTTCCACTGGCTCAACTAATATACTTACTGAAATGCTACCTTCTCCAGTTAAAGGAAAATCTTACTATCCTGATAATAAATCTACCAGCGTTTGGCTAGTGGGCCGGTGCCAGTTTCAACCCCTGCAGGTGGGGGACTCTCTTTCATATGAGAAAGAACACCAGGACACGGGGCTAGAGCGGTGGAGTTTGAGAGATGTGAGGAAGTATTTCTTTACTAGATATCTGGTAGATGCCTGGAACAGACTGCCATCAGAATTGGTGGAGGTGAAAACTTTTGGGGGCTTCAGGCATGCTTGGGATAGGTATAGGGGTGTGTATGTTAGAAAACAGGCAGGGAGGGGTGGAGGGAGGGTTGCCGAAGACAAGTTTGTGTCTGAGGAGACTGATTAGGCAAGGAGCATCTGGTCAGACAGGGTGGGCTAAACGGCCCTTTTCTGTCGACAAATTCTGTGCGCTCTGTTTCTGTCCTCTGTGGTGATCTTGTCAGTTTAAAGCAATTCTGTCTTCACGGGGGAAGCTTTGGAACACACAATAATGTGTTTCTGTTTAGAATCCCCTGTTTGACATTAGCTGTTGTACATTAATAGGAAGGTGGAATCACTGCCCACCTAGGCTTCATCTACTCTGGCTGCGTGTTTACACTTGATATCACAATCTACTGCTGCGGAATGGATTACAGTATAAAACAAGCATTTGTCAATGCCGAATGTTGTCTTGCATTGGTAGTCCAGGAGTTAGAGAGATGCATAATAGGCATAGCAGTGAAGTAGTGAACTGATGCCAACCCCACCCCCACCCTGAAGAGACTGACAGGCATTGGGGTGTGCCTTTGGGTCTTCAGCCATAAAGCTCACGCCATTTCACCTCACTCTACCCTGCAGACACCGACAAGTGTCACAGTGTGCCTTGGGGCCTTACGCCCACCCCATTCCATAAGGAAATACGCTGAGATGGGTGCAGTATAGGAGAATGAGGTGAGCTGTGGGGCCAAAGAATCCAGGGCACACCTCGATGCCTGTTAGTGGCTGCAAGGTGGGGGTGGAATGGCTTGAGCATTACAGCTAACAATCCCAAGTCACACCCCTGACGCCTGTCAGTCTCTACATGGTGGGGCACTATGGTTGTAAACCCTAATGCCTCAGGCGTGTGTTGGTATTTTCACTCCAAATGTTCAACATGAGCTTACTGTGACCCCACCTCGTGAACAGTGGCAGTATCAGTTTGTTAGCCGAAAGGTGATTTTGCACAGCGACTGGCCTATTTGGCACCACAGATGGGAAAACGCATTTTGAGCAGGATGTGAAACAAGACAGCTGTACTGTTCATGATGAGGTGTAAATAAATGGCAATGTTGAAAATCTGGAGTGAAAATATGAAAAATTGGTGAAGTCACGAGTGTGCGTAGAAACTGCGTAACGCAATTACTTTGGGGATTTTTTAACCACATAGGCATTTTGAGACCTCCGTCCGTGAACAGTGTCACTGTGATTTTGTTAATCTGTCCCGAACATTGATTTCCCACAGGGAAGCACTGTTATGCATCACATGTGTGAAAACACATTTCAGGCAGGAGGAGAAAAATGACACAGCTGTGCTGTTCATAAGGAGGTGTGAGAAAATGACACTGTTGAAAATCTGGAATGAAAATATAAAAAATTGGTGAAGTTACAAGCATGTGTGGAAACTGCGCAACGCACGCTCGTAACATAGTAATCTTTTGGAATTTTTTCACCAAATTTGCAAAATAAGCTTTTTGGTACCCCACCTCATGAACAGTGGCACTGTCATTTCATTAATCCATCCCAAAAGGTGATTCTGCGCAGTGACCGCGAAATGACCTTTTGGGACTGAATAACGAAATAACAGTGTTTGTG
Source organism: Neoceratodus forsteri (assembly GCA_016271365.2). Lineage (NCBI taxonomy): Eukaryota > Metazoa > Chordata > Ceratodontiformes > Ceratodontidae > Neoceratodus > Neoceratodus forsteri. The sequence continues at coordinate 887,134,726 of CM057454.1, read as the reverse complement.
TTCATGAGGTGGGGCCACAAGAACCCCATGTTGAAAATTTGGAGCCAAAAGTCAGAACAACACAGCCGAGATATCCACCTAAGTTGAACCCCCACCCCATTGATGCCATTATACAGCTTACTGTGATTTTCTTCAGTTCGCGGTTGGCTTTTGAACAGTTTAGACATCTCCCTCTCCACTGAAGATTGCTGCACCAGATCTCCGGAGGTAAGTATGGGGTGAGAGAGGTGTGGGGAGATGGGGTGCACAGAGGGTGGGTGCAGGATGGGGGATGAGGGGGCGTCCTGATGACGAGGGACCATTTTCTTTGTTACAGGGACAAATTGGTGACCTGAATATCAACTGGCTCTCTGCCACGGCCTCCCAAACCAGAGACATCTTTGCCGCCCTTGATATTACCCAGCTTGTCACCACCCCAATTAGATTCAACCCCTCTACTGGCTCCAGAACCCTCCTGGATATCACCATTACCAACAGCCCCCAGAGGGTGCTCGATATTAGTGTACTTCCCAACTCACTTAGTAACCACTCCCCGGTCGTATTCTCTTGGTCCACTGCCAACAGCAAACCTGCACCACAAACCAGTCAGCGACGTCGCCTACTCCCAGGCGGCCTGCGTCACTTTAAACTGTACCTCTCACAACTGGATTGGTCCCCAATCAAGCTTGCACCGTCCATAGACAAAGCATTGGATTTTTTCACTCGCACTTTAAACACTGCCTGTAACCTCTGTGCCCCCTTCACTAGAAATTGCACCAAAAAGCAAAACAGCCCTGGGTTTCCCCCTCCCTCCTTCACAAACTTAAAATGAGACAACCTATGACACATTGCCATGGAATCTGACAAGCCAGCTGATAGGCAAGCATACAACGCAGAGTGCAATAAGTGTACTTGGGCCATTCGACAGGCCAAAGCCCAGTACTACCAATCCACTCTTGTCTCCTCCTGGGGGTCGGCTAGAAACTTTTGGGATAATGTAAAGGAGCTGAATGGGAAATCCCGTTCCCCAACCCCCTCTCAACTCTACTATAATGGAACTGTCTGCTCTGACACACTTGGCATTGCAGACTGCCTAAACCACACTTTCAAACAACATGAAGTCTTGCTATATTATGACAATTGCAGTATGACTGCTGGTTAGAACTGCTCCGGAGGTGAAATAGTTAACTTTTCCATGCAGGCATGGAACTTAGAGCACGAGCTCGGTTGAAAACTCTGTCTGTTGTGCTTCAAACGCAAACTGTCAGATTCTTTACTCCGCCTCACTGAACGGTCGCTCCGGAGATTTCTCCTTCTGCTCGGTTCATTTTGTTGGTTTAAAAGTATTATTTTTCGTTTTTTAGCCGAAATTAAACTGCAACCGGTCGGTTCAAGCTCTGTCTGTGGTAATGTAAGTAATAGACAGATAGGTTTTACATTTAGTTTTTCTGTGTGGAACTTGTAATTTGTTATCGGTTCGGTTTGAACCGATCAGGTTGTATTTAAATCTTCTAGCCCTTTTTTAAAGTGCGGTTCCCGGTCCTTATCGGTTCTAAAAAAACGGATTTTCGTTACGGTTTTTTCTACGACCGTGTGCAGTTGGGAACCGATAAAGGTGTCTTGCTTGGTGGATTGCCATAAGCGGACAGTTGGTTAGGCTGGCATTATGTCTGAGAAACCCAAAGAAAAACCGGACTCCACTGGTTTCAACATTGTGTGTTTGTGGGAAGCTTTTGCAAGGCTGACCCACACACACATGTGTCTATTGTCTGGGGTTTGACCACCTCAATTCAGACTGCCAGATTTGTCACAATTCTGCTGCCACCATAGATAAGAGAGTTGGTAGGCTCAGGAAAGGGAGGCCAGAAAGTCCGCTGACCGGATGGCTAGCCCGTTCGGTACCAACCGAATCGAGGGAGTGCCCTCTGACCAGGGCGATACTTCCTCGAAGCAAACAAAGAGCCGGTTCTGAGGAGCCGTTCCAGCAAAAGGCTAGAAAGTCAGCTAGAGTAGAGCCAAAGTTCTCTCCCCAACTGCTGAGGAAATAGCTAAAGCAATTAAAATTGTCCAGTCTCTCTCTCTCGGTTCACTGAACCAACACCTTCTGGTAAGCGCTCGTTCGAGCTGTTCCACCGGGTTCAAGATTATGATTTTGAGGATTTTATGAACCGGGAGGGGAAGAGGAATAGAGGAGAGCAAATATGGTTTTGAAGATCTGGATGTGCCCATTGATCCGGACATCTCTCCAGATAGACCCCTAGGGGTTTCTCCTCCCAAGACTTTCTGAGTCCCCTTCTCATTTCATGTTTTATAAAAAAAAGTTCCTGAAACTCTCCAGCTCCCTGTCGAGGAAGCTGTTGATGACCAGGAGGAGCCAGACTATGTAGAAATGATGGATATTCCAGAGTCTAGGAGACTGTCTATTCCTTTGCATAAATCTTTTCGGAAACAGACAGTAAAAGTTTTAAAAACTCCTCACACTATACCTCCTGTGGATAAAAGGATGGACAAGAGGTATACCTTATCAGGCTCTGACACTGATTTCCTCACTCAGCAATGCAGCCATGTGGGGGTAGTGCAGGCTGCAGCCTGTGACATTCTAATATTCCCCTAGCTTCACACCCCACTGAGAAGGACTCCAGGAAGATTGATGCTATGGCAAAGAAACAGTACATGGCAGCATCTTTAGGACTCAGACAAGCAAATTATATGGCTTATGCTGCTAGGTACCAGAAATCCAGATGGGATACTGTGCTGGCCCTAGCAAAACAAGTCCCTGACCAGCTTGCCAGGGAGCTGGAACAGGTGGCTATGGATGGTATTGAGGCATCCAAGGTGCAGTTTCATGCTGCAGTGGACTCTAATGATGTTTCATCAAGAGTCGTGGCTACATCTGTGGCACTTCGCAGGATGGCTTGGCTCAGATGTACTACCCTGTCTCAGGATACCCAGTCTAAGGCCATGGATTTTCCTGTTGTGGGAAATTCTCTGTTTGGGGAGCAAACAGAGAATTACATGAAGAAAATGGATGAATATAGGACCACCTATAGGAGTGCACAGGCCAAGGAAAGGCAGGCCACTCCTCAAAAGCAGCTTCCTAGAGGCAGGGGCAGGCCTTTTCATAGGCCTTTACCAAGCCAAGCTTCCTCCTCCGCCTATGCTCAGAAGGGGTTCTTAGGAGGAGAGGCAAGGGTACAAGCAGGTCTGCTTCCACCCTCAGCCCCTGCAAACAGGCACCCTGATGGGATGCCAAGCCGTCTCCTTCTCCCTCTAGGCAGGCTGGCTTACTTTGTCCAGGACTGGAAGTCTTTAACATCAGACAAGTGGGTCCTGGAAGTAGTAAGCCAGGGACTGGTTCTCAGCTTCAAAAAATTTCCAAAGCTGAGAACCAGATCTTTTCCACCTGCAATTCCATCAGAGGCACTCGTCCTAGAGGCAGAGGTCTCTACCCTCCTGGCTCTCAGAGCTGTGGAAAGGGTTCCTCCCCTACACCAGGGCAAAGGTTTGTACTCCAGGTACTTCCTTACCCCAAAAGACAGGAGAATGGGCCCATCCTGGATCTCAGATATTTAAACAAGCACCTTTAAAGCCAAAGTTCAAAATGGTGACTCTGGGAATTATCCTACCCTCTCTAAGGCCAGGGGACTGGCTAGCTTCCCCGGACCTCAAGGATGCCTACTTCCATATTCCCATCAGAAGCTCCTATCGAAAGTACCTCAGGTTCGAGCTGCCCTCAGGCCACTACCAATTCAGAGCAATGCCCTTCGGCCTCACTTCTGCCCCAAGGGTATTCACCAAATGCCTGGCAGTAGCAGTTGCCTACCTAAGAAGGCAAAAGATTGCCATCTTTCCTTATCTGGACGATTGGCTCATAGTAGGCCAGTCCCCAGACCAGGCCAGTTTACATCTTCAGATAACGCAGCAACTGCTTACCTCTCTAGGTTTCCTTCTGAATCTCTCAAAGTCAGTTCTAGAGCCTGTCCAGCTTCTTACCTTCATAGGCGCAGAACTGAACACACAGGAAGCCATGGACTTCCTTCCCCTGGACAGGGAAAAGACCCTAGTCTCCCTGGTCTCCTCATTTACCCTGCAGGTCTCCCGGCCAGCAAGGCATTTTCTGCAGCTCCTAGGACACATGGCTGCTTCCACAGCAGTTGTGCAGGGAGCAAGATTTCAGATGAGGGACATCCAGTTCCATTTGAGAGCTTTTGGTCTCAAAAAGGATCCTCTTACTAAGTTGATCCCAGTAACTCGAACCCTGATCCAAGCCCTACGGTGGTGGCAGGATCAGAGCAACCTGAGACAAGGGGTTCCTTTATCACTCAGTCTCATTCTCTAATCCTTACTACAGATGCGTCCCTCTTGGGCTGGGGAGTTCACATGGGTGACCTCACCACCCAGGGTCTGTGGTCTCCCCAGGAATCTTTGCTCCACATCAACCTGTTGGAGCTCAGAGCAGTTTTTCTAGCACTTCAAGCTTTTTCCAAATCTGTTCAGAACAAGAGTATTCAGGTCAGAACAGACAACACCACTACAATGTGGTACATCAACAAGCAAGGGGGCACTCGGTCTACGGCCTTGTACACCGAAGCGATGAAGTTGTGGTCTCTGGCTTACTCCCTGAACACCTCCCTTACGGCAGTTCACCTCCCAGGCAAGGACAATGTCCTGGCAGATGCTCTCAGCAGGATTTCCCAGGGCCACCACGAATGGTCACTGGATCCTCTGGTCTTGGGAGTAGTATTTGCCAGGTGGGGCACCCCGCAGATAGATCTTTTTGCAGCCCCAGATAATCACCAACTTCCTCTTTTTGCTGCAGGCCCCAGTGTTGGACTCCCTCCCCTGGATGCCTTAGCCCTCAGTTGGGAGGGAAGTTTCTCTATGCCTTCCCTTCCTTTCCTCTCCTGTTCAAAGTGCTAGTAAAAATCAGATCCCAATCCTGCAAAGTCATTCTGATAGCTCCGGATTGGGCCAGACAGCCCTGGTATCCACTCCTGCTGTCCTTAGCAGTCCATCCTCCCCTGTGCCTTCCCAGGAATCACAATCTGTTAACCTGTGCCCAGGGAAGGGTCTGGTACCTGAATCTCAAATCTTTCAATCTCAAGGCTTGGTTCTTGAAGAGTTAGAGTTTGCTGATTTACACCTTTCCCAAGGTGTAATGGATATATTGAAGGCCTCAAGGAAGCCTTCCACCAGGGCTACTTATAATTCCAAATGGAAAAGGTTTTCCATATGGTGCTCGGAAAAGCATATTTCCCCAGTCTCTGCTGATCTACCCACAGTCTTGGATTATATGGTCCACCTGAATTCTTTGGGGCTGAGACCAGCTACCCTGAAGGTGCACTTGGCAGCTGTGTCTGCTTTTATTTCAGCAGGTAAATCCTCTTCTCTTTCAGCTCATCCTGTATTTTCCAAGTGTTTTAAGGGTTGTTTCCACCAACCCTCCATTCAGAGATCCTGCCCGGCCTGGGATCTTAATGTTTGCATTGCTCAGCTTATGTAACCCCTTCTGAGCCCTTGTCTTCAGCTGAGCTCAAGTACTTGACTTGAAAACTGTGTTTCTGGTAGCCATCACCTCTGCCAGGACTACAAGTGAATTACAAGCGTTGTCAGTGGAGCAGGAGTTTATCTCTTTTCACAGAGATAAGGTGGTCCTTGGACTAACAGAAAGTTCCTGCCTCAAGGTGGTTTCAGATTTCCACCTTAATCAATGTATTTCTTCCAGTGTACTTCACTGACCACTCTTCCTCTGGGGAGAGGAGGCTGCACAACCTAGATGTGAAGAGAGCCCTTAGTTACTACATAGGCGTACCAAGGGTCATAGGTTTGACTCCCTCCAACTGTTCCTCACCTATGGCGAAGTTGGTAAAGGGAAGCCAGCCACTAAAAGATCCATTGCCAGGTGGATTGTCTCTTGTATCCATTCTGCTACGAAGTTGGGTAAAGTTCCCCCTCAGGCCTGAGGGCTCACTCTCACCAGAGGTACAGCTGCTTCTCTGGCTGCTGCCAGAGCATTCCTATTCTAGAAATATGTCAGGCAGCTACCTGGAAAACAGTTCACACTTTTACCAAGCATTACTCCCTGGACATCCAGGCTAGGAGTGATGCTCGGTTTGGCACAGCCATGCTTCAGAGCCTATTTCCTAAGTAGGTTCTGTCCCTCCTCCATGGGGGTACTGCTGTGTAGTCTGCAATTGTCATAATATAGCAAGACTTCATGTTGTTTGAAGAAAAAATTACTCACCTTAGTAATGTTGTTTCTTCTAATGGAGTCTTGCTATATTATGACCTCCCTCCCTGCCTGCCCCTCTCAGAACCTCTGTTTTGGGATGTGGGTGGGCAGTACAGGGTTGGCACTTTTTTGATGCCCACCTTGTTGTTTTTCACCTACCTTTTTGGGTGAATTGGTGTTGTGTTTTTGCATTTTTGGGTCTCCTGACTTGAGTCTTTGTTTTAGGCCAAAAAATGAGTGTTTATGTTAGTAGCCAGTTGGCTAGTGTAGGGTTACAGCTTCCACACAGAACCTTAGTGAGTTTTAGCTCGTAAAGATCTGACAGTTTGCGTTCGAAGCACAACAGAGTTTTCAACCGAGCTCGCGCTCTAATTTCCATGCCTGCATGGAAAAGTTAACTATTTCACCTCCGGAGCAGTTCTAACCAGCGGTCATACTGCAATTGTCATAATATAGCAAGACTCCATTAGAAGAAACAACATTACTAAGGTGAGTAATTTTTTCTTCTCAGACCCGAGTTCAGTCCTGCCCAGTAACTTCTTTGACCCCATCCCAGTAGCATCCCTACCCACTCTCCAGAGACCTCCTTTCTACCTATGTACCATCTCCCTGTTGGAGGCTAGACTCCTTCTGCAAAAAGCCGTTGGTAGTAACAACCCCGGCACCGACCTACTGGATACTAGGCTACTTTGTCTGACGTTGGATGCTATCCTGGTCCCACTTACCAGGCTGCTCAACTGCTCTCTGTGCCTGGGGTAGTTCCCCAGCACATGGAAAACCACCATCATCACTCCCATCCTAAAGAGTCACGATCAAGTGACCCGCGTAACTATGGACCTATCTCCATCCTTCCCCCACTCTCTAAGGCCCTTGAAAAAGTAGTTGCCAACCAGCTTGCCGAATACCTGGCCATGCACAATATCCTGTGCCCTGAACAGCATGGCTTTCATGCAGGTTACAGCATCACAATCGCGCTACTTGAATTCTCCAACTTCCCTGCACTCTGCTCTTGATGCTGGAAGTCCTGCCGGTGCCATGTTCATTGACCTCTCCAAGGCTTTTGACATGGTTTGCCATCCTTTCCTGCTTGACTCCTTCTGATGCCTTGTTTTCTCCCCAGGCCCCCTTTCATGGTTCGCCAGCTACCTCTCTGCCAGAACTCAGTGTGTAAAAATCAGTAGCACCCTATCTGACACACGACCTGTCCACTCTGGGGTTCCCCAAGGCTCCATTTTAGGCCCTCTACTCTTCATTTTCTACCTCAACTCCCTCCCCTTGGCTTGCACAGGTAAGATCCTCCTCTATGTGGGTGATGCTGTGCTTTTCGCCGATGACCTCAACCCCAACACACTCCAGGCCACCCTCCAACAATCTTTTGATAGAGCTGAGCATTGGTTCACATCACGAAGGCTAGTCCTGAACCTAAAAAAGACTAAAGCTATGCTCTTCTCGCATCGCCAAAGCGAAGCTATGGTACCACTCTCGTGATACTACCTAGCACACTAAACCCCATTGAGCAGGTTTCCTCCTGCAAGTATCTGGGCATTACCTTTGATTCGGCACTCTCCTTCCATTCCCATATTAATGCCCTTTCTGTTGCCAATGTCAGGATTGGACTGTTATACCACCATAGGGACTGGCTACCACAAGAGGCCCTTAGATTGGCAATCACCTCCTCTGTCCTGTCACTGATCGACTATGGGCTGCCCATCTGTGCTGCAGCCGACAACACTGTGCTTGCAAGAATCCAGCTCTCTGTAAACAAGGCCTGCAGGCTAATGCTGGGAGCCCCTAGGCACACCCATACGTGCCTGCTGTACTCCTCCACCAACTTGCTCAACCTTGAAGAAAGACTCCACTTCCAAACCTACCTTCTTGTAAAAAAAGACCCTGCTAGGACCCCCCCCGGGTCACCACCTCCCTGCAGCATGCCTCCCCCTCAGTCTCCACCCACAGCACTGTCAAAACCACCCTCATTGTCCCCAGGGTAAGGACCTCTATGGCCCGGAGATCCTTTTGCTATCGGGCTCCCTCCTGGTTCAGTTCCCTCCCAGCCAATATAGCTGACTCCACTAAGCTTGATTCTTTCAAGGTCTCCCTCAGAAGCCATCTGACAAGCACTCGCTGCTGCAACTGCACATAATCCCCCACCTGCCCCTTACCTTCACCCCTAGGTTGGGTCTGCCCTGTCTGCTTTTGCTGTATATACCTGGGGTCTCATGCAACATCTGCTGACTAATGTAATAAAATATCTCTGGTTGCTACCTGACGTGGTACTCGTGTACCTATATTATGACTACTGTGATCTACCTATTACCAAACGTGTACCACCAGTGAATGCCTGTAACACTGGTTGCTTTTTTAATCTAAGCGTTATATACTGTACTGTTTGTTTGCTCTCTTGATGAGGTGCCTTTGTAAATGAGTCTATGACTCAAAGGTCTGTAAACCGATCTAATAATAAATAAATAAATAAATAAATAATAAATAAATAAAAAACGTTAGAAGTTTTTTTTTTTTGTTTGTTTTTTTCCCTCAGGTTTTATAAAAACATACAGTTTGGGCACACTGGGCACACTGGGGTGGGCTTCCAGTGTGCCACCTAGGTTGTTTTTGTTTGAGGGGGGGACTGAAACCATTGGGGATTGAGCACCCCTGTTGGCAAAGAAAGTGTCTTTGTTGTGGGGTACATGATGCCAATAGGGGTTGGGCACCCCTTTCGGCAAACAAATTTAACTGGGGGGGAGGCAGATCAACAGGGGGATTGGGCACCCCTGAAGTCTGCTTTCTGGGGATTGTGAGAGGCAGACGGCGGGAGCCGCCGCCATGTTTATTGAAATGTTTCACCAGGCAAGGCATGTAGGGGTGGTGTGTCATCTGTGCCATTGCATGTCGAGCTAGTCTGCGTTTGCAATGGCACATTTGTTTTAAGTTGGTGGCACTTTGCATAATACTTGTGTCACCACTAGCGTGCTGGCTAATTAATTGAAGAATGAGGGACACACCTACTAAGGTGTGCCCTGCATTCGCCAACACTGACGCACCTCTGCATTTCTCCTGCCACCACAAAATGTTGCTTGTGCACGAGCAAGACAACATAAAAATTGGTCTATGTTATTTAGTGTCTTTCCACACCAGGATAGAATTATTTAGGAGCAACATTTAGTTTTCAGGAGGGTGTGGGGGGATGGTGGAATTGGGAATTTGCCCGGCAGAGTTGTAGTATTTCAAAGAAAAGGTTGCATTTATGTATCCTACAAATACACAAGGCCAAAATATATACATTAGTACAGGTTGTGTGCAAAGCTATAGATGCATTGTTGTGCAAAATCTAATTATGGTCATAGGTGACCGTTTGGGGGAGAGTGAACATTGTGTAGGAGAGGATTGATATTAATGGGTTGCTCAGATTTGGATGTCTATCGAGTGAGGTATGAGAACATGACCCTGTGTACAGAATAATGTGTTTTGAATTTTAATGGAATGGGGAGAAGTTTCCATCTGTTGTGTATATACTATCTGGTGCAGACAAGCACTGAGAGAAGATACAAGTCTAGCGAACAGTGGTCCTGTTTGCATGTTACTGTGCAGAGTTGGTACAAACAAGGAAAAAAAAACCGAAGCTAAATAAGAAACAATATGTAATAATTTTGAAATGTGTCAGCAAATTGTGTTTTCCCTCTGAAGTCCGGGGCTCTTTTAAAAAGTTATTTGCTAAATTTCCATTCCTCTGAAACATGAGCAAATGAGAATGATGTGGGATTATTGAAATGGAAGTTGGGTAAGCAGTAAGACACTACAGCAGGGTGTGGGTAATGTGATAACTGCTTGCCCATAGAAACATAGACTTTGATGGCAGATAAGGACTGCTTGCCCCACCCAATCTACCCATTTCTCTACCTATTGGATAAGCTGCAGATCCTAGATAGCCACCAGCCTACTTCCTCCTACCACAACTAGAATTGCCTTATGTCTGTCCCATACATTCTTGAATTTACACACTGTTTTTGACTCCATGACCTCCTCAGGAAGGTTGTTCCATCAGTCCACCACCCTCTCCATGAACAAATGCTTCCTCATGTTGCCCCTGAGACGCCCCTCCCTCTGTCTTCAAATTGTGCCCCCTTGTTTTTGCACATCTCTGGCCTGGTGCATTGTACGTAGTGATGTCATGCTGTCAAATTCTGACAGTATGACAACCATAACTCATAATACTATGGTTATTGTGAATACCATGGTATTACAGAAGTAGTCATTTTTGTACACAGGCATCTCCTCGAACTCTTGTGTCGGGAAGAGTTGACACAGAACATATAATTGTTCCTAAAAATACCTCCAAAAATTAGTTGTAAAGCATGAAAACTGTGTTATTCCATGAACCACGGTTATCACGGTAGTGGAAATTGGCCATATTATCAATACTGTGACTTCTGATATCGCTGTATACCATGAAACCTTGATACTGTGACATTGTTAATTATATGGCCTCACTTCAACCACCTTGAAGAGTGGTTATCACATAGCCCACACTCCGGAAAGTCTTATTTCACTTAAAAACTTGTAAAAAAGACTGTGTTCCCATATTGCTCCTTGAAAAACTGGAGTTGGCTAGTTTTTTTTTTTTTTTTATTAATCCTTTTTTCTCCTTGGCCCCCGGTCTGCCTTACCTCTTCTCGCCCTGGCATCCCCTTAGGTCTTCTGGCCGCTGTCCCGAGGACCGCTCAGCTTCCATTTGGGCCCCACAGCTTCTATTCCTGCGGTTTGCCCCACGCAGCGGGGTGATGGAGAGCCCTCCCCATGCCCTCCACCAGTACAGGATCCAGTATTACACCACGTACCCTCGGAGCCGGGCAACTCCCTCATGGAGATAGCCATCATGCCGCCACGACCGGTGCCTTTTCCCTGTTCTAGTCACCCCCCCTTTTTTTTTTTTAAACATGTGCGGCGTACAGTGACGCCAAGGGACAGGAGCGTGCACGCTACTGCACGCACTCCTTCCCGTCAGTTCCCCAGTATGTCCCCTCAGACTGCCTGTGCCACTGCATCACCCCCAGCCATTGCTAGAGGCCTCCAGTGCACCGACGGCAGCACACACCCCTCCCCAGAGAAGGAGAGCAGTCCAACGGACGCTCAGTCCTTCTTCTCCCTTGCCAACCTCTGACGAGCCGGGCTCATTCCCGAACCCGGGTCGCTGGCATGGCACGAGGTGTGGCATCCAGCGCCTCAACCCTCAGTACCACCAGGCCAGCCCAAGTTGGTTAATTTGATACCTTTTATTGCACTGATCTTGTACAAAGATGGTATTGTACACAGGCCTTTGAGCCACATGTCCTTTGTCTTGTGTTGTACTGCTCAGTGGTGAAAAAAGGGAATCGACTGTACAAAGAAGGTGTTGGGACAAATAGAGAAAATTGGTAACAGGAGGATTTTAAAGAAATAAGTAGTATAAAGGTTAAAAATGATGGAAATCTGCTGGCAGTGCTGGCCTGCTCATTGCACTTTAAAAATATTAAATTAAGAGGAGATTTGTGAATGGGTGAATCATAAATTTCGAGGCTGCGATGCTTTCAAGTGATATCCATGATATGTTGGCTGCTTTTCAGGCGATAAAATTAGGCCCTGATGGAATGTAATTTTGAGATCTACAGAATATTGGCTGTTTATGTGCAGTGTGGGTGGCTAATGAATGGCTTAAATATATTGTACAAAACTGCTGGTGAGTGGGTCGGTAATTACTCCATAGTTAGGTGGTATATGAGATCTGGAGGTCACACTAGTCTTATTTGTGCAGTTTTTACCTTGGAAATTCTTTATCTTCAAGGGTATCTCCAGAGAGCCATAATGCATTGTCCTCTAGGCTGTTGGCATCAGGACTTTTGCAGGAAGCTTTTGCGCAACAGGGCCACCCACATCAGTGTGCCTGTGTGCACATTTTCGGTTGCCTAGTCAATGTGAGCAGGCCCCAGCCCCTTTGTTTCTTTTTTGCAACTGCATAGCGTTAACTGTGCAGTGTATTCCTAACAAGAGGAGCAGAGCAGACAGGAACAGACATGATGTATATTGCCTTCTACTTCCACAGTGGAGTTTCATCATCTCATTGGTATGCATGAGCCCCCACCCCCTTCCCTTCCTCCATACAGATCTACTTTATTTATGCATCTGTTGTGGCACTTTTCTGTACCACCTCTGCAGCTGGAAGAATGCTGCTGTGTACTCTATACTTAAAGCAGGGCAAGTGTCATTGACTGAAGAACAGTTCTATTATCAACCAGTATAGAGCTGACATAGCAAAAACAACTTTTTTTTTTTTTTTACTTTGACTGCAGCTAACAAAGGTTTGCAGAGAGTGGCAATGTAAACTGAAACTAAGCTCTGGTTTGACTGTTCCTCTGCTGCCTATCTGGTCACCAAGGAACTGTGCCAGTCTAAGACCGTAATGCATGTAATTACACTGCTTTACATCAGAATACAGCACATGAAATAAACAACACATAGTGTGTCACGAGTGGGTAATACCATTCATTAGACTTTTAATTGAAAGCTGGTCTCAAAAGTAATTTTATTAGTCCAATAAAAGTATCACCATCAGCATATTTTTTTCTTCTACATCATAGACAGGACTTGACACAGCTGCCACATTTCTCCACCAGAATAGATCAAACTAGATCTGTATAGCCATGCAAAGCAGCAGAATAATGAAGCGGGTTCTCAATCTCATCGCAATTTGCGACCCAAGAATCAGGAAATGTGAGACAATTGTCAGTATGATTAGCAGTGATTGCTAATCGTATTGCCATCCCCCTAATTATTTTAATTTTCCCTGGTATCTAGTGGTGCCCCCCTTCCTCCGATTGCCATGCCCCTTATTTATTTTTCTTTCCCTGGTGTCTAGCACCCCCCTCCACCAATTGCTGTCCTAATTATATTTTTTTTGTCTATTCCTGGTGTCTAGCAGCACCCCCACCATCCGATCACTGTTCCTGGTGTCTGTCCCTAAATTTTTTTTTTTTTTTTAAACCTGCTAAAAACAAAATGGTCCCTCGCCGATCTCTTCCCCCCCATCCACACTTCCCACTCAGCACCTACCACCCTACACACCCTAACTCACCTAAATAGGTCACTGGGCAAAGATCCACTCCCCGAGAGAAGACGCGTCTTGCTGCTGAAACCAGCGACTGCAATATGAGAAGCTAAGATAAATATGATTCAGTGTACTTCAATGGGGTTTTGACTTTGGTGCATAACTTCGCCATTTTTGCATATTCTGGCACCAAATTTTCAACATGGCCTTTTGAGGGCCCCACTTCATGAACAATATGACTGTCATTACACAACTCCTGCCTAAAGTTGATTTTGCGGTTGCTTGGCAAAATCATGTTTCATGCAGGATTTGAAAACTTTCTCTGACCTTGTTCATGTGGTGGGGTCATAAGAAGGCTGTTTTGAAAATGTTGGGTCAAAATATATAAAAATGGCCAAGTTATGAACATACGTATAAATTTTACTGTGCTCACTCCTAACTTTGGTAATTTTAAATATTTTGACCGCAAATTTTCAACATCGACATTTTTTTTACACTACTTCAGGAATATGACGGCTGTCATATTTCAAATCCTGGCCAAACAGTCTTTTCGCACATGTAGGTGGAATGTCGTTGAGGTGGTGCGGAATCACGTTTTGGCAGAAATTTGAACATTTTCAATACTGGTACATGAGATGGGATAATAGGAAGGCTATACTGACAATTTGGTCAAAATGGCAAATACAGTCTCAAAACTATGTATACAGTGCATCAGTAATTTTATGGTTTAAAGTAAAAAAATACCCATTATAGAATACTACTAATCAAAATCGGCTGATTGCTAATAATTTTTCATTTTGATTAGCAAAGGCCGCTAATCAACTCTCTGACACGAAGTTATGCCTTGAGAAGCAGAGCAAACCCCAGTTTAACCTGTTGCAAAGCAGTGTACCAATTCCTAGCACTGTATCTCAAACCTTTTATACACTTAGCTTCAGTATCTTGCTCAGAATAACAGTGAGTAAGTGGCTTTGGTGGGATTTGAACCTGAACTTGCTGGTTCAAGTAAACAGTAGTATAAAGGGGGAGGGAACTGGGCGTGGGGCTCAGTTTTGAGAGTGAAATTAAAAGTCTGACTCAGTTTCGGAAGCAGAATGAGGAAAGCCTTCTTCTATGTAAAATACACATGCCTAAAGGCATAAAACTGACTAAATTGTAAAAATGCAGCATGTAATGAAAAAATTCAACTCCCACAAATGTGTTTGCTGCTAGATCCCAGGTGATGGGTTCCCTCAGTAAATCCTTTCCATTTCCAACACTGAAAGTAAAATTCTTGTTAGCGTTCTGCTGGAGGTGGCCGGAACCAGAAAAAGGTCAACTTTGCTATTTTAAACCCTCTGAGGGAAAAAGTAAGCAGGGTGCGGCCCAGAGCAGATCTGTAATGCAGTGGTATGGATCTGTATAGGAATATTTATACAGTATGCGTGGACAGTGCCATAACATTTTTTTTATCTCCACGTACGTGTGATACATTTTAGAACCTGTAATTTATCATGCATATGTTGGATAAACACTACCTGTCAATCACCCCCAACCCCCCAAAAACACACCAGCATATTGTATAAACAGGATAGTAGGAATCTGGTGATACATTATTTGCACTGTGAGAACTTTGACCTTGAGCGATCAGTCGTAGCTTTGCCTTTCTGAGGTTACTTGAGGTCAAACTGCTCTTGTGTAGATAATGTATCACACAGGTCCAATTGATATCCTCTAACTCCCACACACACACACACATTCAGGTCATCACGGAGAGTAACAGAATCCATGCCCCATAAACTTTTTCCCTGTTGTCCAATAACTTGGGGATTTTTACATCACAATAGTGCAGCATGAAAATTACAACTAAGCCATCCATTAGTCTATATCCTTTAGCATGCTAATTAATTGGTAGCTATATTAGCTGTGACTAGAGTTTGTTTCCTGCTGTCGAGAGACTGAACGTTGGACCTGTGAAAATTGTTTTCTCGGTTGTGTATTTTTTTGGCGATGGAATTTATTTTTCCTCAGTAGCTACAGCTTCGAGAACTGTTGATTACCAGTGTATGTCATTGCTGAGTAAGGCTCTTTTGACCATTGTTACAGAAACCCGATTTATCATAAGGACACACACAAGTTGTATGCTTGTTGTTTGGGCCCTTCCCACAATGTGAAAAACAGAAATTTGTCAAGATTTCAACCGGGCTACAGAGAGATGGAGGCAAAATATTATGTAGAAACATAGAAACATAGAAGTTGACGGCAGATAAGGACCGCAAGGCCCATCCAGTCTGCCCATTTCTTTTTCTACCTTATAAATGTACCATCGGCCTTTGCTCTGTCAGTGACCTATCTATTCATAGTCATTTGTATTGCTCCCTTATGCCTATCCCATGCCTGTTTGAAGCCCTGCACTGTATTCATAGCCACCACTTCTTGTGGTAAGCCATTCCATGCATCTACCACCCTTTCTGTGAAAAAGAATTTCCTCACATTCCCCCTTAATCGGCCTCCCTCTAATCTCATGCTGTGTCCTCTTGTCCTGCTATTTTTCTTATATTTAAACATGTTAGACTCTTTCACCTTGTTTATGCCCTTAAGGTGTTTAAATGTCTCGATCATATCACCTCTCCCTCCTTTGCTCAAGGGTATACATATTGAGCTCCGTTAATCTGTCCTTATATGTCTTCTGATGCAGTCCCTGCACCATTTTGGTTGCCCTTCTCTGGACTGCCTCAATTTGGTTAATGTCCTTGTGAAGGTGTGGCTCCAATACTGCACGCAGTACTCCAGATGGGGCCTAACCAATGTCTTGTACAGAGGGATTATTACCTCCCTCTTACGACTTGTGATACCCTACTAATACACCCTAACACCCCCTAGCCTTACCTACTGCTTTAGAGGTCTGCTTGGATGATTTTAGGTCATCAGTGATGATGATGCCCAAGTCTCTTTCTTCCTTTGTGACTGCTAGCAACTCCCTCCCAGCCTATAAGTGGCTTCAGGTTTCTCTTCCCTATGTGCATGATTTTGCACCTTTGCATTAAATCCCAGTTGCCACTCTTCTGACCATTCTGCTAGTTTATCCAGATCTCTTCTCATTCTGCCCACCCCATCTGGATCATCTACTCTGTTGCAGATCTTGGTGTCATCTGCAAACAGACAAGCCTTACCCTCTAGTCCATCTGCAGGTCACTAATGAAGATGTTGAATAGACTGGCCCCAGGACTGATCCCTGAGGTACCCCACTTGTGACTTGCATCTCTTCTGACTGTATACCATTTACCACCACTCTGTTTTCTGCCAGTCAACCAGTTTGCCACCCAGTTGACCAACTTCTGACCCACCCAGCCTACCTAGCTTATTTATCAATCTTCTATGTGGAACAGTGTCAAAAGCTTTGCTGAAGTCAAGGTAGGCGACATCAACTGCTCCCCCTGGTCCACCACTCTGGTTACCCAGTCAAAGAAATCTATGAGATTAGTTTGACAGGACCTTCCTTTGTAAACCCATGCTGTCTTGGATCCTGTGCCTCATGGATTCCAGGTGTTGCACTATCCTTTCCTTAAGGAGTGCCTCCATAATCTTGCCCACTACTGAGGTAAGACTGACCGGTCTGTAGTTCCCCGCCTCCTCCCTGCTACCACTCTTGTGGAGGATCACATGAGCCTTCTCCAGTCTTCTGGGACCTCTCCTGTGCTCAGAGACTCACTAAACAATTCTGCTAATGGCTCTGCTAGTTCCTCCTTTAGCTCCTTAAGTACCCTGGGATGTATGCCATCAGGTCCCATTGCCTTATCCACCCTGAGCTTAGCAAGCTCTTGTAGGACCTTTCTTTTGTGAAGGAGTAGTGCTCACCTCCCTCCCCTGTGTCCATGATGCTGAGCTGTGGGCCCTGCCCTACCTTCTCTTCAGTAAATACTGAGCAAAAGTATCTATTTAGGATAGATGCCTTTACAGGGTCCTCCTCCTCACATGCTCCCTTTTCTCCATTAAGCTTAGCAATACCCCCTCTGGACTTTCTCCTTTCACTATGTAGTAATTTTATGAAAAAATGGACTAGACTGCTGCTTTTCCTGCCAAGTTGTCCAGTACACAACCAGGAAAACTGAAATTGCTGATGACAGAGGAGGTGGGGGCCTTGAAATCACTGCATACATTGATGCCATGGTCACAGACTAGGTCTCTTGCCTGGTTGGAGTTTTTGCTGTTGCCAGCGGAGAGCCACTGGAGTTGGTGCGAGTTAGACTGCTCACAGTCAGTGAGTCAGCACTGCTCCCTCACCCATCAGCGATCCAGATCCCTGCTGTCTGCAAGGGATGGTATGTTAAAAGATCCATCCAGTACACTTGCAAAATAGATGGGTTCATCCCCTGCATGGTCAGAACCCCAGCCTTCAAAAGGCTCCAATCTGATAGCCAAGGTGCTGCAGCCTCCTGCTAGCACCTCTGGATCTGCATCGTGGATTACCTTCTCGTTCTCACTGTAGATGGCAGTGAACCCATTGATGCCAGTAATGGGAGCAGGTCCATCATTGCTGTTAGCAGAAATCTCTGACTTGATCAGGAGGGTACTGCCTAGTCTGCCTGAGTCAACAACACAGGTCAGTCCTTATCTACCGCTTCCAGCATTGCTGACTGGTCCTACTGTTCTTCCTGAGGCCCCTCATCCAAGGTTCTGACTCATCAGCCTCCTCCTCCTTCACTACAGAGGAGGATAAGGAATACAGTTAACCAAGCCAAAAGAGTAACGCAGCTAAGGGAGTCTACGCCTGGAGCACACTGCAATGTAAAACCAAACTGTGTCAAAATAGAGAGTGGCTAACAGGCACTAGTGTGCATACCAGCAAATAAATGAACCCATAGCTTGGTCCATAGTTAAAAAAGCTTTTATTACTCAAGACACACCGCCAGCGTTTCACCCACTTGACCTTAGGCTTTGTTAAGGTGGGTGAATTCAAACAAATTACAGCCACTGCTTATCTAACAAGAGCCTATTACCGGCAGCTACTGCTCCCACTGTCCCACGGAGCCAGCCCTCTGATGACACACATGGCCAACTAAGCCATACTAGTCTGCCTGTAAGCGTATTCTAAATGGTTATCATGTTTACAGCACATTATCAAGCAGGACCCTTGAGAGGGTAGGGGAAAAGGGGATAATTTCTGGGGCCCAGCACCAAGAGGGCCCCAGTCCACCCAGCATACTATATGTAGGGAAGGGGCTGTGAGCTGGTAGGGGCCCCAGAGTCTGAAATTTCCTCGGGGGCCCGGAATTCCTCTCAGGGGGCCTGTTATCATGCATATACTTCCTGTACCAATCGACCAGAAAAAGTGCTTTCCTCAGCTGATCTGCACCGGCAACGTAAGCATGATAACGTACTGTAGAAATGTTCATATAGGCATACCTCGTGTCTTAGCCCATTATGTACGTCATCAGAGTGCTGAGTTAGCCAGTGATGTCCTGTGAGGGGTCACAGGATCAACCAGATAAATCTAAATATTCCAGACTAGTAAATTGTTAAAAGAATTATATTTTCAGTGCGATTTTATAAGTCAGGACCTATAGTTCTCACTGCTTTTTATTCTGGGGAGCTGAGAGTTCCCTTTTAAAATTCCAAAGGTGTAGCTTTATGGATGAGTCTCTCTCTAGTATCTACTGTTACCGATGTGTGGAAATAATCTTTTCACTAATAGTCATGCTTATACCGTAGTTGTCACTTCAGTCAGTTTGGAAAAATGCACTTTCATTAGGGCAGCTACATCTTTGTGGTATGGGGGTGGAACAGCCATTATCCCAGTCAGAGTAAGTTTAGTTTATTTTTAGTTTATTTAGTTGGGATGGGTTACATTTGAGTAGACAAGGAGCCTACAAATTAGGTAGGACTTTTGAAAACATCATTAAGTCCAATTTAAACTAGAAAACAAGGGGGACGAGGGTGACCAACCAAAAACGAAATTAAATCATGCCACTAACTTATTACAACTATCAAACTTAAAAAACAAAGGCTTTAGTAGATTGAAAATTTGGAATGTTAATGCATGAAGCTTAAATAATAATAAGTTAAGTGAATTGAAATTATGAATTAATCAGGAAAATATTAACATTATATGTGTGACAGAAACTTGGTGGAATGAATCAAACGATTGGTCTAACAATATTGATGGATTTCACCTATTCTCTAGAAATCGCATTGGGAGAAAAGGAGGGGGTGTATGTTGTTATATCTCTGAGTTTCTACATAGTCAGGAAATTAAAATAAGTGATTTCGCAGATAATATTCCTGAAACATTATGGGTAAGCATTTGTTTTCCTCACTTACCTAAATTGAATTTGGGGATCTGTTACAGGCCTCCTAACAGTAATAATGTTTATAACAATAACTTATGAGAAGAATTGATTCAAGCTTCAAATATTGGGGATTTTTTGATTATGGGCGATTTTAATGCTCCTGGAATCATGTGGTTGGAGCATAAAGCAACAACTGCCTTTGAAAAAGCACTCTTGGATACTATAACATCTCAAGACTACTGTCAAATGGTTGAGGTTCCAACTAGTGGTAAGAGTATTTTAGATTTGGTTATTACCAATTGTATTGATAAGATTGACAGAATAGACACCTTGCCACGTTTATGTAATAGTGACCACAATATTGTTGAATGTTCATTTTACATTGGAAATATCAAATTTAGAAATCATATACAATCCCTTAATTACAGAAAAGCAGATTGGAATAAAATTATTGATGTATTTAAAAAACTGGATTGGGGGCAGTCATATTACAGTTTAGAGGTAAATCATATGTGGGTAAAGTTGAAAAATAAAATACAAGAAATAATTGTGAATCATATTCCTAAGCGTAAAACTGTTAATAGTAAAGGTTATATCCCCCATTGGTTTAATATCGACATAAAGAGACAAATTAGAAGAAAAAATAAAGCTTTTAAAAAGTACAAAAAGAATCCTATTGACATAAATTATACTAAATATAGAAAACCGCAGAAATTGCTTAAGATTATTATAAAAAAAGGCAAAATTAAATTTGAAAACAATCTTGCATCAAATAAAAATCAAAAGGCTTTTTATGCTTATATAAATGGTAATAAACGAGTTTCAAAAAAAATTACATCAATAATAGTAAACGGAGGAACTATTACAAACAATAAAGATATAGCTGATAACTTCAACAAATATTTTACATCAATATATCAGGCTCAAAACACCAATATTAGTATTGCTGATGTAAAAAATGAAACATCTATTAATATAAGTCATGAATTGGTTAAAAAAGAACTATTAAAATTAAATATATCCTCCTCCTCAGGACCAGACAATATTGATACGATTGTATGGAAAAAAACTCGTGGATGTGCTAACTGATCCTCTTACAAAATTATTCAGTAAATCCCTTGAAACTGGTGTGGTGCCATTGGATTGGAGGAGGGCTATAGTGGTGCCTATTCATAAAAAAGGCAACAAATCTTGTATGACCAGTAAGTTTGACATCAGTTTGCTGTAAGTTGTTGGAAAGGCTAATTAAAAATAGCATCGATGAAGATACTATAAGATTGAGACTACAAGATATTACTCAGCATGGATTTAGAAGAGGGCTTTCATGCAATACCAATCTATTAGCCTTTTACAACCATATCAGCCTTAAATTAGATAGCAGTAGACCAATGGATGTAATCCTCCTGGACTTGGGAAAGGCGTTTGATTCAGTCCCACATCATCTGTTGATAGATAAAGTAACTAAACTTGGTTTAAATAAAAACATTATTAGATGGATTGCAAATTGGTTGGCAAACCGTACTCAGAGGGTGCGTATCAATTCTGTTTTATCGGATGAGGGACGTGTTTCTAGTGGGGTCCCTCAGGGATCAGTATTGGGCCTCCTGTTATTTGGTCTTTATATTAGCGATATGAACGTAGGTGTCAAGTCACTTGTAACCAGATTTGCCGATGATACTAAAATAGGGGGAGAAGTTACAACTTACAATGACTATATGGAGCTAAAAAATAGTTTAAGTCAAATTGAAGATTGGGGGATACGTAATGGTATGAAATTTAATGAAGACAAATGTGCGGTAATCCATCTTGGAAAAAATAACCCAAAATATTCATACTTTTTAAACACAAAAAAAATAAAACATAGTAATAGTGAAAAGGATTTGGGTGTTTGGATAAATTCCAGATTATCATCTAATACACAAATCTCAAAATTAATAGGTAAATGTAATAGTACCATTTATGCTATTAATAAAGTCTTCATATCAAGGAATAGAGAGTGTGTACTTAAACTATATAAGACCTATGTACTCCCTAATCTTGACTATGGATCCCACATATGGAGTCCATATTTAAAGAAAGACATACTTAGAGTGGAAAAGATTCAAAAACTTCTAACAAAGTCAATAAAAGGTTTGCAAAATGTGGAATATGTGGATAGACTATCTTAACTCAGTTTGTACCCTTTGGAATTGAGACGCATTAGGGGAGATCTGCTATTTTTATATCGTATTTTGGAGAATAACATCTTGATGTCCCAATGTAATATAATTTGGAATCCTAAAACTTTAAACTCAAGATCACATGATAAACAAATTTTTATAAACAGAGCAAGATCCAACAGACATTTAAATTTTTATAATATACGAACTCCCTTAATTTGGAATAGTTTACCAAGGAATATAGTTGAAAAAAATGTCATTTGATACATTTAAAATGGAGTTAGATAAATTTTTGCTTGCAAATATCAGGAAATATATTAACATATAAGCCCACTATGAGTGGGAGACAATTAAATGGGCCTTGGCCTACTTTGTCTACAGTTACCAAGTTACCAAGAGTGCCCACCAGCAGTCTGTTCTGAGGGAGATTTGTTTCCTAACCCGAATGCTTGAAAAACTAGTTTTTGGCTGGTGCTCCAGCTTATGTACATTAGTTCTTGTGGGTACTGATATGTCAGAACTTCATTTTTGTGAAAGTGTACTGTGCTCTGTGCTTTGTTCAGATCTGTGATTTGTTTTTGCTGCATATTTGTTTTTTCTTTCTGTGGTTACTACAGAGGAACTTAGCATTTACTTTTTAATGTTAAGTACTTTAGGCAGTGCAGTCTACTGCTACCGAACATTTAGCAGACCAGGAGTATATCTAATACAGAGCTGAATAACACTGAACAATATTGATGTTTTGCAGAAGCTGTAAACAAGATGCTGACTGGATGGATGTGGGTGATCCTGTTATGCATTCAGCTGAATGTATATTTTGGCTTATGTAAGTACTTTTCATGTATTCAGTTAACAAAGGTGAAGTTCATTTTAGGGGTGTAGTTCATTTTATTTTTGATCTGTATTAGTCATGGCTAGTTTGCAAAACCTGTTTCACGGCTAGTTTGCAAAACCTGTTGTGACAGGGGAGCCCATACTGCATAGATGGGCTCAACCTGCACAAAATGAGAGGGGCAGATGACTGGCAGCAAGGATAGAGTGGATGGGAGGCTTTTAATTGGGTGAGTATTGCAGGCAAGTGAAGGTAAGTACCCAGATCAGAGCAAGTGAGAAGGAAACCAGAAAACTTTCTTTGTATTAATTGTGTACGATGAGAGTGGTACCCTGACTCACCACTCTCATCGGTCAGTCGGGCTACACTCATCACTTCCCTAAAATCTGGAACTCTCTTCCCCCCAAATACAGTACTCTTCCTCATCCTCCCTCGCCTATGCCTTGCACAACTTTCTCTCATGTAGCTGATCCTGTTTTAATCCTCCCTAAATAGTTCCCTACGAACCTTCGCCCCATCCCAATCCTCCCTTCTCCTTGTGCCAGTTGCCCATCACTTTCACTCTGCTACAACCTCTTCCCCTCCCTCGTATTCCACCCACACAGTTTTACATATCTGTGCTCAGTCCTGCACTCTGGCAGGGTTCTCAGCATCCTGGAGGGGTACAGAATGGGACAAGGCTTCCATTTCTCTCCCCCCTCCCCGCCATCCTCTCTCTGGCTCTAGCCTTATTCATGTACTCTGGCAGGGTTCTCAGCATCCTGGAGAGGCCGAGGTGTTAGGCAAACTCCTCTACTTCCTTCTCCCACTCTTGTTCTCGTCTTCTTACTCTTTCTTGCTACCCACATTAACAACTTGACTGTGCTTAGTCCATTCCACTGGCAGGGTTCTCAGCATCCTGGAAGAGTTCAGCATGGGGCAAGCCTTTCCCTCCACTCCTCCATCCCCTCCACCTTTCCTCTTGCCTTGTGCCTGTACTCTGGCAGGGTTCTCAGCATCCAGGAGAGACCATCAAATTGCTATGCAAACTTCTCTACTTCCCTCTCCCTACTACACTTCCACACCTAAGCTCTTCTCCCCAACTCTCCCTGCCCTCCACCCTCTCTCTTCTCCACCTCGCTCTACTCCTTGCAGGGGTCCCTGCACCCTGGAGGGGCTTAGCTCTTGCTCGACCCAACCTTCTCTGACCATATTTCCCACCACCCACAGCTCCCTTCTGCCCCCCATCAGTCTGAACTTATATCTAGTTTTAGCACACTGTACTAATTAACATGCACTTTATTGCTCTGTCTGGTTGCTCTAGGCTTGAACATCCTTAGTCACACTGCATCTGTTGCGCTTAATTTGCAGTTATTTTAATGTTTAACTGTATGCTGTCCTATTAAGCAATTGAACGTGACCTTCCTCAACTATAATTGTAAGTTTATTCCAAATGTAAAAGCTCTAAAATCCTTAGTCATGCTGAATGACAACTGCATGTCTTTCTATAAATTTTAATTGTATGTTCTTTTTATTGATGTAACAGAATGTAATTCCACTGTCATGTTAAATGCTCTCAGTATGTTTAATAGCTAATCCATATGTAACCGCCCCTCCCCGGTCGCACTGGGAGACGAGCAACTTGCTGTTCAGTGTGCCTTCCTGGTAAAACATTTCAATCAATAAACTTCGCACAGGAGGTACTTATGTCTCCAAATATTGGATTTTTGCTGACACCATACTGAGAATGGACCTCATTCTTGAGCAAAGGCATTTTCAAAGTCTGCAAATCAGTATTGTCTTAACACTTGATCAGCAGAGCACTGTGTAGGTGCAGAGGACCCCTTCTGAACATGGGGAACACTCTGCAGCATCCCGAATCGTCCTGCACCAGTACACAGGACTCTAATCCATTTCCACTTTACTTTGTGACTTGTGGTAAGGACAGAGGGGCCACACTCCAAAGCATCCCCAGAGCCAGATTTGCCTGGCTTTGGGCACCAGGAGAGCATGGAAATTACAGTGTGGAGAGGAGGGACCCCCTGACATAAATGACCTTGTGCCCCCAGCACTTGCCCGCATAGTGTCTGGGTCCTAAATAGACCATCTCCTCAACAGATACCCCCAACCCTGTGCAACAGAGGTAAGTGCTTGTGACAGCCCCTCTCCCCTTTTTTCATTTGGTTGCAAAATAATTACCTTAAAATCAAGCTGTTGATCCACTTATAAATTGCAGTATCCAGCCAACATCCACCAGCTTGGCTGCCACTCTTATCTAGGGAAGTAGTTATGCTGTATTGGACAGGACATGGAACGGGCTATGGATGCCACCTATGAGCTGGTTTCATGGAGCAGCATAGGGTAGGGGGTCTATGCCGGCTCCTTTTCCAGATGAGACTTTGAATGTCTCATATTTGCTGAAAGAATTCTAAGAAGAGCCGGTCATGTTACAAAAAAAAAGTTACATACTTCATTCTGCACTCCATTGCGATCTCTGCTGTTTGTTTCTGAATCCATTTACAAGGGTGCCCCATTATCATTTTTATTTATTTATTAAATTTTGGTGACCGGGTAGGCCCACTGAGCCCCAAAGGTCCTTTTTTCAGGGGCGACCTGGGATAACAATACAAGTTATAAGAATGAACAAGGACATAAGGAACATTTGAGGCATTGTGAGTTACATCATGAGGTGGTTACAGTAAAGAAAAATAGTGGATACAGGCATGGTAAAAGAAAAGCAGTGGATACAGGCATGGCTTACAGGTACGGTAAAAGAAAAGCAGTGGAAGTCATGTACCATGTTAAAACTGATAAGATTTTTGTTGTGGCATTAGCCCATATGCTTCCCAGGTCCCACAAGGTAAGAGAGCGGTGTGTGTTGCATGCGAGTTATCTTTGTTAAGATACAACTGAGAATACTGATGAAAACCTTGTGGCAGTCATTATTTGTTTGTTTAAAAGTTTCACAAGGAAGGACATACTGAACTAATAAGAGCTCGTTTTGAGATGCATCCTGGGGCAGTGGGGAAAGGGGGAATACAACTGAAAATACATAGAGTCGAAAACAATGTGCTACAACTGTAAACAGCAGAGAAATATGAAAGCAACTATGTACAGTAAATTGTGTACATTTGGATTTAACTCATGCAAATGAACAGACAGTGTGAGAACTCGTAAACCATGCACCGCTGCATTGAAAATTATAGCTGCAAGTTAAATGTGTGCCAGCACCAGCTAGTAGTAAAACGATACATGTTACAATGGGGTGGAAGGGGGGAGAGGGAGAAAACAGGCTTGCGGGGAAACACAGAAACAGAGTTACAGTCTAGGACTAAGAGAGGTGGGTTTGGAGTTGGAAGGGAAAAATAGATGAGCGGAAGGATTACGAGTAAGGAAAGGGTTATGAGAGGAGGGTGGAGGAGGAAAGAGGAGAAGGGGTCGAGTAGGGAAATGTGGGCAGAGGAGGGGGTAGGGTGAGATAGAGGGAATGGGATAGGGTTGTGAGGAAGGGGAGTAGGAACGGGGAAGAGGGGGTGGTATAGAGAAAGGAAGGAGGGTGAGAGATGGAGGAGGAGATAGATTGGATATAGGGGAGATATTAGGTGAGGTTACAGTTGCAGGTGTGGGAGGACAGACTATGCAGGAGGAAGGATAGAGAGTAGGGAGAGGTGTCTGAATGGATTGGGTGATGGGAGTTCCAGAGCTTAGGGAAGCAGTAGGAGAAGGCAGACTGGCCAGCAGCGGAGGATCTAGGGGGAAGTGCAAGGGAGGGGGAGTGGGATCTGCGGAGGGCATAGGAGTTGGGTCGAGGCAGGGAGAGGGTAGAAGACAGGTAGGAAGGGAGGGAATCAAACCAATACTTGACAATAAATGGGGAGCAGTGTGCCATATGCCTAGCTTCAAGGGAGGGAAAGGAGAGGGACATATAAAGAGTACAGTGATGAGTACGTGTAGGGCTGTTTAAAGCAAAGTGACGGAATGAGTTACAGAGTCCAGTCTGGAAAGGGTAGATTTGTGGGCATAGCTGTAGACTATGTTGCCATAGTCTAATATGGGGAGGATTGTTTTCTGTACAACAGCTCTATGGGCCAGGAGTGGGATACAGCTGCAGTGGCAGTACAGAGCTCCGAATTTAGAGTGGAGTTTTTTACGTATTGGCATTAACTTGTTCAGAGAAGTCAAGGTGATTTGTCAAGAGAGACCCTGAGGGTACTTGAAGGTATGGAAGAATCTGGTCATGACCTTCCACCTTCCACCTGTATGCTGTCCATCCCCCAAAGTTCTTTTCCAGCTCTCACATGGGTTACCACCCCTGTCTCTTGTTCCCATTTGCCTTTGAGATCTTCCAATATCTTGTTGTCTGGGCTCAGCAGATAATGCCCAGCTCTGGTTCCACTCAATCAGCAGGCCCTTAACACCAAAAAAAGGTCTGTATGACCTTTGACACTCTGCTGAAGATCTCTAGGTTTGGCAGTCTCCCCCTTTTACGTACCCTAAATTGGTCCACCATTGAGAATGTACTAACCTTCAAGTACAGTGTGGGCTCAGCAGGGCCTTGTATGCTCCTGACACTTTGCCCTTGGGGTCTTATTTTGGCTGACCAATATAATAAGTTCTCCAGTGTGATCAGGTCCCTATCCACCTTTGAGAGTATTTGCTTTGATAGCATATAATGTCTTACTTGAAGGAACCTATGAAAGTCTGAGCCTGGGAGGGCACATTTTCTTCTTAGTTCCCCAAAAGAAATTATATTTTTATTCTGAACCAGGGATCTATAACTTATTACTTTACACCAAAAAAAATGGTCTCTATGACCTTTGGCAAAAGCTCTCTAGGATTGGCACCCTTGACCGGGTCTGCTGCGGTCAGCAGCAGTAATCAAGAACAGTGCCGGCTGAGCTGTCTTCACTGCCGGCCCCGCCTGACTCAGATCACCACCCTTGACTGGGTGCATTGCGGTCAGTGGCAGTAACTAAGAACAGTGCCGGCTGAGCTTTCTTTGCTGCGCACCCTTCCCAACTCAGGTACGCCACTTGGAGCCCCAAGCTTTTCGTCTCTGAAGCCAACGCATCTATTGGTTGCTCTCTGCTGAGCTCGTTCCTTCATTGGCCGGCTCCTCTACTCTGCCGAATACTGATTGGACCTCCTGTGTTTCCTGCTTCTCAGCGTTTGACGCTCGGTTCAACCTTCTGCCTATTTTCTATTTTTATCCTTGTTACTTATTACTGTATTAAAAAAAACTAAAAGTTACTGTGCTGAACTGATTTTTGCTGCTAGCTGCTCGAAAAAGTTTACTGTACTGAATTTTGCAGATTGCTTTTAAACCTGCTACCTACACTGAATGTTTTATTTTAATGTACTGCACCTCCTGTTGTTTGAGTGTAGGGCTTCCCCCTCTAATCTCCTCTCTCTCCTATCTTTTCTTGCTGCTCGCTTGCCCTCTGGCTCTAACTTCAGCCTGTGTGGGCATTCAGCAGCCTTCATTAAATTTCTTTCCTTGCCGCATTTGGTGTTTCTGTCCCTTGCTCTTCTCTACCCCTTCCAGTTCTTTCTCCCTGAGCTGGCAGGATCCGTTGGCCCACCGGCCCACTCCACCCCCCCAGACTTTGGAAAACTACTCCTCCAGATCTCTACTTCTTCCTTCCTCCCCCCCAGTAAAAAAACACTTGGCCTGAAATTATCCCTGCTCCTTTGTTCAACCATTTTAGCTTGGCGCCATAGTCTGTGGTGCCCCCAATTGATTTCTCTCCTTTCCCATTCCTTCCTCTCCCACCCCATTTTTCACTCACTTCCTCTCCTTTTGTTTTCTACTAGCACCTCCCCTGACTTTGCTTGGTATCCATTAATCTAACTTCTCTCTCTATTTATCTCTCCCTTTCAGGTCTCCAGCTTTGACTGGGTGTGCTGCGGTCAGCAGCAGTAACCAAGAACAGTGTCAGCCGAGCTCTCTTCGCTGCCTGCCCCTCCCGACTCAGGTATGCACCTGTAGCCCCAAGCTTTTCGGCTCTGAAGCCGACGCATCTATTGGATGCTCTCTGCTGAGCTCCATCCTTTAGTGGCCGGCTCATCTATTCTGCCGAACACTGATTAGACCTCGCCTTTGTTTCCTGCCTCTCAACGCTTGGTGCTCGGTTTAACCTTCTGCCTATTTTCTGTTTTTATCCTTGTTACTTATTACTGTATTTTTTTTTTGTCCCACTCACCCTCTCCAGCCCCGACCTCTATTAAATACCCCCTTCCCCACAAGGCACTGCCCTCAAGCTCCACTCCTCCAGTTTATACAAATCTACCACTCCCCTTAAAGGTATATATCGCCTGCTTGCTTCTCTCCCACCCTTGTTTGCCTGCTCCTCTTCCCTATCCCTTATTTTGGGCTACTTTACCAGTCTACCCTCCCCTGTTCCCCTCCTGCCTCGTTTCGTAACACCTACTTCACATCTCCTGAATCTGGCCTGCTCTTGCTCCTCGCCCTTCTTCTGTCAACAACACATCTTGTTTTACCTTCCTTTTACTCCATCTCTACTTCTTTTTCCTGATGTTTCCTCACATCTACCCTAGCACTGCTTCAACCTTATTTTCCAAGCCTCAGCCAGTGCGAAAATGGCGCTGTTCCAAACCCAGCCCCTTTCTCGCCTCCTCCCTACTTTAGATTCTGTCCTCCTTGCCAAGCTTTCCCTACTCCTCCCATCAGCTTTGACTTCCCCATGCCACACTTCTTAGCTTAATCTCTTCATTATTCTATGACTTCAGCTGGCTGTCTGCCACCAGCCCCGCCTCCCCCATTGCTTAAACCCTTACGCCTTTCTCCCTTCCCTCCACAGAATTATCCAGCTAGCCTGGGCGCCCACAGAGTGGCCTCTTGCTCTCGCCGCAGCTCTGTGGCGAAGCCTTGATTCGGCTCCATCCTTATGGATCCCCCTGCCTGAGTCCTCGGCTGGACTAAGAGAGCGCTCCTGTAGCGCGGTCACTACCAGCCTCAGCCACCGCCTGTGAGCCCCCTGGGGAAGCCCTGACTAGGCTATCCTCTAAAAAGATATCAAGCTTCAGTAGGACCTTGCTGGCACTGCGCGCAGGCTCCCCACCTACTGCTCACCAACTCTGTCTGGACACTTAATTGTGTAACCTCCCAGGGTTCACGTGCCTCTCCTGTAATTCACTAAGCGTCGACTTCCCCATTAGCATCCTATACGCCGCTGCTGCTAGGGGCGTTCATCCCTCTAAATCTACTTCCACTAGACCTTAGCCTGCACACAGTCCCCAGCTAAACTCCCCAGCACTGAACAGGTTTCTTTCTGAGCAAACAAAGCACTGCCTGCCGCGTACCGCGATGGTGAAGACACGGACTCTTGCTGTTCCTACAAGGACTCCCATTGGTTCACTAACCTGTCAAGGCCTCATTGTTTTTACCATTATTGTCTATTTGGGCAGCTGCAATGGCCTCTCCATACCCTCCCCAACTGTCTTTGAAACAGTAGTACTAAATGTGTATGGTCCAGTGACGACCTCTCTCACACATGACACTCGCTTCCTCCGGGAGCGTCCCTCCAAGTCTGCGGGAAAGCAGAACTTAACTTATGACCTGGCCCTGGTGCCGCTACTCTGTGACTTAGAAATCTGTGTTAACAGCACAAAAACCCAGGTGCCTAGTAAACAACAATGGCAACTCCATAAAAAACTTCCAACACCCTAACATCCAACAGAAGCACCTCTACCGCAGAGGGTAGTTGGTCCGGGAGGTTGGCAGGTGGTTAGGAGGGGAAAATCGGCTGTCCCATCACTCTGTGCTCTCCAACATATCACCTCCACAAACCATATAAAAACTGCAAACAGGTATCTGCCGCTATCTCCGAAATCAAACAAAGGGGCAGAGGACACTGCAGCACAGGAGCTAGCACAACAAAACTCACCCAAAACAGGAATCAAAACAAAAAAAGCAAAAAGGAAATCCAAAAAACTTCTGATCTAGCACAATCCGGATTTAGATCTAGGCATAATACTATCTCTGCTTTGGCCAAAGTAACAAATGATTGGCAAATAGAACTTGATAAAAAAAAAAAAATAGTGTTTTTGCAGTATTCCTTGACCTAAGCAAGGCGTTTGATACGGTGGACCATGAACTGCTCCTCTCTTCCTTGCATTCCATAGGCCTAGATCCACCCTCCCTTAGATGGTTCAGATGTTACCTTACGGGAAGGACACAGCAAGTGAAAGCTGAGGGAGACCTCTCTCCACTCAATCCATTGCTAAGAGGTGTTCCACAAGGATCCATCCTGGATCCCATCCTCTTTGCTATTTATATTAATAACATTGACTCAAACCTTACCAAGGCGTCTGTACACTTGTTTGCAGATGACACTGTTTTACATGTCAGTAACCCTTCGCCTACTACAGCCTGTGAAGTCCTGCAAGGGGAATTCCACATCCTGCAGCATCAACTATTGGAGAAAAAGCTCCTTCTAAATGCAAAAAAAACAAAAGCTATGTTTTTCTCCACCCTAATTCAGACAAGGCCCACCTCACTAAACAATCTCCCCCAGCTCTCCACTATACTTGGTGAAAACCTTGAATATGTGGAAAATTCAAGTATCTGGGGGTATGGATAGACAGCAGACTTAACTACATCGTTCACATTGAAGAGCTTCTAAAAAAACTGCGACAGAGGCTTGGTCTCTTTTACAGAATAAGGCACTTCCTAACCAGAGACTCCAAGAAGAGGTTGGTCCAGGCTTCTTTTCTCTCAGTACTTGACTATGCAGATTTCCTCTACAGTCGCTGCCCTGTTTTCTATCTAAACAAATTGGACACTCTATACCACAGAGCATTGAGGTTTATAACAGACCTACCCTTCAGTACTCACCGCTGCTCTCTATATGCGGCAGTCGGATGGACATCTCTCCAGTCCAGAAGAAACAGAAATGCTGCAGTATGGACCTACAGAGCACTGACCAGAATGCTCCCAAATTATATCATCGACTGCTTCACACAGGCCAAAGTTAGTACCTATGCCCTAAGAAGCCATGATCTTATCATGCTTAATGTGCCTAAATTCAACACCCAGCTCGGGAGATCTGCTATCAGCTACGTACTAGCCTCATCATGGAATATGATTCAGAAGACCCTGAGGCTGAACAACTTTATATCATTAGCATCCTTTAAGCATCTATACCTATGTCTCTTCCAAGAAAAATGCAACTGCTACCACTAGTACTAGTATACTCAAACTCCTAACCTTCCCCTCCTTAGGCAGCCAACAACAGATGACATTACACCTTCTAATCATTCAACTCCATAGTCCCCGTACATCCTGTCTATAGTCCTCTCCCATTACTTCTTGGCTGTTACCGTAGTCCTCATCCCTACTATACGTTGCCTGGTGCTAGCCCCAGCCCCTGCCCAGGCCACCCCTGCATCTTATCACTGCGTCTCCTTGTCCCTTATGGTCCCTAACCCCTTAGTATTGAAATATTGGATGCTTTACTTAAGAGACTTACTAATGAACATCCCTTGTTGATATGTATGTATATATATTATGTTAGATAGTGTACATCCATGTGTCCCTACTTGTCTTTATGTTTAGGCAACAATGTTTTGGTATATTGTATATAAGTGTTCTTAACATACCTGTATGTGTAATTACTATTGAACCTTGACCTTATCAGGTCCATCTTGCAAATGAGCTGTGCTCAATGATGTTCGCCTGAATAAATAAAGATTTGATTGATTGATTGATTGATCATAGGAGACTCCATGATTCGGGGAGTTGATACCTATATCCAGTCAGGGGTGATGGTCAGATGTCTCCCAGGTACATCAGCGTGGAGAGAGACTGACCGCATTGCTAAAATTGTTCAGGAAGCAGGAGAAAACATTGACATCCTGGTGCACATAGGGACTAATGATCTCTCCAACTGGTCAGTTGTGGAGACTAAGGAACACCTGACCAGGCTGGGTGACAAACTATCATCAATTTCATCCTGCATCCTCTGAGATCCTGCCAGTCTGGGAGAAGGGGGCAGATGGACGGAAGGTCAGAGAAGGGGAGATGGGGAGCTAAACATGTGGCTCAAGGGCTGGTGCCAGGAAAAAGGACACACATTTGTAGGGAACTGGCAACAGTTTTGGGAGCAAAAGTTTTTTTAAATTTGATAGACTGAATCTAACTAAAGAGGGAGTTAGTGCATTGGGGCAGAAGTTTGATGTCTTTGCAGAATATTTAAACTAGCAAATGGGAAGAGGGGTGCAGCACCCCATACATCGAATGGGAAGAACACCCCTTCCCCTCAGCTAGTGGTCAGACAGGAGTTCAGCATGTTTGTAGTTCATTTGCATCACCAGGTAAGGAAAAAGTTCTGGCTTCCCATACGACGCACTGTGGAAATGCCACACTTCACCCAACAACTAACGCACTGAAATCTGGCCAATGGAAAATCATGTACACAAATGCTCACAGTCTGGGAAACAAGATTCCAGACCTGCAGGCAATAATGATAGAGGCTAAACTGGACATAGTAGCCATTAGCGAGACATGGTTTACCAGAAACCACACTTGGGAGACTTCAGTACCTGGCTGTGTACTGTTCAGAAGAGACCGAGGTGCAAAAAGGGGGCTGTGGAGTGGTGCTAGGGGAGGTTCTGATAATGGGAGATTTCAACATGCCAGATTGGTCTATACCAGCAGGAACATCTGTCAGAACTAGACATATGGTGGATTCCCTGCAGGGGGAAGGTCTCAAACAGCTGGAACAACAACCCACAAGAGACTGGGCTGTCCTAGATCTAGTACTGACTAACAGAAAGGATCACAGATCTCCAGGTAGCAGGTCACCTGGGGGCCAGAGACCATCACATGGTGTGGTTCAGTGTGGTCACTAGAACTAAATCATCCCATTCCAAGGCAAAAATATGAGACTTCAGAGGAGCTGACTTTGATAAGATGGCCAACAGAGTTAAGCTAGCCCTAGCAAAAAGGAATACAGGGAGGGGGTACAGGCAAAGTGGGCAAGCATTAAGGATGCAATACTTGAAGCAACATCCCATTGTGTTAGACAGAAAAGGAAGTGTAAAAGAAGAAGGAAACCACTTGGTTCTCAAAAACAGTAGCAGAAAAGGTCAGAACCAAAAGGCTGGCCTTCAGGAAATATAAGGGAACGTAGCAGAATGAAGATAGGGAGGCATACCAAACTTCCCTAATGTAAGCAGGGAAGGCAGTAAGGCAGGCAAAGGCCCAAACTGAGGGAACACTAGCACAAACAGTAAAAGAAGGTGACAAGACTTTCTATAGATACATTAGTGAAAGGAGAAAGTCCAGAGAGGGTAATGCTAAGATCAAAGGGATAAGGGGGCATGTGAGGAGGAGGACCATGTAAAAGCATCTATCCTAAATAGATACTTCTGCTTAGTATTTACTGAAGAGAAAGTAGGGCAGGGCCCACAGCTCAGCACCATGGACATGAGGGATGGAGGTGTACACTAGTCCCTTCACAAAAGAAAGGGTCCTACAAGAGCTCGATAAGCTCAGGGTGGACAAGGCAATGGGACCTGATGGCATACATTCAAGGTTACTAAACGAGCTAAGGGCGGAACTAGCAGAGCCATTATCAGAACTGTTTAGTGAATCTCTGCGCACGGGAGAGGTCCCAGAAGAGTGGAGAAGGGCTCATATCATCCTACTCCACAAGAGTGGTAGCAGAGAGGAGGCAGGGAGTTACAGACCAGTCAGTCTTACCTCAATATTGGGCAAGATCATGGAGGCACTCCTTAAGGAAAGGATAATGCAACACCTGGAATCCATAGGAGCACAGGATTTAAGACGGCATGAGTTTACAAAAGGAAGGTCCTGTCAAACTAATCTCATAGATTTCTTTGACTGGGTAACCAGAGTGGTGGATCAAGGGAGAGCAGTTGATGTCACCTACCTTGACTTCAGCAAAGCTTTCGATACTGTTCCACATAGAAGATTGATTAATAAGTTGGGTAGGCTCGGGGTGGGTCAGTAGTTGGTCAGCTGGGTGGCAAACTGGTTGACTGGCAGAAAACAGAGAGTGGTGTTAAACGGTATACAGTCAGAAGAGATGCAGGTCACAAGTGGGATACCTCAGTGATCAGCGCTGGGGCCAGTCCTCTTCAATATCTTCAACAGTGACATTACAGAGGGACTGGAGGGTAAGGTTTGTCTGTTTGCAGCTGACAGCAAGATCTGCAACAGAGTAGATGGTCCAGATGGGGTGGGCAGAATGAGAAGAGATCTGGATAAACTATCAAAATGGTTGAAAGAGTGGCAACTGGGGTTTAATGCAAAGAAGTGCAGGATCATGCACATAGGGAAGAGAAACCCTGAAGCCACCTATAGGCTGTGAGGGGAGTTGCTGGCAGTCTCAAGGGAAGAAAGAGACTTGGGCATCATCACCACCACCGATGACCTGAAATCATCCAAGCAGACCACTAAAGCAGTAGGTAAGGCTAGGGGGATGTTGGGGTGTATTAGTAGGGGTATCACAAGTCATAAGAGGGAGGTAATAATCCCTCTTTACAAGACACTGGTTAGGCCCCATCTGGAGTACTGCGTGCAGTACTGGAGGCCACACCTTCACAAGGACATAAACCAGATTGAGGCAGTCCAGAGAAGGGCAACCAAAATGGTGCAGAGACTGCATCAGAAAACATATGAGGACAGATTAACGGAGCTCAATATGTATACCCTAGAGCAAAGGAGGGTGATATGATCGAAACATTCAGACATCTTAAGGACATTAACAAGGTGGGAGTCTAACATGTTTCAATATAAGAAAAACAGCAGGACAAGAGGACACAGCGTGAGATTAGAGGGAGGCTGATTAAGGGGTAATGTGAGGAAGTTATTTTTCACAGAAAGGGTGGTGGATGCATGGAACAGTCTACCTCAGGAAATGGTGACTATGAATACAGTGCAGGGCTTCATACAGGCATGGGATAGGCATAAGGGAGCAATACAGATGAGTATGACTAGATAGGCCATTGATGGAGCGAAGGCCGGCGGCACATTCCTAAGGTAGACAAAGACATGGGCAGACTGGATGGGCCTTGCGGTCCTTATCTGCTGTCAGCTTCTATGTTTCTATGTAACTTATTCAGGAACAGCTCCTTCGACTGCTACTACTCCTACTTTTGATGTCTAGCAATGTACATCCCATCCCTGGCCCTCCACCCCACCTCAAGACCACGTAATGCTAGACCACGTAAAACCACAGGTCTTGTGTTTGCATCTTTAAATATTTGCAGCCTCCTCCCAGAAATGGACAGCCTCAAGGTCTGGGGGTCTCAACATAATCCAGATGTATCTGTTGTGGAAACATGGATATCCCCAAAATTTCCAGACACCGCCATCTCTCTGCCTGGCTACACCTTGTTCAGACAAGACCGTCACTTGAAAAGAGGCGGAGGTTGTGTCATCTACACGAGTGATGCACTATAGGGATACATAATACCACTGCCATGTAGCTGTGACAACCTACAGGTCCTGGCCATTAAACTACTGCTAGGGGCACACAATAGAGTGCTCACCCTCCTCTTTGTTTACATTCCATCTAAACAGACCACACTCGGTACCAGCAGTTGTTGGACTGTATCAGCACAGTGATCCTAAACAGTGAAACCGTGCTGCAGGGAGACTTCAATATCACTTGGCTCTCACCTGCTTCTACCGCTATCAAACATACCCTTGCTGCAATCTGTTTCTCCCAACTGGTGGATACTCTGACATGAACCAATTATAAGAGTGGCACCAGCACACTTCTGGGCTGGGTAGTCACAGATTGCCCTTCTCACATTTCTGAACTCACCGTGCTTCCCGACTCCTTGAGCGACCATTCCCCTGTCAAATGTCTCTGGAATAACAACAACTGCAAACCACCAACCAGAGTCATAAAAGATCGACTGCTTCTAAAACGCCACTTCTGCCAGCTAAAGGCTGACCTAAAACAACTCGACTGGTCAGATCTGCATTGAACTGCAGATGTGGACATGGCACTTGACCGCTCTATATCAAAATTTAATGCGGCCTGTGATGAACACGCTCCAGTCAAAACAAGAAAAGCCAGAAGACCTCTTAATTCATGGATTACCCCCAAACTTGTGGCTCAGCTAGCCTCGAGAGACCAACTGTTGCTAAAGGCACAAGAACAAGACTTAGCGGCAAACATTCAACATTATAAAAAGGCCCGCAACGATTGTACGAAAACAGTCTGTGATGCAAAAAAGCAAATTCTACAAAGAAGCCCTCGCCAACGCCTAGAATGGCAGCAAAGTCCTTCTGGGCAAATTTAAATGACATCACTGGGAAAGACCCATAAACTGCCTTGGCTGTGCTCAATGGTGAGGGTGTCCCCTACTCTGGACCCACTGCTCATTGCCAACTCATTGAATCTTGCATTCTTGTACTTCAGTAGTGTGCTCCTGGTGAACTTATTCTGTGTCCTTGATCCCAGGGACACTGTGAAGAAACCTGCACTACCTAACTTACCGCTCTTCCACTTCAAGCTGGTTTCCGAAGCAGATGCAAGAAAATACATCGAAAAGGCTCTCGGCAAGTCAAGACATGGTGGGGATTCCCTGGACCTCAAATTTGTTCAGCTAGCATTGGATGAAGTTCTCTGTCCCCTTACAGAGATAATTACTCTATCCCTTTACCACTCCAAATTCCCACAAATCTGGAAGTCTGCTACAGTCATCCCAGTACACAAAAGTGGGGACCACTCCCTACACAACAACTATGGCCAGTCTCCATACTTCCCCGGCTCTTCAAGGCCCTTGATTGGATTGTGGCTGGCCAGATGGTGGAGTATTTCAATCAATACCAGCTACTGTGTCCAGAGCAACATGGGTTCTGAGTTGGCCACAGCACCATCACGGCCCTACTTGAATTTACTGGATTCATACATAGCGCTCTTGACAAAGGGCACATTGGAGAGGCGGCCTTCATTGACCTATCAAAGGCATTTGATATGGTCTGTCATGCCCTTCTCCTAGACCTGGTCTCTGACATAGGACTCGCCTTAGAAACCGTACACTAGTTTAGCTGTTACCTGAGCCTGCGCTCCCACCAAG
Organism: Neoceratodus forsteri; assembly: GCA_016271365.2. Lineage (NCBI taxonomy): Eukaryota > Metazoa > Chordata > Ceratodontiformes > Ceratodontidae > Neoceratodus > Neoceratodus forsteri. The sequence continues at coordinate 887,097,114 of CM057454.1, read as the reverse complement.
TCAGGCTTGGGGACATCCTATCTGAAAGTCGGCCTGTCAGATTGGGGGGTACCGCAAGGATTCATACTCGTACCGTTACTTTTCAGTGTCTTCCTTAACAACATCTCAGCTTCCTGCCAGTGCTGCATGCTCCTTTATGCAGATGATGCCGTGATCTTTGCAAGCAACCCCGACCCCGTACTTCTGGAATCTGACCTTCAAAGTGGCTTTGCAACTGCCGAAAAATGGTTTGAAGAACAAAAGCTGGTCATGAACTATAAAAAGACCAATACTATGCTCTACTCCACTGCCCAAAATAAACTAAAAGGCTACCCCCTGGCAATTTGGAATGACAGCAGTAACACCCTGGAGCTAGTTCCGCATTTCAGATACCTGGGATCACACTAGATTCCACCCTGTCTTACACACAGCATATCGATAACACTGCTAAAGCCTTTAACACCAGGACTGGTATCCTCTACAGACACAGGCACAGTCTAACCTTTGAAGCACTGAACCTGGCAATAAACAACTCGCTCATAACCCTTATTGGCTATGGCCTGGCTGTTTATGGAGCCACAACTGACTCAGCATCTAACACCTTTCAGTAGCCCTCAACAAAGCCTGCCATCTGCTTACTAATGCTCCACAGCTCACCCACGCATGTGTGCTCTATGCTCAGACTGGCTGGCTCCAACTGAGTGACAGAAGCCAGTATCAAACTTGCCTCCTGCCAAAACAGGTCACAGTACATCTACTTTCCCCAAGGGTACAGAACCTTCTGTCTCTGCTTATAAATACCAGGCATACCAGGAGCTCGACCACCCAAAGCTGCTATGTGCCCAGGTGTCACAGAGCTATGGCTCAGCATTCTTTCGCTCATTGTGCCCCCTTCCCCCGGACAAATGGACTACCTCTTGACATCTTCGGTGCCACTACACTTGGCTCCTTTAAACGCAGGCTACATCAGCACCTCTCCTGTAAGTAGTACCTGTATGTGCCCCCACATGCAGCAATAGACTAACCCTAGCACTTCTAATTTCTGTCTAGCCAGGATAGTCATACCGCAGCACTTCACCCAACACCTCCCACCCCCTGGGTCTCTACATTACCTATGCTCTTTCCTAACCCCAGCTCCCACTGCCTGCCTTTCCCTGCAGCTCCCCTCCCACACCCTATCCCCCTTCTTTTTTTCTCTCTTTTCCCAGGACACAAGCATACTTTGTACAATGCCTCAGCATACCTTGTGAATTGTTGGTTTTGTGCCCTCTCTGTATTTTTGTATACTGTACTCTGTATGTATAATATCTGTAAATTGTCCCACATTATTGTGACTTGCTGCACTAATGTATTGACATGGAACCTCTCAATGAGTATTTACTCACAGGTGTCATCCAAGATTTCAATAAATAAAATAAAAAATAAAATAAATACGCTGGTTCCATCTGCAGAATGCAGGGTCTGCTGTTGCCTGGCGAAACTCAGGGTTCCCAATTATGGAGGCGAGGGGTCCCACCTCATTGGGTGTACCTGTGAGTCCTAGTCCTGGCCAGCACACACAGAGACTGTATGGTCCAGGGCTTATTCATCTCCTTCCTTACTTTGGTCATGAAAGCAGCATCCTACTAGGATGTGGAGAGGGTGGGTGAACATCCTGAGGCTGATGGAGTGGCTTTCAGGGTGTCCCCTACAGCCGTGATTACGAGGGCGGTGGATGAAGGTGAGTAACCCTTGTCTAAAGGTTGTAGAAGTTTGTCTCCGAGTGCCCAGTCGCATTCTCCTATCCCGCTGCAGGACCTCCCTCACCTTTTTTAATTTTTTGCCCCAGGTGTTCTCTCCAGTCCCCTCCTCTGTGGGGTCAGGCTTATATATATATGTGAATTGTTGGTTTTGTGCCCTCTGTATTTTTGTATACTGTACTCTGTATGTATAATACCTGTAAATTGTCCCATATATATATATATATATATATATATATATATATATATATATATATATATATATATATATATATATATATATATATATATATATATATATATGATTTGTATGAGTCTCCTTCCCGAACACTCCAGGGACTGAGGTGCTCTGCTGTCCCTCTCCAAGCCCAACTTCTAAATACAATTAATGCATTATGCTTCCCTGCATGGGCCGGATTGGCCATTCTCATGTATAAGGAGCTGGGGCCTGAACTTCCCTCTTGGTACCCACAACCACATTTAGCCATGGCCCTAGTTCCCACCCACCACAACCCCATTCTTTATTAAAAAAAAAAACAGATATACAAACTTTTGCAACCTTTAGACAGGGGTGTGCACCTTCATCCTTTGCCCTCATAATCACGGCTGCAGGGGACCCCCCGGAAGCTGCTCCCTCAGCCTCAGCATGTTCAGCCTCCCTCCCTCCCTACATCTCTGGGCCCTTGGTCAGCATTACCTCAGGAGAAGAAGGCCTTACCTTGCTTCTGCCATCCTGTGGATCTGCAGTTGTTCTTCGGAGTTCGTGCCTGCATGCCCGCTGCCCTGGTCTTTGTAGAAGGCGAGAATGCTCCTTGGCCCTATTCGTGCCTCTCTCTCTCCACAGATCTGCCAGCTTACCACACTGTTGCAAAGCATCTTGATTGATTCTTCCTGTCTCCATTGGCTCCCAAGCTCCACCAGGATTATTTGACCAGGCTTCGTGATCCATGGAAGGGGAAATGGAAAAGACCAAAGGAGCTCACTTTAGCAGGGGATGTTTGTGCACTATGCCCATTTTAAACACTCCATTGAAGCCTGTTGCCATCCCACTCACCTCCAGCAGAGGCCTATTTAGTTTAATAACATACTTTACACACCCATAAGCAATTCCCCCCTCCCAATCAGTTTAACACACCCTCCCCTCAGTTTCCCAAAATCCTCAAGGTAGTCCATCTTCACTGTTCAATCCCAGTACCTCAGGGTGTTCCGTGCGTGCACCCCTTTTTCCCCCCAAGATGGCGCCTGCCATGCCATGAGGCACCGCAACAAAGATGGCCCCCAACACACGGAGATCACCCCAGATCAGTCAGTAAGTACCAGTCATTTCCCATCAAATCTGTTCACAGAGATACTAGGGCTGGCTACGTCTACTGGATTGGGTTTGGTGATTGGACGCTGTCTCGCCACTCGATTATGTCTGCTGTGGCCTGGGGCCCCAGTCCATGGATTTGACTCCCAGGGCTCCACCAGGGAGACCTCCTTCGGGTTTGCATACAGATCAGGAGGGACCCCAAGTTTCTGAAGGGTGGGTTTTGCTTCATTCAGCGACTGGAAGAATGCTGGTCCCTCGGACAGAAATTTTCAACTGTGCAGGTGCCACCACGTGAACTTTAGTATCCTTGGCTGCTAGGTGCTTCTTTATCCCCAGGAGAGTGCTGTGCTTCTGTTGAGTAAGTGGGGTAAAGTCCTGATCAAAATACAGTCTGCGATCTCTGAAAAGGATCTTCCTCTTCGCCCATACCTTTTTGAAGGATCATCATTTTAATTCTGTAGTCCAAGAATTTCATTACAGTGGACCTAGGGTTTGCCTTCGGGTCAGTTGTTTTTTGGGATAGTGTCCAGTGAGCCCTCACAGCATTTAAGGTGGTATCAGACAGTAGATCCAATAGCTGCTTTAGGAAGGATTCTAAAAATGCCTCCTTCAGACCGGTCTGTGTGTCCTCAGGTAGACCGTAGAGGCACAGGTTGTCCCTTCTGGCTCAAAGTTCATGGTCATTCAACTTATTGGTTAAGTCCTGCTCCCTTTTTACTAGGAACCAGATCACTGCTTCTTGCTTTTCTATCAACTTTGAAGTTGCATTCAGCTCTTTTTCTTAATCAAGCATGTGTTGGACCACTTCTTGTAATCCTTTTTTTTTTTTTTTCTTCTTCTATTATGGCTTTCTCTGTTCTTGTTATGGTGCCAATAATCCATCCCAGCTCCTTGAAAAGACGCTTTGACGTGATGGTGACATTTTTTGATCCTTCATCCTCGCTGGCTTTACTATGCGAGCCCGAGTCTTGAGAGGCTGATCTGGACCGACTGGTGACCCTTGTGTCTTGCTGCTCCCTCCGAGTATTCGGCTTCAAATATTCTAGTAGCATGTCCTTCTGTCTGAACTTTGGAGGCATTGTTGTTTCTCCTGACTAGCAATCCCTTTTTTTGATAGTTTGGGTGGTGCTCCGGGTCTGTTTTTAGTAGTTTTAACAATCAGGTCTCGAGCTCGATGTACCGCGTGGCTACATGTAAGGAAGGTGGAACCAGAAGTCCAGCTATTTCAAATGTTAACGAAAAGATGATAGACTGCGTGTATGTGTGTATCTGTGTAGTGTATATTATTAGATAGGAAAAACTGATTGATACAAAATGGAATAATTGGATGTACAGTAGGTACAAACTATGTGTGGCAACATGAACTGTTTTATTACAGTGGTCCTCAAATGACTTCTGTAGTTCGTATGGTGTTACAGTAATTGGTGTTATTTAAATATGCACCCGTCTTAGCATCAGTGTCCATGTCAAAGTAGTGTTAGTTTAATCTGTGGCTATGTGGTTCTGATTGCTCCCAGACCTAAATATGCAAGGAAATCACTATCTGACACCTCTCCACACCACTACACAATTGGCTCTGTTGTCACTGTGGCTGCCTTCTTCAGTGGGACCTCGCATGTGGAGCAAGCCAGTAACCAAGTCTGTGTGTATGTGTGTCCATTGAGACTAGACCCAGTTGTGTGTTGGGGTGTGTCTTATGTGACTGCATTCCTTGACTTGCTAAGAGGTCACCATTTCCCCTGAGGACTGGAGGAGGGCAGATGTGATTCCCCTTCACAAAAGTGGGAGCAAGGCAGAAGCAAGAAACTACAGACATGTAAGTTTGACCTCAGTGGTAGGGAAAATGATGGAATTACTTGTGAAAGAAAGAATTGTTGAGTACCTAGAGGCCAGCGGGGCACAGGACCCAAAGCAGCATGGATTTACAGCAGGAAGGTCATGTCAGACTAATCTAATTGATTTCTTTGACTGGGTGACCAAAGTAATAGACCAAGGAGGGTCTGTGGATATGGTCTGTCTAGACTTTAGCAAGGCATTTGACACAGTCTTGCACAAAAGATTAATAATCAAGTTAGCCAGCCTGGGAGTGGGTCCCAGGGTGGTAGCCTGGGTAGCAAACTGGCTGCACAACAGGACACAGAAGGTAATAGTGAATGGAACACATTCCGAAGAAAGGGGGGTTACTAGTGGAGTACCTCAGGGCTCAATACTAGGTCCAGTCAGCTTTAACATCTTTATAGGTGACATTGCATGGGGTCTGGAGGGAAAGGTATGCCTCTTTACAGATGACACAAAGATGTGTAACAGTTGATACACAAGAGGGGGTAGAAAAGATGAGAAGGGACTTGGCAAGGTTGGAGGAATGGTCAGACATTTGGCAACTTAGATTCAATGCAAAGAAGTGCAGAGTAATGCACCTGGGAAACAAAAATCCAGGAGAAGAGTACACAATAGCAGGGGAGGTACTAACAACAACAAAAATGGAAAGGGACCTGGGGGTAGTCATATCAGATGACCTAAAGGTGGGTAAGCAATGTGGGAAGTCGGTAAGGAGAGCCAGAGGGATACTGGGATGCATAGGAAGGAGCATCACTAGTAGAAAAAGGGAAGTGGTTATCCCTCTTTACAGACAGTTGTTGGTGAGACCCAATCTGGAGTACTGTGTGCAGTTTTGGAGACCTCATCTACGCAAGGACATAGACAGGATGGAAGCAGTCCAGAGGAGGGCAGCTAAAATGGTTCAGGGTCTGCATCAGAAACCATATGAAGAGAGACTGAGAGAGCTTCATATGTATACCCTTGATGAAAGGAGGACGGGGGGCATGATAAAAACTTTCAAGTACCTCAAGGAATCAACAAAGTCAGGAGGTAGCATCTTTCAGAAAGAGAGATATGTATGGAACAAGGGGCACAATTTAAAAGATAGAGGGGGCGGCTCAGGGGTAATGTAGGGACATTTTTTTCACTGAGAGAGTGGTGGATACAGCTGGAACCGCCTTTCCTGAGGAGGTCATTGGGTCTAAAACAGTGGGGGAATTCAAAATTCAAACATGCATGGGACAGACATAAGGCAATTACAGTGTGGGGGGGGGGGTTGCAGGAAGTAGGCTGTTGGGTAACTAGAATCTGCAGCTTATCCAGTAGGTAGGGAAATGGGCAGACTGGATGGGCCAAGTGGTCCTTATCTGCTGTCAAAGTCTGTGTTTCTATGTTGGGGAGGGGGTTGTAAATTATAATAAAAAAAGTGAAAAAGGCTATGGTATGTGACAAAGGAATTAAGAAAAGGTATATTACACAGCAGATGAAGCATTTTGAAATGAAAATTGTAGATGTACTACAGTATGCAAATAGTTGTGTTGATTTTTAGCATCTTACTACTAGCTTTGTAAGGTGTCCTACTGTTATAGAGAGTAAGCACTTTAAAGGCCAACTAAATTATTTTTATATACCCAACCTCTGAGCATCACAGGAGCTACAGAACCTATATAACAAAAAAAAATCTCTTCAAACTGCTGCTGACTGGAAAAAAAGGTTTAGTGGTGTACTGCTGCCTGTACCTGAAAGTTACAAAGGAGTACTGTGCTGTTAATTTCACACATCAGCTAGTGAAATCTGACAGAGGAAATGCTGTCTTGTAAGTTTCACGTGTCCATGGCACAGTAGTGCATTGCTGTTTATAGATCAGGATGTACATCTCTCTCTTTTGTAGTAATATGCAAATCAAATGGCTAACTGGTGCTATTCTACAGAATGCACGTAACTGTAGAGCCATATAAATAATGTTCACACTGAATCATTAAAAGGAAACTGCCCTAAGACGGCCTCACCCGAGTGTGCACCGGGGGAGTGGATGATGGATCAGCTAAAGGACAGAGAGGGGCTAGACAAAGGATGGGGGTTGGGGCACAGGAGGAGGAGGCTGATAACACAGGAGGTGTCAGGGATATGAAAGGTGGGGTAAAGGTTCAGAATGAGGACCAGGATAATGGAAAGAGCTGGAGGCTGAAGCAGGAGAGAGGGGGTGGGGTCCTAGTTCTGGGGGACTCAGTACTAAAAGGGGTGAGATAGGGGAGTAAGGGTGAGAGGCGTAGTCACATCTGGATGGAGTGCATGCCTGGAATGACAGCAGGAAGGGTGGGCCAGTTTATTCTTAAATATGCAAAAAAGGGGGAGAGAGAGAAACCATATCGTGGTGCACTTGAGCACAAACAACTTGGAGGATAATATATTTGAGGGAGGCGAGGAGATTTTCAGGGAGTTTGGGAAGCTGTGTGAAGAGGCAGGGATGACACAGTAGGGTGGCAGGGGCTGCAGGATGGTCCGACACAGGCTATGAATATGCATAAGCGTATGCTCAGTATCGTGGCACTTTTGGAGCGCTTTTCAAGTACGTTTTAGCCTGGTACTGGAAATGAATTAGTTGCTAGAGTTCAGCATTTTTTCTAGTAACCTACAATATAGTTAACTGAACTCTGGGCTAAGATCCCACGCACAGGCTTTGGGATGGCTATGGTGATGTGCACCCTGGGAACGCACTGGGGACTGATCCCAGGTGTTTGCACAGCCTCTGGATGCGTCACAAAATGATACTCTGAAATAGTGAACTTGGAAAAACTGAATGCTGTTTCAGTGAACGCTTGCTTTGGATGCAGTACTGGGAGCCTTTATACGTCAAAAGAGGTAACGCTCCTGTTGCTCTGCACCGATAAATGCGGTGCACAGCCTGTCATGTAAAAGGGACTAGTGTTATGTTCGTTGTGGCATCAGTTGTACACATGACGTCGTTCTTATAAATGTGCTGTGTAACCTATTTACTTGTTTGGGTTATTGTGTAGGAGTGGAGCAAAAGATTTTTCTGACAGTGCAGCTAGGCAGAAATAGCTTTACTAAGCTCTTATCGGATGTTTGCCAGTCCCACTATTCTCCAAAGGTTAATACTGTCCTTGGTGACTGTCCTTAGCCCAAGGAGGACAGCAGGACAGGCAAACAAAAGATCAAGTGCTTATGAAATCTCTAGCATGTGCAACAGGCTGTTGAACCTCCCACTGCTGCAGCTCTCCTCTGATTGCTGCAGTGGATTCTGGGATTTGTAGTTAAAGAAGATGCTAGCTTGGTTGTCATCAGTATCAGCCTGATACAGGCTACCATACTGCAGTTAACAGTCAGTAAATAAAAATGTGCACACCAAGTGGGTGCTGACTATTCCCCTTTAAGCATCAAGGAATGACCAGGGTTTAAGTTGTCATCCCTTAATCTAACTCCAGGAGGGGTCGTGAGATACCAGACAAACCAAAGTACTTTGTCCCTAGAGTTAGGTTAAGGAAGGTAACCTAACCCCTGGAGTTCTGTAATGCTGTTATTAAACACATTTTACATATTTTTAAATGAATGTTTTTGTTAAAATTTATTGTCAGTACATATGTTTGCCAAATTGTAACCTCCCAGGTCCTGCTTGAAAATATAAGTTTTGTCTAGAATTCAGTTAGGCCTGTGATTCTGTACTACACTGGCTGGTTAAACAAGGGAGTGGCCAACGTTGAGAACAAACTCTGTTTCTTTCCTGACCAAAAATTGTAAAATAAAAATGAATAAAAAAAAACAAACTTGCCAGCCCATAGAAAAACTGCTTAGTGAGTAAGCCTCAGTAAGTGGTAGTTAACGGGGAATTTTCTGGGGTCAAGGAGGTCACCAGTGTAGTAGCAGCAGCAGCTAAAGCAAAGAAGCTGAATTAATACAGTAATTTACAGAAATAAGTCATAATTTAAAATACTTCAAATTGCATGCAAAACTATTACACCCAAACAGATAAATAACAACACAACAAAAAGTACGCACGTTACATGGTATATAGTCATGAATTGCACAGCTTCCTTGCAAAACATCTCATTGACTTGGGATCTACATTTTTTAATTAATCAAAATTTTTACTCCTAGTAATTTGACATTTTCAGTTGTTTCCCATTTCTCAGAATCCAGAAAGAATTCCCGAGTCTCATTACCCTTGCAGACAGAAATAGACTTAAGTTTTAGTCTTATTAATCTTCAATGAGTTCCTTTTTTCACTCACGTGTCCATTTAATTTAAGTCTTCCTTTAAGGTGCCATCCTCTCATGGAGTGCCGCAGAGATCAGTTCTAGAGCTGGTGTTTTAACATCTTCATATGTCACATAGGGGAGGGTATACAAAGCAAGGCCTCTCTCTTTGCTGATGGCACCAAGCAAGATCTGCAGTAGAGTGACCACGGAGGAGGGTATACGGGATATACAAATGGAATCTAGAAAGATTGGAGAAGTGACCCAAGGTGCGGCAACTCAAATTTAATGCCAAGAATTGTATGATTGTGCGTATCAGTAGGAGAAACATTAGAACTGACAATAGAATGGGGGGAGTAAGGGTGGGTCAGACCACTGAGGCTTGCTTTATAAATGATTTCCATCATTTTACACTCTGGAGATGCCAGACGGACTGATGGGTAATTTGACATTCATGTCCTTCCCCTATTTATGTAAAGGTACCACAGTAGCTTCCTTCCAGTCCTCTGACTCCCCTTCCTCTGCTAAAAATTGCCCAGAGCTGTTCACCAGTGTCTCAGGTAACCTCCAGTGTCCGTTATTTTAACATTGTTGGATGCATTTCACTAGGATTAGCTGATTTGTCCACTTTTACATTCTTTAACTTCTTTGACACCTTTTATCTGCTAAATATCCATGAGCCCATATCCCATCTTGTCCCCATTTCTCATTCCTTGTCCTTTGATGTGTTTCTGATTTGGCATACACTGAACAGAAATGGCTATTTACTGTAGTTCATGTCGGTTACCTTCTTTCATCTTCAAGTATCACTGTTTTGTCTGACAAGGGTCTTCCTGTCTTATTTGCCTTTTGCTTACTGTTCACATACTGATCACATTATTTTCAAACTTTCTTTGATCTAGTCTCGAGTCCCATTTTTATGCATTCCAGTATATTGCTTGCTTTTTTGACAGCTGAAAGAGATGGGTTTAATGTCATGAGGGATTTTTATTGTGACTCTCCTCCCAAAATCCCTTTCCTGATATGTATTTCTGTGGCCATTATTATCCTATTCAGCCTGTAATCCCCTGGCTTCCGTGTCTCTTTGAACATTCTACAGTATTTGTACCTGTTGAACTATATCAGCCGATTTCCTGCCCAGTTCCCCAGTCTATCTGTCCTCCCACAGCTTCCCCTCGTCTTAGATACAGATAGAATTTGGTATGTAGCTACTCATGCCTTGTACCAGTTCATATATACTGCTCATTTCTACGTTGTTTTCAAACTACCCCCCCAACCTGGCTCTCCTTTGTTTTGTGTTCGATACTTTTTCATTCTTACTATTTATACCTCTCCCCTGCGTATAAGTAACTGCCGGTTTGTTACTTGCTTTAGTAGGTTAAGATAAACTGAGTAGCAGGATTATACTTATTTTCTCTTTTTTGCAACTGTTTTAAGATATTACATATATTAAAATTATGTGTACAGTATATACATTATGGACCCAATATTCAGAATTGCGCCTGGCAATGGCGCAAGTGGTTGGGCACTGGAGCAATAAAGGGATATAATCAAAAGAGATGTGCCATGGCTCATCTCTTCTGAATATATATAAAATGCACATGGCGCAAATACAGTGTGCCAGTGCAGTCCTATGACAGGCCTGGATACTTGGAATGGGAATGTGCCAGCGCAACTGGGGATGCGCCGGGCGAAAAAACAGATATTTAGACCTGGATATGCAGATGAGGCCATTATTCATGTAAGGTGCAAATGGGTCCTTTTGCATATCTTTATGGCCCCATTTGCATATGTTGCACAGTGCTGGCCAGCGCAATGTGCCTGGCACCCTGCACAGCATGCGGTCACAGTACCATGGACTGCAGCAGTACCCCCACCCCATCCCATACCACAGATCACCGCCGGGTAGAATTGCCTATCCTCCCTGGCAGTCTAGTGGTACCCACACCCCACCCCTTTGCGGCGATCATCGTAAAAATAGTATTGGAAGTTCCCTGGTAGTCTAGTGGTACCCACTCCCCATCCTGTTACCCCGATCACCAAAAATCAAGACCAATATCAGTCTCTGGTGGTCTAGTGGTCCCCCCAACCACATAGGACCCCCAGCCACCCAGCTGTCCCCCTGGTCATCGGTGGGCAGCATACCCACCTGGATACCTCTGCGGATGCCCGCTGAATGACAGCTTACAGTATGTTCTGCAAGCTCATTGGTTCGCACTGTGGACCACTGGGCTTGCAGTGCATACTGTAATAGTCGGTCACAACTTTCTCTAATTCAAACACAACAGCATGTAAGCAGTAAACAAGTACAGTTCCCATTCAGGCACCCTCTGCACCATTATCGACTGCAGAATGGAGCAAATCAAAGTGGTGACTGGCTGGTCGCAAGCTCAAATTACTCAAACCCAGACCATTCACTATACACACATTAGCTAGACTCTTAAAGGGACAGGCGTAGAGGCACAGCATGGCACTCTCCCACAGATGAACAGAAGCAGGCAGATACCCTTGGATCTATTACTTCTACAGGACAACAGCCTTGTAGTGGGCATGGAAGGAGCCCAGGAAGACATTAAGGTAAACCCCAAATGTGTGTGTGTGTGTGTTGTTTTTTTTTGGGGGGGGTTACATATGCATCAGCTTTTACAGGTGACACCAGTGCTGTTCTGCATCCAACCAATAGTGGATATGGCCAGAAGACATTTGGCCTCTATTGGGAATACAAATCTACTCATGAATCCAGTCTTCCTGTTAACAACCCATGGCCCAGTTTAAAAATTATGTTTTTTTTTTTCAGGGTTTACAATTAACAATATTCTGAGGTATTTAACAATCCAGATTTTAACTCTCAATAGCATTTTCATTTCTATGATATTTCCACTGTAATCCTGTTTTCAAAGCACACTTCCACTGCTTTTCTCCTTTACAGCCAGTGGTGTACCAGAAGTGGCGGTGGAATATCACATTTTGGGTTTTAGTATTTCGCTTCCTACAGCAGAATTTTAAATTGGTTCTTACCCGTGCCTGTTATGACTATGGTTGTGTGATTTTCTGTTCAGTTGAACAGCCTCTAGAACAGGAAGTTCTAAAATAAGCTAAATAAACCGTTTTTGGGGTCCACATGCTGTGACGCCTGCGCAAGTTATGGGATTTTAATTTTAGCTTTGTTTATTTTTAGGTACGCTTGTAATAACTTGCAGTCACATAATCCCGGAGTCCCCAGTGATTCAGATTGGTGCGCCATTTGTGGCCTCCTGTATCTTCAACGAAAGCTGCATCAGCCGGTATGGAGCAGATGCCAATAACATATACTGGCAAGTCAAAAATACGAAAGTTCCAAAGGAACAGTATACCGTTGTAAATAGAACGTTTGCACAGGTCACGTTTAATGACTCATCTGTACTAGAGAGCCCTTTAACATGCAACATTCTAACACATGGGCAGCTCAAACAAACTCTCTATGGAATCTTTATCACCCTAGGATGTAAGTGCTAAATTTTCTTTATTATTATTTTTTGTTACTTGATCAAATTTGCATATATTATACTGTAATGGGTGGAGGTGGTGCAGTTCCAGCTTCTCCCCACTGCTTTGGCAATGCGTCTTGTTGTATGGGAATGAGAATGGCTGTCATTTGTTCTGGGTAAGATGGTGATGCTGTTGCCTTGTTCATTCAGTCCTGGGCCAGATTGGAACAAAGACTCCTGATTGTCCAAATTCTTGCAGCGCTAGACAGAATGGTTTTGTGTAGTGAACTCCAAACTGTTTAGAATAGAGCTCATACCACCAAACTCATTTTGACCCTGCCTTGCATGCTGCTGCCTCCGATAGCAAGAAGCGAGCGTCTTGTCACTTAAGGTGCCCTGCCCACAAGTGCTGTAATTTAGTGCATCACTTAATTAAGCATCTGGCGTACCAGATCACATCAGGTAAGAATAAACCACACTGACAGATGTGTTACTGAGGGCAGTGATGCCGAAGGATGCATCATCTGCCTGTTACAAAGGGTATGCATTATGGATGCCATATCACCTGCCTGTTACAAAGGGTATGGGTTATGGATGCTATTATTCATATATATATATATATATATATATATATATATATAATTTTTCTGTAAAAATTTACTGCAGTTTCTTTTACCTTTTAGCCTCTGTGCGGTAATAAGTGATTACATCTTTAAAATATTAATGACTTTTAGCCTGCTAATATTGTATACCTATTGCTCTGTGAGTTAGAAGTCTCACTTGCTGTTGGAAAAAGAGCACAAGTACTGGGGCCAGTGCATCTGTTGAGTAAAACAGATGTCACTATTGCAGGAAACCTAGCTTACCATGCCGAAGACCTGGGTTAGCATTCCAGGCTTGGGCAGTCACACACTGAGTGGCAGAGATAATGCTGAGAGTCAGTTTCTGATGCCTCCAGCCTGTGAGAGGGTGGATGTCTGCTGTCATTACGTGACCACTCTTGGAATCTTTTGGGCACTGATAGTGGCTCTACACGGGGTGAAATCCTGTCGCTTGATGCAGGGCATTGATACAGGATGTGTTGGCTTCGACCGTTGACGTGTTCCAGGTGGACCTGCTTGCAGTCCCCTTATGGCCACCCAGAAAGGTCTCCTATCTTGGTCTGTGCTCAAGTGGGTTGGGACATGGCAGATTAAAACTGAGTAGAAACAGCTGTGGTATTTGGGCGGTTGATGCTGCTATGTGCTTTCTGTACCCTGATCTGTAAGTCCCTTGCAGCCCACACTCTTGCCAGCTCTACGCCTAGTTGGCCCCACTCGGAAGGATATATGTGGGCTCAAATAGTGACTTCCTCAGTAGTTGTGTGATCCAGGGCTCGTGGACAGACTGAAGTAAAGTTTGGTCCACTGAGTAAGTAGAGAAAAACAAAGTGAAATACAAAATTGTGCAAAGCCACTAGGGCAGAAGTTGAACAAAAAATGTTGGCAATGAAGTCCAGAAGCACAAAATGAAACGCTTTCCCTAAAGCTCACTATAGCTAAATATTTATTTATTTATTTTATAGTTGTTGGCCAGGAAAGACACACTGAGCCAAGCTGTGTTTCCAGGTGCATCCTGGGAGCACAGGGAAGGTAAATGACTTGCTCATGGTCACACACTGTCCCAAGTGGTGGCTCTGGGATTCAGACACAGTTTTCCAAATTTGCGCCTCAGTGCTCTTAACCTGATTTTATAGTTTTTTTTTGTGTTTTTTTTTTGTTTGTTTTTTAATCCCCCCCCCGCCAACCTTTACTATTGGGACCACCATGGTTGAACTGGTCTCCTCCAACCGCATGGGCAGGCAAGTAGCTGCCTTTACAGTCTATGCCAGTGCTGCTTCTAGATTGGCTGGCAGGCAGCAAGTGTGCAAGTGCCGGGTACCAGTGGTTAATCTTGATACTACTGTGTTACTGCCCACTTCAACCACTGGTTAACACATAATCCTTTAGTACTTCATTGCTTGACTGAAACTATGGTACCTAAAGAATAAATCTGTTTTGACAGTCTGGAAAGGAGCAGAAGGCTGATATGAGCACACATTATAAACATTCTGTATTAAGTAAAGGGGATAATATTTATTAATTGATTTCTTTCTTTCTTTAAAAATTAGTAAATTGGAGAGGCATTCTGAGCCGAGGCTCATTTCCAGGTGTAACGTGGGGGAAAGGGGAAGAGAACAGCAGTTACAAAGAACTACAGTCAGTCAGGCGATTTGGTTACAAGAAGTATGACATAAAGTGCATAAGCTGAGTGCAGTACAGACAAAATGGCAAAACAATGCCTATGGAGGACAAAGACATTGGCATAAAGCTTTTACTCCAGGCTGGTTGATGCAAGCTCTCAGCCCTGTCTCCGTCACCTCCTGCCCGGCACTCACCTCCCCCAAACCACTGAGCCCAAGATACCCTATGGGTTGCCCCCTGTGGTGGTGCCAAGAAGGGGAGGTCCGTCCTTCTCCCTCTCACCCGGTGACTGTCATTCAGATGTGGGCTGGTAGCCAAGTGATGGCACAGGGTGGAAGGCAGGCAGGTATTCATGTAACCTATGCTGACCAGCTCTCTGTCTCTCCCCCCCCGGCCCGATACCCTGGGGCTACAGCAACAGGGTTAGCACATGAATGTGGAGGCATGCATGCGCTCTGGAACCACCAACTCTGCTCCACCCACCCTGTGTAATACCAGCCCCCAGGCCATCAGCACTACTACCGGACCTCCACCTGGGGACAGCCCAAAGCAGGGAAGGCATACCTCCCCAGTTCAGGAGAGGAAAGCTGCCTGATGGCTGTTCAATCTTGTCCCAGCCCTCACCTCTCCGGCAAACCCCTAGTGACTTGAGCTCGTTTCTGAACTCGGGTCACCAGTGTGGGAGCGGTAAGGTGCATTACAGTGCCTCAGCCGTTTATGCCACCAGACCAATTTGTAACTTACTTTACTTGCATTACTGAATGTTTTACTTGTTGAGTAAATATTTGTTTGTAGTGCCAAAGTAGCACATAAATGAGCACATTTTAACACATTTATAATAAGGAATATAAATTAAATTAAACATCTTACTCAGCCTTACATATGAAGGCACTTTCTCTCTTGCCCTGTCTGTCCGTCTCTCTCTCTTTTCTTGCCACTTTAGATAAAATACATGTAAAAATACAAAGGAGAAACCGCAGTAGGAAAAAATCCCATTAGTAACTTGATAATGTTAGTTTTCTACCATCACATTTTGTGCATGCGTGCTAAATTTGTAAACCAGTGGAACAGACTTGATGAAATCTGAAGAAGCTGTTTAAAACTGTATCTACCCATCGGATCCAGTTTTGGAATGTTTTTTTTTTAATTGTTTTGGTTTTTATATTTTTTTATTTTTTGCAGTCATTATACACTGTGAAAAATATATAGTTCATCCTGTTACAGAATTAAAAATAACAAGAAAGATATTTTTGTTGTACATTACATATCTATTGAAAATATTGCTGTATTTTGTATCTGTTATTAAAAAAAAAATTAAAAAATGCCTACCTTTCCTCTTCCCCACCCCTAGGTTACAACAAGCTTCAGCTCGGTGTGCCTTTCCTGGCCAAAATGTTTAATCAAAGAAAGAAAACTCACCGGGGAGGGGAGGGATGCAGAATGGATCATATTTCTTTGTGATCCAGGAGTAAAACAGATCGCATCAGCAGCTTGTTCGCATCGCAGCGTGTAGTGCGATACTGTCTAATTCCCTGAATTTATAATTGGTATTATATTTTGATAATTAATGGCTATGATTTTTTTTTTCCATTGGAAACCCGTGGCATAATTTGCCGTAATAAAGGGGCGTTTATAACGGGAAACATGTGCCGGGTTTCCCTACCACTGCGCATGTGCCTGGTGCTGCTCTGCCCTTCCTGGTAGTCCGAGACCGAGGTTTACCACCGGAGATCACTCGGTAAACTCTTGACTGGGCGGTAAGTCCCAAAAATAAATACAAGCACTCTGGGCTAAAAGTAGGCTACTGTTTAGGAAAAAAAATGATGCGTCTTCAGCAGACGCTTCTGACCGTGAACCCAGTCGGAATTAGAGTGCAGCTGCAGGAATATTTTATTTAATTGCTGTGGCAAAAAATCATAGCCATCAATTATATAAAATAAAACATGGGGTGTGTGTAAACTCGGTTTACACACACCCTTGGGTTAGATATTGTAATAAACCCCTCGAGCTTCGCTCTCGGGGTTTATGAGCATCTAACCCCTCGGGTGTGTGTAAACTTCTTGTTACACACCACCCCATACTTTATTCTATATGTTATGTACATATCAGTTTATTTATTGTTGCCGAATTGTACACCTCCCAGCTAGACAGTTTCTTGCTTGATGTACTAAGTTGGGTAACAAAACTAAATTGATAAATAGGTGGTGTAAAACAACTGAGAATATTGATGAAAACTTGGTCAGACCCATGTTAAAACAAGCACTCATTACTTTAGATGTAAAAAAAATATATATATGTATTACAAAAACAAACTCAAAATGGGGAATAAAAAGGTATCATACAAAGTAAGAGGTGAGTGGCAAAACTTAGACAATTAAACAAGCACACTTAGGGGGTAAGGCAACTCACAAATGCTCCTGCCCAGTGATAAGTCAGATATGCTTACTTTCCTTGTCATAGTCTTTATCATGATGCATAAGCTACGTATCGATACATATGCTTATATGTACCTATAGTGGCAATATCCAACATTTAAAAAGCAGTGTCCATAGGTTTCAAGGGGAGAATCTGAGCGGAGTCGCTAAGATTACATCTTCACGTCGGTACCATTTTGTGAGCCGAGCAGCAGCTCGGCATCACAGCAGCTCGGGGACTTTGTTTACATTTCGAGGAAATATTACGGGGTTTCGATGGGTTTATAAGACACAAAATGAAGTAAAGACTTTGACGAGGGTACTAAGCATATCTGACTTTATCACTGGGCAGGAGCATTTGTGATTTGCTTTACTCCCCAAGTGTGCTTGTTTAATTGTCCTTTAAAATGAAATAAAGAAATAAAGGTCACAGTTTTCAGCATAACATGCACTGCTGCTTTTTTTGACATGGGTGGGAGTGAGATAGCACAAAAATCTTCACGAGCAATCACTGAACTCTTGATATCCCACGAGTGGGATACAAGAGTTTAGTGACAGCAAGTGAAGATAACTCTATCTCACTCCCACCCATGTCATATTTGATATGTACAACCATTGTGTGCCTCTCTTTTTTTTTGTTTTGAAGTTATTTGTTTATTGTAAAAGTTAGAAAACTTGAATTTTCTGCTGTTTTTTGCCAATTATAAAAAAAAAATAAAGGGTACCTGTAAATAAAACACCACTCATTTTGTAGATATTTTTGTGCTGAATATTGTGCTTACAGTACCATGCTATCTATCATTTTCATTTTAAAGTTATTTTCATTTGAATAGGGTTAGTACTGCTACTGAGGCCAAACATTCTAAATAAGTGCTAAAACTTTTGTGACATACCCAGCATGAAAAGATATCCATTGTGACATACCCAACTTGAAGATACCTGATGTACTCACATGTGGCCTGTGAGATATCTCCCCCGGAGTGTAGCCAGACTATATACAAATGTACACCAGGACTGTGTTTGTTGCCTCATTTGGCACGATAAATACAACTTTTGTTATCTAATGACAGTGGTTTTTGCCATGCATGGGTAAATACAAATGCCATGCATTGTTCCCTAAGATACCCACATACCAGCCCAGAGCCTGTAAAGTTGTATTGTCCTTGGGTTGCAAGGAGAGTATTAGTGACCAGTCCTTCTAGTTTCGACTCCTGTGAATAAAATTACAGAATGGTTAAATATGTTATTTGTTAGTTTACATGGAAAAAAGGAAGCAGTTCAGAGCCTATTTGCTACCCCCTTGAAGTAAAATTGTACACCGTGGAGTGCTTGGAGTATGCCTGCCTACACCCATGGTAAATTATGTAATAGGAAAAGCACAAGTAACATGAGAATGAAAGAGTTTAGACCTCTTTAGTTTACTTATTCTTCAGCTAGAAGACATCAGGCTGTAGTACCATACAAAACAAAGATTTAAAAAGGTGACAACAGCGTTCTGGACTGTCAGTTCTTTTTCATGGACACTTCAGGCATACTGGGATTCGTACTAGGAAAATTAGTTGTACAGAAGGCTAAAAGCCCATTTGAGTACAACTCCTGCAATTCGGGGTTATTTCTTGCCTTGATTAAGAAGTTGCCTATCAAGATTTATTTTAAAGGTATCAATGGATCCCACTTAGTGCGTCTGCATTCCAGTGCGTTAAATTTCAGTTCTCTTAATCTGCTGTCATAATCCATAGTCTGGGAACCCCAAACCATTCTCGTAATTCTCCTCTGAACTCCCTCCAATCTATTAATATCCTTACACAGGAATGGACAAGGCAGATAATAGGTATAGTAGCAAAGCACAATTTAGGATCAGTCCAAGATGCTTTAAAAGTAAATTAATTTTGAAGTAAGTAGAAGTATTCGAACATAAAGATCAGAGTAACATCCTTTTTAAAATTTACAAGTTATTTCAGTAATATTATTTGCAAATGCGATAACAGTATCTAGCTGTTGAATGCGTGAGATAACATGAAGTTTTTTTTTTTTTAAGTTTCACACCCCAGGATTCACCCTCTTGAGACATAGCACTTTAATTACAAAGAGGTTCCAGGAAATAATAGCAGTACAACACAATGTCATTATTACATCAGAATATATAGGAGCATCATTCAGTAAACCAAGTAGTTTAATATCAGATGCATCAGGAACCAGACATGTAGTACCATCTACACTGTGATGACACACGTGAACATTTAGCTCTGTGTACATCGCAGAAGAACTTGCCATAACATGCTGAGATCAGGGGAGATCATAATGTGTTACTGCACCAGTTACTGTATGTAACAGGTTTACACATATACACAAGAAAATAAGGAGGCATGTACTAGAGACCACAACAGACATTAATGGGAGGGAGTTTTTTGAGCAATATTAGGAAGTTTTTATTTATCGTAAGTGTGGTGGACACGTGGAACAGGCTGCCGCAGCAGGTCATGGACGCCAAGACAGTTAAGGAGTTCAAAATATCTTGGGACAGACATAGCAGAATATTGAAATAAGGGAATATACTTGGGCGGGGGGTTAGATCAAATAATGTGCAGACTAGATGGATCATGCGGTCCCCATCTGCTGTCATGTACTTATGTTCTTATTTATTTGAATTTTTTTTTTATCAGGTGAGTGATAAAGAAAACAAAACAGTATTTTTTTTGGGGGGTGGGGGTGGGGTGGAACCTGTAAAGTAAGGGACAGGTCAATAATTAGTATTACAAGGCAACAGAACAATGACATGTCTAATACAATAGTAGAGCTGAAAATACTAAAGACCTAACAGACTAAGTTAGCCCAATGGTGTGGAGGGCGAAGGTGCTAGCACCTTCCCTCCACTCACACCGGTGACCTGGCTTTGGGAACAGATCAGGGATGCTCAGGGATTGACCAGGGATGGGAGGATTGAGTGTCCCAAGAACAGCTTTCCTCCCGGGGGTGCACTGAATCCCGCTACTCTCTGACACTCAGCAGAGGCTGGGCGGCACCAGCAAATGTCATTTGGAGGAGTGATCACGCAACCTGCATGTGCACCAAAAGGCACATGATGTGGTTGCATCATAGGCAGTTAGTTCCTGGTAGGTAAAAATTGGAGGTAACTGCCCCAGCTCACTTGGGATCCCCCACAGGCGTCACATGACCCTGCGTGGCAGGCCACCCGCTTTACATGGTTCTATGTAACTGGTGGTTAGCCTGTAAATCCACAAGATGGGGTTGTTTGGGGGAGGGGGGATGCCACCAGGACCAGGGGATGCTAAGAGGGAAATGGGAGTAAAAATTAAGAGTGCACTAGAATCAAGGACTCAGTGAAGGCACAAAAGCAGAGAAGACTGAATTTATTACCTTTTGCATTCACCACAGATTTGTGAAATACAACTTTTTTCTTTAAACTCTGCATTTTGCAGTTCTGAGGGAGGTGAACCTCAGAAACTGTACTTATCAATGCAGTTCTCAATGTGTGTCCCCTTTAAAAGCTGAGCCGTCTTCAGAGGCTAGTCATCTGTATGCTGTTGGGGGGGGTAGCAGCCATTCATCTTCATTGATTAGTGCTGACATTCGGTTTCAGTGAACCCAGCCACACACCACACACACTCAAAAAAATGACAATATATTTATGTTTACCAAGAGTTTCTGAATTTCTAATATTGAGACAGGCTAGAGAGTTGCTGTATTTTTTTCGACCACTTTGTTTTTCTTTAGATATTCCCTTTCTCCTCTAATTTTATAGTGCTGGCCGTAGGTTGACTGCAAATGACACATACTCTGGTCAGAGTCGATATGGCTGCTCATGGCGGTGAGAGCTCCCCAGAGCGTTGAAAAGAATTTTCGGAGTGCTCACCACTCTGGAGACAGCCGTAATTACGAGTTTGTACATGTGTAGTGTGGCCCTGAGGCAGCCATGCGCAAGATGGCAAAACTATGCATGTGCGATATGCACGCATGTGTAGTTTCGTCCTGTGCCGCCATATTGCGCACGGTGGCCATCACGGAGAAGAAAAGTGGTGCTCAGGGAAGGGGATGTGTTTATGTGGCCCGCGGAGGGAAGGGTCACTTAAACGGAACCAGGGAAAACTTTGCCAGAGCACTGTGGAAATGCACTGGACAGCGATCTGGTCACGTGCTTCCACAGTGCTCTTAACATTTCATGATTGATGGCATAATGTCTGTGGAGCTCCGGCCCCGTAGCTGTAAAAATTATTTTCAAACTCCACATTATAACACATTTGCATTCCATTAGTCATCATACATGACGGACAATGTTTAAATCTTTTAACTAGTCATTTATTTATAATACATGCATTCTGACATTAATTAAATGAAAAAATATTAGTTAAGAAGTCAGTCAGAAGAACTCCAATCAGAAGCACAGCAGCATGATTAAAAAGCCGATTCAGATAAATAATTATTTTAGAAGTTTAAATGTTTCATAGGAAGGTGAAGCACAAGCCCAACAGGATCGTATTTTTACGGGGCAGTCATGCAAAAGGTACATTCACCAGATATTTTTAACAGAATTGAAGAAACTTTGAGAGTAATTTGATAGCCCTGTTGGTGTGACTGTGAAGTTGTTTTCTTCAGCTGTTTACTACACTATAGTACTTTACTGAGAGAGTTTTGTAGACATCTCTTCTCTTACAATAATATTCTTTTGTTACTCTTCAGTACCTCCTGAGAAACCCAAAAATTTGACTTGCATTGTTTATCAGAAAGATAGGATGACATGTACTTGGAACCCAGGAAGAGACACTTACCTGCCAACCAACTATACATTAAAGAACAGATGGTAAGTAGCTAGTGTCTCAGGTGAATAGCGGAATTAACTGATCGAAACAATAAGCTGCATTATATTGCTGTTCTTGTAGCAATGGGATTCTGTGGTAGCCATACTTGCTTCAGGGCTAGCAGGTTGTGGATAAAGCTGTGGGAAATTTTTGGATTCCCTTTTGCTTGTGGAATTTTTCAGAAATATTATGATTTTTTCGGAATTATCAGAAATACCGCTTTCTTCGGAATCGCAGTAGTCTGTGGAAACATCGCTCTAATTGCAGAATTCCAACACATTTTGGAGGGGGGGTGTGGTGTACTTAAATCTGCGATTTACTTGGAGCATGCCCTAATACATAGGAAAAATAATTGATTATTAAGCTCTTATGTCCATCACATATAATTCTGCAGTTACAATGTGTATTAAAATATGACTTGTACCTTATGGCTGTTCATAAATGTAATTGTTTTTGATATTTGTTATTTGTACTGTTGTTCATCATGCTTTTTATTGTTTGTATTGCCCTGGGTCACCCATGAAAATGGGCATCCATGTTCTAGGGTTTTACACCGTTACCAAAATAAAAACCAACAAAACGTTAAGCAGTTTACTTAGATTTTCATTTTCACTAGAAGGTTGCCACACAGGTCTCTCCAGGACTGATAAGTTAAGCAATAATGCCTGACGGGGTGTGTGTCATGCTGGGATAACACCACACCTCAGGTGGTTGGGCACGAGGGCCGCCAGGCGCGAGTTAGATCCAATAACTGAGGCGTGACGTTATCCCAAACGGCACACACCCTGGAGGGCATGATTGCTATTGTACAATGGCTCATTGTTATACAGAATAAAAAAAATCATTTTAAAGATGTTTTTGTATGGAATAATATTTTTGTTTTTTGAAAGAAGATGAAACAATCAAGCCAAAGCATATCTAGCTCAAGCTCAACTACAGGTTCACAGTGAGGCTGAGACTCGACCCGTGATGTTGTGCTGGGATAACATCATGGGTCCAGCCCAAGATTGACCAATCAGAGTCAAGAATTTTTTCTTGCCATTGTATTATGTATAATAACAACATTGGGCTGAGGCTGCAGGGGGAATGCGAGTTTGATTGCAGATGATGCTAAATTTTTTGGGAGCATGGATATTGGTAAGGTAATGAATGGAGGGATGCTATGGATCCTGAGTTGTGAGGCAGCAGATTTTACAGCTCCTGCTACGTACAAAAGGAAAATAGATTAAAACTTTACTTTTGCTCAGACTTGATATTTCTCTAAAGCCTGACATTTGGTGAGCGATCTGGGAAATCCTCTCAAAGAAAAATAGACATCTGAAGCAGGGAGAGGGAAAAATGCTGCAGTGGGTCATCCCTTGCAGTCGGCAGCTGAGGCCAATGCCATGGCCAAGCATAGCTTAGAAAGAAGTGCTAGAATCTCTGAGGCTCAGGCTGCAGTGATTAAAATGCCGTCATCAGAAAACCTGTCAAAAATGTAGCAGTTTTTCCAGGCAGTCCAGACCATGGGAAATTTTAATAAGGTACCTGCTCAGGGTTCAAGCTATCTGCCTACGGAGGAGGATGAAGAATATTGTGTGCAAATGGAGGACAGGAGGATGCACTTGAACAATATTTTGAACCTCCTACAAGGTATAATGGGGACTGCCCATCCTTTTCCTTGTTTGTCAGACATGGTCAATACCCTCAACATTCCCCCACTAGAAACAGAGGAGGATGAAGAGGGTGCTGTATGCCCATCCTGACCATCATGGGGTACTCCAGGCTGCTGCTTGTGAGAGAGCAAAAATCACTCTCTTTGTGCAGCCCCCGGAAAGGACTCTAAAAAATTAGGTACTATGGCCACAAAGGTTTACGCAGTGGCTTATTTTTTATTTATTTCAGCTTCAGATTAACACCTTTGAGCCATAGGCTCGTTTACAAAGGTTCCATGTGAGGGTTCCCTGCATATCGGGCAGGCAGCTTATTCAGCACTTGTAGCACAGTACCAGAAAGCGTTTTGCAAAAAGATTTTGGCACTGGCAGAGAAAGCAGATGGTGATTTCGCACAGGACCTGATTGCCACAGCAAGATCAGCCCTGAATGCCACATAATTTCATTTTCACACTGCAGTGGACACTAATGACACAGCTTCTAGAATTTTAGCTCTTGTAGTATCCTTGAGGTTTTCCTGGCTTAGGACTACCGTCCTTTCTCATGATACTCAAAACAAAGCCATGGTTTTTTCCTTTGACAAAACAAAGGCATACATGAAAAAAGTGGATGAATGCAAAACCCCTTTTAAAAGTAACAGAAGGAAAAGGCTCTACCATCTGCAGATCCTGTGGAAGGGGAGGCAAGAGATATTTCCTAAGAGCCTGTATCTCTTATGCCCCCTATGAGCACCAATCACAAAGGGGTTAGTGTAGGGGAAGGGTGAAAATGACTTCCAGGCGTAGTGCTGCAGCTCCAGAGCCTAAGCTATAGCCAAAAAAAAACCAACCCTGCCCAGTTCATCCAATCACAACCAAGGCAAGAGAGACCCCCTGACAAATGTCTACCGAGCAAAACATCTGGGCATCCATATGGTGGGTGTTGACTGTGATTTGTGCCTGCGTTGAGATGTGTTCTCAATAAAACTGTGTATATGTTTGCAGTTTTTGTGTGTCATAATGTGCACCACTCTCTTGCCCTGGTTTGGTAGTCTCTGGGGTTGCCATCCCCTGTGGTTGCACCTCTCACCAGACTGTGAGCACCAGCCATTCTCTGTGTTCGCCCAACCATTGCCAGGGAGAGGAAGACTGGTGCATTTCTTCCAGGAATGGATTAACATTACCACAGACAAGTAGGTACCGGAAGTAGTGGGCCAGGGATTGTGTCTGCAGTTTAAACACTTTTGAAATCTGCAGAAACACAGACGTTTTCCAGCTCAGTGTCCCACAAGAAGAAGTGTGCTGGAACTTGAAGTATAAAAACGGTTATCATCAAAGCTATAGAAAACAAAACATGTCTCCCAGTGGGGCATGAGACTATTCTCTAGATACTTCCTGACCCATAGAAAAAATAGGGAGTGGTGACCCATTTTAAATCTCAGCTTTGTGAACAAGCATTTGGAAAACAAAAAAAAGAGAGATGTCACACTAAGGACATTGATGCCATCTCTGCAGGAGGGCCTTTGGCTAGGATCTCTGGATTAGAAAGATGCAGTTCTAGGGACGTGGATATGTTGTTCAATCTACACTGTCTGGCAGGTTTCTTGCCGCTTTAAATCTTGCCAGAAGGTCTCCAAGCCGGCTCCTTCCATCCACCCGGGTGGTAAAACCCTCGGCTCCACCCCATGACGCCAGATCTTCCTTACTGCTTGGAAGCTCAGGTACCCTCCTTAGCGCTCTGCGTTTTAGGCCTGGATCCAAACTCTTCGGGCTTTCCAAAACTAATTTTAAGATTTACAAGACTGGGGTCTTCATCTTCCCTTGCGGCTGCGATGGACAAATCGACTCCCGGCTTCGGTCGGTGCCCTTGTGGGCAGAAGATGTGTGCAAGTCCTTTTCGGCTTCGGTCTTAGAGGACTGGGCTGCTAGATTAAAACCGGTGCCCCTGAAAATGGTACTTCGCCAGTGAAGTCTAAGGAGGCCCGTTGGGTGGTATCCACGGCAGCGGGCTCCGCAGAGCAGCTGGAGCAGTTGATCGCCCTCAAGGAGAAGGCGGCCCAGGCCGCATCTTCTTCCTCCTCGGCTGCGGCATTTATCTCGCCTCCTTGGGCTCCTCCTACACTGCTTCTTTTAAGGGGCTTTGTCGGTCCCTTTCCACTCAGGGAGAAGGGCCATCGGGACATACCAGTCGGTCCAAGAAGAAAGATCCAAAAGGTAAGTCCCACTGTTGACGTTTGTGGGAGCGGGAGAGATCCCCTTCACCAGACCGTCGACTCTCGACTTTGGTCAAGGTTGCGGCTGCAGCCGCTGGCTTCATGGTGTCCCCGTTAGGTCAGTCGGCCGAGATACCCGTCGACGCGGTCGAGATTTTTCTCGACCTGTCTGACGGTCTGTCGACTGGAGAAGCCAACAGCCCTTTTTCACTGGTTCCCATGGTGGTTACCGAGGACTTGCCTGTGCTGAAGTCCCCGGTTAAGGTCCCTGAACCGAGGAAGGGGCAGGTTTCCACCGTCCCCTCTCTGACCCACCCTCGGCAGCCTCGAAGGTCTCTGTCTCGGTCCTCTTCCAGGTCCTGCTGACGTTGGCAGTCTCTGTCTCGGCACCATGGAAAGCAGCACTGCCGCTCTTTCTCTTTGGAAGATAGGCTCTGGTGTAAGTTACATCGGCGCTATGAGGACTTGATGTGGCAGCAACTTTTGTTGACCAGTAACAAGCTAACTCCATCGCCTTCTCTGGCCATTAAGTGGCTGTCACCAGAGCGGCCGAAACAACCCCTCGTTGTAGTCAAGGAGCCGATCCCAGTCCCGGTTGTTCAGCCGAAACCGTCTGCTCCACCCATTGTGGTGGAACCTTCGCCTCCACAACCAAAGACTGGGGCCCTGATCAAGGATTCTCGGTCGGGTCAGGGCTTACCCCACAGGTTGTCGGTCACCCTCACTCCCGATCGATCTCGGCAAGTGGAGGGTGGCTTAGGCACTCGGCAGCTGTTCGCAGACTCCTCGGAGTCAGACGACTCCTCCCTGTTCTTCAGGCTGCTTAACCTGGAATCTGCAGGGGGCCAGTCAGTGGACGACAGCCCATCCTCGTTTTTGGGTATGCTTCGATTCATCTCAGTCTACTGGGATGCAGCTCGAACCCGTTCAGAAACGGGCTAAGTATCCTCTTACGGAGATACTGGACCGAGGGGATTCCCCTACGGAGGCCTTTCCGGTGGCCGAAGCCATTGTTAGCCCAGCTCTGGAGTTATGGCAGCGGCCAGCATCTTGTCCCGTGCCTTTGGCCAGGATGGCTCGCAAGTACGCATTCCCACCGCTTCACTCTCCGGTTTCTGGGAGCACCCCTCTGCGGACCAGTTAGTGACCAGTGTTCCGAAAACGCTAGGGACATGGACAGACTTCCCGATAAGGACTCCAAAAAGTTGGATTACTCGAGGCGGAAAGTTTACGCTGCTTCCTCCCTAGGCCTTCAACAGACTAGCTCGGCAGTACTGATGGCACATTTCTCATACGCCCTTATGGGTTCCCTGGATGAGGTGATTCCTTATCTCCCAGGTGACCTTCAGACAATGGTCAAGCAGGTGCGGGATCAGGGAAGGGCGGTGGCAAAACAACAGCTCCAAACTTCATTGGACATTGGTGACTCTTGTGCCCGGACAGTGGTGGCCATGCACCACAGAGCTTGGCTGAGGATCTCCACCTTCACGGCAGACACCCAGCACAAGCTGGCAGATGTTCCCTTCCTGGGCACTGACCTGTTCGGGCCCGGAGTGGAAGGCCATTTCCAGAGGATCGAGAAGTCCAGTACCACCTTGGACTCGGTCGCGTCTGCCCAAAAGGACAAAGGCCAGCAGCAGCAGCGTAAGCCCTTTTGCCCTTCCGCTCCTGCGGTATGTCTGGTGCAGCAACACCAACAGGGCCAGCAGGCTCACACTTGGCGCCATAAGGTCAAGTCGGCCGCTTCTTCCAGTAGGAAGCCTGGAGGTAAGGGTCCAGGAGGTCCCTCAGCGGGCCCTTCCTCCAGGCCTGCCCAGTGACTGGTTGAAGGGTGTCACCCCCAGCCTCGTCACTCCTCCCCGGGTTCCCCCCATGGGGGGACGGCTCCGCCACCTCTTTTCCGCCTGGTCCCTGTGGACCGTTGGGTGCTAGAAGTGGTTGGCAGGGGTCTGCCTCTGGAATTCAAGCAGTTCCATCCCTATCGAGCTTTCGCCCCATGGGGGCGACGGGTTCCGCAGCCTATCTGTCGGCCATTGCAGGTGATTCAGTTCATCGGGACAGAGCTCGACCCTCTTTGAACCAGAGCCTGGCTCCTGGCAAACAGGGCTGAGGTCCTTTCCTCATTTGCCCAATCATTTCTGGTTGGGCAGTTGCCCCCTGCTTAGGACTTCCTGCGCCTTCTGGGTCTCATTGAGGCCTGCACCAGAGTGGTCCATTGAGTCCGCTGGCATATTTGTCCCCGGCAGCGGGGGCTGGCCAGCCAGTGGTCACAGTGCTCCAGTCCTCTGGACCAGCTGGTGACGCTGACCCAGGAGATGTGGTATGGCCTGCAGTGGTGGCTTGTCCCAGCTAATCTGCAGGAGGGTATCCTGTTTGTCTGCCCCAAGCCTATGGTTACTTTATCAGCCGACGCCTCTCTGATGGGTTGGGGTGTTCGACTAGCCCTCACTGCCTTCGCTCCATTTGTATGGGGTCAGGTGGTTCAGGTCCAGATGGACAATACCACGACCATGTACTACCTCAACCGTCGGGGCGGGACGCACTCCTTGCCTCTGTGCAAGGAGGCTCTCTGTATCTGGTCTCTCGTGATCAGCCTGGAGGTGGATCTCCTAGCGATCCATGTGGTTGATGCCCTCAGCCGGATAGGCGCTGCATCTCACGAGTGGTCTCTCCTGACGGAGGTAGTACAAGATCTGTTCTCCCATTGGGGCACCCCTCAGGTGGACCTGTTCACCTCCAGGGAGAAAGCGAAGCTGAGGCTGTTTCACACCCACCCGCCTCAGCAGGGCTCACTGCAGGGGGATGCCTTCTCGAGGTCGTGGACCCCGGGCCTCTTCTACGCCTTCCCTCCATTTCCCTTGATCCACAAGGTGCTTCTCAAGGCGAAGAGGAACAAGGCGCAGGTGATTCTGGTAGCCCCAAACTGGCCCCACCAGTTCTGGTACCCAGATCTCCTCAGCCTCAGCTCCAGGCTCCCGAGGTGGCTTCCAGCCCACCCTGACCTGATCTCAGTCGACAAGGGGAAGGTTCTCCATCTGGACCTTCAATCCCTGCACCTGACAGCCTGGTTGCTGAGCGGCTAGAGTTCCAGGCCTTGGGTCTTTCCGACGAAGTCCTCAACGTCACTGAGGCGTCCCATAGGGAGTCGACCAGAAAAATGCTGTGCCTTCAAATGGAAGAGATTCTCCATTTGGTGTCAGGACAAGGGGTTGGACCCCTCTTCCTGTTCCTTGGCTAGTATTCTGGACTACCTGTGGTCCCTTTCTCAGCTAGGGCTTCAGTTGACGACTCTCAAGGTGCACCTGGCAGCCATCCCTGCTTACCGGGCGTGGGCCAGCAAGCAGTTGGTGGTGCAGGAGAAGGTGGTCGGGCGCTTCTTCAAAGGCCTTGATCACATATCACCTCCGGTGCGAGAACCTCCACCTCTGTGAGATCTACTGCTGGTATTGGCTAAGCTCATGAGCAAGCCATTCGAACTGATGCACAGGTGCGATATCTCCCACCTGTAATTGAAAACCACCTTCTTGGTGGCCATAATGTCAGCTAGAAGAATGGGTGAGCTCTGTAGAAGGATCATGGGATAACAGATGGACCAGACACAATCTCTATGTGATGTTTATTCAGAATACAAGAAATAACCTTCTGCAATGGCATATTTCTTCTTCAGTTTGCAGCAGCAGACTATGACTGTCCTTTCTCTGCACTTAGCCAACACCTACTGATCTCTGATCCCATCCACTAGCTAAGATGTACCTATAACCCTTATGCAAGCCCTCATTTGCTTAAATAGTAGGGGCCCAAAAGAAGAAAAACGAGCTATAAACAACCTCATTGCTGAATCACTGAAAGAACAGTTACCCCAAAGGGCGCTGGTAACAAATCAAATTTCAAAGAAATACAACATCATACATACTTCCATAATGCAGTGCATCATGGGATATATGCAAATCACCCTGACATTTAGACTTTTTCAGTTTACATCAATTTCCATGCATTTTAAATAGCACAACTTGCTTAATTTCTATAAAAGACACCTAGTACTTTTTACCATTATCAAAAACACTAAGTGCCATAGTATTTTAAACATTTACAGGTTTCATAAATAAAAGGTATATACATTAAGGTATTTTATAACATAGTGCTATTACATACTAAATCCAACAACAATAAACACAACCTTTTTACATGTACTCTGAAGTCACCACAATAACCTTCCTGCACGAGTACCTGAGAGGGAAAAGGAAAATTAAAGAGGACACTGTAACATAGTCGGGGGGGGAGGGGTGCCCACAGGTGGCCAACCCTATGGTCTAGAAATAGCAAAGGATAGATTAAGCTTAGAAATAGAAGAACCGTTGCAACAGATTTAAGAAAAGGTCGTTCTTCAAGAGTGGCAGGAGCTCCCTTTCACATATCCCCCACCTTAAGAGGGACACAGTTACTGCAGACTGCTTACCACCTTACTGTGCCAGGATGGGATGGAGCTTCTACCCATCCATCTTCAGAAGCTGCATCTTAGGGTCTCTATTAATGATTAATATTTAATCATAAACATAGTGGACATCGTCATTCTGTACCCTGGGACATTAACACATTGCTCAACAGAGACTGACGGTACCTCCCCATCTCCTTTTAGGGAAAGTACGTTATATTTCTTAACCAAAAATGTGGACGGCTGTAAAGTCCAGTACCATAGAAAGACTTTCTCTGGGGTGAGTAACTACCTGCTCCAACCCCACCAGACAAGTCAGTTTTAAGCAGGGGCCCATTCCTAGGTTCACCCCCTTCTATATAAACCCACTATGACTCGATTAATTTCACTTGTTACAGATATAGACACCTGAGGGTAGACACTCAATGTGTTACCCCAGCTTAGGTTCCAATCCATTTTCTACCCACTTCTCCTTTGTAGGTTTTCGCTCAGAAAAGAATAAAACACACGTACCACCTCAGACTCCTTGTCTGCCCGTGAGTGCCTCTTTTTTTTGACATCAGGCCCACCCCCTGATCAGACATGCTACACTTTTGCCTACAGAAAGGGACCATTGCAGAGCCACCTCTGGCCTTGCCTGCAACCAACTTGAACCCTCTGTCTTACACAAAGTGTGTGCGGGAATATGGAAGGAGCGATAGTAGTGTCTACTCTCCTACATCAACCTTTTATAACTTATGACCCCAAATCCTTGGTCATCTTATCCCCAGGCAGGTCTCTACAGAAACCTGCAGGACTCCAAGGAACCTCCCATGCTGAACACCCTGCAGTGGTAAACAGCAGGTTCCTAAACCTTTTAACTCTAGGCTGTCTTAGTAAACATCCTTTTAATCGCTGTGCTATTTCAGCAATCTCTTACTATCTAATACCTTGTGACCTATGTGAGAGTTTCCCTTTTTCCAAGGGTGACATTTTTTTAAATGACCTCTACCCTCCTTAACTTGAGCATTGTATAACAGTTTGATAATATTAGTATTTTTAGCATGCAGTATACCCCAGTCAATACTGTTAATTAGCTGCATCAATACAAGAAAAAGTCCCTTCAGCCTCATAGGCTTCTTCTTGCTTGCTTGGAGTCTTCAATCCCAGCCCAGTATCACTAGGCACAGTCTTACCTGGGGTCTCACATTCAAGTTCCATACTTGCATCTCCAACCTCTAACAGGTAACATCCTGGGAACACAGGAAACAAAGGAATATCCTGCTCAGTCAGGGGGTCCTCATCAAACTGAGCCCATAAAAAATCCTCCTCCAACTCTTTGTTCAAGCTCTCTAGCAGGAACCTCTCAAGCACTTGGCACCAGTTTTCCACCTCTCTGCATAGGTGATCTGCCTCCAGCCATTTCCCACTCATCCAGTGGATCATCCTAATCAGGGTCTCCACCTCCGGGGTGTTGTGTCTCACACCTCTGGTCCGCATTGACCTGCATCTCTGTCTTCAGGCTTGGCTTTCCTTTGAGCTCTCTGGTCTAGTCCAGGCCGCAGTTTCTCCCCATCTGTCAGCCATGGTTCTGAGCTGAACTCCACAGACTTTCTTCTCTGGCAGATCCTGGTGCATTGGTCCAACTCAGATATCTGGGCGATATCCACCAGAAAACGTCCCTCTTCGGCCAGTCCAGGTGCTTCCAGCAAGTTATCCCATTTCTAACACCAAGTCTGTCAAAGAGTTGTGGGATAACAAATGGACCAGACCCCGAACTTCAGGTTCAGCACACAGTCTCTGTGTGATGTTTATTCAAAATACAAGAAATAACCTTCTGCAATGGCATATTTCTTCTTCAGTACATCAGGTTGCATGTACCTGTAACCCTTATGCAAGCCCTCATTTGCTTACTTAGTAGGGGCCCAAAAGAAGAAAAACAAAACCAGCTATAAACAAAGAACCTCAATGCTGAATCACTGAAAGAACAGTTACCCCAAAGGGCATTGGTAACAAATCAAATTTCAAAGAAATACAACATCATACATACTTTCATAATGCAATGCATCATGGGATATGTGCAAATCATCCTGACATTTAGACTTTTTCAGTTTACATCAATTTCCATGCATTTTAAATAGCACAACTAGCTTCATTTCTATAATGGACACCTAGTACTTTTTACCATTATCAAAAACACCTCGTGCCATGGTATTTTTAACACTTACAGGTTCCATAAACATAAGGTATATACATTAAGGTATTTTATAACATAGTGCTATTACATTCTAAATCCAACAACAATAAACACAACCTTTTTTACATATACTCTGAAGTCATCACAATAACCTCCCTGTACGAGGACCTGAGAGGGGAAAAGGAAAATTAAAGAGGACACTGTAGCATAGTCAAGGGAGGGAGGGGGGTGCCCACAGGTGGCCAACTTTATGGACTAAAAATAGTAAATGATAGATTAGGCTTAGAAATAGAAGAACTGTTGCAACAGATTTAAGAAAAGGTTGTTCCTCAAGGGTGGCAGGAGCTCCCGGTCACAAGCTCCAGGCGCTTTCCATTGAGCCTCTTTATCTTGTCTTCCACAGGGACAAGGTTGTCCTTCGCCCCCACCCGAAATTCCTTCCAAAGGTGGTGTCAGAGTTTCACCTGAATCAGGTGTTGACTCTGCCAGTGTTCTACCCCACAAAAACACCTCTGAGGCTGAATATAGGCTCGCTCCATACTTTGGACCCTAGAAGAGTGTTCTCTTATTATGAGGAGCGAATGGCTGAAGTTCGGTGAGAGGTTTGCCAGCTGTTTGTCACCTACGCCGAAGCCGCACCTGGCAGACCTGCAGCTAAGTGGACGATAAGCAAGTGAGTCATCTCCTGCATAGATCTCTGCTATAGGTTGGCAGGCATAGAGCCCCACAAAGGGATAAGAGCTCATTCTACCCGCCATACTGCTGCTTCGGCGGCTGCTTCTAGGGACATCCCTATCCAGGAAATCTGCAGGGCTGCTACCTGGAAATCAGCACAGACCTTCATTTCCCATTACCACATTGACCTTGAGTCACGATGGGATGCTGTTTTGTGGATCTCGGTTCTCCAGTCCTTATTCCCCAAGTAAGTATCGGGGGTGCGCACCTTGCCTCCCTCCTCCCGGAGAACCACTAGGAGTCTGCCAAACAATGTGGATTGAACAACATATCCACGTCCCTAGAAATACAGGTTACTCACCTGTAACAGGAATTCTAGAAGTGGTATATGTTGTTCATCCACATGACCCACCCGCCTCCCCAGCTTGCCGACATGCAACCTGGCTTCCAGCAGGCTAGATCTGGCATCATGGGGTGGAGCCGATGGTTTTACCACCCGGGTGGGTGGGAGGAGCCAGCTTGAGGACCTTCCGGCAAGATTTAAAGTGGCAGGGAACCTGCCAGACAGTGTGGATGAACAACATATACCACTCCTAGAACTCCTGTTACAGGTGAGTAACCTGTATATTTTCATCCCGGTCAGACACTTCCACAGAAAATCTCACCGATTCAAACTGGGGAACTGCCAGTACCAGTTAACAGCTCTCCCATGTAGCCTCACCACAGCCTGAAGAGTTCTTAAAGTGCCTGGTGTGGTGGTAGCACATCTGAGAAATCAAGATGTGGTGGTTTTCCCCTACCATGATGATTGGTTAGTCTCACTGAAAACAGAACAGACAGAGACAAGATGCTCAGTTCAGTTGGTAAAAAGTACTTTGGAGAATGTGGGATTCTTAATAAACCTGCAGAAGTCTCAGCTAGAGCTTGTTCAAGTACTGGACTTCATGGTAGCAGAGCTAAATACCCTGCACGGAAAAGCTTTCCTTCTGCAGGCCAGAGTTACAGCTTTAATAGCAACAGCAGACTTTCACAGCAGGTCGACCAAGACCCGCAAGAAACTTCTGCAGTTACTAGGGCACATGGCTGCATTCACAGCTGTGGTTCCATGGGTTAGGTTCCAAATGAGAGACATCCAATACCACTGAAGAGACAGCTGGTCTTAAAGATGGAATCCTCTTTCAAAGCTGGTTCCAGTGACAAAAACACAAGTGAAATCATTAGAATGGTGGAAGGAAGAAAACGACCTCAAAGAGGGCAATCCCTTCTTTCAGCAATCACCAACAAGTATTCTTACTATAGATGCCTCACTCCTGGGGTGGTGCGCCCACCTGCAAGACCTCACGGTGAGTGGCACATGGAGCCCACAGGAGTCACTGGAACACATCAGCCTGCTGGAGCTCAGAACAGTGCTGCTATCAATGTAGTATTTCTCCTCCCAGCCGCAGGGTCAGTCCATTCAAATCAGGACAGATGACATCACAACAATGTACTACATAAACAAGCAGGGAGGAACAAGAGTCTCAAAATTGTGCACAGAGGCAATGAGAATCTGGGACCTGGCATATTCCTTAGAAGCAAACATATTGCAGTGTTTCTGCCACGTAAAGACAATGTGCTGGCAGATTCCCTAAGCAGACTCAGCCAGAGAAATCACTAATGGACCTTAAACCAGCAGGTCCTGGCCACAGTGTTCAGAAGGTGGGGGGACTCCCTATGTAGACCTGTTCACATCTTGGGAGAATTAGCAGCTCCCACAATTTTTTGCTGCAGACCACCAGCCAGAGGGACAGTCCCCGAGGACGCCCTGGTACTGGAATGGACAGGGACATTTCTGTATACCTTCCCACCAGTCTCACTTATTCAGAAAGTACTCATGAAACTCAGAAGGGAACCAGCAGCAGTGATACTGATAGCTCCAGTCTGGGCCAGACAGGCCTGGTACTCATTGCTCCTAGTCCTGTCCAGCAAGAATGCAGTTTTGTCTGCCACTCAGTCACAATATGTCGACTTTGTCCCATGGCAGAATAACATTCCTGAAGAGTTAGAATTTTTTGAGATTGGATCTTTCAAAGGAACTCAAGAAGGTGCTTAGGGGTTTCAAGGAAACATGCTACCAGGAAAGCATATTCCTCAGTGTAGAGGAGGCTTTCTTACTAGTGTGCCTCCAGGAATATTAGCCCAATAAAAACAGGGTTGCCTGTAATCCTGGAATACCTAGGACACCTACTGTCATTAGGCATGTGGCCTTTAACTTTAAGGGTGCACTTGGCAACGGTAACAGTATACATACCAGATGGCAAGGGAACGTCTTTGTTCTCACAATCCATTTTCAAAAGGTTTTTTAAAGGCCTCAGCCATTTGTACCCACCAATGAAGGGACTTCGTCCCACCTTGAGATCTCAGTATTATGCCCTGCCCAGCTTATGAAGGCTCCCTTTGGACCTATGAAAACTTCTGACCTGATTTTATGTCGCATGGAAAACCATATTCCTGGTTGCAGTGACCTTTGTTAGGAGGGTAAGTGAATTGCAAGCCCTCCGCACAGAGCAGAATTATGTAATTCCTCATAGAGATGAGGTAATTATTAGAACAAACAGAAAATTCCTAGCTAAGGTGGTATCTGAATCAATCAGTGATCCTTCCTTTACTCTTTCCAAAGCATTCCAGTCCAGGTGAGGGACACTTGCATAGCCTGAACTTAAACAGAGTCCTGAGTGTCTGCATTGACTGTGAAAAAGAAGTCAGGTCCCAGAGTACCCAGCTTATTGCTACCTATGGTGAGGCTGGCCAAGGCAAACCAGCTGCAAAGGGATCTGTTTCTCGCTGGATAGTCTTTTACATTCAGTTTTGCTATGAAAAAGCTGGAAAAATGCCATCAAGAGGCTTAAGGGCACACTCTACAAGGGGTACCTCTACCTTTGTGCATCCTCAAGAGGCATCCTGTAGGGCAGCTACCTGAAAAACAGTACACACCTTCACAGAGCACTAATGTTTAGACATACTGTCCAGAAGAGATACCAGCTTTGAAACTGTCTTGCAGAACCTTTTTTCTTTACTAGGTTCTGGACCCAGCCTCCCAAGGTACTGTTACTGAGTCTGCACAATGTGTAAACATTAAGTAAGGGATTCCTGGGGTTAGAAGAAAAAATTGCTTACTGTACTAATGTTGTTCCTTTTAAGGGATCATTCACTATGTTTACACTCCCAAACCCTGCCTCCCCTTACAGAACCAAAAATGGGTTCACATAAGAATCCGTTCCTTTTTTCATTGATGTTGCTTGAGCATTACTATTGCTGTCCCTACAGTTGTAAGCTTGCAATGTTATTTTTATGAGAAATTTTTGCAAGTCTGCTTCAGTTTGTTTGGTGTTTTCAGAATTCTATGAAAAATTTTCTAAAAATGTTTGGTAGCCTTTTAGCTAGTTTCACTAGCCACTGCTCCACTCTGGCTTAGAAACAGATCTGAGCAACAGCCAGAGTGAAGTGTGAATGCAGAGTTCGAACTGACTTTTCAAATTCTAAAACTGTCGTATCTTCTATCTGAGGTGTCACTGTCTGCTGAGATAACTTCATAAAGTGTTAACATAGTGAGTGATCCCTTAAGAAGAAACAAAATTAATATGATGAATAATTTTTTCTTTCATGTTAATATATGAGACTATTGTAAGTCAAGTTAATTGTTTAGTTTCTGTTCTTTTATTTTTCATTTTTATATGGTGAATTGGGAAGGCTGTAAATTTTAATAGGGAACAGTTGATTCAGTCAAATCTGTAATTGCTGAACATCAGTTTAACAGTAACTGCTAACTTCATTTGCATGCATGACATTACTTTGTCCCTTTTGGGTCTGTACTTTGTTGGATTGCTTCATGCTGGACTGACTTTGGGGCACAGTCATGCTGCTGTTGCTGCTTCACAATATGACAGGGCAAAAGAAAGGCCACAGGTCCCACCTTCTCTTCCCCACCTGTCTCTAAGTCTCAGAGAGGGTCTGGGGGACCTCCTCCCTTTTGACCCTCTGCTTTCTGACTGGCAGCTCCCTCCCTCACTACTGTGTGAGGAGCCGGTGGGAGGAAGGTTCGCCCTCCACGTGCACGTCATTTCAAAAGGACACACGCTGGAGTTTCTGGAGTTCCCTCCAGAATCCCCTCCAAGTTGCTCGTCCTATTCCCTGCTCCAGGCTACTCTCATAAAGGAGGAAATTCAGGCCCTAAGACAGAAGGTGGCCATAGAGCCAGTCCCTCTGCACCAATGAGGGAAAGGGTTTTACTCTCATTTTTTTCCTGGTTCCGAAAAAGACGAGCGACCTCAGATCCATCTTGGATCTGAGCAGACTGAACCTTTTTATGGAGTACAAAAGGTTCCACATGCTGGCACTGCAGGGCCTTCTGCCTCTTCTGCAGAAGAACCACTGGCTTTGTGCGCTGGATATGCAGGATGCTTACCTGCATATTCCAGTGTTCCCAGGCCACCGCCACTTCCTGCGCTTCTGTTTCCAGGGGGAGCACTTCCAGTTTTCAACCCAACCCTTTGGTCTTTCTTCAGCACCCCGAGTCTTTACCAGGTGCCTTGCAGTGGTGACAGTGGCCTTGTTCTGACGGGGGTATAGTAGTGTTCCCCTACCTGGACAGTTGTCTCTTGACAGCACCATCCAGCAACAGTCTCCTGGATGCCCCCTTGTGCACGTTGGAGCTCTTCTCGTGACTGGGTATTACAGTCAACATTCCCAAGTCGACTCCCCAAGAACCTACATTTCATTGGGGCGATCCTAGACACGGTCCAGTGTAAATGTCTTCTTCCCTACGGATAGGGTGGAGGCTATTCGACAGCAGGTCCTCCACCTTGTGACCTCTTCCAGATCCCTTCCGGCCAGAGTGTTGTTACGCCTCTTATGCCTGATCTCCATGGTTCCATTCACCAGGTTGCATGTGAGGATCACCCAGTGAACCTTGCGTGTCCAGTGGGATCAGCGCTTGGACGACCTGGACCATGCAGTTCTAGTCTCTAGCGTGATCAAGAAGGATCTCCTCTGGTGGTTAGATCTTCTGAATCTGTCTCGGGGTCTTCACTTCAGCAGTTCCCTGCCTCTATGGACCCTCACCACAGACGCCTCCTGTCTGTGCTGGGGCGCTCACCTGGGGGACCACCGGACTCTGGGTTTGTGGTCCCAGTTGGAGATGTCTCTCCACGTCAGTAGTTTGGAGATGAGGGCAGTTTTTTATGTCCTTCAGTCTGTCCTGTCAAGGGGAACACTGCTGGTACAGACAAACAATATGTCAGTAGTCTGATACATCAACAAGCAGGGAGGCACCCGGTCATACCCCCTTTGCAGGGAGGCAATGCGGGTGTGGAACTAGGCAGTTAAGCACAACCGGTTTCTCACAGCGGTGCATGTTCCAGGCATTTGCAACATCCTGGCAGACAGCTTCAGTCAGACATCGTCCCTCGCTCACGAATGGAAACTAAGTCAGGAAGTAGCAGACTCCCTTTCGGAGGTGGTGTCGCCCAGACATAGATCTGTTCACCTCCCCATTCAACACAAAGCTTCCCAGGTTCTGCTCACTCATTTCAGAGCCTGGTGCTTTCTGGCATGACGCGTTGTCACTATGATGGACAGGGAGGTTTTTGTGCGTCTTCCCCTCCCTTTCCCATTCTGCAGAGAGTGTTTTTAAAGCTCCAGGCAGAGGGACCCCAGATGATTCCGATAGCTCCACTCTGGCTGAGGCAAATTTAGTTTCTGCTCATGCAGCAGCTTTCAGTAGAATCCCCAGTTCCTTTTCCTCTCTGGCACGACCCGTTGACCCAGGATCAGTGCAGGCTGGTGCATCCAGATCTCAGGACCCTGCACCTTTTCTGAATGTTTGTTTTTAAAATTTTATAGATATTATTATTTGTTTATATTGTATGTTTATTTTACTACACAGCACCTTGGTATTTAAAAGGCGCTTAAGAAATAAATGTTACTTTACTTTACCTTCATGCGTGGCTCCTACAGACATAATCAAGGCTTGTTTCGGGGTTTCCCACAAGGTCGCTCAGGTCCTGGTGGAGGCAAGGAAGCCCTCCACCCGATCCACCTGTGCTATGAAGTGGAAGTACTTTTCCATTTGGGTGGCATTAAAAGGGTGGGACCTCTCTACGTTCTCAGCTTATGGAGTACCTGTTGCACCTGTCTGACTCTGGTCTGTCTTATTCATCCCTTAAGGTCCACCTGTCGGCCTTTTCTGCTTACCATCTGTTCATGGAGGGGAAACCCGTGGCTCAGTTGGAGACCTCTAAAACCTTTCTGAAAGGGATTCTCGATCATAAACCCCCATCGGTATCCCCACCCCACCTTGAGACTTGAATGTTGTGTTAGAGAAGCTTATGCTTCCTCCTTTGGAATCAGTGATGAGCTGTGATATGCGCTACCTCTCTTGGAAGGCGCTGTTTTTGGTTGCTATTACTTCTGCTCATAGAATTTCTGAGCTTCAGCCCCTGATGCATAAGGAGCCTTATTTGATTTTTCACAAGGACTGGGCAGTCTTGTGGATGAGTCCTAAGTTTCATCCGAAGGTGGTTTCTGAGTTCAACCTAAACCAGATGGTCGAACTTCCCATTTACTACCCTGTTCATTTGAACAAAAGTGAGGCTGTCCTTCATACCCTGGACGTACATAGAATTCTGAGGTGTTGCGTCCACCAAACCAAGGATTCCAGAAAGTTTGATAAACTTTTGTCTCCTTTGTCCCAAAGTCCTTGGGGTCAGCCATATCCAAGCAGTGCCTATCCAAATGGCTCACCAACTGCCTTCGCTTCTGTTGTCAGACGTATAACAAACCTCTGCCGGGGGAGATCAGAGGTCGCTCTACTAGAGGCGTAACTGCATCTACAGCCTTTTTGAGAAATGTTTCTGCAACATAGATCTGTATGGCAGCAACTTGGAGTTCAGTTCATGCCTTCACAAAGCATTACTGTCTGGACATTGCCTCCAGGCGTAGGGCCGGGTTTGGCCTCGGTGTTCTGCAGGGCCCACTGTCTTAGTCTGGTCCTGACCTGTTTTTTTAGTTCCTCCTCCTCTCATGATTCTCTCGGTCTCTCTCTCCTGAGTGACTACTTGGGATTCAGTCCTACATGTTATGACCTACTGCAGGAACCCTCACAAAGTAAGATAGTACATTTATGTAAGAACTTACTGTAACAGTAGATCTTCCAGAGAGGTTCCTGCAATAGGTGACCTTTTCCCTCCTTCCCCCAGTTTTTTTTTCCTTTTTTTTTTTCATTCCATTCTCAACTGGGCTCCAGGATTTCATCCTTTCTCCTGTCTAATCCTGTAGGCGCCATATCCTAGACCTACAGAGAGTGCTCTCTTATAAAGGGTGCATGGCTGGAGTTTGGGGTGAGGCTCACCAGTTGTTTTAACATATGCTGAAGCCATGTCTGGCAAGACTGGCAGCAGTGTGTATGACTGGCAGAGGGATCACATCCTGCATCGACCTGTGCTATAGGTTGGCTGGTAGGGAGCCTCCCATAGGGCTTGGGACTTATTCTACCAGACATACCGCTGCCTTGATGGCAGCCTCGAGGGACATCCCTGTCCATGAAATCTGCAGGGCTGCTACCTGGAGGACAGCACACACCTTCATTTGTCAGCACAGTATGAACCCAGAGTCCCGTCAGGATGCTGCTTTTGGGACTTCACTTCTCCAATCTCTGTTCATCAAATAGTGGTGTGCACATGGCCCTTCCTTCTGGGGAACTGCTAGGAGTATGCCTGAGTATGGATAGTGAACTGTATCCACACCCCTAGAAAGATAGGTTACTCGTCTGTAACTGTTGTTCTAGGAGTGGTATACAGATCAAATCTACATAACCCACCCGGTCTCCCCTGCCAAGTGGCACATGGATCTCTGCTTCTAGCTTGCAAAGACTTAATGTCATGGGGTGGAATCGGGGTATATACTGCCAGGGTGGTGGGAGGAGCTTAGCTTTAAAGTCGTCTAACGGAAAACATGTTCCAGTGGAACTGCCAGAGTGTGGATGTGAACTGTATACTACTCCTAGAACAATGGTTACAGGTGCATAACCTATCTGTATAGGACTGTGTACCATATGTGCTGTTCATTTGTACTGCAGTTGTGACAATAATAAAAATAGTTTAAAAAAGGTAAAGGGAATAAACAGGATGAAAAGGGATGCAGAGAAGCTGAAACACTGATCTGGAGTTTGCAATTGAAATTCAGTGCCAAATATTGTAAAGAGAGATACACACAGACAACAGAAATATGCAGCCAAAATATTGTATCATTGCGGCCAAGCTGGAGTACGCAAGAAAGAAAAGGGACATGATGGTGATAATTAGCAATACTGTTTGAAAACCTCTGATACAGGCATACATCAGATGGGGTTTCACTAGTCGCAGGAGAAAGGTCATATTGCCGCTGTGCAGGTCATTGGTTCCACCGCACCTCGAGTATTGTGTACAGTTTTAGAGTTCACATTTATGGAAGGACTGGAACAGGCTGGAAACTATTCAGATAAGGAATACAGAAAAAAAGTCTCAACATGTATTGTCCAGAGAACAGGGAGAAAAAGGAGGGACGTGATAGAAACAGACAGCTACATGCTGGGATATTTATTAATTGTCAACCAAGTAAGTACGCTAAGCAATGGGTGCCTGTTTTCAGGAAGAACCTGCGAGCACCAGAGCTAACAACAAGAATACATTGGTAACAAAAAAAGTGAGAGAAACACAGGTTTCATCACAGTTGGAGTCAGTAGTCCCACTACAAGTCAACAATAATTCAGTAGTAAGTGCAGTTTGATTAAGTCACAATAGTACCTAAAGAGATCCAATCTAAGAAGACTGTGTGAGTTTGAGCACCTAATCAGGAGGAAGAGAATTCCAGAACCTGTGAGCCACGAATGCTACAAGGCCCATATTAGTAGAGCGGTTAGGTTTACAAAAGGACAGGACATCACTGGAATAACTGGAACATGAATGACAATAGTGGGGTGGGCTGCACGGAGTTGTCCAAATTCAGGAGCAGTACAGCCACTAGAGGACCCAAACTCCAGATGGAAGGGGGAAATTCGAAAGAGACATCAGGAAGTATTTTTTTCAAGGAGTGGAGTAGTGGATAAGTGGAACATTCTGCCCAGCAAGGTGATCAGTTCTGAGAGTATATTAAGGTTGATAAAATAGTGGTACACCTTCAGATAGAGATACGAACAAGACAGTGTCTGGCAGGGAGAGCTCTGGAAGGACAGAGTAATTTCAATGTAGGGCATCAGAACAAACTCGATTCACTTGCAGTCTGGGTTTTTTTTTTTTTTTTTGTCCTCAATCCTCTGTGTATCTAGTTAGAGATAAATAACTAAAATTACATCACCAGAGTACTGTTTTGGAATGAGAGGCGAGGAAAAAAGGACACCAGGGATAAAGCACACTGGCACAGTCCCTGTAATGTCAGATTCATATTCTTTGTTTTTTGTTTCATGTTTCAGGTTTGTGGAAGAAAAACCTGATTGCATACCAAAAGGTGTCAATAACTCTTGCACTATCGAGTCCCCCAATTTTCAGTTCTTTGTGAACACAGAACTCTGGGTTGAAGCAGAGAATACCCTTGGGAAGAGTGAATCAGATCGCATTTGTCTGGATCCTGTTAACATTGGTAATTATTGGACTTTTTTGTAGAAAGAAGCATCTAAGGGGCACTGTGCTGGCAAACTCAGCGTCCAGTTCAACAAATCCAAAAGATATTTTAGATACCTGTATAATACCTGTATAACACCAAAAGGTAAAAAGAGGGAACAGGGAGTTTTGACCTCTGAAATAGCATAGCAGACCATGGGTTTGTAAGTCATTGTTAAGCTGTGAAGCATCTTGTTTCTTGATTCATTCTGAAATTAAAAAGACCGAGATCCTCAGCACAAAAGTGCTTAGGCAAGGCTCCATCCCCTGGCATACGCCATAACGCTTTTGTCAGCCATCTCAGCCTCCGCCAGAGGTCGCTCCTTGAGCAGTCATCTCCCCAACCCTCCCCAGGAGGAGGAGAGAGCAGTCCTTTTGACGCTCAATCTCCTACACCCCTGCCGACTTCCAGCGGCCCAGGCTCGTTTCTGAACCCGGGTCGCCGATGTGACATCCAGTGCCTCAACCCTGAGTGCCACCGGGCCGATAATTTATTTTATTATCAATTTCTCTGGTGGTCTAGCAGGACTACCCCCCCCCCCATCCTCAGTCTGCCGTAATTATTTATTTTGCCTCGTGGGCTAGCAGACCCCCCCAATCTTATCCCTGAGCCAGGACCAGCACAGCCCTCTGCTCTCACCTTGGCTGGCAACAACTCTTCTTGATTTGTACAAGTACATGCTCATTCATTGACCTGAGGTGACAGCTCAATCAGTGGCCAGCCATGGGGCCGCAGTGGAGAGCAGAAGGGGCTGTTCTGGTCACTAGAAGCCCATAATACCATCTCCCCATTACGACCCCACCCCAGCAACTGGGACAGCCCCTTGCTCTCCACCTGGGCTCCCATGGCTGGCTGCTGACTGAGCTGTCATGTAATTTAACGAGCATGCACTTGTACAAGTCAGGTACATGCTCATTCATTGACAAGAATAGTCAGGGCCGGCTGTGGTGGGAAGCAGAGGGCTGTGCTGCTCCTGGCTCAGGGATGAGACAGGAGTGGGAAATGGGGTGGTGGAGCCCTGCCTTCCGGGGGGGGGGGTACGCTAGACCACCAGAGAAAATAAATAAATGCAGTATATTGGGGATAGGGAGTGGGGATCCAGTAGACCACCAAGGAAAGTAAATAAATAATTACGGCAGATCAGAGATAGGGAAGGGGTCTGCTAGAGTACAGGGAAAGTGTTTTTAATTATATGAATGGGGCAGATTGGGACTAAGGAGGGAGTCCGCAGGTGATGGTGTAATCGGAAAGGGTAACCTGCTACCCATCTCAGATTACCTTCCCTTTGAATTACACTGCTAGGCTTGGCTGGGTACTACATTACCCGAACTATCCTACCAGGCCACAGATTGCCAATACCTGACCTACCCGATCCAGCTACGCACCAGGTAGCCCATCCCTACATCAGACCCTTAGCAATTGCAATTTGTGAAACTCAAGGGGTGAAGGGTACACTTATTAATGGAAAAAATCACATTGTATCACTTTATGTGAATGACATGCTCCTATTTTTACAGGCTCCTCCAAATTCTTTACCCATTCTTCTTGATTGAATCAATAATTTCATCAACTATCAAGTTTTAAAATTAA
Source organism: Neoceratodus forsteri (assembly GCA_016271365.2). Classification (NCBI taxonomy): domain Eukaryota; kingdom Metazoa; phylum Chordata; order Ceratodontiformes; family Ceratodontidae; genus Neoceratodus; species Neoceratodus forsteri. The sequence continues at coordinate 887,052,743 of CM057454.1, read as the reverse complement.
AGTAAAGTTGCAAGATTACATACCAGGCTGTGGGGCAGCGAAAGCCCTTCTGTGCCAAGAGTAAAAATGTTACTATGCTGTGTAAGGTTTTGGAAGGATCATAACTCTGGCTGAGCTGCCAGCCAGCCGATCCCTTCCCACTTCCTAGTCTGCCCACTCCGCCCCCCGCTCCTCCGTATCGTGACGTTTAGCCAGGAGAGCCGCGGGGATATATGCCATTACAAGTATATGGGGCTACTTTTCCAAATGATTTTGCACACTTTAGACTGCATATTAGGAAAAAAGAAAGCCACCGTTCAACTAATTAAGATTCCTATTAGTCGAATGGTGACTCTCCACTAAATACAATCTAAAATAATGCAAATATTGGAAAAGTAACTCCATGTAGCGCACTCAGCGCCTCTCCTGGCTAAGCAGCATCATCATATATGGAAGCCAGGCAAACTCGGAAGTGGGAAGGGATCGGCTGGCTGGCAGCTCAGCCAGAGTTACGATCCTTTCAAAACCTTACACAGCATAGCAAAATTTTTACTCTTGGCACAGAAGCGCTATCGCTGCCCCAGGGTACCGGGCTGTGAAGCCCAAAGTCTTAGTAAGATGAACTTACACCTTTACTTTAATTAACTGGCAGAAATTCAAAGCAGTGTCTCTTGATACTGACCAAGATATGAATAATCCTCTTCATTTGACTGTTAGAAAAAACAAAATCAAGTATATCATATTTGGGAATTATTTTTAAATAGAGGTATAGGAAAGCTGTTTGATTTAAATTTTGTCCCAGTAATGGAGAAAAAATATTTACAGATTTAGACCAAGTGGTCACTACTTCCTTTCTCCTTCATAGTGTGTGTTAACATTATTTAAATGAACATTCTGCCAAGAATTCTCTTCTACTATATTTTTAAACATTTCACAATGAAATAGATATGCAGTTTTTCATAAATTTTGAAAAAAGAAAGGAGATTTCTCTAGTTGGAAAAGAGACCTAAACTAGTACAGTATAACGGCTCAGGAATTTGGGGGTGCCAAGTCTCCCAAATCTGTACTGGTATTATTTAGCTACTCAGGTACAGGTAGTCCATCTCTAGTTCAAGACCCAGATCCGCCCCTGGCATGGTTCTCCCAAGAATCTCATTTGTTACCATGTCAGTCCTTAATAACCTAATTCGAACTAGATTTAAGAATGGTCAGCACCAAAAAATCTCCGCTTTTACAAGAAATACAACCTTAGCTTGGCAGCGAATAAATATGTTATTGTACTATAACAATAAGTTATGTCTCACCAATTTTTTTAATTCTCATCTTCCTGTGGCAGTAATGTTCAAAAACTTGGATGCATGACAATTTCGTATTGCTGAAAGATCTACAGTGAGACATCAAATTCACATGTCTTGAATAACTTAGTAATCGGATTGCTCTTCCAGTGGGTAGCTTTATAAAATATCTGCATCTCAGAAAAATTGTTAGGCTTTCAATAGGAAATATCGATTCTCTATCACAGAGTGCTCTTGAAAAATTATTTCCAGTGATTAATGCTCCAGATAAACATATAGGGAAAATACATGCATTGTTGTGGGATATAGTATGGCCATTGAGCATTCCTCTTTAAAAAATGCCCATGAAAAAGACATAGGTATGAACTTCATGGAGCAACAATGGAGAGAGATATAGTATTGTCATTTATTTCAATTTCATAAAACAATAAAGTAAGACAGATTCAGTTTAATATTATGCATAGAGTTTATTATACACTGGAAAGGTTAAATGCATTTTGAGTCTGTATCAGTTTACATCCTAGATGCCCGACTGCAAAATGCACTGTTCTCCATATGTTTGCAACTTGTCCATCAGTTTCTTGATATATATTGGGGGGCGGGGGGGGATTTGAATTACTTTCCAAACTGTTTCAGAGGAATTTTTCAATTTGTTGTAGTAGTAGTAACATATTTATTTTTATTCAGATTAAGTCCTTTCTTCGCATCTGATCCTGGAATTATCATGCTTGGATTCTTAAGTGATATGGATTTATCTGAATACAATCACAAAAACTTGTTTTTATTAGTAGTAAACGCAACAAAGATGATTCACTAACAGTGGAAGGATCCAAATCCCCCAGACTTTGAAACATTTGTGAATATGGTGATCGATGCTTCAAAAATAGAAATGATTGGAGATACTGAAAAATTTGAGTCTGTGGCAAACTTTCTTGAATGCATTAAAGCAGATTATGTATATCAGGTTACTATGTATAATCTATATTCTTCTGCTTCTGTATTCCTGTATTTCAAAGTATTGCACGCTGGATTGCTCTCGTTTGACTCCTCACCTGTTTTGGGATATGATGAGTTTGTCTACACATACAGAAAAAGGCCTGAAAACTTAGGAAGGGATTTCCTCACTCCTATAAAATTCACCTGATATTATGAGGACACTTTTGAGCTCCCCCTTCCCCAAAAAGCAGTAATTACTGTTCTGCGTTACAAGGTGTAATTAGTGATTTGATTTATTTCATTTAGTAAAACCCAATGCTCCAGTTATCAACTCCGTTAACTCAACACCGGAACTACCGAATGCTTTGAAAATTACATGGACAAATCCATTTAATGAACCAGAGATGAGTCTGAAGTTTGGCATTCGATACTGGATGGCTGGCAGCACCAACTTCACTGAGGTAATACAGTTCTTGTTTTTGTATTAAAAAAAAAACAAAAAAAAAACAGTGCCCTGAAGGCTTATGTGGCAGCATTTCCACTTGCATCCCAGGCCCATTTCCTGCGTGGCATGCCAGCATGGGGTTCAAGAAGCATCCTGGACGAAGCTTCTCCAAAGCAAACTGTTTATCTGGGTCAGCACAGGATTGTCCCCTGGTTGCTCAGGGGCACAAATGTGGCATCCATTCCAGACATTATTGGTTAGTGATAGTGGTGGTGGTGGGGCAGGGTGAAGGAGATGTACCTTTTTTATCCCCAGATAAGTGACCCAGCATTATTGTGTGTGTGTGTGTGTGTGTGTTGGGGGGTTGCAGACATAGTGGATGGTGGAGGGAAGCATTCCTGTTTCCTACTGCAGCCAAACTCGTACTATTGGACAGAGCTTCCCCTGCAGGGAAGAAACTACAAGGAGCCAATGAGTTGTTTTATAGGGAGTTTGAGTGGAAAAATGTTAGTAGCAGAAGTCACTTTGAGCTTGTTATAAATTATGTGATGAGCCTTCATACACAGTGAGCATGTAAGGACAATATCTATAGACATATATCCGTTGCTGTGTGGCTGGTGGAATCTGGTCAGCTGTCCTTGGAATGCCCCATGATATGCCCACAATTCAGAACCCCCTATTTACAATTGTTTTGGTAACAGATCTGTTCTTATGAGAGTAATAACATACTCCGGGTATAATGTATACATTACATCTTTTGCTGTACAAACACCTATGTGAGTGAGTATTGCTATTGTACCATTAGTGTGTGTTTTTTTGCGTATGTAAACAAACCTTGCCTTCTGTCATTACATGTATGTGGATCATTAGCAAATTATGACAGTCTCTGGTGTGTATTTTAACGCAAGGTTGCAGGCTGATTGTTCTTTAGCATGCATGTGAGGAATACCAATATGTCAATAAATGCAGCACCCAGGAGTGTGCTATTGCAGTTATAAAATGGCATGGTATTAAAAAGTACTTTGGCTTAGAAAATGTCTTTGTAAACATGAAAGGAGTAGTTTAAACCTTCCTAGTGTATGGGAGAGCATTGTCATATGTGGAATTCCATTAGTAGAATTCCCCTGTTATGCTCCAGTAGCGACGGCATGGTGTTGTTGTGCTGCACTAGTGATGTCACTACTGCAGCACAGCAGATTCAAACATGCAAGGTTCAATATTCACAAGCTGAGGCTGCCATTGTTGGCACTGTCTAGTAGAGCTAACACTTTTAGACCGTGTTAATGAGATAAAAAGTGATGGCAGCAGTAACTCAGTTATTTATTTTTTCAACTATATGGTTGCCCATACCCTACTAAAGACTGTATATGAGCAATACACATGCAAGGCTATGTTTGAATCAGGAGGTTTCCATGGTATCAAGAGATCTCTTGAACTGCGCTCTCAACGTATCTTGTTGCCATGGAATAGCCTATAGTGTGTATCCCACTGTGCCTGCTAACTGGCATCTTGTATTCTCTCCTGGATTCCTGGAGTGAGGCCCTGTGAGCATGGTCCTTCAGGGACATCAGAGGCACCCCAGTGCTGCCTTTCCTTCTTGAGGGCTTCTCGGCTGTCTTCTGCCTCGGCTTTTAGGCAGAGCCAGTGTCTCTCATGGCTTCCTAGAGAGGATCCATCTGAACGAGATCCTTCTCTGGATATTAGGATTATTTCAGTATTGCCCATTTTTTTCTTTATGGCTTCTTTGCTGCTTTCTGCCTCTTCTGATGGGATGAACCATAGTCCCTCACTTGGTTCCCTATAGGGGGGCCTCTGAGCATGATCTTTGGCAAAGAACTGGGGGGGGGATAGGGCTGCCCACACTTACAAGAGACATTGACATCTGGTGTCATCGTGGGCCACCGCTAGTCAACTGCTAGAGAAAAATGTTTTTGTGTGGTCCTGTTGCCTGACGGCTTACGTTCCATAGGTGTGGCCTGATGAGAGATTCTCTCGAAGGTCTACTGTTACGGTAAGTACTTATGTAACTGTTCTGTCGATCCCAAAATGCTTAACAGCAGTCTGGATTTACTTCTTTCAACATTTTCTTAAACTTAATTTTTTACCCCAGGTAGAATAATACTTACTGTACTTTCCTGTTTTCTACAATGTCTTCTAGCTTCCTTCGGAAGACACAGCTAGCCACAGAGATTCTTTCACCCTTCAAGGTCTTAAGCCTTTTTCAGCTTACATCATTTCTGTTCGTTGCATGAATATAAATGGAAAAGGTTACTGGAGTGACTGGAGTACAGAGATGACTGGAACTACACCTGAAGCTAGTAAGTGAAGTTAGGAAAAAACTGTTGCAGTTGTCAGAAATTAAAAATAGTTTTTTATTTGAAAAAGGATTAACCAGCAGTTTTTGATTGTAGAAGCTAGAAGGTTTGAGAAAAGAGACATTTTGATATGCATGGTACAGTGGCTTTCAGGGCTGAGCGTCATAATACGTTTGTGACATCATAAACGTGTGTTACGGAGTTTGTCAGCAACTGATTATAGATTGATATCTACCATAACCAGTAATTATAGGGAAATAAGAAAAAAAATTACTCACCTTAGTAATTGTGTTCCTTGTAATGGAGTCTTGCTGTATGTATTCTGACATATTGCGGTGATCCCCAACTTTTAAACTGCCCCAGAGAACAAAGAGTTAACTTTCTATGCAGGGCATAGAATGCTGAGCTTGAGCTCCGTTGAAGTCTCTGTCTGGAGTGTTTCAAACTCAAACCGTCAGATTCTTACTAGCCTAACTAAAAATTCGATGTGGAAATTGTAAAAATTCCTATTAGTCAACTGGCAGAAAAAAGTTTTGGATTCCCAAGGAAGACTCAAGTCAGGAAACTCAAAACCAATCTAATACAAATAACAGTAATAAATCAGCACCCAAACAAAAGGGAGATGGGTGTGAACAAAAAACACCCCTGGGGTGCAACACTGCACCTGCCCACCCACTTCCCAAAAACAGGTTCTGAGAGGGGAGGCAGGGAGGGAGGTCAGAATACAGCAAGACTCCACTAGAAGAAACACAGTTACTAAGGTGAGTAATTTTTTCTTCAAACAACATGAAGTCTTGCTGCATTCTGACATATTGCAGACTACCAAGCAGTACCTCCATGGAGGATGGACAGAACCTACTTTGGGAATAGGCTGATAAGTACTGCTGTGCCAAACTGAGCATCACTCCTAGCCTGGATATCCAGAGAGTAATGCTTGGTAAAAGTATGGACTGTTTTCCAGGTGGCTGCTTGACAAATTTCTAAGAGAGGGATATCCCTGGCAGCAGCTGTACCTCTTGTGAAATGAGCCCTCAGGCCTGAGGGTGGAGTTTTTCCCAGTTTTTCATAGCAGAATTGTATACAAGTCACAATCCACCTGGCAATAGATCTCTTGGTGGCAGGTTTGCCCTTTCCCACTTCTCCATAAGTGAGGATCAACTGGAGGGAGTCAAACTTGTGACCCTTGGTACGCTCTATGTAGCAACCATGGGCTGTTTTAACATCTAAACTGTGTAGCCTCCTCTGTCCTGAGGAAGAATGATCAGTGAAGAAAACGGGAAGAGACGTAGACTGGTTTAAATGGAAGTCTGAAACCACTTTGGGCAAGAACCTTCTATTGGTTCTGAGGACTTTATCCCTGTGAAATGAGATAAAATTAGGTTCCACTGACAGGGCTTGCAATTCACTGATACGCCTGGCAGAGGTAATGGCTACCAAGAACACAGTTTTCCAAGTCAAGTACTTAAGCTCTGCTGAAGACATAGGCTCAAAAGGGGGTTGCATAAGTTGAGCAATACAAACATTCAAATCCCAGGCAGGGGCAGGGTCCTTAAAAGGAGGATTGGTGTGAAGCAATCCTTTAAAAAATTTACAGAGCACAGGATGAGAAGATAGTGAGGAAGACTTCCCCACAGACAAAAATGCAGAAACAGCTGACAAGTGTACCTTGAGTAGCTGGTCTGAGGCCTAGGCCATTAAGATGGACCATATAATCCAGAACCGTAGGCAGTCCAGCAGTGGAGAAATATGTTTCTTAGAACACCAAATGCTGAATCTCTTCCATTTGGAGTTATAAGTCTTTCTGGTTGAGGGCTTTCGAGAAGCCTTGAGGATATCCAGAACCCCTTGGCAAAGATGCATATCTGCAAACTCTAACTCTTCAAGAGCCATGCCTTGAGATTGAGAGACTGAAGATTGGGGTACCAAATCCTCACCTGAGAGGATGTTAACAGGTTGTAGTTCCTGGGAAGATACAGGGGAAGGTGGACTGCTAGGGACAGCAACAGGGGGTACCAAGGCTATCTGGCCCAATCTGGAGCAATCAGAATCACTTTGCAAGGTTGAGACCTTATTTTGACTAAAACTTTGAACAGGAGTGGGAAGGGGCGGAAGGCATGCAGAAACTTCCCTTCCCAATTCAGAATCAGGGCGTCCAGGGGGGACTGAGCCCAAGACTGGAGGTCTGCAACAAAAGAGAGGGAGTTGGTGATTGTTTGGGGCTGCAAAGAGCTCTATCTCTGGAGTGCCCCACCTTGAAAAAATCACTTTCAATACCTTAGGGTCCAGGGACCATTCGTGATGACCCTGAGAGATCCTACTCAGTGCATCTGCTAGCACATTGTCCTTCCCTGGAAGGTGAACTGCTACCTGAGAGGTTTGCAGGGAATAAGCCAGGAACCACAACTCCATCGCTTCTGTGCACAAGGCCATGGACTGAGAGCTTCCCTGCTTGTTGATGTACCACATGGTGGTGGTGGTGGTGTCCGTTCTGACCTGAACCACCTTGTTCTGTACTGGATGAGAGAAAGCTTTTAGGGCCAGAAAAACTGCCCTGAGCTCTAGGAGATTGATATGGAGAAGGGATTATTGGGGGGAACCACAGCCCCTGGGCAGTGAGGGACCCCAGATGGGCTCCCCAGCCCAGAAGAGAACCGCTGTGGTAAGGACCACTAAACAAGGCTGAGTAGCAAAAGGAACACCTTGTCTTAAATTGTTCTGATCCTGCCACCATTGGAGGGCTTGGATCAAGGTCAAAGTCACTGGGATCAGTTTGGTAAGGGAATCCTTCCTCTGTGACCAAAAAGCTCTCAGGTGGAACTGAATATCCCTCATCTGGAATCTTGCCTTGGACCACTGCTGTTGAAGCTGCCATGTGGCCCAAGAGCTGGAGGAAATGCCTTGCTGGTCGAGATACCCGAAGGCTGAAGGAAGAGAATAGTTCCATAAGAACCCTTGCCCTTTCTAGAGGAAGAAAAGCTCTTGCTCTGAGAGTCTCCAGTTCTGCCCCTATAAAGGCAAGGAGCTGGACTGGTTCGAGAACTGACTTGTGAAGGTTGAGAAGAAATCCTAGAGAAGTGAGCACTTGCTGGGTCACTTGCAGGTGAGACTTGACTTGGTCTGGAGACTGACCCACTATTAGCCAATCGCCCAGACATGGAAAAATGGAAATCTTTTGCCTTCTTAGAAAGGCAACTACTGCTGCCAGGCACTTTGTGAAAACCCTTGGGGCTGAGGTTAGGCCAAAGGGCATTGCTCTGAACGGATAGTGGCCTGAGGGCAACTCGAACCTGAGGTACTTTCTGTGGGAGCACCTGATGGGAATGTGAAAGTAGGCATCTTTGAGGTCCAGGGAGGCTAGCCAGTCCCCTGGCCTTAGAGAGGGAAGGCTTATTCCCAGAGTTACCATCTTGAACTTTGGTTTTAAAAGATGTTTGTTTAGATATCTTAGGTCTAGGATGGGTTGCCACTGCCCTCTCTTTTTTTGGGTCAGGAAGTACCTGGAGTATAGTCCTTTGCCCCAGTGTAGGGTAGGTACTCTCTCTATGGCTCTTAAAGCTAGAAGAGAAGAAACCTCTGTCTCTAGGGCAAGGGTTTCCAAGAGATTTGCAGGTGGAAAAGGTCTGGCTCTCATCTTTGGAAATGTTCTGATGCTGAGAACCAGTCCCTGGCTTACTACTTCCAGCACCCACTTGTCTGATGTAATAGACATCCAGTCCTGGACAAAGTAAGCCAGCCTGCCCCCCACTGGAATAGGAGAGTCGACCTGGGCAGGCCCATCAGGGTGTCTGCTTGGCAGGGGCTTTAGGCTGAGGAGTGGATGCAGCTCTGCTCATCCCCCTTCTGCCTCTCCCTCTGAAGAACCCCCTCTAAGAAAAGGAAGAAGAGGCCTGTGCTTGGTAAAAAGGCCTTTGAAAAGGCCTGCCCCTGCCCCAAGACTGCTACCTTTGAGGAGTTGCCCGCCTCTCCTTGGCCTGAGCACTCCTGTAAGTGGTCCTGTACTCATCCATTTTCTTCATGTAATTCTCTGTCTGCTCCCCAAACAGAGAATTACCTACAGGAAAATCCATGGCCTTAGCCTGGGTGTCCTAGGAGAGCTAGTACATCTGAGCCAAGCCATCCTCCGAAGAGCCACAGATGTAGCCACGACTCTTGATGACACATCATTAGAGTTCACAGCAGCATGAAACTGAACCTTTGATGCCTCAATCCCTTTTGCAGCCACTGCCTCTAGCTCCTTGGCTAGCTGGGGGGGGGGGGCTGTTTAGCCAGTGCCAGTGCAGTGTCCCACCTGGACTTCTGTTACCTGGCTGTATAGGCCATGTAATTAGCCTGCCTGAGTCCCAAGGAGGATGCTATGTACTGTTTCTTTACCATGGCAACAATCTTCCTGGAGTCCTTGTCTGGGGGGTGTGAAGCCAAGGGAATATTTGCCTTGTCACAGGCAGCAGCCTGCACTACCCCAACATGGCTGCGTTGCTGGTATAAGAACTCCGTGTCTGAGCCTGAAAGTGTATACCTCTTGTCCATTCTTCTATCCACAGGAGGTATAGTGTTAGGAGACTTTAGGATTTTTTGTGTCTGTTTCCCAAAAGATTTGTGGAGGGGAATAGACAGTCTCCTGGACTCTGGGATGTCCATCATCTCTACATAATCAGGCTCAGCTTGATCTTCCACAGCCTCCTCCATAGGAAGCTGGAGGGTTTCAGCCACCTTTATGTAGAACATAAAGTGAGAAGGGGACTCAGGAAGCCTAGGAGGGCCAACACCTGAAGGTCTGACTGGGGAGATGTCTGGTTCCACAGGCACATCCAGACCCTCACTTTCACCATCATCATCCTCAAATTCCCCTTCCTCTTCAAATTCCGGTTCATAAAAATCTTCGAGGGTATAATCTTGAACTGGGGGAACCAACCAAACCGAACCCCTGCCAGAAGGAGCCGGATCGGTAGGAACCAGGCGGAGAAATTCCACAATCTGAATCGCTCTGGCTATCTCTTCGGTGGTCGGAACATGAACCTTTGGATCCGAACCGGATGATTTGTCTTTGCTTTTCTTTTTGTCGGAACCGATCCCTCAGAATCGGCTCTCCTTTTGCCCAAAGAAGTATCGCCCTGGTCAGAGGGCATTCCTTCTGGTTCAGTTGGAACTGAACCGGGCTGGCCATCTGGGTCAGCGGACTTCTCAGCCTCCTTTTCCCTCAGTCTACCTAATCTCTTCTCAAGGGTAGATTTGGGAAAGTTTTTACATATTTGGCAGTCTGAATCGAGGTGGTCAAACCCCAGACAATAAACACAGGTGGTGTGGGGATCGGCCTTAGCAAAGACCTCCCCACACTCACTGCAGTGTTGAAACCCTGTGGGCTGTTTTTTTTTTCTTGGGTTTCTCAGACATGGCCAGCCTAACCAACTTACCCTTTTTATGACAACTGCCAGGCAAGACTCCCTTATTGGTTCCTAACCGTGTCACGGGTATCAGAAAAAACATACTAAAACAAGGTTTTTTTTTTTTTTTAGAACCGATAAGAACCGGTAACCACATAGTAAGTAAAAACATAAAACACAAGATTTCACTATCCGATGGCTGGTTCAGCCGAACCGAGCCACACTTTTACAAGTTCCAAACAGAAAAACGGAACAGTTCCTATCTAGTACTCACGGCACCACAGACAGAGACTGAACTGACTATGCGGATAACTATTTCAGTTTAAAAAAATGATGAAAACTGAAACTTTAACGGACTTTCGAACCGAGCTGAAGGAGAAATCTCCGGAGCAACTGTTCAGTGAGGCGGAGTAAAGAATCTGATGGCTTGAGTTTGAAACACTCCAGACAGAGACTTCAACCGAGCTCGAGCTCAGCATTCTATTCCCTGCATAGAAAGTTAACTCTTTGTTCTCCGGGGCAGTTTAAAGGTTGGGGATCACTGCAATATGTCAGAATACAGCAATACTTCATGTTTGAATGCACAATCCAGGGATTTAGTGCATGCTTCAAATGCTTTATGTGTCATGCCTTTGCACCCTGGAGTGTACATTGCATCACTGGGAGTGCTTTATCTCCAGTGATGCTCAGTTTGAAGTGTGAAATATTTGTAAATACTTGTCTGTGGCAACAGGTAAACTCCTGTGTTTTTCTAACAGTTAACCAGTAGAAATGTTGTTATACAAGAAAAATATTAGCACCGTGTTCTTGAATTTGTTCTTTCCTAAAATCTGGAGCTCTCTTCCCCCTTGCAAGTTGCTCTGCCTCCTCCAAATGCTCCCTTTCCTTGTTACTTCAAGCCCATACATCTCCCACCTGCAATTTCCCTTAGTGTAATGTCTTAGCCCACTTTCTCTTCCCCATCCGCTGCCAGTCCCCCAGCTACTATACTACTACTAAATGTTTCAACCTCTGCACTCTCTTCCCTTTTTTCCTCTCCTTTTCCCTCCCCTCCTTCCACTACCTTCCTCCCTTCAACCCTTTTCCTCCCTTTCTTCCCCTTCACTACTATCTCTGATATCATAACACTCTTTCATCCTCTCCCTCCTCCCCACTCCTCACCCATCCTTTTTTCTTCTCCTTTGCTATCTGTCTTTCTTGTTTAGCAATTTGCCATTTGCGTTGCTGTATATACTGTGCATAGCTGTGCCTTTTACTTACCAGATTACTGCGCTTTGCTTATGCTATTTATTCACACCCCAGTTCCCCCAGGACACATCTAGAAACAAGCTTTATGGCTCAGTATGTAATTCCTGGTAAATTACTTTCAATCAATAAATAAATGCTTATGTTAGTGTATTAGTGTTACTGATGTATTTGTTTTTTTTGTTAACCAAATAAGTACAGTAGAAGACTGCATGCCTGCTATCAGGGACTTGTTTGGGGGGGTTCTTCGCAGTGTTGCTGCATGATATTGCTTGAAAAGGTGACGAACTGCTACATTTCTGTATGATGACTTGACTAACTTAATTATGTTAAGGTGACTTCTGGCAGTTTACTGGGAGTAACATAATAATTGTATGATCAGCACAATAAGGCTGCTGGATTTCAGTATAAATTTTTCTAAACCGTTTTACAATAGCTTTTATTAACTGGGTATGGAAAATTCAGTAACCTGATTCATTCACACATGTCATATTGTTTGAGGAAGCAATATAGCGCAGTGGTTTAAGGCTCTGAGCTGCAAATCGGGAGACCTGGGTTTGAATCCCACAGCCCTCACTTGCATACTGTGTGACCCTGAGCAAGTCACTTATTTAAATTTAGGATTACATAATAAGCTTTGAGCCGAGGCTCTTTTACAAAGGTTCCATGTCAGAAGAACGGACAATACAGTTTATGAAATTACAGAGTAAGACAGTCATAATGCCAAGTGGTTATAACAACTTGATTTCAAGTACAAATAACACAACATATTACAATAATAATAGGAGGTGTATTACAACATAAGTGAGGGGAAAGGGAGAGCGTGGGGGTGGAACAGAGTATAGCAGCCTAGAGGGCTTTGTCAGGACAGAGTATTTGAGTATAAGGTTGAGCAAGGGAAAGAGTAGGGGATGAAGAAGCGCGAGGAGCAGGGTTAGCATGGACAGCGGTGGGTAGGGGAGCTGCTGAAATGATGGTGCTCAGCTAAGGCAGTCACAGGTACTAGAAGCTACCAGAGATTTATGGAGCTTCTTTTGATCACGAGTTGGCGAGCATTGATGCTCACAGCAAGGTTATTGGGCCAGCTGGGGGCCCTGTAAGAGAATGACCTTTGACCTTGAGTGGTACGACAATGAGGGATTTGCAGTAGCTATGGTTTTGAGCTCCTGGTGGCGCAGTTGTTTACTCTAGTCTTAAGAAGGGAGCAGACTCATGGCAGGGCAATGCCCATCATTATTTTCTTGGCCAGGATGCAGGTTTGATACTGAATTAATTTTTTTAATTGAAGCCACCCAGTTTGGGAGTAGAGATCACAGGTATGGGTGAGACAGTGAGCTCCAGTGATGAGACGACATGCTTTATTTAGGGAGGTGGCAATTCGTTTGCATGTGGAGGCAGTGGCAGAGCCATACACTATGAGTCCATAGTCAGTAACACTCACAACTGAGCTTTGAATGGCAATAGACAATGCATCAGAGGTTAGGTGTTTTTGGTGACGGTACAGAACGCCCAGTCTGGTGTTGGCCATCTTGGCGACATTATTGTTATGGGTGGCATAGGAGAGTTTGGAGTCAAGGGTGATGCCAAGATTTTTGAAAGTATCAACTTGATCAATGGTGGCTCCTAGTTTGGTGTTGACTGTGAGGTGGTACAGTTTATACTTGTTCTGCGAGCTGCCGAAGAGCATGGTCTTCGTTTTTTTCTGATTTAGTAACAGCTTGTGTTGCAAGAGCCAGTTTTCAATTGATGTGAAACCCCGCTGGAGGTTTCCTTGCAGTTCTACAGGATCGTGATAGGAGGCAAGGATAACTGCATCGTCTGCATAGAGTGTGATTTGTTCTGGACTTGAGTCTGGAAGTGTGTTCAGGAATAGGCTAAAGAGGAGGGGGCCTAGAATAGACCCTTGTAGAACACCAGAGAGGACTGATCTGGCATCAGAGAGTGTTTCAGCTATTTTTACTCTTTCGGTCCTCTTGCCTAGATAGCTATTGAACCAGCCGACTGAATCAGGTGAGAGCCAACCTTCCGGAGTTGGACAAGTGGGAGATGGTGAATGACAGTATCAAAGGCCTTGGTTAGATTGATGAACACAGCCCCTGTTAGTTTACCGTTATCCAATGAGTGGTGAATGACTCCAGTGAATTCGAGTAATGCTGTGGAAGTGCTGTGACCCTTTCTAAAGCCGTGTTGTTGCTTGCAAAGGATGTTGTGTATGACCAGGAATTCTGTGAGCTGGTCAGCCACAGTATGTTCCCAGGTTACACCTGTAAACAAGCTTTCAGCTTAGTGTGCTACTCTTGGTTAAAAAACAACAACAAAAAAAATAATAATAAATAAATAAAAATTATATGGGGCAAGTAATTTTTTTTGATCTAACCACACACCTAACCCATACTACATGTAGGGAGTTGACAACAGCTACCACAGCCAGAAACTATTTTCTCACCAAACCATATTTTTCTTCAAAAACACGAAGAAGAAGAAAAAAAAAACACTAAACCACTTTTTAAAATCTTGGACAGTGCAGTCATTGGGAATGTATGGGAACCAGTAGATGCATTTGAGGACTCGTAGACTAGAAGATGGGGCATATAAACTCTTTTTAAGACAAAAGTGACCTTATACAAAAATAATGTTAAAAAAAAAAAAAAAAAGAGGATGCCAAACCACAAGCCCCGCGGCCCTTCAGCCACAGAGGTTTTCATCAGGACCTTGTTCAAAACGCATCTCACATAAACAGTACTAACAATGACTGTCCGAAATCAAGTCTTTGTGCCATAGCATACATTTAAAATGAACAAACACCAACAGTATTGATTGTGCAAGTAATGCTAAAGGTGAATTTAAGTGCTAGAGATGCCATTTGTAAGAGAGGGTTCACCAAATGAGACAACATACATTTCCTAGTATTTAATAACTACTTAATGCCATTATAAATAGTATTGGCAAAAGGAGGAATTGGAAAAAAATGTTAAATGATCTTGGAGAATAGGAACAGGGAAGATATGCACTTCTCGGGTGGTTAAATCACTCTGCTATGCCTCATACCAGCAAGCACTCAAAGCAAGCATGCATATTTTCTTGCTGTGTGTGTTTATCCATTACTTAATTAGCACCCTGTTACACAGCTGTGCTAGTAGGAAACCCCCTGTATATCTGTAGTCCCTAGCAATACCCCTGAACCGCAGTCATCTTCCTCCCTGAATTTTAAGATACCCATAGGGAAGAAGAGGCAGTAAGTCAAATGTTTGCCCATTTTGCCCCGACTCGTAGAGTCAACTACCTGGACATCTTAGACTTGCTCCTAACCTGTCAGATGGTAAGGCCAATCTCTCCTGTCACCAAAATGAACCTTTGTATGAATATTTTTAGGAAAAACCCTAGACCTATTAGATTTTTTTTGGGGGGGGGATAGTGGGTGTTGTTGACAGTGCTGAAGACGGAGACCTTGGAGTCATTACCAGGGACAGCCTTAGGTCATCATCCCAATCCAGCTAGACGTATGGGAGGGTGAACGAAGTGCTGGGATGTGTAGGTAGGATGTTCACCAACAGAAGGAAGGGGGTGATATTGCCCTTCTACATTTCCATGGTGAGAGTACTCTACCCAGTTCAGGAGTCCTCACCTTAGGAAGGACAGGGACCACTTGGAGAGGATTCAGAGGAGGGCTGCAAAATGTTATAGGGGTGACAGGGGAGGAAATGTAAGGCGAGAGACTATAGAATCTGAACATGTACTCTCTCAAGGCCAGAAGGACGGACAGCACGATTGACGC
Source organism: Neoceratodus forsteri (assembly GCA_016271365.2). Taxonomy (NCBI): domain Eukaryota; kingdom Metazoa; phylum Chordata; order Ceratodontiformes; family Ceratodontidae; genus Neoceratodus; species Neoceratodus forsteri. Next base: position 887,037,372 of record CM057454.1, on the reverse strand, counting down.
CTACAAGATCCTGATGGGTATCAGCAGGGCAAACTGCAGGGATTTATTCACAAGGAAATGAAAACCATAACCAGGGGACGTTGGTTGAGGGAGGGATTCAAGGCTAGTAGGTACATTGTGACGGACATGGCGGTGGATGCTTGGAATAGTCTAAGGCCAGTGGTAAAAGAGAATTCAGTGACCAGTTTCCAACATGGATGTCATAACTCATGGGGATAGTAAGACCTAAGGAACAAAAATAGATTGATATGGGAGGGGGCACCAGAAGGGAAAGGGGTCCAGTAACTCCAGTCTGATGTCTGGTCTGACACATGAGATGTTAGGTTGGACATGGGCAGACTGGACATACTAATGAGTCTTTATCTGCTGTCAGAATCTATGTGGCTATGATTGTTTATAATAGTAAGGATTGTAAAATTGGAATGTAATGGAGCTACCTTGTGTCTGCTGCTGATTGTCTGGGACCCCTATGTAAATGAGATGTGGCACGTTATGGGACTTGCCAAGTTGGAAAATTGTATCTAAAGAAATAAATTAATTCTGCTGGCATGCCTTTTAGAAGTAGCTGGTTTCAGAGGCAGTCTTACAGAACTGAAAAAAATACTGCATGTGTGCTAAAATGCTTCTGATTATGTTTTATATTACTAGAACCATCAAGGAAACTAGATCTTTGGAGACGCTTGACTTCCAGTTTGCAGGGGAAGAGAACATTACACTTAATGTGGAAGGTAACGGAAAATCATTCCTTTAAAAAAAAAAAAAAAAAAAGTATGTGTTTTGAAGTTTCACAAACAACAAAACACTGTTAAATGTATTAACATAGCATACACAAAACCCAGGAATTCAAAGTAAGATTACATGTCACTGCCTTGGGCTCATGATGCTGTTTCATACAGACATAGCTTTGATGAGAAAACAGTCAAGCAGGGTTTTTTTTTTTTTGGTTCGTTTTTTTAAGTCAAAAAGTAGGATGCTACCTGGATACATATCTTTAGCAAAGAGCGGAAACCATTTGGTAGGTTCATTACTTTTACAGAGAATGAACCCGTATATCACAGGAGGAAACCTATAAGTCTCTTTTTGGGACTCTTTCTCTGTTGAGGCCATCCTGTTGGACATCCCACCAGGTAAAGCTGTATTGTACCCCGGGGAGCCACCCCTCTTCACTCTGAGAGGCCCTCACAGTGGGAAGGAGCCACTGTCGTTACCCTCAGTAGATTACCCCAGATATTTGCAGACTTATGGGATTGTCCCATGGCAATCAGCTGGGTCTATTTCATCCTCAGACGTACCTGAGGGTTATTATCCCAGTGTTAAATAACGGGATGTCTCTCAGAGAAACAGTACTGTGCCACTGGTTTAAGTGCATTGACTAGAGCTGTGGTCCACAGGGGTAGGTCCTGTTTAAGCTGCTTCTTGGAGGGGATCTGCACCCAGAATAAAATCTAGTGAAGATCTAGGGGTCTACAACCCAGCACTTGTGACATTATCCTTTGTACCTCAGTCCAAAAAGCAGGTATTTTAGGACAGAGAACGATCATATGAATAAAAATGCCCTTTTCAGCTTTACATTTGGGACACTCACTAGGTTTGTTCTGGTTCACACTGTTCAACCTCTGAGGGAGATGCAGGCCCTCTGCATGATATTGAGTTGAATTTAAAGCATAAGGGCGAAGAGGACCAAACAAGTTCCTTTCAGCTGTACAACAAAGGGGCAGAGGACCTTTGATTACTGTGCCCTTTACTGACCTACCTGGCGATATTGCTGCAACCGAAGATCGGACCGTTTAAAAATAAACTTCGGACACACATTATAGCCACTAGTACCTGTGACTGCAACCTGTAGCCCTGCCCCCTCCTAACCAAATTCTTAGCTCCACTATCCTTATGTGACCCCCACTCCCACCCCCTCCTTAGCCCTACCTGCCTCCCCTCCTTGCCCTTTTCTCCCCACCTGCCCCCCCTCCTTACCCATACCTACTACCTCTCTTATCGTCAAGGCCCCTGGCTGCATCTCAGTACCCCTAATTTCTGGCCTTTTCACCCTACCTGTTACCTAGAATTCTTCACCTACTTGTAGCATTTGTCTCTACCTGATGATACGATTTTCAGCCCTAAGCTTTTCTGACGAGGCCTCTGCTGCACTAATGCCCAGTCCACTTTCCTTACTTCCCCTCCTTGTATTCACTTAGATAACTGTTACTTGAAACTGCCACGAAACTTTGTCTTCAGTCTTGTTTGTATCATTCCTTGCACTGTGTGTATGTCCTAGGCACCACACTGTATTTATTGTATGTATTGTATTTGTACTTTATTATGTGTGTACTTTAATGTCTGTCTATTGTTACCATTAACGTGAAACCTTTGTAAATGAGCTTACAGTTCAAAGGTATTGTTAATCCGAGATTTAAATAAATAAGTGAGCTCAAAACATATAAACAAGAGACAGACTTACCAGTTCTTCCTTCTTTATTAAAGTGCTCAGAAAGCTAATACCATACATTCCAGTTTCTGCTCACTTATTCTTTGTATGAGTGGTCTCTTAGTTTGCTGTTTAACAGAGCCATGGACAGCGGACTAATCAGCTCTGAGGAAGATGTCAAAACATTGTGTCAAAACGTCAGCTGTTTCTGTGCATCACTAAGCACATAGGCTGTCTGCCTGGCCGCTGGTCGTAATTTTTCTGCATCGGTTCTAGCACCATGCTGGTGCCTATGGTGTTTTTGTTTTACTACTAACCGAAGTTCTGATGTTGCCATATCGCCCTTCTGTTTGCTGTGTGTGGGATTAGCTTTCTGAGCACTTTAGTAAAGAAGGAAGAACTGCTAAGACTGCCTCTTATTTATATGTTTCAAGCTCACTTTAAGCTTTAGGTCGAGTGCTGCAGTTTTTTGTTTTGTTTGGCCCTCTTAGCCCTCTTGTTTTTTCGCTTTGGGTTCTCTACCTGCAGGCACCAGACTGTAATTTTTACCAGGAGTGAATTGAGCCCCTCGCTTGTTTTTGCTTGTATTGAGTTGAATTTGGCAGAGTTCATTACTCTTGGAACATGTATTCGGATGTTTGGTCACCTCCTCCTAGGTCTTGGAAGTAACCTCTAGCCCCACATGCTCCCTTCCGGTCAGAATTCTGTGCTGTGGAGGTGCCCCTCCCCCAAAAGCAAAATTTTTGTAATAGACTAATGGTGACTTTGAGCAGGGTTCGGCATATATAACTCTTCCTCTAAGGAGGAGGGTGAGAACTCTCCTGGGTGATTATGGATAGCCCTACTAGCCTCTGCCTCACCTGCACAAATACAAATAGGTCTTCTGGCTGCAGGCCCCATTCCTTCTTTAGCTCATCAAAAGCCAGGAGGAGGAGGTCCCCTTTGTAGATCTGCTCAGGGTACTGCAGGCCTTTCTTCCACCTCCTCAGAAAACCCACATGAAGGAACACCAAGTATTTATTTATTTTTTTAAGGTAGCACTGATGCCAGCATGCAGTGAAATGCGCTAGGGGACTAAATAATTTGTTTGCTGCTTCCCAGCTTCTGTCCAAGTTGTGGGTGAAAGGGTTGCCACACTCTTTACTCTGCATAGTAGACATGGCAGGAGACAACAAATCCCTTCTGTGGTCTCCCTGCCTGCTCCTCTTTCTGTGTCATCCACACTTTGGGCAGGGGAGATACCCCATAGGGACAAATGACAATTGAGATGCCAACTAGTAGTCTTGAACTTGGGAGGAAAACCCCCATGATGTGTCAGGAGGGAGCTGAAGTATGGCTCTGTGATTGCGGGCACGTTTACCACTCCAAAGGCATTTTTTATACTAAGGAATCTGTTTGAAAATGTTTTTGGGGATGTGTAGAGGGAGAGACTGTTTCAATTGTTTAACCAAGAGTGGCACACTAAGCCTTTTCCCACACCGGTGAAATCTCAATGACCCTACCTTGCCACTGTCTACCTCCTTGCGTGGCTCTACTGTGTCCTCTTCGCTACTCCCGACACAGGCATCTCCCCGGTCTGCCCTCCGGGAAAGGTCAGCCTCCCAAGCTCTTTCTGTTAGTATTGAGACATTGGGCCGGGGGTGGTGGAAGCAGACACGGGAGTGTGGAATGCAGAGGGAAGGTGCCTTCCCCTATCAGCAGCGAGGGGGGTTTTCCTCTATTTTTCTACGTTTCTTGGAGCCATAGCTGCACCCCTGGCGTACACCCTGCAATGCTACGTTCGGCTCACCCCCCAGCCTCCGCCAGAGGGTGCTCGTTGAGCGACCCACAGTCCTAACCCACCCCAGGAAGAGAGAGCTGTCCTCCAGATGCTCAGTCTCTCCCTGCCAACCCCCAGCCACGTGGGGCCATTCCTAAACCCAGGTCGCCGGTCACACTAAGCTGAAAGCTTGTTTCTAGGTGCGACCTGGGAGCACAGGGAAGTTAAGTGACTTGCTCAGGGTCACACAGTATGGAAGTGGGGGCTGTGGGATTCAAACCCAGGTCTCCAGATTTGCAGCTCAGAGCCTAGACCACTGCACTATACTGCCTCTCCAGCTGAGACTGAGAAAGGTGAAGGACCTTAGGAAGGTTTGTTTTCTACCTATTAGTGTGAGGGGGGAGATCTCTCTATATGTCACTTAGAAATGGTGCTAACAAGGGGGCCATATTTCCATGATATCAACTGACTCAGTTTGGCTGGAATCATGACCCCCAAGTATTTGATGGCATCTACTACCACTAATCTCCCCCTTGTACACTGCTACTGCCACTCTTAATCCACAAGTCCTGCACGGCACTGTCCTCGCAAGCATGAGCAATTAAGACCATCTCCCACCTATTCATTGCCGCCACCCTTAAACTGGCTGTTACCTGACCCCTGAACCCAGGACCTGCCCAAGGTTCATCTTGCGCTCTACAAATTGACCTGAAGTTCCCTGCTGTACACCTGCCCTACCGGTCTACCTACCATGCACCCCCCCCCCCACTCCCCTCACCTACTCCCTGTTAGCCCTCGTCTCCCTATTCCGTACACTCCCTACTCATGAGCCTAACCTCCGTTTCCCTCCTCTGATTCGTCTTCTGCTATCCCTGATTAGTTTGCACTACCCCGACTGTTTACCATGACTATGCTTTCTCTCCTGGATGCAGCCTAGTAACCAGTTTAGGTATCAGAAATGATGTTCAGCCACATCTCCTATTCCTCCCTACAAGCTCCTGTATAGCTTCAACCTCTGATTTTCTCCAGCTAGTACCTAACTTGACTTATGTACTTTACTGTCTGCCCTGCTGTGTGTACTGTATCCCCACGTACCCTCTAGCCATGCACTGGTTATGCGTTGCTTTTGCCTTTGTTACCCATGTTGTGATGCTATTACAAATGTTATCGATTGCTACTGATCACATTATGATGTTTCTGACAATGCCTATTTAGCTGCTATTGACTCCCAAACTCATGTATTCTCCATTCTCTTTATGACGAGGATCCTTTGTAAACGATCTTTTAGCTCAAAGGTTGTAATTCGATCAATCAATCAATCAATCAATCAATCAATAAATAAATAATCCCATCACACTCTTTATGAAATCTTCCCACTGGCATATCTGACTTTTTGTCTAGTTAACCTTATGTCCAGACAATGAACTACATTAGTTTAGCAGGGCTTGTACATCTGAGAAACCTTCCACTGGAGACTATAGTTAGAGTGAAGTGTCATCAGTGAGGAGTGCTGTTTTATGTCCCTTCTCCCCCGTATCCCTCTGTGCCTGGATGGTTTCAGGCTGCAACCGCAAGGGATTCCAGTTTCAGCACATATAAAAGTGGGGAAAGACAGCACCCCTTGCCTGATCCCATTACTAAGAGACAATGGAGCAATGGAGGGTTTAGGGATCCATTAAAAAGAGATTTGTGCAGTTCGGGAGGCATACAGAGTCCTCATCCACCCAAGCATCTACTCCACAAGGCCACACTCCTGAAGTGTAGCAAACCTGTACCCTTACTCCATGTGGTCGTAAGCTTTCTCTGTGTCCAAGGCAAGGAGTGCCATTTCATGAGACCTGAGGGATTTTGTACATTTATGAATAATATTTAGAGTTCTTTGGATAGTGTGCTTCTCTTGATGGCCTTGTACAAACCCTCCCATTCCTGATGACTACATTGTGGTAATAGGGTTTCCAATCTGGCTGCAGTAGTTTGTAGCCATGATTTTATAGTCTGCAGTCAGCAGTGAAATGGGGCAGTATGAAGCACAGTAGGTGGGGTCCTTTGCCCTGTTTTGGGAGCACAGTAATTGTGGTGGACCACATTGGGGGGGGGCATTTCTCCCTTTCCTAGGCTTTCCTCAAGCATATCCGGGAGTGGCCCAGTTAGTAGTGGATTGAAGGCCTTGATGAAATCTATTGGCAGGCCATCCCCTCCAATAAGCTCCTTATCTCTCCAAGGATTTTCTGCCAACTCAGCGGTTGGCCAAGTGACCTGGCCACCTCAGGGTGGATGAGTGTAACTCCGGCCGTTTGAAATAAGACGCCCAAGTGCTCTGGGGTCAGGGAGACCTCCAGGGAATACTGGTTCATATAGAATGCATTGAATGCCTCTTCCAAACCCTTGTGGTTTGTGACCAGATCACCCTCAGCACTTTTCACATGGGCATTTGCTCTTTCTCTCTCCTTTCGCTTCAGTTTGCAAGGCAAGAGCTTATCCCCTCTGTTCCTTCACTGTTGCTGCTGGCCTGCCCCAGGAGAATTGTTAATTCAATCTGCTCATTATTCAAGGCTTTGAGCTTCTATTTAAGGTTCTGCATTACATTGTAGAGGGCAGTTGAGGATCGTTGCGCATGAACTAGCTTGCATGCTTTTGCCTTCTGTTCCAGCCTTGTAATATCTTCTCCCTCTACTTTCTTTTTGTGGTCAGCAAACAGTATTGTCTGGCTGCTTGTGTCTTAAGGCTTCCCACCTCATTGAGTTGGATGTGTCAGATCTATCATTGTGGGCCAGGAATTCCTGAATGGCTGAAAGATATAAATTTTGTTTGCATTGTCTGAGCATATGGGATCAAGATGCCAGGGGCAAGGTGGTGGGGGCTTCATGCCCAGAGCAGGGCTCAGGGAAGAGTGATCAGCTACCAAAACTGAGGTGTACTCAGCTGCAGGAATTCTTAGGAGTAAGGATAGTAACCCAGCTGGCCCGGTGTGCTGAGGGTTGAGGCGTTGGACGCCACACCTCATGCCATGCCGGTGACCCGAGTTGGGGAGTGAGCGCGGCGTGTCGGGGGATGGCAGGGGCGGGATAGAATTGAGCGCCGGCTGGCTGCTCTCCTTTCCGAGGAGGGAGGTTGGGGATTGCCTGGCGTGCCAGCGGCCCCTGGTGGAGACTGGTGGCACTGTAGCACTCTGGGCAGCACGTATTGAGCATGGCCTGGTGCAGGGCAGGGGTTGCCGTGTGTTGGGATCGTACACACACATGGGAGGGTGGGAGGAGTACACACCAAAACAGGGGAAAAGCCCAGTCTGCAGGGTAGAAGACGGCACCTGCACCCATGCCCACAGCCGGGTCCGTCCTGCCTGGCCTCCCAGGTTCCTCTAGCCGAGGTCCTCAGCCATGTCAGAGTCTGTTCATTAGAGCCCCAAAGAGGAGGGGCAGCCCCTCCCTGGAGGGGTTAAGCTGGGGGTACCGACAGTGGCTGGGGAAGGAGGAGAGAGAAGGCACAGGTAGAAGGACTTCAGGCAGGGCAGGAGTAGGCAGGATGCCTGAGAGAGGCTCCGCAGACCATGACCGGAGGGAAAAAGATATGTTTAAAAAAGGAAAAAAGGATGAGTAACCCAGTGATCTTATCAATTCAGGCATAAGAGTGGTGGGAATGTGAGAAATAACTATATTCTAGGGACGTGGATATGGTTCACTGTCCACATTTTGGCAGTTCCCTGGAGTGGTATGATTGGCTAGATGTCTCTAAGCTAAGTTCTTCCCACCACCTGGGTGGTATATCCTATGACTGTGCCCCGCGACATCAGATCTTTCTTTCTGTTGGAAGAGCAGGTCACTTCCTTAATGGCTCCCGCTTAGATTTAGTATGCCACAGAAGAACTTTGGTTTTTTTTGGATTTACTTACCTTATTCACTCAGTTCCTTCAACTCCTCTCGTCAGTCTGTGATAGAGCAGCAGAAGTCGGGGTTCAAATTTTGCTTTCGGTGTCAGCAGAAAAGATCGGTCACCAACCACAAGACACGTACATGTACTGCTTGGGCAGGCAGCACGATGTGGCCGGATGCAACCTTTGCTTAAACGTGCTTCCAGAGTCCTTCGAGGACAGGAAGCCACTGACTCTCGCTAGGACTCCCTTCAGAATGGGATCTGGAGGACCACCTTAAGAGCCACACTAAGGGCTCTGCTATGGCTGGGTCTGCTCAGCAACTTGTGGCCAATGGTGCAGAAGCGGCAGATGCTGCTGCAGGCACCTCCTTCATCTCGGTGCTGCTCCCAGCTAGGGCCAGTCTCAGGGAGTCATTCACTGAAAGGTTCTGTGACACATGTTTGCCCCCCTGACCACGAAGGAGAGCCTTGCCCACCGTGTTGGTAAGCGCTGCCATTGCGAGTCTTAGGACGGGGAGAGATCAGAGTCTTCCAGGTCCCATGACTCACTCAACTACTTTGTGCCAAGGGGCAAGTTGAGGGCTCTTTGGTTCCTCCATTGAGCCAGTTGTCTCCGACTCTGATCACTCAGATCGACGAGATACTTCTTCAGCCTGTTGGCCTGTTGTCAGATGAAGTCAATGATTTTTTTTATTTTCTTTTATCTCCTGTCCTGGGCTGCCCACTTATTCACCCCGTCCCCCCAGCTGCATTCACCACGCTCACAGCGCCACCTCCTGTCTTCCCCTATGGCTTACCTCTGCATGGTGGGACGGTGGGGATCCCTCAACCCAACAACATGGATCTGGTTCAGGAGGTGCCCGCTATTCGCAGGAGCGGCACCTGCGGGGGTCGGTAGCCATCTAGCCGCCCAGGACATTTTCTCCTCCTGCTTCTCCCCACCCCTCTGGAGGCGGAGCAGTGGAAGTCTGCAATGGTCGAGCTCTGCGCGCTTCCACCCACAGCACACCGGTCGACTGCTCCACCTCCATCCATCTGTTTCAGGACCGAGGCGCTCTGACACCCAACCACCGCTAAGTGTCAGAGATGCACTGGCCTCTATGTGCCTCCTCCCCGGGAGAGGAGAGCTGTTCTCTGGATGCTCGGTCCTCTCCCACCCCGGCCGACCCCCAGTGACCTACTTGCACCATGAACATGGGTCGCCAGCGTGGCAGGAGGTAAGGCACAATGCCTCAGCCCTGTATGCCACCGGGGAAGCCCAAAGTCAAGGTTTTGATGTCTCAGAGCCCGGTGCTCCCAGCCCTCATCCAGGAGGATGTGGATCGATCAGTATCCCCATCCGGTCCATGGCGGGAGACGCCTCTACCGGTGGGTGAGCCTTTCATGCCTGTGCTGCTTAACATGGGGGAAGCATGTGGTTTCACTGTCAACCAGCTGGTCAATGTTGAGATCTCAGTTGTGGCATTCCCACTTACAATCCTGCTCGCCTAGGAGGCGTCACTGTTGACCCTCCTCAACCTCCTCATCTTCTGGTGAGGAGAGGCACTGCCACAAGCTTTGATGATGCTATGAGGACCTCCTCTGGCAACAGTGGTCCGTCACGGGGCAGGGTAGGATTCTACCCTCTGGATCTCTGGTCCGCGCCACTCAGGTGCCCCCTGCATCTGCTTCTCCACCTCTTCAGGTGGAACCACCATCACTACACCCAACGTTAGGCGCTCCGACCAAAGGGGCTCATTCGGCCACTAGCTTACCAGGACGGTTGTCAATGAGGATTACCCCAGGAGAAGATACCCGGAAGGTCCATGGTGAAAAACGGTCAAAGGCTGTTTTCGAGGAATCCTCAGAAAACTCAAACCAGGAGTCCATGGCCTCCGCTGGGACTCCATGGGGATCGGTCGAAGAGTTGACCACTGAGCATGGCTTGATGTGGGGCACTTCTTTAACTCATCTCAGAGTCCATGTCTGTCGTGCTTGAACCAGTCCAAAAAAAGGGGGGTAAGTATCCCCTTATGGACATTTTGGACTGGGATGAATCCCCGGGGGTTGCCTTCCCTGTGGCTGAGACCATTTTGGCCCTCACCGCCAGTCGTCGTCCTATGCCGACTGCTTGTCTGACACCAGTGAAGTCATGGACCACGCCTCTAATAATTATGGTACATTGCCAGTCCCACAAGTTGTCACTTATCGATGCAATGGAGTGTCCTTGGGTTATCAAAGTTTATTAAAAACACAAAGCTAACAGGAGTTATTGTACACTGGCCAACTCGTGTTTGTGCGTTCCCATCCCCTCCCACATTCACCACAGTCAATTCAGTCAGGCTATGCCCTTTAAGAGCCCCCCCCAATACCCTGGTGATCCATGTTTGCAGTCTTGTTTGCTTTCTGCTAGTAGTTTTTGTAAAGGGCAGATACTGTCAGATTAAGGGCTGTTTTTACAGTACGTTTGCTGTTGTGCCTCTAGTCCCTGATGACCAAGTACGAGGGGGAGCTCGGTTGTTTGTACAGCAGTTGCATTATTACATTGGGTGCCTAATGAAGGTGGAGCATTCAGGGTAGTGGAGCAGGGGCCAGCTCTATATTTAGAGAAAACCATACCTAATCTTCGAGCCAGGGCAGTGCTTCGGGTCTAGGATCGTCCATCCACCACGACATCGTCTTCTTCTATGAAACATTCAGCTGCTAGTAGATTGACAAAAACCTTACTGGGCAACCTAGTCGGCTAACTCTGAGCCTGGAGGGGAAAAGATAGGTCAGTTCCCATCCACTTGCATGCATTATGGCTTTCACTCCATTTAATTGTTGTCTCCCTCCTTTGAGTTCTCGACTGAAGTACAGGAAAATAGAAACACTCCCTCCCTTGTAGGTGATAGGACCAGTGGCCTTGGCTGTACGGAGGACTTACTCATTCTCCATATACCTGCGGTACTTAATGAGGAAGTGCCTCAGTCCATTTCCTCAGGCTTTTGCTTTGGACCCATACGGTGGGCATATTTCACCTCCAAATGCTGTGCCTCGGATTTAAAATTGTTCACTAGCCAAAGATGAAATTCCCTGTCCCCTTTTTTTTTTTTTTTTTTAACACACCTTCTGGTAGGCCAGTAATTCTCGTCTGTCCTAGCTGATTTTAAAATATTCCACACTCTGCTGACGTGTGCTACAGTGTCTTCTAGCTCCCTGATCCTCCACTCCACCTCATCCAAATGAGATGTGTGGACCAATAAAGTCTCTTGGAGACAGGTGAGCTGAACAGTAAGGTTCATAAAACCAGCTTTCATCTCGGTCTGTAAATTTGGAAGCATTGTTGCCATCCCATCCCAGCCAGTGAATGAATTTTTTTTTTTTTTTTTGAGGTCTGGAATTTTGTGGGATTCTTGGGCACTTGCCTTTTGAGAATGGGTGGTGTACTGGAGCCTACCTAGAGGATGTCTGCTGTCTTGCTCGGTTGGCGGCAACCCCCCCCGGGAATAATTCTAAATGGGTCAGTCATATTTGACTAGTTCTTTATACTGTACACAGTTAAGACATTTTGGCAGTTGAGGTGCAGATGCTTCTCTTCAAGGGCATGTAATGAAGGCATTGTGCTGTAGTATTTAAAGTACAGTCCGGTGAATGGGGAGCTCCCAGGTTCTAATCCCACTACAGCCATTGAAACATGGAAATATAGAATTTGACGGCAGATGAGGATCACTTGGCCCACCCAGTCTGCCCATTTCCTTACCTAATGGATAAGCTGCAGATCCTAGTTAACCAGCAACCTACTTCATTCTACCCCCCCACTAGAATTGCCTTATGACTGTCCCATGCATGCTTGAAATCAGCCACTGCTCCATGCATCCACAACCCTCCCTGTGAAAAAATACTTCCTTTAATTACCTCTGAGCCACCCCCCCCCCATCTTCAAATTGTGCCCCTTGTTCTTGCACACCTCTTTTTTTGAAAGATGCTACCCTCTTGGACTTTGTTGATTCCCTTGAGTTACTTAAAAGTTTCTATCATGTTCCCCCTGTCCCTTCTTTCCTTGAGGCTATACATATTAAGCTCCTTTAGTCTCTCTTCATATGTCTTCCGGTGCAGACCCTGCACCATTTTAGTTGCCCTCTTCTGGACAGCTTCCATCCTGTCTATGTCCTTGTGGAAATTGGGTCTCTAGAACTGCACGCAGTACTCCAGGTGGGGTCTCACCAGCTGTCTGTACAGAGGGATAACAACTTCCTGTTTTCTACTGGTGATTCCTCTTCCTATGCATCCCAGTATCCCCCCAGCCCTCCTTACTGCCCTCTCACATTGCTTGCCCACCCTTAAGACTTCTGATATGACTACCCCCAGATCCCTTTCCATTTTTGTTGTTGTTAGTATCTCACCCCCATTGTGTAATCTTCCCCCGGGGTTTTTGTTTCCCAGGTGCATTACCTTACACTCCTTACCATTGAATCTAAGCTGCCATACATTTGACCATTCCTCTAACCTTGCCAAGTCCCTTCTCATCCTTTCCACCCCACCCTGTGCATCAGCTCTGTTGCATATCTTTGTGTCATCTGCAAAGAGACATACTTTTCCTTCCAGTGTCACTTATAAAGACATTGAAGAGGACCTGACCCATGTAACCCCGATCTACTCGCATGGCCTCCCTGTGCTTCAGCCATCCTGTGTGTAAAACTGGATAGCAGCAAGGTAGAACCGTAAAGTACATGTTGCATCTTGGACCACCCTGAGTAAATCACGAAAAATGTAAAGTGCTGAGCTGTACGTAACCCAACTCTAATTTTGGAATTGCTTTTCTTTCAGTTGGGTTTTTCATAATAAAACAAATCATTTTTCCCAGTAATCTAGTCTCAGCATAGTCTGCTTTGAACTGATCAGTTTAATTTGTTCTTTCAATCGCAAGCCTGAAAATCTCCCAGTAGGATGCCAAATCTTAATATTTAATTAAACCATGAATGCTACGTGTGGGCTGTGGGACCCAGATTTTGATTAAGGGAAGTTATAAGGATCAACTGTTCCAAAACATCTGGAATCCCAGCAGATTAAGAGCAGAGTTCATGTAAAAAGAATGTCTTGAGCCTTCCCTCCTGAAACTGAAGCAGGTTTTGCAGCCTCTTAACAAGCGCAGTTGTGGATTGAACATTTACCCAATACAGCATTGCAAAAAACAAACCAAAAAAGCAACCCATTGGGCTGTGGCTGCTTTATAATTACTGGGCTAGATCACCAGTATTTTCAATTCAGCTCTGTTCTCCTCAGGTGCTGGTAAAGTGTATGGAACTTTCTAGAACTGCAGTCTTAGAATGATCATGGTTGTGGTTACCTTCATGAATACTACTGTATCTTGGGTGAGGGGCATCCTTGAGTTGAAAGCAGACGCTCATGATACAAAAAAAATTGCTACTCAGCAATAAAAACACGCAGCAACTTAAGAATATCAATCTCACCATTTTGTTGCATTCCCAAGGCATGCTAAGTGTTTCTCAAGTTTTTAAAAGATCCTGTTTCTAGGGACATGAATATGATATACCTATCCACACTTCCGGCAGTGTTCCTTTCCCTTTAAGACTTGCAGGATGTCTTCAAGCTGGCTCCTCCCATCCCCCTGGGTGGTAACTCCCTCGGCAGCACCCTGTGAAGTCAGATCTTCCTTTCTGCTGGAAAAAGGTTCCCTCCTTACATCTCTTTGCGTTAAGTAGGCCCTTTGCTTCAGTACTTGTGAATAGTCCAAAACTATTCTACGTCTTCAGGCGATCCTCCATCTCCATTATGGATGTCTCAAAGTTGGCACCGGGATTTAAAAAGTGCAAATGTGGGCTGAAGATGTTCCGGATGGACCCACACACCTTGTACATTTACTGCCTGGGTCACGAACATGATCCCCATTCGTGTGGCCTCTGTCGCACTTAGCGTTCTTCAGTGTTGAAAGACGGCACGTTAGACCTTTATTAGGGCACCCTAATGAATAGGATACCCTGTTTGCTCAGATGCCCATTGGGCAGGCTCCGCTGCAGTGGGGTCCACAGAACAGCTTGCTGCCTTTGAAGAAGCTGCAGCTCAGGCCATGGAGCATGCCTCTTCGGATTCAGTCTTTGTGCCGCTTACTTTTGGTGCCACCTTTTTAGGGGTGTTTGTGATTTGTGCCATTCCCTATCTGCCTTTGGGAAGGGGCCCTCCTAAGGGCACAAAATCGAAATCTTTGAAGAAAGAGACTGAAAAGAAGTCTTGCCATTGATTGTGGGATCGCAAGCACTCTCTGGCCTCGAATTCCCACACTTCTCTGGAGGTTTCGACTACGGTCGATCCTTCGACCCAGCAGTAATGGCTCTAGCCATGAATGGTTACCAGGGCAGAGCTGGGGCACAACAGATGGCAGCCAGGACACTGATATATTGTTACTGTGTGGGAAGCTCTGCACCATATGGGGCACCATCTGAGGCACAGCATTTATTTACCAGGGCATGTGCCCCGGTGGGCCCTGGTGTTGAGCTGCCACTGCGGCCCAGGTCAACCAACTGGTTAACCATGCCAAGTTTGAAAGGTGATGCACTTCACTGGGGCAGAGCTTGGCTTTTGCAGAGCCAGGGCTCAGCTTCCAGAGGACTGGGTGGAGGCTCTCTCCTCTCATTTGAGTGTACCACAGTTGCAGGAGTGGGCTATAGGATTATTCTTATCTACTGTCCACCAGGGGGAGAAACAGTTCCTGCAGGAAGTAGTGGACTTCGTGGTCGACATGGCGTTTGTCACCCAGGTTGATGGTCCTGGGTGACTTCAATGCAGGGACAGCGCTAGATAGGGCAAAAAGGGAAAAAGTTGAATCTTGCCCAGAAATGACCCACTTGCCACATGCCAGTGGGTCCAGAGTGGTGCACCTGTCTATAACAATAGCCAAAAGATGGAAATGTAAACAACAGAAATGTGTATTCACTTGATAAATTTAAGCTTCTGTACTGGTGAAATTTGTACTTGTGATTAGATTGTGACCCAGTTGTTTCTCATTTTGACCCACATTTTGTACACCAGTGGGTTGAATTTGACTCATGTTTTAAAACCCCTAGCACTGTCACTGCTTCATCGCCTGGGTCAGCGATGAATTCTCACAATTTGGTCACGACTTCCTCCAACTGATGACATCACTGGGCCTTACTCAGGTTGTTGCCTCTGCAATGCATAATCTTAGTCACTCACTCGATCTGGTGTTCCTTCTGGGGATCGTGATCTCTGATTTGGTGGTGGAACCAGTTGGATGGTCAGATCACCACACCATAAGGCTCAGCTTTCAGGCTTCCCCCTATAGACCTGCACCTGTGGAGATGGTAAGATACCGCCCTTTATGGGACATGAGTCCTGATGGCCTGTCTGCAGTACTAGACCTGTGGGGATTTACAGGGTTAGGTGGGGGCTCAAGAGAGCTTAGTCCATGCCTATAATAAGGCAGACACTGAGGCTCTGGATTCTCTTGCTCTGATCCGTGTTTGGCCTCTCTCCCTCTGCCCTCAGTCTCCATGGTTTGATGGGACCTTGAGGGAGCTGTGACAATTTGGACGAAGGTTTGAGCAATACTGGCAGAAATCCACCCTGGATGCCAGCCACCTTAGATTGATGGAACATTATCAGTCAGCAGTCACCCGTAAGAAGGCAGAGTTCCTGACCGGGGAGATTACTACTGCTGCTCAGAACCGACCGTCTCAGCTCTTTTGTATCCTAGACAGGCTGTGCACCCCAACCTGTCTATAGGTTCGAAGAGCCTTTTCACAAAATGAGTGTGATGAGTTTGCTCGTTTCTTTGCAGATAAGGTGGCTGACATCAGGGCTGAGATCCAGCCTGCTCACTCTGCAGTAGTTGATGGTGGTCGGTACTTGGTCACTACTCCTCAGTCCTTCTGAACATCATTCGACCAACTGGAACTCATGGATATCATGTGGATTGTCCAGGGTATGCGTCCAGTGTGCTGTAGTTTTGACCCGGACCTAACACGCCTGATTATGGGGTGTATTGATATCATTGGCCCTGTCCTTATGAAGATAGCTTGGTGTTCCCTAGATTCTGGTGAGTTTCCTAGCTCCCTGAAGGAGGCAGTTGTGACACCACTCCTGAAGAAAGCTACTCTAGACCCAAACTGCTTTGCCCACTACAGACCTATCTCTGACCTTCCCTGTGCAGGGAAGGTGATTGAGAACGTTGTTGCACTACAACTGGAGAACCATCTTACCATCAACGATATCTACGAACCTCTCCAGTCTGGTTTTTGTAAGAAGCATAGTACCAAGACCGCTCTGGTTCAGGTGCTCAATGATCTCCTGATGGCGAGAGATCAGAAACGCCAGTCTGTCTTGGTACTTCTTGATCTCTCTTCATCTTTTGACACCGTGGACCATGGGGTGCTTCTCACGTGCCTGAGGTTAATCTGCAGCCTGTCTGGAACAGTCCTCAGATGTTTCAATCCTTCCTCACTGGCAGGTTTCAGAGGATAGTGTCCGGGATTTTTTCTTCCGGCCCTTTCTCCCTGCCATGTGTGGTCCCCCAGGGCTTGGTGTTGTCCCCCATGTTGTTTGTGGTGTATATGGTGCCCCTCGGAGACATTGTAAGATGGTATGGGCTGAGGTTTCACTGCTATGCTGATGATACCCTGCTCTACCTGTCTTTTTGCACCCGAACAGGATAGTGCGTCCTCAGTCTTTAATAGTTGCCTTACTGAATTCCAGAATTGGATGAATTCCAGCCGGCTGAAATTGAGCTCTGGAAAGATAGGTGTTGGTGGTGGATGCAGGTCACCAGACAGAGGGGTTGGCAGCTGGACAGCCCTCCGGCCTCTGGCTTGGAGGCGTCCAGCTGTCGTCCTCTGAACGGGTGCATAACCTGGGAGTGTTTTTTTGACAACGGGCTAGCACTGCATTTGCAGGTGTCAGCAGTCGTCAAGTCCTCATTCTACTGTCTTGGGAACCTTGCCAGGATTAGGCACCTTGTTCCATCTGGTGATCTTTCGACCCTGATCCATGCCTTTGTGATCTCTCGCCTGGACTACTGTAACTCCCTGTACCTAGGGCTACTGGGGGTTGATATCCACTGCTTGTAGCTAGTGCAGAACACTGTTGTGTGGCTGTTGATGGGGACTCCTCGTTCGAGTCGCATCATGCCGGTGCTGTGCGAACTGTACTGGCTGCCTATTGAGTGGTGGCTCACCTTCAAGTCGAACTTCTGACCTTTAAAGCCCTGCACGGATTGGGTCTGAGTTATCTGCAAGAGCTCCTGAATCCTTACTGCGCTGGCCAACCTCTCTGCTCAGCTGGCGAGGGGTTGTTAGAGATTCCCAGGGTACAACTTAAAACATCAGGGGCCTGTTCTTTTATGTACGCGGCGCCGTCCCTATGAAATTCTCTACCTCATCAGATTTGGGAGTGCCTGACTGTGGAGAGCTTCATAAGGGCCCCTAAGACCCATTTATGGCAACTTGCCTGCGGAGTTTAAATTGTTATAATCTGGATCATATTTACTGTTTGTTGTTGTTGAATGTTTATGCTTTTATTGTCCTGATTTTATCTGTTTTAAACTGTACAGCACCTTGATTTGAGAAAGGCAGTTTATAATTAAAGCTATTATTATTTTTATTCTTGTTGTTATCATTATTCAGGGTCAGGTCATTTAGGTCCAGATGGACAACACTATGACCATGTACTACCTCAACAAACGGGGCAGGACTTACTCCCTTCCTCTGTGCAGGGAAGCTGTTTGCATCTGGATGCTCATGCTCAGCCTGGATGCTGATCTCCTGGCCATCCATGTGGACGGCATCTCCAGCCAGTCGGCGAATGCCCTCAGCCGTGTGGGCAAGGCATCTTATGAATGGTCTCTCCATCCGGAGGTAGTACACAGCCTGTTCTCCCGATGGAGCTCTCCTCTGGTGGACCTGTTTGCCTCCAGGGAGAATGCAAAGCTGAGGCTGTATTGTGCCCACCCTCCTCCTTGAGGAACACGTCAGGGGGATGCCTTCTCGAGGCCCTGGACCCCAGGCCTCCTCTATGCCTTCTCTCCCTTTCTGTTGATCTACAGAGTGCTGATCAAAGCCAGGAGGGACAAGGCATGGATGATCCTGCTGGTTCTGGACTGGACCCGCCAGTTATGGTACCCGGATCTCTTTAGCCTTAGCAGCAGGCTCCTGTGGCATCTTCCGCTACACCTGAACTTGCTCTGTTGCAGTCGGGGGAAGGTACTCCATCCGGACCTTCAATCCTTGCACCTGACAGCCTGATTCCTGAGCAGCTAGAGTTCCAGGCTTTTGGTCTCTCCAGCGATATCCTTACTGTGGTCGAAGGCTTCTCAGGAGGAGTTGACCCGAAAATGCTGTACCTTCAAATGGAAGAGGTTCTCCATTTGGTGCCAGGGCTAGGGGGTGACCCTGTGTCTTTTCTGATGGTTAGCATCCTCAACTACATTTGGCCCCTCTCTCAGTTGGGCCTTCGGTCGATGACCTTGAAGATGCATCTGGCAGCCTTCTCGGCATACGGGGTGCTGGATGGTGTGCCATCGATGGCACAGGAAAAGGTGGTCTGGTGCTTTTTTTTAAAGGCTTTGACCATATTTCCCCTCTGGTGCTTGGACCATCACTACCTTGGGATTTGTTGCTGGTGTTGGCAAAGCTCATGGGCAAACCATTTGAACCAGTGCACAAGTGTGACATGTTTCACATGTCTTGGAAGACCGCCTTCCTGGTGGCTGTCACTGTCAGCCAGAAGGGTAAGGGAACTCCACGTGCTCTCTGTGATTTCCTTACCTGGTTTTCCGCCAGGACAAGGTTGTCCTTCGCCCCAACCCGAAGTTGCTCCCAAAGGTTGTGTCTGTGTTTCACCTTAACCAGACGATGCATCTTCCAGTGTTCTTCACCAGTCACATCTCAGAGGCCAAGCACAGGCTCCATACCTTGGACCTGCGGAGTGCACTTGCATATTACAAGGAGCATGCAGCTGGAGTTTGGGGAGAGGTTTGCCTCCTATTTTGTCTCCTATGCTGAAGCCACATCTGGCAGACTGTCAGCAACGCGGATGATTGGCAGGTGGATTGTATCCAGCATTGACCTGTGCTATAGATTGGTGGGTAGGGAGCCTCCCATAGGGCTAAGGGCTCATTCAACCTGTCATACCGATGCCTTGGTGATTGCTTCCAGGGATGTCCCTATCCAGGAAATTTGCAGGGCTGCTACCTGGAAGTCTGCACACACACCTTCATTTCCCATTACCACATCAACCTTGAGTCACATCAGGATACTGGTTTTGGAGCCTCAGTTCTCCAATCTCTGTTTCCTAAATAGGAGATGTGCATCTTACTCCCTCCTCCCAGAGAACTGCTAGGAGTCTACCAGAAGTGTGGATAGGTAATCATATCCATGTCCCTAGAAAAACAGAATACTCACATGTAACAGTAGATCTTACTTCGAGGGGACTCTTGCAGTAGGTACTTACTAGTAGGACTAAGCCGCCAGGCACTAGGACCACGCAGAAAAATTCTAGCTAGCAGTGTCTGGTGGGGGATCGCCCCCTGACGTCATGTGACAAACATCAGCGTGACGCTATATAAGGAATTGTCCCAGTGCCTGCCTTCCAGTTTTTCCCGCCATCAACCTAACAGTTTTACTATCAATCCATATATTTCTCGCTTTTTTGTTTATGAAAAATCGTTCTGTATGTCATCTCTGATGCCTTCAGAATCGCATAAGAACAAGTGTGACTCCTGTGGAACTCAGATCCCTCACAAAGATGGCCATTCCACTGCCTTTTTTGCCAGGCCCAGGCAATAAGGTGTGTGAGCATTAATGCGGCCACATGTAAACGTAGGCAACAGCCTCTGGAAGCCCATCTTTTAAAAGAAGAAATGGCCAATATAGAGAAGGAGATGAAGAAACAAAGGCAGTCATCATCCTGTCTGGAGGGCCACCGTAAGAAGGACAAGGGGGGGGGGGGAGTCTGAACCGGGAAGGGTCCCCAGCCAATCCACCGCCTTCCGCTGGAGTTGTGGCCGTTCAGGTAACATCCCCTCTTGGAGACTCTCCTTCGATGACTGCTTAGGTGGTGACCAAACGGCTATCAACCCACCCGTCTGGCCCAGGCTCAGGCCTGACGGGAGCCTCTCGAGATCAGGAGGCACCCACCTCCTCTACGGCCTCCAAGATTTCAAGGCCTGGTGGTACGAGTGGGACTAGTGAGTCGAGTTTCTGCTCCACCAGTTCTCGCATGGCTATGGCTGCTAAGCCACCTGTCCGCTTCTTCGACTCATGCCCAGCCCTGGATCCTCCATCAGGCCCCGATAACAGGTCTGACAAAGAGGTGATGGCACAGCTGACGTTTGATACACAGCTGATAAGGGCATTGCTCCTTCCTCTCCTTTGCCACCGGTAGAAGCGGTACCTTCGACTTCCCCTGCTGGGGACACTGAGGCAGGAGATCACCCACCAGTGGGGGTCTCATCACCCCCGCTGTCAGTGCCTCAGATGCCAGAGCCAGTTTTGGACCAGACGATAGTCCCTCTGACCCCCTCAGGCAATTCAGTCCCGCAGGTTCCTTCATCGGGACAGACACCAGGACCTTTGGGACCCTCTCGTCCGCCTCCATTGGGACCTTCCAAGCACCCCGTGGGACGCGGTACGGACCTGATGATTCTTCCGGCAGGCCCCTCCATCGGGCCCTCCATCAGGACTTCCTGGAAATCCTTATGGACACCCATCGCCGGGAAATCCTCCTCTGTTCCCAACACCAGGATACCCAATGCCACAGTATCCGGCATCAGGATTCCATGTACCAGGCTACCCTCCATCGTTAACTACCCCTGCTACGGGTACCCTAGCTACGGGTTTAATAACCCTCCACTCCAGCCTTAAGTAGACCTTCAGGTGGTCCTGAAGACCTGGTGGGCAGAAGCAAAGTCACGACTCACGTCCGCGCTGGAGAAGCATTACCCGCCGATGGCCCAGAAGCCGGCTCCAAGGCCTCCTGCGTCAGATCATTCGCCATTGTCCAGCCCTAAGGGCCCGACGCAGGCCAGTTGTTCTTACCCTAGCCTTAGGCCCTAGGAATTTTTACAGGCCTGTGGAATTTTCTAGACCAGTGGAACTGCCTCTTTCGGCCATCAGTTCTTCGAGTGACCGGGATTCCTTGGACTCAGATAGTGACATGGCCCATTCCAACTCAGACGTGGAAACACCCACAACGGATGATCAGAAAAAGAAGGACTCTCCAAAATCCCCTCTGGAGAATCCTTCCTTCTTGGAGCTCCTAAGAAAAATCCAAGCAGCCTATGATTGGCGCACAGTTGCCCAGGACCCGCGGAGACTGGCAGCTCATTTAGGTTTGGCTGAATCCTCTCCAAACCTCTTTTCACACTGGATTGAGTCACATGAGGATTTGGTCACCACTATATGGAAAAAACCTTCTTCTCTGGCCCCAGTAGCCAGAAAGGCTGGTAGACGTTATCAATCCCCAGATTATAAAGACTTTCTCAGTCTTCTTCCTAAGGCCGATGGAGTGGTCATTAGTGTGGCCCACTATAGGTCTGCTAAACCCAAACACCTCAGTTCTTCCCCTTCTGATAAAGAATCTAAAATTCTGGATCAGTATGGGAGAAAGGTTTACTCTTCCTCCACCTTAGGAATCTGAGCACTAAACTATGTCGCCCAAATGGAGGACTACCAAATATTGGTCCTAGGTCAGTTGGAGTCCAAGGTAGACTCTCCAAGACTCTACCCTGAAAGACGAAATGGCAGCTCTAGTACAGTCAGCTAGATCTGCCTGTTGTCACATGTTGCATGCCACCTATGATGCAGTGGATGCTGCTGGTAGGGGCTCAGCTTCTGCATTTAGTCTATGATGTCACGCCTGGCTGCGGATCTCAGTCCTGGCACCAGAGGTCCAGTCGGCCATACAGGATGCTCACTTTAGAGGTCAGTCCTTTTCAGCGGGGACGTAAAAGACATTATCACTGACCTCCAAGATAAAGGCAAGGCCCTACGTTTTGTACAATTTATGTACAAGCCTCCACAGAAGCAGAAACGGCCATTTTGGAGGCAGCAATGTCGCCAACAAAGACCAAATCAGAACAAACGTTTGGAACAAACGTCGGGCAACCTTGGCTGCTAGAGCCAGACGGCTAAGTCCCATAAAGCCTCAGGAGCCGCGGTCTTGACCTTGCCCTCCTCCTGAAGCCTTAAACCTCCCACCTGGTATGCTTTCCAGAGGAGCTGGTGGGGGGCAGGTTCTCCTGTCACCTACCAGAGTGGGAGAAAATCATAGACTCTTGGGTTCTTCAGCTGATGGAAAAAGGTCACTCAGAATTCATAGAAAGACCCCCAAGAAGGTCTCCGGGTCATTCATTATACCCACCCGGCCACCTACCCTTGGTGAGAGAGGAAATCACGTCCTTGCTGGCAAAGGCAGCAATAGAAAAAGTTCCCCGTAAAGCATCAGGGAAAATGGTACTACTTTAATTTCTTCCTGGTTCCCAAGAAGACAGGTGACCTCAGGCCAATCCTAGATCTGAGCTCTCTGAATCTCTTTGTTCAATACAAGAGGTTCAGAATGCTGTCTTTCCCCAGCCTACTTCCTCTCTTACAGAAGGGTCAGTAGCTCTGCGCCCTGGACATGCAAGATGCTTACCTGCATATCTTGATTTGCCCGCCACACTGCAAATTCCTCAGATTCTGTTTTCAGGGGGAGCATTTCCAGTTCAGAGCACTCCCCTTTGGCCTTTCCTCGGCCCCCAGGGTATTCACGAAATGTTTAGTAGTGGTGGCAGCCTTTTTGCGCAGGCAGGGGGTCCAATATTTTCCCTACCTGGACAACTGGCTGATATCAGCCTTGTCCGCAGAGACCCTTTTCAAGGATCTGAACCTTACCTTGGACACTTTCCATCGGGTTGGAGTTAGTCAGTTATGCCAAATCCCACCTAGTCCCTACCCAACATCTCCAACTTATTGGGGCAGTTTTGGACATGGTACAGGGCAAGGCTTACCTACTGCAAGATAGGATATTTACCTTACAGCACCAGGCACAAATGGTGGCCTCACAGAAGAGGGTACCTGCCAGAAGGATCCTGCAGCTATTGGGGATCATGGCGGTGGTCATCCCTTCAGTTCCCCTAGCCAGACTCCACTTGAAAGTTTCACAGTGGACCCTCAAAGTCCAATGGGACCAGAGGGCAGACGATCTGGACCACAATATTATGATCTCTGATCCAGTGGCAAACGACCTCTTGTAGTGGCTCAAGGAAGACAACCTCTCCAAAGGGGTTCCGTTTCGATCAGACAACCCCTCACAAACCCTGATGACAGATGCTTCAGATCTGGGCTGGGGAGCACATCTGGGTCCTCCGAAGACGTAAGGTCTTTGGTCCCACATAGAACTGTCTCTTCATATCAACATACTCGAGATGAGAGCAGTGTTGAATGCGCTCAAGGCTTTTCAACATCTCATTCTCCCTAGTCATCTTATGATTCAGACAGACAAGTAGTCTGGTCCATAAACAAGGTGGAACCCACTCTTACCCCCTTTGCAGGGAAGCAATGAGAGTGTGGTATTGGGCGGTCAACGACAACATTCATCTGACAGTAGTACATGTGCCAGGTGTCCAGGACATCCTGGCAGATGCACTCAGCCTCATGCAAGCCAAAGCACACGAGTGGGAGCTCAGACAGTCTATGGTAAATGAAGTCTTTGCAAAGTGGGGAAGGACTCAAATAGATTTATTCACATCCCCATTCAGCGCAAAACTACCAACCTTCTGCTCACTTGCTTCAGTGCATTAAGTTTTGTGGTGAGACGTGCTGTCTGTTTACTGGAAGGGGAGGTTTGTGTATGCCTTCCCTCTGCTTCCATTAATCCAAAGTGTTCTAATGAAACTGCAGTCAGGAGGAGCTTGAATGATCCTCATTGCTTCCTTCTGGCCAAGACAGATTTGGTTCTCTCTACTGCAGCAACTGTCAGTGGAACCTCCCTTTCCACTGCCAGTTTCCCAGGATCTCTCGACTCAGGAACAGGATACCCTGGTTCATCCAGGTCTCAAGTCCCTTCATCTGCACGCATGGCTCCTTCTGACGTAGTGGCTGCCCGATTTGGGTTTCCCCAAGGGTAGCACAGATCTTGATAGAGGCCAGGAAGCCTTCCACCAGAGCTACATATGCCATGAAATTGAAAAGGTTTTTCATCTGGGCAGATTCGAAAGGGATTGAATCCTTTTCCTGTTCAGTCATGAAGGTCTTAGACTACATGCTGCACCTTTATGACTTGGGTCTTAGTTATTCGACCCTAAAGGTCCACCTTTTGGCCATTCCTGCCGATCATATTCCGATATGACAAAAGACTTTGGCACAGTTGGAGGTTTCCAAAACCTTTCTGAAAGGGATTCTTCATCTAAAATCCCCAATCTGGAGCCCTGCTCCTCCTTGGAACCTAAACTTCATTCTCGAAAAACTCACTCTGCCTTTTTTCGCGCCTGCAGTGAGTGTGGACATGCGCTACCTCTCTTGGAAAGCATTGTTCCTAGTGGCTGTTACTTCAGCTCGAAGACTTTCTGAGCTTCAGGCTGTCATGTGTAAGATACCTTATCTGATTCTTCACAGAGACCAGGTGACTCTGTGGACCAATCCAAAGTTCCTACCCAAGGTGGTATCTGAATCCACCTTGAATCAATCTCTGGACCTGCTGGTGTACTATCCAGAATACTCCACAAGGAGGAAACTGTTCTGCATAATCTGGATGTTCACAAAATTATCAGGTACTATACGGACAGGACTAGGTCTCTCCGAAAATCTGACCAATTGTTTGTTTCCTATGCACCCAAAAGAAAGGGCACAGTGGTTTCTAAACAGTGTTTGTCCAAATGGTTGGCCAACTACATTACCTTCTGTTACCAGAATGCCCTTTGATGTGACCCGGAATGGTTTTGTGGTAGTTCTAGTAACAGAAGGTAGTGCAGTTTAGCGTGAGCGTGAGTGGTGCGAGCGACATTCGTAGAAGAAAAACTTTGTGAGGTAGTCCATCCACTCCTGGTGCACGCCAAATTTGTTTTATTGAAGGTTGGTCTGAATTATTACTGTTTAAATAAATAGTTATACTGTTAGGCGACACAAGTGTTTAATACTCGTGCTAACTAAAGCTTATTTTTAATTGTAAATAGTTAACTTATCTAGAAATATTTAAGACTGTTTTGTACAAAATTGGTGATATTTTATAGCTACTTGTATAGTATTTGTAAAATTGCCTAGAGTATTTTTTAGGCCATATTTTCTGTGTTGTTTTTCAAGCCAGAGGTATTAAAAACTTTTTTTTTTCTGTTTTGTTTTTTTATTGGCCCGGGATGGATAATATAGTGTAGTTCTGGGTCACTTTGTCTGGCTCCCTTGCTTACCCTGCATTAAAATACTTTCAAAAGAGCGTATAAGTCCTCTAGATGTTCTAGAAACCAAAAAAAATGTAACCAAATAATCGACTATAAAAATGTATTCTCCTTTATTTTGGATTGGATTAACAAATTTTCTTCCTGCAAATTGGTGTAATTCAACAACACACAAAGAAAAAAATGGAAGTGGGTGTCATTCCCTTATATCAATACTTACTGGCTTGAGAACAATCATCACAAAAAATTAAAAAAAGAGCAAGAAGTAATAAACACATATAAGGGCACAAATCTAAGTTAAGATCTTTTGGTGAAATAAATTGGGCACATTTGAGATCAGGGCCTGCGAGTATTGATATTAGTAAGGGCATGTCACTTATCTTAATTTTGATCATGGTTAGTGGTGACGTGGAATTAAATCCGGGTCCTATCCAACAATTACATTTATTTAGACTGGCTCACAATAACGTGAGAAATTTAGCAGGCAAACAGCCTCTTCTTGAACATTGGACCCATTCAGAAACCTAGGATATGGTAGGTATCTCTGAAACGTGGCTCACAAAAAATCATCCAGATTCCGAGATAGTGGTTAAAGATTATGTACTGTATTGATATGACAGGCCACTTAGGGGAAGGGGTGTGGCCTTGTTTATAAAGGACAGTTTAGGTCAAACAAAACTGTTTTTCTGGAAATATTGAGGGTATAAAGATTGCATTTAAGGTTTTGAGTTGAACTTTTGTGTTGGAGTGGTCTATTCACATCCCAAGGTTAAGCCTAAAGCATTGGAGCTATTAGCAGCTAAATTAACTACTGCACTAGAACAGCATGATATAGTGATGGGTGATTTCAGCTGTGCCTTGGTCAGAAATCAGATTCAGAACTACAACCTTTAGGTTTAACACAGATAGTCAGAACCTCAACACGGAAAAGCCAGCATCAGAGTAACAGAAATATATTGGATTTAATTTTTGTGACCACAGGTTTAAATCCTTTAAGTGTGAAAGTAGGGACACCAAACTGAGGGGACCATTGTTATATAGAATGTGAGATGGCAGGTAAATATAGACAACACGATCTACCAAAGGTGAAATTTATAAGGGATTGTAAAAAATTCAACAGAACTAGATTTCAGCAACAATTGGAACAGGTAAATTGGAAACAAATAAATCTTATTCCAGATGTTGATTTGGCGGTTAAAAAGTTTACAAATACTTTTGTAGTCATTTGTAATATAAATGCTCCTTTTAAACAAATAATGGAAAGGAAAATACACCGTCCTTTGATAGATAATAAAATAAAAAAACAAATTAGATGAAAAGATAGAATCTGGAAAAAGTCAAATCAGATGCTAAAAATAGAATATTGGGAACTGTTCAGAAAAGCAAGGAATAAATGTAAAAGCATGATTAAAAAGGCCAGAAAAAAGTATTATAAACAAAAAATAGAACAGACAAAAAATCCTGCCCAGTATTGTAACTTAATAAAGCAATTGGAAGGGAAAACAACTCAAGATTTAAATATACCCACACAGGATGAAAGCGGTAAAGAAATAAATATCCATCAGACCATAACCGTGAACCATAACCATAACAGACCATGGTAGTGATGTAATAATTTAATGGATAAGATAAAGAAATTTGAATTTACCCCTCAAGTGGGCGTATCAAAAAAACTAGACAACTACATTTCCGCCAACAAGTCAGTGGTCAGATCCATACTAGGCAAAAACAGGCTCATTATAACCTTTCTCCATGGGAACGGAGAGCTATACAGACACTGAAATCAAACCACAACATTGTCATCAAAAAAAGCTGATAAAGGCTCTACATTGGTGATTTTAAACAGAGAGGATTATATTTATGAAGCTAACAGACAGCTAACTGATCTTACCTACTACAGAGAACTGGAGAGTGACCCTGCTACAAGGTATAAAAATGAACTATCCGTAGGATACCTTCCTTCTCCTCCTCTTCGACACTGGAGTTCGTGAAGCCATCTTTCTCATTCGCACCTGCATCTGGGCAGCTTCTCTTTTCCAGCCTTCTTTGAGCCCCGTGACCTCCTGACACACTTCCGACATAGTTCGTGTCAGAGTGGCTATTTGTTCCAGCAGATGAGAGTTCTGATGCGAGGAGTTAGCCATGGGACGGATCTGTGCTTGTGCCATTTGCCCACACAAGGGTCTGGTGTCTGCGAGATAACCTGGGTGATCACTGGTGGACTCTCTACCGTACATCCACTCTTTGTCTACCCTTTCCTCACTGGCTGGGTGCCTGCGCCATGGACCTTCTCGTGCCGCTCTCTCTATCGGATACCCCGGCCATGCTGCGCTCATCGGCGTCACCAGCTGTGGGTAGGTCACCACATCCTCTCCCACTCAACTTGATCTCAGTACTTTTATGGCTTTCTCTTTGAAGTCGAGGAAATCTTTATTCAGGTCTTGAAGCTGCAACATTCTTAATTCTTGTCTAAGAGCTTCGCCGTATGCCCCTTCCACAAATTTCTCTATTAGCACCCGATCTGGATCCGTGATCTCTTGAGCATCCACCTTTTCAATCACTCTCAGCAACTCCTGTAGGCTTAGAGCATACTCCCGAAGGGTCTCCTGAGGCCTTTGCGTTCTAGAGAAAAAATTTCATCTTGAGACTAGAGACAGTCCAAGTATCAAAAATTTGTTGCAACCTCTGCAAAATTTGATCAGCTGTGGTCTTCGCACCTGCAAGCCATGATTGTACCTCTCAGTGGGCAGCCCCTTTTAACTGTCCGATTAGTATGTCCACCTTCTGTCTTTTCGGAACGTGGCTTGCATCTTGAATCTGAACTCCCCTAAACTGCTCGCTCCATTTCCGTCTTTTTCTCTCGTGAACTGGGGAAGCCATGGTGCTCCGAAGTAATAGGGCATCTTGAGGGGTGAGGGAGGTATATTTTCTCTGTCTTCCATCCCAATTCCTATATCCTCATTGCCAATAGCTGTTTTATCCCCTCCGGACATTGCACTACCACACCTGGGTATTGCTTGCATTGTTATCTCCAAAAGCTCCGGCTTTAGACTCCTTAAATTCTATCCTGCCAACTACGCCAAAAATGTTTCTTTATGTAATGTGGTATGAGATTATGCTATCACGGTGTGGAGATCTTATCAACTGGGATGCTATCCTAGAAGAATGCCAGTCCCAGCTGCACACCCAGCGTTGCCTCAGGCAGGTGGAATGGCAAGACAACCCTGTGGTCTGAATTAGGTTTGGTGCTAGGAAACACCCTTTAAGGAGAGGCAGGAGACAATCTGAAGTTTGATGCCCAGCAGGCTTTTATTTACTCCAGGGAAAGTAGACACAGTCACAAGGGAAAGTCAGGGAATAACTCTTGCTTATAGATAATAGCTAACAATTACCACTCTATTCCTCTCTACGTACGTCGACCTAAGGTCACTCTATAGTATTCTTATCTATAACTCTTACAATTCCCTACCCAGAGCTCTATATGTTAAGAGGACCTTATTACTGTATCGTACCATATGCTACGCATACAATATACAATCAGCGAACAATCTCACAGTCCCAGAAGTCCATAAGATGGAAGATGTCCATCGTCTTCGTGCACAACTGAAGAATAGGGGTCAAGAGAAAGGGGAAACTCTTGCTTGGTGCCAAGCTCGCTAGGAAACCTATGGGTGGTTGCAAACAGGACATGGAGAGATTGGTAAAAAGACCATAGTCATCAACCAACCCACTCTCCAAAGTTGCCGGAACACAAGAGTGTGAATAGGCTAACTTCGGAAATGCTGTTTTCTTAGGACAAAAACCCTCGAACTGGGCTGCCAAGGTTGAAGAACCAAAATGTGGCAAGGGATCCGCCTGCAGAATTGCCACAGGAGAAGAAATCTGCTCCTTTCCCCTCAGCACCAGCCCTCGACCAGGGTCACCAAAGAAGAAGAAGAACTGCGGGTTTTGATGGCACCTGCCCTCGACTAGGGCTGCCAAATGAACACTGGACTTGGTGAAGAATCCAGAAGAAGAACTACCAAGGATGAAGAACTGCTGGGCTGCTTTTGGTGACAGATCCACTTGGAGGACCACCAAACTCAAACTGCGACCCTGAGGATTGCACTGGCGATGCAGGACGACACAAGCAAGAAGAGGTGAAAGGTGAAGATCAGGATTCCATACGGATGAAGAACAAAAGAAACAGCGGCCACGAACACACTTGGCTACGACGGACTCGTCTACCGGTGGGCGTCTGGCAGGAACGGACTAGACGCTTTCCAGTCGTCTTTCTTCCAAGCTGATCAGGATCCGGCAGCTGCAACTACTCAAAGGATGTATATTTCGACTACGGCGGATGAAAGGGCAAGAAGTTACTGAAGTCTTCTGCTGGCAGAAGATTGCTATGGTGAAGAGCTGATGGAGGCTGAAGATTGAATCAGAACCTGCTGCTGCACAGTGGTACTTCTGTTAGCACGTTATACTGAAATATTTACTTTTAGGGGCAATTTGCCTGGAGCAGGGGCAAATTGCAACAATCCGGGACAGTTGTTCACTTCTTGGGCAGTTGTTCTACGGCAGGTGCAACTTCCCTGGAGCAGTGGCAAATTGCAACAGTCCAGGGCAATTGTTCTCTTCTGGGGCAATTATTCACCATTGGTGGCAAATGACCACAATCCTAATATAGTACAATGCAGTCTCTGTGCTTCATGCAATATACACAACATGCTGGAAGAATAAACAGTTTGTGGAAACAGTACAAAAGCTGGTAAACATTTTGTAACAGGTTGTGTGCTTAAGCACCCCTTAGTCGAACCCTTTTCCTCATGAGGTCAGGCTTGTTTAGGATCTGGCAACCCCTAAGCACTCTAATGTAATTGCCCCAGCTATTTAGCCTGGTTCTGCTAATTACCCGTCCACCTGCAGCCCTATTCCCTATGGGCTGGAATGCCCTACCTTTACTGGGGCCTGGTACCCTTTACTACAATGGGCCTAGTGCTCTTCCTTTACTGGGGCCTGGTGCCCTTTACTACGATGGGCCCGGTGCCCTTCGTTTACTGGGGACTGGTACCCTCTCGAAACGTGGGCGTGGTGCCCTTTTTAACTGTGGGCCTCATGGCCTACCTTTAAATTCAGGGCCTGGTAGCCCTACCTTTGAATCCTGGCCTGATGCCCTTCCTTTGACTCATGGGCCTGTTAGCCCCTTTTTAATCTCTTGGGAGCTGAAAGATGTCTAGGCCCCTTTAATTATGCAGCTCTCAGAGAGCTGTCACTTCTTTTTCTTCAGCACCGCCTCCCTCATGTATAATTATAGGCCTTATACTGGCCTTGCTCCCCAGGTCCCTTCTTTTTGGGCGTTGCTAACCCCGCCCTCCTGAATATTTAATTTAGGGTCCTTCTGACTGGCCTGCCCTGCAGCACTTGGCCGTTTTTCCCCAGCACCTACAGCGCTTACAATTTAAATAAAAAAAAAAAAAAAAAAGGTCTTTCTTTAACACTGGATGGCCATCACTCTTTGTGCTGCTGTCTGACTCACTGCCCCGACCAGGGTGAAGATAGCTGCAGTCGGGAGGCAGGAGGCGTTCTGGCAGAGGGAGGTAACACGCAGGCAACAGGGAGAATGACAGGGGGCCTTGGACGGCCGACAGCAGTACAGTTGTGATGTGGCTCTTCTCTGTTGCTGACGAGGGACCAGATTTAACTTTTAGAATACTCTGGGGGGGTCAAAACAATAAAACGACAGGGCTCACCAGCTTCGCTGTCGAGGTCTGTATGATGTCATCAACTCCCTCGATGGAAACACAGCCTTGTTGTGGATGGTCACCCATCCACTGTTCTATATTTTTTACATGTCTGCAGTGCACAAGGCACCTTTTCTATTATTTACAGCATTTTTCCTTTTATCAGGTGGGAACTTTACTTATAAGGGGCCCCTTTTATTGTACCCTGCAGCCCACTCCCACCACAGGCACCTGTTAATCCTAAACTAGATTTCTTTACCATGGTGCCCTAACTTTGGGGCATTACAGAAAGGATAGCACAATCTATAGGAGCACAGGATCCAAGACAGCGTGGATTTACAAAAGCAAGGTCCTGTCAAACTAATCTCATAGATTTCTTTGACTGTGTAACCAGAATGGTGGACCAAGAAGGGGGCAGTTGATGTTACCTGCCTTGACTTCAGAAAAGCTTTCGATACTGTTCCACATAGAAGATTGATAAATAAGTTGGGTAGGCTTGGGGTGGGTCAGAAGTTGGTCAACTGGGTGGCAAACTGGTTGACTGGCAGAAAACAGAGAGTGGTGGTAAACAGTATACAGTCAGAAGAGTTGCAAGTCATAAGTGGGATACCTCAGGGATCACTCCTGGGGCCAGTCTTCTTGAATATCTTCATCAGTGACATTGCAGATGGACTGGAGGGTGAGGTTTGTCTGTTTGCAGATGACACAAAGATCTGCAACAGAGTAGATGATCCAGATGGGGTGGGCAGAATGAGAAGAGATTTGGATAAACTGGCAAAATGGTTGGAAGAGTGGCAACTGGAGTTTAATGCAAACAAGTGCAAGATCATGCACATAGGGAAAAGAAACCCTGAAGCCACCTATAGGCTGGGAGGGGAGTTGCTGGCAGTCACAAGGGAAGAAAGAAACTTGGGTATCATCATCACCGATGACCTGAAATCATCCAAGCAGACCAGTGAAGCAGTAGGTAAGGCTAGGGGGATGTTGGAGTGTATTAGTAGGGATATCACAAGTCTGAAGAGGGAGGTAATAATCCCTTTTTACAAGACACTGGTTAGGCCCCATCTGGAGTACTGTGCGCAGTACTGGAGGCCGCACCTTCACAAGGACATTAACCAAATTGAGGCAGTCCAGAGAAGGGCAACCAAACTGGTGCAGGGACTGCATCAGAAAACTTATGAGGACAGAGTAACAGAGCTCAATATGTATACCCTAGAGCAAAGGAGGCAGAGAGGTGATGTGATCGAAACATGCGAACACCTTAAGGGCATTAACAAGTTGAAAGAGACTAACATGTTTTAGTATAAGAAAAATACCAGGATAAGAGGACACAGCATGAGATTAGAGGGAGGCCAATTAAGGGGTAATGTGAGGAAGTTCTTTTTCACAGAAAGGGTGGTGGATGCATGGAGCAGCCTACCTCAGGAAGTAGTGGATATGAATACAGTGCAGGGCTTCAAACCGGCATGGGATAGGCATAAGGAAGCAATACAAATGAGAATGAATAGATAGGCCATTGACAGAGCAAAGGCCGATAGCACATTTATAAGGTAGAAAAAGAAATGGGCAGACTGGATGGGCCTTGCGGTCCTTATCTGCCATCAACTTCTATGTTTCTATGTAACTACATGACTTAATTAGAACTTTTCCAGACCATGTCCAAAAAAACCTAACTGACCTCATCCTTGCTGAACCCGGGCCAGGAACATTCTACATGCTGCCTAAAATACATAAACCTGGCAAGCCGGGAAGACCCATAGTCTCTGGTAATGGTACCCTGACTGAGGGGATCTCAGGGTTTGTAGAAACCATTTTGAAGCCACTGGTTATGGAAAGAGACCATTGTATCTAGGACACTACTTACTTTTTGCGTGCACTTTCTGGTTATAAAGACTTATCACCCAATACCATTTTAGTGACGATGGATGTAACATCCCTCTACACTAATATTCCACACACGGATGGCATTACAGCATGCCTTAAATATATACAGTAGAAAGGACCGAAACAAAATATCAACACAGAAGTGATTGGGGAACTTATGAGAATTCATTTTGACACATAGCTTCAACTTCAGTGGTAAACATTATGTTCAAACTGTGGGAACTGCAATGGGCATCAAAGGTGGCTCCACAGTATGCTAACCTCGTTATGGCAGACTTGGAGGAGGACTTTTTAAGGCAGTGTCTCCACAAACCACTAGCTTATTTCCATTACATTGATGATTTGTTTATTATTTGGATGGTGGGCACAGATGCACTTAAAGATTTTCATCAAGAACTTAATAACCTTCACCCTACCATAAAGCTTACCCTGGAGTATTCTACCACCAGTGTTAATTTTTCTGGATACCACAGTCACTGTTAAGGATGGAACCTTATGTAGATGTATTTACAGGAAGCCAACAGGCAGAGATACCTACACAAGAAAAGTAAAGACCCAAACCACACACAAAAATCTATCCTGTACAGTCAAGCACTCCGATGTCACTGTATTGTTCAAATAAGGATGACAGAATGACACATTTGGCTATGTTGAAAAACACCTTTATTGAACAGGGACAGTCTTCCAGAGAAATTGACAGGATAACAGAACGTGCAATGCAGGTACCAAGACAACTACTACTTCAATATAAAGAAAAAGACAGGTACAGACAGAATACCTTTAGTAGTCACATATCATCCAGACCTTGAACTTTTGTGTTAAATTATTAAAGACCTCCACCCAATATTTAGTGAGGAAGACCTAGTTGTATTTTTAAGGAACTACCACTATCATCTTTTAAATAACCACCAAATTTAGTCCGCCCGATTATTAGGAGCAAGCTTTCGCCAGAACAAAATACCATGACACAAAATGCAATCAATGCACCTGTAAGACTTGTGAGCTCATTTCCACTTCGGACAGTGTGCTTACGTCACAAAACAGACAAGTCAAGGTACAAGGGAGTTATACATGCACATCACAACATGTTGTTTATTTCATTCAGTGCAAGAGATGTCCACAAACAGGTTATGTTGGCGAGACAAGCCAACAGCTCCACATTAGGATGAACTTGCACAGACATACTATTAAAAACAAAGAAGACTGAAAAACCAGTGGGGCACCACTTCTTCCAGCCTGACCATTCAATTTCGGATATGTCAGTAATGGTCTTAAAAGGAAATCTCAGAAACACACAACAGAGACAAGCTTTTGAGATTAAACTTATTTTCTAGGGACATGGATATGTTGTTCATCCACACTCATTGGCAGTATCCTTGCCGCTTTAAATCTTGCCGGAAGGTCTTCAAGCTTGCTCCTCCCACCCACCCGGGTGGTATAACTCTCGGCTCCGCCCCATGGCGCCAGATCTTCCTTACCGCTTGGAAGCTCAGGTTCCCTCCTTAACGCTCTGCGTTTGTGACTGGTTCCTATTTCTCCGTTTGCGGATTTAAAAATAATATTTTGCAAAAAGACTTCAGTCTTTGATCCCTCGCGGCTGCGATGGATAAATCGACTCCCGGATTTCGGAGATGCCCATGCGGGCAGAAGATGTCTCGGACGGATCCACACTCCACGTGTGTCTACTGCTTAGGCCTTGAGCACGACCCGCAGGCTTGCGACCTGTGCTCATCTTTCTCGGCCCTCGTCCTCGAAGACCGTGCTGCCCGATTGCAACTGGGCCGTCCCGAGCGTTCCCTCGGTGAAGTCCAAGGAGGCCCGGTTGGCGGTGTCAGCGGCGGACTCGGCGGATCAGCTTCGGCCGGATGGTGGCCTCGAAGAGGAGCGCGGCGCGGGTCAGATCTTCTCGGCCGCGCATTTATCCGCGCTCTCTGGGTTCTTCCTACGGCTTCCTTTAAGGAGCTTTGTCTGTCCCTCTCCACTAAAGGAGAAGGGCCTCGTCTGCTGGACCTTTTCTCGGTCCAAAAGAGGACAAAGGTAAGTCCCTCCGTCGACGCTCTTGGGAGCGGAAGGTCCCTCTCCCGGGCCGTCGACCGTCAAGCTGGGTTGATCACTGCCGCCACTGGCCTCACGGTGTCCCCTGGCCAGGTCAGTTGACCGAGACTCCCACTGATGAAGTCGTAGATTTTCTCGACCCATTGGACGGGCTGTCGCCTTTAGCAGCCGAATTCCCCTCCCCGTTCCCCGGGAGGAGTTGAGGATCCGTGGGCTCGCCCGTGCCTCCGGTTCCGGCCCTCGGATGGACCTTCCGAGGCGAAGGGGTGCCGGTTCCGGCGACACCTCCTGCCGACCCGGAAATTCAGGACTCTCGGTCTCCGGACCTCTTCGCGCGGTCAACCCGTTCCCACCCGTCATAGCGGTCTCGGTCTCGGCACCTGATGTAAGCGTCGCCGCCGTCTTGTCCTCCTCCTCGGATGAGAGGCTTGGCGTAAATTACGCCGACGGTACGAGACCTTATGTTGCAACAGCTCCTCCTGGCGGGAATAAGCCGACTCCGGCGCCTTCCCGACCATTAAGTGGCTGTCACGGGCAGCCGACACAACCCCTCGACTTGTCCGAGGCCTATACCCAGGCGGTTGTTGGCCAAAACCAACTGCTCCACCGATTCGGTGGAACCTCCGCCTCCACAGCCACCAATTGGGGCTCCGACCAAGATTCTCGGTCGCTAAGGGTTTACCATCGGCCGTCAGTTACCCTCACTCCCGACCGACCTCGGCAGGTGAAGGGTGGCTCAGGCCAGAGCAGCTCTTCGAGGACTCTTCCGAGTCCGAAGATGATTCCTCCTTCTTCTCCAAGCGACTGGACTTGGAGTCTTCAGGAGGTCAGTCAATGGACGATAGCCGTCGTCCTTCCTAGGACTGCTTCGGCTCATCTCGAGTCTACCGGGATGGAGCTCGAACCCGTTCCAAACGGGCCAGGTATCCCTCACGGAGATTCTGGACCGAGGATTCTCCGACGGAGGCCTTTCCGTGGCCGAGGCCATGAGTGGGTCCGGCACTGGAACTTGGCAGGCGCCCTGCTTCCTGCCCTGCGCCTTCGGCCAGGATGGCCAGGAAGTATGCGGTCCCACGGTTCCTTGTCCGGTTTTGGAACACCCTCTGCTGAGGGGTTGGTTACCGACAGCGTTTTCGGCGCGGCTTAGCGCCGAGATATGGACAAACCTCCTGACAAGGGTCAGGAGTGGACTATGTCGAGGCGAAAAGTCTCGCTGCGTCCTCTCT
This sequence comes from Neoceratodus forsteri, assembly GCA_016271365.2. Taxonomy (NCBI): domain Eukaryota; kingdom Metazoa; phylum Chordata; order Ceratodontiformes; family Ceratodontidae; genus Neoceratodus; species Neoceratodus forsteri. The sequence goes on along the minus strand of CM057454.1, from coordinate 887,001,071 downwards.
CGGGCGCCGTCAGGCCAGTTCGGCCCGTCTCTCGCACCATTTTCTCATGCCTGTTGGGCTCCTGGATGAGTCATCCCTCATCTTCCCGCCGATCTGCAGACTACGGTTAAGCAGGTGCGGGACCAGGGCAGGGCAGTGGCCAAACAGCAGCTCCAGACTGCTTTGGATATAGGGGACTCATGTGCCAGATCGGTGGCGGCATGCAGTGGCTATCGTCGGCGGAGCTTGGCTGAGGATATCCACCTTTGCTCGGATACCCAGCACAAGTTGGCGGATGTTCCCTTTTGGGGACTGACCTCTTGACCCTGGGGTGGAAGGTCACCTGCAGAGGATCGAGAAGTCCAATGCCACCTTGGACTCGGTCTCTTCGCTCAGAAGGACAAAGGCAGCAAACCACAGCCTAAGCCCTTGTCGTTCTGTGCCCCAGAGCGCCCGTCCAACAACGTCAGGGCCAGCAGGCTCGGCCTTGGCATCCCAAACCCAAGCCGCCGGCTTCCTCTAACAGGAGGCAGGGAGGAAAGGGCCCAGGAGGTCCCTCGGCCGGTCCCTCCTCCAAGCCTGCCCAGTGACAGGCTGAGGGGTGTCGCCCCCATCACGTCACCTTACCCCTAGTCCCCCGTGAGACTGGCTCCGGCACTTCGTTCCACCTGGTCGCTGTTACCACGGACAGGTGGGTCTTGAAGGTGGTGGGAGAGAGGCCTGCCTCTGGAGTCGAGCAGGCACCACCCTTCAGAGCCGTGCCCCTCGGAAACCGGATCCCCAGCCTCACTGGCGGCTCGTCGAGCCGACATCGCTCTCCTCCTCCAGAAGGAGGTGGTAAGAGAGGTGGTGGACCCTCCTTCAGACCCAGGGTTTGTGTCCAGGTACTTCCTGGTTCCAGCAGACGGGGGCTGGCGCCCCATTCTCGACCTACCACGACCTAAACAAGTTCCTAAAGGTCTCGAACCTTCAGGATGGTCACTCTGGCTCAGAATACCATCCTTGGAGCAGCGTGTGGTTCTGCTCTCTGGACTTGCAGGGCAGCGTTTTTCACGTCCCTATCCGTCCGTCTCACCAGAGATTCCTTCGCTTCGGCGGAAGGATCTCTTCGAGTTCCAAGCCATGCCCTTGGCTTGTCTCCAGCTCCCAGGGTCTTCACCAAATGCATGGCAGTGGTGACAGCATTCCTCTTGGCGCGAGGGGTCGGTGTGCCCTTACCTGGACGACTGGCTGATAGCAGCTCCCTCCAGGAAGGAGGCGGAGTGGTCCAGAGATCTGGCCCTCCAGGTCTGCTCTCAACTGGGCCTCCTTATCAGCGAGGCCAAGTCGGAACTCGGGCCGAGCAGGTGATTCTATTCATCGGGCGCAGCTCGACTCTCTTGGAGCCAGCGCGGCTCCAGCCGGACAGGGCCGGAGTTCTTTCCTCCTTTGCCCGATCATTTCTGGTTGGGCAATTGCGCCCTGCCGGGACTTCCCTGCCTCCTGGGTCTCATGGCGCCTGTACCAGCGTGGTCCGTTGGGCCCGCTGGAACATGCCCCCTTCAGTGGGGACTGGCCAGCCAGTGGTCACAGCAGCTGCGATCCCTTGGACCAGCTTGTGCCGGTGACACAGGGGATGTGGAGCAGCTCTCCAGTGGTGGACCGTTCCAGATCATTTGCAGGAGGGCATCCGTTCGTCCGCCCGAGCCGACGGTCTCTCTGTCGACCCGATGCCTCTCTGATGGGTTGGGGTGCCCATCTGGGGGAACACGGCTCATGGCCTCTGGTCCTCGCTGGGAGTCCCGACACATCAACCTGTTGGAGTTCGAGCGTCCGCCTAGCTCTCACCGCCTTTTTGCTCCATTCCTCCGGGGTCAAGTGGTCCGAGTCCAGACGGACAATACCACGACCATGTACTATCTAAACCGCCCAGGGCGGGACCCCGCTCCATGCTTCTATGCAAGGCTCTCCGCATTTGGTCACTCGTCGCAGCCTGGAGGCGGATCTCCTAGCCATTCACGTGGCAGGAGCCTCCAACACCCTGGCCGATGCCCTGAGCGGATAGGGGCTGCATCCCACGAGTGGTCTCTCCCTGCGGAGGTAGTACAGCATCTGTTCTCCCTTTGGGGCACACCTCAGGTGGACCTGTTTGCCTCCATGGAGGCAGAGCTGAGTCTGTTCCATGCCCGCCCCTCAGCAGGGCTCGCTGCAGGGATGCCTTCTCGAGGCAATGGACCCGGGCCTCTTTACGCCTTTCCCCATTTCCCTTGATCCACAAGGTGCTTTTCAAGCGAGGAGGGACAAGGCGCAGGTGATTCTGATAGCCCCAGACTGGCCTCGCCAGTTCTGGTACCCAGATCTCCTCAGTCTCAGCTCCAGGACCCAGCGGCAGCTTCCAGCTCGCCCGGACCTGCTCTCAGTCAATCAGGGAAGGTGTTCCATCCGGACCTTCAATCCCTGCACCTGACGCCTGGTTCCTGGCGGCTAGAGTTCCAGGCCTTGGGTCTTTCCGACGAGGTCCTCAATGTAGTTGAGGCGTCCCGTGAGGTCGACCAGAAAATGCTATGCCTTCAAATGGAAAAGGTTTTCCATTTGGTGTCAGGGCAAGGGCTTGGACCCTTCCTCCTGTTCCTTGGCAAGCATCTTGGACTATTTATGGTCCCTTTCTAGTCAAGGGCTTAGGTCGACGACCCTAAGGGTGCACCTGGCAGCCATCTCTGCTTACCGGGCGCGGGCCGGGAAGCAGTCGGTGGCGCAGGAGAAGGTGGTCTGGCGCTTTTTCAAAGGCCTTGATCACATTTCCCCTCCAGTGCGGGAACCCCCACCTCCGTGGGATCTACTGCTGGTACTGGCAAAGCTCATGGGCAAGCCATTCGAACCTATGCACAGGTGTGCTCTCTCTCACCTGTCGTGGAAGACCGCCTTCTTGGTGGCTATCAGCGTCAGCCAGAAGGATGGGAGAGCTCCAGGCGCTTTCCATCGAGTCTCCTTACCTGGTCTTCCACAGGGACAGGTTGTCCTCGCCCCCACACGAAATTCCTTCGAAGGTGGTGTCGGGTTTCACCTTAACCAGGTGTTGACTCTGCGGTGTTCTACCCCAGTCACACCTCGGAGGTCGAATATAGGCTCCATACTCTGGACCCTAGAAGAGGCGCTCGCTTATTATAAGGCGCCTGCAGCTGAAATCGGGAGAGGTTCGCCAGCTGTTTGTCACCTACGCTGAAGCCGCATCTGGCAGACCTGCAGCCAAGCGGACGATAAGCAGGTGGGTAACCTCCTGCATAGATCTCTGCTATAAGTTGGCGGGCATGGAGCCTCCCAGAGGGATAAGAGCTCATTCTACCCGCCATACTGCTGCAGCGGTGGCTGCTTCCAGGGACGTCCCTATCCAGGAAATCTGCAGGGCTGCTACCTGGAAGTCAGCAAACACCTTCATTACCCACTACCACATCGACCTTGAGTCACGCCGGGATGCTGGTTTTGGGGCCTCGGTTCTCCAGTCTCTCTTTCCCAAGTAAGTATATGGGGTGTGCGTCTTGCCTCCCTCCTCCCGGAGAACTGCTAGAGGTCTGCCAATGAGTGTGGATGAACAACATATCCATGTCCCTAGAAATACAGGTTACTCACCTGTAACAGGAGTTCTAGGAATGGTATATGTTGTTCATCACACACCAACCTCCCGACCTCTGACGAGCAACTGAGCTTCCAGGGCCAGATCTGGCGCCATGGGCGGAGCCGAGGTTATACCACCCGGGTGGGTGGGAGGAGCAAGCTTGAAGACCTTCCGGCAAGATTTAAAGCGGCAAGGATACTGCCAATGAGTGTGGATGAACAACATATACCATTCCTAGAACTCCTGTTACAGGTGAGTAACCTGTATTTACATCTCAGTATGGTAGCAGATGGGATGAACATAGATCTGGGTTTCATGGGACATTACAGAAATTAACATCCATAGATATCTTCTTCAGACTGGCATATTATAGGACTTCAGCATGTGTGGGTGTGTGTGTATGTGTTGTGAGATATCTAAATATAGCAGATGTGGGACTTGCTGTCACATTGAGGTAGGCTTCTATTTAGATACATGAAGTTATAGTGCGTTACTACTCTTACTTCACACACATAATGAACATTAATTCCTCCTTACTTTTTACCTTCACTCGGAAGTGGAGTTGATTTCATTGCAGCATATTCAGATTACCTAGTCTGTTACTGTACATACAGGAGTGTTATCATAGACTGTCACATATTTTTTTTAACTCTGAAAATATTGGGGCGTGACATCTCATTTGCATGGGGATCCTGGACAGATCTTTTAACATTAGGCTAATATTGTAATGATTTGTGGAAATGTAGGTATGTTAGACCTCTTGTCTTACACACATGCTTTATATTTACTTCTATTTACCTTATCCTGGGGAGGGTGGCAGTTTTATTTCATTGTGGTTCTATCCAGAATCCTTGGAGATGTTACTATGCAGATAGGAGTAAGGTTAAATAGCGTCACATTTTTGCTCTGTAGGTATTAGGATACATGAGCCCTTTTACTTGGGATTTCATGACAAGTTGAACTCCTTTGAGGAACAATTGCAGTGATTGATGCGAATGAGGGTGCATTAGGGGTGTGTGTATCTCCTTAAAACTAGTTATCCCCCCTCCCCGCATTATGGGGATGGGGATGTGGCGTGGGGTAGGGTGTAGAGTGTGAGTGTGAGTGTGAGTGTGAGTGTGAGTGTGAGTGTGAGTGTGAGTGTGAGTGTGAGTGTGAGTGTGAGTGTGAGGAGGAGGAGAGAAATTACATTTTTATCTCTTATTCAGATCGGTACATCAAGTTGTTTATTATACACTGAGAATTTACTGACATCGGTACATATCAGGCTACATGGTCTTATTCATTGGTGGTCCTTGACAAGAGTTTGTTGTTTGACACTAATACTGTCAATTTATAATTATATTATCATTTATAAAGACCAGTCACTACACTAGAGGTTTTTGAAGTTTATGGGGCATGATATCTAGCTGGGTAATGGGTCCAGATGGGTTTTACACATCATACAGTGTGCACTGATGTGTTTAAGACAGCTTTACTGGTCATTTCTTGTCTGTAATACATACATTGAAACTTCTTGGAGTCCTAAGACAATCTTAGTATGTCTTTAATCTGGGTGGGGGTTGTTTTTCAGTAATCGCATCCTTAAACACATTGTGACACTCATAGCTTGATTTAAGAGCCATCTGCTTGAGTAGTGGTATCCTGTGTCAATTAAATTTATATGCAGTAGGATTCTTTGTATGTGTTTTGCACCAAGCACCTTTGACCCTGGGACCCTCCCAGCTTAAGGTAACATGGTACTGTTAAACTTCTCTGACTTCATCTTCTGTTTTTTTTTAAATGAGTATTTTAAACCAATGGGGATTTTTTCTGCATGATCTAGTTGTTAAAAGGATTGTTTTTTCTAAATAACTGCCATTATGCTTCTGAAGAATGACTGGTTAGTCCGAATGCTAGAGCACTTTGTTCCTGTTGTTACATCTATGTTGGTCCATTAAAAGGTATCAAATCATTTGCTTCTGGATCCCATCAGACCATAAGAAATTTTAATCATTATTTTTGTACACTTCCAGATTTGGAAGTTAATAATAATTATAATAATAAACTTTATTTGTATGGCGCCTTTCAAAAACCAAGGCACCTTAACAATATTAAAATCACAATATCAACACAAAAATATCTCCGCAGTAAACAATATAATCAAACTGATATCCCATTAATCAACAAAAGCTAGGTGCCACAGAAAAGTTTTTAGTGTTTGTTTAAACTCCTCCATGGTCGTGCACTCACATAACCGACGGGGTAGAGAATTCCAAAGGGCAGGAGCAGCATACATAAATGCTCTTGCCCCAGAAGATTTCACCCTTGGAATCTCTAGCAACCCCTCGTCAGCTGAGCAGAGCAATCGCCCAGGGTAGTAAGGAACCAGAAGCTCGTTTAGATACTCTGGGCCTTGTCCGTGTAGGGCTTTAAAAGTCAAAAGACCGACTTTAAAGGTGATCTGCCACGGAACTGGCAGCCAGTGCAGTCTATGCAGTACTGGCAAAAATATGACAGGACCGAGATGATCCTGTCAAAAGCTGGGCTGCCGCATTCTGCACTAGCTGCAGGTGGTAGATTTCCAACCTTGGTAGCCCTAGGTATAGAGAGCTGCAGTAGTCCAAACACAAGGTCACAAAGTTGATAGTAGCTTGGATGTTTCAATTACCTCAAAATTTACTTCTTTGGAAAATGGTTTGAAATTACCTCCGTTTTACGTTGGGGAAATTAAACAGTATGAGGTAATAAAGCAAATAAGTAAATTAAACTCTCAGAAAGCTACTGGGTTAGAGCAGGTGGAAACAAAATTTCTAAAGGATGCTGTTAAATAGATAACTCCAACTTTAACAAATATATTTATGTAGTAGTAATAAAATGTATTTATACAGTATAGCACTATTAGGACAATTCACGCTCTATTTACAAGGTGTACCTGTGCAATGAACATGAATAATTCGAATTACCTCACATAACAATAAAACTAACATGTCATAAAAAGGAAAGTCAGTACACATAATGAGGTAGTTTACCCTGTAAGTAAATAAAAAAGCACAAACATTTACCAGTCTTATAAATTATTACAACATGAAGAACTACACTTGACATGCAAATACAAACAAGTAACATTTAAGTGCTATGTTACATTTTATCTATTACACACACATCTAAAACTAAGAAACTGTCTAACCTTTGTTTTAAGGCTGTATTCTGTAAGGTCCAGATTTCTCAAGTCTGGAGGTAGTGCATTCCAAGTACTGGCTACGCTAAACTCAAATGTAATTTTACCAAAATTATTAATAATCCTAGGCTGCATCAGATCCCTAGCCCCATTTTTTCTTAGGTTTAAACTGTGTCTAGGTCTTTGTAGTTTCTCTATCAGATGTTAGGGTATTTTATTTCTAAGCATACTCCAGACTAAGTTAGTCCAAGTATTCTTTCGCTTTAGAGTAAGTGATCGCCAGCCCAACTTATTATACGTTGTGCAGTGGTGAGTATTGTAACTACACCTTGAAACAAATCTTGCCAATCTATTATAAAGATGATCAAGTTTTTCCAGCTGCTGTTTACTTGTAGATCTGTAAATATGATTCCCATAGTCAATTATCATCAAAATCAATTGATTTCCTATTATGAAACGTACCGATTTTGTTGTGCTTGTTGTAAACCTTCTTGTCGCCCCTATTCGTCCATTTACATTTTTTACAAGATCTGAGATACAGCAATCAAAACTTAGATACTGATCAAAATAAACCCCTAAGTATTTATAAGTTGCTGTTTGAGTCGAACATTTCACTTCCATTGTCTTTATATGCAAACACAAACTTTTTGATCTAGGTTGCTTAGATCCAGATAACATTGTTTGTGTTTTTTCACTATTAATGATCAAACCCAGAGAAGTAAAGCACTCCTGCACTGCCAAGAAATCCTGCTGTAATTTGATTTCTACTTTGTTGGGGCTGCCCCCTCAGCCACCAACACAGTATCATCTGCGTAAAGACGGATACAGGAGTGCTTCACAAAATCTGGTAGGTCATTAATGTAAATATTAAACAGTAGTGGCCCCAGAATCGATCCTTGGGGCACACCACGGGTTATCAGTAAGATGTCTGACTGCAATCCATTTACTGTTACTACCTGTGTTCTTCCATTTAAATACGAACTAAACCACTGGCAAGATTAATTTGTTAATCCTTCGTTTCTTTAATTTTCCCATCAAGATGTTATGTTGTCCACCAAATCAAATGCTTTTGACAGGTCCACATACATCGTGCCAACGTACCTTGCCTTCCCCAAGGGAGTAGCTGCTGTATCCAAAAAGTCCGCTAGCGTGGTGGCCGTGAACCTGCCTCTTCTGAAACCAGACTGATATCTCGTCAGCTTTTTGTACTTTTCCAAATATTCAGTTAGCTGACTATGAACTATTCTTTCAAGACTCTTTGAAACTGTTAATAACAAAACTATGGGATGACAATTTGTTGGATCTGTAGGATGTCCACCTTTAGCAAATGGTATAACTTTAGCTACCTTCCAACTCTGGGGAAGGAAAAATTCCCTCACACAAACTCCAGTTAATAATATCTTGTATTACTGGGGAAGTTTCTGATGCTGATTCCCTCAGTAATCTATTTTCAGTACCGTCCATGCCACTGGCCTTTTTCATCTATAAGCCCTTAACAGTCTTAACTACTTCGGCAGTAGTAACCTTGCGAAATCTAAACTTAGGTGTATTTTTATTTTGCATCCCTTCTTTTATTACCTTTGTGTCACTCTTTGCTTCATTTATTTGTGGGGTTAGTAAGTCAGGCAAATCAACAAAATAATTGTTTAATAGATTTGCAGAGATGTCTGTTTGTTGCAGCACCCCTTTTTTCTTAATCTTAATTTCCGGATATTGTTTCATTGGATTAGTTAAGTTTTTTTTTATCAGGGACCAATACTTTTTGGGATGATAGTAAGCTGCTGAGTTCCTGATTACTGTAGTAACTCAAAGACACATAGATACATAGACAGTGTTGGCAGATAAGGGCCTGTGGCCCACCCAGTCTGCCCATTTCAGCCTGTAAATTCAGTTTATGTTTTCCTAGAAGTCTGTGGCCCCTTACCCCTGACCTGCAGAATTCCTTTATGTGTATCCCATGCATTCTTAAATCCCGTGATTGTTTCAGCCCCCACCACTTCCTCTGGCAGGGTGTTCCACTTGTCTACCACCCGTTCTGTGAAGAAATTCTTCCTCACGTTTCCTCTGAATCGTCCTCCCTCCAACTTCATCCCGTGCCCTCTAATCCTGGAATATCTTTTTCGCTTAAAAATAGTGTATTCCTGCACCCTGTTCCTCCCTGTAAGATACTTGTATGTCTCTATCATATCCCCTCTCTCCCTCCTCTCCTCCAGGGAGTACATGTTCACTTCCTTCAAGCTGTCCTCATAGGACTTGTGATGCACTCCATATACCATCTTTGTTGCCCTCCTTTGAACCTTCTCTACCCAGTCTACGTCCTTGCGTAGGTAAGGTCTCCAGAACTGTACACTGTACTCCAGGTGGGGCCTCACTAGTGTCTTGTATAGTGGAATTATGATCTCCCTTTTCCTGCTAGTGATGCCCCTGCCTATGCATCCCAGCATCCTATTTGCTTTACCTGCTGCCTTGTCACACTGTTTCCCTACCTTGAGGTCATCAGAGATGATAACCCCAAGATCCACTTCCTGCTTGGTGCATGCTATATCTTCACCCCCCAACTGATATATTGTGCCAGGATTTTTGTGCCCCATATGCATTATCTTGTACTTCTTTGCATTGAATTTCAACTGCCAAACCCCTGACCATTCTTCAAGTTTCTGCAGGTCCCTTCTCATTCTGTCTACTCTGTTTTTATTTATTTTTTTAATCTTCGCCATAGTTCTGGGTCCAATGATTTATTGGGTTTCTTCCAGAGCTGTTTGTTTTGTTGAATTAATTTACTTATTTTAGTTGTTATCCATGGTACATTCCTGTTATCATGCATTGCCTTTTTTTAAGGGGAGTAAATTTGTCATAAGCTTCCAGAAACATGTTTGTAAATTCCACAACAGCCATGCTCACATCTGGAATTAAAAATACCCTATGCTGTGGCATTGTTGTTAAATGATTCCTAAATTTTAATTTATTAAATTTAGCATAGTTTCTAAGTATCAGGTTGTTTAAGCAAAGCCTTGTTCTCTAATTCTACACACATGTTGCACTGAACAACGTGATGATCACCCAGATTGGGACAACAAACACTTGCTTCACTAATTTGAAAATTTGGGGAAACAAAAATTAAGTCCAAAATGTTACCATGGCTGTTTGATGAGCTTTTCCTTGAGGGAGATTGTATTACCTGGGTTAACTGTAGGCTGTGCATATAACTTTCTAATTTCTGTCCAAGTGGACCCCACCCCAATGTGGCATTAAAATAGCTTATAAGAATTGTTTTCCTGTTTCCAATATACGTTCCTATTTCATGGCAAAATTTATCAAAATAACACATCTTCATTTTTGGTGGAGAATAAACAGCCCCATTACCAAGTTTGCTGTTTGTAATTGAACCAAGGTGCATCTGATGCTTTCTATTTTCCCTGAGAACATTATCTCAGAGTGTCCCAAAGCAAATCTAAAATACATTAGGATGCCCCCCCCCCGCTCCCCTGTCTTGTCTGTGGAAATAGTAATCCTCTAGTTCAATTTCTTTCTGCTATATTCCCGGGTAACACGGTTTCAGTTAGTATCATAACATCTGGAACCTCTGACGTAACCTAGGTCCTGAGAGAATCCATCTTATTCTCGCATTATCCTAAGAGAGTCTCCCTCAGGACCTGGGTTCATCTCAACGTCACCACGGGGAATAAGAGAAATCTACAATGTGTGTTGGATGATAAGTTTTCTATAGGGACTAATCGAAAATGAAATTCTTTGAATCCCTGTTCTAATCAAGTTGAAAGAATTTCTGAGCCTATAGTTATATCTAATTCTATGTGAATCTACAGAACCCAGACCAACATTATAATAAACAGACACCCCCCACAAGCTATTTTATGCATTGAGAAGCATGTAGATGATTTACTATTAGCCTACAGCAAAACAAAGTTATCCTGAGGACTGGAAAAACTCAAAAATAATACCCATGTTCAAGGGAGGGAACAGAGCCATCCAGTCAAACTATCGCCTGATAGCTCTGCAGTCTACGCTCTCAAAAGTTTTTGAGGGATTAGTATGTAACCAGATCAGTGAGTTTTTAGACAAGTATAACATGTTAATGGATTGTCAGGCAGGTTTTAGAGTAGGGAGGTCGACGGACACTGCTCTCGCAGACTTCCTAGACATAGTCTCAAATGGATTGGAGATGGGGGAGTCTGCGGGAGCGGTGTTCATAGACCTCTCTAAAGCCTTTGATTTGGTGGACTATAGTGTTCTGATGGAGAGGCTCACCCTTGTGGGAATGTCAGATCCAGTGAAATCATGGATGTTGACATACCGGACAGAGTGTACACAGCAGATCTATGTGGGGGATAGTTTATCAGAGAAGGAAGGGACCTATAGGTAGAGACCCGTGAAATTCTTTTTTATAATTTTAATTTTAATTTTTCTGGAATTTCTTATTTCTTTTTATTCATTGAAAATTGTGTTTTATTTCTTGTTGTCACATTTACATTCATAACTACCTCAAAATAACCTTATACACACTGGAAATCACATTCCTAGCATACTACATTGTATTAAGCAGCATCATGCAGTGAGTGGTCTTGCAAGGTTTCGTTACTGAAACAATTCTGCTGTCACTTCCTTGTAGACTGTCTCTGTGGTAAACACAGAGCATAAACAACAACTGCTGCAAGCATTTATTTAGATTTTGCCTGCCAAAAAGCAGTTTTTTTCACTTTATTCATGTTTTTTTCATTTTATTCTTTTTACATTCTGAATTTCTTGCTATTTCTTGTTATACCTTGAATTTCTTGTTATACCTTGAATTTCTTATTTCTTTTTATATCTAAATTTCTTGTTATTTCTTATTTAAGAAAAACACGGGTCTCTACCTATAGGGGTGTTCCCCAGGGCTCGAGCCTGGGTCCTTCTGTTTGTAGCCCTTCAGCCTGGAACTCTCTCGAGCCACTGCACTCACCGACTTGCTCTACCGCCCGCTGTGTTCCCGCACCATCTTCAAGTTCATTTCAGTTTCCTGGGTCAGGGGACTGTAAGCTGGAGAGACCAAGGGGGCAGTGGTGGGGAACTAGCGTTGGGCGTGTGGCAGTGGCTCTGGCAGGGCCATCGCCTATCCAGGGTTGGAGGAGTATTTCTTGTGAAGTAAGCCCAAGACCCCCCCTCTCTGCTTGTGTGAGGTGCATGTCTGATGTGGCGCATGGCATCCCTGCCTGCATCAGCCTTGCTGCTTATGTGCAGCCTGGCAGCTCGTGGTGCCCTCCGATCTCCACCAGGGGTCGCCAGAGTGACGGACAACCCATGCCGTCCCACCTGTAGAGGAGAGCAGCCCAGCGAGCGCTCGATCCATCTCCCTCCCCTATCGACTCCCGAGCTCGCTTCCGAACTCGGGTCATCAGTGTGGCGCAAGGGGTGACGTCCAGCACCTCAGCGCCACCGGGCTGGCTCACCTTTTGTTTTTAATATACATAAACCCAATACCACAACTGATAAAAAGGTGTCAAATTCTTTTGAACACCGATGATATGGCTCTGGTGGCTAGAGCCAAATCCATAACAAAATTGCAGGTCAAGTTGCAGTATGATTTTGATACATTACAGTATTGGCTGGCTGCCTCAAAAATTATAATAAGCAAGAAAAAAACACAAGTTATATTGTTTCAAACTAATAACGCAGCTAAGCTATTAAATCAGGGACTTCATGTAAACACACTGGCTGGGTCCAAATTGGAGGTAGCGGCACTATACAAATATCTGGGCATATTATTGGACTCCAGTTTAACATTTGGTGAGCATGTAGAGAGTCTTGTAAAGAAAAAGAGTATTAGATTAGGGGTTATTATAAGGAATATCTCTTGTCAATAGAGGATAGAAATAGTGTGGCGCAGCAATTACTGTTACCAATTCTGGAGTATAGGAATCTGATTTACCAACATGCGACTAAAACCATGTTGGATAAATTAAATAAAGTTTATATAAAGATAGCAAGATGCATTCTTAAATGCCATGCAAACTCCCACCATTGCACTGTATTGCAAAAGTTAAAATGGGGTACACTGGAGATACGAAGAAAGAAACGGCTGGGGCAAAAGGCATATGTGGAATTTAGGGAAAGAAATATTAATATAACACCTTATGCACCAAAATACGTAAATAAGTACTCTCTGAGGGTTATACAAAACAGAGGTTTAAAGATCCCAGTAATGAAAAATAGATTTAGTCAGATGCAAAGAAGGTATTATTTACGTAAAATCTGGAATTAATTAAAATTAGAATCTAGAAATGCTGGGAGTTTGGGTCAGTTTAGGAATGGTTTAAATCAAACATGGAATATAAATTGTGAGTGTTTAGAGTAATAGGATTATTATTTTTTTTTTTTTTTTGAATATTCTGTTTATTAAAGTTTTCCATCACAAAACAAAAAGGCGACATAATACATACTACATCAGACAAACAAGAAGAAAATAACCCTGGTTATTTCATTAGTACATCACATTAATTCAATTTATAATGGTGTGACCGAGTGTGCGGGCTTATCTCAGGGAACCCTGTATATTGTTAAACCCCGCCTCTCCGACCCTGCGTTTCATACTATTAAACACAGAGGATAGTCCTCCGGATTCGCAGCTGCTCTTAATGCACGGGGGGGGCCAAGGTCACAGAAAAGAAAAGCACCGATAACCGGTTGTTCATTCCAAATGTCCCTACCCCATGGGGGTGCCCTCAATAATTTCATGCAACCTTTCTATGCCTAGACGTCCCATCCCATACGGAGCATTATGTTTTCAGAAATGCTCAGAGTCGCCAGAAAAGGGGCCCAGTCCCTCATAAACTGCTCCTCTCCATCTCTAGCTACCAACGTGAACCGCTTCAATTTTCTGCGCCAGTGACCGCATAACCAACCTCCTCCAATCAGCCATTGTGGGTCCATTTCCAGTGACCCAAGTATTCTGGATACAATGCCTTGCCAACACAAATAGTACTCTCGCCCATCTAGGTAAAATTTGCCACTCCTCTTCTCCTACTATCCTTTCCACCCCAAACAGACAAGTCAGGGGATCACGGGACAAACGACCCCCTATCCCTTTATTTACCTCCTGTACTACATTTCCCCAAAACTTAACCAAAACTGGGCATGTCCAGAAACAATGATAGAAAGTGCCCAAACTCCTACCACATCTCTTACAGTTCGGTGATACCACAGGGTGCACACGATGTACCGCTACTGGTGGCCAATAAATTCTGTGCAAGAATTTAAAAAATGCCTCTTTAAATTTATTACATATATTGATTCCGTCTGGCATTCCCAATACCAACTCCCAGTTTCTCTCTGAAATTTGCAGGCCTAGGTCCCTTTCCCACAGGGCTTTTGTGGGGCCCGTCAAATCTGGCAGATTCAACTTATCTTGCTTAGTGACCTTTCCAATAAACCCTTTCAGGTCTTTCCTATCCTGACTTAGCATCTGCTGTATTCTATTTGGGCACAGTCCAATGCTTCTCCCCCTTACTCAACCCCCTGACATACGCTTTTACCTGAAGGTACCGGAATAAATGTGAAGCCCCTAATTTTATCTCTCTTCTAACCTTGTTAAGCTCACTCAACTCCCCCTTCTCCAGCAAGGTTCCTACATATACCACTCCTCCCTTTTCCCATTCCAGAAACCCTTTATCCTCCATTCCCGGGCTAAAAAAGGGGTTCCTTACAATTGGGAGCAAAACCGTCTCCCTCTGGGCTAGTCCCTTTCATCGCCATAAGTGATCCCAGGCCTCCAGCGTCTCCCGCACCAAAGGATTAGCCTTCCCTAGGCTTCTGTATGCCCGTAGTCCCTTACTATGTAGGTATGCTGATAACCTCCCAGGAGCCCCTTCTTGTTCCAGCCCCACCCAGCTAGCTACCTCGGGCCTGTGAATCCAATCCATCACACTCCTAAGTTGCACCGATCTGTAATACCTACCCAAGTCAGGAAAATTAAGCCCTCCCCTAGACCTATCTGTCTTAAGCCTTGCTAGGCTTATTCTGTTTTTTTTTTTTCCCCCTGCCATATGAAGTCCACAAACCCCCTCTCCAACCTTTTTACATCCCCCTGTATTAATCTTACCTGTAGCATTTGCATCAGGTATAATATTCGAGGAATAATGTTCATTTTAAGGAGATTTATCCTCCCAATCCAGGATATGGGCAAGTGCAGCCATCTTTTCAAATCCGCCAATATCATGTTAATTAAGGGGTGATAGTTCAACTTATACAATTCTTCCCACCTCCGCCCAATATGTAACCCTAAATACTTGAAGTCTGATTTAACCACTCTAAAACCTCTCTGTCGTACCTCCGAACTAGTATCTGGGAATCCCATGATTTCAGACTTCTTGACATTAATCTTATACCCAGAGAAATCTGCAAATTTTAGAATAATATCCATCAGGTGCCTTATAGAGTCACCCATGTCCCCTAGAAAAAGAAGCATATTGTCAGCATAAAGCACCACTTTGTGTTCCCTTCCTTCCCCATCTCTTACTTCCACCACGCCCTCATGTCAACTTATCGCCAATGCTAGGGGTTCGATTGCTAGGGCAAACAATAAGGGCGAGAGCGGACACCCCTGCCTCGTCCCTCTCTTCAGTTCAGATTTCTCAGAGAGGCATCCGTTTACCATTACCTGTGCGCTGGGCCTTAAGTACATGGCCCTAACCCATCCTATGAACGAGTCCCCCAAACCAAACCGGCCCATTACCTCAGAGGTAATCCCATTCTACCCTATCAAACGCTTTTTCCGCGTCCATAGAGTACCCCATCCTGGCTCCAGCCTGTCCTGCCCGCCATATAATATTTAACAGTCTACGTGCATTATGATAAGACTGTCATACCTTAATGAACCCGGTCTGGTCTGGGTGGATCACCTCCGGCCAAAAGTTCTCCAGCCTCATGGCCAAGACTTTAGCCAGAATCTTCATATCCACATTGAGGAGAGATATTGGTCGGTAGGCTGAACACTCCGACCCCTCCTGCCCACTCTTATGAATGAGACAAATATTGGCCTCATAGCATGAGTCAGGTAATGTCGGAATCTGTCCCTCCTCCCCTCTCTCAAAGACTTTCTTCAACACGTCTGCCATTGGCCCCCCCAGGATCCTATAGTACTCAACGGGGAATCCGTCCGGTCTGCAGGCCTTTCCCTCCTGCAGTTTCTGTATAGCGCTTAATATTTCCATTCATGGTATAGGCTGACTTAATATCTCCTTCTGCTCATCTGTAATCCTCGGTATGGGCACTTCGTTCAAGAACTCCCGGATACTCTTCTCCTGTCCTACTTGCTCTGCCCTATATAACTTTCATAAAAACTCGCAAAACACCCTGCTATATCCTTTGACCTTGTCATAACTTGCCCCCCCCCTTAATTCTTAGGATCCTAGTTGGGCACCTCCCCCCTTTCATCAGTCTCACCAACATGGGTCCGGGCTTATTTCCCCACTCAAAGACCCTTCTCTGGCAGAAAAACCACGCCTTCCTTGCTTCCTCCCTCAGGAGAGAGTTCAGGGCTTCCCTCGCCGTTGTCAGCAACTTCAGAGCTTCCCCCTTTTCTCCTCCTCCTACCTGTTTTTCCAGTTCCTTCACTTGCCTTTCCAATTCTACCCTCTTACTCCTTCTCTGCTTCTTAATTTTACCTACATACGCCATTATAGCCCCTCTCATGTAGGCCTTACCCGCCTCCCAGAAAGTACCCCTAGAAACGTCGCCCGTATTATTCGTCTCTGCATAAAACTTCCATTGTTCTATCAGGTGTTCTTTGAATACCCGGTCCTTAGCCAGGTATGTAGGGAACTTCCAGGTTGGTGGACCTCCCTTACCCCTTCTCCCTGTAATTCTCAATACTACCATGGCATGATCCGAGATAAAAATGGGACTGTGACTAATCTTCCTTATCCTCTCCACCCAGCTCCTAGGCAGAAATATATAATCCAATCGGGACCACGTTTTATGGGGGTTGGAGTAGAACGTATACTCCCGTCCAGCGGGGTTGGCGGCCCTCCAGCTATCCACCATGTCCAGATCTGCTATACCAACTTGCCACTGGCCCATAGCCTCTGTTACCCACCCCTTCCCTGTCGAATGATCCATCCTCGCATCCATCGCCCAGTTGAAATCTCCTCCCATAATGAGACCAGGAAATTGTTCTTTGACAAGCAAGCCAAGCAAAGAGGAGTAGAAACCTGGATCATATACTGCTGGCACATAGACACACCCAAACGTGAGTGTTTCACCTTGCCAGACCCCAGTAGCGAAAACATATCTACCCTCCCTAGGGTCCCTCACTATCCTATTCACCTCGAACAATAGGTTCTTATGCAGGAGTATTGCCATCCCTCTTTTATGGGATGAATAGGATTCCACGAAGCACTTCCCCACCCAATTCCGTGCCAGCTTGGCATGCTCCAGGTCTGTCAGGTGGGTCTCCTGTAGCAAAGCCACTTGCGCCCCCTTACGTCTCAATGCTGTCAGAAGTGTGGTCCTCTTTACTGGGCTTGCTATGCCTTTTACATTCCACGATATTACATTTAGGTTTATCAGGTCACCCATCCCACGGCATTTTCCATTTTTATGAGCATTTCTATTTTACCTTATGTTGCAGGCACCTAGGGTACCACAAATCTTGCAAGCACACATACAACTTTTCTCTTGAATTCCGCACGTTCGGCCACCCCTCTTCAAGTATAACCAGGTAACTATCCTATTAACAAACACTGTATGAGATCTATGTATTTTAACATTTAAAACTATCCCCCTCCACCACTTCCCTTCCTCCCCACCTCCTACCTCCCTCCCCTTCCCATTCTTTTGATTGATTCTCCTTAACCACCCCCTCACGTTTACACTAATTGCTAACATAGCACAAGTGCAAGTTAAGAGATTAAAAAGACAACAAATGTTCAACATTCTCCACCACAACTGAGATGCGTGTCCCGCCACCCCCACCAGACCCCAGTTCTCCTTCCGGAGCCTTCCCACTCCCGAGGTCCCCACCATACTCCGTTTGGTCCGGATCATCCCCCTCTCCATACCCTTACCTCAAAAATCTCCCCCCGCACTTCGATACTCCCTGACTATATCCCTATCACGGCCAGTTATCCCCTTCCCTGTACCCTACCCCCTCCGAACTACCACTCCCCTCCACCTCCACCCTTCACACTCTTCTTCCTTTACACTAGTCCGTCCCTTTAGTCCCACTCATTGCATCCCGACCCTGACCTCCCATCCCCTTTCTCAAACCATCGAGCAGGGGTGTAACAGAATTACAGATGCCTTCGCTCACCCAGTCCAGGGTGGGGCCCATCCAACATATTCTTTAATATTTGCTTGTTCCTCCTCCTATCCTATAATCAGCCCGCCATATCTTCCTCTCGATTCCTCGAGCCCCCACCCTCCCCATCACATAATTCCCGACGACCCAGGCCAACATGGGCCTGTATGGGGATCCGGCCCCCCTCCCCATGGCTATTCCCCATGCCCTCAAACTCCACACTGGCCCATCCCTCTGCCCCCAGGCCCAGCCCACTAACCTTCCATCCCCTCTCCTTCCCTAGTAACCCCCAACTCTTCCTTAACAGCAACAGGTGTAGTTTTCCTCGAACCCAGAGTCGTATAAACAACGCTGGAGAGGAGCGGGGGGCTAGGCCGCGCCATCATATAACACGCGCAAAGCCCTCCCCCGCTCCTACCTTACGAGCCACAGCACTCTTCTGTAGATCCACAGTCCTCAGCCTTCTGGGCTGCTAGCAATCCTTCCATAGCCCTCCAGGTAGGCAGGGAATAACGTGCATCTCAGTTTATTCTCCAAACTATTCACCCCCCGCTAGTCCAATTCTCTACGACTCTAAGTAGGCCTCCTATTAGTGTCCTCTTCATAATAACAAAGCGCAACGGCGTCAACCGAAACAGTTTGAAACTTCTTCGATGTAAAAACCAATTAGCAGGGAACATCACAACATTATAACACCAAGGCAGCAGAGACTCCTCATGTTCAGTTTTCGGCCTCTATATTCTTCCTTTGTCATTACTCAGCTCACTTTCCTTTTAAGGCCCTTGACAAACTCCTCTGCTTTCTCAAGTTCCCAAAACGAATAGGTCACCCCTTCATATTTAATTCGGAGTGTAGTAGGGTAGGTCAGAAAACTTTCCACCTTGAGGTTTCTTAACTGAATCATCACCCCATTAAAGGCTTTCTGCTTTTTAAGCAGCCAGGCCGAATAATCCTGCGAAAGGAACAGCCTGTGGTCTTCATAGCTCAGAGAACCTCGGGACCTATACACCTTCAGCATTGCCTCCCGGTCCTGAAAATTGTGAAACCGCATGATAATCTGGCGTGGGGGCTGATCCGCAGGGGGCCGCGGCACTGCCACTCGATGAGCCCGCTCCAACGTGACCCTGCCATTTTTCAACTTCAGGCCCAGTAACTCGGGTAACACTCTATTACAAAAGTCTAAGGCATCATTCCCCTCCAATCCCTCAGGGAGCCCTCTGAGGCACAAATTCAGCCTACGATGGTAATTTTCTTGATAGTCATAGGCCTCTTTGAACTCCTCCAATTCTCTCTGTAATGCACAGACTTGCTCTGGGACCATCAGCACCTCGTCCTCCAGCCTGGAGGTCCTTTCCTTCGCTTCCGCCAGCTGAGAGCTCTGGTGTGACTGCTGTTCCAGAACCTCCTGCAGCTTACCTTCCAGCTTATCCTCTAACTTGATTAGCCGTGGTTCCAGGGCTGCAATCACCTGCCCCATCAATTCCTTCCCCAAGGCCGCCACTTCTGCTGCGGAAAGCGAGACCAGGCCTGAATTTTCTCCTCCAGAGCTCGCCATTCCTTTTTTGCCTGCCTTTACAGTTGTAAGCTGACTTTTAGAGGGAATGGATGTTAAGTACTCGCCCATGATTCTTTCTGCCACCTATCACTGCCGTTCTTTTCACTCCGGGGTGAAAAAACTCCGTATTTTAATATTTGATTACTGGTTACCCCGTCGGAGCGAGCGGGAGACACGTCTTCTCAGTTAGCTGCTCATTAGTGCCCCTCAGGATTAATTTTTGCACAGATATCCAATAAACTATCTTGGGTTATTAGAAAGGTTGCTGCTAAATGTTGTAAATTACACTTTCTTCTAGACTACATAAACATTTTATGTAAATGTTTAGCCTTAACATTGAGTTAGTGTAAATATGGCTATTCCATGTTTCTTTATTATGTATTTTGTACGTTTCAAAACTTTTTCATGGTATTATGTCTTGTATTTGTATATATAAAACCATGTTAAGATTTTGTACTTTGTAACCACTTGCTTGTACAGGACAACTTTGTAACAGGGCTTAGCAGTACTAATGGTTAACTCCAGTTAAAAAATAAACATTTTCATCTATCTGTCTAGTTGCAAAAGCTGGAGGGGTGGTCAAGGATTTGGCAGGTGAAATTCAGTGGTAAAAGTGCAAGGTGAAGCACCTGTGGAACAGGAACCTGAGGACGGAGTACTGGATGGGAGGGTTTAGACTCAGTAGCACAACTGAAGAACGTGACCTTGGAGTTGCACATGACTCCTTAAAGTAATCAAGTGAGTGCAGCAAGGCATATAACAAAGCAAGCAGGATGCTTGGTTGTATTGGGTGGGGTATTGAAAGCAGAAAAAAAGAAGAAGTAATTCTCCTCCTGTTTAGATCCTTGGTGAGGCCACAACAGGAGTACTGTGCCCAGTTCTGGAATACTCTCCTCAGGAAGGATAGGGATTAGCTGAAGGCAGTATAGCAGTGGGTAACAAAAATGATCGAGGACCAGCAGGGCAGATCGTACGAAGAGGACCTCAAGGCCCTTAACGTGGTCCCACTGTCTGCCAGAAGAAAGAGAGGAGACATGATGGAGACCTTCAAATTCCTAAAAGGAATTATCAGGGTGAACAGCTGGGAATTATTTAATTTGAAGGCTGGATCATGGGCACATGGTCATGAATATAAATTAACAGGAGGAAGGTTCAGGAATGTTGTGAGAAGTATTTTACAGAAAGGGCGGTGGAGCTGTGGAACAGGCCACCAGTCGAGGTGGTGGGTATGAAAACCATTAGAGGTTTTAAGCACAACTGGGGCAGAATGAAGGGTACTGTGGTAGCTCAGGGTATCGGATATGGGGAGGAGAATGAGGGTGAGGATGGGGGGGCCAGCACCCTGGAGGATTAGTAAGTTCCAGAGCACAATAGGGGACTTGGGCAGACTGGATGGTGAGGCAACACTCATAACCGTAACAACTCCTCCTAGTGTCCCTATAAACCTATATTAGAGAAACTCTTGTAAGTGAAATGGACTGTGTCAGCAGAAATTAGATTGTCAGTAAGGGAAATGGACTGTGCCAGCAGAACTTAGAACTTCAGTAAGGAAAATGGACTGTGCCAGCAGAACTTAGAACTTCAGAATTTTGGAACTCTTAGCACAAGAGGCTCTCTTATGGTTTTTAAGAATGTCTGGAATGTGTAAGCAATAAGACTTGACAGGGTGTGCGTGGAATAGATTTTACTGCATGGCCAGGGGCGTAATAAGGCACGAGGCCTTGGCCGAGTGCCTTTAGCCCAGACGTGTGGTAAAATCTGTTCCATGCACATACCTGGAGTGTCTTATTGTGCTTATAAAATGGGCTAATTAAAAAAAAAAAAAACTTTTACAGTTAGAATAATCATTTTTATATGTAGCAAAACAGATGTCCTTATGTGAATTTATGATAAAATAGTCCTTCCGCCTACTACAAATTACATCAAAAGAAAATTTCTCACATCCATAACAGTATCTAATCTCAGACGGAGGCTACCAGATAAAATCCCCTCCTATTTAGAACACGTAAACTTAAAAGGGGACGCTTTTTGGCTTTGCAGCAGCACTTGCCCAACCAGCTTAACACAACCCTTTTGACCTCCTTCGCTGCCCACTTAAGACTGTGAGGGTTTCTCAGTTTACGGATAAGAATCTCTCTCCCCACCGCCGCCATAGTGACTCTGAAACACACGGGAAGCACAATCAAAACAAATCCCCTCCTATTTAGAATGCGTAAACTTAAAGGAGATGTTTCGCTTTGCAGCAGCACTTGCCTAACCAGCTTAACACAACCGCTTTGACCTCTTTTCGCTGCCCACCTAAGACTGTGGAGGTTTTTCAGTTTACGGTTAACAATCTCCTCCCCGGTAACGGAACAAAAATTCCCGAGAAGATGGCCTCCCCCACTCCAGCCACCATAGTGAGTCTGAAACACACCAGGAAGTGCAAGGCTCGCAGCACCCAAACCACTCCGGAGCGCGAGGAAAGGACAAACTGACAGGAGCAGAAAAATGTGACTAAATTAAAAGTGATGCTGCGTGGTTCTACCAGGTTTCGCGCTTGTACTGAAAGGCAGTGTTTGAAAAGGTGCAGGTTTTTCTCGATGTTGTGCTTTGGGCACACAATGGAAAATAAATGTAAACTACTGTTTTTATTATTATAAAACGGGTAGGCTCAACGCTCTCGCATTGGGTAAACAAAAGATGGCTGGTACTGAAAATGCCAACATTCTATGGCACCAGAATCTTGGACTTTTCACTGCCAGTTCTCTTTTTTACCCTTGTGTGGAACATATTTCATGCATGGACGGGTTGTCTTCTGATTGGCTGGTTTAGCCTACCCATTTTATAATTATAAATAGTCTTAAATGGTTCTAAATAATGCCAAGATTATTTATGGTAATACAGCTGCTGAGGCCACCCTTGGGGTTGTAAGAGGTGTGTGCATTCGTAGGGTACCAGAAGTGAACATTTCTGGTACCCTACGAATATGCAGTACCTCTCTTAATACTACAAGAGTGTCCTGGGCGGATGAGTTAATTTGATCGAGCTCAAGCAACAATATATAAGGATGTAAAAAACCAAAAACATAGAACACATCCTGGAGCATGCGCACTTGCAGGACACCTTTGTGTGAGATACTCTTGTCAGAAAAGTGCATCATGTACATGGGAAGAGAGCACTCTCATTAGTTGACTGTGCTCCCTCAAGCTACAATACATAAAAATAATTTTGTTCAGCCATTGCCATACAGCACTTAGAATAAAACTTCCCCCGGTTACAGGCCTGCTGCAAAGCGACATCACAGAGCTTGAAATATCCACCTACTACCATAAGGAAATTTGTGGTTCTTGTGACCTGTGGTAAAAGCATAAAGGTATTTCAAGTTGTATACTGTCCTTGAAAGCATCAGGCCAGGACTGGGATAGTTAGGAAAAGCTCATCCTAATTAAAATAAAGTTAGTTTATGCCAGTCTGACTACAGCAAGTGGGAACACACTGCAGCAGCAGCCAAGAGGGGGCAATACTAAACTAAGGAAAAGGCATCGAGGGGAGAGCAAGGGAAGCTAAAGAGGTAGAATCATGCGTTTTTAAAGAGCAACCCCATACTACAGTATAAAGCTTAAAACACTGGATGTGCACCAATTATGTTTTAACTTTATTGTTTTCTAGTTATTTGTTATTTTCTTTACTTTCCCCTGCTGTTTGTCTGCTAAATACTGTAGGTAATGCAGCACTTATTTCACTGAGTCTTTCAAAATGTATTGGACTCTCCCCTGCTAACCACACAATTTCTGTTCTGTAACATCAGTCTGTTGCCATGGTGAGCACTGTAGTGTCATAAACGAAGGTACTGAGAGGTTAATGGGAGAGGCAAATGTTTTTTGTACAGACTTTTTAGACATACTACCAAGATGTGCTGTAAACCTTGGAAAGGAGCATTGATAAAGAAAAAAATGTATTGTCTAACTTGTAATAGCTGAAACATCTTATTTATGAAAGTACATGCTACATAGCACCATTGCTCTTTAACGCTGAGCTGTTT
This sequence comes from Neoceratodus forsteri, assembly GCA_016271365.2. Taxonomy (NCBI): domain Eukaryota; kingdom Metazoa; phylum Chordata; order Ceratodontiformes; family Ceratodontidae; genus Neoceratodus; species Neoceratodus forsteri. The sequence goes on along the minus strand of CM057454.1, from coordinate 886,977,471 downwards.
CATTGTAAAATATTTTGTGCTGGATCCCTATTGTAGTAATGACAAAAGACACTTAATTCTGTTATCCTAGTTTGATGTTAAGAGATAAACTGATTGACCTGTATACCATTCTTGGACACAGTTGATATGTAGTTTTTTTTTTTTTAAATCAATAAACATAAAAGTTAAGCCAGCCCATTGGCACAGCGGTGGATTTCCGCTTGCGACAGCAGCAATCCGGGTTCGGGAATGAGCCCGGGAGCTGGAGGGTGGCCGGGGAGGAGGCTTGAGCATCCCATGGACAGCTCGTCTTCTCTGGGGGGGGGGGGGGAACCAGGGCTTGGTGTTTGTCTGACCCGAGGTACAGCAAGCCCAAGCCACTAGCAAGGGGTGACATGTTGTACATCAGCGCTCTGCACCTTGACATCAGGGCACACATCACACCCAGAATACTGGAAAAATCACTCACACCACTCCTGGGTAGACAGAGTACTAGGCCCCGATCCCCAATGCCCCTACCTGTCCCAGCGACGGCAACCTGACAAAAATCAGAAGACTTTGGGGTGTAAGGGCTCCCACCTCATACCCACCTGGGGGGGCAAGCCATGGCTACATGGGGGATGGACAGCTCCAAATAAGAGGGTGGGGACTAGAAGGCCAGAGGTATCTCCTGAAGGGAGTGGAGTGCTGCAGGTAGGGGCAGCATAAATAGAAAAAAAAACAAAAGGCATAAAAGTTAAAAAAAGGGAAAAGGCAAGAGACAATCATGACAAGTAAAGTAGAACAAAATAAGTGTGCTTGTGTGTGCATGTATTAGCGTTACTAGCAGTACTGAGTAAATTAAAGCTTGCTGCATGAAGTTCTGAAATCGTCCCTCATTCTGCTCTGTACTTTATCACTGTGTGGATACTTGTATATTATTTCTTGCTATTGTCTGTTGTGGTTTATGTAATGTGTACCCTCCCGGGTCATGCATGGAAGTAGGCACGTCTTTGCCTAGGGCACTTACCCGGTTACCAAAAGCAAATAAATGATGATTTATTTATAATTTATTATCACCTGTGAGTAATTTAAGGCTGGCTGCAAAAGGTTCTGAAATAGCCCCTCATTGTCATTTATCAGCTGAGCTCCAGATTAAAAATGTAGAATTTGTCGACAGAAAAGGAACGTTTGGCTCACTCAGTCTGCCCAGGTGGCCACCCAGTCTGCCATCTATTGGCTATACACAAGTAAGCATGAAGTATAATTTTATCTTGAACTCTGGACCTTCAGAGCTAAGCAGCATGTTCTAACAAGTGAGCTACAGTACAGTGGAGCCCACTTAAGTGCACTTCGGATAAGTGCACATCCGACTTAAATGCACATTTTTTCCATATCCTGATTTTTTTTCCTATTCATCCAGTGTTTAATGTACCTCTTAAGTGCACGTTTCTGTTAAATGCACTTTTTTTGTTTTACTTTTCCTATTGATTTTCAGTCCAACCCAGCTTTTAAGTGCACATTTTTCACAGTGCCACCTTTAATAGTCCACCTTAACATCTTAACTGCAGCCATGGTGCTGTCTAGCATGGCCACAATAAGAAAAATTCATTTTGTCAAAATAAAAGACTGAGTTTAGTCTTCTGTTTCATTTTGGAATCCTACACTGAAACACACAAAGCAAAAGATTACTAATTTTTTTAAGTAGTACCGTGCTGTAGGAGAGTACAGTAATGTCATTTTAACTTGAGCTCCTGATATTTAATAAAGCACATTACAGAAACAGTGAATGTGCGTAGCAGTGATTTTTGTGGTTAAATGCACAGCCCGCTTAAGTGCACAGAAAATATTTATCCCGAGGGTGTAGTATAGTGGTATATGTTGTAGATACCAAAGGCAGTCTGTTGTGATGTGGTGGGTATGTTCTTTTTTCTTAGTCACAGCTGTGAATCTGTCTTGTGCTGCAGTGGAATATGCAGAGCACACACACACACACACACACACACACATACACACGAAAAGGCAGAGCATATACAGAGCGCAGATAACCTATTGGTTTTCTTAAAAACGGAATGCCTTCCATGAGTTAGCAGGGGTCAGTAGGGGAAGGATGAGCTTCCTGTTTGCCTGGCTAAATTATGAATTGTTGTTAATTTTATGTAACAACAATATTGCATTTTTAAGGGGTGGGGGATTTTTGCTTATCCTGTGGAAGCACACTGAGTGATGCACACTCCAAACATTTTGAAGGTGTTTCTGTCATGATCTAGTACAGAAAATAAATAGGGCTGAACTAAAAATGACCTTTGAGAGTATGGAGGAGTGACTTGCTAGGAGTGACTTACTTAGCACAGCATTGCTACATGCCTGAAAAGCTGCCCTGTTCTCAACAGCAGCCCTTTCAAGGCCCAGTAGAGCTGTTGCTTATGCTTGAACTGAAGGAAAGTAGGCAGTCATGCTTTGGTACTGCTCTGCACTACTTGCTTTGATATGTCTGCATCATTCCATACCTTGACAAACCGACCATGGCTTTTCAGCTTGCAGCACTTAATTAGCAGTGAGTGAAGACTGTTTTTTGTTAGGCCAGCTACATAGTGCACAACATCAGAGCACCACCCTGCCATGCCGAAGACCTGAGGTAAGGGACGGGCACAAACCTCCACCTGAGGCTAACGGAAGTCATGCACTGCATGTCTAAAGGAACTTCAGTGCTTTCTGTCGTTGTGTGCCTCTTGGTTTCAAGAGAATGACAGACACTGTGTTTTTTAGAGAGGACTAGAGGATGTCCTTGCTAACTCGAGTTGTGTAGATACAGTTGGTTTGGTTTCATATTGTGCACTGTCTGCATCTATTATCTGGGTTAAGCGGTCAGGTGCATTCAGATAGCACACTATCCAAGTTGTTGAATATTTCTACAGGTCAGAGTGCATTATCTGCACAACCCTACTGATATCTGATAGGGTGGGTCTATCTGCTAGGGGACACACATTTTCCTGTACTGATGAGCACACAAGCAATGTCAAAGTTGATTTATTGTAAATGAATGGGAAGGTGTTTTTCCATAGGTTGACAGTTATAACCTGTAGGCTGTAATAACTACTGTTACAAATGTTTCATGGTCGAGCAAAAGTGAATGTTGCCAGTCTTTACAGATGTCACAGGTAGTCTGCAACTTTAACGAGGTGCTTCTTGTTGGCCATTCAGATTTCCTGATGTGTTGCAGCTGCATTGTGCTTTTTGAGCAGTGCTTTTTGTGGATCTTGGCCAGTAAGGCATCAGCATAGTCATAAATAGGCAGCAAAGCTAACCATGGATGAATAGGTGCTTTCTTGTTGACTGAGATATGGTATAAGTGGTTTTATTATGTAGAGGTTCCAAGAATCTCATAGGTTAAGAAACATTCCAGTGGTGAGCTTTGTGGCCCACAGCTTTACTTTGTAGGTCTAATAAATCTGAACCCTCTTTAAATAAATATTTAAACCTAAACCAGTGACACAGCATAGGAGCATAGTGACATATTTTGTCCACAAAAGAACATTGATCATTTTGTTTTGCAGGAGATGAAAATGTCTGACGCCAATGGAATCATTTTGGTTTATGAAGTACAGATATCTCAGAATCGTCGATCGTTATCACTAAGTACCAATGTTACTGATACTAGTCTGTATTACCCATTGGGACAAGGAGCATATGTGGCGACTGTTGCTGCTTATAATTCAGCTGGGAAATCTCCAACTGCAACTTTAAACATTCAAGCTGAATCTCAGGCAGGTAAGTCCTGTAACGTAGTTTCACAGTTAGTTTTTCAGGGGTTGCCTACAGAGAGATACTGAATGTCTCTCTCTGAAGAAGTACTTCTCACATCCTTCCTGAATTTGCTTCCTGTTTTTGTACTCATGCTCCCCTGGTGCAAGTTCTTCACTGCATTTGAACAGTGCTGGACAGTACACTCTGTTGATCCCCATAAGATACTTAAACATTTTAATCCTATTTTCCTCCCCTCTCTTTTCTGGCAGCAGTTGAGTACGTTTAGGTTGTTCAACTGTTCTTCGTACAGCCTTTCCTGCATACCCTGTGCTGTTTTGTTGGTCCTCTTTTGCACTGTTTCTAGGCAATTCAAATACTGCTTAAGATGTGGGCTCCAGAATATCACATAGTACACAAGGTGTGTAGCGTCTCCCCCTGTATGAGAGGAGAATCACCTTCTGCCTCCTGCTGATTATGCCCCTGCCTATGTAATCCTGTTGACTTGGGCATGCACCCTGTTGCACTAGGCTGATAACTTGAGGTGATCACTAGTGATCACCACAAGGTCCTTCTGTTCTGTGTTTGGCTGTCTTCCAGTTCTTCAATCCAATACTCACTTTTGGGGTTCTTTTTACTAATATGTGTACCTTCGCATATTTTGTAGTAAATTTGAGCTGCCAGACCTTGGAACATTTTTTTAACCTCTCTCTCTTCACTCCCTTTATTTCCTGTTCTGTGTCTACCCTTGTAGCATGGTGGGAAATTTAATTAGTTTGTGCACAGTAGATTAGACTCTGACCTGAGATATAATCTCTCTCAGAAAGGAAAGAATATAAGGGACCATAGAAACGTAGAATTTGACAGCAGATAAGGACCGCTTGGCCCATCTAGTCTGCCCATTTCCCTACCTAATGGATAAGCTGCAGATCCTAGTTAACCAACAGCTTACTTCCTCCTACCCCCCACTAGACTTGCCTTATGTCTGTCCCATGAATTCTTGAATTCCCCCACTGTTTTTGACTGTACGACCTCCTCAGGAAGCATGAGGCTTTGTTGCGAGTGTGAGTTACAGCTTTTGACAAGGGATGCCAAAAGTCCTGACTCATATCATTGTAGTTTTGCCAACAATGATCCCCTCTGTACTCACCATTGCACCCTTTACATCTCCCTCTCTTCTTTCCTTGTACTCTTGCAGTCAGCTCCGTGCGTCCTCACTTATAGCCAAATACTAGTTTGGGTCTCTCACCCCCTTCGTCTCCTCCCTCCTTTTCCCCCGCCTCCCACTCTTCCTACCACCTTCGCTCCAGAGACCCTCGCACCTTCCACTTCCTTACTCTAACTCTGGGCAGGCGGCCTTCTCTTAGCGCCTTTCCCACATTTGGAATTCCCTCCCCTCCTCGCTCCATTAGACCCTCTCTATACTCCTTCAGACATGTCCTCTCCCACTACCCCCCCACACATGCTATCCAGCAGGCTAATCCCCTATCCTTTCTCATCCAGCTACTGACCTGCTAGCTTTCTGCTTAGCTATTTGCACAGTTGTGCGCCCATATCACCCAAGCCTACTGGTGCACACTCACTATGTACTGCTTGTATTTATCATATGTACTATATGTATTATTCTTTTTTATTTCTTGGATATATATTCCTTTCTTATACCCAGGCTGTTTGCACCTTGCTTGACTGTGTCATTTGCCTCCCTTTCCCCCTTCCCCAGGTCGCACCTGGAAACAACCTCAGCTCAGTGTGCCTCTCCCGGTCACCAGACTTTAAATAAATAAATAAATACCCAGAGTTGGGGTTAAGACTGTAAAATGCCAGCCTGGAGAATTGATTGGAGACCACTGTTTGTAACTGTGATGCTGACTTGTAACTAAAGCATAACTGTTGCTTGTTACACCATGTGGTGCAATTTATTACTATCAGAAAGGAGGTTTGAGCTGTACTCACCCCAGGGCTGGGGACCTGGGAGGTGTGCAGTAACTGTGGATGTTGTAGGGGAGCCCATTGATAAACAGTCTGTCATGCTCCTAGACAGAGAGGGTCTTCCTGCGCCATGGCCTCTAGCTAGCACCCAGATGAATTGGATGCTTATGCTCAGTTGCAGTGGTAGGTGATGCTGACCTGGGGCTATGTGTAAACAGTATTTTTCTTCTGATGTAATCTCTGGAAAAGGCCAAGGTCACAGCTTCAGACACTGTGGCATGGACAGTAAATCTATGCCAACGATAGCAGTCATTCTTGTATACTGTGTCTTAGACCAAACCATTTCTTCTACAACTGCCCTAACTGTATACAGATGTCCAACTGGTCCATGAAGACATGTTACACCAGCTTGGTCAAATCAGCCCGGTCTTCCAGGACGCTTCACTCCCTGTTTTCTTTCCAAACCTTACTCCAGCCTTGGCCAGACTTCAGTGCTCTGCACCACCTGGATGACAAGTGAGCTGTAGGTTCTGTGTCTGGAGCATGGAGCAGTTTATGATGATTACCAAGCAGCTATTTACTACCTGTGGCCTGCTGTCCCAAGGCAGACCAAACAGCGAAACAAACCATAACAAGATGGATTATTTTCTGCATCTCCTGCTGTAGTAATTGCACCTCTTGCTCTGTGCCTGTGAGTCTCAGAGATCAGAGGGAAGGGCACTGCAGTAACATCCTTTAGGGCTGCTGCACTACTGGATATGTGCAGAGCAGTGATTTGGGCTTTCACCCATGTTCGATGCTCGCTGATATATATAATATAAAAAAGTACAAGTAGTAGGGAAGGCAGAAATCACATTTGACAGAGTGAGAAAAGAGCTAGCAGCACTTAGGATGGACAGCACACTGGGACCTGACTGCACCCAAGGGTGCTCAAGGAATTGGGGAACAGAACTGGTAGAACCTCTGTCTGATCTGTTTAGAACCTCCCTAGAAACAGAAGTACTGGGAGGCTGCAGGTCAGCGGGTGTGGTTCAACTACACAGCGGGAGAGAACTTGGTAACTACAGGCCAGTCAGTCTCACCTCCATTGTAGGTAAGCTGATAGAAACCCTGGTCGAAGAGAAAATAGTAGAATACCTCGAGGCTAATGAGTTGCAGGACTGAAAGCAATATGGATTTGAGGCAGATAGGTTGTGCCAGACCAACCTGTTATCAGGGCCTCTAGTTCTCCACAGCACAGAAGGGCTCCTAGACTTTTGCAGCATTGTTTGTTCATTGCTGCAGCATGCATTATTCATTTCTATGGCAGAATGCAGGCCTGCCATTTGCTAAAATATGATGTAATGACATTGATGACATTACATGTTGAACCAAGAGGCAGGGCTTTCGAAAAAGCAAGAGGGGAGGAGTGCCAGACACCATTGAAAAACTGTATCTGAATAAAAATCACCAAGAGCAATGAATTCTGCAGCACTGCGTATATTCTGCGGTATTGATAAAGCTGTGCTGAAAATTCCATGGCCCTTGAACCGCAGACTCTGAGGCCTTGCCTGCTGCATTAGTAATCGTTGACTGAATCACAAGGGCAGTAGATTGGGAGCAAGCAGTAGATGTATTCTACTTCTGTTGCAGTAAAGCTCTCGATTTAGTATAACACAGGTGGTTAATGAAGAAGCTGGAGGATCTAGGTGTGGGGATGGTCTTGTAAGGTAACTCTGGATTTGGTTGGGGGAAGGAAACATCGGGTGGTAATAAACTGGATTGTCACAAGACAGGTCAGAAGTTGGCATGCTGCAGGAGTCAGTCCTGGTACTGACTCTATTTAATATGTTCATTAGCAACATAGGGTGGGATATCCAGGGCAGGATACATTTCTTTGCTGATGATACTAAACTCAGCAGCAGAGTAGATGGTGAGGAAGGTGTGGGGGAGTTTAAAAAAAAAAAAAAAAGATTTGGAAACACTGATGAGATGGTCCTAAGTCTTGCAGTTGAGGTTCAATGCCAAAAGTGCTAAGTGATGCACATTGGAAGAAAGTACCCAATCACAGAGTACAGGGGTGTGGTCGGTTGACCTCATGAATATATTTTTATTTATTTAAAAGTTGATAACCGGGAAAGGCATCATGAACCGAAGCTCATTTCCAGATGCGACCCGGGGCAATATACATGTATATATGAAAGGGTCCTGGTGGTCATCAGTGACACCCTGAAATCATTGCATTTCATTTTTATTTAAAATGAAGGCCTATACACCAATTTGCCTGTTTTTGTAGGCGACTACATAAAACAAGTACGTATACAATTTACACCGATTATTCAGCTCAGACATAACATGTGCATGAGTACAGCATATTCAATGTGTCTTCAAAGTTTGTGCAAATTGCGAATAGCAGTCAGTGCTAGTAATTTCATACAGTAATGAATTGTGATTTTCCAAGAGCGAGGCTTGCAGGAAGTCATGATACTGTTGCCGCCACAGCAGCAAGAAAATAAATTGCATTACAACAGCAGACCGGGGAGAAAAAACGGTTCTACAGTAAAGTAACATTCCACCAGTATCCCATGCTTCCACCCTTACCGTGCAGTGGGTATATCAGACCCGGTCAGTATTCCCACTTCCTCTTTTCTTCTGCAAGCGAGAGTAACATTCTGCTTGTGTCCTCCATCGCTTAGCTCAGGCTGTCCCTTCATACGGTCAGGTAGATATGCTTCCCACTCCAATTTGCCAATTCAGAGTCTTCAAGTCACTCCTAGGGAGCTAGAAGAGAATATACAAATTAAGGTGGGAGGGGGGTGTAACTGTTTTGCCTCCATGTGGCTAGTAAAATCGTGACTTTCCTGCAAGCTTCGCTCTTGGAAAATCACAATTTTATGTCACCACATGGAGGCTCCACAGTTACTGCTAGTTCAAAGCCCTGGAAAAAAACAGTCACAGATGAATCCGATATAGATTTCAGATAAAACTGCTTAAACACAGAGTCCTTAGCCCAGTTAGCCGCCTTCTGGTTGTCCTCTGTTCTGGCTCCCATAGAGACTGCTTTGCTGGCCATAGCTCCCCTTATCAAATGAGCTCCAAAGGAGGAGATATCAATCCCTGCTTGGCCCATGACCCACCTGAGTTTTATTTATTTTGATATATCGGGTTTACAACCTTTGAGCCAGAGGCTCATTTACAAAGGTACCTCATCACATGTAAGACAGAAACTAATACAGACAGGGTATAACAACAATTACATTAAGCATGTGTTAACAGACATTTGTCACAGACATTATTTACAGTATTTGGATGACGATATTTACATCATCACAGCAGAAAGACATTATTAGCTTGAGAAAACATCTAAACAGAGTAGTCAGTCCTATTCATGAGTAATCGAGCAATGGTTGTGGCGGAGATAGGGGCATGTGGTTTGACAAAAGAAATTAGAAGTTGCTCATGACTTCCTTTGATGTTTTCTTTTTTGTGACTCATTCTTTCAAATAGTTCACCACACAGAGGTGCTGTTCTTTATCAAAGGCTGGAAAAAGCATAGTGGGTATAGCTGTTTTGGTTCTCCTAACTACAGTGAATCCCCCCCCCGGACGATATTGTCTTCTGGAGAACTCTAGTGCTCTGATATGAGAAGATCTTTTAATAGATGCTAAACGCAACAACATAGCAAGTTTAGATGACGGTTGCTTAAGAGATCATTGAGAATTAAGACCCCTAAAATCTGAAGAAATCAAAGACTCTGTTAACATCCCAAAGAACTCTGTATTTTGGACAGGGAGATCTGGACCACTTAATACCCTTCATAAATTGTTTTACCACTAGGTGTTGACCCACAAACTTACCATTAATTGGACAGTGTCCCACTGAGATTGAAGACCTATATATGTTAATAGATCTGTAGGTCTTTCCTTCTTGATACAGAGAAAACAAAAATTCTAAAATTTGTGTTAAAGATGTCTGAAATTGACCCATGAGCCTTGACAAACACCAACTGGACCAGGATGTCCATGCAGATTTATAGGCCTTTCTTGTGCCAGGCACCCATACCTCTCTGAGGAGAGCTGCAGCTCCATCTGAAAGTGGAGGCATTGTCCAGGATCCCCTGAAACCTTCCAAGTTGCCAGGGTGAGGCCTTGATCCAGTATTGGGGTATGAAGGGTCACTGAGGGGTCGCACAGAAGGTCCTCCCTGATGGGAGGAGGAGAGGAGAGGCTGGACAACCACCATCTCTAGGAGACAAAGGTACCAGGGCTGCGTTGACTACACAGTTCTGCCTCCTGACTTGGGCCAGGGTTCATGCTGTCATGGCAAAGGGTGGGAAGGCGTTTGGTTTCAGGTTCCTCCAGTCCTGAAGGAAGGCATCTGCCGCTAGGGCCTCTGGGTTTGGACTCCAGCTGAAGAAACATCGCAATCAGTGCTTCAGATGGGAGGCAAACCAGTTCACCTCTAAGGGGCCCAGCATCCTCTGAATTTGTGCAAAAACTGTCTGATTTAGCATCCAATTGTTTGAATCTGTCAGATATTTGGAGTGCCAATCTGCTGCTTGTTTGGACATCCCTGGTATTTGCTGAGCCTGAACCATGATCTGGTTCTGAAGGCAATAGTGCCAGAAGTTCTGGGCTAGGGAAGTCAGAGAGGATGATTTGGTTCCCCCCAACTTGTTGATATATCTGACCGCTAACACATTGTCCGTGATCAACAAAATTGACAATTTCCCTTCTTGTCTGTCCAGACTCTTGATTGCAAAGAACCCAGTTAACAGCTCCAGGCAATTGATATGCACGTTTGACTTCTCCTGAGACCATTTGCCCCCTGTGGCTATCTCCCGCATCTGGCACCCCAACCCGTCAGTTTGGCATCCGACTCCATTACCATGTCCGGTGCCATCCCAAAGATAGCTCTGCTGTTACAAGCGAACATGTGCTGCCACCACCACTGCAATTCCTCCTTCACTTATGCTGTCAGAGCAACTGGGCAATTACAGGACTTGTTTTGCCATGAGGCTTCTGCTTTCAGACTCTGTAGTGCCCTGTAGTGTAAGGGTGGTGGGAAGATAGCCTGAATGGAAGAAGATTGGAGCCCAATCACTCTGGCCAAGGACCTCAGGGGCACTGTCTTTGCTCTCAAGGTTCTTCTCAGCTCTTTATTAAAAGTATTCACTTTCTTCTGGGGAAGCCTGAGGAGAGCCTGATTTGTGTCAGTTTGGAAACCCCAAATTATGAGAAGGGCTCAAGTGAGACTTCTTGGGGTTGGTCACAAACCTCAGCCTCTGGAGAAGTAGGCATATGGCCTAAACATCCTTCATCAGTTGCATCTGGTTCTGACCCATGAACAACATGTCCAAGTAAATTATCATCTGGATCCCCGCTACCCGAATCCAGGCTACCACTGGTCCGAGTAGCTTTGTGAAACACTATGGGGCAGATGCCAGGCCGAAGGGGAGACAATTGAATTGCAAAATCTGTTCTCCCTACTGAAACTGAAGCCACTTCCTGTCCATGTCCCTGATGGGTACAGTGAAGTAGGCATCTTTTAAATCTATGTGGGCTAGCCAGTCCCCTTGTAGTAGAGTGTCCCTTAGGAGGTGGATACCCTCCATTTTGAAATGTCTGTAGGGAATATATTGATTTAACCATTTTCAAGTTTTGAATAGCAGTAACTGGAACCTCCATGTGGTGACGTAAAATTACAAAAGCAGCCTAATGTGTAACAGAAAGAGTCTTGGCCTACCTGTTTTTTTTTTTTTAAACAACGTGGCAGTTTGAGCTAACCTCATTGTTGATCTAGTAGCACAACTTATGCCAGAGCAACAGATCATACAGCAAGGCAACTAGGATGCTGAAATGCGGAGGGAGAGGATTCAGTTGTAAGAGGAAGAGGTGATATTGCCCACCTACAGGTCCCTGGTGAGGCCCAACCTGGAGTGTTGCACCCAGTTTTGGAGCCCGTAGCTGAGTAAGGGACTGGGCGAGGCTGGAGACTGTGCAGCGTACTGTTAATATGATGATACATGGCCAACAGAGCAGATCATGTGAGGAACAGCTGATGGACCTAAACAAGTACATGCTGGAGGCCAGAAAGGAAAGGGGTGACATGAACAGAACACTGTTTATTTATTTTTTTGAATTTTGATGACCGGGTAGGCCCACTGAGACAGACAAGTCCCTTTTTCAAGGGCGACCCGGGCAACAGATACATTCCAAAACATAACAGGAGATACAGTAAAGAACAATTAAATACAGATACATTCCAGGCCAAAACAGGAGATATAGCAAAGAGCAATAAAATATACAGTCTGAGTCACATCCAGGTAAAACATCTTACACTTGGTTATACAGCAGTCACTGTTTAGTATGGGGTACAAGTGTGAGACTAGAAGAGCCCTGCAACATGTTATAAGTTAAAACAATCGTTATTCTAACATGAGGTTGCACTAAGCACTGTCAGTTGGAAATGGAGGGTAGGAGGAGCCAGGGGGTGGAGAGAATCAGGATTAAGGTAGAGGCAGGGTGACGAGAGTGGGGAAGGAAGGTAGAGGAGATCAGACTATTGGAGGGGATTGTTGAGGAGGGATTATATGCAGTTACCATTGCATATTGGGGGCAGGAAGAAGATTTCTTTGAAAAGTCTTTTAAAGTGAAGAAGAGATGTACATGACAGTAAAGTGTGAGGGAGGTTATTCCATTTCTGAGGCACAGCAGTGGAGAAGGCTCTTCTGCCAATTGTTAAGCGAAATTTTAGGGAGATTTAAGATTGGGAGGTGGGAGGATCTAAGGGTCCTTGGGGAGGCCTTTAGGGTGATCAGATTTGAGAGGGTGGGTCTGGTGGGGAAGGGAGGTGGATAAGTTTGAAGGTGGAAAAGTTTGAAGGTGGAAAAGAGCACAGGGAAATCCATTTTGGCTGCAAAGAATGGACAGCATAAGCTGTTAAGGACATCACAATTGTGGGCCCGGGCCAGTGCCTTCGCAATAAAGCATACTAGTCTGTAATATATGAGATCTCTATGTATTGTGGGCTATGTATTGTTGAGGCTTGGTTATAGAAACTTGTAGCAGGTCTGAGGAGCCATCATGTCCATCTGTAGGCTGAAAGTAGCAAACTAAACGGTCCTGGAGCATACAGCTTCTGTGCTACTGAATGGACACCAGCCACCCCTCAGTAAAATTGGTAAGGCAAGGCAAGTTTTATTTTTCCAGGCATCCGATCCCGGAGGCTCTGGGTGCCGTACAATAAAAACACACTTTCAATATAATAAATAGACTTCAAATAAATATCACAGTAATTATCCCGGGTCGACCCTGAAAAAGGGACCTCCGGGGCACAGTGGGCCTACCCAGTCATCAAAATTCAATAAATAAATAAGTAAATAATTGCAGCATAAAATAAATATGGTCTGTGACAACATAGAACCCTGTTAAACAGATACTGGGAACGGAGAGTGGGTTCCCAAGGTGGACTAATAAACAAGGTCCGGGAAGGCCTGACTGAACAGGTAGGCCTTGAGGAGGGCCTAGACCTCAGTGGAAGGGGCCTCCTGGACAGATGGGGGGGCGAATTCCACAGACAGGGCTGGCGACACTAAAAGCTGTGTCGCCTGTGGTTTTAAGCCTCATCTTGGGAATCGCCAGGAGGCCCCTAGAGGAGGACTGGAGGGAGCAGACTGAGGCAGCGGGTGTGAGAAGGTCTGACAGATAGCCAGAGCCCAATTCGTTTAGGGCCTTAAAGATGAGCAAGCCCACCTTAAATAGGATCCTTCGCCTCACCAGCAGCCAGTGCAGTTCACACAGCACTGCGGTGATGTGGCAGAATTTTGACTGCCCCATCAGCAACCTTGTGGCTGCATTCTGTGCTAGCTGCAGCCAGCGGAGGTTAACCCCCGAGACTCTGAGGTAGAGTGCATTACAGTGATCAAGTCCAGACGCCACGGAGGCATGTACTAAGGTGGGGAGGTCCATGGAACTGTACTCGTAGGCAGGGGGTCAAATAATTTTTAGGACTGGGAAGTATTTACTGCTACCTGCTTTCACCTGTTAATAGTTTTTTTTATCTACATGGTAGTAATACCATGCATTTTCCTGTCTCAGACCCCCATCTCCAAAAAAAAAAAAAAAGTCAGTTACACTAGGTGTCTGCAACCACTGATCTTCTTTTCTGATACCAGTGAGGAGTCTTCAGATACTTTTCCACTGCTGTGAATTGCTGTGACCCTACTGTTCACATTCTGTGTTGCAACTGCCCTTCTTGCCATCCAGTGCACAACTCCTCAGTCTCCTGCATGTACAGTATGCAACTGATACCAGTTCTGTTTTCTGACCTGACCCCACCTCTACTGCTGACGGTCTGTTAGTATGTGGATCCATGGCTAGTAGCACTGAACACTGCTGCCAATTTTGTGCATATATACCAACATACTGTAAATATACAAGGTGGAAAACACATTCCTAAAATCAGAAAGTGGGAGTAAATCATGCAAAACTGGTAGTAAAATGCTCCTTTACTCCTCTTATCTGTTCTTCTGCTCGTATGTGGGAAAAGAACCTCAAAAAAATCTTGCTTGCAGGTTGTAAACGGAAGGGTATTGGACTTAAGAATTTTAAGTTATTAAATAAATGACCAAACTGGAGGTTTAATTCACTGCCACAACTTGACTTTGAAAGTACCATTTGAACTGGAATTTTGTATCTGCACTGAGAACTATGGACTCTAAATCATCCAGCTTGTTTGAAGTAATCCGCAGAGTAAAAGAGATTCATCTTTTTGAACAATGAACTTCACAGTTGCCTGAACACTAATGGTCTAGCAACTAAAAGCTCAAGCTAAAAACCAGAAACCTTTTTTTGTTTTGCTGTTTGTAATTCTTGAGCAGGAAAGGCACACTGAGCTGTGCTGGCTCGGGGTTCCCTGCTGGCCTGGGAATATAGGGTGATAGCTGTCGAGATCAGACTCATTGTGCATTATTCCTTGGACCTCCTACAGTGTACGAACTGTGCATGTATACAAGTGATTTGAAACCAAGATATAGAGAACTGGTTTCCAAAACAGGGTAGTAATGCAATAAAGGATGGTGGTAAAAGATAAGTTTGGAAGATTTTATAATTTGAAAAAAACAATTAGGGCGATGGCCAGAAACATAGAGTGGTGCTCACAGTGCTAAAATAATGAATGGAGAATGGTGTAGCTTGTTTCCAAATGCAACTTGGGAATGGGTTGCATGGAATTGTTTTATTAACTGATTACCTCCTGGGCTGCCATTTTGTGTCAGGTAAACAATGGATAGTTCGGACTTCATATGGAGCTGTTGGAGGTAATAGTGAATGTTGTCCATGACACCAGGGACACTCCTCTACTCTTGTTTGAGTCCCATGAAATCTTTAAAGTAAAACTATATGCAAAAATTATAGAAATGCATGTTCATAGGGTTTTGTTTTTCTGATGGTCCCTGGCGTTGTGTTTCCTTTATCTGTAGTAAGATATATTGCCTTTCATCTGTTGGAATTTTCCCGGAATTTTGTGAATTAGCCGTTGCATTAGAGCTAAGAGCCCAGGATCCCAATTATAATCTCATCTCAACATCTGTCTGCAACTGCTTGTGAAAATTAGCTGCTTTGACAAAGTGTTTTCTCTCCCTCCCCAGCCGAAGTCAGATTTGCTAGGCTGCAGCTGTTGCTGTTCTGGATGTTTGAGGAATTCTCTTTGTAAAGTGATGTCACCGGGTGATAATAAAAGATTTAGGTCTGATGTATATAGTTCCCAGAGGCATTCTGGGAAAATTCCAAGAGCACAAAGGCACTAAAAGATGCCTGCATGGCTACCTCCAGGGGCCATAAAACTGGGAGGGAAAAGTTCAACAACAATAGAAAACTTGCCACAGACATATGGAACAGAATGCCAGGGACTATCAGAAAATCAAAAACCCAATACACACTGCATGTGTTTATTATATATTTTTTTTGCATGTAGTTTTCATTCAACTTCTACCTGGACTGTGACCAGAGATAAGCAGTGGACCTTAGTCTGACTTCAGTAAACCCGCACTCTCGGAGGGATGCCAGCTTCAGGGCTGCAGTGTTAAAAAGCCTGCTTTCTAAGTGACTAATAACTCCCTCCTTCAGCTGGCATTGCTTGAAGTCAGCATAGTGTGGGGCTGTGGATAATAATAATAATAATAATAATAAATTTGTTTATAAAGCGCCTTTCCGTTATCAAGGTGCTGTGCAAAAATGAAACGATACAAGTCAAACATGAAAATTCAATATAAAAACACAGATAAAACTGCCTTATAATCCACAATTTCAGCACAATCAATGCTCCAAGAAAGCCATTTGAAAAAGATGGATTTTTAAACCCCTCTTAAATTCCTCCACGGAGGTGCACTCCCGTAACCAGCGAGGTAGAGAATTCCAAAGAGTGCGTGCAGCATAGGAAAATGCTCTACAACCAGATGATTTCAAACTCACTCTTGGAATCTTTAGCAACCCCTCGTCGGCCGAAAGGAAGCAATCAGGGCAGTAAGGAACAAGGAGTTCTTTCATATAGGCTGGACCCTGATTGTGTAGGGCTTTGAAAGTCAGTAAACTGACTTTAAAGGTGATCAGCCACCATATAGGTAGCCAGTGCAGTACTGGGGTAATATGACAAGACCTACTTGTCCCAGTCAAAACCCAGGCTGCTGCGTTCTGCACTAGCTGCAGGTGGCAGATTTCAACCCCAGAAAGCCTAAAGTAAAGGGCGTGGACCAGCGCTGGTAACGTGTCAGACGGAACAAGGTGCTTAACTCTGGCAGTGTTTCTAAGATGGTAAAAGAAAGTGAGAATTGCCGACATTTGTGATTGTAGTGTCAGCCTGTCATCTAAGATGACCCCCAGGTCACGCACCTGTTCAGAGGTCGGAAGTGAGACGCCGCCAAGAAAAATTCCTGAGGGCGCACCAACCAACGACCCCTCTATCTGATGACCTGGGTCCACAACCAAAACCTGTTTTTTCTGAGTTCAAACTCTGCCAACTAGAATCCATTCAGTCCTGGATTTCTTTCAGACAATTGTTAAACACTGCGAGAGCTCCATCCTGGTCAGGTGCAAAAGACAGGTACAGCTGGGTATCGTCTGCATAGCAGTGAAACCTCAGCTCATACTGTCTTATAATGTCTCCAAGGGGCAGCGTATATACCGCGAATAACATGGGAGACAGCACTGACCCTGAGGCACCGCACACAACAAAGGATCTGGGCTTGAGGAAAAAACCCCAGTTACAACTCTTTGTGATCCCCAGTGAGGAATGAGGTGAACCACCGAAGGATGATTCCCAATATTCCACAAATCTGCCTCAGGTGTGCTATCAACACCATGCGATCAACGGTATCAAAAGCTGAAGACAGATCAAGAAGAACCAGACTAGAACGTCTCTTCTTGTCTCTCACCCTCAGAAGATCATTAAACACACGAACCAGTGCAGTCTCTGTGCTATGTGTTTTACGAAAACCGGACTGGAAGAACTTGTAGATGTCATGGATGGTTAAATGGTTTTCCAACTGGGCTGCCACTACCTTCTCAATCACCTTCCCAATAAAGGGAAGGTTTAAGATAGGTCTGTAGTTTGTGAAACAATCCGGGTCCAAGGTAGCTTTCTTCAAGAGAGGTGTCACCACTGCCTCTTTCAGGGAGCTAGGGGAACTCACCCGACTTCAAGGAGCACCAGACTATTCACACAAGGATTGGACCGATGATATCACTATAACCCAACAGTAGGGAGGTCGGTCCAGGATCCAAACTACAGCTAGTAGGGCATACACCGTGGAAAATCCTCATGACATCCACAAACTCAGGTTGACCAAAGGAACTCCAAGAAAATTAAGGTACTGTGAACTCCTGTTGTTCAACAGCAACCGCCTTGGAGTTTGCTGGATGCGGATCCGCCCTGATGTTGGCCACCTTATTTGCAAAGAAACGAGCAAGCTCCTCGCACTCTAATTGCGAAAAAGCTTTCCGAACTTGCAGACAGGCTGGGTTGCACAGCCTGTCTACAGTTTGAAATAGTTGAGCCAGTCGGTTCCTAGCAACTGCAATCTCCCTGGACAGGAACTCTGCCTTCTTATGTGTGATTGCAGATTGATAGACAGAATAATGATCGACCAATCTAAGGCGGTCGGCATCAAGTGCGGACCTGCGCCAGCAATGCTCCAACCTTCGCCCCTGTCTCCGCATCTTCCTCAACGTCCCATCAAACCAAGGGGACATGGGGCGAAGGGATAAGGGGCGTACACGAACAGGGGCAATAGAATCCAGAGCCACCGTAACAGCCTTATTATAAGTTGCCACCAGGGTGTCTCGACTGCTGCTCACCAAACTCGGGGGACGAGAGGTCAAGGACTGTTACAAGGCCTTGAGGAGTAATATCCCATAAAGGATGGTACCTAACCATCCCCACAGGGGTAGGCCTTCTCAGGGGGAGTGCAAAAACTGAACCTCACGGTGTAGTGATCTGACCATACGACTAGTTCCACGCCCAAATTGAAAGTATCAATCCCTAGGAGAAAGACTAAGTCCAGAGAGTGCCCAGATTTATGGGTAGCAGTGGAAACCACCTGTGTTCGGCCCAAAGAAGTCCTTAATTGGAGAAAGTGATTACCAAATTGTGAGAGTTCATTGTCGACCCAGGCGTTAAAGACAGCCAGAACCATCAATCTGGTTGACTCAAACAACATGTCGACGATGAAGTCTGCTACTTCCTGTAAGAAACATTTCCCAGCCCTGGGTGGACAGTAGATGAGTATGATTTGAACCCCCTACACCCGCTACCACTGTGCACTCAAAGGACTCCATCTCCCCCACTACCACACTCCTGAGGCCCAGTTCAGTCTTGAAACAGACTGTAACCCCCCCCCCACACACACACACCCCTGCGATCCAGTCTCGGGCGGTGTATCACAGAGTACCCAGCCGCAGTCATGGCCTCCAATGTGGGGCCTGGATTTTCATCCAGCCAGGTCTTGGTGATGCAAACTAAGTCCACAGAACCAACAAAATCGCAATAATACTAGTCTTGTTTCTAATGGACCTAGCATTGCATAACACCGCCCGAGTTGGACAAACCTCTGAGGCTGTCAAGCGCATCTGCCTACTAAATTCCATAGTGCCCTTGGGTATGGGCACCAGATATGGTAAACCGCAAGCTAGATTCCATTTCGTCCCACGGCGCCTTCTGGATCTAACTACCCCAATACGATGACCCCCGTCCACATCCTCCCTGTTCACAACCCCCACCCTTTTTCCTCTCCTGTGAGCAATTCCCAGCGCCCTATAGTGCTGATAGTATCATATTGGGGAGGGAAAGAATAAAAAGGGTGGCGGGCACGAAGAAAGGAGGATGAATAGCGCACCACCGTGGGGACAAAGGACCGACACATGCCACTGGAGAACAATAAAAACCAAAACAATAAAACTACCAAAACAGTTAAATTTAAGAATAAAATAAACAACCCACCTTAATATAACTTTAAACAGACAAATAATTCCCAAGACTTAAACACATAAATTAGAAAAAAAACCAACACCACCCCTAAGAAAATCAAGTCTAAACCCGATGAGAGGACTCCCAAAAATAAAATAAATATAAATATAAATACCAGGGTTCTCTCACCACCCCAGCTTAAATCAAATCAAAATTTAAATAAAAAACGTGAAAAATTAACCCCCACCACCACCAGCTGTCTCACAACTGGAGGAGGAGAAAATATTTTAGCACTCTCACTGCAAGAATATATTTTCACAATCATAAAACAATTCAAACTTATAATATAAAATAACACATCCCCCGGTCCTCTCACGACTGGGGAAAGGAGGAAAAACAGTAAAAAAAAAATAAATAAATGGACCCTTGATCCTCTCACCACCTCGCTGTCCAAGTCAACTTAACATTTTTAAAGAAAATAGGAAGTCCTCAATCCGCTGGGCAGAGAGTCAATTTTGTTAGTAGGTAAAAAATCCAGTCCATCAAAGTCAAAACCAACACAGCAGACCAGATATCCTCAGGACTCGGGGAAATATCCAGGGCTCAGGGCAGTCAGATCCCTCTCATATCCACCACAAAACAAGGCTGTTCACTCCCAACTGGGCAAACGCCACAAAAAAATAATGCGGCCCAATACAACACCCAGGGTAAGACAGACTAGAAACGTAGAAACATACAGTAGCCCAATCTGGGAGTCTAGGGGGCAGAGAACAGCAGTCAATTCCTTGACCGCAAATCCTGATACCCCTTCAGACCACAAATTAAGTGGGGGTCCCAGTAGGAGTCCATGCCTCAGGCCGATTTAAAGGCCTTATACATACCAGGGGATCCAAAATAAACTAAACAGATCCCCCTTACTCCTTCTTCCAGGGTCTCGCAATTTCCAAAATACCAATCCTGAGCACACACCAGAAAGGCCAGTCATGTATCCCAATGCCCCAAGGAATCCTTCAGCAATGGCATCCACAATATTTCTAATTGAGGAGCTAAAAATCCAACAAACAGTTCCACTTCCGTCACTTCTCTCTATCCCAATAGATCCTTCAACAAGTGGGGGGCAAGATCTCCAAACAAACCCCCTCAAAGTACTCCATACACATACAGTTTTGGGCAGCAGAGCCTAATAACAAACGATGTCCCGCAGCACCTCCATCACAAAAAAATGAAAACCCACAGTCTCGGTACGATGGCTGGATTGAGCAAAAGGCCACCAGGACGCAGGCACTACAAACGCTTCCCTCCGCCCCAATAAATCCTATAGCAGGCGAGGGAAATCCTCAGTCTGAGGACCAAAACTCCTCAATCCCCTCTGCGCCCACACGATATGCACTCGGGCTGGAGAGCACAGATGCCGAAACAATCGGTAATTGAAGTGAACAATTCTCTTTGTCCTAGACGTCCTGGACTCCTCAAAAGATAGGGACTCACCGGTCTGCTGATTTTCAGCAAAACACCGATAAAATAAACATTAAACGTTAAAATAAAAAAGTTAAACCAAATAAAACGTTAAAACTACAGCTATACTTAGAACTCCTAACCCAGCAGCATGCTCAGCCCAGCGGCCACCTTCATGATTCAGTGCTCATGAAGGAAGTAGTTACTTGGCAGTAGCTGTTTATTCTAATGGTAGCCACATATCACACATGCTTCCTTAACTGTTTAGTCTAGTGAGGCGTTTCTGCGTTTGGGCTCCCTGAGGTACTTTGTCTTCTTCAGTGAATGGTTGAATTTCACAGCTGGAAGCTAGAGAGCCCAAGGGGACTGGGAGTGGCGGCAAGGTGATCTTTCAAACGGAATGTTTCAGGCACGCATACCAGTACTGAGTATGATCTGGGACTGTTGATCTTCAGTATCATTAGAAGGAATGCGGTTACTGATACTTGGCTACTTTGTTTTTATTCCCTCCCCAAAATTTCCCAATGCAGTCAATTTTCAACAATGTATTGTAAATTCCTGCCCCTTTCCAACTAATCATTTAAATTCTAATATCATCCTCACTAGTCTCCATATCAATCTGCTTAAAAGCATCTTTTGATAGTGACCTTTGTACTGCGAGTATTGATGCTACAGTTAGAAGATTATTGTCCAAAGATGCTGCTAACCTGATTGGTATGAAGGGCACGGCCACAGTGGCTAACAAGGGTAATATTTGAATATAAAGGATTTTTGGGGAGAGAGAGCAGTGCTTATCTGTGTTGGCTGGAGGGGACAATAATGTTTTGATTTTGAGGTCTATTACTAAACATTGCTTGCATCTGTGCAGAGGGCAAGCGCAAGCAAGCATAAAAATGAACTTGGCTAATTTTGCTAACAAAAAAAAAAAAAATTGTGGAATATTGTGTATACTATTCCATCTCATGAAACTGTTGCTTTGATGTCAGAATGGTAGTACTATGACTTTCTGCTGTCAGAAGGATAAATTATGCATACTGGATGTTGCCAGTTCTCCATGGAATTCCCATATTACAGACTTACGTTTCCTCATATTACAAGCTATTTCCTATTCATTAAATTCTGTGTGATGATTCACAAATGCTTAAAAAAATGTGAAACAAATTGACATGCTGATGATTTATAATCCAGCGAAGAGCACAGCACCCGGCTGTTGAGACCATGGGTGCAGCAATGTCCAGTGACGTTGTAAGCTAGGTTAATGGTGGTATACTTAGGGACTTTTGTTATTGAGATAAATACTTCCATATTTCAGAATGCTATTATGTTTTTATTTCAGAGCTGCCACCTGTACAGAACTTCACAGCATTTCCCAAAGACAGCCGCCTGTGGGTGGAGTGGCAGGCTCCAGGTTTTCCAGTGAATGGCTATATCCTTGAGTTCTGTGTGGAGTCTGAGGTCGAGCCATGCACTCTTGAATGGCAGCAGGAAGACAGCACTGCTGAGAGTGCAGCTATAAGTGGTCAGTAGTTTCTTATCTATTATTCCAGTATCTGTTATCTCTTTCAATATATGTTCAGTCGTCTTCAGCATCAGCCCCAACATTGTACAGTGCAATTCTGGAGTACAGATATATAGTTCATAATACATCATTTCCCAAAGCCGTTCTTGGCCCAGTGGCAGTGTGTCACACTGTCATGCTTGCCACACTGGTTCGGAAGCAGACTTGGGGGCTGACATGGCAGTCTGGGGGAAGCTGAGAGAAGCTGCTGCATGTCACTGCTACCAGCTGAGTAGGGATGGCAACGAGGGTTAAGCGCCACAGTGATACCTGTGAAGGGCCTGGGAGATTGCTTCCTCATGGTATGTTATCTGTGTGTGTGTGAGATCAACTTTCACCACTGCCAGGGAAGGTGGGCGGAAAAAAATTGGAGAGAAAACCCATCAGGATGACAGCTGGTAATGTTTTTGGGCCTTGCACTGTGGATCCTTATTGGCAAGATGGTGTAGTTAGTGGTAGGTGAGGCTGGGAGTTTCTCAAGGGGGAACAGCCCCAAGCTCAAACAGTTGGAGGATGGCAGCAGAGGAGAAATGGGTAGATGAAGAGGAAAAAAAAAAAACATATTATGATTTATGATCATCAGTCCCAGTTGTTTTTCCACTCTTGGTAAGTGTGCAGTTCATTTACAAATCCATCAGGTCTGATGGATTCTGACTTGTCTGCCACAGGAGTTTAAGTTCTCCATTAATCAGGCTGCCGGCTCTGGTACTACCCTTGGCTGCAAGAGCCTTCGTCTGTTTTTGAAGCTGCTGCTTAGACAACCCCACCCTGCTGGAAATATGTGATGTTGAAATAAATCTTAACAAATCTAACAATTTTGTTCAGCAGCATCCTTTTCTCTCTCAAAGTTGCCTTAGACTCTAGTACAGTTAGGAACCCCCCATAACTGAGAACAGGCAGTAACAGCCCATGAACACTTCTAATCCTTGTATCCCTACTCAGATAATCTTTTAGTTTATGTAACATACTCTGTTTAATATTGAGTTTTTTGACCACATCAATATGATTTCCTTTTTTTTAAAGCTTTGTGTTTATTGAATTTGTGGTGAAATTCAAATTCCTGGATTTTTGGATAGACCACAAACTATCCTTTGTAGATCGCTGATGAACTTCAAAGAAACTAAAACAGAGGCTTGGTCCCTTTTTTTTTGGATAAAACATTTACTTACACATGAAGTTAAAACCAAGCTGGTTCAAACTACTTTCATGCCACTCTTGGACTGTGCAAACTTCATTTACCGTCTAGGCCTGAGCACTGCCTTGTCCAGACTTGACACTCTGTACCATCGTGCACTTATATTTATTACTGGAGCACCGTATTCTACCCACCATTGTATACTTCATGCTAAAGTAGGCCGGTGTTCACTCAGCTTTAGACAACACAAAAATGCAGTCTTTTGGATCTATAGAGTTGTAATCTGCAAACTCCCACAGTATATTTCAATTTGTTTGGCTGTCTCAACTGCTGGATACTATTCCCTGAGAAGTCTTTCCTATATTTCTCTTGTTGTCCCCCAGGGTCAGAACGTGCTTTGGTGCAGCGGCTATAAGCCGTGCCCTCCCTGTCATATGGAATAACATGCAAAAGACTTTGAAGTTTGCAACGCTAGTAAAGCTGGCCTTCTTTGAGACCCTGTTTTTAAGTTTGTTTAGGGAGTCCTGTAATTGCTTCCCTTGATTGCCCCCTACTCCTGTGTATGGACTAACTCCACCTTAGTCTTGTTCTCTGCACCTCTGACACTCTTTCAGGCTAGTGCTTCGCTAGCTCCCTTGATTATCCCCCTGTCTTTGGCTTCCCCTAACCACTTTTGCCGTCTCTCGGGCCACTCAAGTCTTTTTTGTATATATGGTAATTATTTTATTTGCTGTGCACTGAGCACTGTTGTATTGGATGACAATCTCTCCTTTTTGCTTCTTATGTTTTATGTATTATACTGTCGATTACCTTTTGTGGCTTTGTATCGTATATTGTTTGTAAATGTGTTCCTGTCCAGGTCCACCTTGTAAATGAGTCTTCCTCAGTGGTGTTTCGCCTGGTAAAATAAAGATTGATTAATTGATGTTGAAGTTATGAAAATACAGTAGATTTACAGTTCTCATCAGTTGCAATGCATATCACTGTTTGTTGCAACACACAAGCTCAGGAACTGCCCAACCTTCATCTTTAATAATTACTGTTTTACAACCTCCTGTGATAACCTGATGTTTACTGTCATCTTTCAATATTGTTTTTCAAATAATTCTATCTGTTTCCTAGTCCCTGCTGTTTCATATTTTACTGATAACCCTGTTTCTACTTTATCATTTCGTATATTTTTGTACATTTCTGGTTTGCTTCACAATAGCTTCTTCAGGCCCAAACAACTAGAGTATCTACATAAAACATATGACTAGCTTAAATATATCCGTTCTTTCTGTACTGGGCTGCTATATCTGCACCTATACAGCAGTCGTTCCATGAGCTGCATCCCACCTTTATTATCGATGTATTTCGTGAAGAAAAGCCATCTTGAGTTATGTTTATCTTTGAGAGCCTGAACAAAGTTGTAATGCCCCCGCCCCAATCTCTTCAGTTTTAACACGTACTGCACTCCAGTCCATTGTATCTGGGAATTGTGTAGTGAGCTATCTCTGAGTCTGTGTCTTACCCGCAGCTGTTATACAAATGTTAATGAGATATCGCTTATCTCCTCTCTATGCACCCTTTGGTAGTAATCCCATGACTAAGCACGGGAAATGTAGTGTCTGTTACTCTTACCATTTCCTTGATTTTGTTTTTCCTCCATTGCCCAAAATGGCTTAATTATTACACATTCCCAGAAAATATAATATGGGGGTCCCCTAGCACCATTTGGGGTGATAAAATATCTAGATGTTACTTGGCATCTAAGTGCCCTCCAGCTTCCTGATACAGTTCGGTGAATGTTTGACCAAATCGGTTTCCATTGCTTTTGTAGTACTGGGTTCCAGTCTCCTTTTCCTATCTATTCTAAAATAGTGTTATTTCTTGCTCTCCATTGCCATCTGCTAAAAACCCATATAGCTCTGATATTTTCTTTTTGGTGTCACTTCCTTGGGCTGCATTGTAAACCCACTTGGTGAGAAGTGGCTGCTCCCCAGTACCTGCTTGGTGTATGTACTTTTGCTTAAGTTACATACTTGAAAATAGTGAAACAGGTCCTCTTGAGGCAACCCAGAACCCTCTTTTAATTGATTACATGTTTTTATTTTATTTAGTTTTTGTTTACCGGGTCAGTACACTAGACGAAGAAATGCCTATTTTCAGGTATGACCCGGGAGGATTACAAAACAAGATTACAGGACAGGCAAACGGTGAATGCAAAATACAGTAGTGGTCCAAAACAGGAAACCAATAATGGCAACGTAGAATAAAAATACAGCAGTCAAGCAGGTGGTACAAAGTAAGGTAAATGCCGTAGCTCTAAGGAGCCAACAAATGCCAACATAGAGAAGACATGGTGCGGCAATGAGGGAATACCCAAGGGAAATAATGGTATTAGACAGGTATGACTGTAGGTAGGGCAGTAGCAGAGGTAAACAAAAATCCGGAGATAGAGCAGTTTAAATGCAGGAAACGTGGGCAAATGGTGCCAATAGGCAAGCTATTTAGCGACCAGAGTTGTAAGGCAAAAGGTGGATGAGGGGTAGGGATGGAGAAATAGCAGAGGACCAGAGGGAGGGAACAGGGTAGGCAAGGCATGAAGCAAGAAGAGCAGGGAAGAGTAAAGTGTAGGGGAGAGATAGAAAAGTAACAGATGGGAAGACCAAATGTAGGACTTGGCTGTGTAGGATGTGGAGAGTGGGCTAAGGTGGATTATTTTATTTATTTATTGAAATGTTTCACCAGGAGGACACACTGAACAACAAGTTGCTCATCTCATGGTGCAACCTGGGGGGAAGGGTTACATAGGGTTGTGAAGGATGATCAGTTACAATAGTATGTGGGTAGTACAAACAGTACAACATTGTAAGATTGTGCAGCAGTTGGAACACAAGGTATTGTACAATAAACAATAGTGGAACATTGGGTAAATTGCATGTCCAAAATCATACAAAAGAACATATGAACATACAAAACAGTAATAATGCGATAGAACCATTTATAGTGCATGAGCATACCAGGAGCAGGCTCAAGGTAGTACGCAGCTGCTGCTGGAGTAAAAAGGACGGGGTTAGGCTGTGCACACTGGTGACCCAGAAGGGGCAGAAGGAGAAGAGAGGGGGGAGAGGCAAGAACTGAATATGAGGAGAAGGGTAGCCATTTCCTGATTTCCCCCTTCAGGATGTTGATAACCCTGCCAGGGTGGGGGGGGGGTCATGGTAGGAAGGCAGAAACTGGGGATAGGTATTAAGGTGGGTTAAAGCAGGAACAGCTGAGGGAAAGGTAATTGTGCAGGGCAGAGGTAAGAGAGTAGTTGGAGGAGGAGTGATGTATTTTGGGGGGGGGGATTCCAGATTTTAGGGAAACAGTGGGCAAAACCAGTCTGACCAATGAGGGTGAAGCGGTGAGGAACCGTCAAGGTGCGGGCGTCATTTGATCTGAGAGAGTGGATGGGAGGAGGTGGAGTGTAGAGAGAGGATGAGACAGGAGGGGAGCCCCCGAACCAGAATTTGGAAGTTAGTTTGGCACAGTGAGAGATGCGTCTGTGAGATAGTGGAAGGAAGGTTAGAGAGCGATAGAGTTCACAGTGGTGGGAGTGGGAAGGGGAGTCGATAGCAAAGCGGCAGAAGGAGTTAGAGTGTCCAACTTGGTCAGAGAAGATTTGGGAGCAGCACAATAGACTACGTCACAGTAGTCAAGAATGGGGAGTATCATCTTCTGGACAATTTCACACCTCGCAGTCGGCAGGATGCAACTATGATTCCTGTACAGAGCACCAAGCTTGGGGCACAGTTTCTTGAAGATAGCATCGATATGCACAGGGAAGTTGAGGTGCTGGTCCAGCCAAACTCTGATATTGAAATGAGGGGGTGTCCTCCAAGACGGTTACATCAAGGGTGTGGAGGAGCCTAGAGAGTCTCTGCCTGGTGCCAAAGGTCATTGAGACTGTCTTCTTGGTGTTTAGAAAAAGCTGGTGAGAAGTAAACCAGAGCCGAACTTGGTTGAAGTCATGCTGTAAGCTGGTTTGCACAGCAGCAGGGTTTTTGCTGGAATTGTACAAAACAGTATCGACAGCGTACATGAGGATAGAAGAGGATGAGCAAGCTGTGAATCTGCACAAGCAGGATTAAAGCACAAGCAAGGGGCCGATTTGGTTAGGAGAGTCCCAAGTTCCTTCTGTGCATATCTAATAGTTAAGGGAAGGGAGTTCCAGAATTTTGGTGCAGTAAAAGAGAAGGCACAGGTGCCCTTAGATGTTTTACAGTGTGGAATTTGGAGAGTAGAGGGGTCACGAGATCTAATGCCATAGGAGGAGGACTGAGGAAGGAGGAGGAGGCAAGGGAAGTAGGAGTGTTTGACCTGGTAATGCTATCAGTCAGAGAGCCAAGAGCAAGGAGTTGGCACAAAGTGGGGGAGGGCCATTTTAGATCGTCATAAAGTTGACAGCAATGTTTATGGCATGAGGATGCAGAGGTGTAGTGACCGACATTATTTTAAAATGTATCCCATTTGTGAAGGGCAGTTTTAGATGCACCTACAAAAGTGACAGCGCCATAAGTGAGAGAAGGGAGCAGGATACCCCAGGCAACAGCCAACCTAGCGGAAGGAGTTGATGCATAGCTTGTTTTATAGGCTAGGCCAATTTTTGCATTCACAGATTTACAAGCAGCTGAGATGTGTCGGTCGAAATCGAGAGGTCCATCAACTAGAACACCAAAATGCTTGAGGGTTCACAGTATTCAGTAGGGAGACATCCATACAAGAGATTTTCAGCTTGTTTTGGCAAGTTTTGAGCTTAGCAGCAGAGCCGAAGAGCACAGCCTGAATTTTACCCGCATTTTAAAACCAGCTTATGCTTAGAGAGCCAAGATTGAATGTTGAGGAAAGTGGAAGATAAAGCAAGGCTGATTGTCAGCTATGTGCTTGGAGCTAAAGTACAGAACCAGATCATTGGCATAAAGGAGAGACATGCAGGAAGGAGTGTCCCGAGTGGTATTATTAGTAAATATAGGAAAAAAGAAGGGGAACCAGGATGAAATCCTGTGGGGCACCAGTGTTGATAGTAGTTAGATCAGACACAGCAGAGCTAAATTTAATGACCTGTTGCCTGTTTAAGCTTTTGAACCATGTATTTTGAGAATCCCAGGGATAGCAGAACGGCGAGAAGGAGAGGGTGATCAGCAAGATAGAAAGCTTTCATTAGCTTTATGAAAACCGCACCTGTCAGAAGTCCATGGCCTAAAGAGTGTCATTGTTGTGGCAGTACTATATCCTTTACAGAAACCATGCTGGCTAGTGGAGAGAAGGTTATGGTGAAGGAGAAAGTCAGTAGTTTGAGAGGCTACCATCTTTTCAAGGATCTTGCTTAGGACAGAGAGGATGGCTATATAGGCCAATAGATATATCCTTGGGATCACCTTTCTTGAAAATAGGAGTGATTCTAGCAATTTTCCAAATGGAAGGCACTTGACCGTAGCAAAGAGATAGGGTTAATATGTTTGCCAGCGGGGTGGCAATATAATGGGAAGCAATTTTCAAGAGCCTGGGCTCAAGTCCATCTGAGGCAATGCTCGTGGTATCAGAGATCATGTTTAGAAGCCTTAGGACATCAGCCCTGGTTATGACTTTGAAACGGAAAGGTGGGTGATGTGGCAAGGAGACTGTAGCAGGGGGAGGACATTTTCATGGGGGCGCAAGAAGAGGTGTATTTTGATAGGTCCAAGAAGTGATGGTTGAAGGAGTTTGAAATTGTGGCTGCATTATTACAATATACACCATTTAAGACCATATCATTGTTACACTGAGATGACTTAGAGCCGATGAATGTTTTGATGTGAGACCAGCGGCTTACAACAGACCCTTGCAAAAGGAGCTTTTAGCCAGACAAATTTAATTTCTAGGGACATGGATATGTTGTTCAATCCACACTTACTGGCAGGTTCCTTGCCGCTTTAAATCTTGCCGGAAGGTCTTCAAGCTGGCTCCCCCCACCCACCCGGGTGATAAAACTCGCCCGCCCTATGACGCCACATCTTCCTTACCGCTGAAGCTCAGGTTCCCTCCTTGCGCCTGTGTTTAGGCCTGATCCAAACTCTTCGGTTAACCCGAAACTAATTTTAAAATTTACAAGACTTCGGTCTTTATCTTCCTTAGCGGCTGCAATGGACAAATTGACTCCCAGATTTCGTCGGTGCCCCTGTGGGCAGAAGATGTCCCAGACCGATCCGCACTCCATGTGCATTTACTGCTGGGGCTTAAACACGATTCGCAGGTCTGCGACTTGTGCAAGTCCTTTTCGGCCACGGTCCTAGAGGATCGCGCTGCCAGACTGCAACTTGGGCGCTCCGAGAAATGTCATCCTCCGGTCAAGTCGAAGCAGGCCTGTTGGGTGGTGTCCGCGGCTGCGGGCTCAGCTGAACAGCTCAAGCAGATGATCGCCCTCGAGGAGGAAGCGGCCCAGGCTGCAGCATCATCTTCATTAGTTGCGGCATTTATCCTGCTCTCCTTGGGCTCCTCCTACATGACTTTATTCAAGGGGCTTTTTCAATCCCTCTCCCCTAAGGGAGAGGGGCCTTCGGGACATTCCTCTCTGTCCAAAAAGAAGGACTCTAAGGGTAAGTCCCATCGTTGACGTTCGTGGGAGCGGGAGAGGTCCCCTTCCCCGGACAGTCGACACTTGACTCCGGTCGAGGTTGAGGCTAAGGCCGCTGGCTTCACGGTGTCCCCATCAGGTCAGCCGGCAGAGACCCCTGGCGATGCAGTCGAGATTTTTCTTGACCCGTCGGACGGGCTGTCAACTGGAGAAGCAGACAACCCTTCTTCACCAGTTTCCCCAATGGAAACCGAGGACTTGCCTGTGCCTCCTGTGCCAAAGTCTCTGGTTAAGGTCCCTGAACTGAGGGAGGAGCGGGTTTCCCCCGCCCCCCGCCCCCTCTCAGACCCACCCTCTGAAACACCGAAGGTCTCAATCTCAGTCTCGGACCTCTTCCAGGTCCAGCCGATCCCTGGCACCGTGGAAAGCAGTGGTGCTGCCGAAGATCTAATGTGGCAGCAGCTCCTTTTGACTGGGAATAAGCCGACTCTGTCACCTTCCCCGGCCATTAAGTGGCTGTCACTGGAGCGGCCAAAACAACTCCTCATTGTAGTCAAGGAGCCGAAGCTGGCACCGGTTGTTCGGCTGAAACCGGCTGCACCACCCATTGTGGTGGAACCCCCACCTCCACAACCTAAAACCGGGGCCCCGACCAAGGATTCTCGGTCGGGTCAGGGCTTGCCCCATCGGTTGTCAGTCACCCTTACTCCCGATCGACCTCGGCAGGTGGAGGGTGGCTCAGGCGCTTCGGCAGCTGTTTGCAGACTCCTCGGAGTCTGACGACGATGACTCCTTGTTCTCCAGGCTGCTTGACCTGGAGTCCACCAGGGGTCAGTCAGTGGACCAGAGCCCATCCTCGTTTCTTGGAATGCGTCGACTCATCTCAGAGTCCACTGGGATGAAGCTTGAACCTATTTAAAAACGGGCCAAGTATCCCCTCACAGAGATACTGGACCGAGGGGATTCCCCCACGGAGGCCTTCCCAGTGGCCGAAACCATTGTTGGCCCGGCCCTGGAGCTATGGCAGCGGCCAGCTTCTTGTCCAGCACCTTTGGACAGGTTGGCTCAAAGTACGCTGTTCCCACTGGTTCACTCTCCAGTTTCTCGGAGCACCCCTCCATGGAGGGGCTAGTGACCGACAGCATTTTCCGTGTTCTGGGAACGCTCGGGATGTGGACAAGCCACCCGATAAGGAGTCCAAGAAACTGGACTACTCTGAGCGGAAAGTCTATGCTGCTTCCTCTCTAGGCCTTCGTCAGGCCAGCTCGGCCGTTCTGATCGCACACTTTTCATACGCCCTTTTGTGCTCCTGGGATGAGGTGGTTCCTCATCTCCCGCTGACCTTCAGACGACAGTCAAGTAGGTGCGGGATCAGAGAAGGGCGGTGGCCAAACAGCAGCTCCAGACCTCCCTGGACATCACTGACTTGTGTGCCCGGTCAGTAGCGGCCACAGTGGCCCTGCACCGCAGAGCTTGGCTGCAGATTTCCACCTTTACGGCAGACACCCAGCACAAGCTGGCAGATGTTCCCTTCTTGGGTACTGACTTGTTCGATCCTGGGGTGGAAGGTCATCTGCAAAGGATCGAGAAGTCCAACGCCACCTTGGACTCAGTCACGTCTGCCCAGAAGGACAAAGGCTGCCAGCAGCAACGTAAGCCCTTTCGGCTTTCAGCCGCTGCGGCACGTCCGGCCCAGTAGCACCAGCATCAGGGCCAGCAGGCTCGCACTTGGCACCCCAAAGCCAAGCCTGCTGCTTCCTCCAGCAGGAAACTGGGAGGGAAAGGATCAGGAGGCTCCTCAGCCGGTCCTTCCTCCAAGCCTGCCCAGTGACGGATTGAGGGATGTCGCCCCCAACCTCATCACTCCTCCCCGGGTTTCCCCCTTGGGGGGACGGCTCCACCACTTCCTTTCTGCATGATCCGATATCACCACAGATTGCTGGGTGCTGGTAGTGGTAGGAAAGGGTCTGCCTCTGGAAATCGAGCAGTCCCCACCCTATCGAGCTGTCGCCCCATGGGGAGCTACGGGGTCCACAGCCTCTCTGTCTGCTCTTCGAGCAGACATTTCCCTGCTCCTCCAGAAGGAGGTGATCAGGGAGGTGGTGGTTCCTCCATCAGACCCAGGGTTTGTGTCCAGGTACTTTCTGGTCTCCAAACGGATCGGGGGGAGCTGGCTCCCCATTCTAGACCTACACGACCTGAACAGGTTCCTAAGGTCTCAAACCTTCAGGATGGTCACTCTGGCTCAGATCATTTCATCCTTGGAAAGAGGCATGTGGTTCTGTTTTCTGGACCTCCAGGATGTGTTCTTTCATGTCCCAATCCATCCATGCCACCAGCAATTCCTTCACTTCAGAGCGGAGGGATCCCTTTATGAGTTCTGGGCCATGCCCTTCGGCCTTTCTCCAGCTCCCAGGGTCTTCACCAAATGCATGGCAGTGGTGACAGCCTTCCTGCGGTGCCGAAGGGTCCGGATGTACCCTTACCTGGACGACTGGCTGATTGCAGCCTCCTCCAAGCCAGAGGTGGAGCGGTCCATGTATCTGGCCCTCCAGGTCTGCTCTCAGATTGGCCTTCTCATCAACGAGGCCAAATCGGAACTCATGCCAATGCAGGTGATTCAGTTCATCGGGGCTGAGCTCGACTGTCTTCAAGCAAGAGCACGGCTTCCAGCGGACAGGGCCGAGGTTCTTTCCTCCTTTGCCCAGTCATTTCTGTTTGGGCAATTGCGCCCTGCCTGGGACTTCCTGCACCTCCTGGGCCTCATGGCGGCCTGCACCAGCGTGGTCCATTGGGCCTGCTGGCACATGTGTCCCCTTCAGTGGGGGCTGGCCCGCCAATGGTCACAGCGCTCGGTCCTCTGGACCAGACAGTGATAGTGACCTAGAAGATGGGGAACGCTCTCCAGTGGTGGCTCATTCCAGCTCATCTGCAGGAGGGTATCCCGTTTGTCCGCCCAGAGCCGACGGTCACTCTAACGACCGACGCCTCTCTGATGGGTTGGGGTGCCCATCTGGGGGAGCTCAGACCGCACAGCCTCTGGTCCTCTCAGGAGTCTCGATGTCGCATCAACCTGCTGGAGCTTCGAGCGGTCCGACTAGCCCTCACCACCTTTGCTCCATTTGTACGGGGTCAAGTGGTCCAGGTCCAAACGGACAACACCACGACCATGTACTGTGTAAACTGCCAGGGCGGGATGCGCTCCTTGCCTCTGTGCAAGGAAGCTCTCCGCACTTGGTATCTCGTGAGCAGACTGGAGGCGGATCTCCTAGCCATCCATGTGGCAGGAGCCTCCAACACTCTGGCTGATGCCCTAAGCTGGATAGGTGCTGCATCTCACGAGTGGTCTTTCCTGCCGGAGGTAGTACAAGATCTATTCTCCCACTGAGGCACACCTCAGGTGGACCTGTTTGCCTCCAGGGAGAATGCGAAGCTGATGCTGTTTCATGCCCGCCTCCCTCAGCAGGGCTTGCTGCAGGGGGATGCCTTCTCGAGTCTGTGGACCCCGAGCCTCTTCTATGCCTTTCCCCATTTCCCTTGATCCACAAGGTGCTTCTCAAGGCGAGGAGGACAAGGCGCAGGTGATTCTGGTAGCCCCAGACTGGTCCCGCCAGTTCTGGTATCCAGATCTCCTCAGTCTCCGCTCCAGGCTCCTGAGGCGGCTTCCAGCCTGCCCGGACCTGATCTTGGTCAACAAGGGGAAGGTACTCCACCAGACCTTCAATCCCTGCACCTGACGGCCTGGTTCCTGAGTGGCTAGAGTTCCAGGCCTTGGGTCTTTCTGACGAGGTCCTCAGTGTTGTTGAGGCATCCCGTAAGGAGTCGACCAGAAAATGCTATGCCTTCAAATGGAAGAGATTCTCCATTTGGTGTCAGGTTAAGGGGTTGGACCCTTCCTCCTGTTCCTTGACCAGCATTCTGGACTACCTGTGGTCCTTTTCTCAGCTAGGGCTTCGATCGACGACCCTTAAGGTGCACCTGGCAGCCATCTCTGCTTACTGGGGGTGGGCCGAAAAGCAGTCGGTGGCGCAGGAGGAGGTGGTCGGGCGCTTTTTCAAAGGCCTTGATCACATATCCTCTCCGGTGTGAACCTCCTCCTCCATGGGATCTACACTGGTATGGCTAGCTCATGGCAAGCTATTCAACCAATGCACAGGTGTGATATATCTCACCTGTCATGGAAGACCGCCTTCTTGGTGGCTATCACATCAGCCAGAAGGATGGGAGAGCTCCAGGCGCTTTCCATCGAGTCTCCTTGTCTGGTCTTCCACAGGGACAAGGTTGTCCTGTGCTCCCACCCGAGATTCCTTCTGAAGGTGGTGTCAGAGTTTCACCTTAACCAGGTGTTGAATCTGCCAGTGTTCTACCCCAGTCACACCTCGGAGGCCGAATATAGGCTCCATACTTTGGACCCTAGAAGAGCGCTCTCTTATTACAGGGAGCGGACGGCTGAAGTTTGGGGAGAGGTTCACCAGCTGTTTGTCACCTACGCTGAAACCGTACCTGGCAGACCTGCAGCCAGGCGGACGATAGGCAGGTGGGTCACCTCCTGCATAGATCTCTGCTACAGGTTGGCGGGCATGGAGCCTCCCAAAAGGATAAGAGCTCATTCTACCCACCATACTGCTGCTTCGGTGGCTGCTTCCAGGGACGTCCCTATCCAGGAAATCTGCAGGGCTGCTACCTGGAAGTCAGCACACACCTTCATTACCCACTACCACATCGACCTTGAGTCACGCTGGGATACTGGTTTTGGGACCTCGGTTCTCCAGTCCTTATTTCCCAAATAGGGGGTGCACGCCTTGCCTTCCTCCTTCCAGAGAGCTGCTAGGAGTCTGTCAGTAAGTGTGGCTTGAACAACATATCCATGTCCCTAGAAATACAGGTTACTCACCTGTAACAGGAGTTCTAGGAATAATATATGTTGTTCATTCACACAACCCACCCGACCTCCCCGGCTTCGACGCGCAACCTGGTGTCCAGTGGGCTAGATCTGGCATCATGGGGCGGAGCTGAGAGTTTTACCACCCGGTGGGTGGGAGGAGCCAGCTTGAAGACCTTCCAGCAAGATTTAAAGTGGAAAGGAACCTGCCAGTAAGTGTGGATGAACAACATATACCATTCGTAGAATTCCTGTTACAGGTGAGTAACCTGTATTTTTGCAGGCACTACTTTGGGTTCTATAAGCATTGTAGTCTGAGGGTAGCCCCGAACTCTTAAAATGTTTCCAGATTTTGTCCTTGAGATGGGCAAAAATGTTTTGATGAAGCCATGTAGTTTGCTTACCCCTGACACAGCATGTAGTTGAAGGGATGTGTCTGTCCTCTACAGTCTCAGATAGTACAGTTTGAGCATCCTGGGCATGGTAAACTCCAGACAAGTCTAATAAGGAGACATCGTGGATGAACGTAGTCCGATCAAGGTTGATAAAGTCCCTAAAAGTAATGTATTTAGGAGATGGAGAAGAAGCAGGCATGGAGTCCAGGTACAAAATATGGGGGAGTGGTCACTTATGGCATCTGCTAGGGTGCCAGCAACTGAGATTCTGTCAATGCCATTGGCAGTATCCAGTCAATCAATGTGCTGGACCTAGAGGAGGATGCAACTCTAGTGGGTTCAGTAATAAGCTGATGAAGGCTGTGACCTTGCACTAAGGACAGTAAGTTATCCTGCACTTTCCCTAACCAGCTTAGATTCAGGTCACTGAGAATGATTACTTTGTTTCGTCCTATGGTCTGATCAAGTGGATTGGGGGAGTTCTTCAAGACCCGAGATACAACATTGGGGTTGGTTATAAGCACATACTATATGTAATTTTTTAGTACCCAACAGAAGAGTGGTGTGGATGGATTCACAATGGGTGGGGGCAGGGGTAGGAAGGATGGAGAGGTTGAGATGGGCTTTGTAAAAAATGAAAACACCACCCTCATGTTTAGATGTGCGTCTGTCGCACCTGAGTAGGTTGTAGTTTGGTAGGGCACAGGCTGAGTCAGGTATAAAGGGTTTTAGCCACGTCCCTGACAGGCGTATGATATCAGGGTGGTAGAGAGCTACCCAAGCTTCAGAATCAGCCAGGTTGAAGAGGAGACTCCTAATATTAAAATGAACAAGCCGCAGACCCTTTGTGTTGATCCAAGATGCGTTGGAGTAGGCAGCACATTTATCTTGATGGATTCCAGTTTACTCTGAAAAGGAGGTGGCAAGACTTGCCTGTGTTTCTAAGTCTGCAAAGACCTTCTGTTTGAGGTCCATCATTTATTTCTTGTAGTTTCCTCATATCCATTGGTATTTGTATCTCTAAATATCTCACTTCAGAGGTGATCTAAAGGGCACTGACATTTTAAGGTCTTGCATATAGGGATCACTTAAGTGTAGAACTTCAGTTTTGTCCTGATTGATTTTTTTTAATTTTTATTTATAGATTTTTGTTTTTTACTTGATTTTGTTATGTCCCCTTCTGTCTCCAAGGCGGATCCCTCTCTCCAGCCCCCAAATGCACCCACAAGGCTATGCCACTGAGGGAACCAGGGGTGACTCCTATAGTACCCCACTCCAATCATTTCTAGAGGCTCAGTTAACCTCCTGGGTAGGGCAGAGGTGGCCCTTACCTCTGAGTCCTCAGGGGAGTGTGCAACTGAAGTTCCCCTCCCGGTCCCTCCACAACTGTTGTTGGTGCGGGGGACCTTCGCCTAGATTCGCCATGGGTGTTTTTCCTTGTTCCGAGCCTCCCTGCCAACGTCAGCACTTGAGGAGAAACCAAGGAGATTGAGGTGTTTTTTTTTTTGGGGGATTTTTCATCCTCCTACCTCCCTCAGGA
The DNA here is from genome assembly GCA_016271365.2 of Neoceratodus forsteri. NCBI lineage: Eukaryota > Metazoa > Chordata > Ceratodontiformes > Ceratodontidae > Neoceratodus > Neoceratodus forsteri. The sequence continues at coordinate 886,940,855 of CM057454.1, read as the reverse complement.
GCCACTCTGCCAGGAGTCGCCCATGAACCCTCCCCCCTACCATGGCTTTCCAGGTTAAGACGGTGGCTGAATCCCATCCCTGCTGGTACTGCTTTTAAGTGTTACCAGTTGAGCCTATCAAAGGCTTTTTTTTTTTTCCATCAGTTAGTATGGCTATCTGTGACATTGGAGCTGAGGCCATGGATAAGCTAACATTTAGTAATCTCATGATATTATCCGTCATATGGAGATCTGGTATAAAGCCTGCCTGGTCTGGGTGTATTATTTATGTGTTTAAAAGTTGGTAACCAGGAAAAGCACACTGAGCTGAGGCTCATTTCCAGGTGCGACCCAGGGGCAGAATTAAGACAAAATAGGGTACAATAAAGACAAACTAGGGTACAACAGGGAAGTAATAAATGTTTACAATTATTCAAATACAAATTGGATAAACCCTACCACCACTTTTTTAAAGGAAATTTCAAATATGAGGGAGCTATTCATCTATTGTGGTAGCTGCCTTCAGCAACAGTCGTTGTAGACAGGTTTTAATTCATAATTCTACCTCATATCTTTACAGTATCTCTCGTAATCTTTTCTGTAGCTGGACTGTCAGAGTATTTCTGAGAGTTGCAGTCCTGCCACCACGCCCCCGTGCTCAAGCATGTGATGACATGTGACCAGGGAGAGCGGTGTCCTCCTTTACTGTCCAGCTGGCCATCCTGAAGCATAAAAACATTAAAAAAAAAAGAAGCTCCATTCACTTCAATGGGGCGCACCCCTGTGCTCTCCCTGGTCACATGTCATTACGTGCTTGAGCATGGGGGCATGGCGGCAGGACTGCAACTCTCAGAAATACTCGGACAGCCCAGCTACAGAAAAGATTATGAGTGATACTGTAAAGATATGAGATAGTATAGCCTAGAAGTTAGAGGAACGAGGTGTGAACGAGCTTGGTACATCCAGCAGACCAGACCTGAGTTTGATTCTCACAACCTCCACTTGCATACTGTGACTGAGCAAGTCACTTAACCTCCCAGTGCTCCCAGGTCACTCCTGAAAACAGGCACTTGTGCCTAGTGGGTCTTACCCGGTTACTGAAGACTAAAAAAAAAAAAAAAAATGTAGAATTAAGAAGTGAAACCTGGCTACAACAACTGTCGCTGAGGGCAGCTACCACAATATAGGAGTGGTAGCTGCTTTCAGCTAGATTGGAAAATCACTTTAAGAAGGTTTGCTAAAATGTTTGTAAAAAGTCTTTAAATCTTGGTTTAGGAAAGAAATTGGGCAGTAAGAGGTAGAGGTGTCTTTGGCCTTACCTATATTTGGCATAATTGAAATAAGGGCTTCAATCCAAGTTGAGGCACGTCCCTCTTTTCTTGCAATTCCCTGAATTCATCTGTTTCTTGCATGGAAATGGGACGACCATCATTTTCCGTTCTACATCTGTTCATTTTTTAAGTGCAACTCTTTATAGCAACTGGTGTTTGGCTGCTTTGGATTCCTGGGTTCCCTGTTCTTCTGTATACAGCCATTGATAAAAGTTTATAAAGTTGTCTGCTATGTTTTGGGGGGGTGATTAGGATCTTTTGGTTGTTTGTTATCTTAGTTTGGATACAGTTGTCTGTGGCTGTACATTGTGCAGGTGGAATGCCAGCTGCTGGGCTACCCATCCCCCAGTCTCAGTATTTTTGTTACTGCATTTTAGCTACCCTTCTGCTCTTGTAGCTAGCAATATTCTAATTTCTTCTTTCTTCTGTATTAACGTCTTCAAGAGTGACTGTGTCCTAACCTTTTTGTATGTTTCTTTTCTAGACTAGCAGCTTTTCTCCAGAGAGTGTTCTTTACCGCCATCTGCTGTTTCTTTTTTTGTTGTTGCTAAGCAAATAATTTCCCCCTTTAACCACTGCCTTTAATGCATCCCACGCATTAACTTTTATGCACTCCGCAGTCCTTGTTGTGTTGTTGATACGTATCTATTTCATCTTCCACCTGTTCTATGAAGTTGGTGTCATTCAGAAGTGAGATGTTCAGTCTCCATAGTGATACACTTCAGGTTCCCCAGTAACATAATTTATTGTCACTGGAGTGTGGTCTGATTTAGGAGAAACTGTCCGCTTTTCTGCATAATTTTAAATCCCCAAAACAAAGAAGTAGGTAGTCACACAAAAAAATAGGAGAAATGGCAATAATAAGAAATTCCGTACGCAAATATGTAATGAAAATTGCATTTAGATGGCTGTAAGCACATATTTGTGATATGGATTTAAAATGATGCAAAAAAAACTGACAGTGTTCCTTTAAGTCAGGCTATGGATTTTGCTCTTTACTGTTTGTGTCCCAGATTTTTTTGTGTTAGAAATAAGTCTGTTCTGGAATACTCCCTATGCGGGGGGAAATAGAATGTATTGATCTTCATCAAGGATATTTCTTCCATTAGGTTACACTTTTGAAACTGTAAGCTGTCAGTCATCAGCGTCACAACTGCACAGAAACTTTAACTAGCCAAGGGCTGCCCAAAATTACATGCTGCGTAGACATGTGTGTATATATAACATGGGTGGCCCCCATGATAATAATGGTGCACTGAAAGCTCAGGAATGGTGGCCTATAGCCCCCTTCCCCCACTTCCATTGGAAATTTAATATGGTACCCATGTCCTTAGTGTGATGGAGGCAAGGTAATTCAGCCCTGGGAAATGGCAGTTGCAGGCGAACTCTAGCCTCCCCATTGAAATCTACCTCCTGGCTAAGCACCACAGGCTTCAGTGATGGTGGGGTAGCAAGGCTCCCCTCCCCCTGGATGCTTCTCCCCACACCAGTTTTCAGGAATTAGCATTGTGACTATCTGACTCATGTGACAGTCTTCTCTCCAAGGGAGGCAAATGGAAAGATGCCCCAGCAGCTAAATATGGGATCACCGTCACAATTCTCAAATGTGCGTGATGGACGGAGGTATAACCTGACGGACCACAGGGAAGTGAAGGTTTGAGGCAGTGTTAACCTTGCTGTAAAATCTCTGTACCAGGTCCCTTCTCTTTTACCATATCAAATCACTATGTGTAGAGATCTCCCCTCATAACCATGTTTTCTTTACAGACAGAGCTCTGGGCCCTCACCGCTTGCTGCTTGCCGCCCCGGTCATCCGGCTACTCGTATGGTGCATCTCCCTGCCCCCGGAAGGGCAATCCCCTCCCAATTCATCTCAGCCATTAATCTAACGTCCCCCTTGAGTCAGTCTGGGACCAATATTTAGGGTTTGGACAACGTAATAATAACCAGCAGATCTGACTTCGAGGTGGAGCTCTTGCTGCAGGTCATACCATTAGGACTAAGGCTGTAGGTGTTAGGACCCCTCAGAAAAACTTTCTAGCTAGCAGTCTGTAGTGGGGGACCACCCTCGATGGCTAGCACGCCCGACGTCAGATGTGGTATAAACAGGGGCAGTCCCCTGGCGCCATCCCAGTTACTTTCCCGCCGTCGACTGGCATTGTTCGGCTCCTCGGATGCCTTGTTTTAGCAGTTGACCACAGAAAAATAGTCTTTAAATATACAGTTTTTTTTTTTTTTTGCCTTTTCTCAAATTTGTCGACAAGATTCAGTGCATGTTTTCTCCTTCACCTACTCGGCAGAAGTCGAAGTGCCATTGTGGCAAACAGATCCCAGCTAAGGACAGTCACGGGGCCTGCCTGATGTGTCTAGGCCCCAACCACAGACCCGACGACTGCCAACACTGCCAAAAGTTCAACAAGAAGACCAGGATCCACAGGGCTAAGGCATTAAAGGCTTACCTCCTTGAGCAGAAAGTAGTCGCCATGCAGAAGTCTCTGTCGGGTCCCTGTTCATCGCCACCCGCAAGGGAGTCTCCATATAGAGAGAAGGCCCAGGGAAAATGCTCCAAGGACAAGGACAGGGCCCGGTCAGAATCGCGCCACACGTCTCCCTCCAGGCATGCTCCTCCCTCTGGCGGGAGGTCAGGGTCCATTCCACCTTCGTCACAGGGAACTAGTTCCTACATATCATCCTCTAAGCCCAGGGACCAGCCTTCATCTTTGGGACACAGCGAAGCTCTAGTCCCCTGGCTTACCGGCACCAAAAGTCCTCACAGGGCCTGGTCTAGGAAGGACAGTTGCTCCTGTTAGACCCAAGGAGGCCGCATTCCACAGGATCCTCTGACAGACACAAGAAGCTAGACGATTCCCCACTAGCGATAGGGTCGTTGCTAGCGGGCGCCCCCCACAGAGCCTCCCCACTGGCCACAGGGTCACTTCAGAGGTGAGATGTTCCTCAGCTGGAAATGCCTGTGCCATCCAGACAGCGTTGTCCCCACTGTATGAGCAGTTGCGGACAGATGGTCTTCAGAGGATAACCAGTCATCTGACACCCGCCAGGACGACTGGTAGCCAGATCAGGCGGATGCTGGATTGGACTACTGCTCTTCAGGGGAGCCAACCTCTCAGCCAGATGCAACAGGGGCAGCCTCCCCAACAGAGATCCCAGTACCGGATGCCCGGTCTGTCGGCTCCAACACCGCCTCCACCAGTTGTCCCCTTAGCGGACGTCTGAGCACTGTTTAATTCTTGGTGGAACACTATCAAAGGTGACCTCCTGTACAGACCTTCCAATATGGTTCCCACACCTCCACCTCCCCGCACTCCAGATGCAGGTGCAGGAGAAGGATCATCTGAACCCAAAGGCAAAAGGAAGAGAAAATCTTCCCCAGCACCAGACTCCTGTGGTCGCTCCACCCCCACTTCTGAGGATGAGGCAAGGGGGGTCCACATCGGATTCCTCAGATGGCGAGGACTTGAGGGCACCATCGCCGGACTCTAAGGACACCCCCAGATGATCCAAAGTTCCTTGATATTATGAGGCACATACAAACCTTATATCAGTGGGACACTGAAGAACTCAGCCCAGAAAGGAAGCATCTGGAGTTCTTGGGGCGACCCAAAGCCTCTCGTCATCCCCCCGCTCGTGGAGCCCTTCCAGGACATGGCAAAACTGGTCTGGAAGAGACCTTCGTCCACTCCAGCAGTTCCATGCAAGACTACCTCTATAAACTGCACAAAGAGGAACCCTTCCTGGCGGAACAGTCGAAGGCAGACTCTACATGTAGTTTTGACTGCAGCACATAGCAGACAGTCCCAACCGAGACACCTTAGTACACAGCCCCCAGACCTGGAGTCAAAAAAGTTAGACCACTGGGGACGGAAGGTGTACTCCTCTGCCACCGGAGTCATCAAGTCATTAAACATCTTGGCTTATATGGTCACGTATCAAAAATCTCTTTGGGAAAAGACCATAGAGCTTCTCAAGTCTCAGCCCGACTCTGACTCGAAGAACAAATTACTGGTCTATGCCCGATCTGGGCTCAATGTTGACAAACATGTCCTGAGATGCTCGTACGACTCGGCTGACATGATAGCTTGAGTGTCAGCATCAGGCGTTTGTCTCCGAAGACACACCTGGTTACGAGTGACGTCCTTTAGGCAGGACCTCCAGGACACTATTCTGGATACCTCCTTCCGGGGACCAATCCTGTTTGGTCAGGAAGTGGAGGGAATTTTAAAAGGCCTCTAGGATTTGGGTAAAAAAGTCAAGGACGTACACAAATTGTACAAATCCGAGCGTCAGCACGCCCGGGAGCGTTCCTTTCGTAAACAGAGTCAACAAGGAGGCCGCCCATACCAGTAAGCGCCGTAACCAGCCCACGCAACTGGGAGGCCAAGGCCCTAAACAGCCTAAAGCCCCCAGACATCCAGCCGCCGCCCCTCAAGGGACTGCATGACTCCCAGTGTCCTCCCCCCAGTCATCAGTCTCTGAGGGGAGAGCAAGTAGAGGGAAAGTTCTCCCTCTACCTGCAAGAATGGTCCACCATTATATCCGACCAGTGGGTGCTGCAGACAATACAAAGGGTTTACGCCATCGAATTCCTCAGCGTCCCCCACCACCCCAGACAATCCACCTGTAGCATCCCACTGCTCAATAGCACATGCCCTTCTTCTGGAACAAGAGATCTTTTCTCTCCTCCAAAAGAAGGCCATCCAGCCAGTCCCAAGATCCCAGAAAGGCAAAGACTTTTACTCCTATTTTTTCTTGGTGCCCAAGAAAAGGGGAGTCTTCCACCCAATTCTAGACCTCTGCCACCTGAACAAAGTTGTTATGTACAAAAGATTTCAGATGCTCACCCTGGCGAGCCTGTTTCCCCTCCTCCACCAAGGGGACTGGCTGTGCTCCCTGGACATGCAGGATGCCCATATGCATATAAAGATCCTGTCTTCTCAAAAGAAGTTCCTGCACTTTCGGTTCCGGGACGAGCACTACTAATTCAGGGTCTTGCCCTTCTGCCTCAAGGGTCTTTATGAAATGCCTTGCAGTAGTTGCAGCCACTCTGAGGAGAAGGGGCCACTTTGTCTACCCCTACCTCGACAGTTGGCTGATTTCCACACCCACAGAACAGCTTCTAGGTTCTCTGAGAGAAACGGAACAACTCTTCCAGTCTCAGTGTCTCCCTGAATTGGCCATAATCCCAACTCTGGCCCTCCCAACGGCTTTATTATATTGGTGCGGTGCTCGATACTCTGCAAGGCAGGGTCTTTCTCCCTGCAGACAGAGCCCTGTGCCTTTCGACTTTAACTCACAGGATCCAGTTAGCAGATCAGGTACCTGCCAGAGTAATCTTGCAGCTGTTGGTCATATGGCGGCAGCCATAGCCTCGGTACCCTTCTCATATCTCAACATGAGCATTCTTCAGTGGCACCTCAGGGTCCAGTGGGACCAGGGTTCAGATGAGCTGGACCATCCCATCCGAATCTCGGAGGCAGTTCGACGCTCCCTTCGCTGGTGGCAAGTTCCAGTTCACCGGGAACAAGGTGTCCCTTTCCAGAGGCAAAGTCCAACACAAGCTGACACAATGGACTCCTCAGGACTAGGCTGGGGTGCTCACTTTCGTGAGCATCAGACAAGAGGATTGTGGTCTGCCACAGAAAGGTCTCTCCACATCAATGTTTTGGGGATAAGGACAGTTTTCTATGCCCTTCAGGCTTTTCAGGATTAGCTCTCCCGTGGTTCTCTGCTAATCCAGTCAAACAATACTCTGGTAGTCTTTTACCTGAACAAGCAAAGAGGAACGGGATCGTGTCCTGTTTGCAGAGAGGCCATGAGAATCTGGGACTGGACAATAGAATGCGATCTGTTCCTAGTTGCGGCCCACGTGCCAGGCATTCAAAACATTCTCGACAACAGTGTGAGCCGTTCTCGTTCTCTGAAACACAAGTGGGAGAGTTGCAGCAGGATGTAGCAGACAACCTGTTTGCAAGATGGGGTCATCCCAAGCTGGACCTCTTTGCGTCCCTGCACAATGCCAAACTGCCAAATTTCTGCTCACTAGATCCAGAGCCTGGTGTTTTCTGGTGAGACGCATTGTCCCTCTCCTGAGCAGGGAGGTTTCTTTATGCTTTCCCCTCTAATTCAGAGAGTACTGCAAGCTGTCGGAAGGTGCAAGAATGATCTTGGTGGCACCTTTCTGGCCTCGTCAGATTTGGTTTCCACTTCTTCAGCAGCTGGCCACGGAACCCCCGTACCACTGCCTCTCTCCACCCACTTGCTCTCCAGGGTCAAGGTACGCTGGTCTATCCATCCCTGCGATCCCTTCATCTATACGCTTGGCTCCTGCAGTCTTAGCGAGAGAGAGACTGGGAGTTTCTCAGAGGGTTGCAGAGATTTTAGTGGCAGCGAAGAAAACCCCTACCAGGGCCACTTACACCATGAGGTGAAAGCGATTCTGTCTCTGGGTAGCAGCCCAATCCTTGGATCCCCTTCTGTGCTCCATCAAGTTCATCCTAGAGTACGTACTGTATTTCCTTGTCCTAGGCCTTAGCTATTATTCTATCAAGATGCATCTTTGCGCAGTCTCGGTGTATCATTGTGCGGTTGGAGAAAGGACTCTGGCACAACGTAACATCTGCAAGACCTTCCTCAGGGGAGTTCTGCATATTAGACCCCCCCAGGAGGGATCCAGTCCCCCCGTAGGACCCCCTGTTTGTTTTAGAAAAGCTCACCCTCCCTCCTTTGGAACCGGCCACGTCATGCAAGCTACGTTTCCTCTCTTGGAAGACATCAATTTTAGTTGCCATTACTTCAGCCCAGAGGATTTCTGAGCTTCAGACCCTGATGTGCGAGGAGACTCACCTTATTTTCATAGGGATAGGGTGTAGCTTCGTACAAATCCCAAATCTCTGCCAAAAGTGGTGTCCGCCATGACTCTAAACCAGGACGTCCAACTTCTGGTCTACTATCCAGAGTTCTCCAATAGGGGGGAGGCCTTGTTACATACTCTGGATGTTCACAGAATCCTTCGTTATTATTTGGACAGGATTCATTCTGTCTGGACCACTGACCAGTTGTTCGTGGCGTTTGCTAAACGTAAGACGGGATCCTGTCACTAAGCAGACACTATCCAAGTAGTTAGTGAATTGCATTTCTTTCTGTTATCAGCACCACGGCAAATCCTTACTGGGCTCAGTTAAGGGCCATTCCACCAGGGCCACTGCCACCTCTTTTGCCTCTCTAAGAAACGTGTCAGCGGTGGATCTCTGTGCTGCAGCCACCTGAAGCACTGTCCATACCTTTATTCGACATTACAGTCTGGACATAGCCTCTAGGAGGAGAGCAGGTTTAGGTTTGGCTATTCTTCAGGGACTGCTCTCATAAGAGAGTCACCTTGTTTGTTCCTTCACAGTCATTCCTCCTCCCCTCTGATCTGAGCCTTTTTTGGGGTACTGCCTGGTACTCGGTTCTAATGGCATTACCTGCTGCAAGAGCTCCACCTCAAAGTCAGATAGTACAGTTGCGTAAGAACTTACCATAACAGTAGATCTTCGAGAGGAGCTCTTGCAGCAAGTGGCTTTCCCACTCTCCATCCCCAGGTGAGTTTGTACCTCTAATTTTTCTCTCTCTCTCTCTATAGAGAGAGTTCTTTCTTGGTTATCCATTATTTACCAACTGGGTCTCTGGCGGGGAACTGAGATGGAGGCGGTGGGCCGCTCCTGTTTTACCACATCTGACGACGTCGGGGGCAGTCCCCTGCTACAGACTGCTAGCTAGAAAGTTTTTCCGTGGGGTCTTAATGCCTGCGGCCTTAGTCCTAATGGTATTATCTGCTGCAAGAGCTCCTCTCGAAGATCTACAGTTACGGTAAGTTCTTGTGTAATTGTACTTTCCCCTGAACCCCATGCCCAGCTGTAGACCTGTCACTCACCTTATAGTCCTAGGTATTCAGATTTTAAGCTCACGTCCCCTCAGTCAGTAGCATTTGGAGTCCTAGTTTCATCTTAAAAGCCTCTCAACACAGTATTCAGATCGAACTTCCGATCGCTCCTGACAAAAGATTTTTGTTAAAGGCAGCTCCATTTGACCCTACTAGGCAGGATCGTCTCATCTCACCATGTTTTGCTGCTTGGTCATCTTCAGAAGAAATGCCTTCATGTTCTCTTGGAGTGATGCTACAGTACTTTATTTCTCTCCCGACTGCTTGCTCTGGAAATGTGCTAATCTCTACATAGCCTTTGGCAGCTCTCTTTCCAGCATTGCTGTTCTTGCTAACTGGCCCGTCTACCCCTAGTTTTCTCAGGGTAGGTGCTGCATCTAGGAGGGTGGTAAAGGTTTGTCTTACTTCAAGAGGGCTCTTGCAGTAGGTATTCACATATAGGACTGACCTGTCAGGTGTCAGGACCCCACGGAAAAATTTCTAGCTAGCAGTCTCTGGCGGGGGACTGCCCCCACATCAGGTGACCGGCAACATACGACGTCAGTATAAAGGGGCGGTCCCCCACTCCCGCCGTTGGCTTGTGAAAGTTCCTCGTGGTAGAACAGCGCTCGTCAGTCATTCGTCTGTCTCCAAGTTTTCAAACTTTTTGACCTAATTTCTCTATCTTTTGATTTATTAATTTTTTTTCATGATTCACTGTGTATGTCGTCCCCGATGCCCTCCGAATCACATAAGAACAAGTGCAACTCGTGTGTTTCCCAACTTCCACACAAGGACGGCCACTCCTTGTGCCTCTTCTGTCTGGGCCCAGACCACCCCATGGAGAAGTGCCAGCACTGACAGAAGTTCAACTCAGCTACCTGCAAAAGAAGGCAGCAGTCCCTGGAAACCCATATTCTAAAGAAGAAAATGGCCTCCATGGAAAAAGAGCTAAAGAAACTTAGGCAGGTGTCCACTTCCCCTGAAGGTCACAAGAATAAGCGCGACAAGGAGAAGCACCGGGAGCGAGAACCGGCTTCCACAGTAGCTGTGACTCTGGCTGGAGTCGCAGCACTTAAGGCAACATCCTGTCCGGGGGATCGCTCCACGACGGCCGTCTTGGTGGTTACCAAGCAGGCGTCGCCCCTCCCATCTGGCTCGCAGTCTGGCCCTTCGGGAGCCTCCAGGGCAGAGGATGCTTCTGCTCCCGTGAAGGCCACTTCTTCCACGCAGCCTCCAGATCAGAGCAGGTCCGGTAAGTCTGATGTTGGTTCCTCCGACGCTCACCAGGACAAGGCTGCTAAACCACTTACCCCTTCGGGGGAGCGCCCAGACAAAACTCCTCCTGAGAAGGCCGAATCTCCTGCGCGGCCTTCCTTGAGCAGGGAGTCCAATAAGTCAGACGCTGGCTCCACTGACGCCCACCCATCCAAGAAGCCTGCGCCGGACTTCATAGAACACTCTGACGCCCCAGGCTCTCTGCAGTGTCTCACCACGTTGCTCTCTGAGGTCCCCGCTTCAACTCGACTGACCGCCGGAGATTAAATCCTCCTTCCCCAGTCATTACCAAGGATACTGGGATGCTGCCATCAGGGAACCCTCCTTCTGGGCCGGACCCTCAGATACAGGTCCCGATGCCGGCCTACCCGACGCCATCCGGCGTCCCCTTACATTATGATAGGCCTATCCTTCCATCAGGCCCTTCAGACCCTATCGAAGTTATACCCACGCCAGGCCTGATGCCTGTGGGACCAGCGTTACCACCATCTGGCCCGCCAGCAGGGCCTCTGCCAGGTCCCTCTGCTCCATCAGAGCCCTTGACACCCCGGAACCCAAAACTGCAATACCAGGTGCTGCAATACCCAGCTTTCCAGTACCCAGCGCCACAGTATCCGACATCCCAGTACCCGACGCCTCAGTACCTGATGCCAGGCTTGCTGCCGTCTGGTTATGGATACTCTTTCTACGGATACCCTCAATATCCGTATCCGTATCCTCCTCCTCCTTCACCTCTGCAACCCACTCCCCATCCACCGGTGGATCTGAAGGAGACCTTGGCCTCCTGGTGGGCTGAGGCCAAGGCTCAGCTCACTAGGGAGGTGGAGAGTCATCTACCGACGTCGGACCCTATGCAGAATCCCCTACATCGAAGACAGGAGACTCCCTTGCCCCATCCCGACACCAGAGGAGAGCCCTCTGGCGTCCGAGGAGGGGAGGATATGTGCCCCAGGGAACGCCCCAGAGGGGCCATCCCTCCGACTCGCAGGGAGGAGTCTTTCTCCTCTTCATCAGATACTTCTGACTCTGACTCAGAGTCTGGTCACTCTGACCCAGGAGACGAGCCCCATACTCCGGAACGCCCTAGGCCGAGGACTCTTCCAAAGTCTCCTCTGGAGGATCCCTCCTTTCTGGAGTTATTGAGGAAAATCCAGGAGGTACGTCAGTGGCAGTCAGTGGAGCCAGATCCACAGCGTAAAAAACTTGATGCCCATCTGGATCTGCCTGAGACCGCTCCACGCTGATTCCACCCTGGATAGAGCCTCACGCGGATCTTGTTTTCGCCATTTAGAAACAACCTTCTGCATTAGCCCCCCTTTCGAGGAAGGCAGACAGGCTATATCAGGCTCCTGAGGGTATAGACTTTCTTAGCCTCCACCCTAAGGCGGACTCGGTTGTCATCAGCACAGCTCACGGGCGCTTCACCAATCCCAAACACCTCAGCTGGTCTCCACCTGATAAGGAATCCCGGCTTCTGGACCAATACGGGAAGATCGTTCCTCTTCTACCCTTGGTATTAGTGCCCTTAACTATGTGGCACATATGGGGAATTTCCAGAAGACCATCCTTAGTCAGGTGGAATCTAAATTGGACTCCTTTCCTGAGTCTCAGACTAAGCAGTAAGTGGCAGATCTTGTCCGTTCTGCTCGCTCGGTCAGTCGGCACATGCTTCATGCTACTTACGATGCAGAGGACACAGGTGGAAGGAGCTCAGCCTTCATCGTAGGCCTGCGGCGTCATGCCTGGCTCCACGTCTCAGGTTTGTTCCCTGAAGTGCAATCCGTCATCCAGGATGCTCACTTCAGGGGTTCGGTGCTGTTCGGGGGTGATGTCAAGGACATCATTACCGAACTGCAGGAGAAGGGCACTGCACTTAAGTCTGTCAACTTTATGTACAGGCCCTCTCAAGGGCAGCGGCATCTTTTTTGTCACCAAAATCTACAAAGACAAAAACCACAGGGCAAATGGGCCAACAAATGGGCCCCCTCCAGCAACCAAGACTTCCCCCAAACAAAAAAGCTGCGGGAGCCTCAGCTGCTGCGCTGCCCCACGCCTCCTGACTCCCTACCTCTCCCACTGCCTCTGGAGGTTCCAGAGGAACAGGTAGGGGGGAGATTCTCCTCCCATCTGCCGGGTTGGGAGAGGATAATGTCAGACGCTTGGGTGCTCCAGTTGATATCAGCAGGACACTCAATAGAGTATCTGCAGAAACCACCCCGAAGATCACCCCCCCCCCCCAGTCGTCTTGCTCCCTGCAACATCATCCTCTGGTCCTGGAGGAAATCATCTCCCTTCTCTCGAAGGTGGCGATAGAGCCAGTTCCCACCCATCTTTGGGGAACAGGTTACTATTCCCATTTCTTCCTAGTTTCAAAGAAGACAGGAGACCTGAGGCCTGTCCTGGACCTCAGCTCCCTGAACAAGTTCGTGGAGTACAAACGCTTCAGAATGCTGTCTTTGCAGAGCAGTCTACCACTTTTTCGGCAGGGACAGTGGCTATGCACCCTGGACATGCAGCATGCCTACCTGCATATCCCATATGCCCTTCCCACTGTAAATTCCTTCATTTTTGCTTTCAGGGGGACCACTACCAATTCAAGGCCCTCCCATCTGGTCTTTCTTCGGCCCCCCCGAGTGTTTACGAAATGCCTGTCTGTGGTAGCACCCCACCTGTGTACCCAGGGAGTACAGGTATCCCTGTACCTGGACGACTGGCTTCTGGCGGCCCCGTCCAGGGAGGTACTCCTGCACTCCCTTTCCCTTACCCTGCAGGTTTTCACCAGCCTGGATTTCACCATCAACCAAGCCAAGTCCCATTTGGTCCCTTGCCAACACCTCCAATTTATAGGGGCAGTTCTGGACATGACCACCAGCAAAGCCTTCTTGCCTCCAGATAGGGTAGACACCCTTCAGACTCAGGCCCATCTTCTGTCCAGTCACAGGAGGGTCGGAGCCAGGCCGGTCCTCCGCCTCCTCGGGCTAATGGCGGCTGCCATTCCGACAGTCCTACTCGCTCGGCTCCATATGATGATCTCTCAGTGGACGCTTCGGTCACAATGGGACCAGACCATGGACAATCTAGACCAAGAGGTACTAGTTTCCGATCCCATGATCAGGGGCTTGCAATGGTGGATGGTTCAGGAGAACCTATGCCTGGGAGTTCACTTCTGCATCAAACCCCCAAAGACGCTTGACAACAGATGTTCAGGAGAAGGCTGGGGTGCCCATCTAGGGTCTCACGGGACTTGGCAGCTGGTCCAAGTTGGAACAAAATCTACGCATAAATGTGCTCGAACTGAAAGCAGTCTTTTGTGCCCTTCAGGCTCTACTCTCCTTTATCCTCCCCAGTCATCTCCTCATACAGTCAGACAACATGTGTGTAGTCTGGTATCTCAACAAGCAGGGAAGAACACGTTCCTGTCCTCTGTGCTGGGAAGCGGTGAGAGTCTGGCATTGGGCAACCCAACATCACCTTCAGTTGACTGTAGTTCATGTTCTGGAAGTGGAAAACACACTGGCAGACCAACTCAGTCGGTCCTTAGCCAGGTCACACGAATGGAAGTTAGATCAACAAGTCGTAAACAACATCTTTCAGCAATGGGGGACAACTCCGATAGACCTCTTTGCCTCTCCCTGAAACACAAAACTTCCCACCTCCTGCTCGCTCGCTCCAGGGCGAGACATTTTTTGGCAGGATACTCTGTCTCTCACTTGGAGGGACAGATTAGTTTATGCCTTCCCTCCCATTCCTTTAATTCTGAGGGTCCTGAACAAACTCAGATCGGAGGGAGCTCAAATGATTCTCATCGCTTCCTTCTGGCCCAGGCAAGTTTGGTTCTCTCTTCTGCAACAGTTTTCAGAGGACCCTCCACTTCCTCTTCCTCTGTCGCAACAACCGTTGACCCAGGATGAGGGGACCCTTGTTCATCCAGGTCTCAGATCCCTTCATTTACATGCATGGCTTCTGCAGACGCAGCTAAAGCTCGCTTCAGAGTTTCTCCTCTCGTAGTGGACATCTTGGTAGAGGCCGGGAAGCCTTCCACCAGGTCCATCTACGCCATGAAGTGGAAATGATTTTCTATTTAGGCCAATTCTAAAGACTTTGAACCTTTCTCGTGCCCAGCCAATAAAGTCCTGGACTGCATGCGTCACCTCTTCGATCTGGGTCTCAGCCATTCCTCATTAAGTCCACATGGCCGCTGTTTCAGCCTACCATATTCTCTTTGGAGACAGGACTATTGCTCCGTTGGAAGTCTCCAAGATCTTCCTCAAAGGGGTTCGCCATTTGAGACCCCCCCATCCACCTTCCTGCTCCTCCTTGGGACTTGAATTTCATTCTGGAGAAGCTTACCTTGCCTCCCTTTGAGCCTGCAGCTACAGCTGATTTAAAGTTCCTTTCTTGGAAGACACTCTTCCTAGTGGCCATTACGTCTGTTTGGCGCATTTCCGAGCTTCAGGTCTTGATGTGCAAAATCCCATACTTGATTTTTCACAAGGAACGTGTGGCTCTAAACACCAGCCCTAAGTTTGTCCCTAAAGTGGTGGCTGAATCAATCCATTGATATATCCGCTTTCTTTATGCAACACTCCAATCAAAAGGAGTACCTCTTGCATACTTTGGATGTTCATAGAATACTGAGATACTACACCACTCGGACTAAGATCTCAGGAAAAGTGATCAGCCTTTTGTCTCTTTTGCTTACAAAAGAGAAGGCAATGCTGTTTCTAAGCAATGCCTATCTAAATGGTTGGCTCACTGTATCACTTTCTGTTATGACAAGTATAAGACGACCCTGCCGGGATAGGTCAGAGGTCACTCCACCAGAGGAGTAACTGCTTCTGCGGCTTGTTTCAAGAATGTGTCAGTGGCCGACATCTGTGCAGCCGCAACTTGGACTTCTGTCCATACCTTTACAAAACACTACAGTTTGGACATTGCCTCTTGCTGTAGAGCAGGCTTCTGGTTAGCTGTTCTACAAGGTCGCCTTTCGTGAGACCCGTTCAGCCTGGGGTTCCATGCTGTGGACGACAGTCCTCCTCCCGAGTACTTTTCCTTATTTCAGATTGCTTGGGACTCAGACCTATATGTGAATACCTACTGCAAGAGCCCTCTCAAAGTAAGATAATACAGATCTTACTTCGAGAAACAGCTTTTGCAGCAGGTTACATCAATAGGACTGAAGCGGGCAGGCGCCAGGACCCCCCGGAAATTTTCTAGCTAGCAGTATTCAGCGGGGACCACCCCTGACGTCAGTCCCGCCCCCGACGTCAGGCATAGTACATGAGGGGTGGTCCCCAGAATCTGAGTTTTTCCCGTCGACTTGCCAGCATCGGCCTCCCGCCTTCCTCTAACGCCACGACAACTAAGAACTCCTCAACAGTTTTACCAAACTGTCGGCATCTCCAGCTCCTTCTTTAGAGGGACACCTTCCAAGTGTGCCTGCAGCAAACAGATCCTTCAAGGATCCTCATCATTCTGCACTACTCATGTGCTAGGCCCGGACCACAACACCAAGGCCTGGCTCCTTCTGTCAGGGGTTCAATAGCCGCATCAGGATCCGGCCACAGAAGGAACTTCAGGGGTTCCTTTTGGAAGAAAAACTTCACAGAATGGATAAGGAACCTTCCTCTAGAGGTGAATCTACCTCTAAAGCCCTCAAACACCAGGACAAGCACCGGAAGAAGACAAGGTCCAGATCCCCTCACCAGGCCTCGGACTCGCGTAGCTCAAGCTCCACACGCTCTGACTGCTGTCCCTTCAGGGCTCGCTCTCAGTCCCCTCCAGTCAAGTTTAAGGCTACAGGCAGTTCTTCGGCTTCACTTCACCCCATAAAGACTTCCAGGCCCCTCTGCATCCTCCATTCCAACCCGGGCCTCATCGAAGTCTTCTGACTTTCACCAGACTAAGTCTTCCTTCTCTGACTGACGCTGGGACCCCGACTCCAGCTTGGTTTCCCAGCCTCCCAGAGTTCTGGATCCCCCAACCAGGAAAACAAAAGACTTGATGTCCCTGAAGCAGACGACGGACTCTATGTCGGCCAAGCACCCGAAGTCGGCCAGGCGTTCGCTGGAGCCGAGGACATCAGCCAAACACCAGACGTCGGTCAGGTGTTTGCCAGAGCCGAAGATGTCTGCCAAGCGACCGACATCGGTCACACACTCGCCGGAGCCGAAGACTGCATCCCCGTAACCAGTCACTGGGACTCCACGGAGGAGGACACGACATTGCCTGAGGACCAGGCAGGTGACATAGAGGACGCAGGGTTTCCAAGGGAGCCGGCGACAGACCACTGGTGCCAGGCCCGTCGTCGGGCATGAACATTCAAGAAGTGAAGGATCTCTTCACTTTCTGGTGGGACACAATCCGGAAAGATGTGATCCCAGTGAAACCTCCTCCTACTACTACTCCTTCACCTCCTAGTCCCCCTCCTCCACCACAGGGGCCAGCAGGATGACCACCAACCCCTGAGAGCACACTCCACCTCCTAGGGGAAGATCTAAGGAATGGAGAAGGCCTCCCTCAAGGTCTCCCAGACCCAAGCAACCCAGACGTCAACGATGCACTCCACCAGGGGAGGATTCTCGATCGGATACCTCTGTAACCTCCAAGTCTCCTTCTCCACTAAGCATCCCATCGCCTGACCCACAAGACTTACCCAGGTCACCTCTGGATGATCCCTCCTTCTCTGAGATTATGAGGCACATCCAGGAGAACATGGGATGGGATTCTGAAGATCTCGACCCCGAGAGACAGCGTCTTGCCCGCTACCTTCAGCAGAAAGATCCTAAGCCTGTGGTAGTGCCACCATTGGTGGACACTTTCGCGGACGTCACCAAGGCTGCGTGGAAGCATCTGCACTCCACCCCCGCTGTGCGGAAGAAAGCTGACCACCTGTACAAGGCCCCAAATGAGGACCGGTACTTGGCACAGCAACCTCTGGCTGACTCCCTGGTCATTACGGCCTCTCGTGAATGGTCCCAGTGACTGCAGCATATGAGCACACAGCCACCGGATCAGGAATCCAAACAGTTGGATGCCCTGGGGAGGCGCATGTATGGCGGCTGCTACATGCTCCATCAGGTTCCTGAACTACCTGTCTCACATGGTTCAGTTTCAGAATGCCCTGTGGGAACAGGGTTGGGACCTTGTTGACAAATTACCGGATGGCGATCAGAAGGCGGAGCTCCTAAACCTCCGCACAGGGTCTGATGTGGGAACCCAAGTGCTACGAGCCCCATATGATTCTGGGGACTCGTCTGCCAGAGCTGCAGCTTCGGGTGTCTGTCTCCGGAGACACTCCTGGCTTCGTGCCTCCGGCTTTACCCCAGACGTACAGAAATACATTTTTGATGTCCCATACAATGGCTAAGTCCTGTTTGGTGGACAATCAGACAAGGTTATCACCAAGCTCCAGGATGCTGTGAAGGCAGTTAGAGCCATACAAGCCATGTACAGATCAAGACCTGGTTCCTTAGAACCATTTTCGTAGCTGGCAACAACGGCAGCAGCCACGTTCTGGCCAGCAACAGAGGGGCACTTTCCATCGTAAAGCCCAGGCTGAATCTTCCCCAGGCAGAGGCCAGCGTTACACCAAACCGGCCCAGCCTGCAGGAACCAACGCTGCCACAGCATGACTCCTTCCCGGCCCCTCCTCTGCATCAGTGGGCACAAAAGGTCAGGGGTCGCATCGCTCGCCACTTTTCAGGGTGGCAGTCGATTACCGCCGACCGGTGGGTTCTTCAAATGGTCAAGAGAGGTCACTTCATCGAATTTCTCGACCACCCACAGTCAAGACCTCCCCTGCTTCTCGGTCAGCACACCCTGCTCATACAGCAGGAGGTGCTCACACTTATTGGAAAAGAAGCTGTAGAGCATGTACCATGGAACCAGAGAGGTGCAGGTTACTATTCTCACTTCTTTCTGGTTCCCAAGAAGACAGGGGACCTCCATCCAATACTGGATCTCAGCCACCTCAACACTTCGGTCCTCTACAAACGCTTCCGCATGGTGACCCTTCCCGGTCTGATACCCATGCTCAAGCAGGGCACCTTCCTAGCGTCCTTGGACATGCAGGATGCTTACCTGCACATACCCATCGCTCAAGCACACAGGAAGTTCTTGCGCTTCGAATTTCAAGGTCACCATTATCAGTTCCGAGCCCTGCCTTTCGGACTGTCACTGGCACCTCAAGTGTTCACGAAGTGCATGGCAGTCATAGTGGCAACTCTGAGGAGACAAGGCCACTACGTGTTCCCCTACCTGGACAACTGGCTTCTCATGACGCCCTCTCTGCCATTCATTGTACTCAGTCTCTGTTCGAGATGTTGGGCATCATTATCAATCAGGAGAAGTCACGCCTGGTTCCATCACAGATTCTGCAGTTTATAGGCGCAGTTCTGGACACCGTCCAGGAGAAAGCTTTTCTACCCCGGGACCGGGCGGAACACATCAGATCCGTCATCAGGGACTTTTTGGCAAAGAGGACCGTCCCAGCCAGACTGGTCCTTTACCTGCTCGGACATATGGCTGTGGCTATTGCAACAGTCCCGCTAGCCCGTCTCCACATGTGGGTGCCCCAGTGGATGTTACGGGTCCAATGGGATCAGAAGCAAGACCATATGCAGCTTCCAGTTTGGATCACGAATGCTGTAATCCGGGACTGGTAATGGTGGCTAGATTCAAAGAACCTATTAGCGGGGTTCCCCTTCATCGCGCCGTCTCCGATTGTGACGCTCTACACAGATGCCTCAGGGCTCGGGTGGGGAGCACACCTCGACGGTGTCAGGTCTCAGGGCCTATGGACAGCCCAAGAAGCTCATCTCCACATAAAAATACTGAAAATGAGAGCAGTTCTTTATGCCCTGCAGCTTTCCAGTCAGAGATTCCACCAGGTACTCTTCTATTACAGACAGACAATACTGCGGTGATGTATTACCTCAACAAACAAGGAGACACCCATTCCTACCCACTTTGCAGGGAGGCCATGAGGGTGTGGGATTGGGTTCTGCAACACGGCGCAAACCTCATTGCTGTTCGTGTCCCAGGAGTGGACAACATCATCGTAGACAGCCTGAGTCGCTCTCAGGCCAGAGTCCACGAGTGGGAACTACTCCAGGAGGTAGTAGAGGATCTGCTTCACAGATGGGGTACACCAGAGTTAGACCTCTTTGTGTCCCCATACAATGCAAAACTGCTCAATTTTTGCTCGCTAGATCCAGGGCCTGGTGTTTTCTGGTGAGACGCGTTGTCCCTCTCCTGGGCAGGCAGATTCCTCTATGCCTTTCCTCACTTCCCGTTGATCCAGAGGGTCCTTTTGAAACTTCGCAGAGAGCAAGCGATGCTGATACTTACTGCGCCGTTTTGGCCCAGACGGATCTGGTTCCCTCTACTATATCAGCTGTCCCAGGAACCTCCAGTGCCTCTGCCAATCAGCTCTGACTTACTGTCTCAGGAGGCAGGCTCCTTGGTCCATCCGGACCTGCGTTCGCTGAACCTGTACGCCTGGCTTCTAGAGACATAGCCATTATGTGATACGGGGTCTCGCAAGAGGTAGCAGACGTTCTAGCGGCTGCTAGAAAACTGGCCACTCATGCTACTTACGCCATGAAATGATGCAGGTTTTGCCTCTGGGCTCAGGCGCTGGGGTTTTCGCCAGTGGATTGTCCAGAAAGATCGGTCCTGGACTACCACCTGTCTCTTTTTCAGACAGGCTTGGCCTACTTCTCGGTAAAAGTACACCTTTGTGCCATCTCAGCCTATCACACTCCTGTAGGCCAACGTCCCATATCTCAGTTGGACACTGCACAAGCCTTCCTGAGGGGTGTTCTCCACCTTAGACCTCCGATTAAGGATCCTGTTCCACCATGGGATTTACCCTTTGTCCTGGAGCTGCCTATGCTGCCACCTTTTGAATCAGCTGTGGATTGCGAGCTATATCTCCTTACGTGGAAGATGTTGTTTTTAGTTGCCGTTACTTCGGCCAGAAGAATTTCTGAACTTCACGCGCTGATGTGCAAAGAACCTTATTTGGTTTTTCACCAGGACAGGGTATCCCTACAGACTAATCCGAAGTTTCTGCCTACGGTGGTCTCAGCTGTCACTCTTAATCAGGACGTTGATCTACCAGTGTACTTTTCTAAATATTCAAATAGAGGAGAGGTCTTGTTGCACACTTTAGATGTGAATAGGTGTCTTCGATACTACCTGACCAGAACCAAACACCACTGAAAATCTGACCAACTTTTTGTCTCCTTCACCCACAGGATGATGGGAGCTCCAGTTTCCAAACAATCGCTGTCCAGGTGGCTCATATATTGTATCACGTTCCAGGGATTTATTTAACTCCAAAATTTGATTAGCGTTTTGCTTAT
Source organism: Neoceratodus forsteri (assembly GCA_016271365.2). Lineage (NCBI taxonomy): Eukaryota > Metazoa > Chordata > Ceratodontiformes > Ceratodontidae > Neoceratodus > Neoceratodus forsteri. Next base: position 886,919,979 of record CM057454.1, on the reverse strand, counting down.
AAAAGTGCTAAAACATTGTTAAAATGCATAGCACTTGCCTCACTGTGTTTAACAAACATAACACTTCTAGAAAACCTATATAAATACTTTCTGTACAGTTAGCATTGTCCCAAAAAACAAAACTGCTAATCAATTATTTAAAACCCTGTGTTCTGTTACCAGAAGCGTAACAAACCCTTACCAGGCTTGGTTAAGGATCATTCCACAAGGGGGGTGGCTACCTCCTTTGCGGCCTTAAAGAACATGTTCACCTCAGCCATCTGTGCAGCATCTACTTGGAGCACTGTGCACACCTTCATCAGGCATTATAGCCTGGATGTTGCATCGAGGCAAAGAGCAGGTTTGGTCTAGCAGTCCTTCAGGGACTCCTGTCCTAGGCTTAGATTCTACTAGTGATTTCTACCTTTCCTCCTCCCAGTGGTGAGGGATTTCCATTATTGCTTGGGAATCAGACCTAATGGTGTAACCTGCTGCAAGAGCTGTTTCTCAAAGTAAGATAGTACAGTTACGTATGAACTTACCATAAGAGTAGATCTTAGAGAACAGCTCTTGCAGCAGGTACTCCCCCTTCCCCACCATCACCGCTGGAGGTAGACTTGTTCCGATATCCTTCTCCTAGGATCAGGTGTTCTCGTCACCACTCTGATTGTCATTTGATGGCAGATCCTCAGTCTCCTTTTCTGATGTCATCCAGCGGCCGGAAGTCTCCGGTGGGAGAACTGTGGATTCTGGGGGACCACCCCGTTATGTACTATGCCTGATGTCAGGGGCGGGACCAACATCGGGGGTGGTCCCTGCTGAATACTGCTAGCTAGAACATTTCTGTGGGGTCAGTCCTAATGGTGTAACCTGCTACAAGAGCTTTTCTCAAAGATCTACTGTTACGGTAAGCTCTTACCTAACTGTACTTTATGTAAGAACTTAATGTAACAGTAGATCTTCGAGAGAGGCTCTTGCAGTAGGTATTGTCTTCCTGTCCTCTGTCCCACTAAGCTTTTTGGGCTCCATTGCCATGGGGGGGGGGGGTATCCTCTTCTCTCGCCTTGTCTCTTTTGTCAGGAAAGAACTGGGAGGCGGGTGTGGGGGACTGCTCCTTCATACTGTCGTCGTATGACACTGGTCCCCTGACGTGGGGGGCGGTCTCCCTCCAGAGACTGCTAGCTGGAAGTATTTCCATGGGGTCCTGACACCTGGTGGGTCAATCCTATATGTGAATACCTACTGCAAGAGCCTCTCTTGAAGATCTGCTGTTACAGTAAGTTCTTACGTAACTGTACTTTGAGCCTTCTGTTCAGCCCAGTTGGATTAGAGCCGGAAGTAAAATTCCTGTTTTCACACCTGAGCTTTCTATCTTTTAATAGCTTCTCATGCCTCATGTCTGCGGGTCTGCACAAATCTGGTGTAATCATGGTCAGTGTGCATTGGATGGCTGGCATACTTTAAAAGAGTAGTACACCCTCATATCTTGTAAATGTATTTGTTCCCTTGTCAACAGACAACTCCTTTCATGTAGTTGTTTGGGGTATTATGTGTTTGTTTTAGTTTGTTTTCACTGTTCACACCAGCCCCTGTAACTAGCCTGGGGGTCTACATTTTTTGGGTGTTGAAATCTCATTGTGCCTGAGAGCTGCATTAGCATATGAGAATATGATGCCATAGCACCATTTACACCATGGACCTCTATGCTAAAAGTACACATAACCTGAAGAAAAAAAAAAAAAGGAAAACTAGAAACACACAGATTGAATGCAGGTTTTTTTGTTTGTTTGCTATAGAGCTTTTTCGGTCAGTGAGGTCTTCAGAAGCTTTTCCTGGGACAGATTCATAAATCTACCTTTGCCCAGGTTGGAGCATTGAGCCCAGCCCCTTCCCCTTCCTTTTTTCTCTTTTTTCCCCCAAAAGGGGTATAAAATGGGAGTAAGTCCATTTCCTCTTCATCATTGGGGCGGTCACCTGAACTTGGGTGAGTCTAACAGTTCCACCATTGTAGTTCAACAGTAAACTTGTCAACCACCTTTACAGCAATGGCATAGTGTTGACAGTCGGCATTATGCCATCAGGAAAACAGCATTTTTTATGGGGGGCTGTGCTCCCTCACCCCCTGGATTTTTTTTTCCCATATTGTGTTTATCCTTGGCCTGCAGGCAGGGGATCCGTCCTCCTCCAGTCTCCCAGTCACCGCCTCCTCTGGTACCCTAAGTCCTGATCCCACGGATTCCCCCGGGTGGTGAAGTAGAAGGGAGGCCATCCTCCCCTCCTGTGAACATATCCAGATCAGGCAATTATGGACGTTCTCTGAGGCAGCGGTGCCCACATCCTGGAGGGGACTTCATAGAACCTGCAGGGTTTTTCATGTTTTTCCTGGTTCCTCCCCCTCACAGTTGTGAATGCGCGTATCACCATGCCACGCTTCTCTCTGTGTCTCTGGCACTGCCCCCAGCCTCCACTAGGAAGCAGCCAAGGAGCAGGATGACTGACTCACCCATCCCCGGGAGAGGATAACTGTCATCGGATGCTCGATCATCTCCCTACCCTGCTGCCCCCAGTGGCCTGAGCTCACTCCTGAACCCGGTCACCGATGTGTCGCAAGGTGTGGCGCTCCAGCTTAACCTTCACACCAACTGCCCCCCAATTTTAAATAATTAACTCCTGGTCATAGTTGTTTCGGGAGGACACTGTTCCCAGAGATGCCGTGTTGGTGTACTGCAAGATCACTGCAGCAAACTGCCGATTTTGTCACTGTAATGGTCTTTGCAATTTTAGTTTTGTGGCAACGTTGGTAACGTCGGCATACAGAGTCTGACAGAGTCTGCCTTCCTTATCCCCACCAACAGAACAGTTATTTTATATTTATTGTTACCTTTGTTGTTATTCCTGGATTGAACTGGATTGATGAAGAACTCTTGCAGTTTGGTCAGGATTTCCTCCAGTTAATGGATTCACTGGGCCCTGCATAGGTGGATACCTCTGTGACTCATCAGTATAGTCGTGCCTTGGACTTAATGTTTTTTCACTGGTGTTTGAGGTTAATATCCTCAGGATTGATCCAGTAAGTTGGTCCGGTCATTGCACGGTGAGGTTCACTTTCAGCACCCCCCCCCATCCTCCTTCTATGGAGACAGAAACATAGATTTTGACAGCCTGGCCCACCTAGTCTGCCCATTTCCCTACCTATTGGATAAGCTGCAGATAATAGTTAACCAACAGCCTACTTCTATCTACCCCTTACCAGAATTGCCGTATGTCTGTCCCATGCACTCTTGAATTCCCCCACTGTTTTTGACCCCATGACCTCGTCAAGAAGGCCGTTCCATGCGTCCACTACCCTCTTTGTGAAAAAATACTTCCTCACATTGCCCCTGAGCTGTCCCCCCTCTATCTTCAGATTGTGTCCCCTTGTTCTTGCACATCTCTTTTTCTGAAAGATGCTGCCCTCTTGGACTTTGTTGATTCCCTTGTGGTACTTGAAAGTTTTTATCATGCCCCCCACCCCTTTCCTCAACGGTATACATATTAAGCTCCTTTAGTCTTTCTTCGTATGGCTTCTGTTGATGACCCTGCACCATTTTAGTTGCCCTTCTCTGGACTGCCTCAATCCTGTTTGTGTCCTTGCGGAGATGGGATCTCCAGAACTGCACACTGTACTCCAGATGGGGTCTCACCAACTGTCTGTAAAGAGGGATAACTTCCTGTTTTCTACTGATGATACCTCTCCCTGTACATCCCAGTATGCCTCCAGCCATTCTTACTGCCTTCTATTGCTTGCTTACCTTTAGTTCATCTAATATAACTACCCCCAGGTTCCTTTCCATTTTGAGATGGTTCACTATTGCCCTTTGAAGGGGTTTTCCCCCAGAAGGACTCCAGGTGGTAGTGGATCTTCTGAGCGTTATGGCTGCTTATGCGATTGGATCACAGGAGGCAGTGGCTGCCTATAAGAGAGTCATTACCTCTGTTTCAGTGCAGTTGCACCAGTCCATATACGACCCCTCACTTGGTGCTTGAGATCCATTTGGCTTGACGGGGAACTCGAGGAGCTGAAGTCAAGGGGTCAGAGGTTGGAGCATTGTTGAAGATGATCAAGGTCTGATGAGGGCAAACTGGCTTTGATTACGTACTATGGTGAGTATCAGAGGGCAAGGTCCCATATGAAGGCAGTTTCTCTCTCCAGGGAGATCATTGCAGGGAACAAATGACCAGCTCAGCTTTTTTAGTTTGTGGACAGACTTAAATGTGTCCTGTCTACAGCCAGTAAGAACAAATTCAACTGCTCAGTATGAAGAGTTTGCTTGTTTCTTTTCTGACGGTATTCTTGATTCAGTCCAGGATCTCTCCAACTTGGTCACTTTGACCCAGCAGTGCTGAGTTGGTGAGGGATGAATGTTCTCCACCGGTTTGGAGTGAGTTTAGGCCAGTTTTGATGAAAGAGGTTTGTGGGATGGTTTTACCGCTCCGGCCCACTTTTTGTGAGCTGGATCCAGGCCCAAATCACCTATTAACTATGTCTATTGGATTTCTGACTCCAGTGTTTGCTGAGTTGATTTGGTGTTCCTGTATAGAGGGGGTCATTCCTAGGGTGTTAAGAGTCTCTGGTAAAACTGCTTCTGAAAAAGTCATCTTTGGACCTGGACTGTTCGGTGTATTATAGACCTGTCTCTAACCTTCCCTTTTTGGGTGAGGTTATTGAGAAGACGATGACTCTGCACTTTGAGGAACATCTAGTGGCCTTTGACATCTGTGAACCTCTCCAATCTGGGTTTAGATCTAGGCGCAGTACCAAGATGGCATTGATCAGGCTGCATAAATGACCTTCTCAGAGCCAGAAACCGATGAGAGCGTTCAGTTCGTGTTCTCCTTGATCTCTTATCAGTATTGGATACCATGGGCCATGGTTTGTTGTTGGACTGACTCGGGGAGTGCTGTGAAATCACTTACACGGTCATCAGCTGGTTTGAGTGCTCCCTCGGAGACAGGATGCAGATGGTGGTGATGGGGAGTTTCTCCTCACTTCCGAGGCCCTGCTTTGTGGTGTGCTCCAGAGGTCAGTCTTCTCTACTATGTTGTTTGTGGTGTATATGTGGACTCTGGGAGGGATCATTAGTCAACATAGTTTTGGATTTCACTGCTATGTTGATGATACCCAGCCGTAGCTGTCTTATGCACCGGGGGATGCCTGGTGCTGTCAAGGTAATACATTTGTGCCTGGCTGAGATCCAGGACTGGATGCCATTTAGCTGGTTGAGACTCAGTCCAGACAAGATGGGGCGGTACTGGTGATTGAGCCTGATCAGAGGTGGGGTGTAGGGGCTACCGATGAGGGGATTGACTTACGGCTAGGTTCCTCTGGGGTTACTGGCCTCTGTTAAGTTTAAAATTCTAGGGGTCATTCTGGACGAGAGGCTGACACTTGAGACTCTGGTGTCGGCTGTAGTCCAGAGTGCCTTTTATCATCTCAGTAACTTCACCCAGATTAAAATTTTGATTCTCCCTGAAGACCTGTCCTCACTGGTGCATGTATTCATCACCTCTAGACTTGATTACTGCAGTGCTCAGGGTGGGTGGAGGTGTCCTTTGACGTCTGCAGCTGGTACAAAATACAGCAGTGTAGTTGTTGACTGGCCTTCCTAGGTCACGTCATAGAACCTCAGTCCTACGTGAACTGCAGTGGCTGTTGATGAAATGGAATATCACCTTCGGGGTCGACTTGCTGAACTACGAGGCACTATAGCCTGTTGTCTATATGGACTGGGTCCTGGCAATCTGACTGGCCTACTGACTCCCTGTAAGACCACTCATCCCTTTCCCTCTAAAAATTGGCCTCTTAGCCATTCCTAGATCAAAGCTGAAATCTGGATGAGGTGCCCACTCCCTTTCAGTCTGGAGGGATTCTTTACGGCACTCTTCTTGCAAATGTTTCCCTTCCCCACTGCTAGAATCGAGTTATATTAACCCCTTTCTAGTTTACAAACTGGATTCAGTGGGGAAATTAATATAACCAATATGAGCTCTTATTTTTTTAACAGTTTTACTGTTACGGATTAGCTGCCCTTCTGTGCATTCGGTTCGAGGATTTATTTGTGCTGGGTCCAGCAGGTACCTTTTGTCCATAAAGAGGCTATATATTAGAATCAGCCTTTTAGTGCACTATTCCCTTTAGATCTACCAGGTAGTGTCTTGATAATACCTTTAGCTTTGCTTCCATACACTGGGTATACCAGTGTTGCCTGATTTTTGCAGTCTGTGGTGGCCAACTCAGTTTCACACATCTCCACCAGAGGGTGACTTTCAACAGCCAGTTTTGTTTTCTTATTCAGGACACCTAACATGGTGACTAGGTGTTTGAAAAGTAGGAAACAGTGCAGCTCAGCCTTTCTGTCAGCAGCCTACTTAAGATGCGCACCTTAACAGCCCCTTGACCAAGCGCTTTCTTCTAGACATCGTATCCATCTCCTTTCCACATAAGCCAGTGCACAAATTACTTTATAATGGCTTTGGGGCAAGGCAGATTCTCCAACCTATCCCCATGTCAACAGTGTTTTATTTTCTCTGCATCTTCACATGAAAATCTCTCATAGCACCTGCTTGCATGCAGTGCCTACTGGGCACTCTATAGTGCAAAAGAACTAGCTTATGACTCTTAATTTTAGTTTGTAGGCTGTATTGCAGAACTCCATCTCTCCTTTTCACACACCTGGACCCCACATTTCACACTGCCTTTGAGATGTACAGTATACACCCCCCAATTCTAGAGATGTGTGCCCCCACCCCACCCCCGGAGAGTAGAGGCCTCCAATCTGCCTGCTTCTGCTGGTACCCCTCTGTCAGCCAAGGAGGAGAGTGGTCAGATTATTTCTTTGAGTCATATCCTATAGCAACATAGAATTTGTCAACAGAAAAGGACTGCTTGGTCCACCCAGTCTGCCCAGATGGTCCCTGCTTAGTCTGTCTCCGCAAACCCTAGCTGGTCTCTGGCAACCCTTCGTCTTCCCTGTCCATTTCCTAATTTTCCTTTATGTCTGTCCCTCGCATTCCTGAAGCCCCCTGCTGTTTCTGCCAGTGATAAAAGAAACCTACAATAAGATGTATTTTGTGAGTCCAAGCAACATTGCACTGTGTGTGTAAATTTGTCAGTTGCTTTAACCTTGTATATACGTTTCTCTCCTCTTCCCCTCAGGTTTGACATGGGGGGCTGTGGGCACTTGCCGACTTGCTGCTTCCCATCTGAAGTTGTTGAAACAGTCTGATTTCTGGTGCTAGTGCTGGTGGCAGGCATCCCTCAACCCTGGCCTGTTTCCTGCCTCTTCTTGCAGTAGTCCAAGCATTCTTCAAAAGTTGGTCCTCCAGTTTGTCAGCTTCCATGTCTGTGCAACTGATTTTCACTTTTTTTTTTTTTTTTTTAGTTGAGGAGCGTCTTCCATCAAGGAGTTGTACACTTAGATTTTTTCCCCAAGCATCTGCAGGTTGGCTGGGAAACCTAGT